>OY997270.1:202832374-205232374 GCA_963921465.1 Triticum timopheevii
GACATGTTTTTATTTGGATGCATGCACATCTAGTCATTAACAATTTTTAAAAAAATGGCATTTCTGTAAATATGAATGCATTGAAAAATGCTAAAATGCACAGAGTAAAAAAAATGCACGGGCCGGATTGCAGCGCCACTCGACAGCTTATGAAACAGGGCGAGAGCTGCTACTCTGCGTAAGCAAAAATTACAGAAGAAAAGGAGCAACCGTGGGGATTTGATCTCTCGACCTCCAGGATGCAAATGAGTGGCGCTAGCCAGTGCACTCAAAGTGTGTGTGTGTGTGTGTGTGTGTGTGTGTGTGTGTGTGTGTGTGTGTATGTGTGTGTGTGTGTGTGTGTGTGTGTGTGTGTGTGTGTGTGTGTGTGTGTGTGTGTGTCCAAAACTAGGGGGCCATGCAATATGACCAAAATCGAGGGCTAGGCCTTGATTTCCATGAACGCATGCTCTCGGTGTCATAACCGGCAGATCTCAGGTAGGGGGGGGCCAAACTGTGCGTTTAAGGATCAATGGTAACAGGAGACCAGGGGACACAGTGTTTACCCAGGTTTGGGCCCTATTAAGGGAGGTAAAACCCTACTCCTGCTTGATTATATTCGACGAATATGAAGATTACAATAGTTGATCTACCTCGAGATTGTAATGGCTAACCCTAGATGTTTAGCCTATGAGGATTCCAATGATGGTGAAGAAGGTGGCCACTACGGGCTAACCCCTCCAGTTTTATACACACCGGAGGGGTCTAGGGTTTGTACAAGGTCGATTTATCAGGGAAGGAAACTACCAGACTCTATTCTTCTCGTCCACGTAGTGAGAAGTCCCATCCAGAAACGGTAGGTAATCTTCAACTTGATACTGCACGGGCCATACAATCCTGCCATACTCCCAGGCCAGACACTTGAGGACCACCGAATCCAGGACTCCCTCAGTAGCCCCCGAACTTGCCTTCAATGACGATGTAGTGTGCGGGCGCAAGTCTTCGGCTTTGCAAGGCGGGTTCTCCACCACATTCCTGATTGATGATAGTCTGGCATCGGTTTTCGTGTCTAGTCTTTATGATTCATCCCTGCCGTCGCCTCGATTTCCATGCGTCTGAGTGAATGCGAATGGTCCACTACCCTTATTATTTTAATATTTCTGACAGGCTCAGGCTGCGCCTATATAACGAGGTGAGATCTCCAAAATGCCATCTCACACCACTCCAAGAGCAAGAGAGTAAACCACGAGAAGATTCAGACCATGGCTAGCGTCCCTGGCTCCTCCTCGCGTCCCCATGGCCCTCAAGAAGGGGATTGGAAAAGCTGCTCCATATCCCATCTCTAGCTCAGTTGACTCCAGACGCAAGGATATCTCCCTCCCTCGGATCTAATCTCCGTATGTGCAGGGTTAACTTCTATGGGCGTTGACGCATTGGCGGAGAATTTCCCTAATCCCAGCCAAGGGGAGAGGGTGTGCTTCATCTCATTCCTCTTGAGGGGTGTAGGATTCCCAATCGACCCCTTCCTAAGGGGCCTACTAGAACACTATGGGATCCAACTGCACAACCTCACACCAGGTTCTATTTTACATATCTCTGGCTTCATCGCCCTTTGTGAATTGTTTTTAGGGTGCAAGGCTCACTTTGAACTATGGAAAAAGTTCTTCTGCCTCGTTCCCCGCAATCAGGGTGTTGGATCTATTTTTGAAGTGGGCGGTGCCGAAGTATGGCACATAGCCAGATCCGGTTACCCAATTGGAACTCCGAAGAAGGGATCCGCTGAATGGTCTCCAGAATGGTTCTACATTGAGGATGTTCCTCTTCCGGACCCTGTTCGGTGCAGACTGCCAGAATTTTCCAGGGCCACTTGAAGAAGCTATATAACTGGCATTCGAAGTCCCCTGGTCAAGAATATAGTACGGAAGTAATGAGATTGGAAAATAAGGTCAGGCTACTGACCCATTCCGGACTCCCCGTAGTTGATGTTATGGCCATTGCGATAAAGCGATGCATCCAGCCGCTTCAATCTAGGGTAACTCCCTTATGGAACTACACCAGGGAGGATGATGCATCCCACTACAGGAAAGAGGGTCCGGATAGCCAAGCCGCATTGGCTGCCATGTTGACCAACCTTTATAAAGGAGAAGAAGAAGACTTCCTTCATTTAAACTGCCGAGAGGGCTTCTCCATGTAAAATCCCATTGAATGGGTAAGTTTATTAACCGTTTCGCACATTTTTACTCATCGCGATGCACTAACCGGATCCCCTGGTTGCTTTTTAAATAATCATGGAGGCAAATAGTCGAGAACATTAACTGCCCTGCCCCCCAGCCAGAGCATCATAATCGCAAGGAAGACCCCGGATTCCATGAGGATCCGGACATATTTGTAGAATTTGAAGACGGAGTCTACTATCAGGCGAGTCTTGACAGCTCGGAAGTAGCTATTATGGCCGATTACCCCGACCTCTATCCTTTCATGAAGGTGAGTATTTGGAAATTGTATTCTCAGGGAAGAGAGATACTTCTGCTCATTTCTTACCCTCCGCATCGGACCATGCTTTGCAAGATCGGCGCTCAGTGAGATGTACCCATGGAAGGGCGACCAAGAGAAGGTCAACACCTTCGTGAAAGGGTTGCGCAAAACGAAAGGAAGTTGGAAGCGCCATTGAGCCTGCTCCATCACCAAAAAGGTATATTCCTCCTATTTCATATTCGGACGTGAAGCCGAATTGCCATTCGCATCCTCCTTCATAGCAGGAGGGGTATACGGCGAATGGTGAACAAGACCCAAGCTAGCCGAGCTGCGGCCAATACGGCGCCGGAGACATCAACCAGGACGGGGGCGCATGTTGGTGTGGCACAGACTCATTCGCCTCATGGAGAGTCAAATGAAGTGTCCGTCACTAACTCCAAAGTTGAGAGTGCGATGAATCATCATAACTTTGAAGGAAGCCTTGCGCACCCCTTCCTTGACGGAGCCAGAGTTTACCGCCCTTAACACTGTAGGTGCATATATCCCAGCTTCCCAGGACGGACTCACAGGGATTGCTCACCTGTTCTCAAAGGATATGCAGGTACAAATTTATATAAACTTAGTAGATAGATAGCAGTAGCCCCCGATACTTAAAGCGGGTGGACAAAGCTGATTTGAGGATTGTTTGATGACTGCAGGTTCTCAAGGAGAAGAATAGTGCATTGTCCCAGGAGCTCGAGACAAGGCTGACACAGCTAAATGCCACTGTCTCCGAGCTTGAAGAAATGAAGAGTGCCCCAATGTACTTTGGCAAAGATAAGAAACTAGAAGAAGAAGAAGTGAAGAAGCAAGCCGAAGAGATAAAGAGCTCAAAGGCTCAACTCTTGGAGGCTCAACAGGAAAACCAGAAGCTGAAGGGCGGCATATTCAGTATGACTTGTGAACCGTCTGGACTATTGATATAATCATATAATGCGGAATGTTATAGTTTGGTTGATGCAGGTATGTTGACCGGCCACCCTAAAGAGGAAATGCCCAGCCTACAATGCGATGTTCTAAAGGAGCTGGCAAAGTTGCACGAGCGTGCCCGGTAGGCCATGAAGAATATGGACAAAGCCTTATGGCCCTGTGACATCCCTCCAGAAAGTATGGAAGGGTTGGCAGATCTATTCAAGGGCTCTTGGCGTCGCTTCAAGTTGTGGAAGACGTCCGCCTGCCGTGAAGGTGCTCGAGAGGCATGGGCCATGGTGAAGACACGCTATACCGGTCTTGATCCGAACCATATGGCCAGAGTGGGACCACAAGGACCTGACGGGAAGGAAATTCCCGTGAGTTTGGTATACGACCAAGTAATGACAGCGGCGAAATTTTCACAGCAAGATTGTAAATTAGATAGTCTACTAGATGTCATAGAAGAGAGTAGGCATTTGATTCGATGCATCGATGTACTTTATGATCGAACTTATCTCCTGCCGAATTGTATAAATTTTTTGTCATCGCAGGCCTTCGGCTTCTACCTCCGAACCAAGAAGTTGGTGTGTTTCTGTATACTTTGTTTATCCAGGAAACATTTAGTATTGTCAGAAACCAGGCAATCCGGTCATATTGCTCGAACAGACAAAATGTGTTCGGGGAGTGTAACATCCCAAAATTCTAAATTTTGGAATGTTATATTAAATAGATAATTTTGATTGACTGTTTGTTTGATTGTGTGAAATTGAGTGCAATTCGTAACTTTTTGAAAGTTAAATGAGAGGGAATAAAAGGACTTTCCCAAACTTTCATTTTGCATTCATGATCTCCGTGAATTCAAATTCTTTTCACCACAAAACCCTGGAGAGAAGATGACATGACTTCTTCCATTTGTTTAAATGACAAGGTGTGTTGAAAATATTTGAATTTCATTTGGAAAATATTTCCAACCCAGGAACTTTATGCAACTCAATGATTTTCACGAGCGAAGATAAAATGACTTCTTCAAATCATATGAAATATGAGTTGGGAGTTTCAAAGAATTAAAATTCAAAGTTCTTTTGAATTTATTTTCAATTTGGAGTTATTTGAGTTTTATTCAACTTATTTTTCTCCAAAATAAAATATATGGAAAATAGGGTAACATGATTCCCTACATCAGAAAATTGTAGAGAAATAAATTTGAATAAATTTGGTATTATAAAAATGTTTTTTTGTTGGATTTTATTAGAGCAGAAGCACTCTTTGCTTTATTTGAATTTGTGGTGATTTTATTTGACTCTAGAAAAATGTTCATGCTGTAGAAAATCTTTTTTTTGAAAATTTTGATAGATTATATGCCTATATAATATATTTGCTCATTTCTGTTTTTATTTGTCTGAGAAAACGTTTAAAAAAACTCCTCTCGCCGACTGGGCCGGCCCAGCTTCCTGGCCAGGCCATGGCCCAGCCCCACCGCTCGCCTCCTCCGTCCCCGAGCGGGACTCCGCTCGGGAGATCGCCCTCGCCGCCGTCCGAGTCCCGGCCAGGCACGCCTCCCATCACCCCTTCCCCACGCCTCCCGAGGCCACCCCTCCTCCTATAAAGCCGCCGCCCGGTTCCCCCTCTCTCTCCCGCATCTCGCCGCATCTGAGCCGCCGCCGCCGCCGTCGAAAGACGCCGCCGCCGCCGCCCGCCTCGCTCTCGGCCGCGGCCAACCCCACCTCCAGACACGCCTCGCCGAGCCGCCCCTCCCCGTCTACTCCGCCGCCGCCGACGACCATCGAAGTTGCCTCCCCGCTCAAAGCCGAGCCGCCTCCGCAGCATCGCTCCGCCTCGCCGCCGCACTTCACCGGAAACCGTCGCTGCCGCCGGTTTTGTCGCCAAAACCGCCGAACGGCTGCTGAACCGGTATAAACCGCCGATCCCATCCGGTTTTCCTTTTATGTTCGTTTTTAAAAAAAACCTAGACTAGATCTGTCTTTTTTAGGTTTTATTAAACAGCGAACGTCCACTGTTTAGATCCTATAACGAACGTTCACTTTTTAGTTTTTTCTTTTTCTGTTTGTTTTTACGTTAGGGACCCGTCTGTGAATATTTTATTTACAGATTAGCCCCTGGACTTCAAACACTCGCAACGTTTTACTCGTTTGTCCAAATCCAACGAAACCAACGCCCACTTCTTCGTTATGATCTCCTCTATCCAGTGAAACAACTTAAACATGTTTTTGAAAGTTTAAAATTTGAATTCAAATAGTTTTGTAATTGAACTTCGTTTGATCGTAACTTCAGTTTTATAACTCCGATTTGAGTGATTCTTTTTGCAACTCGAAGCTCTTGACCTAAACTTTCTGATAAGGCCAAATTCACTTAATTTTGGTACTGTTAGAAATTGTTTTATGTTGCAAGAGTTATTTGATTGATTTTGATGTTTTCCGAATCGTACTCTTCGTTCTTTCCGATGTTTTTGAGTGATTGCTTATGTGTGGTTACCATTGCTTGCTTACAATAGATTGACCGGAGTGTGATGAGTAGAACTATCAAGAGTTTTGAGTGCGAATCATCTTCATCAACATTGCAGGCAAGTTCACACTTTGATCATATCCCTTATTACCCAGTTTTATTTCATTAGTTCAATCCTCCAAACAATTGCAATTAGGATCTGAATTAAATTGTGGGTTTTGGGAAGTAGATGAGGTAGTACCTATTACCGGTTTTATTATCAAACCCTTGGGAGTTACTTCTACGTTTGCTTATTATGCCATGCTATGCTCGTAGACGTGGATTGGGTTTGAGAGAATTTCCATGACAGATGTGAGATTGTTAATTAATGGTTTATTTAAGGTGGCAACATTAATACACATCTGGGTGGATTGAGGCACCTGGTTACTCCAGGATTTGCCTGTCTAGGCACCTGGGTTTCCAGGACTTGCCTGTTTTTCTTCGGACCACCACCCAGGCTCAAAGGGATCATAAGATTATTCAAACTAGAAACTTACATGTGCAGCCACAAGCCATTATGGGCTCTGGCATAGTTGATTAAGTCGTGCGAACTCTTACGGGTAGACTAGCAGATGTAGGGGAAAGTAGGTGTACCGGTCTACCCTTTATGTAAGGTGCTAGCGCTTCCGAAAGACTATGTCTCGGTCATCCGTTTCTCAAACATCATGCAGTGCGAGAAATCCAACGGAGGCGATTGAGTCTTGTGGGGAAAAGTGCGCAAACCTCTGCAGAGTGTATAAACTAATCATGGTTAGTCGTGTCCCCGGTTATGGACGTTTTGAGTATCTAGTACTTGGATATCATATGAATCTCGTCATGTTACTTCTAATTAATATTGTTGGGATGTTAATGAGTACTTTTTAATTTGGATTGAGAATGCTGTCAACCATTCCCAATGTTTAACAACCACCATGATAGTTAAATAAATTTATTCCTTGCGGTAGGGAAAAATTGGCTTTATGCAAAAACAGTAACCATAGAGCTTTGCACCAGCCATATATGCATGTAGTGATTGACTTTATTCATCATTGCTCTTTGGTGTGAATTTGCCAGTACATTCAATGTACTGACCCTTTGTGGCTGCAACGTCTCATGTTGCAGGATCTTACGACGAGTAAGTGATACGTTAGGGTTACGATTTCTACACTCAACTTTGCCGTTGGTGTTGATGGGAATCCACAACCTTGTTACTTCCGCTATTTTGGATTGAGGTAATAGTATTTATGTTACTTTGTACATGTGATTTACCTCTGTTATAAATCCTCGAGTATTGTGTGTGTCAGCATACCGATCCAGGGATGTCACTTAAGCACAGAGACTTGATCCATTCGGGTTGGGTCGCTACATGGAGTTATGTTATATTACTGTTTAACATAAGAAACATCTTCCAAGAAAATTAGTTCCATTAGGGGTTCCTTTCCTTGGGCTAGGCTCGTATCCGAAGTAAAGTTGGCCAATTTCATAGTAGTTTCCAGAAACAGTCTATTGTAAATGTACGGACCAATTATTCCCTTAAGAATGCTAGCTTTTGGCTTCACCCGTTTGAGGTACAGGTCTGGATAACCCGGTTGTAACAATATCATAGGTGCTCCCTTTACACCCTAGCCGAACAATCAGAAACGTAGGATATAAGCGTAGGAGCCAGGCAACCCAGCTTGGCAAAAACTTAAGTCATGGAGGTGCATAAAATGGCAGAAACAACAAACAGTACGGGCAAAAGAAGCTTGTAAACTTTAAAATGCTTCTTTAAAAGAAGCCCCCAAGTATGGTGGGGTGTATACATTTAAAGATGTGTACTCCCAACAATGCGGTCAATCTGGGCATACAGTTGAGAAGAAAAGTGAAAAAAAATAAAAAATGGAGAGAAAATAAAAAAAACTATTGTAAAATGAAACCTAAGGAGGCCGAACTATGCGTAAAATCTTCGGAGCCGGGCGGCGTTCCATGGGTTCGGCTCAAAGCGATTATCCTCTGCATCGCAAAGGTGATAGGCTCCTCCAGTAAGGACTTCATCTATGATGAAGGGGCCCTCCCATTTGGGTTTGAGCTTACCCTTTTTCTTCTTCGGGAGGCGTATAACAAGTTCTCCGACATTGTATGATTTAGCCCGCACTTCTCTGCTTTGGTAATGCCTAGCCTGTTGTTGATAGAATGCGGAACGGGCCTTGGCAACACCCCGCTCCTCTTCAAGTCCATCTAGGTCATCCTGCCAATCTAGTTCGGCTTCTCTCTCTTTGTACATGCGCACCCTAGGTGAGTCGTGAATAATATCGCAGGGCAATACGACCTCTGCGCCATACACCATAAAGAAAGGTGTGTATCCGGTCGTTCGATTGGACATGGTCCAGAGTCCCTAGAGTACGGAATTGAGTTCCTCAACCTAGTTCTTGTCTGATTGTCATAAAGAGCACACTAATCTGGGCTTAATACCACTCATGTTTAGACCATTGGCATGTTCGACTTGGCCGTTT
Organism: Triticum timopheevii; assembly: GCA_963921465.1. NCBI lineage: Eukaryota > Viridiplantae > Streptophyta > Magnoliopsida > Poales > Poaceae > Triticum > Triticum timopheevii. Next base: position 202,840,753 of record OY997270.1, read on the forward strand.
GTTTGAGGGTGGTATACGGATGCATAGTCGAGTTTAAGGCCCAACTTAGCGCACCAGGTTTTCACCTCGTCAGCTGTGAAGTTAGAGCTATTATCAGTGATGATACTGTGGGGGACACCATAACGGTGGACTACGTCGGATATAAAGTCAATCACTGGTTCAGCCTCAATTGTTTTTACTGGTTTGGCCTCTATCCATTTAGTGAATTTATCAACCATGACCAGTATGTATTTCTTTTTGTGGCTTCCCCCTTTAAGGGGTCCAACCATGTCAAGCCCCCAGATCGGAAAAGGCCAGGTAATGGGGATTGTTCTTAATGCGGTGGGAGGCATGTCGCTTTGATGGGCAAAAAGCTGACAGCCTACGCAACGTTGGACAAGGGCTTGAGCATCAGCTCGGGCCATAGGCTAGAAGAGACCTGTCCGGAACGCCTTGCTTACAAGGGCACGGGCTGCTTCGTGCTGGCCGCCGAGACCGGCATGTATTTCTGCCAAGAGTTGCCTTCCCTCCTCTTCGACCACCTTTGAAGGACTCAGGTAGTACTTCTTTTGTACAATTTCCCCTCATGTACTTTAAAGGCTTTAGAGCACCAACCATGTGCCAAGCTTCATTTTGATCGTCGGGGAGCTCATGTCTATTAAGGAAGGCTAGGAAAGGCTCGGTCCAGGGGGCGATAACTGCCATGATCTCATGAGCGGAGGGTGTTACCTAGATATCGGAACCTCCGACGGTGTCTGCGTTGTGTTCGGCAGCTAGGGGTGTGATCAGGTCCGTATTGCTTTTCTGCTCTCACCCTGCCACAAGAGCCTTTCTACAAAGGTGTTGCGTAGCACGGTGTCGCACTTAGCGCCCATACGAGGGAGGATGTCGGCTGCCTGATTACTTTCTCGAGCGACATGATGGAACTCAAGCCCGTCGAACTGAGTAGATATTTTTAATATGGCATTTTGATATGCCATCATTTTTGGGTCCTTTGCATCAAACTCACCATTGACCTGGGAAATTGCAAGGTTCGAGTCGCCGCGCACCTTCAAGCGTTGTATACCCATGGAGACAATCATGCGAAGACCGTGTGGTAGCGCCTCGTATTCGGCTGCATTGTTCGAGTCCATATACATAATTTGCAATACATAGCGGACTGCGACCCCGGTTAGGGATGTGAGGATTACACCAGCCCCCAGTCCGGCCAGCATTTTAGAGCCATCGAAGTACATAATCCAATTGGAGTATGAGTTGTACTCTTTAGGGAGTTTGGCTTCCGTCCATTCAGCGAGAAGTCGGCCAATACCTGGGATTTGATAGCCTGGCATGGTTTGTATATGATTTCGAACGGTAACAGCTTGATGGCCCATTTGGCTATGCAGCCAGTGGCGTCCCTGTTGTTGATAATGTCATTAAGTGGTACTTCAGATGCCACTGTGACCAAACACTCTTGAAAGTAGTGTCGAAGTTTTCGGGATGCCATGAAGACTGTGTAGGCTATCTTTTGATAGTGGGGGTATCGGCATTTGCAAGGTGTACGGCAAGGACAGCGCTGACTACTTTGTTATTTGCCGAAATGTATAATAATATAGGCTCTCCAACATCCGGTGTGGCCAAGATTGGGTTGCTTTCGAGAAGGGCCTTGATTTCTTCCAATCCGGCTATGGCTGCATCCGTCCATTTGAAGTTGTCAGTGCGGCGCAGTAGCTTGTATAGTGGTAATGTTTTTTCTCCTAATTTGGAGATAAATCAGCTTAAGGCCGCAACGCACCCAGCTAGTTTCTGGACCTACTTTAGGTCTGTTGGCATGGCCAATTGTGATAGAGCTCGGATCTTGGCCGGGTTTGCCTCAATTCCTCTATGGAAACAATGAACCCCAACAGCTTTCCGGCTAGAACTCCGAAGACACATTTTTCCAAATTAAGTCGTATGTCGTATGTTCGGAGGTTGTCGAAGGTGAGGCGAAGATCGTCCACCAGTGTATCGACGTGCTTTGTCTTGATGACCATGTCGTCCACATATGCTTCGACTATTTTGCCTATTTGCTTTTCTAGGCAAGTTTGAATCATGCGCTAGTAGCTAGCCCCAGCATTTTTGAGTCTGAAGGGCATAGTATTAAAGCAGAAGGGACCATAAGGAGTGATGAACGCAGTTGCCTCCTAGTCTGATTCCTTCATCTTAATCTGATGGTATCCAGAATAAGCATCAAGGAAACACAAGGAGTCGTGTCCTGCAGTTGCATCAATAATTTGGTCAATGCGAGGCAGTGGGAAAGGGTCCTTAGGGCAAGCCTTGTTGAAGTCCTTGAAATCGACGCACAAGCGCCAGGATTTATCCTTCTTTGGAACCATAACCAAGTTGGCTAGCCAATCCGGATGTTTAATTTCCCTAATAAACCCAGCCTCTAACAATTTGGCTAGGTCTTCTCCCATTGCCCGATGCTTGGGTTCGGAGAATCGCCATAATGTCTGCTTCACGGGTTTGAATCCCTTGATTATATTAAGATTGTGTTCGGCCAGTCTTCGTGGGATGTCGGGCATGTTTGAAGGGTTCCAGGCAAAGATGTCCCAATTCTCTCGCGGGAATGTGCATACGGCGGCGCCCACTGCCGGATCCAGCTGTGCTCCGATAGATGCTGTTTTGTCTGGGTCCGTTGGATCCAGCTTGAAGGAGGTGGATTTAGATCTTTTGTCGAGGATCACATCGTCCCTATCCACAGTGGACTGCAAAGTGGTTAATTCCTCCGCTGCTAAGTCTTCGGATAGAGCCTCGAGGGCCAAGGATGCAGTTTTGTTTTCAGTGCAAAGGGCTTTGTCTGGGTCACTCGAGATTGTGATGATTCCATTAGGCCCGGGCATCTTGAGTTTCATATACCTGTAGTGGGGTATAGCCTGAAAGTGTGAGAAAGTGTCCCGGCCTTGGATGGCGTGATACCCACTGTTGAAGGGGACCACATGAAAGAGCAACTCTTCGGATCTATAGTTCTCAGGCATGCCAAACACCACATCCAGTCTAATTTTTTCTGAGTAGTGTGCCTCTCGACTGGGGATAATACCTCAAAAGGTGGTGTTACTTTGCTCGATGCGTGACTTGTCCATCTGCATTTTGTCGAGCGTGTCCTCATAGATGAGGTTAAGTCCACTATCGTCGTCCATGAGCACTTTGGTAAACCGGAAACCATCAACGATGGGGCTTAGTACTAAAGCAGCGGGTGATCGGACTGATCGAGCGTTTGGTTTGTCTTTGGCCGTAAAGGTTGTTGCCACATCGTTCCATGGGCTCAGTGCGGTAACTTGATGGACTTCGGCGAGGTTGCGGAGCGCCTGTTTGCGCCGATTGTTCAAAGAAAAGGTCTTGAAGACTGTTAGGACGTTAAAATTGTCCTTCTCCGGTGAGTATCTCTCTGGAGTTGGGGTGAGGATGGACTTTCCACTTTTTGCTTCTTGTCAGAGTACCCAGCATGCTCGGAGACTATGGGTTGGTACTATGTGCGGAGTGGCGTGAATTGGCAGGGCTTATCCAGCAGTTTGTCAAGAACGGACTTGTGTCCCGTGAAGGGTTTGTTCTTCCTGCCCATAGACTGGTGGTCGGGTAACCCGCCAGGCCGTATTCATTTGACCCAGGCCGCACACTGCGTCGAGGCAGCGGGCTCCAGTTGAGTTTTCTGGGCCCTCCATGTGCTTTCCATCGCATAGTACTTCTGCACTACGTGCGATAATTCCGTGAAACTCTGTATGTGGTGACGGTCAAGGGCGTTCAATATTCCTTCGTCGGTGCAGTTGCAGTGGAAAACCAAAACTACGTCATCGTTCGAGCAGTCTATGATCCTACTTTTGACAAGCAGGAATCTGGCCCAAAAGTGGTGGACCGCTTCCTTAGGCTGCTGCCGCACATACATCAGGTCATATATATCTGGAGGACCTAAGTTGCTTGGAGAATATAGATTGTGGTGGGTGGGTGGATTAAACTTTGGATCCTATCCGACATCTGTGTTTGGAGCCGGGATGGTTTCTGACGGGACCCGTTCGGGTCCAGTTAAGCACAAAGGCTCCGGCAATCCTACATCTGAACCAGAGTACAGAGGGCATAACGTCCCATCCGAAGGGGAAGTATCCGGCTCGGGGGATGATACGTCTCCGTCATATCTACTTTTCCAAACACTTTTGCCCTTGTTTTGGACTCTAACTTGCATGATTTGAAGGGAACTAACCCGGACTGACGCTGTTTTCAGCAGAACTGCCATGGTATTATTTTTGTGCAGAAATAAAAGTTCTCGAAATGTCCTGAAAATCCACGGAGCAACTTTTTGGATTTAATAAAAAATATTGGCGAAAGAATAAACGCCAGGGGGCCCACACCCTGTCCATGAGGGTGGCTGGCGCGCCCCCCTAGGGCGCACCCTCTGCCTTGTGGGCCCCCTGAAGCTCCACCGAGCTCAACTCCAACTCCATATATTCAAGTTCGCGGAGAAAAAATCAGAGAGAAAGATTCATCACGTTTTACGATACGGAGCCGCCGCCAAGCCCTAATCTCTCTCGGGAGGGCTGATCTGGAGTCCGGTCGGGGCTCCGGAGAGGGGGATTCATCGCCGGTGTCATCATCAACCATCCTCCGTCACCAATTTCATGCTGCTCAGCACCGTGCATGAGTAATTCCATCCCAGGCTTGCTGGACGGTGATGGGTTGGATGGAGATTTACCATGTAATCAAGTTAGTTTTGGTAGGGTTTGATCCCTAGTATCCACTATGTTCTGAGATTGATGTTGCTATGACTTTGCTATGCTTAATGCTTGTCATTAGGGCCCGAGTGCCATGATTTCAGATCTGAAACTATTATGTTTTCATGAATATACGTGAGTTCTTGATCCTATCTTGCAAGTCTATAGTCACCTATTATGTGTTATGAGCCATTAACCCTGAAGTGACAATAATTGGGATACTTACCGGTGATGACCGTAGTTTGAGGAGTTCATGTATTCACTAAGTGTTAATGCTTTGGTCCGGTACTCTATTAAAAGGATGCCTTAATATCCCTTATTTTCCAATAGTACCCTGCTGCCACGGGAGGGTAGGACAAAAAATGTCATGCAAGTTCTTTTCCATAAGCATGTATGACTAGATTCGGAATACATGCCTACATTACATTGATGAACTGGAGCTAGTTCTGTGTCACCCTATGTTATAACTATTACATGAGGAATCGCATTCGACATAATTATTTGTCACTGATCCAATGCCTACGAGCTTTTCACATATTGCTCTTTGCTTAGTTACTTTACCGTTGCCACTGTTACAATTACTACAAAATTGCTACTGTTACTTTTGCTACTGTTACCGTTACTTTCATACTACTTTGCTACTAAATACATTGCTGCAGATACTAAGTTATCCAGGTGTGGTTGAATTGACAACTCAACTGCTAATACTTGAGAATATTCTTTGGCTCCCCTTGTCTCAAATCGATAAATTTGGGTTGAATACTCTACCCTCGAAAACTGTTGCGATCCCCTATACTTGTGGGTTATCAAGACTATTTTCTGGCGCCGTTGCTGGGGAGCATTGCTCTATTCTTTGAGTCACTTGGGATTTATATCTGCTGGTCACTATGAGGAACTTGAGAGATGAAAGAACTAAGATTTATCCCTCAAGCTAGCCAAATCCCTTGCACCAAGTAGAGATACTACTTGTGCTTCCAAATACCCGTAAACTCAGTTTTGCCATGAGAGTCCACCATACCTACCTATGGATTGAGTAAGATCCTTCAAGTAAGTTGTCATTGGTGCAAGCAATAAAAATTGCTCTCTAAATATGCATGACTTATTAGTGCAGAGAAAATAAACTTTGTACGAACTTGTTGTGAAAGTAATAAAAGCGACGGACTTCATAATAAAGGTTCACATACAAGGGGTAATATAAAGCGACGTTCTTTTGCATTAAGATTTTGTGCATCAACCCTAAACGCGCATGACAACCTCTGCTTCCCTCTGCGAAGGGCCTATCTTTTACTTTATGTTTTTACTTTATGCTTGAGTCAAGGTGATCCTCACCATTCCCTTTTTCATTTTATCATTTGGCAAGATCCTTGTGTTTGAAAGATCATGATATATATATCCAATTGTATGCAAGTTAGCATGGGCTATTATTGTTGACATCACCTAAAGGTGAATATGTTGGGAGGCAACACAATAAGCCCCTATCTTTCTCAGTGTCCGGCTGAAACTCCATAACCACAAGTATTGCGTGAGTGTTAGCAATTGTAGAAGACTATATGATAGTTGAGTATGTGGACTTGCTGAAAAGCTCTATTCTTGACTCTTTTTGATGTTATGATAAATTGCAATTACTTCAATGACTGAGATTATAGTTTGTTAGTTCTCAATGAAGTTTCTGAACCATGCTTGACATTGTGAATAGATTGTTACTTGATCATGAAAAGTTTTATGAAATAAGCTGCTATTATGACACATATTGATGCTAGGAAAAGTGATTGGAATTATCATTGATCAAACTTAAGCACTTACTAGCATTCCGCATCAAAAATTATCTTTTTATCATTTACCTACTCGAGGACAAGCAGGAATTAAGCTTGGGGATGCCTGATACGTCTCCAACGTATCTATAATTTTTGATTGCTCCATGCTACTTTATCTACTGTTTTGGGAAATATTGGGCTTTATTATCGTCTTTTATATTATTTTTGGGACTAACCTATTAACCGGAGGCCCAGCCCAGATTTGCTGTTTTATGCCTATTTCAGTGTTTCGAGGAAAAGGAATATCAGACGGAGTCAAAACAGAACGAAATCAACTGGAGAAGTTATTTTTAGAAGGAAAGCAACCCAGGGAACTTGGAGTGCACGTCAGGGGAGATACGGGCTGCCCACGAGGGTGGGGGGCGCGCCCCCTGCCTCGTCGGGCCCCCGTAGCTCCTCTGACGTACCCCCTGCACCCATATATACTCTTGTACCCTAAAACTTCCAGAACGGAGATTAGATCAGAAGTTCCGCCGCTGCAAGCCTCTCTAGCCACGAAAAACCAATCGGGGCCCTCTCCGACAGGGTGCCGGAGGGGGCCATCATCGCCGGTGGCCATGGAGGAGTATCCCGGAGGGGTCTTCATCACCATGAAGGCCAAGGACCAGAAGGTGGAGGCCATGGAGGAGGAAGCACAAGGGGGAGAACCTCTCCTCCTCTCTTCCGGTGGCGCGGAGTGCCATCGGGAGGGGAATCATCGCCACGATGATCGTCTTCATCAACATCACCATCATCATCACCATCCTCATCTCTTTTACGCGGTCCACTCTCCCGCACCTCGCTGTAATCCCTACTTGAAAATGGTGCTTTATGCCACATATTATGATCCAATGATGTGTTGCCATCCTATAATGTTTTGAGTAGATATCTTTCGTCTTTGGGTTGATTGATGATCTAGATTGGTATGAGTTGTATGTTTTAATTTGGTCCTGTCCTATGGTGCCCTCCGTGTCGCACAAGCGTGAGGGGTTCCTGTTGTAGGGTGTTGCAATACGTTCATGATTCGCTTATAGTGGGTTGGTGAGTGACTGAAACACAAACCCGAGTATGAGGGATTGTTGCGTATAGGAATAAAGATGACTTGATGCTTTAATGCTGTGGTTGGGTTTTACCTTAATGATCTTTAGTAGTTGCGGATGCTTGCTAGAGTTCCAATCATAAGTGCATATGATCCAAGTAGAGAAAGTATGTTAGCTTATGCCCCTCCCTCATATGAAACTGCAATAGTGATTATCGGTCTTGTTAACAATTGCCTAGGACAATTCCACAACTCCTACCACCACTTTTCCACACTCGTTATATTTACTTTATTGCTTCTTTATCTAAACAGCCCCTAGTTTATATTTACGTGTTCTTTACTTTCTTGCAAGCTTACCCGAAAATGCCTACAAAGTACTTCTAGTTTCATACTTCTTCTAGGTAAAGCGAACGTCAAGCGTGCGTAGAGTCGTATCAGTGGCCGATAGGACTTGAGAGAATATTTGTTCTACCTTTAGCTCCTCGTTGGGTTCGATACTCTTACTTATCGAAAGAGGCTACAACTATCCCCTATACTTGCGGGTTATCATCCCCCTAAATATGAATTGCTTGTTGTTCCTGAAGATTATGTTATGGATGAAGAAACTGCTAGAGATTTTCTTGCTTGCAATGATAGATCTGATCTTAAGAAGTTATTAGCTAAGCTGAAACAAAAATCTCTGAATGCCAGAATGAAATATGACCCTGCTTTTGCTACTTCACCTATCTATGTTACTGATAAGGATTATGATTTCTCTATCGATCCTGAGATAATTACTTTGGTTGAATCTGATCCTTTTTATGGCTATGAATCTGAAACTGTTGGGGCACATCTTACTAAGTTAAATGATATAGCCACCCTATTCAGTAATGATTAGAAATCTCGCTACTACTATATCCTTAAGATATTTCCGTTCTCATTAAAGGGTGATGCTAAAACTTGGTTTAATTCTCTTGATCCTGGTTGTGTGCGTAGTCCCCAGGATATGATTTATTACTTCTCTGCTAAATATTTCCCTGCTCATAAGAAACAAGCTGCTTTAAGGGAAATATATAATTTTGTGCAAATTGAAGAAAAGAGTCTCCCACAAGCTTGGGGGAGGCTTCTCTGATTACTTAATGCTTTGCCTGATCATCCTCTCAAGAAAAATGAAATAGTTGATATCTTTTATAATGGACTAACCGATGCTTCCAAAGACCACTTGGATAGTTGTGCTGGTTGTGTTTTTAGGGAAAGAACTGTCGATCATGCTGAATTGCTATTGAATAATATGTTGACTAATGAAAATAATTGAACACTTCCTGAGCCAACCCCTGAGCCAACTCCTAAACCAACTCCGAAGAAAAGGGGTGTTCTATTTCTCAGTCCTGAAGATATGCAAGAGGCAAAGAAATCTATGAAAGAAAAAGGTATTAAAGCTGAAGATGTTAAGAATACATGGTCTTAATATACCACCTATTGAAGAAATGCATGGTCTTGATAACCCGACACAGGTAGTAAAGGTAAATTTTCTCTATAGATATGATAAAGTTGAAATCCCGTCTACTAAGTTTGCTAGCGAATGCTTGGATGAATTTGATGACTTTATGGCTAAACAAGAAAACTTCAATGCCTATGTTGGTAGACAATTGAAACAAAATGCTTATATGATTGGACACTTGAGTGATTATATGGCTAGAGTTAAAGGTGAACTTAAACTCATTAGTAAACATGCTTCTATGGTTACCACTCAAGTAGAACAAGTGCTTAAGGCTCAAAATGATTTGCTTGATGAATTAAATAATAAACATGACTTTGCTGTTAGAGTAGCAACTAGAACTGGTAAGATGACTCGGGAACCTTTATATCCTGAGGGCCACCCTAAGAGAATTGAGCAAGATTCTCAGAGAAATAATGTAGATGCACCTAGTCCTTCTAAGAGGAAGAAAAAGAAAAATGATAGGACTTTTCATGCTTCTAGTGAACCTGTTGTAGACACACCTGAGAATCCCAATGATATTTCTATTTCTAATGCTGAAACACAATCTGGAGATGAACATGAACCTAGTGATAATGTTAATAATGATGCTCATGTTGATGCTCAAACTAGCAATAATAATGATGTAGAAATTGAACCTGTTGTTGATCTTGATAACCCACAATCAAAGAATCAACGTTATGATAAGAGATACTTTGTTGCTAGGAAGCATGGTAAATAAAGAGAACCATGGGTTCAGAAACACATGCCTTTTCCTCCTAAGCCATCCAAGAAAAAGGATGATGAGGATTTTGAGCGCTTTGCTAAAATGATTAGACCTATCTTTTTCCGTATGCGTTTGACTGATATGCTTAAAGTGAATCCTTATGCTAAATACATGAAAGATATTATTACAAATAAAAGAAAGATAACGGAAGCTGAAATTTCTACCAGGCTTGCTAATTAAACTTTTAAGGGTGGAATACCAAAGAAACTTGGAGATCCAGGAGTACCAACTATACCATGTTCCATTAAAATTAACTATGTTAAAACTACCTTATGTGATCTTGGAGCCGGTGTTAGTGTTATGCCTCTCTCTTTATATCGTAGACTTGAATTGAATAAGTTGACACCTACTGAAATATCTTTGCAAATGGCGATAAATCAACCGCTATACCTGTCGGTATTTGTGAGGATGTGCCTGTTGTGGTTGCAAACGTTACTATCTTAATGGACTTTGTTATTCTTGATATTCCCGAGGACGATAGTATGTCGATTATCCTTGGTAGACCCTTTTTGAATACTGCAGGGGCTGTTATTGATTGCAAGAAAGGCCTAATGTTATTCGAAATTTCTCCAATTTCATGTTATTCGAAATGAGTTTGTTAACAAGACTTGATCAACCTTGTTAGTGGATTCCTTTTGTTGAGCATGAGATGGTTGAAATTAGAAGGCACAACCTTCTGTACCCTCTTTTTACTTTCTGTTATTTAGATTAAATAAAGAAAAAATAGTATTTCTATCTGTTTTCTGAATTATCCATGCAATTAAAAATACCCCGAAAATAAAAGTTCTCCAAATGCCCTGAAAATTTAGTATGATTTTTTCTGGAATATTTGAGAATATCTGGCACTAAGAACACAGCAAGGGAGATAGCACCTGGCCACGAGGGTCAGGGGCGCGCCCTACCCCCTGGGCGTGCCCCCTGCCTCGTGGGCCCATGGTGGCCCCCCTCCACTTATTCCTGCACCCATACACTTCTTCTTCCTCCCAAATCACTATCCAGCTCAAGCATGAGTTCTAGCTCATTTTGCTGCCATTTTCTTCTTCTTTCTCAAAGCTCCATTCACAAAAATGCTTTGGGGGATTATTCTTTGGTATGTGACTCCTCCAATGGTCCAATTAGTTTTTGTTCTAGTGCTTTATTCATTGCAATTTTTTTGCTGCCTAGGTGACCCTGTTCCTGAGCTTTCATGTCAAATTTATTTAGTCCCAAGTAGTTTTAATGCATGATATAATCTCTAGGCACTTGTGGGAGTAGTTGTTACCAATTTTGTTGAGTTTGGTTCACTTTTATTTTGAGTTACTAAAAATTTCAGAAATTTTCAGAAAATGATGAAGAGATTTTTGAGGGGCTCTTCTAGCCAAAGCTCAAAGGAGAAACAAAGTAAGGAGAATAAAAAGCCCAAGTATAATCTCCCTCGCGTCGCGGAAGTTCGGCCATGTGAATGGCCTTGTGATGATTTCTTGAGAGCAGCTGGAATTCATGATGATTTTTATTCTTTGGCTAATGATGCGGGCCTCACCGACTTCCTCCATGACCAGCTCGAACAATATCTCTTACTCACCAATACTTTCATGCAAAAAATTTACTTCCATCCTAAGAAATCACCTCCTTCAGTAGAGTTTCATTTATATGATGAGGCTAGGGAGATGTCACTACGTGAATTTTGTGCGGTTTGCAAGATATCCTTCGAGGGCAGCCTAGAGGAACCACATCGTAAAGATGTGGATGGATTTATTGATATGATTACTGTAGAGGAAACGTGTGACGCCCTCGATTCAATCGTACACTAATCATACATGCAAATGTGTACAATCAAGATCAAGGACTCATGGGAAGATATCACAACCCAACTCTAGACACAAATTAAAATAATACAAGCTTTATATTACAAGCCAGGGGCCTGGAGGGCTCGAATACATAAGCTCGAATACACAAGAGTCAGCGAAAGCAACAATATCTTAGTATAGACATAAGTCAGACAAGTATGCCTTAAGAAGGCCGGCACAAAAGCATCTATGATTGAAAAGGCAAGGCCTCCTGCCTGGGAGCCTCCTAACTACTCCTGGTCGTCGGCGGTGTCCACGTGGTAGTAGGCATCCACGATGGCATCTGGCTCCTGGGCTTCGACATCTGGTTGCATCCACCGGAAAGAAGAAGAAAGGGGGAAAAGGGGGAGCAAAGCAACCGTGAGTACTCATCCAAATTACTCGCAAGCAAGGATCTACACTACATATGCAACATTATCAAAGGAAGGCTGTATATGTGGACTGGGCGGTAGAAATGCCAGAATAGAGGGGAGAACCTAGTCCTATCAAAGACTAGCATCTTTTGGAAACCACCATCTTGCAGCAATAGGAGGGAATAGAGTAGCATAAAGTAAAGTAGTAGTAGTAGTGTTAGCAACCTCGGCCAGAGATCCTTTCTCGGCTCCCTGCAAGAAAGCAATCCAAGAGCCATACTATCCATTTCTCATCAAAATCCAATTCTCATCACAAGTATCCAGTTCTAGTTGTATTGATCGGGATACAACTCCAAGTGTCAGTTACCGTAGGATAGGCTATCAATAGATATTTTCTTCCCTGCAGGGGTGCACCAACTTACCCACCACGCTCGATTAACTCCGGCTGGATGATACGTCTCCAACGTATCTATAATTTTTGATTGCTCCATGCTACTTTATCTACTGTTTTGGACTATATTGGGCTTTATTTTCCACTTTTATATTATTTTTGGGACTAACCTATTAACCGGAGGCCCAGCCCAGAATTGCTGTTTTTTTGCCTTTTTCAGTGTTTCGAAGAAACGGAATATCAAATGGAGTCCAAACAGAATGAAACCTTCGGGAACGTGATTTTCTCACCGAACGTGATCCAGGAGACTTGGACCCTACTCCAAGAAGCAGAAGAGTCGGTCACGAGGGTGGAGGGCGCCCCCCTGGCGCGCCCCCCTGCCTCGTGGCCCCCCTGTTGCTCCACCGACGTACTCCTTCCTCCTATATATACCTACGTATCCCCAAACGATCAGAACAGGAGCCAAAAACCTAATTCCACCGCTGCAACCTTCTGTATCCACGAGATCCCATCTTGGGGCTTGTTCCGGAGATCCGCCGGAGGGGGCATCCACCACGGAGGGCTTATACATCAACACCATAGCCCCTCCGATGAAGTGTGAGTAGTTTACTTCAGACCTTCGGGTCCATAGCTAGTAGCTAGATGGCTTCTTCTCTCTTTTTGGATCTCAATACAATGTTCTCCCCCTCTCTCGTGGAGATCTATTGATGTAATCTTCTTTTTGCGGTGTGTTTGTTGAGACCAATGAATTGTGGGTTTATGATCCAACTTATCTATGAACAATATTTGAATCTTCTCTGAATTCTTTTATGTATGATTGAGTTATCTTTGCAAGTCTCTTCGAATTATCCTTTTTGGTTTGGCCAACTAGATTGGTAGTTCTTGCAATGGGAGAAGTGCTTAGCTTTGGGTTCAATCTTGCGGTGTGCTTTCCCAGTGACAGCAGGGGTAGCAAGGCACGTATTGTATTGTTGCCATCGAGGATAACAAGATGGGTTTTTATCATATTGCATGAATTTATCCCTCTACATCATGTCATCTTGCTTAAGGCATTACTCTGTTTTTAACTTAATACTCTAGATGCATGCTAGATAGCAGTCAATGAGTGGAGTAATAGGTAGATGCAGAATCGTTTCGATCTACCTGTCTCGGGCGTGATGCCTATATACATGATCATTACCTAGATATACTCATAACTATGCTCAATTCTGTCAATTGCTCAACAGTAATTTGTTCACCCACCGTAGAATATCTATGCTCTTGAGAGGAGCCACTAGTGAAACATATGGCCCCCGGGTCTATTCTCATCATATCAATCTCTATCGCTTTATTACTTGGTTTGTTTTTACTTTGCCTTTTACTTTTCACTTTGGATCTATCTATCAAAAATACCAAAAATATTATTTATCATCTCTATCAGATCTCACTCTCGTAAGTGACCGTGAAGGGATTGACAACCCCTAATCGCGTTGGTTGTGAGTAGCTATCGTTTTGTGTAGGTATGAGGGACTTGTGCGTGGTCTCCTACTGGATTGATACCTTGGTTCTCAAAAACTGAGGGAAATACTTACGCTACTTTGTTGCATCATCCTCTCCTCTTTGGGGAAATCCAACGCAGTGCTCAAGAGGTAGCAAGAAGAATTTCTGGCGTCGTTGCTGGGGAGGCTCACGCAAGCAAGTCAACCATACCAAGTACCCATCACAATCCCTATCTCTCGCATTACATTATTTGCCATTTGCCTCTCATTTTCGTCTTCCCCACTTCACCCTTGCCGTTTTATTCGCCCTCTATCTCTTCCCCGTTTGCCTTTCTTCCATTGCCTTTCTGTTTGCTTGTGTGTTGGATTACTTGTTGCCATGGCCAAGATAATACCAAATTGTGTGACTTCTCGAATACCAATAATAATGATTTCCTTAGTACTCCTATTGCTCCTCTTAATGATGACGAGTCTTGTGAAATCAATACCGCTTTGTTGAATATTGTTATGAAAGATCAATTCACCGGCCTTCCTAGTGAATGATGCCGCTACTCATCTAAACAATTTTGTTGATTTGTGTGATATGCAAAAGAAGAAAGATACGGGTAACAATATTGTCAAATTGAAGTTATTTCCGTTTTCACTTAGAGATCGTGCTAAAGTTTGGTTTTCGTCTTTGCCTAAAAATAGTATTGATTCTTGGAACAAGTGCAAAGATGCTTTTATCTCTAAGTATTTTCCTCCCGCTAAGATCATCACTCTTAGGAACGATATTATGAATTTTAAACAACTTGATCATGAGCATGTTGCCCAATCTTGGGAATGAATGAAATTGATGCTTCGCAATTGCCCTACTCATGGTTTGAATTTATGGATGATCATACAAAATTTTTATGCCGGATTGAATTTTGCTTCTAGAAATCTTTTAGATTCGGCCGCGGGAGGCACGTTTATGGAAATTACGTTAGGAGATGCTACCAAATTGCTTGATAATATTATGGCTAATTATTCTCAATGGCACACCGAAAGATCTTCTAGTAAAAAAGTGCATGCTATAGAAGAAATCCATGTTTTGAGTGAAAAGATGGATGAACTTATGAAGATGTTTGCTAATAAAAATACTCCTCTTGATCCCAATGATATGCCTTTATCTACTTTGCTTGAGAATAATAATGAATATATGGATGTGAATTTTGTTGGTAGGAAAAGTTTTAGAAACAATGCTTATAGAGGGAATTTTAACCCTAGGCCTTATCCTAGTAATCCTTCTAATAATTATGGAAATTCCTACAACAACTCTTATGGAAATTTTAATAAGATGCCCTCTGAATTTGAGAGTAGTATTAAAGAGTTTATGAATTCACAAAAGAATTTTAATGCTTTGCTTGAAGAGAAATTGCTTAAAGTTGATGATTTGGCTAGGAACATTGATAGAATTTCTCTTGAAATTGATTCTTTAAAGCTTAGATCTATTCTTCCTAAGCATGATATCAATGAGTCTCTCAAAGCCATGAGAATTTCCATTGATGAGTGCAAGGAAAGAACCGCTAGGATGCGTGCTTCCAAAGATGCCTTTATTAAAGCGTGTTCTTCCAATTCCTATGAGAATCAAGATGAAGATCTAAAATTTATTGATGTGTCCCCCATTAAATCTTTGCTTTGCAATATGAATCTTGATGAAACTGAAGATGATCTTCCTTTACCTAGAAGGCGTTTTAGGATTCAGAGTTTCTAGATCTTGATGATGAAATTGATGAAAGTTGGATTGAAAGAAATAAAAACCGAGATGTTGCTAAAACCACTATTTTGGATCTCAAGGAATTTAATTATGAAAATTGATCTTTAATTGGTTGTATTTCCTTGTTGCAATCCGTGCTAGATTCTCCTCATGCTTATAGTCAAAATAAGGCCTTTACCGAACACATTGTGGATGCCTTGATGCAATCTTATGAAGAAAAACTTGAGTTGAAAGTTTCTATCCCTAGAAAACTCTATTATGAGTGGGTACTATTAAAATTAAAATTAAAGATTATGAGTTTCATGCTTTGTGTGATTTGGGTGCTAGTGTCTCTACTATTCCCAAAACTTTGTGTGATTTGCTAGATTTCCGTGACTTTGATGATTGCTCTCTAAACTTGCATCTTGCGGATTCCACTATTAAAAAGCCTATGGGAAGAATTAATGATGTTCTTATTGTTGCAAATAGGAATTATGTGCCCGTAGATTTTGTCGTTCTTGATATAGATTGCAATCCTTCATGTCCTATTATTCTTGGTAGACCTTTCCTTAGAAAGAGTGGTGCAATTGTTGATATGAAGGAAGGGAATATTAGATTCCAATTTCCCTTAAAGAATGGCATGGAACACTTCCCTAGAAAGAAAATAAAATTACCATATGAATCTATCATGAGAGCCACTTATGGATTGCCTACCAAAGATGGCAATACCTAGATCTATCCTTCTTTTTATTCCTAGCTAGGGGCGTTAAACGATAGCGCTTGTTGGGAGGCAACCCAATTTTATTTTTGTTTTTTTGTTTTTGCTTCTCTTTAGGAATAAATAATCCATCTAGCCTCTGTTTGGATATGGTTTTATCTTTTAATCAGTGTTTGTGCCAAGAAGAACCTATAGGATAACCTGCAATGATAGTTGATTTGATTCTGCTGAAAAACAGAAACTTTGCGCGCACGAATATAATTTTGTTAAATCATAGAAACGTGATTTTGCGTTGATTCTTTTTGATTCTGTTAAATAAACGAATTTTACATAACTTCCTATTTTTGTAGAATTTTTAGAGTTCCAGAATTTTGCGTTAGTTACAGATTGCTACAGACTGTTCTGTTTTTGACAGATTCTGTTTTACGTGTGTTGTTTGCTTATTTTGATGAATCTATGGCTAGTAAAATAGTTTATAATCCATAGAGAAGTTGGAATACAGTAGGTTTAACACCAATATAAATAAAGAATGAGTTCATTACAGTACTTTAAAGTATTCTTTTGTTTTCTTTCTCTAACGGAGCTCACGAGATTTCTATTGAGTTTTGTGTTGTGAAGTTTTCAAGTTTTGGGTGAAGTCTTTTGATGGATTATGGAACAAGGAGTGGCAAGAGCCTAAGCTTGGGGATGCCCATGGCACCCCCAAGATAATACAAGGACACCAAAAAGTCAAAGCTTGGGGATGCCCCGGAAGGCATCCCCACTTTCGTCCACTTCCATCGGTAATTTACTTGGAGCTATATTTTTATTCACCACATGATATGTGTTTTGCTTGGAGCGTCTTGTATTATTTGCGTCTTTGCTTGTTAGTTTACCACAATCATCCTTGCTGTACACACCTTTTTGAGAGAGCCATACATGAATTGGAATTTGTTAGAATACTCTATGTGCTTCACTTATATCTTTTGAGCTTAATAGTTTTGCTCATAGTACTTCACTTATATCTTTTGAGCGTGATAATTTTTGCTCTAGTGCTTCACTTATATATTTTAGAACACGGTGGTGGATTTGTTTTAAAGAAACTATTGTTCTCTCATGCTTCACTTAGATTATTTTGAGAGTCATTAGTAGCATGGTAATTTGCTTAATGTTAATATACTTAGTGTTGAAGATATGTGAAACTTTCTTTTGAGTGAATTGAATACTAAGATAAGTTTGATGCTTGATAATTGTTTTGAGATATGGAGATGATAATATCAAAGTTGTGCTAGTTGGGTAATTGTGAATTTGAGAAATTCTTGTGTTGAAGTTTGCAAGTCCCGTAGCATGCACGTATGGTTAAAGTTGTGTAACAAATTTGAAACATGAAGTGTACCTGGCTTGTGCATCCTTATGAGTGGCGGTCGGGGACGAGCGATTGTCTTTTCCTACCAATCTATCCCCCTAGGAGCATGCGCGTAGTACTTGATTTTTGATGGCTTCTAAATTTTTGCAATAAGTATATGAGTTCTTTTGACTAATGTTGAGTCCATGGATTGTACGCACTCTCACCTTTCCGCCTTTGCTAGCCTCTTTGGTACCGTGCATTGCCCTTTCTCACCTTGAGAGTTGGTGCAAACTTTGCCGGTGCATCCAAACCCCGTGATATGATACGCTCTATCACACATAAACCTCCTTATATCTTCCTCAAAACAGCCACCATACCTACCTATTATGGCATTTCCATAGCCATTCCGAGATATATTGCCATGCAACTTCCATCATCTTCATCATGACATACATTACTTTTGTCATATTGCCATTGCATGATCATGTAGTTGACATCGTTTTTGTGGCAAAGCCACCATGCATTATTTTTCATACGTGTCACTCTTGATTCATTGCACCATCCCGGTACACCGCCGGAGGCATTCACATAGAGTCATATCTTGTTCTAAGTTTCAAGTTGTAATCCTTATGTTGTAATCAATAGAAGTGTGATGATCATCATTGTTAGAGCATTGCCCAAAAAAAAGAAAAAAAAGAAAAAAAATAAGAAAGGCCAAAAGAAAAGAAAAAAAGGAAGGCCCCAAAAAAAGGGGAAAAAAGAAGAGAAAAGAAAAAAGGGCAATGCTACTATCTCTTTTTCCACACTTGTGCTTCAAAGTAGCACCTTGTCCTTCATGTAGTGAGTCTCATATATTGTGCTTCAAAGTAGCACCTTGTTCTTCATGTAGTGAGTCTCATAAGTTGTCTTTTCATACTAGTGGGAATTTTTCATTATAGAACTTGGCTTGTATATTCCTACGATGGGCTTCCTCAAATGCCCTAGGTCTTCATGAGCAAGCGAGTTGGATGCACACCCACTAGTTTTCTTTTGTTGAGCATTCATAGCTCTAGTGCATCCGTTGCATGGCAATCCCTACTCCTCATGTTGACATCAATTAATGGGCATCTCCATAGCCCGTTGATTATCCTCGTCAATGTGAGACTTTCTGATGTAGGGTAGAACCCTAGGAAGGACCTTTTCACACTTGGAGGGGGAAAAAGGAGAGAAACCACAAGAACAACAAGAACACAAAGATGAACATAAGAGGTAATCACTCCAACAATTCCCGATTACACATCCACTAGGGTAACAACACAAGATCCACAAGTCACAAACACAATCAAAGGAAAGATACAATGGCAAAGTTCATCCCAAATCCAAAGGAAGAGGGGTCTTGAAGGTAGTCTTCTCCCACTGGAGGTCTTGAAATCCTCAAGGATTCTTCCCTATGGGGTCTTGATCCTCAAAGAGGGAAGGTAATGGAGCAAAGGTCACCAAGATCTCATCTAATCTTTGCTAACCCTAAACATTGTCCTAGGTACGGAATATATAGCCTTGGGGTCAAAGGGGAAGAAGTGGAGCCGAAGATGCAATCTCAGCCGGCCATCCTGGGAGGCCCGTGTGCACGGGGTAAGTTGGGTCTGTGCGCATGGGGGTCCCGTGGGCATGGTACAGGCCCGTGCGCACGGGGTGCTCCAGCGCCTGTTTCCTGTGTAGCCCGTGGGCACGGGGTCTCGGGGGCCCGTGCGCATGGGGTCACCTGGGACTTCTTGTGTTGCTGCTTTTGCACTCCGTCTTGATTCGTACGGCCTTGGGGTGGTCCTCCTTCTCCTTGGGAATGCTCCTGAGCTTCTTGGTGATGTTCCACTTCATACCTAAGGAGGCATAGCATATTTTGGTGAGGTAGTAGACATGTTCCATTTGTGTCCATATGCAAGTCTAGTAGGAAGGAGTTCACCTCGGTTTCCAAAGCACGTGCTCTAGCTCTTGTCATGGGTCCTTGTGGGGTTGGATGTGTCGATGTAGAGTCCATGGGGATGATGGAAGGATGCTCTGCATCATCTCCCTTCCCTTGGGAAAGATCCGACCTCGGATCAAAATCTTCATCACCATGGAAAGGCGAGAGGTCTTTGACGTTGAAGATGTCGCTCACGTTGTACTTGTCTCGTGGGAGTTCAATCTTGTAGGCGTTGTCGTTGTAGCGTGCTAGCACCTTGAATGGTCCATCGGCTCGAGGTAGTACTTTGGACTTGCGTTCGTTGGGGAAGCGGTCCTTGCGAAGGTGTAGCCACACGAGATCACCTATGTTGAAGATCATGGGTTGCTTGTTGACGTTGAGCTTGGTCGCTAGTCGATGTACTTGGCGCTCGATGATGTTCCTTGTATCTTCATGCATCTTCTTGATGTAGCTTGCTCGTGCACTTGCATCCATGTTGGTGCGCTCTTGTAGAGGTAGAGGTAGAATGTCCAAAGGGGACAACGGGTTGAAGCCGCAGACGACCTCGAAGGGGGACTTGCCGGTAGTCGAATGTCTTGCACGGTTGTAGGCGTACTCGGCGATGGGTAGACATGCCTCCCACTCCTTGATGTTCTTCTTGATCAAGACGCGAAGTAGAGTGGATAGTGTCCGGTTTGTCACCTTTGTTTGGCCGTTGGTTTGAGGATGGTATGCGGATGAGAACAAGAGCTTGATTCCGAGCTTGGTGCATAGTGTCTTCCAAAAGTAACTCAAGAACTTGACGTCGCGGTCGTAGACGATTGTCTTTGGTACTCCATGGAGGCGCAAGATTTCCCTACAAAAGAGGTTGGCAACATGTGAAGGATCATCTATCTTGCTGCAAGGAATGAAATGTGCCAACTTAGAAAATCAGTCCACAGCAACAAATACGGAATCCTTTCCACTTTGAGTTCTAGGCAAACCAAGTACAAAATCCTTGCTAATATCTTCCCAAGGTTGATAAGGAATAGGAAGAGGCATGTAAAGACCATAGGATTGAGCTTTAGACTTAGCTTTGTGGCATGTAGAGCATCGGGTGATGAAGCGTGAGACGTCGCGGAACATCTTGGGCCAAAAGTAGTTCTTGGAGAGCGTGGCGGAAGTCTTGTCGCTTCCAAAGTGTCCCATGAGTCCGCCTCCATGAGCCTCTTGCAAAAGGAGCAAACGAAGAGAAGACTCGGGAATGCATAGTTTGTTAGCTCTCATAAGATAACCATCCTTGATGTAATATTGTTCCCAAGATGTATGCGTCAAACATTTAGCATAATGAGTTGCAAATGATGGATCATTCGCATACAAGTCTTTTATGTGCTCAAAGCCAATAACATTCAACTCAAGTTTAGTGACAAGCGTGCATATGCGTGAAAGTGCATCTGCAACTACATTTTCCTTACCCTTAATGTACTTGATCACATATGGAAAAGATTCAATAAATTCACTCCATTTGGCATGACGCTTGTTCAACTTAGTTTGACCTTTTAAGTACTTAAGAGTTTCATGATCGGTATGGATGACAAACTCATGAGGTCTAAGATAATGTTCCCAAATATGTAGCACTTGCACTAAAGCATACAATTCTTTGTCATAGATGGGATAGTTAAGTTGAGCACCGGAGAGTTTTTCACTAAAATATGCAATTGCTCGTTTTTCTTGCATCAAAACTCCGCCAATTCCGGTAACACTTGCATCACAATGAACCTCAAAATTTTTGTCAAAGTTGGGCAAAGCAAGAATCGAAGCATGAGTAAGCAAAGACTTGAGCTCATCAAAAGCGTTAGATTGTAAAGATCCCCAAACAAAAGGAGCATTCTTCTTACTCAAAGCATGCAAAGGGGCGGCAATAGTGCTAAAGTTTTTCACAAAGCGACGATAAAAACCCGCAAGACCAAGAAAACTTTGCACTTGTTGCAAATTGGTGGGTTGGGGCCAAGTTTAATTGCTTCAATTTTAGTTTCATCAACATGGACACCCTTGGAAGAGACAACAAAACCCAGGAATACCACTTTGTCAACACCAAATGTGCACTTTTTCATGTGGGCATAAAGACTTTCCTTGTGAAGTGTTTGCAAAACAACCCTAACATGATCAAGATGCTCTTTCATGGTTTTGCTAAACACAAGAATATCATCGAAGTAAAACACAACAAAGACTCCAATATAAGGGCGAAGTACATGATGCATGAGACGCATGAAAGTACCGGGAGCCTCAGATAAACCCATAGGCATGACTAACCACTCATATAAGCCAAATTTTGTTTTGAAAGCATTTTTCCAGTCATCACCTTCTTGTATGCGGATTTGATAATAGCCACTTTTAAGATCATTTTTTTAGAAAAAGTTGGCTCCACTAAGTTCATCAAGCATATCATATAAGTGAGGAATGGGATGCCTATAGCGAATGGTGATAGCATATATAGGTCTACAATCTGAACACAAACGGAAAATTCCATCGGGCTTAGGCACAAGTATAACGGGAACGGCACAAGGGCTTAAGCTTTCACGAACATGACCGTTGTCGATTAGTTGTTGTACTTGCCGTTGAATCTCCTTGGTTTCTTCGGGATTGACATGGTATGGAGCTTTGTTTGGAAGTGGCGCTCCGGGGATGAGGTCGATTCGATGCTCAATGCCTCGTAGAGGAGGTAGACCCGGAGGTAGCTCATTGGGGAAAACATCTTGAAATTCCTGCAAAAGAGATTGAAACACCAAAGGTAGCTCGTGAGTGGTGTTAGTTTTTGGTTCTCCATCCTTGCACACAAGGACAAAGTGCATCACACTCGATGGGTTCTCATACACTTCTCTCATCTCACTTTTTGTGGCGAATAGTATGAGGTTTTTCTCTCTAGGCGAAGAGGCGCTCAAGTTTGGCTTGTTGCTCTCACTCATGTTTTGGTGGCTCACCTTCTCACTCTTCTCTCTATGGTGGGTGGCTTGCTTGTCGGCTATCACTTGACTAGGAGACATAGATCGTAGCACATATTCCTTCCCTTTCATCTTGAAGCTACAATGATTGGTATGCCATTGTGGATGACACCACGGTCGAATTGCCATGGTCGACCAAGAAGGAGGTGGCAAACGGTCATTGGGACCACATCACACTCCAAAGAGTCCTCATATGCACCAATTTTGAAGGAGACTTGGACCGTATGCTCAACTCGTATAGTGCCGGAGTCACTTAGCCATTAAACCTTGTAGGGGTGCGGGTGCTTCCTCTTGACCAATTGAACCTTGGAGCATAGTTCTTCACTTGCCAAGTTGTGGCAACTACCTCCATCGATGATGACTTTGACGGACCTTCCATTGATGCTGGCCTTGGTGTGGAAGATATGGCATCATTGGTCTTCTTCTTGTTGATGTTGAAGTGTCAAGACCTTGCAGAAAACGAGAGCGGGGCTCGTATCTTCATCACAAAAGACTTGATCATCTTCATCCTCGTTCACGCGCTGGTGCATGGCCACTTGCTCAATAGCTTCCAGTTCATCTTCACTCATTGAGTCGTAGGTGCCATCGTCGTTGAGGATCATGGTGCGCTTGTTGGTGCATTGGAAGGACTTGTGGCCTCGGCCGCCACATGTGAAGCACTTGATTGAACTTGTCTTGACGGTTTCATTGGTCGGAGTATAGGAAGAAGCACGCGGCTTGTAGTTGCTTGTAGTAGGAGGAAGACGACTTGAACTTGACGAAGGTTTCTTGTAGGTTATCTTGTCGTTGTTGCTTGGAGAAGGCTTGGTTGACGTAGATGTTGGAGGAGTTGTTGAAGCTTGATTGTTGGAGAATCCCTATGTCTTGGATGAGTACTTGGCGTACTTGAAGTCATCTTGCACTTGACGTTCTGCCTTGGTCGCTTGATGCACGAGCTCGACGAGGTTGGAATAGGGTTGGAAGTCAGCGATCTTCTTGATGGGATGATTGAGTCGATTCAAAAATCGTGCCATTGTTTTCTCATCATCTTCCTTGACATTGGCTCGAATCATGGCTATCTCCATTTCCTTGTAGTATTCTTCAACACTCTTTGTTCCTTGCTTGAGGAGTTGTAGCTTCTTGAAGAGATCACGGTTGTAGTAGGTGGGAACAAATCGTGCTCGCATGACATCCTTCATTTGAGCCCAAGTGGTGATTGGAGGGTCACCTCTTGCTTCTCGGCGCTCAAGGACTTGTTCCCACCATATGAGCACATAGTCTTGGAACTCAAGTGATGCCATTGCGATCTTCTTTTCTTCCTCATAGTTGTGCAAACGAAAGATTTTGTCGACCTTCAATGCCCATGAGAGGTATTCTTCCGGATCATTGCTTCCATTGAACTTGGGCATTTTGAATTTGAGTTTTCCATAGCGTTGCTCTTCATCTTGATAGTGGTTGTGATATGGCTCTTGCCTTGGAATGTCCTCGAATGCTCGTTCCTCATGATGTCGCTCTTGGTGTGGAGGAGGGTCTTGAAGCACTTGTTCCACTTGGTGTCGCTCTTGGCATGGAGGAAGTCCATGATCAACTTGCTCTTGTTGAACTTTAGGTTGAGGTGTAGCTTGACGATGCACACGTGGTTGGTAGTTCCTCTCTTGGATTTCTTCTCGAAGGGCTTCCTATTTATTGCACCGTTCACGATTGCGGTTGGCGATGGCTTGACTTTATTCTTGAAGGGCACGTTCCGTCTCAAGAGCTTGTGCTTCTCGTTGTTGTTGAAGACGTTGAGCCTCGGCGTCTTGTTCCTCTTGGTGTAGACGCGCTCGTTCTTCCTCTTGGTGTAGGCGCGCTCGTTCTTCCTCTTGGCGCCATTGTCGTTGTCGTTCTTGAGCTTGAGCAAAAGCGACTTGGTTTGATTGAGGACGAGGAACTTGCTCATCGACTTGCTCTTGTGAATGCTTGACGTGTAGCGGGTTGCAAGATGCATGACGGTCTTGACGCGCGGCTCGTCGAAGAATGGTTGATGACGGTGTACTTGAGCCGGAGAAGGTGTCGTCAGAGTGTCAACTTGAGTGGCTCCGTCTTGAGTAGGAAGAAGTTGAAGGAGGCCGGTTGACCAACAAAGCGCGGATCTCGTCCATTCTTGCATTGTTCTCTTGCTTGTGCGCGTCGAGCTTGTTGTCGAAGTAGTCTTGTGTACGTTGCTCGGAGAGTCGCAAGTCGGTGGCGAGGTTGTCGATGCGGTCGTTCATTGCTTGTTGCTCTTGATGTAGCGCTCGTTGTGCACCAAAGAGGTGGCTCTTGGTGATGAATGATGACATGTCGTCGTCTTGCTCGATGAATAGTGGGTTGGTAGAGGAACTTGGCCTATCCATCATAAGAAAGTGGTGGTGAGTAGGAAAATGAGAGAACAAAACCAAAGTTACCTTTTCCGAAGATTGTGGATGTAATAAGTACGATCCCACGTGATGTTACAATAGTGGAATTGGTACTAGGAATTGTTTCTCACACCTACAAGTAAATGGTCCATGGAGGAGCTTGGTTAGAAAAGGCACAAATAATTCAAGCAAATGTCAGTCAAGATGTTGATAAAGTTGAGAAGATTCAACAAATGGCAAATAAGACAAACAGATCAACCTCCCAAGATAACATGAGGAACACACACAAGGAAGATAAATGGGATCCGCACAACCAAGGGGTGAGCTCGAAGATGTCTAATCACCGGAAAAGCTCTTGTCGTACGGATACTAGAGAGACGCTAGCTCGATTGCACTAATGGGCTAGATACGCTAGTGCACAAACCTAATAGAGAATCCAATCGTCTCACTATCCCAAGTATGCTTATGTATGTGGTGACCAAGATGATGCACGTATGCTAAGGCTCGATGCTATTGCTTATAAGCTCTTTGCTTCTCTTCTCTTTTCCTTAAAAGCTTTTTCTTCTTTTCTTTTTTTTTCTTCTATGCCACGATGCTTGATACACAAGCCACACAACGAGGTAACAAGTAGTAAATGCACGGGATGGACGGAACACTAAATGGTGCACTAAGGCGTGGCCCGGCAATACTCAACAAGCTAGTATCGATGGATAAGCTACGCAAAATGGCTCGAAGCTATCAAGTTAATGGCAAGGGAGTACAAGGTGTCGTCGAGGTTACCGTCCTTGCTTACGGTCGAGGATGATCTTGTCGAAGCCGAAGTGTTTTCCGAGTCGACGATTGGTCGCGATGATGATACCAACTTGCGCCTAAGTAGCCGAAACACCTTAGGACACAAGAGAAATCGCAACCGAACACTCAACAAACACGTGGAATTGTGCGGAAGAACACAAGAGGTGGTGGTGGAATTAAATGAGAAAAACAGAAAAAAAATTGGTCGAAACTTCCTAGATAGCCCGTGCGCATGGGGAAGTGAGACCCGTGTGCACGGGGTCCCGTGTGCACGGGATCCCAATGGCCCGTGTGCACGGGGTCTCCCCAGAGCGGATGAACTGATCTGATTTAGTGGTGAATTCCAAGTTTTTGGCCAGAATCGAACGGTGGAAGGGTGGGGATGATGGTGTAGGGGAAGATCCACTTGCCAAACACCAAATTCGTGGATCAAATCAACCAAATCTCACAAGATCAACATATTGCAAAAAAAAAAATTGGGGCTATTTTTGGTGGGGATTTTTGGATTAGGACGAAAAACAACAAAATCAAGCTAGAAAGTGGAAGGTAGGGACTCCAAGATGTGAATCAACGTGGCTCATGATACCAAGATGATGTAGGGTAGAACCCTACGAAGGACCTTTTCACACTTGGAGGGGGGAAAGGAGAGAAACCACAAAAACAACAAGAACACAAAGATGAACACAAGAGGTAATCACTCCAACAATTCTCGATTAACATCCACTAGGGTAACAACACAAGATCCACAAGTCACAAACACAATCAAAGGAAAGATACAATGGCAAAGTTCATCCCAAATCCAAAGGAAGAGGGGTCTTCAAGGTAGTCTTCTCCCACTGGAGGTCTTGAAATCCTCAAGGATTCTTCCCTATGGGGTCTTGATCCTCAAAGAGGGAAGGAAATGGAGCAAAGCTCACCAAGATCTCATCTAATCTTTGCTAACCCTAAACATGGTCCTAGGTACGGAATATATAGCCTTGGGGTCCAAGGGGAAGAAGTGGAGCCGAAGATGCAATCTCAGCAGGCCATCCTGGGAGGCCCGTGCGCACGGGGTAAGTTGGGTCCGTGCGCACGGGGGTCCCGTGGGCACGGTACAGGCCCGCGCGCACGGGGTGCTCCAGCGCCTGTTTCCTGTGTAGCCCGTGGGCACGGGGTCTCGGGGGCCCGTGCGCACGGGGTCACCTGGGACTTCCTGTGTTGCTGCTGTTGCACTCCGTCTTGATTCGTACGACCTTGGGGTGGTCCTCCTTCTCCTTGGGGATGCTCCTGAGCTTCTTGGTG
Source organism: Triticum timopheevii (assembly GCA_963921465.1). NCBI lineage: Eukaryota > Viridiplantae > Streptophyta > Magnoliopsida > Poales > Poaceae > Triticum > Triticum timopheevii. The sequence continues at coordinate 202,867,667 of OY997270.1, forward strand.
ATGTTCCACTTCATACCTAAGGAGGCATAGCATATTTTGGTGAGGTAGTAGACATGTTCCATTTGTGTCCGTATGCAAGTCTAGTAGGAAGGAGTTCACCTCGGTTTCCAAAGCACGTGCTCTAGCTCTTGTCATGGGTCCTTGTGGGGTTGGATGTGTCGATGTAGAGTCCATGGGGATGATGGAAGCATGCTCTGCATCACTTTCTCCTTTTTTATCTTCTCCACACAATCCCCATCATCATATTCTATTCCACCCATAGTGCTATATCCATGGCTCGCGCTCATGTATTGCGTGAAGGTTGAAAAAGTTTGAGATTATTTGAGTATGAAACAATTGCTTGGCTTGTCATCGGGGGTATAGAAGTTGGGAACATCTTTGTGTGACGAAAATGAAGCATAGCCTAACTATATGATTTTGTAGGGATGAACTTTCTTTTGCCATGTTATTTTGAGAAGACATGATTGCTTTGATTAGTATGCTTGAAGTATTATTACTTTTATGTCAATATGAACTTTTGTCTTGAATCTTTCGGATCTGAATATTCATATCACAATTAAGAAGATTTACATTGAAATTATGCCAAAGTATCACTCCGCATCAAAAATTCTTTTTTATCATTTACCTACTCGAGGACGAGCAGGAATTAAGCTTGGGGATGCCTGATACGTCTCCAACGTATCTATAATTTTTTATTGCTCCATGCTACTTTATCTACTATTTTGGACTATATTGGGCTTTATTTTCCACTTTTATATTATTTTTGGGACTAACCTATTAACCGGAGGCCCAGCCCAGAATTGCTGTTTTTTGCCCTTTTCAGTGTTTCGAAGAAACGGAATATCAAACGGAGTCCAAACGGCATGAAACCTTCGGGAACGTGATTTTCTCACGGAACGTGATCCAGGAGACTTGGACCCTACTCCAAGAAGCAGAAGAGTCGGTCACGAAGGTGGAGGGCGCGCCCCCCTGGGCGCGCCCCCTGCCTTGTGGCCCTCCTGTTGCTCCACCGACGTACTCCTTCATCCTATAAATACATATGTATCCCCAAACGATCAGAACAGGAGCCAAAAACCTAATTCCACCGCCGCAACCTTCTGTATCCACGAGATCCCATCTTGGGGCCTGTTCCGGAGCTCCGCCAGAGGGGGCATCCACCATGGAGGGTGAGGGAGTCCTGGACTAGGGGGTGTCCGGACGGCCGGACTGTCAATATCCGCCGGACTCCCAGACTACGAAGATAGAAGATTGAAGACTCCGGCTCGTGTCCGGAAGGTACTTTCCTTGGCGTGGAAGGCAAGCTTGGCAATACGGATATGTAGATCTCCTACCATTGTAACCGACTCTGTGTAACCCTAGCCTCTCCGGTGTCTATATAAACTGGAGGGCCTTAGTCCATAGGACGAACATTACATCTCAACAATCATACCATAGGCTAGCTTCTAGGGTTTAGCCTCCTTGATCTCGTGGTAGATCTACTCTTGTACTACCCATATCATCAATATTAATCAAGCGGGACGTAGGGTTTTACCTCCATCGAGAGGGCCCGAACCTGGGTAAAAACATTGTGTCCCTCGTCTCTTGTTACCATCCGCCTAGACGCACAGTTCGGGACCCCATACCCGAGATCCGCCGGTTTTGACACCGACATTGGTGCTTTCATTGAGAGTTCCTCTGTGTTGTCGCCGATAGAGCGGATGCCTTTGCCCGTCTTCAAAGACGGTGTTTTCGCCAGAGGGGCCTTGGCCGCCGGTCAGACTATCCGGCTTGGTGGCTTTCTTATGACCGCCTGTCCGGCCGCCGCTTCGGCAATGACTTCTCAAGTCATCGGAAGCAATCTTCGCGTCAGCCCTAAAGCTGCCGAACAGTTAGATCCAATTGAGCTCTTGTCTGTTAACGAGCTCTTGGATCACATCGCCGCCCTGGGAGTCGCTACGGACTACAATCAGATCGGGCTTAAAACCGATATGAGAGAGATTAACTCCCCCAGGCTACCCACCACGTCGAAGTGGTAGAGGAACAACTCGGCGATTCTTTGCCAGTGTTGAAAACATTCCGTGTCCGGATTCCCGAACCATCCATGCCGGATTCCCGCGGAGGGACGGACTTTGATCGAGCACTGAACCTAAAATCATGCGTTGCTCCAGACTCGCTGGACTGTCTCCAGCAAATCAAGCTTCCGAATTCGGAAGCCCCTCGGGCTTTGAGCCCAAAGATGGGCAGGGATCCGGATTTTATTCCACCCACCCGCCCAGACATATGCGACCTATCTCTAATACGGCAAGAGCCTTCAGAAACAGTACATCATTACTGGGCCAGATTCCTCCTCGTTATGGACAGGATAAAGGACTGCCGAGAGGAAAACACAATCTCAATCTTCTGCAATAACTGCACGGACAAGGGAATTCTGAACGCCATTGATCATCGCAAGATTACGCGCTTCACTGATCTGGCGTCCATAGTATGAAAGTACTGTGCGATGGAGAGTTTCCGGAAAACTAAAAATCAATTTTGGGATAATACGGCCCCAAACCCAGTCCGCGGTAAAAGGGCGCCTTACAATCAGGCCCCAGATGCAAAAACGAAAAAACAAAAACCCAGCAAGGGAAACGGAACCGTACTGGAGGGATGGCTCAATGGACCCTGTAAACTTCATAGTGCAGAGGGAGCTATCCCAACACATAGCCTTCGAGCATGTTGGATATTACGGCAGGTGGCCAAAAGTGGCGAAGAGCTTCTAGCTCCGGGAAACCACTCCAACAGTACCGGCACGGTATCAGTAGTCTTCAAGACTTTCGCATCAAATAATATGCGAAAACGAACAATCCGCGAACTCGCCGAAGTCTACCAAGTAGCAACAGCAAATCCATGGAGTGACACAGCTATTACCTTCAACGCCAGCGACGAGCCTACATCTCGAACTACCAGAGCCCCAGCCGCACTGGTACTTAGTCCCATAGTGGACGGCTTTCGACTGACAAAAGTCCTCATGGATGGCGGCAGCGGACTAAACCTCATTTACGAGGAAACTCTGCGGAAAATGGAAATCGAGTGGAGCCGTATTGAGCGAAGCAGCACAACCTTCAGAGGAATAATCCCTAGCCGGGAAGCGCGCTGCACAGGAAAAATCACACTCGATGTGGTGTTCGGCTCTCCGGACAATTACAGATCCGAAGAAGTCACGTTCCAGGTGGCCCCGTTCAGCAGCGGCTATCACGCCATATTAGGACGAGAGGCATTCACAATTTTTCAAGCAATACCTCATTACGGGTACATGAAGCTTAAAATGCCTGGGCCCAGCGGAATAATCACTCTCGTTAGTGATCCGGACATAGCACTCCGCGCCGAAAACAAGACAGCCGCACTAGCCCTCGAGGCACTATCCGAAGCCTTAGCGGCAGAGGAACTCACCGCGCTGCGCTCTACGGTAAACAGGGACGATGTGATACTTGATAAAAGATCCAAGTCCACCTCCTTCAAACTAGCAGACGAGATAATAAAATTTCAGGTCCACCCAACGGACCCAACAAAAACGGCTTCCATCGGGGCGCAGTTGAACCCCAAAGTTGACGCCGCACTGCGCGAATTCCTTCGGGAAAATTGGGACATCTTCGCCTGGCATCCCTCGGACATGCCCGGAATCCCTCGCAGGTTCGCAGAACACAGCCTAAACATCCTAAAAGGATTTAAGCCAGTCAAACAGGCTCTTCGACGATTTTCCGAGCCCAAAAGACAGGCAATGGGAGAAGAGCTAGCCAAGTTATTGGAAGCCGGATTCATTAGAGATATCAAACATCCGGACTGGCTAGCAAATTTGGTGATGGTACCGAAGAAGGATAAATCCTGGCGCCTCCGCGTCGACTTCAAAGACCTCAATAAGGCCTGCCCAAAGGATCCTTTCCCCCTCCCTCGCATCGATCAAATTATCGATGCCATAGCAGGACACGATTCGTTGTGTTTCCTGGATGCATACTCTGGCTATCATCAAATCAAGATGGCGGAAGCAGATCAGGCCGCAACGGCATTCATCACTCCATACGGACCATTCTGCTTCAACACGATGCCCTTCGGACTTAAAAACGCCGGCGCAACATATCAGCGCATGATTCAAACATGTCTGGCCACCCAGATCGGCAAAACAGTCGAGGCATACGTAGACGACGTAGTCGTCAAAACAAAACACGTCGAAACTTTAGTAGACGATTTGAGGCTCACATTTGACAACCTTAGAGCATATGACATCAAGCTGAATCCGGAAAAATGTGTTTTCGGTGTACCAGCCGGAAAGCTGCTGGGCTTCATCGTATCCGGTAGAGGAATTGAAGCAAATCCGGGCTCTGTCACAGTTGGATATTCCAAAGGACCTCAAGCAAATACAAAAATTAACAGGATGCGTGGCAGCTTTAAGCCGTTTTATCTCCCGTTTAGGAGAGAAGGCGTTGCCCCTTTATCGCCTCCTAAGGCGCACCAAACACTTCGAGTGGACGGATGCCGCCACTGCCGGACTCGAAGAAATAAAAGCCATATTGGCAACAAATCCGGTCCTGGCTGCGCCCACTCTAGGCGAACCAATGTTGTTATATATCGCAGCAACACATCAAGTTGTAAGCGCTGTCCTCGTCGTCGAACGAGCGACAGAAGGGCATAAATTCCCTCTTCAAAAACCAGTGTATTACGTATCCACTGTGCTAACCCCCTGCAAATCCCGTTACCCGCACTATCAGAAGATAGCATATGCGGTGTTCATGGCGTCTCGGAAGCTCCGGCACTACTTTCAAGAGTGTTCGATAACAGTGGCCTCTGAAGTACCACTCAATGACATTATAAATAACCGCGACGCAACGGGCAGGATTGCAAAATGGGCCATTGAGCTCTTGCCATTCGACATAACTTACAGACCTCGACGATCCATAAAGTCACAAGTTTTGGCTGACTTCGTCGCCGAATGGACTGAAGCCGAACTCCCTAAAGAGTACGGCGCATACTCCAATTGGACTATGCACTTCGACGATTCCAAAATGTTGGCCGGACTGGGGGCTGGTGTCGTACTGACGTCCCCCACCGGAGATACAGTCCAGTATGTACTTCAAATAATGTACACGGACTCCAACAATGCAGCCGAATACGAGGCCCTATTACATGGTCTCCGGATGGCAGTCTCCATGGGCATTCAACGCCTAGAGGTGCGCGGGGATTCAAACCTTGCAATATCCCAAATAAATGGAGACTTTGACGCCAAGGATCCGAAAATGGCAGCATATCGCAATGTTGTCTTGAAAATGTCAGCTTGGTTTGAAGGACTCGAATTCCATCACATAGCCCGAGATAATAACCAAGCGGCCGACGTCCTGGCACGCATCGGTGCGAAACGTGATGCTGTCCCTCCAAATATCTTCCTAGAACGGCTCTTCAAGCCATCCGTACTATGGGAAGAGGAGCCCGGTAGTGACAAACCGGAGAAAACCACACCAACCGGTGATTCAGCAGATGACATAACACCCTCCGCCCACGTTATAATGGCAGTAATCGCCGCGTGGACAGAACCTTTCCTAGCCTACTTACTTAGGCAGGAACTTCCTGAAGACCAAAATGAGGCCCGCTGCATAGTCCGGCGATCGAAATCCTATAAGGTCCATGAGGGAGAACTTTACAAGAAAAGTACTACCGGAGTCCTTCAAAGGTGTATCTCCGAAGAAGAGGGGCGAAACCTCCTGGCTGAAATCCATGCCGGACTAGGCGGACACCACGCAGCAGCCCGGGCCCTGGTAGGAAAGGCATTCCGTACAGGATTTTATTGGCCGACGGCTCGGGCAGATGCACAGGACTTGGTCCAGCGATGCGTTGGTTGTCAGCTCTTTGCTAATCAGAGCCATATGCCACCCACCGCCCTCAAAACCATACCCATTACCTGGCCGTTCGCGGTCTGGGGGCTTGACATGGTTGGACCCCTTAAAGGGGGAACCCACAAGAAAAAGTACCTATTGGTCGTGGTGGATAAGTTCACCAAATGGATAGAGGCCAAACCGGTCAAAACTTCAGAGTCCGGACCAGTGATAGACTTTATATCAGAGGTGGTACACCGTTATGGAGTCCCCCACAGCATCATCACCGACAACGGCACGAACTTCACGGCCGATGAGGTCAAGTCATGGTGCAAAAATATGGGCATTAAGCTCGACTATGCGTCAGTCTATCACCCTCAAACCAACGGTCAAGTGGAAAGAGCAAACGGTCTAATAATGAGCGGCATTAAACCCAGACTAGTGAGGTCACTCACCAAATCAGACACCCAATGGGTCGAGAGCTCGAATCCGTACTCTGGGGGCTGCGGACAATGCCTAACCGTACTACCGGATTCACACCATTTTTTATGGTATACGGCGCAGAGGCAGTCTTGCCCTGCGACATTATTCATGACTCACCTCGAGTGCGCATGTATGAGGAAAGAGAAGCCGCGCTGGATCGGCAGGATAGCTTGGACACATTGGAGGAAGAACGTGACGTCGCGAAGGCTCGTTCCGCATTCTATCAGCAGCAGGCACGAAGATATCAAAGCAGAGAAGTACGGGCCAAGACTTACAACGTTGGTGAACTAGTTCTACGCCTGCCGGACAAGAAAAAGGACAAGCTCAAGCCCAGATGGGAAGGCCCCTTCATTATTGATCAAGTACTGACCGGCGGAGCATACCGTCTACGAAATGCGTCGGACAACCGACTCGAGCCGAACCCATGGAACGCAGCCTGACTCCGACGATTCTATGCCTAGCGCCGGACTAAGAGTTCGTCCCCGTCCCCCGTCCAACCTTTTATATTTTGGCTGTCTTTTGTTTCTCTTTTTATCCTTTTAACTCAAAAGCCCTTCGCGGTCTATTTTCGCATTCTTTGCATACGCATGATGTGCCATCCGCACTCGTTATTCCTGGGGGCTTCTTTTACAGAAGCTCAACTATACGGGTTTTATACCCAACACATGTGTCAAGCTTCTACATGTACCTTTTACTCGCCATTATATGCATCGATATGACTTAAGTTTTGGCCAAGCTGGGTTGCCTGGCTCCTGTGCTTACCCCTACGTTCCCGATTGTTCGGCTAGGAGGTAAAGGGAGCACCTCTGCGATTGTTACTGCCGGGTCAGCCGGATGTGTACCTCAGACTGGGTGAAGCCAAAAGCTAGCGTTCTTAAGGGAATATTCGGTCGGTGATTTAAAAGATGACTTTTTGCTTATTTATCTATCTGCCCCCAGATGTTTTGCTGCTCTCTTGGCAGTCCGGACATGCACCTTAGGGCATGCCTCCCCAGTGAAAGGAACCCTTAACGGAACTATTCTCCCTGGAAGATGTTTCTTACTAACCATGTAATATAACATAACTAGTTGGGAACTTGTCTGATAAAGCACTAATGACCCCTACGCCTAGTCTCCATGCGTACCACGGTTATTTCTTAACCAAAAAGGTATTCGGACACACTCCGGACTCTAGGGTCCCGAGGTCGAAGCGAAAAGGTCGGCAAAGACAAACGATCTACAATCCGGCTAGAAGGAATTTCACATGTCATTTTTAAAGGATAACATACATTGTCAAGATTATTGATTGTATTCCTCCTCAATCCCGTCTAACAGGCTGTCTAGTTTACAGTCCCGTTGGGAAAACTTAGCAGCCAGTTCTACCTGGCTGTACACTAAACTCACAGGGATCTCCTTCCCATCGGGCCCCACCGGTCCAACTTCGGCCATATGGTTGCGATCCGCCTTCTTGTACCGCGTCTTCACCATGGCCCAAGCCTCCCTGGCCCCTTGACGGCAAGCCAAAACCTTCCATAAACGGAAGCGTTGCCGTACTCCCTGCAGCTTCTCTGCAAGCTCCCCGAGGCCCTCGGGCAGGGTGAGGGATGGCCATAAAGCCTGTACAGCGCCACTCATTGCCTGCCGAACCCGTTCGAGTAGTTGCAATAGTTCGGGAAGTTGATCACCCATGGATACGGGCATCTCCTCTGCAGGACGACCCGTGAGTATACCTACAAGACATATTATGTCAAATTGCTTCCTCGCCGAACTCTTCTTAAAGAGTTCGCTCAAGCACTTACTATATATGCCGCGACGAAGCCGTTGATTCTCCTTGACGGAGCCGGACAGCTCGGCCTGTGCGCCTTTCAGCTCTTCTCCGAGCTTGGCGTTGGCATCTTGGAGCTTGTTCCTTTCTTGTTGAACCCTATTCAGCACATTCTCGCCAGCCTTTAGCTGGCGCAGTAATGCTTGCCTGTCCGGATCTTGTTCGGCGGCACCTGCAATATCATTATTAGATTCGCGCGCACGCCGCATAGCGCTTATATTAATCTATACAAATGTGTTACCAGGAGGGGTCTTTCCGTCTCCTCCTGCGGCAGCAAGTGCGGCCCCAAGTTGGGCCTTGCAATCTTGCAGCTCCCGAGACAGCTGGGCATTCTTCTCGTTAAGGGCCTGAAATTTCAAATGATCCTTAGATCACTTATCATAACTAATTTAAGTCTCGGGGGCTACTGGTGTTTACAACCATTAAAATTCCCTTACCCGTATGTCTTTAACATACTGCTCCGTGGCTCTGGTCAAACCATTTTGAGCAGCATGGAGATGCGCGTCCCCTGCGTTAAAGGCATCCAATGCCTCAGGGGAAAAGCACGCTTCCTGAAAAACTGTCCGGCGGCGTCTATGATTCATAGCGCTCTCCACCTCCGACTTGGTGGCGGACAGTCTGTCGGTATCCTCCGTTGGAGCAGGATCCGGTTCGCGTCTTGCGCTTGCCTCCCCCTCCAGTCCGGGCGCTGGAGCCTGGCTGGTGTTGGTTGGGTCGGGAATTCCTGCGCTCGCAGTCTGGCGAGCGCTTTTTCTCCTATAAAGATCATGAGCACTTAGACGTTTCCTCGGAACGTTGCTCAAAAAGATCAAACACGAGCTATACCTCTGCGGCGACGTTTCTGCCCGCACGGCGCTCCTTTTTCTCCTGCTAGTTCGGAGTGACCTCTGTAGGTCGGCCGCCGCAGGCTCGGCTTCCTGCCGTAATGGCGCTTCCTGCAAAATACCATCGTTTGCGAAGGTCAGAAATAGGCAAGGATAAGATAATGGTGTCCGGACTTCGGTCGTGGTCACCTGGGAAGCCGGACTTAGCCCGGGGTAGTCCGCCGTAATGGCGACCAAAGCATTGTCAATGCTGAGCTGGTGATACACCCTGTCGATCAGCTCCACCTCGATGTCCGGATCCTCTTCGAAGGCCGGACCCAGGGATCCTTCCGAATCCTCGGGTTGTGGAGCAGGACTCACCATGTCCTCCACAGTCCGGCGTAGACCCTGCGCCGAAAACGTAATGTAAGAAGCTTAAACTTCGAAAGCACGGGTAGAACCCTTCGGGCGTTCGCTTACCCATCCTCTAGGGTTGATCATGGCAAACCCCTCCAAAGGGTTCGGACGAAGGAAGTCCTCCTTCTCCCCCTTGTACAGGCCGGACAGGATCTTCACCAGATCCTCGGTCGACTCCGGCCCTTTACGGCCGTGCCGGGTGGCATCGTCCTCCCCATTGAAATCCCACATGGGGTGGCCTCTGTATTGCAGCGGCTGCACCCCCCACTTGATGCACGTCGCCATGACTCCAATCATGGTCAAGCCGGAATGAGCCATTAATCTTATCCGGCCCATCAAGTAATGGACGCTTTTGTCTTCCTCCAAACGGGGGCTCCGCGGGCGCCAGCTGAGGCGCTTCTTCAAGGGAGCAGCATCAAACTCCGGGAGGCCAATCCGGACTGGATCGGGCAACGGAGCGTCTACTATATAAAACCACTCCGAGGGCCAGTCTTCGGACGCCCTCTTGGGGGTGCCGGATAGGTATCCGGTCCCGGCGATGCGCCATATTGCGGTGCCGCCCACTTGATATATGGATCCCTGGTGAGAACGGGGTACGAGGCAGAACAGCCTCTTCCACAATGCGAAATGGGGCTCGATGCCCAGGAATAGCTCGCAAAGAGCTACGTAGCCCGCGATATGCAGCACAGAGGCGGGCGTGAGGTGGTGGAGCTGGAGTCCGTAGAACTTCAGGAGCCCGCGGAGGAACGGATGTATTGGAAATCCGAGCCCCCTTATCAGATAGGGGACGAAACACACTCGCTCCCCCTTGTTAGGGCTTGGGGTGTCCTCCGCCTGCCTCCCACCTCAATAAGTAACCAGTCCGGCTCGGACTGGAACCATGAAGGCCGGAGGAAGAAATCCCTCCGTTTGGAGCTTCACTAGCTCATTGTGCGAAATAGAGCACCTCCTCCAATCCCCTGGCGATGGGCTAGGAGCGCGTGAGGAAGAGCCGCGTTGACGATCCATGGTGGAATGGATTTCGAGGTCAAAGGCGCTTCGATGGAGTATACGCGGGAGGAAGACGGTGCAGTTTGGATCTGGATCCCTGCCCCTTTTATAGGCGGACGACCCGCACAATTAGGGGGTGAAATGTAAAAGACACCCTGGCTTTTCGCATTCGTGCGACGCGTGGAAGAGGGCCATAATTTGGCGTAGAAGCCGAGGAGCACAGTATTCAAGATGAAGCCAGGCACTATCCGGCAGGTACATGGGATTTGAAGGGAGAACCCGCCTTGCAACGCCGAAGACTACAAGCACGCTGGACTTATCGTCATTGAAGCCTGGTTCGGGGGCTACTGAGGGAGTCCTGGACTACGGGGTGTCCGGACGGCCGGACTGTCAATATCCGCCGGACTCCCAGACTACAAAGATAGAAGATTGAAGACTCCAGCTCGTGTCCGGAAGGTACTTTCCTTGGCGTGGAAGGCAAGCTTGGCAATACGGATATGTAGATCTCCTACCATTGTAACCGACTCTGTGTAACCCTATCCTCTCCGGTGTCTATATAAACCGGAGGGCCTTAGTCCATAGGACGAACATTACATCTCAACAATCATACCATAGGCTAGCTTCTAGGGTTTAGCCTCCTTGATCTCGTGGTAGATCTACTCTTGTACTACCCATATCATCAATATTAATCAAGCGGGACGTAGGGTTTTACCTCCATCGAGAGGGCCCGAACCTGGGTAAAAACATTGTGTCCCTCGTCTCTTGTTACCATCCGCCTAGACGCACAGTTCGGGACCCCCTACCCGAGATCCGCCGGTTTTGACACCGACAGAGGGCTTCTACATCAACACCATATCCCCTCCGATGAAGTGTGAGTAGTTTACTTCAGACTTTCGGGTCCATAGCTAGTAGCTAGATGGCTTCTTCTCTCTTTTTGGATCTCAATACAATGTTCTTCTCCTCTCTCGTGGAGATCTATTCGATGTAATCTTCTTTTTGCGGTGTGTTTGTTGAGATTGATGAATTGTGGGTTTATGATCCAACTTATCTATGAACAATATTTGAATCTTCTCTGAATTCTTTTATGTATGATTGAGTTATCTTTGCAAGTCTCTTCAAATTATCCTTTTTGGTTTGGCCAACCAGATTGGTAGTTCTTGCAATGGGAGAAGTGCTGAGCTTTGGGTTCAATCTTGCGGTGTCCTTTCCCAGTGACAGCAGGGGCAGGAAGGCACGTATTGTATTATTGCCATCGAGGATACCAAGATGGGGTTTTTATCATATTGCATGAATGTATCCCTCTACATCATGTCATCTTGCTTAAGGCGTTACTCTGTTTTTAACTTAATACTCTAGATGCATGCTGGATAACAGTCGATGAGTGGAGTAATAGTAGTAGATGCAGAATTGTTTCGATCTATTTGTCTCGGACGTGATGCCTATATACATGATCATTACCTAGATATACTCATAACTATGCTCAATTCTGTCAATTGCTCAACAGTAATTTGTTCACCCACCGTAGAATATCTATGCTCTTGAGAGAAGCCACTAGTGAAACCTATGGCCCCTGGGTCTATTCTCATCATATCAATCTCTATCGCTTTATTACTTGCTTTGCTTTTACTTTGCCTTTTACTTTTCACTTTGCATCTATCTATCAAAAATACCAAAAATATTATTTATCATCTCTATCAGATCTCACTCTCGTAAGTGACCGTGAAGGGATTGACAACCCCTAATTGCGTTGGTTGCGAGTAGCTATCGTTTTGTGTAGGTACGAGGGACTTGTGTGTGGTCTCCTACTGGATTGATACCTTGGTTCTCAAAAACTGAGGGAAATACTTATGCTACTTTGCTGCATCATCCTCTCCTCTTCGGGGAAATCCAACGCAGTGCTCAAGAGGTAGCACCGAACACACTTTCCTGGGTCATGCCCGGCCTCGGCCAAACAATACGCCGCAACCCGGCCTAGGCCTAATAGAGAGGTCAGCACACCGGACTAAAACTATGCCCCCAGGGGTCATGGGCCATCGCCCCGGGAACTCCTGCACATTGCAAGGGCGGCCGGTGAGCAGACCTAGCTACCTTCCTAAAAAGGTAGGTGCTTACCAGTCCAACCCGGCGCGCGCCGCTCAGTCGCTGACGTCTATTAAGCTTTGGCTGATGCATACGACGCAGAACGCCCATACTATGCCCACATGATGGTTAGTGCTATCAGGCCAGAGGCCCCTCGGATCAAATATCCAAATTGTAGTGGATTAGGAACGCGCGATAACAAGCAGAGACTCACGAAAGATGTGACCCCGTTCCCCGTCTCGAGGACTTGCGACAAGGGCTAAGAATGCCCGGCCACGCCTCGTAATTATCTCGCGAGCACCTTCCACGTCAACCCGTCTCCACATCACTCGCGGGTACCCCTCAGGGTCGACCTGCCTTTCCAAGTAACAGTGGTAAAGTCCAAGTATCCATGTGTCCAAACATCAAGTGGAAAACCCGAGGAATCACCCCCGGTGAATTCCACTCGATGTAATCATCAAGGTGAATGTAAGAGGAATCACCCCCGAGGATCACACTTGATTGGTTGCATGACAGAGTCGTATCGAAAGTGGTTAAGGTGGAATCACCCTCAATGACCACGACCGAATAGCTACACTACAGGGTTAACATCAGAAGTGTTGTAGAGGTCTCACCCTCGGCACTCGATAGTAACCCGGTAGTGTCGAGAAACTAAGGGGAAAGTGATGTGCGGTGCCGGGGCCTGGTCTTCGATACTGTTGATCGGGTCTTCAATGATGAAGCAGGGACAACAAGGACAAGGTGGGGGTCACTGATGGATCACTAACCAACCTATACTAAGAAGTTTAGGATAAGCAGGTAGGTAACAATAAGCAGGTTACAAAAGCAGGCTATGCATCAGAATAGGAGCAATCAATTTATAGTAGCAAAATCTAATGCAAGCATGACAGAATGGAATAGGTGATATCGGGATGATCAAAGGGGGGGTCTTGCCTGGTTGCTCTGGCAAGGAGGGGTCGTCGTCGACGTAGTCGATCATAGGGGCAGCATCGGTCTCGGGGTCTACCGGAGAGAAGAGGGGGAAGAAACAGTAAATATAAAGCAAACATAGCATCACAAAGCATAACGTGGCAATATGTTGTGCCGGGTGTGACCTAACGTATGGCTACACGATATAGGTGAAGGGGAAAATCAACTGGGAATGTATTCCCGGTTCCGAACCTGTGTCAGACAGATGAGCGGAGGGGAATGTTCCATGTTCAGCTAGTTAGAGTCATCTGACAGGTATGTGGTTAGCGTATTCGGGTTCATCACGTTTTTCTGAGCAACTTTCATATATAAAATATTTCATCCGACATGCGGTTTATTTTCTATGAATTTTCAAAGATTAAACCATTTTTAGAAATTATTTAAATTAACAGAAATGAATTATGACATCAGCAGAGTGTCAGCATGACATCAGCAGGTCAACAGACCCGCTCACTGGTCAAACTGGCCAATGGGTCCCACCTGTCATTGGCAGTGGGCTAACTGCAGTTAATTTTAATTTAAACAGAATAATTAATGACTAGACCCCACTAGTCAGTGACTCATTAGTTTAGCTAATTATGTTTATTTAGGAAAATGTTTTAATTATGTTAAAAAGGCGGGGGGGCCGTGTGTTAGTGGCACTGAGTGCCCAGTCAGCATAGTTGACCAGGTCAACTGGTCAACAGGGGGCCCGAGGCCCCACTGGTAGTGACCCAGGGGGTGGCCCCAGGTTTCCAGCTCAGCGCGGCCGGTGTCTTGACGCCGGTGACCTCTAAACGCCGCGAAGGGCTCGGGTCGGCATCGGAAATCGTCTATAGGCGGTCGCTTCGCGCGGGCGAGGGTGCGTTCGAACGACCGAACGACGCCGCGTCGAATGGTGGTAGAGGCACGGCCGGACTTGGCCGGTAACGTCGGTGACGACGAGTACGGACGGCGGCGGCTTTCGGGCGGTCGACGAGGCGGAGCTACGGGCATCGGCTCCGGGCGTTGCTGGGCTCGCCCGAACGAGCGGAGCGAGTTGCGCCCTCCTGTGGTGGCGGTGAGGCCGGAGGAGGCCCGTAGCAACAGCGACGAGCGGTGAGGGCGGCGCTGAGCTTTGGCCATGGCGGAGCTAGCGGCAGCAGCAGCTGAACAAGGGGGGGACGGAGGGGAAAGGAGGCTGAGCTCACCGGGAAGGTACACAGAGGCCCGGTGGGTGACTAGGAGCAGCAGTGGCGCGGATTCGGCGTGGCGGTGTTCGTCGGAGCTGAGGGCGAAGGCGAGGTCGTGGCGGTGCTGTGGGGCCGTCCCGGTCCGCGTGGCTTGGTGGGGAGGATGAAGAGGTCGAGGCAGAGCTTGGGGGCACGTCGGCGACGCGAAGGCCGACCTATCGCCGCGGCTACGGCGGAGGGCGGCGGCGACTGCGCTCGGAGGTGGACGGGGAACGATGGGGAGAACGAGGCAGGATCTGGAGGGGAGAGGGGGAGGCAGAGCGGGGCAAGTGGTGAGGTGAGTGGGAGGGGTGCCGAAGGCGTCGCCCTTATCCCCTCCCGACGAGGCCGTCGAGGTGGTCGGGTGGCGCCCGCGGCGCCCGGTCGGTCGAACAGTGGAAGGCGGGAGACGACAGGGGAGGGGGAGTAGGCCGGCCTAGCTAGGCCAGTTGGCTCGAGTGGGCCGAAGCCCAGGTGAGGCAGAGGGCCTCTCCCTCATTTCCTTATTTTTTTAATTTTTTCCAGCAACCTTTTGCCTTCTCATTTATCCACAATTGAATTTACAAAAATATGCCACTGGCCAAAACAATTTCAAAGAATTATTGGACACTAAGATTATGAGGCTTTTGAAATAGTTTACATTTTTTATAAATTAAAAAGGCATTTAATTTAATTGCTTTAGCCACAGTTTTAACTAGTTTAGGGCACTTAAACACTTTGCA
This sequence comes from Triticum timopheevii, assembly GCA_963921465.1. Classification (NCBI taxonomy): domain Eukaryota; kingdom Viridiplantae; phylum Streptophyta; class Magnoliopsida; order Poales; family Poaceae; genus Triticum; species Triticum timopheevii. The sequence goes on from OY997270.1 coordinate 202,882,946, forward strand.
AAAATGTTGGTTCACCACCAATATTACTTGTGGATTATTTGGCACATGATAAACATTTCAATTTTCATGTTTGAGCAATTTTGAATTTCACTCAGAAATTGAAATTGAATTCAACTGGAATTTGAAATGGAATATTGATTAAAGTGACTAAGCACTGTTATAGCAAAAAGATTAGCTTGACCTCAGGGATTACTGTAGCATCATTACACCGGGGTGTTACAACTCTCCTCCTCTACAAGAAATTCTTGTCTCGAGAATTAAGAGGTAGAAGGGAACAGGTCGGGGTATTCAGCCCGGAGGTTATCTCCGCGTTCCCAAGTGGCTTCATCTTTTGTATGATTCGACCATTGCACCTTGGGGAACTTGGTAACCTTCTGGCGGGTTCGACGTTCAGGTTCTTCAAGAATGCGGATAGGATGCTCTTTGTAAGTGAGATCATCTTGAACTTAAATCAATTCCGGATCCACTTCACGTTCAGGATCCTTGAAGCATCGACGACGTTGTGACACGTGGAAGACGTCATGGATATGAGAGAACTGAGGTGGCAACTCCAATTGATAAGCCACCAGTCCTCGACGGGCGAGAATACGGAAGGGACCAATGTAGCACGGAGCTAGCTTGCCCTTGACGCCGAACCGATGAGTGCCTCTCAGAAGAGTGACACGCAAATAAGCTTGTTCACCAGGTTGATAAGTTGAACCCCAATGTTTCCGGTCATAGTTGCTCTTCTGGCGGGACTGGGCCGCCTTGAGATTATCTCGGACAATGCGAACCTGCTTTCGGCTTGTTGAATAATTCCTGGACCAATGAGCGTCCGTTCCCCAGTTTCTGACCAATTCAGAGGGGTTCGGCACTTACGTCCATAGAGCACCTCGAAGGGTGCCATCTTCAAGCTGGCTTGATAGCTGTTGTTATAAGAGAACTCCGCATAAGGAAGAGATTCTTCCCACTTCTTGCCGAAAGAAATAACACAAGCCCGAAGCATGTCTTCCAGAATTTGGTTGACTCGCTCGACTTGGCCTTGGGATTGGGGATGATAAGCAGTGCTCCAAGTAATATGAGTTCCCATTGCCTCTTGGAAACTATCCCAGAACTTTGAAGTGAATAAACTACCGTGATCTGAACTAATCTCCTTTGGAATGTCGTGGAGTGACACAATTTTGGAGATATACAAGTTTGCTAATTGACTAGCAGTGATTGTCTCCTTGACTGGCCGAAAGTGAGCAACCTTCGAGAATTGGTCGATGACGACAAAGATAGCATCGTTACCTTTCTGAGACTTGGGAAGGCCAGTGACGAAGTCCATCTGAATCTTATCCCACTTCCATTCAAGAATCGGAAGCGGTTGCACCAGTCCAGCCGGTTTCTGATGTTCTGCTTTGACGCGACGACAAACGTCGCATTCTTCGATATATCGAGCAATGTCTTGCTTCATTTTAGACCACCAGTACTTCTGATGGATGTCTAGATACATCTTGGTACTTCCCGGATGAATAGAGATAGGGGTGTCATGCGCTTCTTTCATCACCTTCTCTGTCATAAGCTCAAACCGGGGCACTACAATGCGATCTCTAAAGTATAAGGTTCCATCTTCACCAAGTGAGAAATCTCTGGATTTCTCTAATGCAAGATCCTTTTTCATTAAATCAACGTGAGCATCTTTGGCTTGAGCAGACTTAATTGCTTTCAGCAGAGTTGGTTCCAGGACAAGGTTATTCAGAGAACCCTTTGGAACTAGTTGAAGGTTCAGCTTGCATAGCTCTTCATAAAGGCGGGGTTGAGCTTTCAAAACCATGTGATTGTTGCAATAAGACTTACGGCTTAGGGCATCGGCCATTACATTAGCCTTGCCAGGTGTATAAGATATACCGCAGTTGTAGTCAGCAATAGCTTCCATCTATCGCTGCTGACGGAGGTTCAGATCTGGATGAGTAAACAGGTACTTCAGACTCTGATGATCGGTGAAGATCTTGCAACGATTACCGAGAAGGTACCGTCTCCATAGCTTTAGTCAAAGATAACCGCAGCAAGCTCGAGGTCGTGAACTGTGTAGTTCTGTTCGTGAGGACGCACTTGACGGGAGGCATAAGCAATCACTCTGCGCTCTTGCATTAGGACACAGCCTAATCCTTGTCGTGAAGCGTCGCAATAGATGACAAAGTCCTTGCGAGAATCAGGGGAAGCAAGCACTGGGGCAGAAGTCAGCTTGTCCTCTAGTGCCTGGAAACTTTCCTCACATTTGTCTGTCCAATCGAACTTAATGCCTTTGTGAAGCAGATCAATCAGTGGCTTGGCAATCTTGGAGAAGTTCTCGACGAAACGGCGGCAACAACTGGCAAGTCCGAGAAAGCTTCTGACTTGCTTGACAGTCTTCGGAGGGGTCCAGTCAAAAACAGCCTGAACTCGCTCCGGGTTGACGGCAATACCATCCTTGGAGATGACATGCCCAAGGTAGGTTACTTCGGGAAGCCAGAATTCGCACTTGGAATACTTGGCATAAAGTTGATACTTGGGGTGGCACAGCTCGAAGAGGCTGCCTCTCTGGAGGAGGAGGCAGACGAGGTGCAGCATAGGATGGTCTTGGTGCAGGTGCAGTTGGACGATACATGCTGTGGGGAATCCATATTCGACGCTTCTGCGCTGACGGGCGCGAAGATGGGCCAGCGTCACGGCTACGCCTGAGGGATCCCTGGTGTTCCTGAAGACCAGTCTCAACCTGAATAGCCTTGTTCACCAAGGTGGCGAAGTCGGCAAAGTCATGAACGAGCAGTGCTAGCTTGATATCTAGGTGAAGTCCATCATGGAACTTTTCTTGCCTACGAGCATCAGTTGCAATGTCTTCTTCAGCATAACGTAACAAGTCCAGAAGTTCCCGCTGATAAGCATCTACAGTCTTGTTGCCTTGGGTGAGGTTGCGGAACTCTCGCTTCTTCCTGTCCATGATTCCCTAAGGAATGAAGCGGGCACGAAAGGCAGCTTGGAAATCCGGCCAAGTGATGACCGTTCTAGTAGGTAGGGTATGCTTGTGGCTGTCCCACCTTTGAGCAGCGGGACCCTTGAGGAAGAAGGATGCGAAGGTGACATAGCTGGCAGGGGCAACACTAGCAGACTCCATTTCATATGTGATGTCGCGGAGCCAGTCATCAGCATCAAGGGGCTGAGTTGAGTTGCGGTAAATTGTCGGGTTGAGGCGCATGAAGTCCTATAGAGTAACTAAGGCTGGCTGCTGGTTCATATTCAGATGAGGAAACTGAGCCATCATTCCTTCCATGAACTGGCGGTTCAGCTCAAACTGTTGCATCATTCCAGCAAAGAAATCGGGCGGTGGTGGATCGTTGCCACCACGGCCACGACCAGCAGGTCTAACCATCCTGCTAACATGTAACAAGGGTAGTTCAGTATCGAGTGTTTGCAAAGACAAAGGATCATTCATGATGAAACAGGCATAATGAAAGAGGTACGATGGATACCACTTAGTAGCCAACACGATAGTGTGTGCACTATTCAAGATGCTATTCTAAGGAGTAACTATGGCTTATCCAACTTTGGGGTGAATGTGGTCACGGGATCCTAATGTTAGAGTTAGTAAATTCGTTTAACCTGAGTAGAAGAGAGTTCAGAGTCCCAGAGTATAGATGAGGAGTAAGAGATCCTAATACCACCCAATGGCGACGTGGTCCCGTAAGACACACAGCCAAGTTAGTAAAAGTTTTTTCAGTAACTAGACTCAACTTCGTCCAAGGAGTTGAAAAGGGGGCTACCTATAGGCAGTCGGCTCTGATACCAACTTGTGACGCCCTCGATTCAAGCGCACACTAATCATACACGCAAATGTGTATGATCAAGATCAACGACTCACGGGAAGATATCATAACCCAACTCTAAACACAAATTAAAATAATACAAGCTTTATATTACAAGCCAGGGGCCTGGAGGGCTCGAATACATAAGCTCGATTACACAAGAGTCAGCGAAAGCAACAATATCTGAGTACTGACATAAGTCAGAGAAGTATGCCTTAAGAAGGCTGGCACAAAAGCATCTACGATCGAAAAGGCAAGGCCTCCTGCCTGGGAGCCTCCTAACTACTCATGGTCGTCGGCGGTCTCCACGTGGTAGTAGGCATCGACGATGGCATCTAGCTCCTGGGCTTCGACATCTGGTTGCATCCATTGGAAATAAGAAAAAAGGGGGAAAATGGGGAGCAAAGCAACCGTGAGTACTCATCCAAAGTACTCGCAAGCAAGGATCTACACTACATATGCAACATTATCAAAGGAAGGCTGTATATGTGGACTGGGCTGCAGAAATGCGAGAAAGCAATCCTAGAGCCATATTATCCATTTCTCATCACAATCTAATTCTCATCACAAGTATCCAGTTCTAGTTGTATCGATCGGGATACAACTCCAAGTGTCCGTTACCGTAGGACAGGCTATCGATAGATGTTTTCTTCCCTGCAGGGGTGCACCAAATTACCCACCACGCTCGATTAACTCCGGCCGGACACACTTTCCTGGGTCATGCCCGGCCTCGGTCAAACAATACGCCGCAACCCGACCTAGGCCTAATAGAGAGGTCAGCACGCCGGACTAAACCTATGCCCCCAGGTGTCGGTGTCAAAATCAGCGGTTCTCGGGTAGGGGGTCCCGATCTATGCGTCTAAGGCTGATGGTAACATGAGGCAAGGGACACGATGTTTTTACCCAGGTTCGGGCCCTCTCGATGGAGGTAAAAACCTACTTCCTACTTGATTGATATTGATGATATGAGTATTACAAGAGTTGATCTACCACGAGATCGTAGAGGCTAAACCCTAGAAGCTAGCCTATGATGATTTTGATCGTCTCTATACGGACCAAACCCTCCGATTTATATAGACACCGGAGGGGGCTAGGGTTTACACAGAGTGGGTTACAAAGAAGGAGATCTAACATCCGGATCGCCAAGCTTGTTTTCCATGCAAAGGAGAGTCCCATCCGGACACGGGATGAAGTCTTGAGTCTTGTATCTTCATGGTCCATCAGTCCGGCCAAAGTATATAGTCCGACTGTTTGGATACCCCCTAATCCAAGACTCCCTCAGTAGCCCCTGAACCAGGCTTTAATGACGATGAGTCCGGCGCGTAGATTGTCTTCGGCATTGCAAGGCGGGTTCCATCTCCGAATACTCCAAAGCAGATTAAGGATTGTGTCCAGCTCTTTGAGATAATTTCTGCACACCACCGTAGAGAGCATAACACTTCACAAATCTGATCTGCTGGTAATTTTTCTCGTGGGGTGCTCTTACGCCGTGGCCTGTCTCAATACTAACCGGTTTTCTTGGCCTTCCTCGACACGCGTTGCGAGGATGTTTTATTGGCATACCTCGCCCAAACAGAGATCATGTTCCTCTTATCGCGGGATCTTCCATCAATACGGGCGCGTGCAACCCCACGGCGCCTGTTGGTATAACTCCGTGTTTTTAGGTAAGTCCCAAGCGGTTACGCTAAAGACGCTTGATATTCACCCCCTTTATAGAGGGGCCGAGGCCTATCCCTCTTTTCTACCACGCTTGTGCCTTTTCGCATCTCGAGTTCTAACACTCGAAGCCCAAGCTCAAGCACTTCGGATCTTCAATCATGTCCGGATCCAACCTTCAAGGCCGGTGGATGACCTCCTCGGTCACAGAGGAGGACATCGCGAAGCTTAGGGAGGTCAGATATCTGACCGCCAACATCAAGCACAGGCTTCCTGCTCCAGGGCAGGTCATCTCTACTCCCGAGCCCAACGAGAGCGTCGTATTTGTTTCTCACTTCCTCCGCGGCTTAGGCTTCACCCTTGATCTCTTTGTGAGAGGGCTCATGTTCTATTACGGGCTAGATTTTCATGATCTAGCTCCGGACGCCATCCTTCACATCTCGTCATTTATCGTTGTGTGTGAAGCCTTCCTCCACATCACCCCGCACTTCGGCTTATGGCTCAAGACCTTCAATGTGAAGCCGAAGATGATTGAGGGGCAACACGCGGAGTGTGTAGGTGCTGCAATAAGCAGGAACACCGACGCCCCATGGCCAGAGGGCTTCTTCCCGGGGGTGTCCGATCTATGGCAGCGGAGGTGGTTTTACGTCACGACTCCCAGAGGCACAAAGTGGGTGGCCGCCCCCGACTTCCGTTCGGGCCCTCCGCCTCAACTGGCATCATGGGCCAATGTAGGACGGGATTGGGGGCCTGCTTATGATGTACCAACATTGCATAGCCGCATCCAGGAGCTTCTTGAGAGGGACATTAGCCTTGTCAGCATAATTCAAGTAATGCTAGTCCAACGGATGTCGCCGTGCAAACGTCGGCCTCTCCGGATGTGGGAGTTCAATCCGGAAGGTCCGCGGACTATTCTACACTTCTTCGACATGACGCTCGAAGGGATGTGTAAGTTATTCTTCGGACCACAAGTAAAGTGTTCGGACACCATTGAGGATGCGGGCCTGAGCTGCAACCGCCCAGATACCCAAGTAAGTAACCCAGAAACCGAACACTTTGTTTATATTTATCATAACCTTATTCTGAAAACCCTCCGTGGCCAGGAATGGCTCAGCAAGGCGGAGAGAATCAGGTGTCCGGCGCCACTTCCCGAAGGCTCGCCTAGTCCCACCATAGCCAAGATGCTTGGTTGTGTGCTAAGTCAAGTGCCCTCGGGGAAAGACGAAGGGAAGAACAGAGAAGCAGAACTTCACACATTGCACATCCAAACCGGGGGAATTGCTACCTCCCCGAAGGAGGATAGTCGGGGAGGGGAATCTAAGGTCTCCTCCCCTCATGGGAAGAAGAGGGCCGCCTCTGAAGACTTGGAGACGGAGGTGCCTAGACAAGGGAAGAAAACTTCACTAGGGGGGCCTGCCCCGAAGGGCGTCTTCACCGTGCCATGCCCGCAAACGGGCCAGCCCTCAGCTGAGATGTAAGTTAATCGTAAATACAAAGCTACTGCTTCCTCCTCCGAGAACAATAACCAGGATCCATTCTTTGCAGTCTGGCTAGCAGCTTTTCTCGACAGAGTTCATCGGGGGATCTCCTTCCGGAGATGATGGAGAGTGAAACCCCACCAACCTCTCCGCCGCATGGGGCGGGCGACCCCGAGGTGCGTCACAGAGGAGTCCAGAGTTGCCGAGGCTAGAAACTAGTACTTCGGCCGCCCTGAGCCCAGAGCGTTCAGCTCCCACGGGGGGCGATAAGAAAGGTCCGGCACAGTTCGGCGACCGGCCGGATACGCTGACGGGCCTTCTGGAGCAAGCTGCTCTCTCGTAGAATCACCATTCATTAATGAGCATGGTGCTTGAGAAGATTTCATCCGTCACAAGCGGGTTGAATGGAGCTTTTACGAGCCTTCTCAGAGGCTTTGAGGTATGTAACGAAATGCGTATTCTTGATTGTGGCGCACGCGCTAGGTGTCTCCATATGGATAGTAGCCCCTGAACTCTGGTTGCCAACCTAAGGCGGCAAACGGAGGATCATATCATTGAGTAATGATCATACTGTGTTCATGCAAAGGTGGCTAAGGGTCCGGCAGCCGACCGGTCCGTTGAAGTCGCCGAACTGAGGCGACAGATCGGAGTTATTGATGCCGATATCACACTTGTGAACGAGCGGCTTAACGAATCACAAGGTATGTGCTCTGCTTTCCTTATTTGTTATAGGAGTAATTAAGAGGAGCATAATGTTAATGTGATATGCTTGGACTGTAGACGGAGCTACTGCCGTGGAAGCCCTGAGGGCAGAACTTGCCCCGGCCAAGGAACAAGCCTGGGCTAGTAATGCGGCTGCCCTAAAGGCGGCCGAAGAGTTGAGAGCCAAACAGGCTGCTCATCGCCGAAGAAAAGACAAAATAGCCGAGATGGCTGTGGAGCTGAAAAAATCCGCCGACCGGTATGAGCTCCTTGAAAAATAGAATAAGGCTAATTCGGCTGACCTGAAGAAGACCCTTGATGCGTCCAAGGAGACGCGTTCCGAAATTAGGGATGCGCGGGAGGAGCTTCGACAGGCCGGAGAAATCGCGGCTGGAAACCCCTATTTATTGCTGATGAAGTTCTTAGATCCGAAGTACGCTCCTCTAGATCAACGCTGGAGCCCTGCAGACGCGTATGCGGATCTGGCGAAGAGTACAGCTGATGTGGCCAAGTTTTTCGAGGATCAAAAAGATAATGAACTGAAAAAGTTTTTCTGGTCACAATTCAGTGCTCCAACGCGCCCGTTGCCATTGAGTGAGTGGATGGCTGCTGTGGCCGAGCTCCATAGGCTGTCCGGTCTTGCAATGATGACTGTAATAGACCATCTATGGCTGAAGGGCCCGAAGCCGGACAGTTATTTTGGTTTAGTGCAACAATTCTTTGGTGCCGTATTGCGAATCGATGCCATGAAAAGGTCGGCGTGCATAGAGGGTGCACAGATGGCTCTTGCCCGTGTTAAGGCATATTGGACAGATATGGAGGTCACCATTATTGCGACCCAGAATTCGGCGGGAATCCAGGATCCAGCCGAGCACTACTTTGAGCAGGTAACAGAAGGTGCTCGTTTAATAGAGGCTCAGTGCTCAAAGAATGTCATGTTCGAGTGACAAATCGTTTCATTGTAAAAACAATTTTATGTTAATTATGGCGGCTACGTTTATACTTTTCGCCAGAAAGTGTTATTGTGCCTCCTGTGCGGCCGTTTGATGTATGTATGTAATCTGAAAGTTAGCAGTCGTTGGCTTCAGCCCCCATGCACACAATGCGGGGGTGTTCGTGAGAATATGCATAATCACACTTGATCCAACGTCTTGGTCCATTAAGGAGGTGATCGCAGGTCGAACAAGGCAACCGGACTATATAGCTTTAACACTTTCACTTAGCCATAGGAGTTTGACGGTGGGGCTACTATGTAGCCCCTGGTACCTTTGCGTGCATCCGGATACGGGCGCGTGTGTACATGACCAGGAAACAGTCCTTCATTAATTCGGAGGAATCCTAAAGATTCCCGATGAGTCCTTGAGTGGTTGACCAATCTCTCGCTATATCATGACAGTCAGTTTTCGGCTTTCTCTACTGAGGTGCTCATCCGGAATAACCAGGGCACAATCGCAGTAGTTCTCCTTTGGCCGCCTTAGCCAATAAGAACAGAACGTAAGGCGGCAAACCCAGGAGCCGGGCAATCCCAACATTTGACCAAAGACATGATTCGGAGTAGATGCATATAAGGCCAAACTCGCGACGCCGAACACTCCCGAAGGTATTCGGACTTTATAACATATACTGGGCTGAAGAACGCCCTTTATTATGAACCCTGTATTTCCAGGTACGTCCATTAGTCTGTCGTGGCGAAATGCCAATAACGGCAGTATCCCCTGTGGGCGTGGTACCCATGGGATGTGTAAGCAACAAGAGGCAATAAAGAATGTTTACACAGGGGCTTAATCTAAAGAGAAACCTTTGAGCGGGGCCCTGCTGCATGTCTGTGCCTTTGTCTCTGTTGTGCCGTGTCCTGGGAGGGTATCGCACGAATGGTGTCTGTAAAAAGGAAAACTCATGTAGAGGAGTATGACGTAAGCGTGCGAAGAATTGACTATTATCAATGGATAGTAGAAGTGTAAGACATTGGCCTGTTATTAAGGTCAAGCTAAAAGGTGGGGTTTATTGAATAGTTGAAGCCCCTGGTGTCCTCTATGGGAATACATGTATAGCGCCCAGCTCAGGTTTATCTGGGCTGCCGGACTCGTCTAACCGTGTCCGTGGTCTTGATGACCGATCATGCCTTCTGATATTAGAGGCCGCTTAGTGTCCGGCTGCTGGGGCCGTCATGTACTTTTCCGTGTGTTAGGAGCGCTCTGTATTTTCGTTAATGGTGATGACGCCACGTGGACCGGGCATCTTGAGTTTAACGTAGGCGTAGTGCGGTACTGCGCTGAAGCGGGCGAAGGCCGTTCTCCCGAGCAATGCATGATAACCACTTTGGAGGGGGGCAATGGTGAAGAGTAGTTCTTCGCTTCTGAAGTTGTCTGGGAAACCGAATGTCACCTCTAGTACGAGGGAGCCCCTGCAGCGGGCTTCAACACCTAGTATCACCCCTTCAAAGGTGGTGTTACTTTGGCTGATTCTGGATGGGTCTATCCGCATCCTGCGGACAGTGTCTTGGTATATTACATTGAGACTACTGCCGCCGTCCATGAGGACGCGAGTGAGATGGTATCCGTCAATTATTGGGTCGAGCACCAAGGCAGCTAATCCTCCGTGCCGCATACTAGTCGGGTAGTCCCTATGATCGAAGGTGATCGGGCGGGCCGACCAGTGGCTAAGTTTGGGGGAGACGGGCTCTATAGCGTATGCGTCTCTGAGTGCACATTTGCGTCTTCTCTTGGGTGTGTGAGCAGCATGGATCATGTTTACTGTTTTTACCTCTGGTGGGAATTTTTCTGTCCCCAGTGTTCGGCTAGCGAGGCTCATCCTCATCTTCACTTGGTGTTTCCCTTCCCTTGTGTTTGGCATTTAATTTGCCGGCCTGCTTAAAGACCCAGCATTCTCTATGAGTGTGGTTCGCAGGTTTTTCGGGGGTGCCATGAATTTTGCACAGTCTGTCCAGGACTTTGTTCAGGCCGGATGGTCCCTCTTTGTTGCCTTTAAATGGCTTCTTTTGTTGACCGGGTCGAGAGCCCCTGAATCCGGCGTTGACCGTTGTGTTGTCCGGACTTTCTTCCTTGTTTCGACGTTTGTTTTTATTGCGTCGTGGCTTCCCATTGCCATCCCTGATTTCGGATGTACTTGGGTCGCTGGTGCCTCTACGGGCTAACCAGCTGTCTTCGCCCGCGCAAAAGCGGGTCATAAGGCTTGTTAAGGCTGCCATTGTCCTTGGCTTTTCTTGGCCGAGGTGTGTGGCGAGCCACTCGTCCCGGATACTGTGCTTGAAGGCCGCTAGGGCTTCGGCATCCGGACAATCAACAATTTGATTCTTCTTAGGGAGGAATCTGTTCCAAAGCTTGCGGGCGGACTCTCTGGGCTATTGAATTATGTGACTTAAATCGTCCGCGTCTGGAGGTCGGACATAGATCCCTTGAAAATTGGCCCTGAAAGCATCCTCGAGTTCCTCCCAACTTCCGATTGAATTTTCGGGGAGGCTTTTCAACCAGTGCCGAGCTGGTCCCTTCAACTTGAGGGGAAGGTATTTGATGGTGTGGAGGTCATCCCCACGAGCCATGTGGATGTGCAGGATAAAATCCTCAATCCAGACCCCGGGGTCTATCATTTCGTCATATGCCTCTATGTTCACAGGTTTAAACCCTGTGGAAATTCGTGGTCCGGCGGTAAAGCACAGAGGGTGAGCAGCCCCTCCGTATCTGGATGTGTTGTGGCATGTTGTCCGCTGTTGTTGTGTCCGGTGCTCATTTCGAACTGGTACTCGATCTGTCTGATCGTTTTGGTGACCATAATCCTGCACCGGAGCGTGTCCTCTAGATCCATAGATGGACCTGGTCGCGCCAGCCTTTTTATCCAGGAGCTCACGTCAATCGTGTGCGGCGTCGGTAGCTGCTCTATTGCGGTTATGGAGTGGTTGGTCCGGCCTACTGGCCGTATTGTTCTTCGGTGGAACGACCTCATCGTCGAATTCTGGCAACAGCTTGCGCTTTGGATAGCTCTTTGTGTGGAGATCGTCGTTGTATTTTTCTTCAGTGTCTAGCACTTTATTCCATCTGCAATTGAGCGTTTCCTGTGCAGCCTTAAGCCTTTGCTTCTGCTTCTCTAGACTTCTCGCAGTGGCCATAAGCCTTCTATGGAGGTTATCTCATTCCAAACATGTTTCCAGGATGATGAATGCGTCGTCTTCCGGACTGTGCTCCTGTCCCTGGGCAGTTTGATGAGTTCGGCCCTCGGGATCACTATGATCGGGTGTCTGCTCCGGGCTGTGTTCGGCGTGACCTGGCTCATCCTGCTCCATCGCTGGGTCCATATGGTCATTGTTGCCTTCGGAGTTGACTGGGGTGTCGATCTTTCTAGCGATGTTATCGCTATTTTTACTATGGCTGGACTTAGAGCGGTGTCTGCGCCATCGTTTTGGCTTTTGTCCGGGGGTTTTATCCTCCATTTTGTCGCCATCGTCCTCCTTAGGTGTGTCCACCATGTACATGTCATATGATGAGGTGGCAGTCCAGCGCCCCGTGGGTGGTGGTTCTGAATCGTCTCCTGCGCCGATGTCCATGCCGTCGGTGTCATCGGAGTCGAAGTCAAGCATGTCTGTTACGTCGTCGACAGTGGCTATGAAGTGGGTGGTGGGTGGGCAACGAATTTATTCGTCGCCTTCTTCCCCCTTGAGCCGGACATAGTTCGGCCAAGAGTCTCCTGACAAAGAGAGAGACTTTAATGAGTTCAGCATGTCGCCAAAGGGCGAGTGCTGGAAGATATTCGCAGCAGCGAATTCCATTAACGGAGCCCAACCAGGATCGGCGGGCTCGGGGGCGCGCGGTCTGGGACCTACAACCGGACACAAGTCCAGGGGTCCGGAGACACAGGCTTCCTTGGGGGTGAAGTCTGTGTTAGGCTCTACCGCCGATGAGTGTGCGGCCTCCGGGGCGGGGTCCATCCACCCGTCCTCGAACGATGCAATCTGCCCCGGATTTAGGTCCGGAGCTCCTGCAGGTGTGATATCCCGAGTATTGTCCGACAGCAGGTCTAAGCCGTGCTCATCGTGACTGTTCGGCGCTCCTGGCGTAGGCCCGAATCCGTCGAAGATCAAGTCTCCGCGGATATCGGCCGTGTAGTTCAAGTTTTCGAACCTGACCTGATGGCCAGGGGCGCAGCTGTTGATCTGCTCCAGATGGCCGAGCGAATTGGCCCGTAGTATGAAGCCGCGGAACACGAAGATCTATCCGGGGAGAAAAGTCTCACCCTAGACCGCGTTGTTGTTGATGATTGAAAGAGCCATCGAGCCTTGCGGCGACGACACACAGGAACTCTCAATGAAAGCACCAATGTCGGTGTCAAAACCGGCGGATCTCGGGTAGGGGGTCCCGATCTATGCGTCTAAGGCTGATGGTAACAGGAGGCAAGGGACACGATGTTTTTACCCAGGTTCGAGCCCTCTCGATGGAGGTAAAACCCTACTTCCTGCTTGATTGATATTGATGATATGAGTATTACAAGAGTTGATCTACCATGAGATCGTAGAGGCTAAGCCCTAGAAGCTAGACTATGATGATTATGATTGTCTCTATACGGACCAAACCCTCCGGTTTATATAGACACCGGAGGGGGCTAGGGTTTACACAGAGTCGGTTACAAAGAAGGAGATCTAACATCCAGATCGCCAAGCTTGTCTTCCACGCAAAGGAGAGTCCCATCCGGACACGGGATGAAGTCTTGAGTCTTGTATCTTCATGGTCCATCAGTCCGGCCAAAGTATATAGTCCGGCTGTCCGGATACCCCTAATCCAGGACTCCCTCACCAGGGGTCATGGGCCATCGCCCTGGGAACTCCTGCACGTTGCGAGGGCGGCCGGTGAGCAGACCTAGCTACCTTCCTAAAAAGGCAGGTGCTTACCAGTCCAACCCGGTGTGCACCGCTCAGTCGCTGATGTCTATTGAGCTTCGGCTGATGCATATGACGCAGAACGCCCATACTATGCCCACGTGATAGTTAGTGCTATCAGGCCAGAGGACCCTTGGATCAAATATCCAAATCATAGTGGATTAGGAACGCGCGGTAACAAGCAGAGACTCACGAAAGATGTGACCCTGTTGCCCCGTCTCGAGGACTTGCGGCAAGGGCTAAGAATGCCCGGCCACGCCTCGTAATTATCTCGAGGCCACCTTCCAGGTCAACCCGTCTCCACATCACTCGCGGGTACCCCTCAGGGTCGACCCGCCTTTCCTAGTAACAGTGGTAAAGTCCAAGTATCCGTATGTCCGAACATCAAGGGGAAAACCCGAGGAATCACCCCCGGTGAATTCCACTCGATGTAATCATCAAGGTGAACGTAAGAGGAACCACCCCCGAGGATCACACTGGAGGGGTTGCACAACAGAGTCGTATCGGAAATGGTTAAGGCGGAATCACCCTCGATGACCACGACCGAATAGCTACACTACAGGGTTAACATCAGAAGTGTTGTAGAGGTCTCACCCTCGGCACTCGATAGTAACCCGGTAGTGTCGAGCAACTAAGGGGAAAGTGATGTACGGTGCCGGGGCCTGGTCTTCGATCCCGTTGATCGGGTCTTCAATGATGAAGCAGGGGCAACAAGGACAAGGTGGGGGTCACTGATGGATCATTAACCAACCTATACTAAGAAGTTTAGGATAAGCATGTAGGTAACAATAAGCACGTTACAAAAGCAGGCTATGCATCAGAATAGGAGAAATCAATTTACAGTAGCAAAATCTAATGCAAGCATGAGAGAATGGAATAGGCGATATCGGGATGATCAAAGGGGGGGCTTGCCTGGTTGCTCTGGCAAGGAGGGATCACAGGGGCAGCATCGGTCTCGGGGTCTATCGGAGATAAGAGGGGGAAGAAACAGCAAATATAAAGCAAACATAGCATCACAAAGCATAACGTGGCAATATGCTGTGCCAAGTGTGACCTAGCGTATGGCTACACGATATAGGTGAAGGGGAAAATCAACCAGGAATGTATTCCCGGTTTCGGACTTGTGTCAGACAGGTGACCGGAGGGGAATGTTCCATGTTCAGATAGTTAGAGGCATCTGACAGGTATGTGGTTTGCGTATTCGGGTTCGTCACGTTTTTCTGAGCAACTTTCATACATAAAACATTTTCATCCGACATACGGTTTACTTTCTATGAATTTTCAAAGATTAAACCATTTTCAGAAATTATTTAAATTAACAGAAATGAATTATAACGTTAGCAGAGTGTCAGCATGACATCAGCAGGTCAACAGACCCGCTGACTTGTCAAACTGGCCAATGGGTCCCATCTGTCATTGGCAGTGGGCTAACAGCAGTTCATTTTAATTTAAACAGAATAATTAATGACTAGACCCCACTAGTCAGTGACTCATTAGTTTAGCTAATTATGTTTATTTAGGAAAATGTTTTAATTAGGTTAAAAAGGCGAGGGGCGTGTGTCAGTGGCACTGAGTGGCCAGTCAGCATAGTTGACCAGGTCAACTGGTCAAAAGGGGGCCGGCGCCCCACTGGCAGTGACCCAGGGGGTGGCCCCAGGTGTGCCAGCTCCGCGCGGCTGGCGGCTTGATGCCGGTGACCTCCAGGCGCAGCGGAGGGCTCGGGCTGGCATCCGAAATCATCTATAGGCGGCCATTTCGCGCGAGCGAGGGTGCGTTCAAACGAGTGAACGATGCCGCGTCAAATGGTGGTAGAGGCACGGCCGGACTTGGCTGGTAACGTCGGCGACGACGAGTACGGACGGCGGCGGCTTTTGGGCGGTCGACGAGGTGGAGCTACGGGCGTCGGCTCCGGGCGTTGCTGGGCTCGCCCGAATGAGCGGAGCGAGTTGCGCCCTCCTGTGGTGGCGGTGAGGCCGGAGGAGGCATGTAGCAACGGCGATGAGCGGTGAGGACGGCGGTGAGCTTTGGCCATGGCGGAGCTAGCATCAGTAGCAGAACGAGGGGGCAACGGAGGGGAAAGGAGGCTGAGCTCATCGGGAAGGCACGCCGAGGCCCGGTGGGTGACTAGGAGCAGCAGTGGCGCGGATTCGGGGCGGCGGCATTCGTCGGAGCCGAGGGCGAAGGCAAGGCCGTGGCGGTGCTGTGGGGCCGTCCCGGTCCGCGTGGCTTGGCGGGGAGGATGAAGAGGTCGAGGCAGAGCCTGGGGGAACGTCGGCGACGTGAAGGCCAGCTGGTGGCCGCGGCTACGACGGGGGGCGGCGGCGACTGTGCTCGGAGGTGGACGGGGAACGAGGGGGAGAACGAGGGGGATCTTGTGGGGAGAGGGAGAGACAGAGCGGGGCAAGTGGTGAGGGAGTGGGAGAGGCGCCCGAGGCGTCGCCCTTATCCCCTCCCGGCGAGGCCGGCGAGACGGTCGGGTGGCGCTCGCGGCGCCCGGTCGGTCGAACAGTGGAAGGTGGGAGACGACAGGGGAGGGGGAATGGGCCGGCCTAGCTGGGCCAGTTGGCTCGGGTGGGCCGAAGCCCAGGTGAGGCAGAGGGCCTCTCCCTCATTTCCTAATTTTTTTCCGGCAGCCTTTTGCCTTTTCATTTAGCCACAATTGACTTTACAAAAATATGCCACTGGCCAAAACAATTTCATAGAATTATTCGGCACTGAGATTGTGAGGCTTTTGAAATAGTTTGCAATTTTTATAAATTAAAAAGGCATTTAATTTAATTGCTTTAGCCACAGTTTTAACTAATTTAGGACACTTAAACACTTTGCAAAAATGTTGGTTCACCAGCAATATTACTTGTGGATTATTTGGCACATGATGAACATTTTAGTTTTCATGTTTGAGCAATTTTGAATTTCACTCAGAAATTGAAATTGAACTCAACTGGAATTTGAAATGGAATATTGATTAAAGTGACTAAGCACTGTTATAGCAAAAAGATTAGCTTGACCTCAGGGATTACTGTAGCATCATTACACCGGGGTGTTACAAAACGAGGAAGGTTTCCGATGCAAGAATTACTAGCATACACTTTCCTGTTCTAGGTTACTTTGCAATATTTGCTAGTAGATGCTTAATTGGTGGCGGGAATTGTGGGAACCTTAGTGTTCCTGATATTATTATTTTGTTCCATGCTTTATTTCGTGATAACACTGTTAGTATGGGCGCTATTATTGCTAAACGATGAAGTCTGAACCGTACAAAGGGCCCCATCTTTGGAGGTATCTATGCTTCACGCCTTGCTAAACACTTCAGGATACCTATTAGGCATTATGAGAAAGAGGAAAAGCTGTTGGCCCTACTTTTCTAGATTATAAGAGTATGGTAGCACATGAGTTTGTTGTTAAAAATGATGAGAAGATGCTTAAGTACAATTTGAGATTTCATAAAACTCACAGTGAGACTATTATCTTGCCAGCACCCTCTTAGTTTGACTTATCTGTAGGCACGTACCTCGTCTTGCCGGAGGCCGTTTACACATACCGGGGCCAGACATCAGCTCCAGAGCTTGAGCTGTAACCACCACTTGACCCTTATCGTCCGTCCTTTTATCAGTGGGATCCGGAGGAGATCGCCAGCCAGTGGCAGTCAGATGACACTCCTCAGTACACCGGAGAGAGTAGTTATGATCCATGGGCACATACCAAGTTAGGCCAAAAGCCTAAGCTTGGGGGAGTACGTATTTCTGACAACATTACATTCATGTTCACACACTGATTCTATCTGTCGGTGCTCACACTTTTTCATTGTACTATCCATGCTAGTTTATTTTCTTTTTCTAGTTTTCTTCTTGTGTGTTTGAATAATCTTAAGAAAAACAAAAAAAAATAGTTGTATCTTTTAGTAGTTTACTTTCCATGCCTGTAGTAGTAGTAATTAAAAGAAAACCCAAAAAGATTTCTCGTTCTTCTTTTGCTTGTTGGGAGCTTTCCCGTGTAAATAGCTTTATTTCTTTTCTTTGGGGGTCGAGAGGAGAAGACCATAATGAAAAAGTTGAGTGGCTCTTATATGCATTATTGTTGATTTAACCAAGAGCCCATATTACCTTGTCTTCTTCCTTGAATTGAATGCTTGCAGATTCCAGCTTAGTCCAATGCATGTGCACTATTATTGTTATCCACACCATTCGGTCGTGCAAGTGAAAGGCATTAATGATGATGTATGATGAAATTATTGAGATGAGAGAAGCTGGTATGAACTCGACCTCTCTTGTTTTTGTAAATATGATTAGTTCATCGTTCCTGATTCCGCCTATTATGAATAAACATGTTTGCAATGACAATGAGAGATTATAGTTGCTTATGCCATGCTTAATTAGCTAGAACTTTATAATGGTTTACCTTGCGTGCCAACATGCTATTAAAATGGTTGTGATGTGGTATGATAGGGTGGTATCCTCCATTGAATGATTCGAGTGACTTGACTTAGCACATGTTCATGCATGTAGTTGAAACAAAATCAACATAGCCTTCACGATATTTATGTTCATTGTGGATTATATCCTACTGATGCTTGCACTCAGTGGTTTATTAATTTTAATGCATGTTTGTCGGTGTACTAAAGTAGGGGTACCTTAGTATCCCGAATTTGTGCACGGGCAGTCGCAGCACCCAGTGGCAGGGCTTGCCGGGCATCCGCCAAGATCCTCCGTAGCTCATATCGATGCCCTTCAAGAACAAAGTGTTTTGACTGAGAAGACAAGACTCCGGCAAGAGTAGCTCGCCGGGAAGGACAAGGCCCCGGCAAGAGGAGCTTGCCGGGAAGGCCAACCAGGGCACTACGAAGAACTTGCCGCGACGCGCCGCGCGTCCCGGCAGGGCCCGGCGAGCGGCAAGTTCTCGGGTGCGGCAAGACAACGACCGCGGCAAGGCGCTTGCCGCGGCGAAGCCACCACTGTGCGCCCACGCTCCAGCGCATTCGTCGACGTGTCGCCGCGGGACCATCCCAGGAGCACGTGGCGGGGCGCTGTGCAGCCAAGCGGTGCGAGGTGGCAAGTGTAGATGACGAGAAGGCCATCGTGGCGATCGGTGGCGCCCTTAACGGTCGTTTCCTCCACTGTTTGGGCGACCAGACGGGCATTAAATGCCCTTGTCCCCTGCCGTCAGAGTTAGGTAGGGGGCACTGTAGATAGCGGTTGTACCAACCCCTCTTTTTACTTTTATACCCCTCTCTGCATTGCCACCTATCGGTGACCCCTTTTAGCCTATAAAAGGAGGCCCATGCGCAACGTAGGAGGGGTTCGACTCCTTCGAAAACACAGAACGCTCACGCTCTTGAGCAAGAACACAATACAAACACAAAGCAGCAGTAGGAGTTTTATCTCTCCGGAGAGCTCCGAAGCTGGGTAAAATCCCTCGCGTGCTTCGCCTCGATCTGCTCTTCGTGCGCCCTCCGCTCCCTTGCCGGACCGAAAGGGGCCCTGCCCCATAGGTGTTCGTTTCCCACGACATCTTTGGCGCGCCAGGTAGGGGGGCATCGAGGTTGTGCGAACCTGATCCGGTGTTCGCGCGCGCTACATCAACATCTTCATCGACATGCCACCGAAGAAGAAGACTTCGGAGATGGTTGGTCCGTCCACGTCGATCCCACCACCACCGGAGCAAGCGGGCGGTGGGGTGGACGCCGGCGGAGGAACGGGCGCCGACGGGGGGACTCACATCATCACCAGGTCCGAGGACAAGGCCCCGCAAGCCTCGGCGTCTGTACATACACCGCACCCCTCTCAGGAGGTGCGGGATCGACCACACCATGGTGCTCCTAGCACCGTACTCGCGTTGGAACAAGGCCAAGCTGGTGGGTCGTGGGACGCTCAAGGCCAACATGCGCGTCAACATGTTGGCACGAGCGCGGTACGGTCGCCTGGACGGGATGTTGCTCCTTCTAACACTGTTAGAAGTTTGAGCATATCCCGCTCCTCGCGCCGTTCGCCACCGCCGCCCAAGACTCCAGAGGAAGCGTTGGCCCGAGCCCAACTGCTTCTAGATTATCCTCCAGCGCCAGACAAGATCGACGACTGGAGGGCCACCATTCAGAGCCTCATCGGCTTCGCCAACGGCGACAAGACCCGGCAACCGAGCACGTCGAAGCCCCGGCAAGAAGCCCAGGCACAAGCCGACGGCGACAAGACCGCTGGGGGTGCCACCACTGTGCACTCCCCGCCCCGAAGGCCAAGATCACCGACTCGCCGGGCTAACCTCGACACCGACTCCACCGCGTCGTCGGACCCGCAAGCTCGTCGCGATCAGCGCCAAGTTCTCCAAGAACGACGACAAGAAGACGCTCGTACTCGCATCGAGCGTCGAAGAGAAGCGCGGCGTCAGTCAGACCAGCGCGCTGGGCCCGCTGTTGATATGCATGCGCCAGGGGAACCAGGCGACTTGCCGTACACGGTAGGTTGCCCTGCGTTCACTCGTGAGCTGCGGCAGGTCCAGTGGCCCAGTACCAAGAACTTCAAGCCAGATGTACCCGAGAAGTACGATGGCAGGATACATCCGTCAGAGTTCCTTAGCGTCTACATCATCGCGGTGCAGGCTGCCGGGGGGCGCGACGAGAAGATCCTCGCCAACTACTTCCCGCTGGTACTCAAGCCCAACGTCAGATCTTGGCTCATGCACTTGCCGGACAACTCCATCTCTTCATGGGCAGATTTGTGCCACCAGTTTGTTGGCGCCTTCACAGGCGGCCACAAGCCCCATGGCCAGGAGAGCGATCTTCATCTGCTCGCCCAGAAAGAAGGAGAACCCCTGCGCAAGTACATTCAAAGATTCAGCCAAGTGCAGCGCAACATCCCAGACGTCCACCCTGCCGCGGTTATCAGCGCGTTCCATCAGAACGTGCGTAACCGCAGGATGAGGGAGGAGATGGCGATGTGCAAAATCAGAGATGTCAGCGAGCTATATGCTCTGGCCGACAAGTGTGCACGTGCTGAAGAGGGGAGGAAACTCCCCGGAGAGAACGCAGGAGCAGAGGGATCTGACAGTGAGGATGCCGCTCCGGCAAAGAAGAACCGGAGGCGAGATAATAGGAAGAGGAAAGCTAAGGATGTGTTAGTTGTCGAGCAGTCCGGCAATGGAGGTGGCGCCGAGAAGGCCAAAGCTGGTGACTCTGGCGAGGCTGTGGTGGCTGCCGACAAGCAAGACGGCTCCGGCAAGCAGTACTGCAAGATCCACCGCACCAAGGGCCATGACCTCCAGACTTACAAGAAGGTTGAGCAGCTTGTTGATCTACAGAAAGCTAAATACGAGTGCCGCGACAAGGAGAAGGCCCAGGAAGGTGGCCGAGGATCCGGCAAGAAGCGTCCCGGCCGGGGAGGACGCCACGGCAAGGCCAAGCAGCGGCAAGGAGACAGGCCTCCCCGTGGCCGCGACAAGGACGAAGACGAAGACGAAGATGAAGAGATGGATGAGGATGAGACCGACGAGCAGGAGTTTCAAAAGGCAACAGAGGTTTTGTGCGTCGACGGCGGTGCTTCTCTGCATACTTCGCACCGCCAACTCAAACAGTGGGTGCGTTAAGTTAATGCGGCAGAACCATCGGTTGAGTCGTGCAAGCCTCTGAAGTGGTCCAGCACGCCCATCATCTTTGACGTTGAGGATCACCCTGATCGCATAACTGCGGTCGGGTGCTTGCCGATGTTGGTTTCGCCAACTATCCGCAACCTCAAGGTCACGAAGATGCTGGTTGACGGCGGGGCCGGCTTGAATCTGATCTCCTCCGCAGTGCTCAAGAAGCTCCAGATCCCCGACAGCGAGCTCGAAGAGACTGGTACCTTTCAAGGAATTAACCCGGGATGGAGCAAGCCGAAGGGGAAGATTACACTGCCAGTGACATTTGGCAGCGAGCTGAACTTCAGGATAGAGAAGGTCACCTTTGACGTTGCTGATTTCCCATTGCCCTACAATGGGATACTTGGCCGTCCAGCGCTCGCCAAGTTCATGGCAGCCTCTCATTATGCTTACAACGTGCTCAAGATGCCCGGTCCGATAAGTGTCATTTCTGTCCCTGGCGATAAGAAAGATGCCCTTATCTGTACCGACAAGATCTACTGGGAGGCAGCAGCTGCAGCAGATCGCAAGACACTTGCCGCTGAAGCTCCCGGGGGGAAGAAGAAGACCAAGTCCGGCAAGAACAGCTCTGATGCCCACTCCTGCAAGCGCACCTCTTTGGAGTGCTGCGCTACCGTCGAGGACGCACCAAAGACAGCCTCACCAGAGACCAAGAAAGTGGCCACCAAGGAGGACGGCACTGGTGGTACCTTCACCATCAGTGCCACGCTTGACCCTAAATAGGAAAGCGCGCTCGTTGCTTTCGTATGGGCGAATGTCGATGTGTTTGCATGGCAACCATCTGACATCCCCGGTGTTCCCAGGAAAGTAATTGAGCACTACCTTGCCGTCTGCCCTCACGCGCGGCCCGTCAAGCAGAGAGTTAGGAAACAAGCAGTGGAGCGTCAAGAATTCATCGCAGAAGAGATCAAGAAGTTGGAAGCAGCAGGCCTTGTCAGAGGAGTGCTCCATCCTACGTGGTTGGCGAATCCTGTATTCGTGCGCAAGGCGAATGGGAAGTGGAGGCTTTGTATTGACTTCACTGATGTTAATAGAGCTTGTCCCAAAGATCCATTTCCCTTGCCGCGCATTGACCAGATTGTCCACTCCACGGCAGGATGTGATTTGCTTTCATTTCTTGATGCATACTCAGGATACCATCAGATCTTCATGGCTGAAGAGGATGAAGAGAAAACCGCATTCATTACTCCATGTGGCACGTACTGCTTCGTACGGATGCCTTTCGGACTAAAGAATGCCGGTTCAACATTTGCAAGAGTAGTCAGTCATGCTTTTGAGCCACAGTTGCACAGAAATGTAGAAGCTTACATGGATGACATAGTGGTCAAGAGCAAGGACAGAGAAACTTTGATTCAAGATTTGGACGAGACCTTTGCAAATCTACGCAAGATCAATCTCAAGTTGAACCCCGAGAAGTGCGTATTTGGAGTTCCTTCCGGCAAGCTTCTCGGGTTCTTTGTATCTCAGCGGGGGATTGAAGCCAATCCCGACAAGATCAAAGCCATTGAGCAGATCGAAGTATCGAAGCGCGTCAAGGATGTACGAAGGCTTGCCGGCTGCGTTGCTGCTCTCAGCAGGTTCATCTCTAAGTCTGTTGAGCGCGCCCTGCCATTTTTCAAAATTTTGAAAAAGGCAGGTCCAATGAAATGGACTCCGGAAGCGGAGGCTGCGCTACAGGACTTGAAGAGATATCTTTCCTCCACTCCAATACTTGTCGCACCTAAGCCACAAGAGAAGTTGCTGCTATACCTAGCGGCAACCAATCAAGTGGTTAGTGCTGCGTTAGTAGCAGAAAGGGAGGCAGATGATGAGCCAGCGGCCGCGGCGAGCACATCTAGCGACAAGCAGGGGGCTTCTCCGACAAGCTCTGGTCCCGACAAGGATAGATCTGTGCAGCCAGAGGAAGAGAAACAAAGGAAGATGGTGCAGCACCCAGTTTACTTTGTCAGTTCCCTTCTGCAGGGGGCTAGATCAAGGTACTCTGGTGTGCAGAAGTTGCTTTTCGGCCTTCTCATGGCCTCGAGGAAGCTGCGCCATTACTTTCAAGCACATGAGATCACAGTTGTCACTCGCTTTCCGCTGAAGAGGATATTGCAGAATCCAGAAGCAACAGGCAGGATTGTCGAGTGGGCACTGGAATTGTCAAGCTTTGGCCTCAAGTTTGAGAGTACTTCAACTATCCAGAGCCGAGCATTGGCAGAATTCATAGCAGAGTGGACGCCAACACCTGATGAAGAAACTCCGGAGACGAGCATCCCCGTCAAGGAAGCAAACAAGGAATGGGTCATGTACTTTGATGGTGCCTTCTCGCTGCAAGGCGCCGGTGCGGGCGTACTACTTGTCGCACCCACCGGAGAGCACCTCAAGTACGTGGTCCAGATGCACTTTCCCAAGGAGCAAGCGCCAAACAATACTGCGGAGTATGAAGGCTTGCTTGCCGGACTCAGGATCGCGGCAGACCTTGGGATCAAGAAGCTTATTGTCAGGGGTGACTCGCAGCTTGTCGTCCGCCAAGTGAACAAGGATTATCAAAGTCCGTTGATGGAAGCCTACATTGATGAAGTGAGGAAGTTGGAAGAGCATTTTGACGGCCTGCAGATGGAACATGTTCCGAGAGCTCAGAACGACATTGCAGACGGCCTGTCGAAGTGCGCCGCACTCAAGTTACCTGTCGAACCAGGAATTTTTGTGCTCAAGCTGACTCAACCATCTGTAACAACATCAACTGGACAGAGCAAGAAGAGGAAATTGATTTCTGGTGACTATTTTCCGGCAGAACTCCCCGAAGCCGCCGTCAAGAAGGTCCCCAAAATCAACACAAAGAGCGCTGAGGGGCTGTCTGCTCCGACAATCCCTAGGGTTTGTTTCGTTGAAGCAGACGCCCCCTACAAGTTTTGCCCCGGCAATCTTGCCGGGGAACATCAAGCTCCGGCTGGGTCACAGATCCTTGCCGTGGAAGCAGATGTTCCCGCAGCAGCATTTGCGCCTTTAGTCCTTGTCGTCGAGCCACAAGCTCCGGCATGGGCACAGCAGATCGTCCGTTTCCTTCAAACAGGAGAACTTCCCGAAGAGCAAGAAGAAGCAGAGAGAGTAGCCCGGCAATCAAGTATGTACCAGTTTGTCGATGACATACTGTATAGAAGAAGATTCAACGAAGTGAAATTGAAGTGCATTTCCCGGGAAGAAGGACAGGAGCTGTTGGCGGAGATACATGGAGGCATATGTGGTCACCACATTGGCGCAAGAGCACTTGCCGGCAAAGCCTTCCGGCAAGGTTTCTTCTGGCCGACAGCCCTCCAGGATGCAACTGCACAAGTAACCAAGTGTGAAGCGTGCTAGTTCCACTCCAAGCAGATACATCAACCATCTCAAGCTCTCCAGACAATCCCTTTGTCCTGGCCATTTTTGGTCTGGGGGCTCGACATCCACGGCCCCTTTCCCCGAGCTGTCGGGGGCTTTGAGTACTTGTACGTTGCAATCGACAAGTTCACAAAGTGGCCGGAAGTGGAAGCAGTGAGGAAGGTGACAGCACAATCAGCAGTCAAGTTCTTCAGGTCAATTGTTTGTCGTTTCGGAGTCCCTAACAGGATCATCACCGACAATGGCACACAATTCACGAGCCGCACCTTCATGCAGTACGTCCAAGATCTTGGCGCCAAGATCTGCTTCGCTTCTGTTGCTCACCCGAGAAGCAACGGTCAAGCGGAGAGGGCGAACGCTGAAGTGCTGCGCGGGCTCAAGACCAGAACTTTTGACAGGCTGCACAAGTGCGGAAGAAATTGGATCGAGGAGCTGCCAGTGGTTCTTTGGTCGATCAGGACGACACCAAATCGAGCCACTGGCCAGACACCTTTTGCTCTAGTCTACGGAGCAGAGGCAGTTCTCCCCACGGAACTCGTATACGGATCGCCTCGAGTGCTCGCTTATGATGAGCTTGAGCAAGAGAAGCTGCGGCAAGATGACGCGCTGCTCCTCGAGGAAGATCGTCTTCAAGCCGCTGTACGAGCTGCTCGATACCAGCAAGCTTTGCGTCGCTACCATAGCCGCAAAGTTAATGCCAGAAGTTTCGAAGAAGGTGATCTTGTTCTTCGGCGCGTTCAATCCGCCAAGAATTCCAACAAGTTGACGCCGAAGTGGGAGGGCCCTTATCGGGTAAAGCGAGTCACTAGGCCCGGCGCTGTCCGCCTTGAGACCGAAGATGGCTTTCCGGTGAGCAATTCTTGGAACATAGAGCATCTTCGTAAGTTTTACCCATAAGGCGCGGTTGCCGGAACCTGTTCCGGCAACCACCTTTTGTACAAGCCTTGCCGATGTTGCATGTAACCCTTTGTACAAAGCCGGGCGCAGATCCCGTGCATAAATAAAGCTCGCGTGCTTCGCACATCTTGTCAAGTTTTATGCATTCTTTCTTTTTTGCATACTTTATCTGACACTATGTGCAGCACTTGCCCCGTTAAGCAATAACGAGCCATAAGGCTCCATATCATTATTCTCTCTTCTTTCTTTTTTTCTCAAAGAGAGGGTTCCTTTGCCCACAAGTTCACCGGGGGGGAGGAGAAGAAAAGAAGATAATGGTGTGGACTAGGCGTGGTTCAAAGAAGTTTGGCCTTGCCGAGACACAGACGACGAAAAGAAAAAGCTAAGTCGCCAAAGTCTGAGCATGATCAGTTTTTAAATTTTAAGTTATCATCCTTGAACGACCGTGTTTTGTATGGAAAACCTGTGCGCGGAGGAACCTCCTCGTAGCTAGTTGCGCCCTTACTTTGTTTTGAGTCCGCTCAACAACTTAAGTGTGCTGCAACTAGTTGCGGCAAGGTTTCTTGCCGGAGCCGGCACCGCCAGTGGGCTGCTGATGTTCCGCACTCAGCGCTCGCGGCAAAGCATGCCTGCACTGGCAAGTTCCCTAAAAGCGTAGGGTAAAAACATACAAAGAAGGAAATCAAGTAAAGGAGATAGCGTAGCAAGCATTGCCCAGAATAAAGTTATATTACAAAAGTAACTTGTTGCGGCACTGACTAAATTGTTCTCATAACTTAAATAACAGCGACAAGGAAAGGAGAAGAAGAGTGGCCTAATCCACGTGCTCGCCGTCGATCCTCCTGACTTCATTCACCTTGTCCACAATGGGTGCGACAATGGCTTTGAGCTCTTCAAGATCAGCACCCGCCGGCAGCTTCTTGAGGACGCGGGTGAGGTCGAGGCCCGGATTGCGGAAGAGTATCTTCACCAGCACCTTCTCCAAGACCTTGGTGCAGATTGCGCGTGACTCGTCAGCCAGCTTCTTTGGGATCCTCTCCCGGAGCTGCTGGAGAGTCGTCGCCACACCCTTGAAAAAAAGAGTAAGCTTGGCGCTGGGCTGGAGGTTCTCGTCGGAGGAGTACCCGAAGCCCGCCAAGTCTAGTTCCGCCAGCTCTCCGTCGATGACTGCAGCGATGTTGACAAGGCCCTCTGTCCAGAGCTCCACCGTAGCCCTGAAGGTGTTTTGAGTCTCGGCGGCCCTCGTTAGCAGCTCCTCGTTGGCCTTGATCTCTTTCTTCAAATCCTCCTCTCGCTTCTTGGCGCCGCCCAGCGTCTCCGTCAGTGTAGCCAGCTTCAGCTCCAAATCGGCATTTGAGTCCTTGGCGGCGTTCAGTTCCTTGCCCTTGTCGGCGAGTTGGACTTGCAGATCACCATGAGCAAGAGCATCCTTCTCGCGTTCGTGCTGGAGCGCGGCAAGCTCCTCATCTTTCCCTTTTAGATCAGCCTCCAGCTGCGTCACCTTCACCTCTAATTCCTTCTTGGCAGCCTCGGCAACTGCGGCAGCGTCCTTCGCTTCTTTGAGTGCCCCGCCAAGTGATTGCTCGCGCGCGACGAGCTCCTCCTCATGGCTGTCCAGATTAACTTTCCGTTGTGTCAATTCACCTTCCTGGGTGGACAGCGCTTCAGCGGCAAGCCTCTGTTGCTCCTAAGCTTCTGCCTTCTCGAGGAGGAAAGCCTTCCGCGCCTCGACAAGCTGCACCCTCTCCTCCGCAATGGACCGGAGGGCGTCTTGGTTGCGGCTCTGGAGCTCCTCCGCATGCTTCTCTATGTCGACTCCCGCCTGCGCGACAAGCGCTTCCCGGGATTCCAACTTTGCTTGTCGGGCGCGGTAGAGCGACACCAACTTCCGGAGCAGCTGCTCCTCTTCAGATTTGCCACTGCTGCTTCCCGGCGCATCAACCACCGCCAGCCCAGCGGAGGCGAGTACTTCTTCGTCGAAAGTCTCCCCCTCGACTGGCGCCCTGGAACTTGACGCCCAGGGGAGCCTGATGAAGATACCTTCACCGGCCTTCAAGTAGGCGCCGGGCTGGGGCTCTTCGGGGCCTGGCGCTGTGTCAGCGACGGAGGGATCGGCGTTCGGTGTAGCGCCCTGTGCTCCTGCGGCCCCTGGGTCGTCAGTACGATTGCCGGATCCCTCGCCAGCTCCAGCACCAGCAGCCTTGGCGGCCTCTTCGTCGGCGGGGTCATCAGCGCCGGCCTCCTCCTCAGTAGCAGCGGCATCGCCAGTATCGCTGCGCAAGTTCTCCTCGCCGGTGGCCTCGGTCTCCATTGGCTCCGCGGAGGGAGGATCTGAAGGCAGGAAAAAGGGGGAGGAAAAGTCAAGCAAATATCCAAAAACAAGAACAGAAGAAGAAGAACCCAAGGGAAAATTTCCGACAAGGAGGGTTACCTGTGCCGGGCTCTATGACCATAGGTTCCACCACCGAAGGCTCGCCGTTCCCATCCCTTGCCGGGGAACTGCCCCTTGCCGGGGACCGCTCCCTTGCCGGAGAGCGCTCCCTTGTCGGAGAGTCGCCCCTTGGCGGCGTAGTTGAAGCAGATTGCACCTCCGGAGCGGCTTCTGGTTGCTCCTGATGGGCCTGTTCTGCTCTTGCACAAGCAAGTTAACAATCAAGATGTCAGCAAGGAAAGGCACCCATTCGCGCCCCACGACAGCAAGTGAACAAGTACTTATGGTGGGGGTTGCGCTGGGGGCTGCTTCGAGGAGAGGTTGCCGGGTCCGTCAAGGTAGTCTCGGATGCATCCTCTGTTGCCACAGTGGGATCGTCCTCAATGACAACCACGGGGACCTTGGCCCTCTTTGCCGCTCTCTCGGCCAGAGTCCTGAGAAGGAACGGGGTTCAGAGGGAAGCAGATCAGACACAAAACAAGAAACAGCAAGAATCGAAGAAACATAAGTACAACAAGAAGAAAGCCTTACTCCTCCTCCTCTTCTTCCTCCTCGTCGGAGCTCAGTGCGGAGAGGTCGAAGTCCGGCACCCTTTCCGCGTGATGAGGTGGAGGAGTAGGCTCCCTCGGACGCTTGGCGGGAGCCGCGGCAGGATCAGAAGTAGCGGCTCGAGAAGATCCCGCTCTAGTTGCCGGCGCGGCATGAGACGCTCCCGTGTCAGCAGTGCTTGGCGTGGTGGAGCGTGTCCCACGGCGTGACGGCTGTTGGCCCGTCTGCCGCCCTGTTGTGTCTCCGGTCCTGCGAAGACGCCTCCTTGGTTGAGCTGGGGGCTGCGCTGAAGGCCCCGTCCGCGGCAAGCTGCTTGAAGATGGCTGGCCACTCGCGCCCCCGGCAGGCTCGCTCGCCTCGGCCTCGGACTCCCCCTCGCCAGCGACCTCCCCGCCAAGGTCCTCTCTGTCGGCAAGGCTTGCCGCCTCGGCCGCCTCTGCCTCCTCCAACGTAAAACCAAACTTGCCCGCGGCGGCAGCTGCCGCCGCCTCTTCCGCCCTGGTGGCGATGTACCGCATCTCGTCATCAGTGGTGTCGCGGGTGAGGAGCCTCTGCTCGTCGGCACGGTTCGTCACCTCCACCAAGTTGTCGAAGAAGTTCTGCACGACGTCGTCGGCAGGCTCCTGCCACGTTGGGATAATCCCATGCGAGTCGCACTCCGGCATCATTGCGCGGATGCGATCGAGCTGGGAGTTATTGCACAACGGCACGACACCCCGCGGCAGCCTGAACCACTCCGGATGGTTGGAGTCGTGCTTGAACAACTCCTTGAGCATCCCATCCAACTCCAAGACTGTGAAATTAAAATTGAGGCCTGGACGCAGCCTCATGATATCTGCCGGGCCCCCGAACAGCCAGGCGGGCCTCTTCCTCTCCTGCAGAGAGGCGATGCGGCGGTGAAGGAAGTCCGTGCCAACGGCCCCTACAGTAAGCCCGGCAAGCCTTAGCCGCAGAATCCGCGTGGTGGCGATCTTCAATCTGGCGTCGTCCGCCGCCAGGGCGCTCCAATCGCCGCCGCGCACCACTCGGGCTTGACGCAGGCTAGTGAATGGCTGCGGATCCGCGTCAACGATCCAGCACCACTCCGCCCTCCACTCATCCAACTTGCTGCGGAGCTCGCCCTCCAGATAAACCTCCTTCATGCCGACCCTCGAGATCCAGGCGATCCCGCCAGCTAAGGGCTCTCCCTTCTCGGCCCGAGGTATGAAGTAGTGGCGAAAGAGAGCAACATTTGGGTGGATGCAAACAAAGTTCTCGCAGAGGTGTGCGAAAACCGCCATTGTCAGAACGGCGTTGGGGGTGAAGTCAAGAAGATGAAACCCGTAGGTGTTCATGATATCACAGAAGAAATCAGAAAAAGGTGGGCAAAGCCCGCAATAGAAGAACAGGGGGAAGAAATAGTATCCTCTGGGACACTTTTTCGAAGTAGAAGCTTCGGCGAAGAGTACCTGCGTGCGCGGATGCGCCCGCGTCTCCGTCGACCAGAAGAGATAGAACTCCTCCCGTAGCGCCTTCGGGGTGAGCTCGGGAGGGGGGGGGAGTGCTCGCTCCTTGCGCAGCGCCTCAAGCCGCAGCGCCTCGGCCGACTTCGTACTCTTTCCGGTCTTCGGAGCCATGGCGGAAGCGATGGAAGAGGTTGGCGGCGACGGCGGCGACGGCGGCGGCCGGGGCGGAGCGCTTCGCTCTTTCGGCTTGGGAAGCGGAGGGGAGCGGCAGAGCTTTCTGAGGAAGGAACCGCAAGTGGCGAAGGTGGGGGAACGGCCCCTGTTTCCTCTGCTTATAAAGAGGAGAGGCGAACGTTACGCCTTTCTTGATTAAAGAATTGCCCATGATCTCTCCCACGACGCCACGTTTGACGCGTGCCGTTACGGGAGGACGCGGTGGATACGGGGTTAGATTTGGTATGGACCCAGGCCGCGAGTGCCCGTGCCCTGTTTTGGGCCTGGCCCAACAGCGCTCGGCACTGTGTGTGGCCCAGGCCCGGGGGCTCCTGTCGGTGTACTAAAGTAGGGGTACCTTAGTATCCCGAATTTGTGCATGGGCAGTCTCAGCACCCAGTGGCAGGGCTTGCCGGGCGTCCTCCAAGATCCTCCGTAGCTCATATCGATGCCCTTCAAGAACAAAGTGTTTTGACTGAGAAGACAAGACTCCAGCAAGAGTAGCTCATCGGGAAGGACAAGGCCCCGGCAAGAGGAGCTTGCCGGGAAGGCCAACCAGGGCACTACGAAGAACTTGCCGCGACGCGCCGCGCGTCCCAGCAGGGCCCGGCGAGCGGCAAGTTCTCGGGTGCGGCAAGACAACGACCGCGGCAAGGCGCTTGCCGCGGCGAAGCCACCACTGTGCGCCCACGCTCCAGCGCATTCGTCGACGTGTCGCCGCGGGACCATCCCAGGAGCACGTGGCGGGGCGCTGTGCAGCCAAGCGGTGCGAGGTGGCAAGTGGAGATGACGAGAAGGCCATCGTGGCGATCAGTGGCGCCCTTAACGGTCGTTTCCTGCACTGTTTGGGCGACCAGACGGGCATTAAATGCCCTTGTCCCCTGCCGTCAAAGTTAGGTAGGGGGCACTATAGATAGCGGTTGTACCAACCCCTCTTTTTACTTTTATACCCCTCTCTGCATTGCCACCTGTCGGTGACCCCTTTTAGCCTATAAAAGGAGGCCCATGCGCAACGTAGGAGGGGTTCGACTCCTTCGAAAACACAGAAAGCTCACGCTCTTGACCAAGAACACAATACAAACACAAAGCAGCAGTAGGAGTTTTATCTCTCCGGAGAGCTCCGAAGCTGGGTAAAATCCCTTGCGTGCTTCGCCTCGATCTGCTCTTCGTGCGCCCTCCGCTCCCTTGCCGGACCGAAAGGGGCCCTGCCCCATAGGTGTTCGTTTCCCACGACAATGTTCATGACTGTTTTCGCTCTCTAGTTGGCCGCTTCCCAGTCTCTTTCTAGCCTTCACCTGTACTAAGAGGGAATACTGCTTGTGCATCCAAACTCCATAAACCCAAAAGTTATTCCATATGAGTCCACCATACCTTCCTATATGCGGTATTTACCTGCCGTTCCAAGTAAATTTGTATGTGCCAAACTCCAAACCTTCAAATGAAATTCTGTTTCGTATGCTTGAACAGCTCATGTATCAACTAGGCTTGTCTGTATCTTCCATGTTAGGCGGGTTATTCTCAAGAGAAGTGGACTCCGCTCCTCATTCACGAGAAAATGGCTGGTCACCGGGATGCCCAGTCCCATGCTCAAATCAAATCAAAATAATTGCAAACAAAACTCCCCCAGGATTGTTGTTAGTTGGAGGCACCTGTTGTTTTGGGCAAGCCATGGATTGATGCTTGTTGGTGGTGGGGGAGTATAAACTTTACCATTCTGTTTGGGAACCACCTATAATGTGTGTAGCATAGAAGATACCGAGATCTTTTGGTTGTTATGTTGACATTGAAAGTATACCGCACAAAATATTATTTATCTATATTTCAAAATCGAGCTCTGGCACCTCTACAAATCCCTGCTTCCCTCTGTGAAGGGCCTATCCATTTACTTTTATGTTGAGTCATCACCCTCTTATTAAAAAGCACCCGCTGGAGAGCACCACTGTCATTTGCATGCATTACTATTAATTTATATTGGGTATGACTATGACTGGATCTCTTTTACAATGAATTACAATGTTTAGTCAGTCCTTGATCTTCAGAGGTGCTCTGCATTTATGTTTTGCGGTCTCAGAAAGGGCTAGCGAGATACCATCTTGTTATATCATATTATGATTGTTTTGAGAAAGTGTTGTCATCCGAGATTTATTATTATTGCTCGCTAGTTGATTATGCCATTGATATGAGCAAACATGAGACCTAAGTGTTATTGTGAATGTGTTTGCAACAACAAGAGCAAATAGAGTTTGTAAAAGTTTTTCTTTATCACTTTCAGTTTGTCAACTGAATTGCTTGAGGACAAGCAAAGGTTTAAGCTTGGGGGAGTTGATACATCTCCGTTGTATCTACTTTTCCAAACACTTTTGCCCTTGTTTTGGACTCTAACTTGCCTTATTTGAGTGGAACTAACCCGGACTGGCGTTGTTTTCAGCAGAACTGCCATGGTGTTATTTTTGTGCGGAAATAAAAGTTCTCGGAATGTCCTGAAAATCCACGGAGCAACTTTTTGGATTTAATAAAAAATATTGGTGAAAGAATAAACATCAGGGGGCTCACACCCTGTCCACGAGGGTGAGGGCGCCCCCCCCTAGGGCGCACCCCCTGCCTCGTGGGCCCCCTGAAGCTCCACCGACTTCAACTCCAACTCCATATATTCACGTTCACAGAGAAAAAAATCAGAGAGAAAGATTCATCGCGTTTTATGATACGGAGCTGCCGCCTAGCCTTAATCTCTCTCGGGAGGGTTGATCTGGAGTCCGTTCGAGGCTCCGGAGAGGGGGGTTCGTCGTCGTCATCATCAACCATCCTCCACCACCAATTTCATGATTCTCACTGCCGTGCGTGAGTAATTCCATCGTAGGCTTGCGGGACGGTGATGGGTTGGATGAGATTTACCATGTAATCAAGTTAGCTTTCTTAGGGTTTGATCCCTAGTATCCACTATGTTCTGAGATTGATGTTGCTATGACTTTGCTATGCTTAATGGTTGTCACTAGGGCCTGAGTGCCATGATTTCAGATCTGAACCTATTATGTTTTCATGAATATATGTGAGTTCTTGATCCTATCTTGCAAGTCTATAGTCACCTATTATGTGTTATGATCCGTTAACCCCGAAGTGACAATTTTCGGGATACTTACCGGTGATGACCATAGTTTGAGGAGTTCATGTATTCACTAAGTGTTAATGCTTTGGTCCGGTACTATATTAAAAGGAGTCCTTAATATCCCTTAGTGTCCAATAGGACCCCGCTGCCACGAGAGGGTAGGACAAAAGATGCCATGCAAGTTCTTTTCCATAAGCACGTATGACTATATTCGGAATACATGCCTACATTACATTGATGAACTGGAGCTAGTTCTATGTCACCCTATGTAATAACTATTACAGGAGGAATCGCATCCGACATAATTATCCATCACTGATCCAATGCCTACGAGCTTTTCACATATTGCTCTTTGCTTAGTTACTTTACCGTTGCCAATGTTACAATTACTACAAAACTGCTACTGTTACTTTTGCTACTGTTACC
Source organism: Triticum timopheevii (assembly GCA_963921465.1). Taxonomy (NCBI): domain Eukaryota; kingdom Viridiplantae; phylum Streptophyta; class Magnoliopsida; order Poales; family Poaceae; genus Triticum; species Triticum timopheevii. Next base: position 202,916,516 of record OY997270.1, read on the forward strand.
GTTACTTCCATACTACTTTGCTACTAAATTCTTTGTTGCGGATACTAAGTTATCCAGGTGTGGTTGAATTGACAAATCAACTGCTAATACTTGAGAATATTCTTTGGCTCCCCTTGTGTCGAATCAATAAATTTGGGTTGAATACTCTACCCTCGAAAACTGTTGTGATCCCCTATACTGCTGGGTTATCAGGGGATTCGGGGACCCGAATATACTTGGTTTTCAATATGGGGAGGGAAGTGTCAATGGTCGGTTCCTCAACGACCGCCATGAAGTGGGTGATTGAAGGGTGATTAATTTCCCTCTGGTCGGGCTTGAACCCGATCCGTTCATAGTCCGTTGAGACCCCCAGGGCGGCGATGCAGTCTAGCAGTTTGTTTAAAGATGAAACATCTGCCGGATCCAATTTTTCGAAGTACTTAGGGCCAATGCGAGGACAGTGTTCGGCGTCCATGGGAGGAGTTGCAGGCTCGACGGCCGCACGGGCCCTTATGGTGAAACCGCCGAACCGAAGGGTCTGCCCTGAAGCCAAGCACCCACCGGAAGTGATATTGTTGTTGATGACTAGGCGAGTCATAGATCACTTTTTGCATACAGCACATTAGAGCTACGAATGAAAGCACCAATGTCAGTGTCAAAACCGGCAGATCTCGGGTGCCCAAGCTGTGCGTCTAAGGATCAATGGTAATAGGAAGCCAGGGGACACAGTGTTTACCCAGGTTCGGGCCCTCTTAAGGGAGGTAAAACCCTACTCCTGCTTGATTATATTCGACGAGTATGAAGATTACAATAGTTGATCTACCTCAAGATCGTAATGGCTAACCCTAGATGTCTAGCCTATGAGGATTCCAATGATGGTGAAGAAGGTGGCCCCTACAGGCTAACCCCTCCAGTTTATATACATAGTGGAGGGGTCAATGGTTTGTACAAGGTCGGTTTATCAGGGAAGGAAACTTTTGGACTCTATTCTTGCCATCCACGTAGTGAGAAGTCCCATCCGGAAACGGTAAATAATCTTCAGCTTGATCCTGCACGGCCCATACAATCCGTCCCATACTCCCAGGACGGACACTTGAGGACCCCCGAATCCAGGACTCCCTCACATGCTGCTCGCCAGCGTCCATGGTGACAAGCAAGGCAGCGACCTTGGTGATTGCAAAGATGCAGCAGGGGTGTGGAATACTGCTAAGGAGGCTGCGGTGGGGCGCGCGCAGGCATGCATGCTTGCATGTGCGGGCAGAAGCTTGCAGCCATGGCGGCAAAGTGCGGCCAGGCAGGAGGAAACCACCCAAGGGCGCGAGGCGAGGGGTGCGTGTGAGGTGCGGGTCGGGTGTGCTATGCATGGGTGCAGCAGCGGCAACGTGTGTGCAGACAAATGTGTTGTGTATCGAGGAGCACGAGCTCAAGCTCAAGGTCACGGCCATGGCGGCGAAGTACGGGGAGGCAAGCTACGGGGTGCTGCCTCTGTGCAAGGGCGAAGAGGAGCGTGGTGTGCGCCTAGGAGCTCGTGCATGCAGGGACAGGAGCGGTGTGCAGCGGGGCGCACGAGCACAAGCTCGAACTCGAGGCCATCCGTGGCGGAACAACTTGAGGTTGCATGGATCAGTGACTATGATGATGGAAAGGAGGGCAGAAAGAGGTCAAGAGGTGCGGCTGCTAACAGAGGGGGTGCTGCTGGAGTTGTACGAGGTCGACGATGGTCGGAGACGGCAGAAGGATGCGCTGGTCATCGGTGTTCATGAAGTAGAGGAGGCAGAGGAAGAAGATGAAGACGTGGACAACAGCGTGCAAGCGATCTAGTCGAGCCACCCATTAGAATCAGTCGGGGACGGAGACAGGGTGCAGGAGGACATGTCGACGACGAGCTTGAGGCCCTCCAGCCGTGAGAACAATGACGGGCATCGACGGTTTATTTTTCTGCTCTCGGTGGTGCTCTCTGTTCTCTATTCTTGAAGAAGAAGGGAAAACAGAGGGGAGGAAAAAAGATGGCGGCACAAGGAGGGTAGGAGGAGGGAGGAGGAAACCTTAGGGGTCGCTGCGGGGCTTTATAGGGGCGCGAGACATGCTGGCCTCAACGTCCGTGAGCTCAGGCTCACGGCGCCGGGCGCTCCTGTAGGCAGCGAGGGGAGACGGCGAGCAATGGAGCAGGTGGGCATGAGGGAGAGGAGCTGGGCTGTCTAGGGAGAGAAACAGGTGGGCTGCGGGGTCTGCTGCTGGGCTGCGGGGTCTGCTGCTGGGCTGCTCTTCCTTTCCCTCCTCATTTCTTTTCTTTAATTCTTCAGACAGAATAACAAGAGCAGAAATGCACATGGAGATCTGGAAGGAAGTAGACTGAGACAGAAATAGATCTGAGATCCTGGATTTATGCACAATTTTAATAAAATGATTTGGACATTCTTAGAGATATAAAAATAATTCAAGTTTGAATTAAATTCAAACTTGAGCCATTTTTGAACCCAACCAAAACATTTTCAAATGAGCTGAAAGTTGGCAGAGAGGGTGTAGGCAATGTGCAGGATTTTTAGGGAAATAATGAACATTATTGGAGGCAGGAAATATGTCATTCGAATAAATGGCTAAAATTTGAAATAAAGGAAGAAAGAGATGGCGTTTGCTTCGAGATAGATTTTTTTGAATAGTGAAGATGCAAACAGCAATGAAGATGAATATAAAGAGATCATACCATAGCATACTCAAACAAAATGGAAATGCAACAAGAAGCAAGATGATCATGATGCATGATGCAACAAAAGACAAGGGCAACATCCATAATATCATTAGCATGCAACAAGGATGGAAAAATATAATCAATAATGAATATGATGCAAGAAGCAAAATGACAATGTCACTCAACATGATCATGGCATGCAACATAGTTGAATGAAATATGCAAAACTATTATGATAATGCAACAAACACAATAAACACGCGGCAGCAACAAAAATAAATGGAAGGCAACTGGAGCACCGATCTCAGGGTGTCACATGTACCTATGAATTGAATAATGCATTGGTTGTTTGAACCTGATGGATATGAATAAAGCTATAGCATACATTCAAATTCAAATCTAGTACAATTTGAAATAGTAGTAATTAAATTACGTTGAAATTATGCTCTCCAGGTCATTACGGCGCACACGGTTGGTAAAACACAAATGTTTGCGATATACACCATAATCCGACACGGTTCACAGAGAGGAAACGTTGAAGCATGCACACAGTTGCCGTTTGCAAAGCGTGTGCGATGTCAAACAATATCACAAATGGTGCGGGCAAACTAAACATTTGTGATAGTTGCCTTATCGTACACGATTCACAACCATGAACTATTTCTGATGTGGTAGGCATCGTAAACGTTGCACCACACAATAGCGTGTGCGATAGTTGTCATGTACGATGATGTTATGACGGCCCGACGTTTCATGATCCTGTCTGACACTCATACGACAATTAGCTAATCTTCTTAATTATTTATCGCATACGATTTGGGAAAAGTGAATGTGTGTGATTGTCTGCTTATCAAACACGTTCTATAATCGTGAACCGTTTGTGATGGGCCGCACATCGTAAAAATAGCACCACAGAATACCGACTATGATGGCAATGCGAGGACAAACGAGTTGCAAGGATGGATCCTCACTCACTTGGCAATGGTTCCAAATGCCATCGCAGAAAGGGGTTAAAACCCGTTTGTATAGCACCTCGTTGTACCAGTGGTGTGTGTTCTGCCCTCTATAGCATTCACTTATAGCTATGTCTTCAAGTTGCCATCTTCTGCACTTAGTGAATGTGATCGGACCCGTACCCCATATGTGCTTATCTCTCCTACTCTCTGTAAATCATTGGTATAGCGAGGTGCTATACAAATGGTTTTAACCCCTTTCCACGATGGCGTTCTGAACCATCACCTAGTGAGTGACTGCGATAAGGGGGTCCTTACCACACGACCCAGAAACCGTCGGGGATAGGCCCTCCTAGTACACACGCTCGGCAAAATGAGATCGTGTGCAACGGGCGAGCGAAAAAATATGATTATACAAGCCCAATCGGTTCCGGTCATAAGTACATCCCACACAGTCAATCCCAAACAAACATTTCCGCTTGTTATGTACATTCCACACAGTCAATCCAAGGAATACATTTCCTTTCTTATGTACATCCCACACAGTCAATCCAGGGAAAGCATTTACGTTCTTATGTACATCCCACACAGTAACGTTTCCGTTCGTATGTACATCCCACACAGTTTTATGCATAGGCTCATGTGTGAGGTGTAACTATCACACACGCTCTGCCTCGGTTAACCGTTTGCTTTTATTCAACTACATCACACACGATTTGATGAAGAAAACTGTGTGGCATTGGGATATCCATCACAAGCACTTTTCCTGCTAGAACCGTTTGGAAAGTTCCATGACCCATTTAGCAGGTTTATTAGTTTACAATTAATAATTCCAGTATTAAACAAATTCACATTTCATATCGAACAGTTGTTTGCCAATTTCATATCAGGCACATAAATATATTTTAACATCACAGTACGATAGCTACCTGAAAACAGCACAGTACAGCATATAGCTAGTTCAGCTTCATAAGAAAAATATTAGAACAATATATTCATTTCCCTAATCGAGATCATTCACGCTTGCCTTATCCACCTCTGCTTTTTGTTCAGTAAGAACCTGTTTTGCACTGGACAACTGGGAAAGTGCCTCCACCTTTGCCAACACCATCTTAGCAAAGTCTGATTTAAAAAATCTGAGCTCATTCTCCACCTTCCTCTTTTTATCCTGCATCTTCTAATATTCTTCAGTGTTGACAACACTTTCTCTAGGCCTACCTTTGTTTTCTTCCTCATACATGCTCCAGAGCTTTGCTAGACACATCTTCAAAGACTCTGGCCACTCTTGATCAACCCACTCCAAGTAAGAACACTTCCGTTCATCCTATAATATTTAAAACTAGATCAGTAACAATTGTAGGGGAAATGGGTTTATAGCAACATAGGAAATGACCAATACTTATTTTGAAAAACTGAAGAAACAGGTTAATTATGACATATCTTCTCAAAAAGATCAATGTGCAAATGAATTAATTGCTACTTAGACAACAAGAAACATTAGAAGCTATAATTAACTACAACAACGCTACTAGTTCTTACTCATGTACCATAAATAACAAATTGAACATTTTATGAGGAAGCTAAATATAACTGTAACATCATAGCGACAGTGTTTGGATGACTGCAAATTGATACTAACAGGTGTGCACATGCACAAATTTAGTAACATAGAACTAATAGCACTAAGGTCGTCCACTATGTATGCCAGAACCGGTGTAAAGACAACTATTGCTAATTTCGCATTGGTCCCCTACACTGGCGCAGCAGAAAAAAATCTGGGACTCGGACTCAGGAGCACCTAGTTGCTCTGATGCCTAGTTCCTTCATGCCATAAAGATTTAGTATTTTACTGCTTGGCTGCTCGGATGTGTGGACCAAAGTTGGATGCACAAACTGCTGAAGCAGTGCCAAATAATTTTCTAATGGCACCATTGATGAGATGGAAACATTTTTAGATACTAGGTATGAACTGTGACACTGTCTTAGGATGCGTTTGGTTGAAGGTGTGGTATGAATGGATTGGGACCGTGACAGTGTTCGAATCACATCTAACCGTCATTTGTAACAACGAAAGTGGGGCTAGCCTTCTTTGCACATGCCAGAAACTTCCTCCCACTGTCCACAGATTCAAATGCAACTAGCTTCACGCATGGAGATTGATGGTGACAACGAGCAGATAGATCTTCAGCCACCCCGCTCCATTCGTTGCAATTGATGGTCCTAGGGAGCTACAAGATGAAGAAATGACTCAAATAGACCGCCGGGTTAAAATCCTTCATTCCAAGTCATAGCTCGAGAGAGAGAGGAGAGGCATACCCGGGTGGTGAAGGAGTCATCGGAGGAGGAGGAACCGGTGGAGAGATCATTGAAGAAGGCCATGGCGACCCCGGCGGTAGGATGCGAGACAACGAGAGCGAGGAAGAGGCTATAGCTTAGGAAGGAAGGAAGGAAGGAAGGAGGAAATAGGGGAAATGTGACTTGTGGTCGGCGAGGAAACGGGGTGGGGAAGGGGGGCAGGGGTAGATATTTCAGCGGTAGACCAAAAAAATTTAATGTGAAGGGAAACTTTGCACACGGTGCCGTCGGACACCATTCACTTTGAACGATTGTGTGCATGGCACACGATTCTTCTGTTTTTCACGCATGGGATGAGTTTGATAATTCAAGTTTTGGTGGAAATTTCCCTGCATACTATCCTCATCCACATCATTGCATAATTTAATATCGCTTGCTAATTTGGGCACACAAAAGAGCGTACAGCACACAGACCACACTTAATGAATCGAGAAATTTTACTAATTAAACAGAGCCAATTGACCTAAACATTGCTCTAACAAAAGACAAGCATTAAAAACAAAGCCTAAGTACGCATAGTTTTAACAAAGCCATTGTCGCACCGGCCTATGCATCGCCGGTGTGAGATGAGACGTCGATGAATTGTCTTGGCGATATGCCGCCATTGGTGGACTCCACGTCCCCCCTGCTGAAGTCGACCGCGTCCTCATCCTCGTCCTCGTCCTCAGAGCCGCCCTCAAGGTTGTAGTACTCGTAGTAGTGGCCGCGCCAGATCTCGCGTTAGTACTCCACCGCCGATTCCTCAACGGACAGACCCTTCTCTACCTCAACCTCACCCACGCGCAACTCCTCCTCCCAGCGCTCCTCGATCTTTGCTACCTCCTGCATCTCCAGCTCCAGCTCGGCGATCTCATGACGTAGCAGGTGCTCCATGGCCGCCACCACCTTTTCGAACGTGGGATCCATGCTGGATTCCGAGGTGGCCTGGAATATCTTGGCATGTGCGTCCTCGATCTTGGCGTGGATGGCCTCGACCCAGGCCAAGGTGACATCGGCGGCACAGACGGCAGCTCGAGTGCTCTCGACGTTTGTAGCCGTCGTCGCAGCAGCATTTGCAGCCATCTCGGCTGCTGCAGCTACCATGTCGGCTGTCGCAGACGCCCTCTCGGCGGATGCGGTCGCGCTCAATGCGGATGCGACGGCACTCTCGGTGCAGGTGGCGGCGCTTGGGGAGGACGCAGCCACCGTGCGGGCGTTCGCGAAGCGTTTCCATGGTGTCATCTTTGCAAGAAGGGGTTTCGGGAACGGGGATCGAGATTCGGGGGTTTGGGGGTTGCCGGCACTGGAGCAGACGAGCCGACGAAGCTTAAGGAGGAAGACTTAAATAGACCCATGAATTTTCATCGCAAACGGTTCCTACAAAAAAATGTGTGTGATGTTGTTGATATTTTTTATTAGCTGTGAAAGACGAATTTGGAGTAAAGTGGCAACGGATGGTGTTTTAAATGTACGAGAAAATTTGTAGTACTAATACAATTGTCATGTCAAATTCCCGAAAACTTCAGGGGTCATTTGACCTTTTAAGACATTTAAGTGATTTTCTAGCCATTTAATGACCGTAATTCAAATTTGAACTACATGTACATGCAATAGCTAACCACGACGGTTTGAAAAGTCATATTTTGTGTAACTGTGTGCGAGTTAATTCCATGTGCAGTAAATTGGAAGGAATTTTCAAACATATTAGCCTCACGCCCTGGACACATGCATAGAGTGCCATGGCAATTAAATTCCAAAAAATTAAAAAAAAGATCAGAAACACATGAAACCTTGCTTGATGTAATGTCATACCACCAAGATGATGTGGTAAAATTTTTGGCATGTTTGACGAAAGTTTGGACACCCACCCCTCACAAACCGGAGCAACTCACTAGAAGGCTCGTAGTTCCGAGAGGGAACAATGCATGTTTGATGACGAACGGGAGATAGCTTCCTCTTACGGCCTTCAAATTTTTTCTACATTTAACATGCACTAGTACAACTGTCATGTGAAAATTTGGAAAATTTTAGGGGTCATTTGACCTTTTAAAGACATTTAAGTGATTTTCTAGCCATTTAATGACCGTGATTCGAATTAGAAGTACATGTACATGCACCGGCTAACCATAATGGTTTGAAAAATCATATTTGTGTACTTGTGTGCAAGTTAATTCCATGTGCAGTAAATTAGAAGGAATTTTCAAACATATTGGTCTCACGGCATGGACACATGCATGGAGTGCCATGGCATTTTAATTCCAAAAAATTAAAAATGATAAGAAAAACATGAAACCTTGCTCGACCTAATGTCATGCCACCAAGATGATGTGGTAAAAAAAATTGGCATGTTTGACGAAAGTTTGGACACATACCCCTCACAAACCGGAGCAACTCACTAGAAGGCTCGTGGTTCCGAGAGGGAAGAATGCATGTTTGATGATGAACGGGAGATAGCTTCCTCTTACGGCCTTCAATTTTTTTCTACATTTAACGTGCACTAATACAACTGTCATGTGAAAATTTGGAAAATTTTAGGGGTCATTTGACCTTTTGAAGACATTTAAGTGATTTTCTAGCCATTTAATGACCGTAATTTGAATTAGAAGTACATGTACATGCACCAGCTAACCATAACGGTTTGAAAAATCATATTTGTGTACTTGTGTGCAAGTTAATTCCATGTGTAGTAAATTAGAAGGAATTTTCAAACATATTGGTCTCACGGCATGGACACATGCATGGAGTGCCATGGCATTTTAATTCCAAAAAAGTTAAAGATGATCAGAAAAATATGAAACCTTGCTTGATGTAATGTTAGGCCACCAAGATGATGTGGTAAAAAATTGGCCTGTTTGACGAAAGTTTGGACACATACCCCTCACAAACCATAGCAACTCTAGAAAGCTCGTGTTTCCGAGAGGGAACAATGTATGTTTGATGACGACCATGAGATAGCTTCCTCTTATGGCCTTCAAATTTTTTCTACATTTAACATGCACTAATACAACCGTGATGTGAAAATTTGGAAAATTCTGGGGGTCATTTGACCTTTTAAAGACATTTAAGTGATTTTCTAGCCATTTACTGACCATAATACAAATTTGAACTACATCTACATGCAACGGCTAACCATAGCGGTTTGAAAAGTCATATTTTGTGTACTTGTGTGCGAGTTAATTCCATGTGCAGTAAATTGGAAGGAATTTTCAAACATATTGGTGTCACGGTTTTGACACACATGCATGGAGCGCCATGCCATTCAAATTCCAAAAAATAAAAAAATTATCAGAAACACATGAAACCTGGCTAGAACCAATGTCATGCCACTAAGATGATGTGGTAAAATAATTGGCCTATTTGACGAAAGTTTGGACACACACACCTCACAAAACGAAGCAACTCACTAGAAGGCTCGTGGTTTCGAGAGGGAAGAATGCATGTTTGATGACGAACGAGTGATAGCTTCCTCTTATGGGCTTCAAAAAATTTCTACAGTTAACATGCACTAATAAAACTATCATGTCAAAATTTGGAAAATTTCAGGGTCATTTGACCTTTTTTAGACATTTAAGTGATTTTCTAGCCATTTAATGACCCTAATCGAAATTTGAACTACATCTACGTGCAGCGGCTAACCATAACGCTTCGAAAAAAATATTAGTGTACTTGTGTGCAAGTTAATTCCATGTGTAGTAAATTGGAACAAATTTTCAAACATATTGGTTTTACGGCTGGGACACATGCATGGAGTGCCATGGCATTTAAATTCCAAAAAATTAAAAAAACATCAGACGGTGTAAATATCTGGTGTTCAAAAAAGAAAATGTAAAGATCTGGCAAGACAACAGGGCCCCACATGATTGGCACTCTTCGCGGGTTATTAATCAGACACGGTTCTGTATTGGAAACCGTCAGCTATTAAGTTCACATACGGATTTTGCTGCGGGAATCATGTGTAATTCAAACTACAGTACTCGTAAATTCGGGCAACCGGCCTATGTATTGTTCCCGTCGATCTAGATTCCGGCCGCTAATAAATAATACCTTTGCTCACATCGTCCCGCCTGCATTCTCATCTACATCCTTCCCTCGCTCGCCCTCTCTCTCCATCTCTCTCTCTCTCAAATCTCGGCCATGGTGACGCCGATCTGCCCACGCGCCGACGAGGAGGCGCCGTCCCCCGAGGATGCTCAGTTGAAGAGCAGCGATGAGGAGGACCCCTATGCACCATCGGACGAGGTTGCGCTGGACCCTCCAACTTTGGAGTGGTTTTGGGGCCAGTACAATCATTTTCTATGGCAGTCGCTGCCGCCGACTGAGAAAGCCAGGCAAGTGGCGTTCAAGAAGGAGATGGCGGAGGAGGAAGCTAGGTACCAGGAGGCCTGTGAAGCCCGTGAGGCCGCCTGGAAAAAGGAGGCGGTGGAGCTTTGGGGGCGGGCACATCGTCGTGCAGAGGAGGTGTACGAAGACAGGTACTTCGCGAGGAAGGTCAAAGGCGCCTCATCGCTGCGTGGAGGTGGGCCGATAAGCTCTAGCGTGCCACCGATGAGGAGCTCCGATGGGCGCCCAATGAAATGGCAAGATCCTTCGCGCTCGTCCCAGCAGGAGGCAGATAGGTACGTCAAGCATTGTGAGGCAGAGGAGGTGCAGTTCTGTCTCTGCGCTGGGAGGATGTCGCGCACAAGGGAGCTATTGGCGAGGGGCTGCCAAAATACTGCCCCCTGGAGGGATTATTAGTTTTAGTATTGTTCGTTTTCAGTTTTATGCTTTGTACCTAGTCGTTAAGTATCATCACGTATATGTGATGATATTATATATATTTTGTGATGAACTAATGGACATTTAATATATATATATATATATATATATATACATATATATTATGAATTCCATTTTCTATCTATTTTTGTATACTAATTTGTATCTAGCTGTTATCTTCCACATATACAGAATGAAAAGCATATATACACACATTGAAATAGAACATATAAGAACAGAAAACAGAGTACACACATTGAAACAGAGCAATATTATGATTGTTGTGCATACATAGCGGTCCACATCGAAACGACTCAACAAAATAAAATGCGTCCATGAGACCATGACTAACAGCCCTTGCCTACGGTAGATCTTGGCTCTTCCTGAACTCGTGCAGGCGTTCGTCCAAGCGGTCGACACGCTCGCGGTACATCTAGAGTGTGTTCTCGAGCTCCAAGTTGGCTATTTCATTGGAGATCACCAGCTCAGTGATGTGACAGCCATGTTCCTCTACTGCGCCCAGGTGGACACCTAGGCCAAGGAGACGGTCGAGCCTAGCGACTAGCACACTGGCATCGAGCGGGCCGTGGACAAGGCGAATGGCGCGACCCATGCGAATGGCGCGGTGGGCATCCGGTGGAAGTACGGCGTGGCCAGCCTCTAATGCAAGTATTGCACAGAGGGCCTCTGCCCACTCGTGGCGAGGAATGGGGGTACTAACGGGACGTGTACCCAACTGTGATGCCCTGTCGACAGTAGGCAAGCGCCGATGGATCCACTCTTGCTGTGCAGCGCGCCGCGAGTATCGCTCTGCGGTGCTCCAACGGTCTTGCCGTGCGGCGAGCCATAGCCTATCAGCACTAACGCGCCTAGCTTGCTCTGCGGCGCGCCATCGATCATGTTGTGTGGCGAGCTACAGCCTCTCAGCGTTGACATGCCTATCTTGATCCGCGGCGCTGAAGCGCCATGCGCCAAGGGTCTGCTCAATCCTGGCGATGACGCGCATCACGGTGTCATCCATCACGTTGCCAGGGAGCGCCTCAGCCTCGATGGGCCATGGTGCCTTCTCGTTTTCCTCGTCGATGAGGTTGATCGCAGAGGCGGCGCTTTGGTGGTTTGGCATGCTTGGAAAAGGTGGATGTGCTATAGGTTGTGCTTGTTGCCTCTGTGCGTCGCACGCCGCCTAGGTTTACGCGCAATATTGTTGGGTGGCAGAAACCGGTGAGGAAATGGCGGGAAATGTGGCGCGTTCAAATAACGCCATCAATTAATGTAAATTTAGCATAGAAGGAACATCGAACTAGCACAAGAAGTAGATGATGATCAGATGATCATCTAGCCTAGTTAATTATGCGTGTAATAGTTTACTTTGGTGTGTGGAAATGTAATGTGTATACTAACCACCTCTTTAATTGGATGTTTGCCGCATATTACACACATCTTGTTTATGTGAAACGTTTTTGTTCTCTTGGCTCAACACAAACAGTTTATCGGAATGAACTGTATGCCCTCCATTACACACACCTTCATCTTGCTGAACTATTTTTGTTGCGTTGCCTAATCAAAAACAGTACATCAGAGTGAACTATATGCCGTATATCACACACACCGTGATCTGGCAGACCGTTTCTTTTATGTTGCCTAATCACAAACAGTTCATCCGAGTGAACTGTATGACGTATATCGCACACGCCTTCATCTGGCTTCCTGTTTCTTTTGTTCTGGCACATCACAAACGGTTAATTGAACTGAATCGTATGCCCCGCATCACACACACAACTAAAATCTGAACTGAGTTTGATCTATCCTTCATCGCAAAGGTTTTGCATCTTTTTGACTGTTTTTTTACATCACCATTTGCGATTAATGCATCGCACACAGTTTTGTCAAAGGGTCTCTGATCGTAGTGTCACGTTAGCAGCATCCTGCAGTAGTGAATCTTCATATGCGTTCTATTAACACGTGTCGATTGTCTTCACTATGTCCTTGTCAGTCAAAGATTAAGAGACAAACATTTAAGATGATTTTAATATCCTTATCTTTTTGCCTAAATCTGGAGAAGCCGGAATGACCACCGAACAAACCGGGCGCGTGTGGGGTCGTGGCACAACATTTAAATTGTTGCATGTGTGCCACATGTAGCTCAGATGTGAACCGCCAGGGGTAGCTGAGTAAATACACTTTGTCGTTCCCTTCCTTATAAATACCAAGTCCCCTGCGGTCATTAAATCTTACTCCCCTTGCTGTCTCTCTCAAAACCCTAGTGTCGTCGCTAGCTTCTGTCGTCGCTGAAGACGAAGCGCTTCGCTGCTGCGACTTCTCCATCGTCGTCATCATGCCGGTCGCGGTCTTCTTCCTCCAGCCGCTATTGTAGGTGTCTTCCGCTGCCAAGTTAGGATGCGGGAGATTGGACTGCTCGGCCTCCATCCCCAACTCGTCTAGCAGTTCTCAACTATTTTTCAGCGGTAAATAAAAGCCTATTTTTACTCCTCCTTTGATCCATTAAACTTTCTATATCTTCAGAAAGTTGTTTGTTCACTTCTAAATCTGGATCTTCCATGCTCTACATCTCATAACTTGCAAGTACCTTCACTTATGCTTCACAACTAGTTTGATTCCTCACTTGTACCTATTCAAGGATTCGTACAAATCTGGAACCAACTTATATAGATAAGTGAATGTCTTTGCACTATGTGGTCAATATCTTCAAACTGATTTATCTTCAAAATCCTCTGAGAATGCATATAACCTCTTCCCCTTCCCTCACATCTCTAATGCTGTCACATGTACATGTCCATGGGAGAGTCTCTTGGTTCTCATAGTCTGAATTCATTTTAGAATTCTTACAGCATCACACTGAATCTCCTGAAGCCAGCTCTTGTCTGACCAGCAAAGCAAAGATATCTCTCTTGTGAAACCTATCAGTCTTGTGAAGCCAATGGCCAGTAGCAAATCTGCAAAGAAAGGTGGCAGACAGTGTCGTGATAACACTGCAAAGGACCTGCCACCAGATCTCCATCAAATGTACAAGTCTAATCCTGAAGAAAGCTATGGTGACTGTAAATCTCATGTCCAAGGGATTCACAGATACTAGGCAGAACTGTGGTTTCTGTACCACTTTGTGACTCCTGAATACGCTGACAAGAATGTCGTGAGACCACCTTGGGCTGACATTGTGTACTGCAAGCTTCGCCCCAAGACCAAAGCCAAAGCCATACATAGAGGCTTCTTTCCTTGTATGGTCAGAGGGCTAATGCCTCGGAATGTCGACCCATCCAGTCTTTGATGATGTCATGAAGATGATCTGTTTGAAGCCAATCTCTAGTTTGCTAAAACATCAGTTGTCCACAATGAAAAGGACTTTGGGATTGACTTCAACCCAGGTCTAGCTGCACTGAGGCCCGATGGCAGTCGTGAGGCCGAACCAAATCTCATTGGCCCATTCGATGACTTCGACTCATTTCTGGCACACTGTGCTGCGCAGAGAGCCAGCGTTGAAGATGTTGTTGAAGAAGAGGAACAGACTGCTGCTCCAGAGCCCTTGAAGCCAATCAAGAAAGCAAAGGCTTAAAAGCCTACAGCAGCTCCAAAAGCTTCAAGAGTGAAGCCATTAAAGATTGCACCTCCTGGATCGAGTGTGCATTCTGAAGACTTGTCCCACACTTCTGTGAGGAAGAAGAAGATCTTAGGGCAAGGTCTTACTCCTACAAGCATCCCGCGCAATGAAGAGGGTATTATAGATCTGTCAAGTGATGAAGATCTTGAGATGATGCCCTTGAGCTGCTGATCAAGAGCAAGCAGGAGGCAGAAATCTTCAGAGATTTGCCTCTGTTAGATGTTGACATTCTGAACAGTTTCATTGATGAATGGTTTGAAGACACGTCTCTCACCATTGATGGTCTGCAGCTGCCTATAGACATCAGTGTCACATTCCAGGGTTGCATCGCCAAAGAACTTGTTATGGCTCAGAAGGTTGTTGAGCAGAAGAACAAGATTGATCATGACAAAACTCTCTTCAAGAAGCACATGGCCAATCTCAGTGTCACTAATGTTCAAAACTTTAGATAATGATGGTTGACCTGAAAACTAAGTTCCATAAGCGTCATGATGAAGCCAAAGGCTCCCGAGAACGCCTAAAGTACTATGCTGAAAAATGTGTTTAGGCTCACAATGAAGTCGTGAAGAGAAAGTCACTTGGATGCCCTGGCATTGATCCAAGGCTGGCAGCCAAGAAGAAGAAGCCATCTGAAGCCGAAGCTGAGGCTCCAAGGCAAGATAGTCCTAGCATTGTCTTCCCTGTTAGCATGACGGGCTTGAAGCCTAAAGTTCCATCAACTACTTCTGAAAGGAAGAAGACAAAGTAGGCAGAGGCTGAAGCCAAGAAGCGCAAGCATCAACAAGCCTCTGATGCTGCTTCATCTCAGAAAAAGCTGAAGACAAAGCCTTCAAAGCCTTCAAGAAGGGCACAAGCACAAACAGCTTCATCCGCTCCTCCGGAACCACTGCTTGTGACACCCTTGTCTGTCGCCTTACCAGCCTCCTCCAACCGTGAACGTCGTCTTGTTGTGCATGAGCCTGCTCCCACAAAGGCCCATGACATTGAAGAGATCCCAGCTCCTGACACCATCGCAGCTGAAGACATTGGTCGTGAAGACAATGTTGATGATGAAGTCCTTTGAAGGAAATATGCCCTAGAAGCAATAATAAAGTTGTTTCTTTAAATTCCTTATTCATGATAAAGGTTTATTATTCATGCTAGAATTGTATTGATCGGAAACTTAAATACATGTGTGAATACATAAAAAAACACCGTGCCCCTAGTAAGCCTCTACTAGACTAGCTCGTTGAACAAAGATGGTTAAGGTTTCCTAATCATGGACATGATTTATCATTTGATAACGGGATCACATCATTAGAAGAATGATGTGATGGAAATGACTGATCTGTTAGCTTAGCGTAATGATCATTCAGTTTTATTGCTATTGCTTTCTTCATGTCAAATACAAATTCCTTCGACTATGAGATTATGCAACTCCCGGATACCAGAGGAATGCTTTGTGTGTTATAAAACATCACAACGTAACTGGGTGATTATAAAGATGCTCTACAGGTATCTCCGAAGGTGTATGTTGAGTTGGCATAGATCAAGATTAGGATTTGTCACTCCGAGTATCGGAGAGGTATCTCTGGGCCCTCTCGGTAAGACACATCATAAGCTTCCAAGAAAACGACTAAGGAGTTAGTCACGAGAGGATGTATTATGGAACGAGTAAAGAGACTTGCTGGTCACGAGATTGAACTAGGTATGAAGATATCGACGATCGAATCTCGGGCAAGTAACATACCGATGGACAAAGGGAATTACGTATGTTGTCATAACGGTTCGACCGATAAAGACCATCGTACAATATGTAGGAACCAATATGAGCATCCAGGTTCTACTATTGGTTATTGACTGGAGACGTGTCTCGGTCATGTCTACATAGTTCTTGAACTCGTAGGGTCCGCACGCTTAACGTTGGATGACAATATAGTATTATATGAGTTATGTGATTTGGTGACCGAATGTTGTTCGGAGTCCTGAAATGAGATGGCGGACATGACGAGGAGTCTCAAAATGGTCGATAGGTAAAAATTGATATATATATATATATATATATATATATATATATACATATATATATATACATATATATATATAGGACGATGGTATTCGGACACCGGAAGTGTCCATAGGGTACCGGGTACATATCGGGTCACCGGAAGGGGTTCCAGGCACCCCCGGCAAAAGATATGGGCCTTATGGGCCAAGAGGGGAAACACACCAGCCACAAGGGGCTGGTGCGCCCCCCATATGGGCCGGCCAAGGTGGAGAAGGAAAGGGGAAGGAGGAATGGAAATAAAGGGAATAGGATTCCCCCTTCCTTCCCCCTCCCCCCTCTTTCCTTCCACCTCCGACTAATATGGCAGGGGAGGGGCGCCACTTGCGAACACCCCAAGTAGGACTCGGCCTACTCGGGGCACCCTCCTGGCTGCTCCCTCCTCCCCTCCACCTATATATATGTGGGAGGGGGCGCCTAGCGCATCCAGACAATTGCCTAGCCGTGTGTGGCGCCCCCCTCCACCGTTTACTCCCCCGGTCATATTTTCGCAGTGCTTAGGCGAAGCCCTACGGATATCACTTCACCATCACCGTCACCATGCCGTCATGCTGACGTAACTCATCTACTACCTCGACGTCTTGCTGGATCGAGAAGGCGAGGGACGTCACCGAGCTGAACGTGTGCAGAACTCGGAGGTGTCGTACGTTCGTACTCGATCGGTGGAGCGCGAAGAAAGTTCAACCATCAACTGCGTTATGAAACGTTTCTACTTAGGGTCTATGAGGGTACGTAGACACACCTCCCCCTCATTGCTATGCATCTCCATGGATAGATCATTGCGTGTGCGTAGAAATTTTTTGTTTTTCCATGCAACGTTTCCCAACAGTGGCATCATGAGCCAGGTCTATGCGTAGATGATATGCACGAGTAGAACACAAAGAGTTGTGGGAGGTGATAGTCATACTACTTACCACCAACGTATTATTTTTATTCAGAGGTATTGTAAGATGAAATGGCCCGGACCAACCTTACATGTCCACGCACATGAGACCGGTTCCACCGACAGACATGCAACTAGTTTTGCATAAAGGTGGTTGGTGCGTGTCTGTTTCTCCTACTTTAGTTGAATCGAATTTAACTACGGGCGGTCCTTGAAGAAGGTTAAAATAGCAAACTTGAAGAAACACCATTGTGGTTTTATGCATAGGTAAGAACGGTTCTTACTAGAAGCTCGTAGTAGCCACGTAAAACTTGCAACAACAAAGTAGAGGACGTCGAACTTGTTTTTGCAGGGCATGTTGTGATGTGATATGGTCAAGACATGATGTGATATACGTTATTGTATGAGATGATCATGTTTTGTAAAAGTTATCGGCAACTGGTAGGAGCCGTATGGTTGTCTCTATATTGCATGAAATTCAAACGCCATGTAATTGCTTTACTTTATCACTATACTCTAGCGATAGTTGTAGAAGCAATAGTTGGCGAGACGACCATGACGCAGCGATGGAGATCAAGGTGTCGAGCTGGTCACGATGGAGATCATGACGATGCTTTGGAGATGGAGATCAAAAGCACAAGATGATGATGGTCATATCATGTCACATATTTTGATTGCATGTGATGTTTATCTTTTATGCATCTTATTTTGCTTAGTACGATGGTAGAATTATAAGATGATCCCTTCACTAAATTTCAAAGTATAAGTGTTCTCCATAAGTATGCACCGTTGTGACAGTTCATCATGTTGAGACACCACGTGATGATTGGGTGTGATAGACTCTACGTTCACATACAACGGGTGCAAGACAATTTTGCACATGCGGAATACTCGGGTTAAACTTGATGAGCCTAGCATGTACAGACATGGCCTCGGAACACTGGAGACCGAAAGGTTGAACGTGAATCATATAGTAGATATGATCAACATGGAGATGCTCACTGGAGCCAAAAAAGAAAGGACATGAGGAGGTGGCTAAGGTGTCCAAAGCCACTGAAGAGGAGGCCCACAACATCAAAAAATAAAGATGATCATGACTTTTAGTTATCTCCAAACTGCTAGAAAGCTCTTTTGTACTGCTATGCGGGTTATCTATTCCACATATGTTGCTATGTTGCATATCAAATAGTGTAATGCTATGGATGTTTGCCCAGTGTGGCCTCTTTTGCATGCTGATCCTTTTCTGGACTGTTATGAAAGTTGGACTGATGTCCCTATTGAAAGCAATGGTTATGATAAGTTGCACTCTGTTTGTAATACCACTTCACTTTGCTTCCACTGTGTTGTTGTTGTTGTGGCTTGCCTAGGTGCCCTTGAGATTTTACTCAGTTGGTGCAGTTGCCTTACTGCTGATCTGCTATTCAGAAATCCAACACCCTGTGACATTTACCAAAGGATGGTCTTTGGTACTAGAACTAGAACTCTTTTGTTGTATTATGAATAATAACAGATCTTGGAACATTTTAAACTGGAATGTTGGAGGGATTAATTCTTCAGAAAAGTGGCTGGCAATTAGACAGAAAGTGGAAGAAAGTGCAGCTGGGATCCTTTGCATCCAAGAAACAAAAAGAGATTCTTTTGACCTAGCATATATACAGAACTTTTGTCCTCAAAGATTTAATAAATTTGAATTTCTACCTTCCATTGGGGCTTCTGGAGGGATTCTAACTTCTTGGAATGGAGCTTTGTTCTCAAGTGAAATGATCTTTCAAAATAAGTTCTCATTGTCAATTCAATTTACTTGCAGTACTTCTTCCAAGACCTGGATTCTCACAAACATTTATGGTCCTTGCAACCATGAGGATAAGGTTGAATTTGTTGATTGGTTTGGTAATATTCAAATGCCCATTGATGTAGACTGGATTATCATGGGAGATTTCAACTTCATAAGGTCACCTGAGGACAGAATCAAACCTGGTGGAGATCTTAATGAGATGCTATTGTTTAATGAAGCTATAAGCCATCTGGGGCTCATTGAACTTCCCTTGAAAGGAAGGCAGTACAGTTGGAGCAACATGCAAGACAACCCATTGCTTGAAAAATTGGACTAGTTTTTTACTTCAGCTGCTTGGATGACTAGTTATCCTGACTCCACAACTCTGCCTCTGGCAAAACCAATTTCAGATCATTTGACCTGCATGATTAAAATTGGCACATCAATTCCAAAATCAAAGGTCTTCAGATTTGAAAACTTCTGGCTCAAGCATAGCTCATTTAAACAGGTGGTGCAGGCTGCATGGAACATCCCAGTGGGTTTTTCAGATCATGCGAAAAGGATTAATGCTAAGTTGAAAAATCTAAGAAGAGCTTTAAAGTTATGGGCTAAAAGTCTGTCTTGTTTGAGGAAACAAATTGAAGAACTGAATGAATGCATCTTCTTATGGGACTTTATTGAGGAATTCAGAAACTTGTAAGTGTTTGAAAACAATTGTAGAGCAATCCTTAAGGATACTCTGCTAACAGTGCTCAACAGCCAGAAAATCTATTGGAAGCAAAGGGGCAAGATCAAAGGAGTAAAACTTGGGGATGAGAATGCAAAAACTTTCCATACAAAAGCTACAATCAATCATAGGCATAATAAGATTACAATGCTCATCAATGAGGATCATGTTGAGGTCACTGATCATGATGGAAAAGCAGCCATTTTGTGGGAGGCTTTTAGAAAGAGACTGGGGCAATCTACTGGGCACACAATGCATTTTGACTTACATGACCTTTATGATCAACAAGTAGACCCTCAAGTGTTCTTGGAGTTGGAAACACCTTTTACTCAAGAAGAAATTGATGATGTAGTTAAAAACTTGCCAACTAATAAATCTCCAGGTCCTGATGGTTTTAACAATGAGTTTATCAGAAATTGTTTGGATATTATAAAGGAAGATATTACTGATCTCATCATGGCTTTTCATGCTGGTGCTATTGATTGGAGAGTATAAACACCTCTTATATCACTCTGATCCCCCAAAAAAGAAGTTCCAATGACTCTAAATGACTTTAGGCCTATTTCATTGCTCAATTGTGTACTTAAAATCATCACGAAATTGTTGGCCAATAGATTGCAGAGAGTTATCTTACAAATGGTGCACATTAACTAGTATGGCTTCCTTAAAGACAGAGTGATTCAAGATTGTTTAGGCTGGACATATGAGTACATCCATTAATGCCATAAATCAAAGGAGGAGATGTTAGTTATCAAGTTGGACTTTGAAAAAGCTTTTGACACTATTGAACATCAAGCAATCATTGACATCTTTAGAGCAAAGGGTTTTGTTGAGAAGTGGATTTCTTGGATGCAATTATTATTCTCATCTGCATCTTCTTCTGTACTTCTAAATGGTGTGCCAGGGAAGAAATCTTACATCAAAAGAGGGGTAAGACAGGGGGATCCATACTCCCCACTAATTTTTGTGTTGGCTGCAGATCTTCTGCAATCCATACTAAACAAAGCCATGAGATTGAATCTAATCACATCCCCACTGTAAATCAATTCCTGTCCTGACTTCCCAATAGTCCAATATGCTAATGACACTCTGGTTATTATGCAAGCTGATGCAAGACAACTCATTTGTCTCAAAGCTTTACTAAACACTTTTGCAGCATCAACTGGTCTTAAGGTAAATTATGCCAAATCAATATTGGTGCCAGTCAATATTGCAGAAGAAAGAGTAGATCTTTTTACAAACACTCTTCAGTGTGCTAGAGGGCAATTTCCATTCACTTATCTAGGACTGCCATTGGGAATTTACAAGCCAACTGTGGAGCAATGCTTACCTTTGGTTAACAGGATAGCAAAAGGACTGGCAGGGATTTCATCTTTCATGACATAGGCAGGAAGGCTACTCCTGGTTAAATCAGTGCTTACATCTCTGTGAGTATTCTTCATGACCTGCTTGGACATTCCAATCACAATTAAGAAACAGATTATAAAATATTTGAGACACTGTCTTTGGAGAAGTCCTGATATGGAAGACAAAAGACCAGCAATGGTTGCATGGCACACTGTTTGCAGGCCAAAGAACTAAGGAGGTCTTGGAGTTCTAGACATATAACCCACAACAGAACCTTGCTCACGAAAAATCTACACAAATTCTTCAACAGACATGATGTACCATGGGTAAAACTGATTTGGGAAACCTATTACAGTGATGGAAAACTTCTTGGAGACACTATGATTGGTTCCTTCCGGTGGAAATCGAATCTGGCACTCATTGATCAGTTCAAATCAATTGCAAGATGTACTGTGGGTGATGGAAAAAGTGCATTATTCTGGGATGATTTATGGCACCAAATAGTACTAAAGAAAAAGTTCCATCACTTGCATTCTTTTGTCAAAAACCCTGCAATAAATGTCAATCAGGTGGTTCATACTGAATATCTACAAGACATGCTCCATCTACCACTGACAACATAGCCTTATGAGGAGTTCATACAAATGGAAGACATTTGCATTTCACTGATACAATCTGAATTCATAGATGCTTTGGATACTTGGAGTTACATCTGGGGGGATGAATTTTACTCTTCCACTAAAGCATACAATGTGTTGATTGGATACAAGCAAACACCACCTCACTTCAACTGGATTTGGAAGAGCACTTGTCAGCCTAATCACAAAGTTTTCTTCTGGATGTTGTTACATGACAGAGTCAACACAAGAAACCTGTTAAGAAGGAAAAACTTTGAGCTTGATGTTTATAACTGTGCTGTAAGGGACTGCCAACGGGAGGAAACTCTGCATCATCTTTTTTGGGGATGCCCATTTGCACAGCAATGCTGGGACTTTATCTGTCCCACAAGAACTCCAAATCTTTCAGTCCTAGAAGCATTTCAGGATCTCAAGGATAAGCTCAATTGCCCATTCTTTATGGAGATCATTATATTGGGATCTTGGGCTATTTGGATAACCAGAAACAATAAGATTTTTGAAAATATTGCTCCCACTTTTCAAGGATGGAAGTTCATCTTCAAGGAGGAGCTGAAGCTACTCAAGTACAGAATGAAACAGAAATTTGGTGGGCAGTTCTCCGCTTGGTTAGATTCTGTATTGTAATTTAACCTCTTTTAGGTTTTTTGTCAGTTTTCTTTTTCTTATTTTTCTTTTCTTTTCTTTTCTTTTTAGCCTTCTGTGTTTGTTTGGGGGCTTAGCTCAAGCCACCCTTAGAACCTTGTTACTTTATTTATTTATTAATAAAAATTGCAGTGGGGTTTTACCCTACTATTCAAAGTAAAAAAACATGGAGATGTTCACCATTGATGACTACTTTCAGTGTCAAAACCGGCAGATCTCAGGTAGGGGGGGCCCAAGTTGTACGTCTGAGGATCAATGGTAACTTTGAATCAAAGGACACAGTGTTTACCCACGTTCAAGCCCTCTTAATGGAGGTAAAACCCTACTCCTTCTTGACTATATTCGAGGGTATAGGGGTTACAAGAGTTTATCTACGTCGAGATCGATTCGGCTAAGCCTGGAATAGCTAGCCTAGCAATGTTGTGATCCTGCCTCCGATCTACCCTCCGGTTTATATAGAAACCGGAGGGGCTTAGGGTTGTACAAAGTCGGTTTTACAGAAAGGAATAAGATATCTAGACACCTATACTTACCATCCACGCGTAAAGGAGTCCCCATCGGACACGAGAGATAATCTTTTGTCTTGTATCTTGACGGCCCATCAGTCCAGCCCACATTAATAGACTAGACGCCCGAGGACCCCCTAGTCCAGGACTCTCACAGTAGCCCCTGAACCAGTCTTCAATGATGATATACTCGGCGTTCAGATTGTCTTCGTCATTGCAAGGCAGGTTCCTTGAAGAATACACATCGTCTTTCCTCTATAAAAGAATTGTATCTGGCTTTTCATATAAACACAACCCCTAGCCGCGAAGGCAGGATATATATATATATATATATATATATATATATATATATATATATATATATATATAATATAAAAACAATGTCTTTTACTGACAACATTTTTAACGAAGCATCAGACTTGACCCTTCGGCATTTTGAACCGTTTTGCTACCCCGTGTTTCGTGTTTCGAGGCCATGCCTTATTGGCACATCCTGTCAAAACAGAGATCGTGCCCGCTTAATGAGGGATTGCACATTAATGATATTTGGGTAATCCAACCATTTGTGGCGCACGCCTTCATTGGGAATAGGCGAGATTCAAGGCACGAGTGAGGGGGGCGGTTGGCAGTTTTACTACCTATAAGAGGGCAACAGATTCTTACTTTCCTCACCACGCCTTCACATCTCCTCAGCCTTCCAATCTCCCAAGCTCTCTGCGCCCGCAAAATCCCCGTCTTTCTCACGACCACCACCACCTACTCCGACCATGGCCGGAGCTGGCTCCAAAGGCAAGTGGGAGGCCTCCTCTATGATGGAGAAGGAAATAAAAGATCTCCAGAGCGCGGGGTATCTCACCACCGGTATCAAGCACAGGCTTCCCCACGAAGGTCAAGTCATTCCCACTCCGGAGCCCGGTGAATGGGTTGTCTTCCTTCCCCACTTCCTTAGAGGGTCAGGTTTTCCACTCCACCTGTTCGTCCGTGGACTCATGTACTAGTACGGGCTAGATTTCCACGATCTAGCCCCGAACTCATTCCTCCACATCTCGACATTCATCGTCGTGTGTGAGGCTCTCCTCCGCGTCCACCCACACTTCGGCCTATGGCTCAAGGTCTTCAAGTAAAGCCGAAGGTGGTCGATGGGCAGCACACGGACTGAGGTGGTGCTATGATTAGCAAGCTACCAAACACCACATGCCCAAGGGGGCCTTTGTGGAGACCGTGAAGATCTGGCAATAGGAGTGGTTCTACATCACCGAGCCGCGCCGCACTAAGTGGGCGGCCATTCCAGAGTTCAGATCCGGACCCCCCATGAGGCTCACCTCCTGGAACGCGAAGGGCCTTGACTGAGGGTCCTAGATGGAGGTGCTGGTGCTGCAGACGTGCATTACCAATGTGCTGGGGAAGAACGTTGGTCTGACCAACGTGGTCCAGATCATGCTCTTCCGCCGCATTCTCCCCTGCCAGCGCCGGGCTTCCCCCATGTGGGAAATCACGCCGGAGGATCCACGGACGCTACAGCACTTCCTAGGCACCACGCACGAGGGGGTATGGAAACTGCTTTTCAAGGCGCAGAAGAGCAGCTGGCCCATGGAGACCGAAGACATGGGCCTCAACGTCGCGTATCCGGCCTCTCCAGTAAGTATTTGATATCTCCAAAGACATACCTAGTTTATATATATACATTTGTTCTATGTTGAACTCATCAACGCATCTTTCATTACAGGGTTGCACCAAGAAGTCGGAGCGGATCAAGTGTCCGGCTCCACTGCCCAAAAACCCAGTCACTCCTTAGCTAGAGGAGATGTTGGTCCCGGCGCCTTATCAACCGCCAGAGAAGAAGGCAAAGAAGAAGAGCAAGGGGCCCAAGAACGGGCCCCGCGGCAAAGGCCCTCCGGAAGCTATGTCAGGAGAGACCGAGCCCGTCTCCTCCCATGAGGAAGACGAGGACGAAGAAGATGGGGAGGAGGATAACGAGGAAGCGGAGAGCGACTCCTCCCTCAAGACGAGGAGGGGAAAAAGGATAGCCTCTGGGAACCTGGAGGGGGCGACGCCGAAGAAAGGGAGGGTGGTCCTCTCGGACAGTTCGAGCTCGGAGTCCCAACACAGCCCGAAGCGGGTCCAAAGGGAGAAGCCCCTGGACGAAACGTAAGTATTAGAAACTTACTCGTTCAATTATTGCCTTATTCTGCCTTTGTCATGCTCAACTTCTTTTATGCTTTTTAGCCCTCCGTGCGAGATCCCGATCCCCTCTTTTTCGACGGGGAACTCCCTAGCCCCTGGGGAGACGGAGACTGACGGCCCATCTCGCGCCCTCTCTCCCCCTACCATGGAGGACACCGAGGTGTCATCCCAAAGGCCATCTCCTGGCCGGGGAGGGGTGGACGAGACAGTCCAAAAGGCGCCCGAGGACAACACCTCGGGCGTTGTAGAGCGGGGCACAGCGACCCCCATGACCATCAAGGGTGGGGGGCTTCAACAGTCTGGGCCCTCTCCGAACACCATCCCTGAGACCAGTACGTCATCGGGTTCGGACCAACATCCCCCTTCGAAGGAGGGGGGAGGAGCAGGAGCTCCATTGGTGGCCTCTGTCAATCCGGAGGCTGCTGACACTCTGCAGGAGGCACTGCAACGTGCCTCCATCATGAAGGAGCACTGCACCCATATGGGTGCAGTAATGGAGAAGGTTCAGTCCGCGAAGAGCGGACTAACCGAAGCTTTCCACAGCCTACTAATAGGCTTCGAGGTAAGCGACATAGTATTCTGCACAAGTATTTTGCATGGGTGTGTGTGTGTGTGTGTGTGTGTGTGTGTGTGTGTGTGTGTGCGAGGCGAAGCCGACGTGTAGACAGTAGCCCCTGAGACTCTGTCCGGATTAGGACAATCCGAACAGGGGATCATCAACAAGTATATAATGCACTGTATATGTTATTTGACAGGCTTCTAAGCTGGCGGCTACTACCCAAGCCGCAGAGATTGCCGAGCTCAATCGGAAGCTACGGCTATCCAATGAGGAACTTGAACGCACAAACAAGCGGTTCAATGAATCCCAAGGTATGTGGCATTTCAGCATATCTGAAAATTATATGTGTGTTAGTCGGTTGTAAACTGACTAAGAATATTATAAATATACTCGCAGTTGGTGCAGCCGAGGTCGAGTCCCTCAAGAGCACCCTTGCCGAAGCCAAGAAAGAGGAAAAGGCGAGCGAGGTAGCCACGAACAAAGTGGCCAAAGAGTTAGAGGTGGAGCAGACCGCCCGCCGCAGACATGAGGCGCAGGTGGAGGAGGTCGAACAGGAGCTCAAGGATGCCATCGCCCGATGTGAGTCCTTGGAGCAAAAGAGTTCGGAATAGGCCTCCGAGCTCACCAAAGATCTTGAGAGCCTGAGGGAGGCCAGGGTTGATGTCCAGGGCGCTCGCTAGGAGATCCAAGAGGCGAAGCAGATTGCGGCTGGTAAGGCCTTTATCATGCAGAGTAGATATACTAGTAAGAGATATATGTTACTGACCAGAGTTTGGAGTTCTCCAGGTGCCTTTGCTGATCTGCCGAGGAGTATTGCGGATGCCGCCACATTCTTCCGAGTCGAAGAGGGGAGCTCGACGGAGGAAGTTGTTCTGGTCGCAGTACCTTGCGCCAGAACTTCTAGTGCCCCTAACCGACCAACTGAAGCAGTTGTCCGAGCTGCATAGGGTGGCCAGACTGACCATGAAGGATGTTATAATCTGCTTGTGGCCGGCCGAATCCATCCCCAGCAGTCACTTAGGACTTGTGAAGAGACAGGAAAAGGCGCTTCCTCGGATTGACGCCCTCAAGCGGTTGTCCTGCATTGAAGGTGCCCGGATGGCCTTTGCCCATGTCAAGGTGCAGTGGGCAAAGATGAAGGCCACCGAAATTGCAACCGCAGGGCCACCTGAAGGGAAAGAGCACTGGCGGTCGGAGAAGTATTTTGACGAGGTCCTCGAGGGAACCCGTATTGTGGAGGGCCAGTGTTCGAAGGACGTCATCTTTGAGTAGCTGAGTCCGGTTTGTAAGAGTCATGTAATAAACTCATGGTGTATGATAGTTATGATTATGCTTTATTATTAGTTTATCCTCCTATTTTGCTGTTTATATGTCTGAAAGTTTACCAGTCATCGGCTTCAGCCCCCACATAAATATTACAAGGGTGTTCGGGAACGCATGACCGCACTTTGTCCAATGTCTTGGTCCGATGTAGGAGGCGTCTTGCGAGGTGAACTAGGCAATCAGACTATGCGGCTTTAGTACTTTCACTTAGCCATAAGAGTCCATTGGTGGCGCTAAGTACTAGCCCCTCGTTGCATGAACGGCAATCCAGAGTGCGGCGCCTTTGCAACACGGCTGGTCAAAAACCCAGCCCCTCATATAACACGGCATGAATCGCTAATGATTCGTAGTATAACACTAAGTCACCGGATCGCTGACCCACTCTCGCTTATCATGACAGTTAGTTTTTGGCTTTCTCTACTGAGGTACTTGACTGGACGAACCAGAAATACAATCGCAGTAGTTCTCCCTTTACTACCTTAGCCGAACTTGCGGAACGTAACGTGGCAAACACAGGAGCCGGGAACCCAACTATAGACCAAAGACATGATTCGGAGCCGATGCATATAATGCCATATCCGGGACGCCGAAGAGTTCCCTATAGGTATTCAGACTTAAGAATTTGGCGGGGCCGAATACAGCCCCTGGTATGAAGTCCGTGTCAAACCATATATCTCAGTCGATCGTAAGAGGGAGCATAGATGACAAGGAAAAACCAAAACCCAGACAAGAAGGGGATAATCATCCGCGCCCTTTATATCTTTATTGATACGTTGATGACAGGCAATGTTGTTCAATATTAAGGTCATGTTACATGCCTAGAGATAAAAAAATAAAGATATTACATAAGGGAAAGTCTAACACGGGGCCTAAAAATCATAGTTTGCAAAAGGAACTCTGATGGTGCCCTGCCGCACGTCTGTGCCTTTTATTCTCAGTAGTGAGTCCTTTGAGAGGAGTATTTGATGGTTGAGATGCACCAGCCTTAAAAGGATCTCCTGCGACAACCATCTTGCAAGTAGGGCTCTTGATGGACCTGTGTTAAAAGGAAAAAAGATATATGCAGTCTAACTATGGTCAAGTCATGCAATGGACCTATTTCGCAGTGTGCCTCCGGCGCCGCCTAAGGTATTTTTACTGCGTAATTATGTACGCGCGGTACATAAGCCGCAACCTGGTGGGGCGATCGGCGGAGGCCGAACTGCTAATCAAGGTCCGGTTCCGTTGACTTATCGCTATTATGCACAGACCGGACTTGTTTGGATACGTCATTGGCTTTATTGGCCGGTGAACTGTTCAGCTTGATAAGGCCGCCATATACTTCGGCTGCATGGGCCGCGGTGTGCTCCTCAGTACGGAGTGAGCGCTCCATAATACCATTGACTGTAATAACACCACGGGGTCCAGGCATTTTAAGCTTCAAGTAAGCGTAGTGCAGGACTGCATTGAAGCGGGCGAAAGCAGTTTGTCCAAGTAGTGCATGGTAGCCACTACGGAAAGGGACGATGTCGAAGATCAACTCTTCGCTATGAAAGTTATCTGGGGAGACGAATACTACCTCCAGTGTAATTGAGCCCGTACAGCAGGCCTCCACTCCTGGTATCACACCTTTAAAGGTAGTGTTGCTAGGCTTTATTCGTGATGGGTCGATCACCATCTTACGGACAGTATCTTGATAGATCAAGTTGAGACTGCTTCCTCCGTCCATAAGGACTCTAGTGAGGTGGTATCCGTCAATGATTGGATCAAGAACCAGGGCGGCCGAACCGCCGTGACGGATACTGGTTGGGTAGTCCCTGCGATCAAAGCTAATCGAACAGGCTGATCATGGGTTAAACTTAGGAGCGATAGGATCTACGGCATGGACGTCCCGTAATGCGTGTTTGCGCTCTCTTTTAGGGATATGAGTGACATATATCATATTCACTATCTTCACCTCGGGGGGGGACTATTTCTGATCCCCGGTGTTCCGCTGACAGGGCTCGTCATCGTCTTCGCTTGGAGGCCCTTTTCCCTTATATTCGCTATTGATTTTACCGGCCTGTTTGAACACCCAACAATTCCTGTTGGTGTGATTTGCAGGCTTGTCGGGTGTGTCATGAATCTGACAGGGCCTCTCAAGGATTTTATCTAAGTTGGATGGCCCATCTTTATTGCCTTTGAAAGGTTTCTTCTGCTGACCGAACTTAGGACCACTGAATCCGGCATTGATTGATGTATCATCTACGTCATCGTTGTTGTAGTTCCGATGTTTGTTTTTATTGCGGCGAGGTTTACCATTGCCGTCCCGCATTTCCGAAGTGTCAGGGTCACCCGAGTTGTTGCTTCTACGAGCCAACCAGCTTTCTTTTCCCGCACAGAAGCGGGTCATGAGTGCCGTTAAGGCTGACATGGTCTTTGGCTTTTCCTGCCCAAGGTGTCGGGCGAGCCATTTGTCACGGATGCTGTGTTTAAAGGCCTCTAAGGCTTCGGCGTCCGAACAGTCTAGGATCTGGTTCTTTTTAGTTAAGAACCGATTCCAGAGCTTGCGAGCTGATTCACCTAGCTGTTGAATTATGTGACTTAAGTCGTCAGTATCCGGTGGCCAGTCATAAGTGCCCTAAAAGTTAGCCCTAAAAGCATCTTCCAAGTCTTCCCAGGTTCCAATGGATTTTTCTGGGAGGCTGTTTAGCCAATGTCGTGCTGGTCCTTTTAGCTTTAGAGGAAGATATTTGATGGCGTGGAGATCATCTCCTCGAGCCATGTGAATGTGGAGAAGAAAATCTTCAATCCGGATGGCCAGATCCGTTGTTCCATCGTATTGTTCGATGTTTACGGGTTTAAACCCTTCCAGAAATTGATGTTCCATGACCTCATCGGTGAAACATAGGGGGTGTGCGGCCCCTCTATATCGCGCAATGTTGCAACGAAGATCGGTTGACATCTGAATCCGATTCTGATCCCAAACATAGTAACAGTCGTCCCGACGGGCTTCATAGCCATTGTCTCACGCCGGGGCACGGCCCCTTGATCCATAGATTGATCTATTCTGACCAGCTTTATTGGCTAGGTCACGTTGCAAGTCGTATGTGTATCTCGCAGCTGCTATCTGCCTACCTCCTCGGCGAGGAGTGCGGGCTGGTGTTCGGCTTGATATGCCGCTTTGTCCCGTCCACGTGATGGTCGGTCTAGTTGGTCTGCCTGATTGTATTTCGATAGTATTGGCTCAAGGGCCTCGTCGTCGAATTGAGGCAGCAGCTTGCGCTTGGGGTAACTCTTAACAGGTCGCTCTTAGTCATATTCCTCAGCGGCTAGGACCTTAGTCCATCTTTCATTAAACATATCTCGTTCGGCTTTGAGCTGCTGCTGCTTCTTCTTTAGGCTCCGGGTTACGGCAATGAGCTGTCGCTTGAAGCGTTCTTGGTTGAGGGGTTCCTCTGGGACAATGAAGTCGTCATCACTGAGGCTAACCTCCTCTTCGGATTCAGGCATATAGTTGCTGTCCTCCGCGTCTTCGTTGTCAACGTGTCCGGGGCTATATTCACCCTCTTACCTTTTGCCCTGTTCGGATGTGGGCTCGAAGGGGTGCTCGGGATCTTCGGCATCATCCGGAGTCTCATTATCTCTGGTGTCGGTATTGCTATCCCTCGACCGACGCGATCTTGAATGGCGCTGCTGACATCGGTGCTTTGGTGGTTTATTGATGGGTTTGTCCTCATCTGGGCTCGGGTTATCCTCGTCGTTCTTTTTATCCGAAGTGTCCACCATGTACACATTGTAGGTTGAGGTGGCCGTCCAACGCCCCGTGGCGGGTGGGACTTGGCTTGGTTCAGCGTCGTCGGCGTCGTCCATGCCGTCGATGTCTTCGGACGTGTAGTCTAGCATGTCAGTTAAGTCCTCGACAGTTGCTATCAAGTGGGTGGTGGGTGGGGCATAAAATTCCCCGCTCTCAGCCCCAGACCTAGTTGGGTACAGTTCGGAGGCAAAGCCTCCGTGATGGCGAGAGACTGCATTAAGTCCAATGCTTCATCTAGGAGCGAAAGTGGGACCGGGAACTACGGATCCGCTGGGCTGAGTTCGGCATGGGACACCTGATCGAACCCATTGAGTGTGGACCTTGGTAGTTCGAGATGGTTGCCCAGAGCCAAGTCTAAGATTGCATCTCGGTTTTCAGTCCGGAGTTCCACAAGGGGAAGAAGTCCGGCGGGGCTCACGCTCTCGTCTTCGGACAGCGAGACCTGCCCCGGATCTAAGGCCGAGGTGAGTACGGGTGTTGACCCTTCGACGGGATCTAACAGGGGATCCGAAGAGTCTCCTTGGCGGGGGCACAGAGCGGCAACCGGAGCTACGAACCCGTTGAAGACCAGATCTCCTCGGATGTCAGTAACATAGTTCAGGTTTCCAAAAGGGATTTGGTGGCCGGGGGCACAACTGTCAACCTACTTGAGGCGGCCGATCGAGTTGGCACGAAGCACAAAGCCACCAAACACGAAGACTTGCCCAGGGAGAAAGGTTTCCTCGGACGCAGCGTCATTATTGATGAAGAGGTGAGCCATCGATCCTTCTGTCGACGATATAGCGGAGCTCTCAATGAAAGCACCAATGTCGGTGTCAAAACCGGCAGATCTCGGGTAGGGGGGCCAAGTTGTACGTCTCAGGATCAATGGTAACTATGAATCAAAGGACATGGTGTTTACCCAGGTTTGGGCCCTCTTAATGGAGGTAAAACCCTACTCCTACTTGATTATATTCGAGGGTATAGGGGTTTCAAGAGTTGATCTACCTCGAGATCGATTCATCTAACCCTTGAATAGCTAGCCTAGCAATGTTGTGATCCTGCCTCCGATCTACCCTTCGGTTTATATAGACACCGGAGGGGCTTAGGGTTGTAAAAAGTCGGTTTTATAGAAAGGAATAAGATATCCGGACACCTACACTTACCATCCATGCATAAAGGAGTCCCCACCAGACACGAGAGATAATCTTCTGTCTTGTATCTTGACGGCCCATCAGTCCGGCCCACATTGATAGACTAGACGCCCGAGGACCCCCTAGTCCAGGACTCCCACAACTACCCCATCTCACGTGATGATCGGACATGTGTTAGTTGATTTGGATCACGTATCACTTAGATAACTTGAGGGATGTTTATTTAAGTGGGAGTTCATTAGTAATTTGATTAATTGAACTTTAATTTATCATGAATTTGTCCTGGTAGTATTTGCAAATTATGTTGTACATCAACAGCTCGCTTTGTAGCTCCCCTCTGTTTTGGATATGTTCCTAGAGAAAAATAAGTTGAAAGATGATAGTAGAAATGATATGGACTGGGTCTGTGATCTGAGGATTATCCTCATTGCTGCACAGAAGAATTATGTCATTGATGCACCGCTAGGTGACAGACCTATTGCAGGAGCAAATGTAGACGTTATGAACGTTTGGCAAGCTCAATATGATGACTACTTGATAGTTTAGTGCGCCATGCTTTATGATACATCTCCAACGTATCTACTTGTCTAAACACTTTTACCCTTGTTTTGGACTCTAACTTGCATGATTTGAATGGAACTAACCCGGTCTGACGTTGTTTTTAGCAGAATTGCCATGGTGTTATTTTTGTGCAGAAATAGAAGTTCTCGGAATGACATGAAACTCCATGGAGTCACGTTCTGGAATTAATAAAAAATATTGCAAAAGAATCAATAGAGGGGGACCCACACCCTGTCCACGAGGGTGCAGGGCGCGCCCCCTGCCTCGTGGGTCCCCTGGACCTCCACCGACCTCAACTCCAACTCTATATATTAACGTTCGAGGAGAAAAAAATTAGAGAGAAGGATTCATCGCGTTTTACGATACAGAGCCACCGCCAAGACCTATTCTTCCTCGGGAGGGCTGATCTAGAGTCCGTTTGGGGCTCCGGAGAGGGGAATCCGTCGCCATCATCATAATCAACCATCCTCCGTCACCAATTTCATAATGCTCACCGCCGTGCGTGAGTAATCCCATCATAGGCTTGCTGGACGGTGATGGGTTGGATGAGATTTACCATGTAATCGAGTTAGTTTTGTTAGGGTTTGATCCCTAGTATCCATTATGTTCTAAGATTGATGTTGCTATGACTTTGCCATGCTTAATGCTTGTCACTAGGGCCCGAGTGCCATGATTTCAGATCTGAACCTGTTATGTTTTCATGAATATGTGAGTTCTTAATCCTATCTTGCAAGTTATAGTCATCTACTACGTGTTATGATCCGGCAAACCCCGGAGTGACAATAGTCGGGACACTTCCCGGTGATGACCGTAGTTTGAGGAGTTCATGTATTCACTAAGTACTAATTCTTTGGTCCGGAACTCTATTAAAAGGAGGCCTTAATATCCCTTAGTTTCCAATAGGACCCCTATGACACCCGGATAATTATGCTACAGTAATCCTATGCTAATGATGCCCTGTCACCGCATTTACTGTTGTTAACCTTGCGTTGATTCAACCACTTTCGGTTTCCATTTTCAAAATTAAATCAAACGGCAAAAGTAAATAAAAGAAAAGGGAAACCAAGCAAAAAAGAGAAGAAAGGCCTGCAAGTCCCCCCGACCAACCGGGGCCTCGGCCAACCGGCCCAACCCAGCTGGCCGGCCCAGCCGCACCTGCATAACCCCCCTGGAACCCTAGAGCCCGACCGCTCCTTCCCCACTCTTCCCGATCCCCTCGCTCCTCTCCCCCCACCCCACGACCCGATCTGGATTGGGGGCACTCGCCCCCCGACCCTGGTGGCCGCGTCACCTCGCGCGCCGTCCCCGCCACCGAATCGCCGAGCGTCGCCCCTCCCGGCCTCCTCCCCGCAGCCCCGTCCGCTCTCCCGTGTGGCCCGATGCCTGCTCAACACCGTCGACGTCGCCGCCACCTCGCGCCATCACTGGACCCCGCCGGACGCCTCCTCGACCCCGCCTCGCCGCACCGTTCCCCGGCATTGCGGGTGAGCTCACGCGCCCCGCTTCCCCCTATATCCCCTCGATCTGTCGCCGCTGCAGTCGCGCCCGCCTGCATCACCCCCGCCGCTCGTTGGGCCTCGCCCCGCTCCAGCCGGCCGGCCTCTACTCGGCCGCGCTCGGGCTCGACCTCCGACCGGGCAACCCCATGCCCACGCGCCTCGCCACACCCCCTCCCCCCCACCTGCTGCGCCTGCTCGCCGGCGCCCCGGCGCGCCCACACGGCCGGCCTCGTCGCAGGCTTGGCTGGCCTCGCCCGGGCGCCCATGCCCGCAACGCCCCTGCGCCCGTTAACCCGCGTGGCCTCCTGGGCCACTTACCAGTGGGGCCCGCCCCTGTTATAAAAAAAGAACAATAAGAAATATGTATAAAGAAAAATTAACAGCAATTAATTAATTAATTAACTTAATTAATCCTATTAATTAAACTAATTAACACATTAACTAATTAAACTGTTAATTAGTATTAGTCAATGACAACCGGGACCCACGTGCTAGTTTGACCAGTCAAACAGACTGTTGACTGATGACATCATGCTAACACAGTAATGGCTATTAACTATTTAGATTAATTCTGTTAATTCTGAAAATGAATTAAAACTTTGGAAATTAATAGAAACTAATCTGTAGCTCGGATGAAAAAGTTTTATACATGGAAGTTGTTCAAAATGGCGCGACGAATCCGAATACGCGGTTTGTTCGCCCGCCACACATCCCTAGCATAGCAAACATGCAGCTTTTCCCCTCTGGTTCATCTGTCTGACAGACGTCCGGAACCGGGAATACTTTCCCGGATGTTTCCCCCTTCGCTAGTATCGCCTAGCGCTGCGTTAGAACACTTCTAGCCCCGCTTCTTGTCTTGTTATGCATATGTTTGCGTGTATTTACTGTTTCTTCCCCCTCTTCTCTCTGGTAGACCCCGAGACCGCTGCTGATGCCCCTGTGATTGACTACGTCGACGATGACCCTCCTTGTCTGAGCAACAAGGCAAGCCCCCCCTTTGATCATCCCGATATCGCCCATTCTATACTCTCATGCTTGCATTAGATTTTGCTACTGTTATTGTTTGCTCCTATTCTGATGCATAGCCTGCTTTTGTAACCTTCTCATTGTACCTTACATGCTTATCCAAAACTGCTTAGTATAGGTTGGCTAGTGATCCATCACTGACCCCCACTTGTCCTTGTTGCCCCTGCTTCATCATCGACGCCTCGATCAGCGTGATCGACGACCAGAGCCCGACACCTCACATCACATCACGCCCCTTTAGTTGCTCGAATCCGCAGAGCTACTATCGAGTGCCGAGGGTGATCCCTCATAACGCACTCCTGATGATAATTCTGTAGTGTAGCTATTCGGTCATGGTCATCGAGGGTGATTTCCTCTTTCACCATTCCCGATACGGCTTTGTCGTTCAACAACTCAAGTGCGAACCTCGAGGGTGGTCCCTCTTACATTCACCTTGATGTTTACATTCAGTGGAATTGATGCGGAGCATCCCATGTTCATCTCCATGTACACCTTCATAGCACATCAAGCCCCAAGTGGACCTGCCGGACTTAAGGTGAACCCGCTCCTTTTCAAGATTTACATGAATATCCATAGGACTTGGCCGCTACCTCACCACGGAATGTTGTGCATCTTCAGGTTCGAGGATGACCGCCGCCAAGCAGCTAAGGAGCTTCCCGGAGGCCAAGGAGAAGGACCCCAAGGCCACAAGGAAGAAGATGGAGCTCAACAGGAGCTGGACAGGAGGTCCCAGGCGACCCCGTGCGCACGGGCGCCCGGGACCCCGTGCGCACGGGCTACTCAGAGAGTTGGCACTAGAGCACCCCATGCGCACGGGCATGTACCGTGCCCACGGGACCCCCGTGCGCACGGGCCCAACTTACCCCGTGCGCACGGGCTCATCAGGATGGACGGCCGTGATCTCCACTCCGAGCCCCTCTTCCTCCACTTCGTCCCCATGCCTATATATTCCGTACCAAGGACCATGTTTAGGGTTAGCAAAGGATATGTTAGACATATTTGAGCTTTGCTCCATGGATCCACTCCACTAGGAGATCAAGACCTCCTCTTGGAGTGACCTAGCTCAAGACCCCCTCATGGGTGGCCCCTATCAAGACCTCCTCACGGAGAAGAACCCGGTTACCTCTTGTATCATCCTTTGTTGATTGTGGAGCGTGTATCTCTCTTTGTGTTCATCGATCTAGAGCATGTGTAATCGAATCTTGTTGGTTTGAGTGATTCTCTTGTGTTTTCCCCGTGATTTCCCTCGTGCTCTTCCGCTCATTCTTCGTGTTCCTCGTAGGGATCCTCTCCAAACGTGAAAGATCATCCCCGTAGGGCTCCACCCTACATCATATGGTATCATGAGCCACGTTGATCACGTTTTTGGAGCCCCTACCCCGTGTTTTCTAGCTTGATTTTGTTGTTTTCGTCCTAAATTCGAAAATTCCCCACCAAAAATAGCCCCAAAATTTTTTGTGATTTGTTGGTTTGATGAGATTTTGTTGGATTTGGTCCATGGATTTGGTGTTTAGCAAGTAGATCCACCCCTCTACCACCTTCCCCTACCTTCCACCCTTCGATTTTGACCTCATATGCGAGATTCCCCACGGATCCGGAGCAGTTCGTCCGCTCTCAGAGGACCCCGTGCGCACGGGCCATCGGAACCCCGTGCACACGGGCCCCCGTGCACACGGGCCAGCCAGACCCCGTGCGCATGGCCCTTCCAGTGCGCTTCGACCGCTGTTCCTTTGACCTCCCTTCCACCTCCCACCACCCCCTTCCACCCCAGCTACTCCCCAGCCACGAGATCCATCCATTTGGAGCCCAAATCGCCAAGAAATCCGCCAAACCCGCGAGTCCCAGGTGACCCCGTGCCCTCGGTGTGTGTACCATGCGCACGGGACCCCATGCCCACGGGCCCTAGACCCCGTGCGCACGCCCCCCTCCCCCACAGGTCAGCCGCCAGCACTTCACCGTTTTGTCCATAACTTCCACATCCGGAGTCCGTTTTTCGCGTTCTTTAGCTCGTTGAGTAGCTACCGACATACCCCATCCACCTAGATAGGTACCATCACCTTTTGACTCCACCAAAATTTTGACACTTTGGCATCTTTGCCTAGGGCTTCCACCACATCATCCGCATAGCCACCACCATAGCCTTCCGCAACTTAACCCAATTTTGTTTGAGCTTGTTTGAGTTGTGTGTTGTGTCTCCTAAGGTGTTTCGGCTACTTAGGGACGGCAACTTCAACATTGACTCGCATAACACATCATTCCACGTCTGCATTGCCTAGTGCAACACCACCGCTTTCCGCTACCACCATTTGACATTTGTCATTTGAGATTTTGAGTTCACGGTTTTTCTATTTCCTAAGGTGTTTCGGCTACTTAGGGACGAGTCTCAATCATCTTGGTATCTACATCAAGAACACCGCCACTCATCATCGCAAAGGATGGTAACCTCGACGACACCGTTGTATATTACCCTTGCAATTGCATTGATAACCCCTAGCCCATTTTGCGGCACTTACCTATCGAGACTAGCCATTTGAGTATTGCCGGCAACGTTACTTGTGCACATTAGTGATCCACCATTCCATTGCATACATACCATATCATATTGGTATCATATCATCAATTGTGTCACAATATCGTTCCCGCATATACACAATAGCTATCTTCGTTTGTGCATTGTGCAAAAGTGGCCATAAAAAAAAGCTTTTAAGCAAAAAGAGAGCAAAGAGCTCGTGAGCAAGTGCCATAGCATCATACCCCATTGCACATAAGATTGTCATATCCGATCATCTTGGATCATCTTGAGAGAAACACCAGGAACCATACATACATAGAATACTTGGGATAGAAGTTTATCCATTTTGCATTTTATAGGTTGTGCACAAGTGTCGTATCCGCCGATTGAGCAATCGTGCTAGCGTCTCTCTTGAGTTGTGCAACACGAGCATTTTCCGTGGACTCCACATTTTCTGCTCATTCCTTGGTTGCACGACCCCATTTATCTATCCATGTGTGTGTTTTCGTGTACCACATTTGCTATTGGTCTACTTGTTTCACTTGCGAATTTGTTAATATTTTCCAACATTATTGACTCTTGCTAACATTTTTGCATCAAATTTTTGTGCCACTATCCTCACCGAGCTCCACCATAAGCCTTATTTGTGTAGGTGTGAGAAACCGACAAGAATTGGTACCAATTGTGCTATTTCCTTGTTACACACTGAGTGATCATTGATCCATTTTCAACATCGGTCAAGGTACATTTGGTATAAGTTCTTCTCTTTCTCCCACTCATATTTGCTCGAGTCTTGTGATGGATAGGCAAGGCATTTCCTCTCTGGTCTTCGACAACAACGACGGCGTGAACAACTACATCACCAAAATGTCCATCTACGGACTACAACACGAAATGCAAGGAGCACAATCTACCTTGCAAGAGCGCATCGAGAACCTCTCCATCGACATTCATCTCTCCGAAGCAAGGAAAAGGGACTACATCGACAACGAGCTTGCCGCACAAAAGGAGGAGCAAGATGCAAGGATGGAGGAGATACGGGCCTAGATCAAGTCTTCTTCCCCTTTGTCATCTTCAAGGCGACGATGTTCAAGGCACAAGTCTTCAGAGCGCCCAACCAATGCACGCGCGAGTCATCCACGTCCACATCTCCATGGCGACCACCATCACGTTCGTGATCCACATCGTCATGAAGGGCAAGTCACCTCCAAGCATCATGTGCACGACGACGACGAACGACATCTATTATGAGCTCAAGTGCGACATCGACATCATCAACATGAAGATGCTCCACAAGCGCAAGTGCACAAGTCCCAACAAACCCTACTTCACGCCAAGTCCAAGCTTCAAGAGCACAAAAGAAGACCGCGAGACGACCACCACCAAGACGGCGCTACGGCTACACCAACCACTTTGGCATCTTCGCCAAGTGCTATCAAGGCATCTTTGCCTTTGGACGTGCGGCATCTTGGCCTACTTCCCACGAGTACGCCTACAACGACTTCATCAAGTCCAAGGCGACCACCTACGAGCGAGGGTGACACTTCCATCTTCGGAAGCCCCTCAAGGAAGATGGCCGAGCATGGGACATTCCATTCGGTCATGGAGACGAGCTATGAGGTGCCACATCATATGGGCCTCCAACCACAAGACGGTGACAAGAAGGTTGAGCATGGGACTATCCCTTCAACCAAGGCAACGATAGTAGTTGAGCATGGAGACATTTGCACCAACATCTCTCCGACACCCACATATCATGAGATGACCCAATTGCCATGTGAGGAGAGCCACCAACCCATGAGTGAGATGAGTGACTCCACCATATATGACATTGAGTGCATTTCCTATGAGAGGATGAGTGTGACCACTACTAGCCCCACACATGAGAGCATGCCACACACCCTATGTGAGGTTGAGCGCCATTTGAGTGACTCCACCAACCATACGAGTGAAAGCATCCAAGAAGGAGTGAGTGAGCCACAACACTTAGTGAGTGAGGTAGTTGACACGGCACATGAGGCCACTATGATTTCTAACGACTTACCCTCTACTCCTAGTGTGTTTTCTCCTTTGGTGCTAGGTCTCCTACATGACGACACGCCTACCATTGATGAGTCCATTCCTCCAATGGAGACGACGATGGCCATGATGGACGATGATGCACCCCCCACATGGTTCCATCAAGATGAAGATGAAAACGAGACGATCTTCAACACCTCACCTACAACACATGAGCGACACTCCAAAGGTAACATAGGTGATGGTGCTTCTCTTGTCCCACTAGTGGACTCTCTTAGCATCGATTGCTCCCATGATGTTGACCCACCTATTGCCATGCTTCATGCTAGTGAAACTTCTTCATGTCATGACTTACCTATTTATGATGAATACAATGATGACCATGTTGAGTTACCTAGTTGTGATGCTATGCTTCATAGGATATCATGTGAAAATTCTATTGGTCACGTCATGTTTGACAATCCATTGAACTTGTCATTTGCTATGAGTGAGATCTCTCATATTACCTCATTTCAATCTCAACATAGTAACTATGCATGCCCCATTAAAATCAATCTCATTTGCACTTATGGCATAGATGACGAGATGATGGTCATTCGCTTATGTTTTTCATGTGATGATATTGCCATGCTTCCTTTACATGATTTGCGCAATTCATCTACTATGTCATGCCATGATCACATTGTTCCAAATATTCATTGTTTTGGATGTTGTCAATATTCTCCATGTGATGTTTCCACTAATGCTCATGAGGAGACCCCCATAGTTTCCTCGTACATATTAGGAGATCTTGATAAATTCCATACTTTGCATGATTTCCATGATTGCTTGCACCATATGCATTCCATGAATAACAATGCTCTAAATATTGCTCGTGATGCATTACACAACTTGAGTCTCCATTATGCTATACATCATAACAAACCTATCATGATGGATGACATGTTTCTATATCACGCATCTCATTTATTTGAGCATTGGATATTTGGTGCTAACCAACACAAGCACGTATGCATCATGATGGATGATGTGTACATCTACCACGCACACACAATTTTTCCTTTGTCTTTGTTTTGTGTAGGTACTCATGTCTTCTCATCAACTTCTCAATCCCATGAGTTGACGAAACGAGCTCTTGAGAGCAATGACGATTTGGGATCCAGTGGACTATCCTCACCACCGTCCCCTTCGTGCAAGGACTATGCGCAACTCCTCTACTTGGCTCTCACACGGCTAAGGT
Organism: Triticum timopheevii; assembly: GCA_963921465.1. NCBI lineage: Eukaryota > Viridiplantae > Streptophyta > Magnoliopsida > Poales > Poaceae > Triticum > Triticum timopheevii. Next base: position 202,957,237 of record OY997270.1, read on the forward strand.
CCATTTACCACTTGTCACATTATGCTCATTTTACCGTGTTCACTTTGCATGCTATGCTTGCTTCTATGCCTTTGCCATGCAATTGTGACCCTTGCTTGCATCTACCCATGTTTCATCATTATGCTACTACTATGAGTATTTGCATGCTTGGTGGAGATCCTTGTTGCTATTGCCATGTTTATCATGTGCCCCATGCTATTGATACTTGTTGTGTTGGGAGAGTCATGATGTCCCATTGCTATTTACACACGGCCTCTCGCTAATACATTCATGCCATTCTACTCATATCTTGCTTTCATGCTTGTGATATGTCATGTGCATTATTCATGCCCACTATTTGCACACACGACATGCTTGCCATGATTCCTTCTAGTATGTTGCATCTTCGCACTACTAGCTTGCTTGACTTTATCGCTATGATTGCTTGCTGTGTTGCATCACCCATGTTCCACTATCACTTGCTTTCTTGGGTTGATAACATATATGTTCATGCCTCTCACATGATTTATCTTGATCATTGTCTCTTGTGTCCATTAGTTGCCTCTTTCATATCCACTTGTATTGAGTGCAACCATACTACGCTTATTGATCTTGGAGACTTTGACACCTTATTTGTGATGCATGCTTCTTTACTCGAACCTATTGTATTTGGTTGTTCTTGCATCGTATGCCTCCATACTGTGAAATGCTCCCTTAAAGAGACATTTTGGTTATGTGAGGGCGTACATGATGTGCAACACCAACATTGGCGAGCATATCCTAAAGGTGAGCTCATTCCCTTTGAGCCATCCTCACATATGCATATTGGATGGGCCATACTTTCATTGTTGTTTCCTTCTTCTTGTCTACATGCTACATATATTGGATGGAGGACCGACATTGGAAATGGACCCTATGGACCTTCAAGTTGAGGAGTTCCATGACATCGACCTCCATGCCTACCGTGTACATGGCGATACGGTTTATGATCCGAGGTCGGATCTTTCCAAAGGGGGAGGAGATGATGCGGAGCATCCCACGTTCATCTCCATGTACACCTTCATAGCGCATCAAGCCCCAAGTGGACCTGCCGGACTTAAGGTGAACCCGCTCCTTTTCAAGATTTACATGAATATCCATAGGACTTGACCGCTACCTCACCACGGAACGTTGTGCATCTTCAGGTTCGAGGACGACCGCCGCCAAGCAGCTAAGGAGCTTCTCGGAGGCCAAGGAGAAGGATCCCAAGGCCACAAGGAAGAAGATGGAGCCCAACAGGAGCTGGACAGGAGGTCCCAGGCGACCCCGTGCGTACGGGCCCCCAAGACCCCGTGCGCACGGGCTACTCAGAGAGTTGGCGCTGGAGCACCCCGGGCGCACGGGCATGTACCGTGCCCACGGGACCCCCGTGCGCACGGGCTCATCGGGATGGATGTCCGTGATCTCCACTCCGAGCCCCTCTTCCTCCACTTTGTCCCCATGCCTATATACTCCGTACAAGGACCATGTTTAGCATTAGCAAAGGATATGTTAGACATATGACAGCTTTGCTCCATGGATCCACTCCACTAGGAGATCAAGACCTCCTCTTGGAGTGACCTAGCTCAAGACCCCCTCATGGGTGGCCCCTATCAAGACCTCCTCACGGAGAAGAACCTGGTTACCTCTTGTATCGTCCTTTGTTGATTGTGCATCATGCATCTCTCCTTGTGTTCATCGATCTAGAGCATGTGTAATCGAATCTTGTTGGTTTGAGTGATTCTCTTGTGTTTTCCCCGTGATTTCCCTCGTGCTCTTCGGCTCGTTCTTCGTGTTCCTCGTAGGGATCCTCTCAAACGTGAAAGATCATCCCCATAGGGCACCACCCTACATCAGGAATCCTCCGGGGGTGATTCCTCGGGTCTTCCCCTTGATGTTTGGACACACGGTTACCTTGACTTTACTTGAGACCTTGGTGAAAGTCGGGCGGGCCCGGAGAGCACCCGCAAGATAATGACGTGGCACGGCCGGGCATTCTAGGCTCTTGTCGTAAGTCCACGAGACGGGGCGACGGGGTCACTTTCGATCGTGAGTCTCTGCTCGTCTCCGCAAGCTAATAATACACTATGGTTTAGGTATTTGTTCTGAGTTGGCCTTTGGCCTTTACGCACCAACCACCACGTGAGAATAGTTATGGGCCTCAACGACGTAGTATCAGCCGAAGCTTTGTCTGACGTTCAGTTCAGCAGTGCGGCACGACTGGGCCGGCACCATCCTCTAGTGGTGGAGCCTGGACCCGCCCTGCGCACAACGATCCGGAGTGCAACGGGCGATGGGCCCAGACCCCGGAGTGCTTAGGATGTAGACCGGCGGGGACCTCTGTGCTGAGCCTAGGTAGGGCTACGACGTGTTGATTTTCCGAGGCCGGGCATTGACCCAGAAAAGTGTGTCCGGCCAGAGTAATCAAGCGTGTTGGAAAACGTGGTGCACCCCTGCAGGGAAGATTATCTATTAATATCCGTGTCCACGGTAACGGACGTTCAGACTTATATCCTGATCTTATACAACTACAAATGGATACTTGAGATATGTGGCTCCGGGATTGCTTTCTCGCAGGGAGTCGAGGAAGGATCTCTGGGCATTAATGTTACAACATGTTTGTTAAATATTATAAACTGCTATTCTTTACTCTTCTACATGTTGCAAGATGCTAGGAGCTGCTTGAAGATGCTAGTCTTCGATAGGCTAGGTCTTCCCCTCTATTCTGGCATTCTCTAGTTCAGTCCACAGATACAAACCTTCCATTTGATGCCAGTGCATACTTAGTACAGATCTGATGCTTGCAAGTACTTTGGATGAGTACTCACGGTTGCTTTGCTACCCCCTTTTTCCCCCTTCTTTCTTCTTTCCAGTTGATGCAACCAGATGGTGGATCCCTGGAACCAGATGCCACCGCTGACGGATACTACTACATGGAGGCCGTCCACGACCAGGAGTAGTTAGGAGGTCCCAGGCAGGAGGCCTTGCCTCTTCAATTGTGTTGCTTTTGTGCTAGCCTTCTTAAGGCAAAACTTGTTTAACTTATGCCTGTACTCAGATATTGTTGCTTCCGCTGACTCTTGTGTATCAAGCTATGTATTCGAGCCTTCGAGGCCCCTGGCTTGTAATATGAAGCTTGTATTATTTTTTATTTGTGTCTAGAGTTGTGTTGCGATATCTTCCCGTGAGTCCCTGATCTTGATCGTACACATTTGCGTGTATGATTAGTGTATGATTGAATCAGGGGCGTCATAAGTTGGTATCAGAGCTGACTGCCTGCAGGATCCCCCTTTCCAACTCCTTGGCCGAAGTTGAGTCTAGTCTTTGAAAAACTGTTTTACTAACATGGCTGTGTGGCTTACGGGCCCACGTCGCCATTGGGTGGTATTAGGATCTTTTACTCCTTGTCTATACTCTGGGACTCTGATCTCTCTTCTATTCGGGTTAAATAGTTTTGCTAACTCTACCCTAGGTTCTCATGATCACATCCACCCGGATATTTGTATCATGCCTTTCTTGAATTCGGAGCCAGGATCTGCTTCACTTTGTCCACGGGCCGCAGAAATCCTTCTTATCGAGGGCACCCTGCGTCGTCCCCTGCAGATTCCTCGCTCTAGTGGTTTTCTCCGACGATGATGTAGCCTTTGCTATGTCTCTTTGTTGTATCCCTTCATCGCGTGCATGTGTGCCGCCTAGTATGTCTAGGATGATCCTCTTGTCCGAACTCCTACTAACAACGTGTATTTGGCTCTATATATGTACATGTATGTCTTTAATGACTACTGTTTTATACAAACTGCGCCTTTGCTCATTGTTCAAGTTACATCATGAATGACTCCTTACACCTGCTCCACCCCCCGTTAAACTGCTTCCTGATGTTTTTAGCAGGATGGCTGACGATCCTCCACCTCCACCCTATATTACCGCAATGATGCAGCAGTTTGAGCTGAATCGTCGGTTTATGACTGGAGTAATGGCTTAGCTTCCGAACCAGAATGCTCATCAACAGCCTACCCCAATAACACTGCAGGAATTCGTGCGTCTCAACCCATCCATTTTCCATAACTCCAGCAATCCTAGGGATGCTGATGATTGGCTTCGTGACATCCTGTTCGAGATGGAGTCGGCTAATGTTGCCCCTGCCAGTTACGTCACCTTTGCGACATTCCACTTGAAAGGTCCAGCTGCTCAATGGTGGGAAAGCCACAGCGGTATGCTGCCTGTAGAGACTCTAACCACTTGGCAGGAATTTCAGTTAGCCTTCCGTGCACGTCACATTCCTCAAGGTCTGATGGACCAGAAGAAGGAGTTTCATAAACTCTCACAGGGCACAAAGACTATGGATGAATATCAGAGGAAATTCCTTGAATTATCCCGCTATGCTGCGGATGACGTCTGCACTAACGCTCGCAAGCAGGAGAAATTTCGTGAAGGACTGCATCCCGATATAAAGCTCGCACTTGTTGCTCATGATTGTGCAGACTTTGCAACGCTTGTCAGCCAAGCTTTCCGAACTGATACTCGTCTGACTGAGTACCAGGAGTCGCTCAAGCGTACTCGCGATGTTGGCCCATCCTCGAGTCAGCCTGCTCAGAAACGTCGAGTCTGGGTCCCACACAATGTTCATCACCGACCTGCTCCAACACCAAGGCCATCTTATGTTGCACCTCGTCTGCCTCCGCCGCCGAAACTGCTAACGGCTCAGGGTGGACAGTCCAATGTTGTAGCTCCTCCCCATAATGATGGTTTATGCCGCAAGTGTGGACAGCCAGGGCACCCTACTCTCAACTGTCACCAGGATCAGCCTAAAATTGCATCGCGTTCTGCTGTGGGTTGTAAGAAGAGTCGTTAAAGCTATCGATCCAGAGACAGCAAGGCCCAACCGTCTGTTGTTATACTTGGCCAGGCCAACCACATCCATGTTGATAAGGCTCAGAAGGAACCGACTGTCGTGATGGGAACCCTCCTCGTCAACTTAGTGCCAGTGTTTGTTCTGTTTGATTCAGGAGCGTCGCATTCCTTCATATCTGAGGCATCTGCACGCGAACAAGACTTATCATTTGAAAACGTGTACCCTCCGTTGGTGATTAACTCTCCAGGATCCAGGTGGGATACCTCGATGGTAGCCCACAACAACCACATTGTAATTGGAGGATTAGTGTTCTCTGCCTCACTCATGGCCCTCAAGGGTTCTACCATAAATGTCATTCTCGATATGGATTGGCTAAAAGCTCATAATGCTTTGATTGACTGTGCTACCAAGACAGTCCAGCTCACTCACCCTTCTTGCCAGACAGTTCAATACTCAGCTCGAGTAGCTCATGATGCTGAGAACCAGATATATGTTCTGAATGCATTAAATGCTTCACCTCTTGAGGGCATAGAGAACATTCCAGTTGTTCGTGATTTCAAAGATGTCTTCCTAGAAGAACTTCCAGGAATACCCCCTGCTAGAGCTGTCGAATTCATCATAGACTTGAAACCGGGCACAACTCCTATTGCCAAGCAACCCTACAAGATGCCGCCACATGAACTCCTTGAACTTAAGGAGGAAATCGACAAATCTCTTCACAAGGGTTTCAATCGTACTAGTTCCTCTGCTTGGGGAGCACCTTCTCTCTTTGTCAAGAAGAAGGATGGTACGAATCGTTTGGTCCAAGATTACCGACCTATCAACCAGGCAACAATTCAGAACAAGTATCCGCTTCCCAGAATCAACGATCTGTATGATCAACTTGCTGGTTCTTCAGTATTCTGTAAACTTGATTTGAGGTTGGGTTACCACCAGATTCGGGTTTGTGAAGAGGATATTCCCAAGACTGCTTTTGTGACTCGCTATGGTTCATACGAGTACACTGTCATGTCATTCGGCTTAACCAAACGCCGCCTAGTGGTGCCGTGTAAGGAGAAAAACCTGGATATGACTAGGGAAGTTATGAAAGAAGCTCACGATACGCCTTTGTCTATTCATCCCGGTAGCACCAAGATGTACCAAGACATTCAACAGAGATTCTGGTGGTCAAATATGAAGCAAGACATTGCTCGTTATGTTGCTGAATGTGACGTTTGTCGTCGTATCAAAGCAGAACATCAAAGGCCTGCTGGAACTCTGCAACCTATCTCTATTCCTGAATGGAAATGGGACCATGTTGAAATGGACTTCGTCACTGGATTTCCCAAATCTCAGAAAGGTAACGATGCTATTCTTGTTGTCATTGACCGGCTTTCTAAAGTTGCACACTTTCTGGCCGACAAAGAAACGATCACTGCTAGTCAGCTGGCAACTCTCTATATGTCCAGAATTGTTTCACTTCACGGTATTCCGCTGGTAATCAGCTCAGACCGTGGCAGCTTATTCACTTCAAGATTCTGGGCAAGTTTTCAAGAAGCTATGGGAACTCATCTGTCATTCAGCATCGCTTTTCACCCCCAGTCTCAGGGACAAGTTGAACGCGTCAACCAAGTTCTTGAAGAGATGCTTCGAGCTTGTGTTATTTCCTTCGGCATGAAATGGGAGGAATCTCTCCCGTATGTTGAGTTCTCCTACAACAATAGCTATCAATCTAGTCTGAAGATGGCCCCCTTCGAAGTGTTATATGGACAAAAGTGCCGAACCCCTCTGAACTAGTCAAAAACTGGGGAACGTCCACTCTTCGGTCCGGATATTATCCAACACGCTAAAGAACAAGTCCGCATCATTCGCGAGAATCTCAAGACTGCTCAGTCACGTCAAAAGAGTCAGTATGACCGTCATCATAAGGACATGGTCTATCAACCTGGCGAAAAGGCTTATCTTTGAGTCACACCAATGAAGGGTGCTCACCGCTTCGGGATCAAGGGCAATCTAGCTCCTCGCTATATTGGTCCATTCACTATTCTTGAAAGGCGTGGAAAAGTGGCATACCAGTTGGATCTTCCATCTAACCTTTCTCAGGTTCACGATGTGTTCCACGTGTCACAACTCCGCCGCTGCTTCAAGGACCCAATCCGAGCAGTGGATCATGAAGTGCTTGAGTTGCAATAGGACCTCTCCTACAAAGAGCGTCCGGTTCGCATACTCGACCAAGCTGAACGCCGCACACTTCAGAAGGCGATCAAGTTCCTCAAGGTCCAGTGGTCGCATCACTCTGAAGACGAAGCCACTTGGGAGCGCAAGGATCATCTTCGTGAAGAATACCCTGCTTTGTTTCCTTCTACCTCCTAAATCTTGGGAAGAGATTTCTTGTAGTGGGGGAGAATTGTGACGCCCGGATAATTATGCTACAGTAATCCTATGCTAATGATGCCCTGTCACCGCATTTACTGTTGTTAACCTTGCGTTGATTCAATCACTTTCGGTTTCAATTTTCAAAATTAAATCAAACGGCAAAAGTAAATAAAAGAAAAAGGGAAACCAAGCAAAAAAAAGAGAAGAAAGGGCCGCAAGCCACCCTGCCCACCGGGTCATCGGTCAACCGGCCCAACCCAGCTGGCTGGCCCAGTCGCACCTGCATAACCCCCTGGAACCCTAGAGCCCAACCGCTCCTTCCCCACTCTTCCCGATCCCCCCAATCCTCTCCCCCCACCCTACGACCCGATCTGGATCGGGGGCGCTCGCCCCCCGACCCTGGTGGCCGCGTCGCCTCGCGCGCCGACCCCGCCACCAAATCACCGAGTGTCGCCCCTCCCGGCCTCCTCCCCGTAGCCCCGTCCCCTCTCCCGCGTGGCCCGACGCCTGCTCAATGCCGTCGATGTCGCCGCCACCTCGCGCCATCATTGGACCCCGCCGGACGCCTCCTTGACCCCACCTCGCCGGACCTCCCCAGGCCTCGCCGCATCGTTCCCCGGCATCGGGGGTGAGCTCACGCGCCCCGCTTCCCCCTGTATCCCCCTCGATCTATCGCCGCTGCAGTCGCGCCTGCCTGCATCACCCCCGCCTCTCGTCGGGCCTCGCCCCGCTCCAGCCGGCCGGCCTCTACGCGGCCGCGCTCGGGCTCGACCTCCGACCGGGCAACCCCATGCCCACGCGCCTCGCCACCCCCCCCCCCCCCCAGCTGCGCCTGCTCGCCGGCGCCCCAGCGCGCCCACACGGCCGGCCTCGTCACAGGCTTGGCTGGCCTCGCCCAGCGCTCATGCCTGCAACGCCCCTGCGCCCATTAACCCGCGTGGCCTCCTGGGCCACTTACCAGTGGGGCCCGCCCCTGTTATAAAAAAGGAAACAATAAGAAATATGTATAAATAAAAATTAAAAGTAATTAATTAACTTAATTAATCATGTTAATTAAACTAATTAACTCATTGACTAATTAAACTGTTAATTAGTGTTAGTCAATGACAACCGGGACCCACGTGCTAGTTTGACCAGTCAAACAGACTGTTGACTGATGACATCATGCTGATGTCATGCTGACACAGTAATGGCATTTATCTATTTAAATTAATTCTGTTAATTCTAAAAATGAATTAAAACTTTGGAAATTAATAGAAACTAATCCGTAGCTCGGATGAAAAGGTTTCATACATGGAAGTTGCTCAGAACGGCGAGACGAATCCGAATACGTGGTCTGTTCGCCCGCCACACATCCCTAGCATAGCAAACATGCAACTTCTCCCCTCCGGTTCATCTGTCTGACAAATTTCCGGAACCGGGAATACTTTCCCGGATGTTTTCCCCTTCGCCAGTATCGCTTAGCGCTGCGTTAGAACACTTCTAGCCCCGCTTCTTGTCTTGTTATGCATATGTTTGCGTGTATTTACTATTTCTTCCCCCTCTTCTGTCTGATAGACCCCAAGACCGCTGCTGATGCCCCTGTGATTGACTACATGGACGACGACCCTCCTTGTCTGAGCAACCAGGCAAGCCCCCCCCCCCCCCACTTTGATCATCTCGATATCGCCCATTCTATACTCTCGTGCTTGCATTAGATTTTGCTACTGTTATTGTTTGCTCCTATTATGATGCATAGCCTGCTTTTGTAACCTGCTCATTGTACCTTACCTGCTTATCCTAAACTGCTTAGTATAGGTTGGCTAGTGATCCTTCAGTGACCCCCACTTGTCCTTGTTGCCCTTGCTTCATCATCGATGCCTCGATCAGCGTGATCGACGACCAGAGCCCGACACCTCAGATCACACCACGCCCCTTTAGTTGCTCGACTCTGCAGAGCTACTATCGAGTGCCGAGGGTGATCCCTCATAACGCACTCCTGATGATAATTCTGTAGTGTAGCTATTCGGTCGTGGTCATCGAGGGTGATTTCCTATTTCACCATTCCCGATACGGCTCTGTCGTTCAACACCTCAAGTGCGAACCTCGAGGGTGGTCCCTCTTACGTTCACCTTGATGATTACATTGAGTGGAATCCTCCGGGGGTGATTCCTCGGATCTTCCCCTTGATGTTTGGACACACGGTTGCCTTGACTTTACTTGAGACCTTGGTGAAAGTCGGGCGGGCCCGGAGAGCACCCGCAAGATAATGACGTGGCACGGCCGGGCATTCTAGGCCCTTGTCGTAAGTCCACGAGACGGGGCGACGGGGTCACTTTCGATCGTGAGTCTCTGCTTGTCTCCGCAAGCTAATAATACACTATGGTTTGGGTATTTGTTCTGAGTTGGCCTTTGGCATTTACGCACCAACCACCACGTGAGAATAGTTATGGGCCTCGACGACGAAGATATCGTGGCACTCAACACAATGGAAAGAGCAATTGTTCAACATGTGTGAGGCAATCAAGTCAAGCATGTGATAAGCAAAGGGACATGGCATATGTGAAGAACTAGATGCAACACACAAGGCATATATGTCATGAGGCATAGCAATGGAGCAAGCAACACATGAAGTATGATCCAAAATATGCATGCTCACGGTTTGTGTGTTCTCGAGATAGAATGATATCACCTCGAAAGCATGTCCTTGTGCGTTCTTCACAATGTCGAAGTGGTAGGAAATGTGGTGTAGAAGCGAGTCATGGTCGAATGTATGAGGCTCGCTCTCAAGAACTCGAATGGTCAACTCATATGAAGAGGAAGTCGACACGAAGTCCAAGTATCCTACACATGCACACAACAAAACAAAGAGTGTATGCGCATGGTAGATAAACACATCATCCATCATGATGGTTCTCTTCTTTTGTACATAACCATTAGAAGCACAAGTGCATGAATAATATGATGCAACAATGGCGATATTCACGGCACTAGGTATATGGTGCAAAGAGGTAAGACAAGCATGCTTCACAAGGAATATGTCAAAATATCCAAACATATGTGAGAATGCTATGGGGGAAATCTCATGAGCAAGACTATAATCATTGTTGCACTGAATACATGGCAAATCATGAGAGAGGCAACACATGGAGATATATGACAGGAAGTAAAATGAATCATGTGCAAAGCATATAGATGGTTGTCATCAACCGCATGAGATGAGAAAGTATGACACAAGAGACAATGATCAAGATATATCATGTGAGAGGCATGAGCATATATGTCATCAACCCAAGAAAGCAAGTAATAGTGGAACATGGGTGATGCAACATAGCAAGCAATCATAGCAATCAAGTCAAGTATGCTAGTAGTGGGAAGATGCAACATACTAGAAGGAATCATGGCAAACATGTAATTGGTGCAAATAGTGGGCATGAATAATTCACATGTCATAGCACAAGCATGAAAGCAAGATATGAGGACAATAGCATGGGGCACATGATAAACATGGCAATAGCAACAAGGATCTCCACCAAGCATGCAAATACACATAGGAATATCATAATGGTGCATCATGGGTAAATGCAAGCTAGGGTCACAATTGCATGGCAAAGGCATAGGAGCAAGCATAGCACGCAAAGTGAACACGGTAAAATGAGCATAAGGTGACAAGTGGTAAATGGCCCATAGCCGTGTGAGAGCCAAGTAGAGGAGTTGCGCGTAGTCCTTGCGCGAAGCGAATGATGGTAAGGATAGTACACGGGATCCCAAAGCATCGTTGCTCTCAAGAGCTCGTTTCGTCAACTCATGGGATGAAGAGGTTGACAAGTATACGTGAGTACCTACACAAAACAAAGACAAGGGAAAAATTGTGTGTGCGTGGTAGATGTACACATCATCCATCATGATGCATACGTGCTTGTGTTGGTTAGCACCAAATATCCAATGCTCAAATAAATGAGATGCATGATATAGAAACATGTCATCCATCATGAGAGGTTTGTTATTATGTATAGCATAATGGAGACTCAAATTGTGTAATGCATCACGAGTAATATCTAGAGCATTGTTATTCATGGAATGCATATGGTGTACACTATCATGGGAATCATGCAAAGTTTGAAATGTATCAAGATCTCCTAATATGTATGAGCAAACTATGGGGGTCTCCTCATGAGCAATAGTGGAAACATCACATGGAGAATATTGACAACATTCAAAACAAAGCATATGTGGTGCAATGTGATCATGGCATGGCATAGTAGATGAATTGCGAAAATCATGTAAAGGAAGCATGGCAATATCATCACATGAAAAACATAAGTCGATGACCATCATCTCGTCATCTATGCCATAAGTGCAAATGGGATTGATTTTAATGGGGCATGCATAGTTACTATGTTGAGATTGAAATGAGGTAATATGAGAGATCTCACTCATAGCAAATGACAAGTTTAATGGATTGTCAAACATGACGTGACCAATAGAATTTTCACATGATATCCTATGAAGCATAGCATCACAACTAGGCAACTCAACATGCTCATCATCATATTCATCATAAATAGGTAAGTCAAGGCATGAAGGAGTTTCACTAGCATGAAGCATGGTAATGGGTGGGTCAACATCATGGGAGCAATCGATGTTAAGAGCGTCCACTAGTGGGACAAGATGTAACGCCCCGGTTTCGATGCGCCAGGTGTCTGCCAGTTATTCGCCATCGTTGCCATGTCTTTTGCTTGCGTGTTGCATTTTATCATGTCGTCATGTGCATCTCATTCTGCATACATGTTCGTCTCATGCATCCGAACATTTTCCCCGTTGTCCGTTTTGCAATCCGGCACTCCTATGTCCCCCGGTGTCCCCTTTTGTCTCCTGTTGTGAGTGGCTGTTAAACTCGCTCGAGATGGCCCGAGGTTTGCCAAGCGGCCTTGGTATAGCACCGGTAGACCGCTTGTCAAGTTTCGTGCCATTTGGAGGTCGTTTGATACTCCAACGTTTAACCGGGTAACCGTAAAAGCCCTCTTTTGTTGCAGCCCAACACCCCTTTCAAAGTGGCCCAAAACCCAGCAACCTCCCCTCCATGCTCTCGGTCGTTCGATCATGATCGCGTGGCCGAAAACCGCACCCCATTTGGACTCTCCTAGCTCCCTCCACCTATAAATAAGTCCCCCCGTCCGAAATCTCGTAGTCCAACCCTAGCTTCTTCCTCCTCCCGCCGCCGGACATGTCCGCGCCGTCACCGGACATGTCCGCCCGTCGCCGCCGGCCAATCCGGAGCTGACACGTCAGCTCCCCGCCTCCACAGCGCCTCCCTCCGCCGCCAGCCCACTCGGGCCCGTGGCAGGCCCGCCCGAGCCCATCGGGGCCCGGGGCAGCCCGCGCATCTCCGCCGCCGCCGCCCGTCGAGCTCCGGCCACCGGAGCCTCGCCGGAGCCCGACTCCGCCGCCCCGCGGGGCCCGTCCGCCGCCGTGCCCTCCGCCTCCACGCCCGGCCCGCTCCTGTGTCGTCCCCGAGCTGCCCGCGCAGCCGGTGCGCTGCGCCCCGCCGCCTCCCGCGCCGGCGCCCGCCGACGCCGGCCGCCGCGCGCCGCCGGTCGGCCTCCCGTGCTCCTCGGCCGGACCCCGCCGCCCCTGCGTCGCCCTCGCCTCCGCCGGCGTCGGATCCGGTGGGATCCGGCCCGGATCCATCCGGCGCCCCGGCCTCGACTCCGGTGACCTCTCCCTCGCCCTCTCCGGCGAGCCCAGCCCTGCCTCGATTTCCGTGCCCGATCCAGATCTCGGAGAGGTTGACTTCTCTCCTCCCTCGTTAGCTGCTAAGTCCCGAATATTTGCACATTATCATGCCTTGTTCATCATGTCGTATCTCTGCATCCGTAGCTCCGTTTTGCGCATGTAATATGTCAAATTGTTCGCCTCAACGAGTACTTCATTTAATTCCATTGCATCATTTTCATTTGAGCTCACCTTGATGCCCGAAATGCTGTTGGAAGAGTGCATGTTGATGTTAATCTGCTGAAACTGTTATAACATGCTCATTTGTCATTTTTTCCATGTTTGATGTGTAAATCCTATGAGGTTGATGTCTACATGTGTTTTGATCTATGCTATGCCATCTTTCCAGGGGTGTATGCCAAGTATTTTTGTGAGTTGCGTGCTGAGTGCATCAAGCTTGTTAAGTAGAGTACTTGTTGTTACTGTTTTGCTAGGCAGATTCTGTTATATTTTGTTGCTATGTAAACATGCTTCTACAAGTCATTTCGTGCATTATTCTGGAGATGTTCACTAAGGATGTTTTGTTATACATGTTTTGATCTATCCATTCATGCCCTTGGTTGCAATTATAGCCTGTTGTAGCTTGTTGTAATCTTGCTCCAAAGTTGCTAAATGATGTTGCTGTCAGCCTGTTAACATTAAGTTCAATGTTTCCATGATTGTTTGCTAGTGATCCATGCACCCTATGATCTTGATCTTGCCATGCTTAGCTTCATAAACATGCCTTCTTACTGTTGGTTGCCTTGCCATGCCATGTATTGCTCTGTGGTGAGTGGTTCAAGCTCACGAACATGCCTACTTATTGTTGTTCCTGCCATGTATGAATCTGTAATATAACTTGCCATGTTTACATGGGTGCCATCATATTTTCTATGCCTTTTTGGCTTATGGTCAGTAAGGGACTCTTGTTCTATGCCATTAGTAGATTCAAGCCATGCCTTCGTTTGCCATGATAAGTTCTTGTAGCATGTTGTTTGATAGCTCTAAACATTGCAACCTGATGTTATTTCTGCCAAGTCTGAAACTGTTATTATTTGCAATCTTACCATGTCATTTTGAGCATGTTCTAGCCTTTTCTGGAGATAGCTCAGTGTTCATGTTTTGTTATGCTTTACCTGTACTTCATGCCCATGCCTTTTGTTCTTATGTTGGGGTGTTGTAGCATATTGTTTTGATGCTTGCAATATGCCTAGTTGCTGTTTTGGACAGATTGTTGCCATAACTTGTATAGAGTGTATGTGTTGAACCGTTGCTCCATTTTGAGTGTGCTCCATATGAAACTTGCTTGATTTTGCATGTAGTTTCATATTATCATGTTGCATCCTTGTTTTGAGGTGTTTGCTTGATGTTTGTATGCATTTTGCATCAATGCCATGCTTAACTTGTTTTGTTCATATCTTCTAGGCCGTAGCTCCGAATCTAATGAACTTTATATGTAACTTGACTAGAATCTCATGTAGATCATCATGGTGCATCTTAACTTGCTGTTGAAACAACTTGAACATAAGGTTTATTCAGTTCTGGACCAATTTCTAAATTTGCATATGAGGACTTACCGGAATTGTTATATGTTGTTCCCAGCCTCATTTAAACTTGCCCTGATATGTTGTTCTTGTTTGCATCATCTCTTGCCATGAGTAGCTTCATGTAGCTTTGTCATGCATCATGCTTGTTGTGCATCACGTCTTGTTCATGTGTGGTGTGTTTACCATGTTGTGTGCTTCTTCTCGATAGTTCCCGTTTCATTACGATCGTGAGGATTCGTTCGTCTACGCTTGGCTCGTCTTCATGGCTTCATCTTCTTCATGGACTCGTTCTTCTTCCTTGCGGGATTTCAGGCAAGATGACCGCTACCTGGATCTCACTACTATCATTGCTATGCTAGTTGCTTCGTTCTATCGCTATGCTGCGTTACCTATCTTTTGCTCATCAAGCCTCCCAAATTGCCATGAACCTCTAACCTTTGACACCATTCCTAGCAAACCGTTGTTTGGCTATGTTACCGCTTTGCTCAGCCCCTCTTATAGCGTTGCTAGTTGCAGGTGAAGTTGAAGATTTCTCCATGGTGGACAGGGTTATGTTGGGATATCACAATATCTCTTATATTATTAACGCATCTATATACTTGGTAAAGGGTGGAAGGCTCGGCCTTATGCCTGGTGTTTTGTTCCTCTCTTGCCGCCCTAGTTTCCGTCATACCGGTGTTATGTTCCCAGATTTTGCGTTCCTTACGCGGTCGGGTGATTTATGGGACCCCCCTGACAGTTCGCTTTGAATAAAACTTGTCCAGCAAGGCCCAACCTTGGTTTTACCATTTGCCTCACCACCACCTATACCCTTCCCTTGGGTCGGCCAACCCGCGGGTCATCTTTATTTTAGCCCCCCCGGGCCAATGCTTGTCTAAGTGTTGGTCCAAACCGATCGATGTCCGGCGCCCCCTGGGCAACTAGGGTCTATGCCAACCCGACGTCTGGCTCATCCGGTGTGCCCTAAGAACGAGATATGTGCAGCTCCTATCGGGATTTGTCGGCACAGCGGGAGGCTTTGCTGGTCTTGTTTTACCATTGTCGAAATGTCTTGTAAACCGGGATTCCGAGACTGATTGGGTCTTCCTGGGAGAAGGTATATCCTTCGTTGATCGCGAGAGCTTATCATGGGCTAAGTTGGGACACCCCTGCAGGGTATAAACTTTCGAGAGCCGTGCCCGCGGTTATGTGGCAGATGGGAATTTGTTAATGTCCGGTTGTAGATAACTTGACACCTGATCCAAATTAAAACGCATCAACCGCGAGTGTATCCGTGATGGTCTCTTCTCGGCGGAGTCCGGGAAGTGAACACGGTTTCTGGGTTATGTTTGATGTAAGTAGGAGTTCAGGATCACTTCTTGATCATTGCTAGTTTCACGACCGTTCCGTTTGCTCTCTTCTCGCTCTTATTTGTGTATGTTAGCCACCATATCATGCTTAGTCGCTGCTGCAACCTCACCACTTTACCCCTTCCTTTCCCATTAAGCTTTGCTAGTCTTGATACCCATGGTAATGGGATTGCTGAGTCCTCGTGGCTCACAGATTACTACAACAACAGTTGCAGGTACAGGTTATGCGATGATCTTGACGCGAGAGCAATGTTTACTTGTTTGGAGTTCTTCTTCTGCTTCTTCAATCAGGGGATAGGTTCCAGGTCGGCAGCCTGGGCTAGCAGGGTGGATGTCGTTTGAGTTTATGTTTGTGTTCCATCCATAGTCGGATGTTGATCTTATGTATGATGATGTTGTACTCATGTGGCATTGTATGCCTTTTGTATGTATCCCCATCTATTATGTAATGTTGATGTAATGATATCCACCTTGCAAAAGCGTTCCAATATGCGGGTCTATCCTTGGTGGGACCTTCGAGTTCCTTTTGGATAGGGTCGCATATTGGGCGTGACAAGTTGGTATCAGAGCCTCGACCGACCCTAGGAGCCCCCTTGATTGATCGTTTAGTTTGGCCGCTGTTGAGTCTAGAAGAAAACTGTTTTCGGAGTCTAGTTATATCGGAGAGTAGGAATTCTTTTTACTCCTCATCCCCTTCGTCGCTCTGGTCAGGATTCTTGACGTAGGTGTTTTGAATTACTCCTCTTCCCCTTCAAATATTTTTCTTTAGGATCACGCGGTTAGTTTTCGTTCGTTGTCCATCCTCTTTTGTCCGGCGCATTCCCCGTCAAGCTGATTCGAACCTCTCTCTCTCTTTGGGAGATCAATCCTCGGCTCTTTTCGGTCGATGTTGTTTCCCTGTCCGAAGTTGCCCTTGTTTTTCCCACCCGCCCTCCCCTTTTTTCTCCTTGGAACCGGAGTCCGTAATCGAGTATCCATCCTACTCGTGCGAAGTCTTTGCTTTCTTTCCTCAATGATTTCAACCGGTGTTTTCTCTTCAAGGTATTCGTCGGTTTCCCCTTCCTAGTTGTCTTTGTTTCTCCCGCCCTCCCACCCTCTTCTTCCGGAGTCTGAGTCTCTTTCGAGCATCAATTTCATCTGTGTGGAGCCTCTTCAGTCTTTCGTCAATTATTTCAACCGGTGAATTATCATTTCGTTCCTCAGACTTCATCTCTTTCTTTTCCGGTGGACTCAATTCTAGTTTTTCGGGTTGACTATATTCTTTTCCTTAGCTCAAGTGTTCGCCTTGTTCGTTCGCCTCTCGCCAGTTTATCCTTCCGGAGTGTTCAAGACATCTCAGGAGATTCGTCTGTGTTCCAATTAATTTGAGGTTGTCACCTCATTTGAATATTTCATTCATTCCGGTGCATCATCTATCTGTTCAACAATCCTTTCCAACGGTGTTTTCTCTTTCGTGGGCCCTAACCCACAGGTCTTTTCCCAGGATCTTACCTGACTCTTTTCTTTTCCCCGGAGTTATTCTCAATTCTTTTCAAGTGTGACGTAAGTATGAATTTCATCAGTCACATGCCTTCTCCAAGATCGTTTTCAAATTCTTTCATTGTTGGCTCAACCTCTTCGCTTTTCATTATTCTGGAGTATCTCAGTAATTTCGGTAGTGTTTCTCGTCGTCTTTCTCAGCTTTGAAGATCGAAGAAGTTTTTTCCTCTTGCCCGTTCTCTCGAAGATTCGTGGTTCCAGCTTCATATCATCCTCTCAAATTATTGCAGTTTGTCATATATTCTTTCTTACCCATTCGGAGTATTTCGGGAGTTGATTTCTGTTTATTTTCACCGGAGGCCATCATTCTAGCTGTCGTTCTATATTTTTCCCGGTGCTTCGTTCAAGTGTTCTTTAATCAGCTCATGATCTCTTTATTCTTGTGCATATAAATCCCCTCTTGCGTATTTGTTCTTCTAATTCTTCCCGGTGATTCATTCTCTTTCATCAGTCATTTTTGAATTCTTACGGTGGTTCATTCAAGATTCTTTTCCTTGTTTATCATACTAATCCATTCGTTCTGTCCAATCCTACCGGTGGTTCATGAAGACCTTCTCAAGTTTGCGAGATGTCACTTCTCAATTCTTTTGCAAGAAGAATAAGTAGTATGCAAAAATCAATTGCTTGTCATCAATTTAATTTGATGAAGGATAAGCATACAATAAATCTTATTCTTATTTCGTCCAAGTGATTAATCCTTTTTTTCTTTGGAGTTTATCCTTAATGAATAAATTCTAGTTCCAAGCGTTTTCATCTTTTCTTTTTCCGGAGTTCAAATTAACTCTGCCATCTCATTGGAACCTCCATCTAAATCATCGCAAGGCTTTAATCTTATTCTTTTCATCCTTCAATTCGATGTCATCATCCTTTTATTACCGGAGTTCTTCATGGTGGTTCTTCATGATTTAGTTCATTCTTCAAGTGTTCATCAAGATTTTGTTGAAAGAGCTCAAGTATCTTCTTCTTATTGCTTCCCGAGGTACTCATTCTTTCAATTCTTCCGGAGGCATCGTGTCGTTCCTCTCGTCAAGTATCATTCCATCCTCTAAAGCTCGTGTTCTATTCCCCCATGTTTCAGCCGAAGTGCTCCCTAAATCCTTTCAGTCTTATTTGTTTCTTTTCTCATTCTAACCACTCCGGTTAGAACGAGTGTTTTCTTAGTCTATTTGATTCCGTGAGCTTTCGATTCTTGTCATTCTTGTCGTTCCTCTCTTCTTCTCGAGTGCTCTCGATTCTTTGCTTCTTCTCTTGATTTCTTGTTTCACCTCTTCCCTTTTCCCTTCCGTCTCGGTCCTAAGATCTCGGGACGAGATCTCTTGTTAGTGGAGGAGTGTTGTAACGCCCCGGTTTCGATGCGCCAGGTGTCTGCCAGTTATTCACCGTCGTTGCCATGTCTTTTGCTTGTGTGTTGCATTTTATCATGTCGTCATGTGCATCTCATTTTGCATACATGTTCGTCTCATGCATCCGAACATTTTCCCCGTTGTCCGTTTTGCAATCCGGCACTCATATGTCCCCCGGCGTCCCCTTTTGTCTCCTCTTGTGAGTGGGTGCCAAACTCTCTCGAGATGGCCCGAGGTTTGCCAAGCGGCCTTGGTATAGCACCGGTAGACCGCTTGTCAAGTTTTGTGCCATTTGGAGGTCGTTTGATACTCCAACGGTTAACCGGGTAATCGTAAAAGCCATCTTTTGTTGTAGCCCAACACCCCTTTCAAAGTGGCCCGAAACCCAGCAAACTCCCCTCCATGCTCTCGGTCGTTCGATCACGATCGCGTGGCCGAAAACCGCACCCCATTTGGACTCTCCTAGCTCCCTCCACCTATAAATAAGTCCCCCCTCCGAAATCTCGCAGTCCAACCCTAGCTTCTTCCTCCTCCCGCCGCCGGACATGTCCGCGCTGTCACCGGACATGTCCGCCCGTCGCCGCCGGCCAATCCGGAGCTGACACGTCAGCTCCTCGCCTCCACAGCGCCTCCCTCCGCCGCCAGCCCACTCGGGCCCGTAGCAGGCCCGCCCGAGCCCATCGGGGCCCGGGGCAGCCCGCGCATCTCCGCCGCCGCCGCCCGTCGAGCTCCGACCACCGGAGCCTCGCCGGAGCCCGACTCCGCCGCCCCGCGGGGCCCGCGCGCCGGCGCGCCCTCCGCCTCCGCGCCCGGCCCGCTCCTGCGCCGTCCCCGAGCTGCCCGCGCAGCCGGTGCGCCGCGCCCCGCCGCCTCCCGCGCTGGCGCCCGCCGACGCCGGCCGCCGCGCGCCGCCGGTCGGCCTCCCGTGCTCCTCGGCCGGACCCCGCCGCCCCTGCGTCACCCTCGCCTCCGCCGGCATCGGATCCGGTGGGATCCGGCCCGGATCCATCCGGCGCCCCGGCCTCGACTCCGGTGACCTCTCCCTCGCCCTCTCCGGCGCCGTCCCCGGCGAGCCCGGCCCTGCCTCGATTTCCGCGCCCGATCCAGATCTCGGAGAGGTTGACTTCTCTCCTCCCTCGTTATCTGCTAAGTCCCGAATATTTGCACATTATCATGCCTTGTTCATCATGTCGTATCTCTGCATCCGTAGCTCCATTTTGCGCGTGTAATATGTCAAATTGTTCGCCTCAATGAGTACTTCATTTAATTCCATTGCATCATTTTCATTTGAGCTCACCTTGATGCCCGAAATGCTGTTGGAAGAGTGCATGTCGATGTTAATCTGCTGAAACTGTTATAACATGCTCATTTGTCATTTTTGCCATGTTTGATGTGTGCATCCTATGAGGTTGATGTCTACATGTGTTTTGATCTATGCTATGCCATCTTTCCAGGGGTGTATGCCAAGTATTTTTGTGAGTTGTGTGCTGAGTGCATCAAGCTTGTTAAGTAGAGTACTTGTTGTTACTGTTTTGCTAGGCAGATTCTGTTATATTTTGTTGCTATGTAAACATGCTTCTATAAGTCATTTCGTGCATTATTCTGGAGATGTTCACTAAGGATGTTTTGTTATACATGTTTTGATCTATCCATTCATGCCCTTGGTTGCAATTATAGCCAGCTGTAGCTTGTTGTAATCTTGCTCCAAAGTTGCTAAATGATGTTGCTGTCAGCCTGTTAACATTAAGTTCAATGTTTCCATGATTGTTTGCTAGTGATCCATGCACCCTATGATCTTGATCTTGCCATGCTTAGCTTCATAAACATGCCTTCTTACTGTTGGTTGCCTTGCCATGCCATGTATTGCTCTGTGGTGAGTGGTTCAAGCTCACGAACATGCCTACTTATTGTTGTTCCTGCCATGTATGAATTTGTAATATAACTTGCCATGTTTACATGGGTGCCATCATATTTTCTATGCCTTTTTGGCTTATGGTCAGTAAGGGACTCTTGTTCTATGCCATTAGTAGATTCATGCCATGCCTTTGTTTGCCATGATAAGTTCTTGTAGCATGTTGTTTGATAGCTCTAAACATTGCAACCTGATGTTATTTCTGCCAAGTCTGAAAGTGTTATTATTTGCAATCTTACCATGTCATTTTGAGCATGTTCTAGCCTTTTCTGGAGATAGCTCAGTGTTCATGTTTTGTTATGCTTTACCTATACTTCATGCCCATGCCTTTTGTTCTTATGTTGGGGTGCTGTAGCATATTGTTTTGATGCTTGCAATATGCCTAGTTGCTGTTTTGGACAGATTGTTGCCATAACTTGTATAGAGTGTATGTGTTGAACCGTTGCTCCATTTTGAGTGTGCTCCATATGAAACTTGCTTGATTTTGCATGTAGTTTCATATTGTCATGTTGCATCCTTGTTTTGAGGTGTTTGCTTGATGTTTGTATGCATTTTGCATCAATGTCATGCTTAACTTGTTTTGCTCAGATCTTCTAGGCCGTAGCTCCGAATCTAATGAACTTTATATGTAACTTGACTAGAATCTCATGTAGATCATCATGGTGCATCTTAACTTGCTGTTGAAACAACTTGAACATAAGGTTTATTCAGTTCTGGACCAATTTCTAAATTTGCATATGAGGACTTACCGGAATTGTTATATGTTGTTCCCGGCCTCATTTAAACTTGCCCTGATATGTTGTTCTTGTTTGCATCATCTCTTGCCATGAGTAGCTTCATGTAGCTTTGTCATGCATCATGCTTGTTGTGCATCACGTCTTGTTCATGTGTGGTGTGTTTACCATTTTGTGTGCTTCTTCTCGATAGTTCCCGTTTCGTTGCGATCGTGAGGATTCGTTCGTCTACGCTTGGTTCGTCTTCGTGGCTTCATCTTCTTCATGGACTCGTTCTTCTTCCTTGCGGGATTTCAGGCAAGATGACCGCTACCCTGGATCTCACTACTATCATTGCTATGCTAGTTGCTTCGTTCTATCGCTATGATGCGTTACCTATCTTTTGCTCATCAAGCCTCCCAAATTGCCATGAACCTCTAACCTTTGACACCATTCCTAGCAAACCGTTGTTTGGCTATGTTACCGCTTTGCTCAGCCCCTCTTATAGCGTTGCTAGTTGAAGGTGAAGTTGAAGATTTCTCCATGGTGGACAGGGTTATGTTGGGATATCACAATATCTCTTATATTATTAACGCATCTATATACTTGGTAAAGGGTGGAAGGCTCGGCCTTATGCCTGGTGTTTTGTTCCTCTCTTGCCGCCCTAGTTTCCGTCATACCAGTGTTATGTTCCCGGATTTTGTGTTCCTTACGCGGTCGGGTGATTTATGGGACCCCCCTGACAGTTCGCTTTGAATAAAACTTGTCCAGCAAGGCCCAACCTTGGTTTTACCATTTGCCTCACCACCACCTATACCCTTCCCTTGGGTCGGCCAACCCGAGGGTCATCTTTATTTTAGCCCCCCTGGGCCAATTCTTGTCTAAGTGTTGGTCCAAATCGAGCGATGTCCGGCGCCCCCTGGGAAACTAGGGTCTATGCCAACCCGATGTCTGGCTCATCCGGTGTGCCCTGAGAACGAGATATGTGCAGCTCCTATCGGGATTTGTCGGCACAGCGGGAGGCTTTGCTGGTCTTGTTTTACCATTGTCGAAATGTCTTGTAAACCGGGATTCTGAGACTGGTCGGGTCTTCCTGGGAGAAGGTATATCCTTCGTTGATCGCGAGAGCTTATCATGGGCTAAGTTGGGACACCCATGCAGGGTATAAACTAGGGCTGGAAAAAAAGCTCGAAGCTCGCGAGCTAAACAAGTAGCTCGTGACTCGGCTCGAATCGACTCGAACTCGAAGAATAACAAGTCGAGCCGAGCTTTAGTTTAAGATCGTTTATAGACCAAGTTAAACGAGCCAATCT
Organism: Triticum timopheevii; assembly: GCA_963921465.1. Lineage (NCBI taxonomy): Eukaryota > Viridiplantae > Streptophyta > Magnoliopsida > Poales > Poaceae > Triticum > Triticum timopheevii. The sequence goes on from OY997270.1 coordinate 202,979,890, forward strand.
CACAAGTACTCGTGTAACTCGTTAGGCTCGATGCAGTAGATCATCCACTCCCAATACAAAGAAAGATCAGCCACTAAACAGCCTACGTCCCAGGCGCACAACCCAAGGCCGAGTAGTTGAAGGCCTAGCCTCCTAGGAGACTCACGCGTTACAAGAAAATTACAATTTTATAGTGATATATATGTTAAATATATACATAATCATTTTTATCATATTTGAGGGCTTTATGTTTATATCTTAAACGAGCTTAACAAGCTAAACGAGCCAGCTCGCGAGTTATACGAGTCGAGCCAATCTTGGGTTTGAGCTCGTTATAGTAACGAGTCGAGTCGAGCTAGCTCGTTAACAAAATGAGCTCTAGCGAGTCGAGCCGAGCTGGCTCGACTCGGCTCGAATTCCAGCCCTAGTATAAACTTTCGAGAGCCGTGCCCGCGGTTATGTGGCAGATGGGAATTTGTTAATGTCCGGTTGTAGATAACTTGATACCTGATCCAAATTAAAACGCATCAACCGCATGTGTAGCCGTGATGGTCTCTTCTCGGCGGAGTCCGGGAAGTGAACACGGTTTCTGGGTTATGTTTGACGTAAGTAGGAGTTCAGGATCACTTCTTGATCATTGCTATTTTCAAGACCGTTCCGTTTGCTCTCTTCTCGCTCTTATTTGCGTATGTTAGCCACCATATCATGCTTAGTCGCTGCTGCAACCTCACCACTTTACCCCTTCCTTTCCCATTAAGCTTTGCTAGTCTTGATACCCATGGTAATGGGATTGCTGAGTCCTCGTGGCTCACAGATTACTACAACAACAGTTGCAGGTACAGGTTATGCGATGATCTTGACGCGAGAGCGATGTTTACTTGTTTGGAGTTCTTCTTCTGCTTGTTCTTCGATCAGGGGATAGGTTCCAGGTCGGCAGCCTGGGCTACTAGGGTGGATGTCGTTTGAGTTTCTGTTTGTGTTCCATCCATAGTCGGATGTTGATCTTATGTATGATGATGTTGTACTCATGTGGCATTGTATGCCTTTTGTATGTATCCCTATCTATTATGTAATATTGATGTAATGATATCCACCTCGCAAAAGCGTTCCAATATGCGGGTCTATCCTTGGTGGGACCTTCGAGTTCCTTTTGGATAGGGTCGCATATTGGGCGTGACACAAGATAAGCACCATCACCTATTTTACCTTTGGAGCGTCGCTCATGTGTGGTAGGTGGGGTGTGGAAGATCGTCTCGTTGTCATCTTCATCTTGATGGAACCATGTGGGGGGTGCATCATCGTCCACCATGGCCATCGTTTTGTCCAAAGGGAGGACGAAGTCGTCGAGGATTGGTGCGTCATCATAGATGGAACCTAGCACCAATTGAGAAGACACAATAGAGGTAGAGGTCAAGTTGTTATAAATGCAAATGGCCTCATATGCCTCATCAACTATCTCACTCTCCCTATGTGGTGGTGGCTCACTCACTCCCTCAAGGTAGGTGCACTCAATGTCGCATATGGTGGAGTCACTCAAATCACTCAAGTGGTGGTGGTGGTGGCTCTCCTCACATGGGAATTGGAGTAGCTCATCGTATATGGGGCTAGTGGTGAAGTCACTCTCACTCTCAATATGGTGGCAAAAGTCACTCAAGTCATCATACATCGCCGTGGTCGAAGGGAGAATCCCATGCTCAACCATCTTGTCGCCGCCTTGGTGTTGGAGGCCCATATGATGTGGCACCTCGTAGCTCGTCTCCATGACCGAAGGGAGTTTCCCATGCTCGGCCATCTTCCTTGAGGGGCTTCCGAAGATGGAAGTGTCACCCTCGCTCGTAGGTAGTCACCTTGGACTTGATGAAGTCCATGTAGGCGTACTCGTGGGAAGTAGGCGAAGATGTCGTACGTCCAAAGGCGAAGATGCCTTGATAGCACTTGGCAAAGATGCCATAGTGGTTGTTGTAGCCGTAGCGCCGTCTTGGTGGTGGTAGTCTCGCGGTCTTCTTTTGTGCTCTTGAAGCTTGGACTTGGCGTGAAGTAGGGCTTGTTGGGAGTTGTGCATTTGCGCTTGTGGAGCATCTTCATGATGATGATGTCGTTGTCATGCTTGAGCTCGTAGTATATGTCGTTCGTCGTCATCGTGCACATGATGCTTGGATTTGACTTGCCCTTCATGACGATGTTGATCACGAACGTGATGGTGGTCGCCATGTAGATGTGGACGAGGACGATTTGCACTTGCATCGTGTCCGCGCTCCAAAGACTTGTGGCTTGAATGTCGCCGCCTTGAAGATGGAGAAGGGGAAGAAGACTTGATCAATGTTATAATCTCCTCCATCCTTACATCTTGCTCCTCTTTATGTGCGGAAAGCTTCTTGTCGATGTAGTCCCTTTTCCTTGCTTCGGAGTGATGAATGTCGATGGAGATGTTCTCTATGCGCTCTCGCAACTTGATTGTGCGCCTTGCATTTGTCGTTGTAGATCGAAGATGGACGCTTTGGTGATGTAGTTGTTCACGTCGTCGTTATTGTCGTCGACCGGAGAGGAAATGCGTTGCCTATCCATCACAAGACTCGAGCAAAGGTGAGTAGGAAATGAGATAAACAATACCAAGCTACCTTTTCCCAAAGTTGAGGATGTATCTTGTATCACTCAATGTGAAATGAAAGAATAGTGGAATTGGTACCGGACTTGTTCACTCACACCTACAAGTAAAAACTTATGGTAGAGCTCGGTGAGGATAGTGGCACAAAAATTTGATGCAAAATGTTAGCAAGAGTCATAATGTTGGAAAAGATTCACAAATTCGCAAGTGAAACAAGTAGACCAATAGCAAATGCGGTACACGGAAACACACACACGGATAGATAAATGGGGTCGTGCAACCAAGGAATGAGCACAAAATATGGAGTCCACGGAAAATGCTCGTGTTGCACAACTCAAGAGAGACGCTAGCACGATTGCTCAATAGGCGGATACGACACTTGTGCACAACCTATAAGATGCAAAATGGATGTATGGTTCCCAGTGTTTCTATCCCAAGTATGCTATGTATGTATGGTTCCCGGTGTTTCTCTCAAGATGATCCAAGATGATCGGATATGACAATCTTATGTGCAATGGGGTATGATGCTATGGCACTTGCTCACGAGCTCTTTGCTCTCTTTTTGCTTAAAAGCTTTTTTTCTATGGCCACTTTTGCACAATGCACAAACCAAGATAGCTATTGTGTATATGCGGGAACGATATTGTTCACAAAGGATGATAGCAATATATGCACCACGATGATATGGTATGTATGCAATGGGTAGTATGATCACTAATGTGCACAAGTCACGTTGCCGGCAATACTCAAATGGCTAGTCTCGATAGGCAAGTAACGCAAAATGGGCTAGGGGTTAACAATGCAATTGCAAGGGGAATATACAATGGTGTCGTCGAGGTTACCGTCCTTTGTGATGATGAGTGGCGGTGTTCTTGATGTAGATACCAAGATGATGTAGACCCGTCCCTAAGTAGCCGAAACACCTTAGGGAATGGTAAAAACCGCAAACTCAAAATCTCAAATGACAAATGTCAAATGGTGGTAGTGGAAATGGTAATGTGGAAGTGGTGGTGGTGTGTGAAGAATAAGCAATCATCCCTAAGTAGCTGAAACGCCTTAGGAGACTCACGTCGCCACTCAAACAACCGCAAATGCTAAATGTAGCAAAATGGGTTAGGTTGCGGAAGGCTATGGTGGTTTTGCGGATGATATGGTGAAAGGCCTAGGCAAAGATGCCAAAATGTCAAAATTTTGATGGAGTCAAATGGTGTTGGAACCTATCTAGGTGGATGGTGGATGTCAATAGATACTCAACGAGCTAAAGAACGCGAAAATCGGACTCCGGATGTGGAAGTTATGGGCAAAACTGTGAACTGCTCGCGACTGCTGTAGGGGGCCGTGCGCACGGGGTCTAGGGGCCGTGGGCACGGGGTCCCGTGTGCACGGTACAAGCCCGTGGGCACGGGGTGTCCAGAGACTTTTTGGGGGCCCGTGCGCACGGGGTCTAGGGTCCGTGGGCACGGGGTGGGCGAAAATTTCGCGATTTTGGGGCGGAAATTGAAGATTTCTAGGGCAAAATTGGGGAGATTTTGGGGATGGATGGTGGGGAAAAGATGGGGGAAAGCTAGATCCACTTGAAACCAAGCAAATCCATGGATCAAATCCAACAAAATCACACTAAACCAACAAATCACAAAAAAATTGGGGCTATTTTTGGTGGGGATTTTCGGATTTAGGACAAAATCACACAAAACTAGGCTAGAAAACAAAGAGGGGGGCTCCAATTTCGTGAGAAACCATGGCTCATGATACCATATGATGTAGGGTGGAACCCTATGGGGAGATCTTTCATGAATTGGAGGGGGATCCCCAAGAACAAGATGAACAAAAGAGGGGAAAACAAGAGGAACACTCAAGAACAAGTCAAATCACACATCCACTAGACAATCAAACACATAAGATCCACAAGGTACATGAACAACAAAGGGAAATAAGATACATGGTAGAGTTATCCCAAATCCTATGAAGGAGATGAGGGCTTGATGATCTAGATAGATCCTTCCCTCAAGGGGGTCTTCATCCACTAGGGATCTTCTCCAATGGAGGTCTTGAACTCCAATGGAGTGGAATCCCACAAGGGGAGGTACATGAGCTAAGCTCTAGTGTTTAGATCTAATCTTAGCCTAGTCTAAATGGAGGAGATGAAGGAGTATATATAGTCCTAGGCAAAGAGGGGGATAGGTGGGGGCGAAATGGTAAAACAAGGGCAAGGCCCGCAACATCACACAGAGGGCCCCGTGTGCACGGGCTAAGTGGAGCCCGTGCGCACGGGGTATCTAGGGACCGGACGCAAGGGCCCGTGCGCACGGGGTCCGTGGGGCCAGTGGACACGGGGGTCCCGTGGGCACGGTACACGCCCGTGAGCACGGGGTCTTCAGGACCGCCAGCCTGGGAGGCCTGTGGGCACGGGGTTGGAGGGGCCCGTGCGCACGGGGTCGCCTGGGAGCTGCTGCCTTCTTCTTGGCGCTTCCTTCTCCGCTTCCAGGCTTCTGTCTTGGATGGTGTAGTTGTTCTCTTGCGCTTGGACTCCTCCATGATGAATGTGTAGCTCCGCGCACACCTAAGTATGCACACGAGAGAGGGGTCAAGTAGTATACCATCCTCGAAGGGTACAAGTGGACACGTGTAAAGGAGATGATTCACCTTTGTATGCATGAAGTAGATGTGGCACGTGTCACTTGTCAAATGGACTCTTGACATGGTGATGTCCATAGGATGCTCCGCATCAGCGCGCCCCCTGCCTCATGGGCCCCACATGGCCCCCTCCACTTATTCCAGCACCCACACACTTCTTCTTCCTCCAGAAAAAATCAAATTATAGCTCAAACTCGTGTTGTTGCTCGTTTTGCTGTCATTTTCGATCTCCTTGCTCAAAGCTCCATTCATAAAACTGCTTTGGGGGATTGTTCTTCGGTATGTGACTCCTCCAATGGTCCAATTAGTTTTTGTTCTAGTGCTTTATTATTGCAAATTTTTGCTGCTAAGGTGACCCTGTTCTTGAGCTTGCATGTCAAATTTATATGGTCGAAAGTAGTTTTAATGCATGATATAGCCTCTAGGCACTTGTGGGAGTAGTTGCTATCAATCTTGTTGAGTTTGGTTCACTTCTATTTTTAGTCACTAAATATTTTAGAAATTTTTCAGAGGAAGAAAAATGTTTAGGAAAATATACCAAGGTGGTTCTTCAAGGAAGAAAGCACCGAGGTCTGCAATACGTGAGCCGGACATTGAACCACGAAGAGAAGCTCCAGTGCGGCCTTGCAAATGGTCGTCGGATGAATTTATGATCCAAGCTGGCTTCAAGTATGAATTTTATGAGTGTGTGTGTAATGCTGATCTTGAGGACTTCGCATCAGATAAGTGCCGCCAATACTATCACCTCACTGATTCCTTTGTGCGGAGGTTTAACTTTACATCTAAGCGTAACACTCACACTGTTATATTTGACCTCTATGATAAATCATATACCATGGACCTTGAAGATTTTAACACTGCTTGTAAAATCCCACAGTGGTTCATCTTTAGTGAACCTCGCAAATCTAAATATAATGATTTCCTTGCTAGCATCACTGTGGGAGAAACTAGAATATCACACAAGCTACCATGGGGAGCATTCATTTTCCTTCCATACATTACTTTGCTCTCTTTATAGGTAGATGCATTAACGGTAAGGATGAACTCTATCACATGTGCGTCCCAGATCTTAGTGTCCTCAAGCGTGCGGTATTATGCGATAAACGATATAACTTGGGGGCCATTGTTGCACGAAGGTTACATCTTAATGGTAAAAATGGAGATTGGAATTTATGCAACTCGTTTAGCTGACTATCTTGGTATATCCATAAATGAAAATGATATTAAGTTGCCACCTGCTTTTCTAGATTATAATGCTATGGTTCGCCATCAGTTTTGAGAGGAATGAACAGTTCCTCCAGTACCTACTAATCTTTGACAGATGGTGTATTGTCCATATTACTCTCCCTGCTCCTACTTTCTTTAACTTTCAGGCAAACAGGAGATATTTTATAACCAGGGAGGAGGCAAATGAATATGAGAGGAGGACTGAGGCGGCTCGCCTCCAGGCTACCGCTCTCCAGGTAGTAGCTGCTGCATCTTAGTGCAACTCCGACTACAACTTTGGATATCTGCCAGGCCAGCCGTGGCCTTAGACCAACTTAGCCCAAAAGCCTAAGCTTGGGGGAGTACGTATTTCTCACCGACATTACATTCATGTTCACACACTCATTCTAGTTGTCGGTGTTCATACTTTTTCATTGTACTATCCATGCTAGTTTATTTTCTTGCTTTCTTCTTGTGTGTTTGAAAAACTTTGAGAGAAAAACCAGAAAAACTAGTTGTAGCTTTTAGCTAGTTTACTTTTCATGCTTGTAGTAGTAGTAATATTAAAAGAAACCCCAAAAAGATTTCTCATTCTTCTTTTGCTTGTTGGGACCTTTCCCGTGTAAATAGTTTTATTTTTCTATGAAATTCTTTTCTTTTCTTTGGGGATCGAGAGGAGAAGACCACGATGAAAATGATGAGTGGCTCTCATATGCATTATTGTTGATCTAACCAAGAGCCCATATTACCGTGTCTTCTCCTTTGAATTAAATGTTTGCAGATTCCAGCTTAGTCCAATGCACGTGCACTATTATTATTATCCACACCATTCGGTTGTGCAAGTGAAAGGCAATAATGACGATATATGATGAAATGATTGAGATGAGAGAAGCTGGTATGAACTCGACCTATCTTGTTTTTGTAAATATGATTAGTTCATCGTTCCTAATTAAGCCTATTATGAATGAAACATGTTTGCAATGACAATTAGAGATTATAGTTACTCATGACATGCTTAATTATCTAGGAGTTTATAATAGCTTACCTTGCGTGCCAACATGCTACTAAAATGGTTGTGATGTGGTATGATAGGGTGGTATCCTCCTTTGAATGATTTGAGTGGCTTGACTTGGCACGTGTTCATGCATGTAGTTGAAACAAAATCAACATAGCCTCCACGATATTTATGTTCATGGTGATTTATATCCTACTCATGCTTGCACTCATTGTTGGTTAATCTTAATGCATGTTCATGACTGTTGTCGCTCTCTAGTTGGTCGCTTCCTAGTCTCTTTCTAGCCTTCACTTGTACTAAGCGGGAATACGGCTTGTGCATCCACTTCCATAAACCCCAAAGTTATTCCATATGAGTCCACCATACCTTCCTATATGCGGTATTTACATGTTGTTCCAAGTAAATTTGTATGTGCCAAACACTAAACCTTCAAATGAAATTCTGTTCTGTATGCTCGAATAGTTCATGTATCAACTAGGGTTGTCCGTATCTTCCATGCTAGGTGGGTTATTCTCACGATGAGTGGACTCCGCCCATCATTCACGAGAAAATGGTCGGTAACCGGGATGCCCAGTCACATGCTCAAATCAAATCAAAATAATTGCAAACAAAACTCCCCCAGGATTGTTGTTAGTTGGACAGTACCCGTTGTTTCGGACCAGCCATGGAATGTGCTCATTTGTGGGGGAGTATAAACTTTACCATTCTGTTTGGGAACCGCCTATAATGTATGTAGCATGGAAGATATCGAGATCTCTTGGTTGCTATGTTGACAATGAAAGTATGCCACTCAAAATATTATTTATCTCTGTTTCAAAACTCGAGCTCTCGCACCTCTGCAAATCCCTGCTTCCCTCTGCGAAGGGCCTATCTATTTACATTTATGTTGTGTCATCATCTCTTATTAAAAAGCACCAGTTGGAGAGCACCGCTGTCATTTGTATGCATTTTTATTAATTTACATTGAGTATGACTATGACTGGATCTCTTTTACCATGAATTACAATGTCTAGTCAGTCCTTGATCTTCAGGGGTGCTCTGCATTTATGTTTTGCGGTCTCAAAAAGGGATAGTGAGATACCATCTTGTTATATCATATTATGATTGTTTTGAGAAAGTGTTGTCATCCAAGATTTATTATTATTGCTCGCTAGTTGATTATGCCATTGATATGAGTAAATGTGAGACCTAAGTGTTATTGTGAATGTGGTTAGTTCATAATATTTGCTAAAAACTTGAATGCTGGCTTTACATATTTGCAACAACAAAATCAAACAGAGTTTGTAAAAGTTTTTGTTTATCACTTTCAGTTTGTCAACTGAATTGCTTGAGGACAAGCAAAGGTTTAAGCTTGGGGGAGTTGATACGTCTCCAACGTATCTACTTTTCCAAACACTTTTGCCATTGTTTTGGACTCTAACTTGCATGATTTGAATGGAACTAACCCGGACTGAAATTGTTTTCAACAGAATTGCCATGGTGTTATTTTTCTGCAGAAATAAAAGTTCTCGGAATGACCTGAAAGTCCACGGAGTCACGTTTTTGAACTAATAAAAAATATCGGCGAAAGAATCAACAGAGGGGGACCCACACCCTGTCCACGAGGGTGCAGGGCGCACCCACCCACCCACCCCCCCAGGGGCTCGCACCCTGCCTCGTGGGTCCCCTGGACCTCCACCGACATCAACTCCAACTCTATATATTCACGTTCGGGGAGAAAAAAAATCAGAGAGAAGGATTCATAGCGTTTACGATACGGAACCGCCGGTAAGCCCTATTCTTCCTCGGGAGGGCTGATCTGGAGTCTATTCGGGGCTCCGGAGAGGGGAATCCGTCGTCATCATCAACCATCCTCCATCGCCAATTTCATGATGCTCACCGCCATGCGTGAGTAATCCCGTCATAGGCTTGCTGGACGGTGATGGGTTGGATGAGATTTACCATGTAATCGAGTTAGTTTTGTTAGGGTTTGATCCCTAGTATCCATTATGTTCTAGGATTGATGTTGTTATGACTTTGCCATGCTTAATGCTTGTCACTAGGGCCTGAGTGCCATGATTTCACATCTGAACCTATTATGTTTTCATGAATATATGTGAGTTCTTGATCCTATCTTGCAAGTTATAGTCACCTACTACGTGTTATGATCCGGCAAACCCCGGAGTGACAATAGTCGGGACACTTCCCGGTGATGACCGTAGTTTGAGGAGTTCATGTATTCACTAAGTGCTAATGCTTTGGTCTGGTACTCTATTAAAAGGAGGCCTTAATATCCCTTAGTTTCCAATAGGACCCCGCTGCCACGGGAGGGTAGGACAAAAGATGTCATGCAAGTTCTTTTCCATAAGCACGTATGACTATATTCGGAATACATGCCTACATTACATAGATGAACTGGAGCTAGTTCTGTGTCACCCTATGTTATAGTTGTTGCATGATGAATTGCATCCGACATAATTATCCATCATTGATCCATTACCTACGAGCTTTTCACATATTGATCTTTGCTTAGTTACTTCTCTGTTGCCACTGTTACGATTGCTACGAAACTGATACTGTTACTTTTGCCACCGTTACTGTTACTTACATACTACTTTGCTACTAAATACTTTGCTGCAGATATTAAGTCTTTCATGTGTGGTTGAATTGATAACTCAGCTGCTAATACTTGAGAATATTCTTTGGATCCCCTTGTGTCGAATCAATAAATTTGGGTTGAATACTCTACCCTCGAAAACTGTTGCGATCCCCTATACTTGTGGGTTATCACTTTAGGGCTTAGAATCGGGGCTTCAAAGACTTTTTGAACACCATGGAACATATGAGATGTTCCAAGAGCTGAAATTGGTATTTCAGACTCATGCCCGTGTCGAGAGGTATGAGACCTCTGACAAGTACTTTGCCTACAAGATGGAGGAGAATAGCTCAGCCAGTGAGCGTATGCTCAGAATGTCTGGGTAGTACAATCGCTTGAATCAAGTGGGAGTTAATCTTCCAGATAAGATAGTGATTGACAGAGTTCTCTAGTCACTATCACCAAGCTATTAGAACTTCGTGATGAACTATAATATGCAAGGGATGACGAAAATAATTCCCAAACTCTTCACGATGCTGAAATCGACGAAGGTAGAAATCAAGAAAGAGCATCAAATGTTGATGGTTAACAAGACCACTAGTTTCAAGAAAAAGGGAAAAAAGGAAGAAAGGGAACTTCAAGAAGAATGGAAAACAAATTGCCGCTCCCATGAAGAAACCCAAAGCTAGACCTAAGCCTGAAACTGAGTGCTTCTACTGCAAAGGAAATGGTCACTGGAAGCGGAACTGCCCCAAATACTTGGCGGATCAGAAGGATGGCGAAGTGAACAAAGGTATATTTGATATGCATGTTATTGATGTGTACTTTACTAGTGTTCATAGTAGCCCTGCTTATTTGATATCGGTTCAGTTGTTAAGATTAGTAACTCGAAATGGGAGTTGCAAAATGAACAGAAACTAGTTAAGGGCGAGGTGGCGATGTGTGTTGGAAGTGATTCCAAGGTTGATAAGATCACCATCACACACTCCCTCTACCTTCGGGGTTAGTGTTGGACACAAATAAATGTTATTTGGTGTTTGCGTTGAGCATGAATATGATTGGATCATGTTTATTGCAATATGGTTATTCATTTAAGTCAGAGAATAATTGTTGTTCTGTTTACATGAATAAAACCTTCTATGGTCATACACCTAATGTAAATGGTTTATTGAATCTTAATTGTAGTGATACACATATTCATAATATTGATGCCAAAAGATGCAAAGTTGATAATGATAGTGCAACATATTTGTGGCAGTGCCGTTTAGGTCATATTGGTCTAAAGCGCATGAAGAAACTCCATGCGGATGGACTTTTGGAATCACTTGATTATGAATCATTTGATAAATGCGAACCATGCCTCATAGGCAAGATGACTAAAACTCCATTGTCCGGAACAATGGAGCGAGCTAATGGCTTATTGGAAATCATACATATTGATGTATGTAGTCCGATGAGTGTTGAAGCACGCGGTGGGTATCGATATTTTCTGACCTTCACATATGATTTGAGTAGGTATGGGTATATCTACTTAATGAACACAAGTCTAAAACATTTGAAAAGTTCAAGAATTTCAGAGTGAAGTGGAGAATCATCGTAACAAGAAAATAAAGTTTCTACAATCTCACAGAGGCGAATATTTGAGTTACGAGTTTGGCCTTCATTTAAAACAACGTAGAATAGTTTCACAACTCACGCCACCTGGAACACCACAGCATAATGGTGTGTCCGAATGTTGTAACCGTACTTTATTAGATATGGTGCGATCTATGATGTCTCTTACCGATTTACCACTATCATTTTGGGGTTATGCATTAGAGACAGCTGCATTCACATTAAATAGGGCACCGTCTAAATTCATTGAGACGACAACTTATGAACTATGGTTTGGCAAAAAAAACTAAGTTGTCGTTTCTTAAAGTTTGGGGATGCGATGCTTATGTCAAAAGGCTTCGGCCAGATAAGCTCAAACCCAAATCGGGTAAGTGCGTCTTCATAGGATACCCTAAAGAAACTATTGGGTACACCTTCTACCACAGATCCGAAAGCAAGATCGTTGTTGCCAAGAATGGAACCTTTCTGAAGGAGTTTCTATCGATTGAAGTGAGTGGGAGGAAAGTAGAACTTGATGAGGTAAATGTACCTTCTCTCAATTTGGAAAGTAGCACATCAGAGAAATCCATTCCCGTGATGCCTACACCTACTAGAGAGGAAGTTAATGATAATGATATGAAACTTCAGATCAAGTTACTACTGGACCTTGTAGGTCGAACAGAGCATGTTCTGCACCAGAGTGGTACGGTAATCCTATCCTGGAAGTCATGTTACTAGACCATGACGAACCTACAAACTATGAAGAAGCTATGATGAGCCCAGATTCCGACAGATGGCTTGAGGCCATGAAATCTGAGATAGGATCCATGTATGAGAACAAAGTGTGGACTTTGGTGGACTTGCCCGATGATCGGCAAGCCATAGAGAATAAATGGATCTTCAAGAAGAAGACTAACGCTGATGGTAATGTTACTGTCTACAAAGCTTGACTTGTCGCAAAAGGTTATCGACAAGTTCAAGGGGTTGACTACGATGAGACTTTCTCACCCGTAGCGATGCTTAAGTCCATCTGCATCATGTTAGCAATTGCCGCATTTTATGAAATATGGCAAATGGATGTCCAAACTGCATTCCTTAATGGATATCTTAAAGAAGAGTTGTATATGATGCAACCAGAAGGTTTTGTCGATCCTAAAGGTGCTAACAAGGTGTGCAAACTCCAGCGATCCATCGATGGACTAGTGCAAGCATCTTGGAGTTGGAATATGCGCTTTGATAAGGTGATCAAAGCATATGGTTTTATACAGACTTTCAGTGAAGCATGTATTTACAAGAGCTCTGTAGCATTTCTGATATTATATGTGAATGACAATTGTTGATTGGAAATCATATAGAATTTTTGGATAGCATAAAAGGATACTTGAGTAAGTATTTTTCAATGAAAGACCTTGGTGACGCTGCTTATATATTGGGCATCAAGATCTATAGAGATAGATCAAGACGCTTGATAGGACTTTCCCAAAGCACATAACTTGATAAAGTTTTGAAGAAGTTCAAAATGGACCAGTCAAAGAAAGGGTTCTTGCCTGTGTTACAAGGTGTGAAGTTGAGTAAGACTCAAAACCCGACCACGGCAAAATATAGAGAGAGAATGAAAGTCATTCCCTATGCCTCAGTCATAGGTTCTATAAAGTGTATCATGTTGTGTACCAGACATGTTGTGTGCCTTGCCATGAGGTTGGCAAGGGGGTACAATAGTGATCCAGGAGTAGATCACTGGACAGCAGTCAAAATTATCCTTAGGTACCTAAAGAGGACTAAGGAAATGTTTCTCGATTATGGAGGTGATAAGAGTTCATCGTAAAGAGTTACATCGATGCAAGCTTTGACACCGATCCGGATGACTTTGAGTCTTGATCTGGATACATATTGATAGTGGGAGCAATTAGCTAGAGTAGTTCCATGCAGAGCATTGTAGACATAGAAATTTGCAAAATACATACGGATCTGAATGTGACAGACAAATTGACTAAACCTATCTCACAAGCAAAACATAATAACACCTTAGTACTCTTTGGGTGTTAATCACATGGCGATGTGAACTAGATTATTTACTCTAGTAAACTCTTTGGGTGTTGGTCACATGGCGATGTGAACTATGGGTGTTAAATCACATGGTAATGTGAACTAGATTATTGACTCTAGTGCAAGTGGGAGACTGAAGGAAATATGCCCTAGAGGGAATAATAAAGTTGTTATTTTATATTTCCTTATTCATGATAAAGGATTATTATTCATGCTAGAATTGTATTGATCGGAAACTTAAATACATGTGTGAATACATAAACAAACATCGTGTCCCTAGTAAGCCTCTACTAGACTAGCTCGTTGATCAAAGATGGTTAAGGTTTCCTAATCATGGACATGAGTTGTCATTTGATAACGGGATCACATCATTATGGGAATGATGTGATGGACAAGACCCATCCGTTAGCTTAGCATAATGATTGTTCAGTTTTATTGCTATTTCTTTCTTCATGTCAATACATATTCCTTCGACTATGAGATTATGTGATGTAGGGTGGAACCCTAGATGCCCGATCTTTCACGATTGGAGGGTATCCTACGAAGAACACGAAGAACACAAGGGGGAAACGAAGGGAACACGAGGGAAAGCACAAGATAAATCACTCAACCAACAAGATCCGGTCACACATATGCTAGGTCCTCGAAACACAAAGAGTGATGCACGATTCAAGGTCAACAAAGGACGATACAAAAGGTCTTCTCCGTGAGGAGGTCTTGAAGGGTCTTCCCGTGATGGGGTCTTGAATCCGCTTGGGGGATCTTCTCCGAAGAGGTCGTGAGCTCCGAGGAGAAGTAACCAGGTGGATGAGCAAAGCTCTATCTCAAATATGAGCTACCACAATGCTAACCCTAACTAGGAGGAGGTGGAGGAGTATAGTCTAGGTCCACAAAGGGGTAAGTGGGAGAGGGATACATGGGCCTCAGGCCCGATCTCTGTGCACAGACAGCCATCGGACGTCCGATGGATGTCGGTCGTCCGGTCGCTCGTGGGCATCCGGTCATCCGGAAGTCTTCGGACTTCCGATGTTTTGGCTCTGGTCCGGTAGTGTCGGACATCCGGTCGGCGTCGGTCGTCCGGGTGCTGATGAGTGTCGGACGTCCGGTGTCGGGCGGTCGTCCGGGAGCTTTAGGTTGCCTCGGGTGGAGTCGATCTGGCTGGTGGAGTCTCCAGCCGTTGGACGTCCGGAGATCGTCGGTCGTCCGGAGGTCGTCGGACGTCCGAGAGCTGTAGCTTCCTGGCAGCTCTTCCTCTTGTTCCTTGCTGTCTTGTCCAATGCTTGTAGTTGTTCCATGGCCTTCCTCTTGGTTCCAGGTCATGCATAGCACATATGTTTAAGGTAGTAGCCATGTCTCACATGTGGAAAGTGACGATTCGGAGAGGAGCGAGTTCACCTTGTGTTCCATGGCGTATGTTCAAGGTCTTGTCATATGTCCTCTTGGGGTTTGGACAGTAGTCGGAGTGTACATGAGGATGAACGTGGGATGCTCCGCATCATCTCCCCCCCTGGGAAAGATCCGACCTCGGATCGTGATCCTCATCACCATGGAAACGGTTGTCGTGGACGGACTTGTAGTTGGACGAAGTTGAAGACATGGCGCAATCCAAGCACTCCAAGGTGTCTCCGGAGTGATAGACATGCAAAAGGAGCAAACACAAGCGACACTCAGAAATACAATAGTTAGCGCACACAAAGGGTCCATCATGTAAGAATGAGTCAGTGCGGCAAGATTGTTCGTGACAAAGCGCATGAAGCTTATCAAGATGATATAGAATGATATGCAAAGCATTCATGGGAGGAAATGCTATCATTGTGCACACAAATGTGTTGTGAATATGATCAATGCAACCACGGTGCAAAATGATGTCAAAGTGAGACGGTTTATCAATAGCATGAATATGGCAATGGATGCTCAATGTGATTATGTTATCATGCAATTGATGGTATGCAACGTGATCATTATGTATGAATATGCCATAAAGGAAGATGACAACAAATTTTCTAAGGAAATGCACAAGCTCATATATCATGGATGACAATGAACTAGATGCAACAAGACAAGCATAATGTGAGTCAATCCATGCATAGGGTACAAACTTGTGGTGAGTATGATAAGTCCATCAAGCATGACATGTGGACACACAATCAACAAATATGGATGTGTTGGTGCAATATGTCAAATGAGTGTTGATGTACCAATGCTCGATGTCGTGGCATGAGTGGAGGTTCGAAGGTGCATCCAATAAGTGCGAGCGATCCTTAATGTGAAGGTCCATAGAGCCAATCTCCAATGTCGCTCCTCCATTTGCGAGATGTATCATGTAGACAACAAGAAGGAAACAACAATGAAAGAATGACCCATCCAATATGCATATTTGAGGATGGCTCAAATGGAAAGAGTTCACCTTTATGAGCATGTCAAAAATGTTGGTGTCGCGCATCGTGTACGCCTTCACATGACCAAGTTGTCTCATCTTGGTACCGCCTTGTGAATCCTTCAAAATGAAAGAACATGACAAACACTCGAAAAAACAAATGAGGTTAGCGTAAATGCAAAACCTATCATTCGTATGGTAAGATACCCAACAAGTGTATGCATCATGCTCATCATAAGAAAGGACAAGGGAGCATTTCATAGTATGGAGGCATATGATGCAAGAACAACCAAATACAATAGGCTCAATCAAACAAGCATGCATCACAAGTAAGGTGTCAAAGTCTCCAAGATCAGTAAGCATGGTATGGTTGCACCCAATACAAGTGGATATGAGAGAGGCAACTAATGGACACAAGAGACAATGATCAAGATATATCATGTGAGAGGCATGAACATATATGTCATCAACCCAAGAAAGCGAGTAAGAATGGAACATGGCTGATGCGACAAAGCAAACAATCATAGTGATCAAGTCAAGCAAGCTAGTAGTGCGAAGATGCAACTTACTAGAAGGAACCATGGAAAGCATGTCATGTGTGCAAATAGTGGTCATGAATAATGCACATGACATATCATAAGCATGAAAGCAAGATATGAGGGAAGTATCATCATTGTATTGGCAAGAAGTCTTAGGTAAATAGCAATAGAACAGCATGACTCTCCCACACAAGAATCAACAATAGCATGGGGCACAAAGAAATCATAGCAATAGCTACTAGGATCTCCACCAAGCATGCAAATACACATAGGAGTAGCATAATGGTGAATGGTGGGTAGATGCAAGCAAGGGTCACAATTGCATGGCAAAATCATGTAAAGAGGCATAGAATGCAAAGTGAACATGATAGTATGGGCATAAGGTGACAAGTGGTATATAGCCCATAGCCATGTGAGAGCCAAGTAAAAGAAATGCGCGTAGTCCTTGCGTGAAGGGAACGGTGGTAAGGATAGTCCATGGGATCCCAAATCATCTTTGCTCTCAAGAGCTCATTTCGTCAACTCTTGGGATTGAGATGTTGACGAGTATACGTGAGTACCTACACAAAACAAAGACAAAGGGAAAATTGTGTGTGCGTGGTATATGTACACATCATCCATCATGATGCGCACGTGCTTGTGTTGGTTAGCACAAAATATCCAATGCTCAAATAAATGAGATGCGTGATATAGAAACATGTCATCCATCATGATGGGTTTGTTGTTATGTATTTCATAGTGGAGACTCAAAGGATGTAACGCATCATGAGAAATATCTAGAGCATTGTTATTCATGTAATGCATATGGTGCACGCAATTATGGGAATCATGTAAAGTATGGAATGCATCAAAATCTCCTAATATGTATGAAGAAACTATGGGGGTCTCCTCATGAGCATTAGTAGAAACATCACATGGAGAATATTGACAACATCCAAAACAATGCATATTCGGAACAGTGTGATCATGGCATGGCATAGTAGATGAATTGTGCAAATCATGTAAAGGAAGCATGGCAATATCATCACATGAAAAACAAAAGCCAATGACCATCATCTCGTCATCTATGCCATAAGTGCATATGGGATTTATTTTAATGGGGCATGCATAGTTACTATGTTGAGATTGTAATGATGAAATATGGGAGATCTCACTCATAGCATATGACAAGTTCAACGGATTGTCAAACATGAAGTGACCAATAGAATTTTCACATGATATCCTATGAAGCATAGCATCACAACTAGGCAACTCAACATGCTCATCATCATATTCATCATAAATAGGTAAGTCATGACATGAGGAAGTCGCACAAGCATGAAGCATGGGAATAGGTGGGTCAACATCATGCAAGCAATCATTGGTAAGATAGTCCGCTAGTGGGACAAGATAAGCACCATCACCTATGTTACCTTTAGAGCATCGCTCATGTGTTGTAGGTGAGGTGTTGAAGACCAAGTCGTGGACAACTTCATCTTGATGGAACCATTTGGGGGTGCATCATCGTCCACCATGGTCATCGTCGTCTCCTTTGGAGGTATGGACTCGTCGATGATAGGTGTGTCGTCATGTAGGAGACCTAGCACCAAAGAAGAAAACACACTAGGAGTAGAGGTTAAGTCGTTAGAAATCATAGTGACCTCACATGTCGTGTCAACTACCTCGCTCGCTAAGTGTTGTGGCTCACTCACTCCCTCAAGGATGCTCTCACTCATATGGTTGGTGGAGTCACTCAAATGGCGCTCAACCTCACATAGTATGTGTGGCATGCTCTCATGTGTGGGGCTAGTGGTGGTCACACTCATCCTCTCATATGAAATGCTCTCAACGTCATATATGGTGGAGTCACTCATCTCACTCATGGGGTGGTGGCTCTCCTCACATGACCAATGGGGCATCTCATCAGATGTGGGTGTCGGAGAGATGTGGGTGCAAACGTCTCCATGCTCAACTCCTATCGCCATGGTCGAAGGGGGTGGCCCTTGCTCGACCTTCTTGTCATCATCTTGGTGTTGGAGGCCCATATGATGTGGCACCTCGTAGCTCGTCTCCATGACCGAAGGGAATTTCCCATGCTCAGTCATCTTCCTTGAGGGGCTTCCGAAGGTGGAAGGGTCGCCCTCGCTTGTAGGTGGTCGCCTTGTTGTTGAAGATGTTGATGTAGGCGAACTCCTGGGAAGTAGGCGAAAATGTCGTACGTCCAAAGGTGAATATGCCTTGATAGCACTTGGCAAAGATGCCGAAGTGGTTGGTGTAGCCATAGCTCCGTCTTGGTGGTGCTCGTCTCGCGGTCTTCCCTTTTCTCATGAAGCTTGGACTTGGCGTGAAGTAGGGCTTTTTGGGACTTGTACATTTGCGCTTGTGGAGCATCTTCATGATGATCGTGTCGTTGTCGTACTTGAGCTTGTAGTAGATGTCGTTCGTCATTGTCGTGCACATGTTTCTTGAAGGTGACTTGCCCTTCATGATGATGTGGATCACGAACATGATGGTGGTCGCCATGTAGATGTGGACGTGGACGAATTGCGCTTGCATCGCTTGGCGCTCCAAAGATGATCGACTTGGTCGCCGCCGCCTTGAAGATGACGAAGGGGAAGTAGACTTGATTAAGGCCCGAATCTCCTCCATCCTAGCATCTTGCTCCTCCTTTTGTGCGGAAAGCTTGTTGTCGATGTAGTCCCTTTTCCTTGCTTCGTAGTGTCGAATGTCGATGGAGAGGTTCTCGATGCGCTCTCACAATCTTGATTGTGCGCCTTGCATTTGTCGTTGTAGATTGAAGATTGACGATTTCGTGACGTAGTTGTTCGCACCGTCGTTGTTGTCGAAGACCGGACATGAAATGACTTTCCTATCCATCACAAGACTCGAGCAAATATGAGTGGAAGAAAGGAGAGAACTATACCAAATGTACCTTGACCGATGTTGAAGATGGATCAATGATCACTCAATAATGTAAAAAGGAAATAGCACAATTGGTACCGATCTCGTCAATTATCACACCTACACAAATAAGGCTTATGGTGGAGCTCGGCGAGGATAGTGGCACAAAAATTTGATGCAAAATGTTAGCAAGAGTCAATAATGTTGAAAGATATTCACAAATTCGCAAGCGGAACAAGTAGACCAATAGCAACGAATGGCATACGAAAACACACACACGGATAGATAAATGGGGTCGTGCAACCAAGGATTGAGCACAAAATGTGGAATCCACGAAAAACGCTTGTGTTGCACAACTCAAGAGAGACGCTAGAACGATTGCTCGATAGGCGGATACGACACCGGTGCACAACCTATAAGATGCAAAATGGATAAACTTTCTATCCCAAGTATGCTATGTATGTATGGTTTCCGGTGTTTCTCTCAGATGATCCAAGATGATCGGACATGACAATCTTATATTCAATGTGATATGATGTTATGCCACTTGCTTACAAGCTCTTTGCTCTCTCTTTTGCTTAAAAGCTTATTCTTTTTTTCTTTTTTTGTATGGCCACCTTTTGCACAATGCACAAACCAAGATAGCAATAGTGTATATGCGGGAACAATCTTGTGACACAAGATATGATATCATACCAAGATGATACCAATATGATATGGTATATATGCAATGGAAGGGATGATCACTAATGTGCACAAGTAACGTTGTCGGCAATACTCAAAGGCTAGTCTCGATAGGCAAGTGACGCAAAATGGGCTAGGGGTTAACAATGTAATGGCAAGGAGAATGTACAATGATGTCGTCAGGGTCACCGTCTGTTGCGATGATGAGTGGTAGTGTTCTTGAAGTAGAACTGTTCCTAATTAGCCGAAACACCTTAGGAAACAGAAAAACCACAACTCAAAATCTCAAGGACAAAAGTCAAATAGTGGTAGCGGAAAGCGGTGGTAGTTTGCCCTCGGCAACGCGGAAGTGGAATGATGGGCTATACACGTGTCAGGGTTGAAGTTGCCTCCCTAAGTAGCTGAAACACCTTCGGAGACACAAGCCACAACTCAAACAAGCTCCAACAAAAATTGGGTCAAGTTGGGTTGGCGAAATGTATGGTGGGCAAGGTTATGTGGAAGTTATGGTGGTGGTAGTTGATGACGAACTAACCGTCCCTAAGTATCTGAAACACCTTAGGAGACTCGAATCACTACTCAAGCAACCACTAATTCTATGGGGAACCAAATGGGTTAGGTTGCGGAAGTCGGTGGGGGTGTAGCGGATGATATGGTGGAAGCCTTAGGCAAAGATGCCAAAATTCCAAAACTTTGATGGAGTCAAATGATGTTGGAAGTATTTTTGCGGGACGGGGGATGTCAATACTTCAAAACGAGCTAAAGAACGTCAAAATCAGAGTTCAGATGAATTAGTTATGGGCGAAACAAAATCAGCCGAAGTTGATATCTACAGGTGTCGGACGTCCGAAAAGGGTCGGACGACCGGTGGGTGGAGCACGGGATGGACGTCCGGAAAAGACCGAAAATCCGATGTTTTCGTTCTGGATCGGGGGTGTCGTACGTCCGGTAAGTGTCGGTCGTCTGATGGTTCCGGGGGCGTCGGACGTCCGAGAAAACATCGGTCGTCCGGTGGGTCTGGTTCAACTTGAGATCCAAGTTTCGGGACGCGATTTTGGGCGGAAAATGGGGATTTCGGCGTCAAAATTGATGAGATTTCATGGATGAAAGATGGGGAAACTTGGGGAGATGCTAGATCCACTCGAAACCAAGCAAATCCATGGATCAAAATCAACAAAACATCATCAAACCAACAAATCACAAAAAAAATTAGGGCTATTTTTTGTGGGGATTTTCGAAATTGGGGAAAAACACAACAAAATTAGGCTAGCAAAAGAGGGGTAGGGGCTCCAAATTCGTGATCAACCTTGCTCTGATCCAAGATGATGTAGGGTGGAACCCTAGATGCCCGATCTTTCACGATTGGAGGGGATCCTACGAAGAACACGAGGGGGAAAACGAGGGGAACACAAGGGAAAGCACAAGAGAAATCACTCAACCAACAAGATCCGGTCACACATATGCTAGGTCCTCGAAACACAAAGAGTGATACACGATTCAAGGTCAACAAAGGATGATACAAAAGGTCTTCTCCGTGAGGAGGTCTCGAAGGGTCTTCCCGTTATGGGGTCTTGAATACGCTTGGGGGATCCTCTCCGAAAAGGTCGTGAGCTCCGAGGAGAAGTAACCAAGTCGATGAGCAAAGCTCTATCTCAAATATGAGCTATGACAATGCTAACCCTAACTAGGAGGAGGTGGAGGAGTATATATAGTCTAGGTCCATGGAGGGGTAACTGGGAGAAAGATACATGGGCCTCGGGCCTGATCTCTGTGCGCAGACAGGCATCGGACGTCCAACGGCTGTCGGTCGTCCGGTCGCTCGCGGGCGTCCGGTCGTCTGGAAGTCTTCGAACTTCCGATGTTTTGGCTCTGGTCCGGTAGTGTCGGACGTCCGGTAGGCATCAGTCGTCCGGGCGGTGATGAGTGTCGGACGTCCGGTGTCGGGCGATCGTCCGGGCGCTGTAGGTTGCCTCGGCTGGAGTCGATCTGGCTGGTGGAGTCTCCAGGCGTCGGATGTCCGGAGATCGTCGGTCATCCAGAGGTCGTCGGACGTCCGAGAGCTATAGCTTCCTGGCAGCTCTTCCTCTTGTTCCTCGCCGTTTTGTCCAATGCTCGTAGCTATTCAATGGCCTTCCTCTTGGTTCCCGGTCATGCATAGCACACATGTGGAAAGTGACGATTCGGAGAGGAACGCATTCACCTTGTGATGCGGGGCATCCTACGGTCATCACCATGTCAAGAGTCCGTTTGGCAAGTGACACGTGCGACCTCTACATCTCATACATAAAGGTGAATCTTCTCCTTCACACGTGCTCACTTGACCCCTTCGAGGATGGCATACTACTTGACACTTCTCCCGTGTGCATGCATAGGTATTGTCGGAGCTTCACAGATGTCGAGGAGGAGTGCAAGCGCCAAGGAACAACTACACCATCCGCGAGGGAAGCCTGGAAGCAACGACGGAAGAAGACGGAGCTGCTGAAGCTACAGCGGCCGGACATCCGGCCCAGAGGCCGGACATCCGGCGCCTGTGCAGTCGCCCATGAACTGCACCAACAGAAGGCCAAAGCATCAGCGGCCGGACATCCGGCCCGTGTGCCCGGACATCCGGCGTTTCGGCAACCACCGGACATCCGGCGCTCTCCCGCGGAAATCCGGTGCCCCTATCCAAAGAGCACCGAGGCCCACCTCACCAGCCCGGACATTCGGCCTCCCGCGAACGCCCGCACATCCGGCCCCCAGCCCGGACATCCAGCTCCTGCCTGCGCGCAGAGACGGGCCAAAGGCCCATGTATCCCCTCCTCACTTACCCCTTCATGGACTAGCCTATATATACTCCATCCCCTTCCTCTATTTAGGGTTAGCAAAGTGATAGCTCATTTGTGTGTGAGCTTTGCTCCTACCTATCTCTACTCTTGAGAGAGAGAGACCACTACTCCATTGGAGGCCAAGACCTCCATCTAGGAGAAGATCCTGCGGGATATCATCAAGACCCCCTCGTGGGAAGATCCGTCTAGGATATCACCAAGACCTCCTCTTGGAGATGAACCTTACCTTGTATCTTTCCCTTTGTTGTTCATGTACCTTGTGATCTTGTGTGTTTGATTGTCTAGTGGATGTGTGATTGGACTTGTTCTTGAGTGTTTGCCATTGTGATTTCTCCCCGTTCTTCCCCGTATTTTTCGTGTTCTTCGAGGGATCCCACTCCAATCGTGAAAGATCGGCCTACACCGGGTTAGCCCCGTATCATATGGTATCATGAGCCACGTTTATCACGTATTTGGAGTCCCTCCCACCGTTTCCTAGCCTTCTTTTGCTTGATTTCGTCCTAAAATCCGAAAATCCCCACCAGAAATAGCTCCAATTTTTTTTTGTGATTTGTTGGTTTCATTATGTTTTGTTGATTTTGATCCGTGGATTTGCTTGGTTTCAAGTGGATCTAGCTTTCCCCCAAGTTTCCCCACCTTCCATCCACGAAATCCATCAAATTTTGCCCCCGAAATCATCAATTTCCGCCCCCAATTTGAAAATTTCCGCCCCAAACGAGATCTGGAATCGTCTGGCCGGACATCCGGGCCTCAGGCCGGACATCCGGGCCATCCGGTTGGACATCCGGGCCCTGGAGCACCAAATCTGCACGGTTCTGGAAATACACCCCCGGAAATCCGGCCCCTACCCCGGATATCCGGTCCCTGGCATTTCAGCCTTCCGTGTTTCACCGTTTTGACCATAACTAATTCATCCGGAGTCCGATTTTGACGTTCTTTAGCTCGTTTTGAAGCTATTGACATTCCCCATCCCACAAAAATACCACCATCACCATTTGACTCCATCAAATTTTTGGAAATTTGGCAAGTTTTCCTAGGCCCACCACCATATCATCCGCATTACCACCACCGACTTCCGCAACCTAACCCATATTGCACCCCATTGCATTTGAGGTTGTTTGAGTAGTGATTCGAGTCTCCTAAGGTGTTTCGGCTACTTAGGGACGATTGCTTCTTCATCAACCACCACCACCATTTCCACATAGACGTGCCCACCATACATTTCCACCCCGACTTAACCCAATTTTGTTTGAGTTGTGGCTTGTGTCTCCTAAGGTGTTTCGGCTACTTAGGGACGACAACTTCAACTCGGACACGTGTATAGCCATCATTCCACTTTCGCATTACCAAGTGCAAACCACCACCGTTTTCCGCTACCACCATTTGACATTTGCCTTTGGAGCTTTTGAGTTTGCGGTTTTTCCGTTTCCTAGGGTGTTTCGGCTAACTAGGAACGGCTCGACATCAAGAACACTGCCTCTCATCATCACCAAGGACGGTAACCTTGACGACACCATTGTATATTACCCTTGCAATTGCATTGATAACCCCTTAGCCCATTTTGCGTTACTTGCCTATTGAGACTAGCCATTTGAGTATTGTCGGCAACGTAACTTGTGCACATTAGTGATCATACTTCTCATAGCATACATACCATATCATATTGGTATCATCATATCATCTCTTGTGTCACAAGCTTGTTCACGCATATATACAATTGCTATCTTGGTATGTGCATTGTGCCAAAGTGGCCATACAAAAAAAATAAGCTTTTAAGCAAAGAAAAGAAGAGAGCAAAGAGCTTGTAAGCAATAGCCATAGCATCAAAATATATCATATGGTATCATACTTGATCATTTTGGATCATTGTGTGACAAACACCGGGAACCATACATATATAGCATACTTGGGATAGAAAGTTTATCCATTTTGCATCTTATAGGTTATGCACAAGTGTCGTATCCGCCTATTGAGCAATCGTGCTAGCGTCTCTCCTGAGTTGTGCAACACGAGCGTTTTCTGTGGATTCCACATTTTGTGCTCATTCCTTGGTTGCATGACCCCATTTATCTATCCGTGTGTGTGTTTCCGTGTGCCACATATTGCTATTGGTCTACTTGTTTCGCTTGCGAATTTGTGAATCTCTTTCAACATTATTGACTCTTGCTAACATTTTGCATCAAATTTTTGTGCCACTATCCTCACCGAGCTCTACCATAAGCTTTACTTGATAGGTGTGAGTGAACAAGTCCGGTACCAATTCCACTATTCTTTCATTTCACATTAAGTGAAATAGGATACATCCTCAACTTTGGGAAAAGGTAACTTGGTATTGTTTATCTCATTTCCTACTCACCTCTACTCGAGTCTTGTGATGGATAGGCAAGGCATTTCACCTTCGGTCTACAACAACAACGACGAGTTCGATGCCACGAACAACAACTCCGACGCCAAGATGCAAGCTCAAATGGAGGAGATCAGAGCCCTCATCAAGTCCTACAAGCGATCTTCCTCATCTTCGAGAAGACGCTCAAGAGCACATGCTTCTGAGCTACCATCTCCGGCAAGATCACATCAGCATCGACACCATCACCAACAAGAACGTGAAGGTCAAGAGCTCAACACCAACAACCGCTCAACGACTTCACCATCTCCCTTGGCATCTTCGCCAAGCGACTTCAAGGCATCTTCGCCTACGGACATACGACATCTTCGCCAAGAAGAACCTCAAGACTACGCTCAAGACAAGCTCCCCAAGCTCAAGTCTGCGACTTCCACGAGTTACTACGACCTCGACATCGACCATGCGATTCCTTTCTATGGGACTCAAGAACCCGAGGAGTATCTCGAGTGGGAGCGCTTAATGGACGACTACCTCAAGCTACATCAAGTTCCTCCTGAAGATCAAGTGAAGTGCGCCACAAGAAACTTCCACGACTACGCATCGGCATGGTGGCTTCACACACCCTCGGAGTACTACGACATGAGTTGGCCCAAGACGAAGAGAGCTTTGCAACGAGAGTCCGTGCCTCCAACCTACACGGAACAACTTCGACGCCAATTGGAGAATACCATCCAAGGATCCAAGTCCATCGACAAGTACTTCATGGAGATGAAGATTGCCTTGCGACAAGCCGGCGTGGACGACCCCATTTCGATGAAGTTCCACTTCATGATGGGATTGCACAACGACATCTCCAAGACCATCTTCCTCGAGAACTACAAGTCCATCGACGACTACTACATTGGTGCTCTCAAGGCGGAACAAGAACTCATGAAGGCCAAGGCTTCTCCACCCCAAGCAAACTTCACGGCGACCAAACTCCATGAGAACGAGCATTAGGATAGTACCACCAAGATGTCCAAGCCCGACGAGCTCCAAGACGATGCTCCCAAGTTCGACTTCACCGCCACCCCTCTTTGTGGCATTAATGGTGTCGAGTCTACCATGACTCTTTTTCAAGATGGTGCAGCGACGAGTACGACTAGGGAGACCCTCAAGGACCAAGCTTTGGAGGCGAGCGACAAGGTGGCGAGCAAGGATGATGCTTCCATCTTTGGAGGCGAGAGTGATGATGTGCCATCTTCGGCCTTCATCGACGGCGACGGCGACGAGATGATCGAGCATGGGATTTTCCCTTCGGTCATTGAGGAGAGTGATGATGTGCCATCTTCGGACTTCATACACGGCGACGACGACGAGATGGTTGAGCATGGGATTCTCCCTTCGACCACGGCATCGTATGATGACTTGAGTGACTTTTGCCACCATATTGAGAGTGAGAGTGACTTCACCACTAGCCCCATATATGATGTGTTGCCCCACTTCCCATGTGAGGAGAGCCACAACCCCCACCACTTGAGTGAGATGAGTGACTCCACCATATGCGACTTTGAGTGCACCTATTTTGAGGGAGTGAGTGAACCACCACATAGAGAGAGTGTGATAGTTGATAGGTCTCGTGAGACCATTTGCATTTCTAACAACTTGACCTCTACTTCTATTGTGTCTTCTCATTTGGTGCTAGGTCCCATTTATGATGACGCGCCGATCCTCGATGACTTCGTCCTCCCTTTGGACAAGACGATGGCCATGGTGGAATATGATGCACCCCCCACATGGTTCCATCAAGATGAAGATGACCACCATTTGGTCTTTCCCACCTCACCTACACCACTTGAGTGGAATGGAAAAGGTAACATAGGGGAAGGTGATGCTCTAGTCCCACTAGTGGACATTCTTGACATTGATTGCTTCCATGATGCTGATCCACCTAGTACCATGCTTCATGCTAGTATGATTTCCCCATGTGATGATTTGCCCATTTATGATGAGTATGATGATTCTCATGTGGAGTCTATTAGTTGTGATGTCATGTTACATAGGATTTCTTGTGACAATTCTTTAGGTCACATCATGTTTGATAATCCGCTTGACTTGTCATATGCTATGCATGAGATCAACCATATGTCTTATTTGCAAACTCTTCATAGTGACTATGCATATGCCATTAAAATGAACCCAATTTACACATATGGCATAGATGACAAGCCCATAGTTATTGGCTTTGTTTTGGATGTTATCCATTTTCTCCATATATGATGTTTTCGCTATTGCTCATGAGGAGACCCGCATAGTTTACTCATACATTTTAGGAGATTTTGATCCATCCCATTCATTACATGACACCAATACTTGTGTGCACCATATGCTCCCCATGAATAAACATGCTATTGATGTGCCATATACTTGCATTCTCAATTTGTATCCCCATCGTGTCATACACAATAGCTATTCTTTCATGATGGATGACATGTTCTTATACCATGCATCAAATTTCTTCGAGCATTGCTTATCTTGTGCTAACTCACACGTGCACATACACATCATGATGGATGATGTGTACATTTACCATGCGCACAATTTCTTTGGTTTGTGTCCTTTTTGTGTAGGTACCCATGAATACTTGTCAACCTCGCAATCCCACGAGTTGACAAAACGAGCTCTAGTGAGCAACGATGATTTGGGATCCCATGGATTGTCTTTCCCACCACTCTCTTCGCACAAAGACTTCACGCATTTCTTCTACATGGCCCTCACATGGTTATGGCTTATTGTCCATTATATATCATTTGCCCATCTTGCCATGTTCACTTTGCATGATATGCTATTTACTATGCCTTTGCCATGCATTTGTGACCCATGCTTTGCATTACACATGATGATTGATTCTAGTACTTGTATGTGTATTTGCAAGCTTGGTGGAGATATTGCTTGTTATTGCCATGTTCCTTTTGTGCACCATTCCTATGATGATACTTTCATCTTGATTTGTGTCCATGCTTGCGATATGTCATGTGCATTCCCTATGCCTATTATTTGCTCACATGACATGATTGCCATGATTTCTTCTAGTGTGTTGCATCTTCGCTCCACTAGTTTGCACGACTTGATTACTATGCTTGCTTATGTTGCATCACCAATGATTCATACTTGCTCATTTCATGCGGTTGATGACAACCATCTATATGTTTTGCACATGAATCATATTGCTTCTTGTCATATATCTCCATGTGTTGCCTGTCTCATGCTAGATGATTTGCCATGTATTGAGTGCAACGATGCATTTCGCCTTGCTAATGAGATTGCCCCCATAGCATTTTCGCATATATTTGGAGATTTTGACATAATTCTTGTGACGCATGCTTGTCTTACCTCTTTGCATCATATACCTAGTGCCATGAATATAGCCATTGTTGCTTCATATTATTCGTGCACTTGTGCTTCTAAAGGTTATGTGCAAGAGAATAGAACCATCATGATGGATGATGTGTTTATCTACCTTGCGCATACGTTCTTTGTTTTGTTGTGTGCATGTGTAGGATACTTGGACTTCGTGTCGACTTTCACTTCATGTGAGTTGACCATTCGAGCTCTTGAGAGCGAGCCTCATATATTCTACCACGACTCGCTTCTACACCATACTTCCTACCACTTCGGCATTGTGAAGAATGCACATGGTCATGCCTTCAAGGTGACATATTTCTTGAGCTTGGATATTGTGGATCATACTTTATGTGTTGCTTGCACCATTTGCACGCATGTTCGAGATATTGCTTTCACCTATGATTGCCACATTTCCATGCTTCATGACATAGATACCTTGTGTTGCTACTATCATATGGTTGGTTGCACCAATATCATTTCTTCACATATGCCATGTCCCTTTGCTTGTCACATGCGATTGCCTCACACATGATGAACAATTGCTATTTCTATTGTGTTGAGTGCCACACTACATTCACTACACCCTATGCACATTATGCTTGCATTGTCTTGCACTTGACCCATGTGTTTAGACACTTCATTTTATTTGGTGTTGTGAATACTTCTTATGCCTACCATAGACCTTTCATTGAGTGATTGATGCTTGTTTGCTATGACCTTGAGGTAGATGCTTATTATCTTGTCACACATACTTGCATCTCTACCTCACATTTGCATCCTTGTCCCCATGATATCTTTGCTTGTGCTCAATTGATATGCTTACATGCCATGTCACAATCCTTTGTCACACCCGATGCTATGCTTGATGACGACACTTGTTTGGTGAATCACCTCTTGAATGCTTGGTTTTGCACTAACGCTAACCACATTTGTTTTTCCAAGTGTTTGTTGTTCTTGCTTCTTTTGAAGGAATCACTAGACGGTGCGACATTGGAGAGCGCCCATTTCGAGTTTCAAGATGATGAGTGCTTGGTGACCGAGCAGTTCAACACGGCACCGCCATCTCTTTCCCATGGTGATTTGGTTTTCGATCCGAGGTCGGATCTTTTCCAAGGGGGGAGGGGATGATGCGGAGCATCCTACGGTCATCACCATGTCAAGAGTCTGTTTGGCAAGTGACACGTGCGACCTCTACTTCTCATACATAAAGGTGAATCTTCTCCTTTACGCGTGCTCACTTGACCCCTTCGAGGATGGCATACTACTTGACACTTCTCCCGTGTGCATGCATAGGTATTGTCGGAGCTTCACGGATGTCGAGGAGGAGTGCAAGCGCCAAGTAACAACTACACCATCCGCGAGGGAAGCCTGGAAGCGATGACGGAAGAAGACGGAGCTGCTGAAGCTACAGCGGACGGACATCTGGGCCACAGGTCGGACATCCGGCGCCTGTGCAGTTGCCCATGAACTGCACCAACAGAAGGCCAAAGCATCAGCGGCCGGACATCCGGCCCGTGTGCCCGGACATCCGGCGTCTCGGCAACCACCGGACATCCGGCGCTCTCCCCCGGAAATCTGGCGCCCCTATCCAGAGAGCACCGAGGCCGACCTCACCAGCCCGGACATCCGGCCCATGCCCCAGACATCCGGCCTCCCGCGAACGCCCGGACATCCGGCCCCCAGCCCAGACATCCGGCTCCTGCCTGCGCGCAGAGACGTGCCAAAGGCCCATGTATCCCCTCGTCACTTACCCCTTCATGGACTAGCCTATATATACTCCATCCCCTTCCTCTAGTTAGGGTTAGCAAAGTGATAGCTCATTTGTGTGTGAGCTTTGCTCCTACCTATCTCTACTCTTGAGAGAGAGAGACCACTACTCCATTGGAGGCCAAGACCTCCATCTAGGAGAAGATCCTGCGGGATATCATCAAGACCCCCTCGTGGTAAGATCCGTCTAGGATATCATCAAGACCTCCTCTTGGAGATGAACCTTACCTTGTATCTTTCCCTTTGTTGTTCATGTACCTTGTGATCTTGTGTGTTTGATTGTCTAGTGGATGTGTGATTGGACTTGTTCTTGAGTGTTTGCCATTGTGATTTCTCCCCGTTCTTCCCCGTGTTCTTCGTGTTCTTCGAGGGATCCCACTCCAATCGTGGAAGATCGGCCTACACCGGGTTAGCCCCGTATCACCTTGTGTCCCATGGCGTATGTTCGAGGTCTTGTCATATGTCCTCTTGGGGTCTGCAGAGTAGTCGGAGTGTACATGGGGATGAACGTGGGATGCTTCGCATCATTATTCAACTCCCGGATACCGGAGGAATGCCTTGTGTGCTATAAAACGTCACAACGTAACTGGGTGATTATAAAGATGACTACATGTATCTTTGAAGGTGTCTGTTGAGTTGGCATAGATCAAGATTAGGATTTGTTACTCCGAGTCGGAGAGGTATCTCTGGGCCCTCTCGGTAATACACATCATAAGCTTGCAAGCAAACGACTAAGGAGTTTGTCACGAGATGATGTATTATGGAATGAGTAAAGAGACTTGCCAATAACGAGATTGAACTAGGTATGAAGATACCGACGGCCGAATCTCGGGCAAGTAACATACCGATGGACAAAGGGACTACGTATGTGGTCATAACGGTTCGACTGATAAAGATCCTCATAGAATATGTAGGAGCCAATATGAGCATCCAGGTTCCGCTATTGGTTATTGACCAGAGAGGTGTCTCAGTCATGTCTACATAGTTCTCGAACCCGTAGAGTCTGCACGCTTAATGTTCGATGACGATATAGTATTATATGAGTTGTGTGATTTGGTGACCGAATGTTGTTAGGAGTCCTGAATGAGATCACGGACATGACGAGGAGTCTCGAAATGGTCGAGAGGTAAAGATTTATATATAGGACGATGGTATTCAGACGCCGAAAGTGTTTCGGAGGGTACCGGGTACATATCGGGTCACCGGAACGGGTTCCGGGCACCCTCGGCAAAAGATATGGGCCTTATGGGCCAAGAGGGGAAAAACACTAGCTACAAGGGGCTGGTGCGCCCCCCATATGGGCTGGCCAAGGTGGAGAAGGAAAGGGGAAGGAGGAAAGGAAAGAAAGGGAATAGGATTCCCCCTCCCCCCCTCCTCTTTCCTTCCCCCTCTCACTAATATGGCAGGGGAGGGGCGCAACTTGGGAGGAGCCCAAGTAGGACTCAGCCTACTTTGGGTGCCCTCCTGGCTGCTCCTCCTCCCCTCCACCTATATATGAAAGTTCTAGTTATCGACTAGAGGGGGGGTGATTAGGCGATTTTTATGAAAGTCTTCAAAACATGAAAGTTTCGAAGACAAACACGAAATCAGGACCTATAAACATGCAGCGGAAGATGAACTACACTAGGCAAGCCATAGT
Source organism: Triticum timopheevii (assembly GCA_963921465.1). Taxonomy (NCBI): domain Eukaryota; kingdom Viridiplantae; phylum Streptophyta; class Magnoliopsida; order Poales; family Poaceae; genus Triticum; species Triticum timopheevii. The sequence continues at coordinate 203,011,985 of OY997270.1, forward strand.
GAGACAAGTATGAAGCTAAAACATGATGACATATAGCAACTAGGTAGTAGGATCAGGATGGAAGATAGTGCGAAGCCAATCAGAACAAGTAGTCACACAGTGAAGTCAAACAGGCATAGCAATCAGGCAATGACTTCACAAAGATGAACTGTAAGTAAGGAGAGTAAGAGATAGAACCAGTGCATTGTGAAGACAAGGATTTGTTTGACAAGTTCCAGTTGTTGTGACAACTGTACGTCTGGTTAGGGAGGCTGAGATTGAACTCAGAAGACCGTGTCTTCACCTTATTCCCCTTGAGCTAAGGACACACAGTCCTCGCCCAATCACTCTGGTAAGTCTTCAAGGTAGACTTCCAAACCTTCACAGACTTCGTTCACCGGCAATCCACAATTACTCTTGGATGCTCAGAACGCGACGCCTAACCGGCTGGAGGATTCACAGTCCTCAAGTGTAACAAGTCTGCAGATCACGCGGACACAAAGACTTCCGTGATGCCAGACACTCTTTGGGCTCTGGGTGTTTTGGTATTTATCCTCACAAGGATTTCTCTCTCAAATTCTTCGGAGGTGGGTTGCTCTCAACGACAAAAGCCGTGCACTAACTCTGAGCAACCACCAATTTATGGTGTAGGGGGCGGGCTATGCCACTGGGCAACCCGACCTGATTTGTCCTAAATGACCCTGGGTCACTAAGGAACTGACACGTGCCACAACAGTCAGATTTCAAACACACGCGACAGCTTGACTTGGGCTACAAGTAAAGCTGACTTATCCTACTCTGGATAAGATTTGCTCTCATTGTCTTCGCTCGAAGACATAGGAATTTGGTTGAGCATCACATCAGTCACTCTGACTTTGTTCACTTGGACCCCACTTAACAGTGCGGTGGTTCCTATGACTCAACAAAGAAGAAAAGAAACAACAAAACTACTAAGTCTTCGCGCTCCATAGTCTTCACTCAATGTCTTCTTCTGTCATAGTCTTCAATATGAATATCTTCACGTACCACCATTATCTTCAATGTCTTCATACATTTTTAGGGGTCATCTCCGGTAGGAAACCGAATCAAAGAGGGACTACTACCTGTGTTATCCTGCAATTCTCACAAACACATTAGTCCCTCAACCACGTTTGTCGTCAATACTCCAAAACCAAACTAGGGGTGGCACTAGATGCACTTACAATCTCCCCCTTTTTGGTGATTGATGACAAACTGGTTGAAGTTTTCAACGGGGATATAAATATGTGAAATTGTGAAGGATGAGGTATTGTCTTCGTAAGTAGCAAAAGGCTCCCCCTGAAGATGTGCATATAAATAATTTGCTTTTGGAATGCAAATGCACATGGCAGGTTCTACTTGTGGAGATCCTCTTCAACTTATGAAGACAATTCATCATGCATGACCTGATGCAACGAAGATAATGGCATGCATAATGAAAAATGGACGTCTGCAAAATGATTGAAGTGCGGAAGTTATCGTCGCACATGCGGAATTTATCATCGCATCACAAAATAGCAAATAAGTAGCAGACGACCATCGAGTTTAAGTGTTACAACTCAGAGAACCCAATGTATCAAAAGCAAGAGTTGTAAACACGTGGCAGAATATAATGCAACCGCCCATAAGAACCCGCTTGAAGACTATCAACTCATAGCTTCTCCCCCTTTTGTCAGTAAGGACCAAAAAGGGTTGAAGACATTGAGCCTCTACTCGTTCCCAGAAGGAGTAGGAGAAGATGCAGGGTTGGTGTCGAGGTTTGGCGGTGCAGACAACTTGGAGCAGTGTCGATGCGTGTTGGAGGTGGCGAAGTAGCATCATCTTGATCATCGATCACACGAGCATTCACAGTTGCAGCAGAAGAGGAGAACTCGGAGTCTTCAAGAGATGGAGTGCGCCACAGAACAGCATTTCTGGGCGGAGTGGAACAAACTTGAATCGCTCTGAGAAGCCATCGTCCTGAAGATCTCCCTCAGCACACATAAGCGTCAGCCCTTTCCATGTGCGTCGACAGGTTTCATGGGCTACAAAGGCATTCTTGGTTGCAAGGTTGCGAATGCGATTGACGTCAATCATGATGCTCTGCATCTGGCGCTTGAGCCAATCATGATGCCTATCATGTTTCTGATGCAGGCCAATGAGAAGCTCTCGGTCATTAAGAACACGAGACCGCTTTCGAGGCCGTTGAGCAATAGTGCTGTTAGTGGCTTCAGTTATGGCACGGTGAGGTGCACGTGTAGTACAAGCCAACGGATAGACACGAGTGGCAGCCAGCACACCTTCAATGGGCTGAGTGAAGCTTTGACGATCAACATTATGAAGGTAAAGTGGCTCTTTGTCAGGCTCTGGATAGATGGCTTCAACAGACATATCAACATCAGGCAAGAAGATAATGTGATTGCGTGCAGATGGCTAATAGTTGAAAGCAGTGTGAAGCTTGATCAGACGCATGATCCATGGAGCATAGAACTTCAAACCAAAGATGTCAGACCCTGATGCAGCAAGTTGGCGGATGAAGAAATCCTGTGCATTGAAGCTTTTGCCATGAAGAATATGGAAGACCAGTGTCTTCATTGCACCTTCTAGCTTAGCCTGTGGAGAATGTCCTTTGATAGGCCGGAGAGTTCGCCTGATGATGTGATAGATCGTGCGTGGCAGATACTCAAGGTCTTCAACAAAGAACTCCGTAGGATATTCTACATCTGGAGGCAATGGCTTCATCATGCTCAGCATTTGTCTCATGTTGGGTTCAGGCTTGTGAAAGATGCTCTCCACTACAGCAGTGTGAAGCTGACAACCAGGCTCATAGAGATCACCTGGAGTGGGCAGGCCAGTAAGCTCAATGGCATCAAATGCTTTGGCTTCATGATGGACATTGCATGTCATCCACTCAAGGACCCAAGTCTTCGGATCCCTGTTGTAGCCTCTGATATGCAAAGTGGCGTAGAATTGGAGCAGCAACTCTTCATTCCAGTGCTCCTTGTCAGTGACAAAATGCAGTAAGCCAGCCTCTCTGAAGCAATCAAGGTCTTCTTCCAAGCAGGGCAGGACAGCTATGGCTTCAGTATCAAGACGCATATGCAGAAATATGCGGCCTTGGTTGTACAGAATGCTTGAATAGTAGCTACGCTGTTGATAGCTCTAGAACCGATCAGATGAAATCTTGGGCTTGGTGTAGGGGTTCTTGTCGCTATTGAAGAAGGTATTGTGGGCAATGAAGCCATTGACATTGAAGGATCCTGGTGAAGAGGCAGTACCTGGAAATCTGGGTAGTCTTGGCTTTGGCTTCTAAACCTGAGGCATGTGCTCGACATGGTAGTCAAATTGAGGACCAGCAGCAGGTGGAGGAATCAGAATAGGCCATCTGACAGTGACAAGCTGGCCATAGTTGTATGCTTGCTCAATAGTGTGTGGCCTTGGAGGCGGAATAGGAGCAGTGGCATTAACTTCAGGCTGCAGATTGACGACAGGTGCGACATTGACTTCATCTTCTTGAGGGGCTTCATTGGCTTCATTGGCCATTGGTGCATTGACCACTGTAGGCTCCACATTAGCGTCGGCCATGACAACATCATTGGCTTCAGGAATATCATGTGTGGCAGCCTTAGGGTTCTCACTCTCCACTTGAGTAGCTGGAGGTTCTAGCATGGACGGGTTCTCTTCATTAACTTCTTCTTGTGTTGTAGGGGGGTAGTGACACGCTCTTCTTCTTGTGTTACTCCGGCTGATGCAGCTGGAGGGTCTTCAGCAGTACTGGCTTCAGACACAGGGACCATCACAAAAGGATTGTCTTTAGGGAACACTTGACGTGCCACTGAGCTTGACAAGTTGGAGTCCTCTTCTGTGATGGTGGTCATGGAGGGCTTGAAGCCTTTGTGAAGCCGTTTGTATACATGCGACGCCTTTGGCGATGGTGAAGTCTCCATGTAGTTGTCATCGTTTGACATGGGGCTGATGACAGGCACGCTTGACGGCTGGGGTGTACTTGGTGAGGCTTGTGGGGTAGCTTGCTGGGGGCGATCAGCCCACGATGCATCTTGTGATATTGGCGTCAAAGGATGACCGATGCTGATAAGCTCACTATTCGTTTGAACAGGTGATGATACCGATGGGCGCTCGATCTGAGGAAGTACTGTATCATCGTGAGAAATATCTTCAGTCGCGATGGGGTCAACGACTGGAACTTCTTGAACTTCAGGAGCCTCTGTGGAAGCAGGCTCATGAACAATCATCTCACGTTCTTGGTTTGCAGACGAAGGGGGAACAAAGGCAAGGGGTTCAACAACAAGGGGCTCTATAGGAGCAGCCCGTTCTCTTCTCTTGGCATTTCTCTTCTTAGGGGGTGGTTCTTCATCAGTGGTGCACTTGGTTTTACGCTTCCTGGCTTCGGCTTCAGCTGCCTTGGTTTTCTTCTGTTCAGAAGCCACTGAAGGAGCCTTGGGCTTCGAGCCGCGCATGCTGGCAGGGAAGACAATGTGTGGTTCTTCCTGCCATGGTTCCTCAGTTTGGGCTTCAGATGACTTCTTTTTCTTGGCAACCATTGAGGGGTCAATGCCAGGGCAGCCAAGTGCCTTGCGCTTTTCAGCTTCATTGTAGGCTTGAACGCATTTGTCAGCGAGTGCTTTCATGCGCTCTCTTGAGCCTTTGGCTTCCTCGCGTTTCTTTCGAAACGACTCCTTGAGGTCATTGAGCATCACCTTGAACTTTTGCACATTAGCCACATTCAGCCTAGTGACATGCTTCTTGAACTGTTCCTTCTCGAAGTCGATCTTTCGCTTTTGTTCAATGATGCGCTGGGCCAGAGCAAGTTCAGGAGCTATGGCGCCTTGAAAAGCAACGCTGACGCCAATGGGAAGCTGAAGGTCCTCAAAGCTGAGCTCCTGATTATCAAACCACTCATCAATGAAGTTCTTCAGAATGTTGACATCAAAGAGGGGCAGATCGTTGAAGATCTCCGCCTCTTGCTTGCTCTTGATCAGCTGTTCCAGAGCATCCTCGCCAAATTCTTCATCAGAAGACAAGAGGTTCAGACTCATTCCTCAGAATGGCAGCAGGCATCAGTGCTTGACTCAGTTTCTGAACAGGTGCCTTATGAGGCTTCTCACGCCTCTTGGAGATACGAGAGATATCTTCAGAGTCATTGCTTAGAGCAGGAGGGGCGGTTGCCAATGGCTTCACTCTTGAAGCTTTTGGAGCAGCAGATGATTTTGAAGCTTTAGTCTTCTTTTGCTTCTTAGACTTTGGAGGTGGAGGTGGAGCTTCGTCAGTGTCAGCATCATCATCATCAGAATGATCCACTTTGGCACCACGAACAGTAATGTGAGTGATGAGGCCAGCAAGATTGTAGAAGGGGCCAATCCTGTTTTCATTGGCTTCACGGGTGCCATCATCCCGAGGTGCGGAGGGACTAGGGTTGAAGTCAAGCCCCAGATCCTTCTTGTTCGTAGCAGCTGAGTTTTTGGCAAACTGGTAATTGCGCTTGAACAAATTGTCTTCACGACACCAGAGTAGTGAGGACGGATCAGCATTCTCAGGCTGTGGTCCGCGCACCATGCAAGGATAGAAGCCTTGCTCAATAGCTTCAGCCTGATTCCTGGGTGGATGATTTCTGTACAGAATATCATTCCAGGGTGCCTTGATGGCATTCTTCTCTGCATATTCCTTGGTGATGAAGCGGTATCTGAACCACTCTTCTGCCCAATATCTTCGAATCCATTGGATTCGATTCTTGCATTCAGTATAGGTTTCCTCTGGATCAGTTTTGTACATCTCATGCAAATCAGGTGGTAAATCCTTGGAAGTGTCACCACGACGCTGTCTGCCTCCCTTTCTCGCTGATTTTCTAGTTGCCATGAAGTGTAAACTGAAAGGCTTCAGTACTTTCAAAGGCTTCAAACGGCTGGACTGACAGGAACTAGCTTCAGGTGAGTTGATGTGACTCTGCAAGAATTCTGCAAACGAATGCAGACTATGAGAACCAAGGGATTCTCCCACGGACATGTACCTGTGACAGCATTAAAGGTGCGAGGGAAGGGGACGAGGTCATATGCATTCTCAGAAGATTTTGAAGATAAATCAGTTTGAAGGCATTGACCTCATAACGCGAAGACATTCACTTATATGATGAGAGTTGGTTCCAGAGTTGTACAAATCCAAGAATAAGTACAAGTGAGTAATCTAACTTGTGAAGAAGCATAAGTGAATATACTAGGCAAAATATGAGATGCAGAAAGAGATAGATCCATGTTCGAAGATCTAGAAACCACTTTAGGTAGGAAGGGATGAATCTATCGGATCAAAAAGAAGGTAAAAAGTAAACTTTTATTACCACATGATGAACTGCTAGACGGAGCAAAGATGGATGCCGGGCAGTTCGATCTCCCATGCCCTAACTTGGCGACGGAAGACACCTACGGCGACGGCGGAGAAGACGAGTGTCGGTGTCAAAACCGGCGGATCTCGGGTAGGGGGTCCCGAACTGTGCGTCTAGGCGGATGGTAACAGGAGACGAGGGACACGATGTTTTTACCCAGGTTCGGGCCCTCTCGATGGAGGTAAAACCCTACGTCCTGCTTGATTAATATTGATGATATGGGTAGTACAAGAGTGGATCTACCATGAGATCAAGGAGGCTAAACCCTAGAAGCTAGCCTATGGTATGATTGTTGCAATGTATGTTGTCCTACGGACTAAAGCCCTCCGGTTTATATAGACACCGGAGGGGCTAGGGTTACACAGAGTCGGTTACAATGGTAGGAGATCTACATATCCATATTGCCAAGCTTGCCTTCCACGCCAAGGAAAGTACCTTCCGGACACGAGCCGGAGTCTTCAACCTTCTATCTTCGTAGTCTTGGAGTTCGGCGGATAATGATAGTCCGGCTGTCCAGACACCCCCTAGTCCAGGACTCCCTCAGTAGCCCCTGAACCAGTCTTCAATGACGATAAGTCTGGCGTGCATAATGTTCGGCATTGCAAGGCGGGTTCCTCCCTTGAATAATTCAGAGAAGATCATGAACACCAGGATAGTGTCCGGCTCTGCAAAAATAATTTCCACATTCCACCGTAGAGAGAAATAAATATATACACTAGCTCAATCTGCTGACGTATTATGCGGCGTGACATCACACCGCTACCAAGCCTTCGTTTGAATTGTTTTTCACTATACCACCTTAGCACGTTTAGCGAAGCGGTTTCCTTGGCACGTCTTGTCGAAGCAGAGATCGTGTTCCCCTTATTCCGGGATCCTCATCAATACGTGCGTGGGTAACCCAACCGTTCCCGTCGCCACGCCTCCTCTATCGAAGGGGAATCCCAAACGGTCACGGAGACGGCCCTTGGTATTTCTACCCCTTTATAAGAGGACCAAGGCCTGTCCTTGTTCTTCAATCTCGCATCGAATCCATTCTCCGCCCCTAGTTCCAACACCCAGAGCTTCAGATTCGAGCGCTTCGGACCCTCAACCATGTCCGGCTCCGACCTCCAGGGCCGGTGGATGCCCTCCTCCGTCACGGAGGACATATTGAAGTTGCGTGAGGCCAAGTACCTGGCCTACGAGGTTTCGCACAGGTTGCCTGCCCAAGGGCAGGCCGTGCCCGCCCCCGAGCCCGGTGAATACGTCGTTTTCGCATCCCACCTCCGTCGGGGTTTAGGCTTCCCGACGGATCCCTTCGTGAGAGGGCTCCTGTTCTACTATGGGCTGGACTTTCATGACTTGGCTCCGGAGTCCATCCTCCATATCTCCGCATTCATTATCGTCTGCGAAGCCTTCCTCCGCGTCATTCCCCACTTCGTCCTATGGCTGAAGACCTTCAAGGTGGAGCCGAAGATGATCGGGGGGCGTCAAGCGGAGTGCGGCGGGGCGACCATAAGCAAAAAGGTCGATGCCCCGTGGCCCGAGGGTTCCTTCCAAGAGGAACTCGGACTGTGGCAGCAGGAGTGGTTCTACATCACCGCTCCAAGGGGTAGCAAGCAGAAGCCGCCGCCCTTATTCCGCCCGGGACCTCCACGCCAACTGATGTCGTGGGTCAACCAAGGGCTCAACTGGGGGCCGTTCGAGGACGTGCCCTCACTGCAGGGCCGGATTCAAGACCTCCAAGCGAGGGAGATCGACCTGATCAAGGTGATGCAGGTTATGCTAATCAAGCATCTTCCGCCCTGCAAACGCCGTCCTCTCCGTCTATGGGAGTTCAATCCGGAGGGACCTCGTATTCTCCAACACTTTATGGGTGCAACACCCGCGGAGATGTACAAGCTGTTCTTCGGACCGCAGGTGGCGTGTCCGGATTCAGCCGAGGACGCAGGCCTAAGCCGCGATCGCCCGGATACTCAGGTAAATAGCTCAGAGTCTGGACATTCTGTTTATATGCCTTTCTAGAGTTCGTCTCCTGACCCTTTGTTCTTTACAGGAATGGGTGGCGCGATCAAGGCTGATAAGGTGTCCGGCCCCCCTCCGAGAGACTGCACTGGAGCCCGTGCTGGTCAGAATGTTGGAGGTTGCGCCCACAGAAGGGGGCGACGGGGAAAATAGAGGAGCTAATATTTCGCCCAAAGGGGCGACTGAAGAGGAGGGAACCAAGAACCCCTCCCTTCAGAGGGAGAAGAGGACCGCCTCCGAAGATCCGGAGGCCAAAGCCCCTAAGCGTGAGAAGAGATCTTCCCCGGGGGGTCCGGCGCCCGGAAAGAATCCGGACGCACAATCATCACCAAAGGATCGGCCCTCCAGCGAGCCGTGAGTATGAAAGAGGGAATTTAATTAGTAAGGAAATACCTTCATTTGTGCTTCTGTGGGTAACCGAAATATTTATTTTGCAGTTCGGATCTGCAGCCTTCTCAGATGAGTTCATCTTCGGGGGACCTTCTTCCGGAGATGATGGAGAGCGATACGCCTCCGTCCGCAGCGCCGCCAGATGAGGCAGGCGAACCCGAAGTGTCATCGCGGAGGGTATCCCCGAGTCCGGAGGGGCCAGAGAGTTCGGCACCTACTAGTGTCTGGCCGGGAGAACTGAAGAATCTGCTTGAGAGGGCGTCCGTTTCAGAAGATCATCGTGCGTTAATGCGCATGGTGATTGGAAGGATTTCGTCCGCCGAGAGCGAATTGCGTAATGCCGCCATGAGTTTGCTGGCGGGTTTTGAGGTATGCGGAAATAACGCACCCCTTTGTCTTTTAACAGTTTTGCATATAAAAATGCGCCATGTATAGATAGTAGCCCCTGAGACTCGGTAGGTTGTCGGAAACGACAGCGTACCGAGGATCGAAATCTAAAGTAATTAATTCCGTCCTTCCTATGAGGTGGCGGATGGTCCGGGGGCTAGCCGGACTAGTGAGTTTGCCGAATTAACTCGGCAACTTGACTTGGCAGATGAAGACATCGCACTTGTCAACAGGCGACTTGACGAGTCGCAAGGTAAAAGAGTTCTCCGCAGTCGCTTTATTAAGGGGGGTCAAAGCCCGCCTCTAATAAATTATATGTTGTTCGTACAGACGGTGCTGCTGCTGTGGAGAGCCTTCGGGCCGAACTAGCTCTAGCTAAGGAGCAAGCCCGAAGGAGTGACGCGGCTGCCTCGAGGGCGGCCGAGGAGTTGAAAGCCGAAAAGGCTGCGCACTGCCTAAGCAGGGCGGAGATGGCCGAATTGGCCATGAAATTAAAGGATGCTACCGACCGCCATGAGGCTCTTGAAAAGGAGCGCTTATCGGAGCGGGAAGACCTGAAGAAGGCCACCGCCGAAGCCAAGGATGCCCGCTCTGCAATGCCGGCTATGAAGGAGGAACTGGGCCAGGCCGGAGAGATTATGGCTGGCAAATCTTTTCTGCTGCGTCGCCGGTTTATGGATGCAAAGTATGCTCAATTTGAGCGGCTGTGGAGTCCGGAGGATCCGTATATGGATTTAGCTGCGAGTGTGGCTGATGCCGTTAAGCACTTCCGGAGCCAGGAGGATCACGAGACGGAAGAGCTATATTGGTCTCAATTCCACAGTCCGGATCGCTCACTTCCATTAACAGACCGGCTGGCCGAATGGGCCGAGCTAAATAGATTGTCCGGACTTTCCATGACTGACATCGTGGCCCATGTGTGGCCAGAGAGGTCCAAGGTGACGAGCTACTTTGGCTTACTGCAGCAATTCCTTGGGGCAGTGCCGCATATAAAGGAGATGAAGCGGTCGGCCTGCATCGAGGGCGCGCGGATGGCTCTTGCACGTGTGAAGGCGCATTGTCCGGAGATGGATGCCACCGCTGTTGCCGCCCAGGGTTCGGATGAAAACCGACTCCCTGCCGAGCACTACTTCGGCGAAGTTATGCGTGCCACTCGTGTAATAGAGTCGCAGTGCTCAAAGAATGTCACGTTCGAATGAACGCATTAATTTGTAAATCGATGATTATGTTATAACTGCTTTTTATACTTGTGCGTCCCAAGTAATAAAACTTCTCCTTTGCGGCCGTTTACGTATACTGTTGTATAACTTGAAAGATGGCAGTCTTCGGCTTCAGCCCCCACGCACAAGGTGCGGGGGTGTTCGCAAAATAGCGCATTTTCACACTTAATCCGACGTCTCGGTCCTGTTTAAGGAGGTGGTAGCGTAGCGAACTAGGCAATCCGGACTATAATGCTTTATCACTTTCACTTAGCCAGTGGAGCTCGAGGGTGGGGCTACGATATAGCCCCTGGTGGCCCCGCACATCTCCGAATTCGGGGTGCATAAGTGCCTGACCGGGAAACGGTCCTTCGTCAAAGCGGGGAATTCTAAACATTCCGGTGGTCGATCGAGTGGTTGACCAGTCTCTCGCTGTATCATGACAGTCAGTTTTCGGCTTTCTCTACTGAGGTGCTCGCCCAGCCGAACTGGGGCACAATCGCAGTAGTTCTCCTGGTGCCGCGTTAGCCGATGATACGGAACGTAAGGCAGCAAAACACAGGAGCCGGGCAAACCCAACATTTGACCAAAGACATGATTCGGAGATGATGCATATAATGCCTAACTCGAGACGCCGAACACTCCCTAAGGTGTTCGGTCTTTATAATAATGGGCAGAACGATGCCCTAAGCCCCTAGTGTCCAGGTACGGGCATGGTCTTATGACACGGCCGATGCCAAAGCGTCAGGCTCCGCTTTGGTTATAGGAAGAAACCAAGGGAGAATAACAACAAGAGACAGTAAAAAAAGGTTTACGCAGGGTCTTAATCTGAAAAGAATCCTCACAACGGGTCCCTACTGCACGTCTGTGCCTGTGTCTCCGTTGCGCCGTTTATCCTGGACGGGTGTGCACTTTGTTCATCTGTAAAAAGAGAGGGACGTTTAGTTCGAAAACAAATCGTGTGAAAAATATGTGTAAAACAAGAAATATAAATAATTAAAGCGGGGTTTGTATGGACCCGCGGTTGTTTTGTGCGCGCAGCCCCCTGTAATGGGGTATGCGGCTAGGGAGGCCCTAGCCTGCTGAGGCCGGATTCGTCTATCCGAGTCCGGGGTCTTTAAGCGACCCTCGCACTGAAATGACGCCACGCGGACTGGGCATCTTGAGTGTAAGAGACGCGTAATGCGGTATAGCATTGAAGCAGACAAAAGCCTTTCGTCCCAAGAGTGCTTGATATTCACTTTCAAATGGGACGATGTGAAAAATTAATTCTTCGCGCCGAAAGTTGTTCGGCGATCCGAACACGACTTCTAGTAAGATGGAGCCTGTGCACTTGGCGTAAGGGCCTGGCGTCACTCCTTTGAAGGAAGTGCGGCTGTGTCGGATTTTAGCAGGGTTTACCCCCATCCTACGGATTGTTTTTGAATACAGCAAGTTTAAGTCGCTGCCTCCGTCCATTAGGACATGAGTAAATTGTAATCCGTCTATTATGGGATTCAATATCAGGGGAGTCCGTCCCGCATTTCGAACGCTTCTGGAATAGTCCAGGTGGTCGAAAGTGATTGGTTTTGATGTCCAATCTCTATTGTCTGCTGAGTTGGACCGCGCGAAGCTCTTTTTAGAAAGTGCCGCACTATTTTTCCGTGTTATCACATGAAGTGAGTTGACTGCTTTGACCCCTTGTGGGAAAGTCTTTTGTTTTCCGGTGCTCTGCTGGTGGGGTCTATCTTCTTCGCTTGACGCGCCGAGTCCCTTGTGTTCGGCATTTAGTCGGCCGGACTGTTTAAAAACCCAACAATCCCTGTGGGTGTGATTTGCAGGCCTTCCGGGGGTACTGTGGATTTGACATATCCGACCCAAAATCTTCTTTAAGTTGGACAATTCATCACTGTCATCCTTTAGAGGCTGTGTTTTATTATTGGGCCGCGAGCTTTTAAATCCGGCGTTGACTGCCGTACTCTTTGGGCTTTTCTCTTTATTCCGGCGCTGCTCTTTTCTGCGCCGTGATTTTCCGTTTCCATCTCTTATCTCGGATGTACTTGGGTCGCTGGTGCTGCATCTTGCTAACCAGCTATCCTCTCCCGCACAGAAGCGGGTCATGAGGCTTGTTAGTGCGGACATTGTCCTCGGTTTCTCTTGACCGAGGTGCCTGGCGAGCCATTCGTCTCGGACATTGTGCTTGAAAGTTGCTAAGGCTTCGGCGTCCGGACAGTCGACTATTTGGTTCTTTTTGGTAAGGAACCTGTTCCAGAATTTCCGCGCTGACTCTCCGGGCTGTTGAGTTATATGACTTAGATCATCTGCATCCGGAGGCCGGACATAAGTCCCTTTCAAATTTGCTCTAAACGCGTCCTCGAGCTCTTCCCAATTTCCAACAGTATTTTCTGGGAGGCTTTTAAGCCAATGCCGGGCTGGCCCTTTGAGCTTGAGGGGTAAATATTTTATGGCGTGGAGATCGTCTCCTCTGGCCATATGTATATGTAGTATATAATCTTCTATCCAGACTCCAGGTTCTGTTGTTCCATTGTAGGCCTCTATGTTGATGGGTTTAAATCCTGCTGGGAATTCATGGTCCAGCACCTCATCGGTGAAACATAGTGGGTGTGCGGCGCCCCTGTATTTGTGTGTGCCGCAATCATCGGACACTTGGCGTGTTGCCTTGCTTCTTGGGGCCTTCTCCTTTGGCCCGTAAATGGACCTGGCTGGGCCATCCATCCTTCCGAATCGTTGGTGGATTTATGTGTGGCGCCGCTTTCATAATTTGGCCTGTCATCTGGCCGTCTATCCAACCAGGCAGCCCCTTTATTTTTGGACGGTGGAGGCTCTATGGCCTCCTCGTCGAATTCCGGTAGCAGCTTGCGCTTCGGGTAGCTCTTTGATTGGTGGCCATTGCCATACTTATCTGCGATTTTGAGCACTTTGCTCCATCTCATTTTGAGTGTGTCTTCCGCTGTTTTGAGCCTCCATTTTTCCTTCTTCAGGCTTCTTGCAGTACTGACGAGTCTTTTCCGAAGGTTCTTACTCTCCGGCGACGTGTCCGGCATATGGTCGTCCGGACTGTTGTCTTCGCCAGGCTTGGATTGGTTATCTGACTCGCCGTGTTCGGACGGTTGCTTATTTGCATGTTCGTCGTCCGATTGTGAGCCCTGCCGTATCGCGGGCTCGTTGGGAGCGTTGTTGTCGTCGAGGCGGGACTTAGGGCGGCGTCTACGCCGTCGTTTTGGTCATTTATCGGCGGGGTCATCTTCTGCCGCGGCCCGTTGGTCCTCGTTATCGCTCCCCTTTGGGGTATCCACCATATATATGTCATGCGACGAGGTGGTCCTGTTGTGCTGTATAAGCTCTGTTTTTTCTTCGTCTCCAGCATCGTCTTCCATAGCGTCGATGTCTTCGGAGTCGTAGTCTAGCATGTCGGTTAGATCGTCGACAGTGGCTACAAAGTGGGTGGTGGGTGGGATCTGAATTTCTTCGTCGTCCGAACCCCAACCATCCTGGCCATAGTCCGGCCAGGACTCTCCTGATAACGAGAGATGTTTTAGTAAATTCAGGGTATCGCCAAAAGGCGAGTACTGAAAGATGGCCACGGCGGTGAATTCCATAACCGGCGCCCAATCCGGATCGATTGGTAGGGGCGCGGGAGGTTCGGAGTCCGGCGAGGAGTCCGGCGCCTCGGAATCACGAGTTTCGCAGGGGACAAGGTCAGTGTTCGGCTCTATCGCCATGGATGTTAAAGCCCCCAGGGCGGCGTCTATCCGCCGGCCCTCGATCTGGGCGATCGGCTCCGGGCTAATGGCCGAAGCAGATTCGTGTGCGGCCACCAAGGCACTGTCCGGCGGCAGAGCTAGATCATGCCCATCGTTACAGTGCGGCGCGCTTGGCTGTGGCTCGAGTCCGTCGAAGATCAAGTCTCCGCGGACATCGGCCGTGAAGTTTAAGCTTCCGAATCTGACCTGACGGCCAGGGGCGTAGCTTTCGATCAGCTCCAGATGGCCAAGTGAATTGGCCCGCAGTGCGAAGCCGCCGAATACGAAGATCTGTCCGGGGAGAAAAGTCTCGTCCTGGACAGCGTCGTTGGTTGAAGATGCCATCAAGCCTATCGGTGATGACACAGAGGAACTCTCAATGAAAGCACCAATGTCGGTGTCAAAACCGGCGGATCTCGGGTAGGGGGTCCCGAACTGTGCGTCTAGGCGGATGGTAACAGGAGACGAGGGACACGATGTTTTTACCCAGGTTCGGGCCCTCTCGATGGAGGTAAAACCCTACGTCCTGCTTGATTAATATTGATGATATGGGTAGCACAAGAGTGGATCTACCACGAGATCAAGGAGGCTAAACCCTAGAAGCTAGCCTATGGTATGATTGTTGCAATGTATGTTGTCCTACGGACTAAAGCCCTCCGGTTTATATAGACACCGGAGGGGCTAGGGTTACACAGAGTCGGTTACAATGGTAGGAGATCTACATATCCGTATTGCCAAGCTTGCCTTCCACGCCAAGGAAAGTACCTTCCGGACACGAGCCGGAGTCTTCAATCTTCTATCTTCGTAGTCTTGGAGTCCGGCGGATAATGATAGTCCGGCTGTCCGGACACCCCCTAGTCCAGGACTCCCTCAACGAGGTCCGCGGCCGGCGTGAGGACGGCGTCGAGGAGGTCGCGGCAGCTAAGCGCTTCGTCGTCAGCGTCGGCGAGAGCTAGCGTAGGCGCTAGGGTTTACGAGAGATGGAGAAGGAGGAAGAAGGATTTTGACCGAGACAAGACAGGCATTTATAAGGATAGAGACAGCATAGTGCAATTACGCAGGTGCCCCTGGCGGTTCACATCTGATGGACACGTGGCGAACATGCAACTTATTGAAAGTTGTTCCACGTCCCACACACGCCTGGATTGTCGGGGTGGTCGTTCCGAATTCTCCGGGTTTCAAGCAACAAGGATAACTCATTAAGGCTAGATATAAATGTTTGTCTCTGTATCTTCTTCTGACAAGGACGCAGAGAAGACATTCAACAGTTTCAACAGAATGCATATGATTTGGATAGATAGAGCTTGAGATAGAAAGCATAGAGGGATTAGAGTCCGATCACATTCACTTAGTTCAAAAGATTCAAAACAAGAAGACTTATCCATAAGTGAATGCTGTAGAGGACAGAATACAGTATGTATATATATAACAGTGTAAAGCCAAACCAATAACCATGAAGTCAAATTAATGTTGAAGTTAAATCAATAGCGAAGACTTTGCAAATATGACGCCATGAGGAAACACTTCATAAGAGTTTGGTGGTGGCGTTACCCACCGTATAGGAAGTATTAGACCCAGACACGACGCACAATTATCGTGGCGCTCTGAAGTCAATTTCCACGTTAACGTATTCACACTCAGAGTGTATGTCTTCATTGATTGAAGATATACATTACTTCGTGTGTTGCACATCTAAGTCATCAACATGCATAAGTGTTAGGATGAGTGCCTAATCACAGGACATTCGAGGATTCCAAGATATTTAGCTCACACCGCAACTTGCAAAACCTTTTCTCATCCAAGGGCTTAGTGAAGATATCAGCCAACTGATCTTCTGTTTTGACGTGAATGATATCAATATCTTCTTTCATAACATGATCTCTGAGGAAGTGATGATGAATCTCAATGTGCTTTGTCTTCGAGTGCTGAACTGGGTTATTGGCAATCTTGATAGCGCTTTCATTATCGCAGTAGAGTGGCACAAGCTTCAGGTGAATGCCATAGTCCTTAAGAGTTTGCTTCATCCACAGAAGCTGAGCGCAGCAAGATCCAGCAGCAATGTATTCAGATTCAGCACTTGAGAGTGATACACAGTTCTGCTTCTTTGAAGACCAACAGACAAGGGATCGACCCAGAAAGTGACATGTTCCTGATGTAGACTTGCGATCCACCTTGTCACCAGCATAATCAGCATCCTAAAAACCAACCAGATCAAACTCTGAGCCCTTTGGATACCATAATCCTAGTGTTGGGGTGTAAGCCAAATATCGAAGAATTCGCTTCACAGCTAAGTGATGCGACTCCTTTGGTGCCGCTTGGAATCGGGCACACATGCAAACACTAAGCATGATATCAGGCCTAGATACACATAAGTAAAGTAAAGAACCAATCATGGAGCGGTATACCTGTTGATCGAAATCTTTACCATTAACGTCGGGGCTTAGATGACTTTTGGTTGGCATTGGCATCGTGTATCCTTTGCAGTCTTGCATTCCAAACTTCTTCAGGCAATCTTTGAGATATTTTTCTTGAGATATGAAGATGTCGTTGCGTTGCTGACGGATTTGAAGACCGAGAAAGAACTTCAGCTCACCCATCATGGACATTTGATATTGTTCTTGCATCATGTGAGCAAATTCATCACTGTATTTCTTGTTGCTGCAACCGAAGATAATGTCATCCACATAGATTTGGCACACAAACAGTTCACCATCATATGTCTTCGTGAAGAGAGTGGGATCTAGAGAACCAGGTTTGAAGCCTTTGCTCTTCAGGAAGTCTTTGAGTGTGTCATACCAAGCACGAGGGTCTTGTTTGAGGCCATACAGTGCCTTGTTGAGCTTGTATACCATATCAGGATGTTTTGGGTCTTCAAAGCCAGGCGGTTGTGCAACATATACTTCTTCTTCAATCTTTCCATTGAGAAAGGCACTCTTCACATCCATTTGATACAGAAGGATGTTATGATGATTTGCGTAGGCTAGCAGTATGTGAATGGCTTCGAGCCTAGCCACTGGAGCAAATGTTTCATCGAAGTCAATTCCTTCCACTTGTGTGTATCCTTGAGCAACGAACTGTGCTTTGTTTCTAACTACTTGACCATGCTCGTCTTGTTTGTTGCGATATATCCATTTTGTGCCTATTATGTTGTGCTTGCGCGGATCAGGACGCTTGACTAATTCCCACACATTGTTCAGCTCAAACTGTTGAAGCTCTTCTTGCATAGCTTGAATCCATTCAGGTTCCATGAAGGCTTCAGCAACTTTCTTGGGTTCAGATATTGAGACAAAAGCAAAGTGCCCATAGAAATTTGCTAGCTGTGTTGCTCTTGAACGAGTGAGTGGACCAGGTGCATTGATGCTATCGATTATCTTCTCAATTTGTACTTCATTTGCAACACGAGGATGAACTGGACGAAGATTTTGCTCCTGCTGAACATTGTCATCATTTGGGGGATTGTCTTCAGGCTGAGCAATGTCTTCTGGTTGATCAGGTGCAGAAATAATGAGTTCTCCTTCAGGCTGGGCATCTGATGGTATGATCTCTCATGTTCCCATTAGCTTGATTGATTCACTGGCAGGTACTTCATCTAGCACATTTGGCAGGTGCTCTCTTTGCAAGCCATTAGTTTCATCGAACCGCACATCCATAGTTTCAACCACTTTATAGTGAAAGAGGTTGAAGACTCTGTAGGAGTGCGAGTCCTTTCCATAACCAAGCATAAAACCTTCATGTGCTTTCGGTGCAAATTTTGAAGTGTGATGTGGATCCTTGATCCAGCACCTAGCACCAAATACTCTGAAGTAGCTTACATTTGGCTTCTTACTAGTTAGGAGCTCATAGGATGTTTTCTTCAGAAGCTTGTGAAGATAAACACGGTTGATGACATGACATGCAGTATCAATGGCTTCAGGCCAGAATTTTCTTGGAGTCTTGTATTCGTCAAGCATCGTCCAAGCCATCTCAATAAGGGTTCTGTTCTTGCGCTCCACGATGCCATTCTGCTGAGGTGTGTAAGGAGCAGAAAACTCATGACTGATGCCTAAGGTGTCAAGATAGAGGTCGAGGCCTGTGTTCTTGAATTCTGTGCCGTTGTCACTCCTAATATGTTTGATCTTGATGCCATAGTTGTTCATGGCGCGGTTGGCGAAGCGTCTGAAGACATCCTGCACTTCAGTCTTGAAGAGAATTATGTGCACCCAAGTGTATCTTGAATAATCATCAACAATAACGAAACCATAGAGACAAGCAGTAGCAGTGAGAGTAGAGTAGTGAGTGGGACCAAACAGGTCCATGTGGAGCAACTCAAAAGGTCGAGATGTAGTCATGATTGTCTTCGAGGGATGATTGGCCCTTGTCACCTTCCCAGCTTCACAAGCACCACATAGATGATCTTTCTTGAACTTGACATCTTCGATGCCTATGACGTGATTCTTCTTGGCGAGAGTGTGTAGGTTCCTCATGCCTGCATGCCCTAGCCTTTGATGCCAGAGCCAGCACTCTGAAGACTTGGCTAGAAGACATACGGCCATATGTGGTCCTGCTGAGAAAAATACCATGTACAGATCATCTTTCCTGTACCCTTCGAAGACTAGAGACTTGTCAGATTCCATTAGTACAAGACAACGATATTTTCCAAATAGCACAATCATGTTTAAGTCACAAAGCATTGAGACAGACATTAAGTTGAAACCAAGGGATTCAACAAGCATCACTTTGTCCATGTGCTGATCCCTTGAGATTGCAACTCTACCTAGGCCCAATACCTTGCTTTTACCAGTGTCAGTGAATGTGATGTGACTTTTATCACATGGACGTAAGGTTGAGTCCATGAGAAGACTTCGATCACCAGTCATGTGGCTGGTGCATCCGCTGTCCATAATCCATTCTGTAGCACGAGATGTAGTACCCTACAGTGCAGTTAGAAGGATAGGCTTCACAAAGAGTGTTGTGAAGCATAAGCATTTGAAGCACAATAGGATAATCAAAGCTCGGATCCAGGTTAGGACTCATAGTATGACTGGCAAGCGATTCAGATGTGAAATACATAGTAAGACCATTTTATCATGCGTCCCTTAATGTGTTTTAGGTCCCCAGCAATAGCATCGGACGCCTTTGATTACAGGCTGGAGACCATTCTCTGCAAAAGAAGGTTAATTCTTCTTAACCACCCACATCTTCAGGGGTGGCTTAGAAGCAATGAGTCTAAGTGCACCATCTGAGAATTTTGGCTTTGGAGCCCTAGCAAATAGCCTTGCAGGAGAAGCATGATACTCATATGAATAAGCAGAAAAGTTCTTAGTTCTATGAACATAGTGGTTTGAAGACACACGCTCATATTCATAAGTCTGAGTATGGTTTCCCTGCAAAACATTGGCGTTAGGGTGACTCAGGTGAGTCCTGTATCTGTATGAATCCTTTGAGCCATATGAAGCCATAGGTCTGGGGTTTGTCTTCCTCCTTGGTGGTGTCATGATGACATTCACAGGAAGGTTCTCGAATACTGCTTAGGTACCCAGATCTTCTTCATAGGTGGTCCATTCCTGCAGTTAGTACCAATATACCTGGCAAACACTTCACCATTCTGATTCTTAAACAGTTTAAGTTTGCATCAAAGGATTCATCAATGATAGTGGCGTTAGCGCAAGTGAAACCAGATAGGGTGGATGGATCTACTGAAGGTTCCTTTGTAGCAACCCATGTGGTTTTGGGGTACTGCTCAGGCTTCCAGTACGACCCATCAACATTCATTTTCCTCTCGAACCCAATACCCTCTTTTCTAGGGTTTCGGTTCAGAATCTGCTTTTTAAGGACATCACATAATGTCTGATGCCCTTTGAGGCTTTTGTACATCCCTGTCTCAATCAATGTCTTCAACCTGGCATTCTCATCAGCACTAGTAGTGGTGTCCTCAACAGAGGGGTTAGTTACCACATCAGCAGTTGAAGATATTGCAACAGGAGCAAAAGAACATCCAGCAACAGAAACAGCATTATCACGCTCAATGCATTTTAAACATGGAGGTTCAAATCCTTCCGGAGCGGGACTGATCTATTGAGCGCGGAGTGACTCGTTCTCCTTTTGAAGATCTTCATGATCCGATCTCAATTTCTCAAGTTCCTGCTTCCTTTGAAGATAATCGTAGGAAAGCCTTTCATGAGAAGTTGAGAGGGTTTCATGACGACCTTCAAGTTCCTGGTACTTAACATGAAGATTTTTTATGTCTTCAATTAAGGACTGAGTCTTAGTCATTTCCGCGTCCAACAGGTCATCGCTTTTGTCTAACAGTTTTTGAATATGTTCCATAGCTTTCTGTTGTTCAGTTGCAATTTTAGCAAGTTTTTTGTAGCTAGGTTTGGATTCACAATCAGAGTCGTCTTCACTTGATGTTTGAAAGTAAGCATCGCGTGAGTTTACCTTGGCACCACGTGCCATGAAGCAGTAAGTGGGAGTGGAGTCGTCCTTGTCACTAGCATCAACGTTGGTGATGGATGCATTGTCTTCAGTGTTGAAGATGGATTTGGCGACGTAGGCTGAAGCTAAGGCCAGACTTGAAACGCCAGAGTCAGACTCCTCCTCAAACTCCACCACTTCTGCCTCCTCAGAAGCAGACTCCTCTTCTGAATCCATTTCCTTGCCAACAAAAGCACGAGCCTTGCCATACGAGCTTTTCTTGTGTGATGAAGATTTGGAAGAGGACTTGGAAGAAGATTTTGAGTATTTCTTCTTCTTCTTGTCATCAGAATCATATTCCTTGCTCTTCTTCTTTTTCTTCTCATTGTCCCACTATGGACACTCAGAGATGTAGTGGCCAGGTTTCTTGCACTTGTGACAGGTTCTCTTCTTGTGGTCTTGGGAAGAAGCTTCATCCTTCTTGAGCTGGATCGTGAAGACTTTCTGCAGCCTTTCTTCTTAGTGAACTTCTGGAACTTCTTCACAAGCATAGCAAGCTCCTTTCCAAGGTCTTTAGCTTCACCAGAACTGCAGTCAGATTCTTCTTCAGATGAGGAAACAGCCTTTGCCTTCAAAGCGCGAGTTCGGCCATAGCTGGGACCATAGATATCTCTTTTCTCAGATAGCTGGAACTCATGTGTGTTGAGTCTCTCAAGTATGTCAGATGGATCGAGTGTCTTGAAGTCAGGGCGTTCTTGAATCATAAGAGCTAGAGTGTCAAATGAGCTGTCAAGAGATCTCAGAAGCGTCTTGACGATTTCATGCTTGGTGATCTCAGTGGCGCCGAGAGCCTGAAGCTCGTTTATGATGTCAGTGAGACGATCAAACGTGAGCTGGACACTTTCATTGTCATTTTTCTTGAAGCGGTTGAAGAGGTTGCGTAGGACACTGATTCTTTGATCTCTCTGAGTTGTAACACCTTCATTGACCTTGGAGAGCCAGTCCCAGACTAGCTTCGACGTTTCCAGGGCACTCACACGACCATACTACCCTTTGGTTAGATGACCACAGATGATGTTCTTCGAAGTAGAATCGAGTTGAATGAACTTCTTGACATCAGTAGGGGAGACACCTTCACCAGTCTTGGGAACGCCGTTCTTGATGACATACCATAGATCAACATCAATGGCTTCAAGATGCATACGCATCTTATTCTTGTAGTAGGGATATTCAGTGCCATCGAAGACAGGACACGCAGTGGAGACTTTGATTATCCCTGCAGTCGACATAGCTGAAACTCCAGGTGGTTAAACCGAATCACACAGAACAAGGGAGCACCTAGCTCTAATACCAATTGAAAGTGCTAGTTATCGACTAGAGAGGGGGTGAATAGGCGATTTTTATGAAAGTCTTCAAAACATGAAAGTTTCGAAGACAAACACGAAAGCAGGACCTATAAACATGCAGCGGAAGAAGAACTACACTAGGCAAGCCATAGTCAGACAAGTATGAAGCTAAAGCATGATGACATATAGCAGCTGGGTAGTAGGATCAGGATGGAAGATAGTGCGAAGCCAATCAGAACAAGTAGTCACACAGTGAAGTCAAATAGGCATAGCAATCAGGCAATGACTTCACAAAGACGAACTGTAAGTAAGGAGAGTAAGAGATAGAACCAGTGCGTTGTGAAGACAAGGATTTGTTCGACCAGTTCTAGTTGTTGTGACAACTGTACGTCTGGTTACGGAGGCTGAGATTGAACTCAGAAGACCGTGTCTTCACCTTATTCCCCTTGAGCTAAGGACACACAGTCCTCGCCCAATCACTCTGGTAAGTCTTCAAGGTAGACTTCCAAACCTTCACAGACTTCGTTCACCGGCAATCCACAATTACTCTTGGATGCTCAGAACGCGACGCCTAACCGGCTGGAGGATTCACAGTCCTCAAGTGTAACAAGTCTTCAGATCACGCGGACATAAAGACTTTAGTGATGCCAAACACTCTTTGGGCTCTGGGTGTTTTGGGCTTTATCCTCACAAGGATTTCTCTCTCAAACTCTTCGGAGGTGGGTTGCTCTCAACGACAAAAGCCGTGCACTAACTCTGAGCAGCCACCAATTTATGGTGTAGGGGGTGGGCTATTTATAGCCACTGGGCAACCCGACCTGATTTGTCCAAAATGACCCTGGGTCACTAAGGAACTGACACGTGTCACAACGGTCGGATTTCAAACACACGCGACAGCTTGACTTGGGCTACAAGTAAAGCTGACTTATCCTACTCTGGATAAGATTTGCTCTCATTGTCTTCGCTCGAAGACATAGGAATTTGGTTGAGCATCACATCAGTCACTCTGACTTTGTTCACTTGGACCCCACTTAACAGTGCGGTGGTTCCTATGACTCAACAAAGAAGAAAGGAAACAACGAAACTATTAAGTCTTCGCGCTCCATAGTCTTCACTCAATGTCTTCTTCTGTCATAGTCTTCAATGTGAATATCTTCACGTACCACCATTATCTTCAATGTCTTCATACATTTTTAGGGGTCATCTCCGGTAGGTAAACCGAATCAAAGAGGGACTACTACCTGTGTTATCCTGCAATTCTCACAAACACATTAGTCCCTCAACCACGTTTGTCATCAATACTCCAAAACCAAACTAGGGGTAGCACTAGATGCACTTACAATATATATGTGGGAGGGGGCGCCTAGCACATCCAGACAATTGCCTAGCCGTGTGCGGCACCCCCTCCACAGTTTACTCCCTTGGTCATATTTTTGTAGTGCTTAGGTGAAGCCCTGCAGAGATCACTTCACCATCACCATCACCACGCCGTCGCGCTAATAGAACTCATCTACTACCTCGACATCTTGCTGGATCAAGAAGGCGAGGGACGTCACTGAGCTTAACGTGTGCAGAACTCAGAGGTGTCATACGTTCGGTACTCGATCGGTGGAGCGCAAAGAAAGTTCGACTACATCAACCGCGTTGTGAAATGCTTCCGCTTACGGTCTACGAGGGTACGTAGACACACTCTCCCCCTCGTTGATATGCATCTCCATGGATAGATCATTGCGTGTGCATACAAACTTTTTATTTTTCCATGCAACGTTTCCCAACATCCTTCCTCAAGTTCCACAACTCACTAAGAAACTGGTATCATCGCCTGCTCCCATGAGCAGCGAACAGATCAGTATTGGTGGTCCCACGACGCCAATCACTCACGATGATTTCTGGGATGAGCAACACCCCAAACTCCCCACTCCATGAAGTCAGACCGCGCACTCCACTTGCTCACGTCACCACCCCAGTAATTGAGACACCCCAGGCAACACCAAAAGACATGGAGAAGACTAGTCCATCACCGCAAGCGTCGCCCTCATTCAGAAGGCTTCGCAAAGGCCCCAGGCCATCGGTCTCCATGTCTAGGAGTCCTGAAGAGGATGTGCATACCACAAGCTCAGTAACACGTCAAGTGTTTCCTGAAGCCATCCCCTCAGAGTCTGCTCAAGAGTCTGAAGCCAAAGAGGTTGAAGATATTTCGGCTACATCATCCAATGAAAGAGAAGAAGAAGAAGTTGTTATTCCCCCTACTGCACCAAGTGTGATTCTAGAACTAATTGTGCCTGACCCCCCCCCCCCCCCCCCCCGTGATTGAAGCCTATGATGATGATGTTGCTACCACTCAAAGTGACGCCAATGACGTAGTCATGGCTGAAGACAATGCACAGCCTGAAGCCAATCTTCAGACTGAAGCCCCTGGTGTCGCAGAAGAAATTTCACCATCCAAATCGGATGTTGCTGCTACACCACCAGCTCCACACACTATGGCAAGGGCCTTCAATCGTGAAGGTGAGCTGATCAGCGTCAGATGGCTAATTATGACACCTCCTAAAGCTCCTGGGCACTAATATGATTACCATATCAAGCAAAGGCCTCAGACGCAGAAGACCATGCCCAGAATGCCAAGGCTTCCGAGCATTGTTACTACTCAAACATCCTTCGGCGTCTTAAGCTTTAGAGAGCACAACACATTCTTTGACGAGGCCAAGAACCCCTACAAGAAGCCTAAGATTTCTTCAGACATATTCTGAAGTCATCTTCGGCGAAGCTATTACTCATGCATCTTATACAACCAAGACCGGATTTTCCCGCACAAGTGCCTCTGTTGTGATGCCATGGCTGGACTGCCATGCCTAGAAGAAGCCCTTGACTGCTTCAGAGATGTTGGCTTGCTCCCATTTGTCATCGACAAGGAGCGCTCGAATGAAGAGCTTCTGCTCCAATTTTATGCCACTCTGCACATATTAGGCTACAACAGGGATCCGAAGACATGGGTCCTTGAGTGGATGACAGGAGACGTTCATCACGAAGCCAAAGCTTAGGATTTCGTCGAGCTTACTTCCCTGCCCACTCCTAGTGATCTTTATGAGTCAGGTTGTCAACTGTATGAGAGGGATACTGGGAGCATCTTCCAGAAGCCAGATCCCAACATGATCCAAATGCTGAGCATGATGAAGCCATTGCCTGCAGACGTTGAGTATCCAACACACTTATTCGCCAATGACCTCGAGTATTTGCCTCGCACCATCTACCAAATATTGTGGCATACTCTGTGGCCAATTAAAGGACACTCTCCTCATGCAAAGATCAAAGGCACAATGAAGACATTGGTCTTCTACATTCTCAATGGCATCCGCTTCAACACTCTTGACTTTTTCATCAGGCAGTTGGCGGCTTCATGCATTGATCTATTTGGCCAGAAGTTCTATGCACCGTGGATCATGCGGATGATTAAGCTTCGCTCTTCAATCAACTATGAAGCTTCAGCGCACAATCACGTTGTCTTCTTGCCTGAAGTTGATATGTCTCATGAAGCCATCTATCCACAACCTGCCAAGGAACCTATTCGCGAAGACTATGTTGCCTTCCAAAGCTTTTCAGCACCCATTGAAGCCATTCATGTGCCAAATTCCACTACTACTATTGTTGGTCCCCTTGCCGGTCAGCTCAGGCTGTCGCATCGTACCAACACAGATGCAACAACCAGCATAGTACCTCAAAGGCCTCAGAAGCGTGCTCGTGTTCTAAATGACAGAGAACTTCTTGTTTCTCTTCATCAAAAGCAGGATAGGCATCATGACTGGATGAAGCGTCAGATGCAAAGTCTTCTAGTGGATGTCAATCGCATTCGCAACCTCTCACCAAGAATATTTTTTTGTTGCTCATGAAGCCTGTCGGCGTGCCTGGAAGAGCCTCACTCTGCTCTATACTGAAGATGAACTCACTGCAAATGGCTTCACCAAAAGATTCAAGTTTGACTCCAGGCCTCCACAATCAGCAAGTTGGCATCCCACACCGTCTATTGGAGATTCTGACTACTCATCTTCAGCTCCAACTGTTGTTTCTTGAGTCATTGATGTGGAGGACGACACCACTTCACTAGTTATGGCTTCACTGCATCAAGATGCTGCATCAGGCCCAACTGCACCACCAAACTCCACCATTGACCCGGCTGCCCCAACAACTTCACCAACTCCTCCAGGGAACGCTTAGACACTCTATGTCTTCACTCCTTTTTGGTAATTCCTGACAAAAGGGGGAGAAGCATATGGGTTGATAGTCTTCAAGCGGGTCTATATGGGTCGGGTGCTTATTTTTGTTAAGTTTTGCAACTCTCGTTCTTGAACTATTGGTTTGAGGTGTAACAATTAAGTCCGGATGGGACGTCTGCTACATTTGATGCTATCCTTGATTGCGTGGTTAAATTTCTATCTTATGTGCATGAAGTCATTCTGCAGAAGCCCATTTTTCATTGTGCATGTCATTATCTTCAATACATTTTTGTATTCACGATGAATTGTCTTCATGAATTGAAAGAGATCTCCACAAAGCAAAACTCACCATGTGCATTTGCATTCAAAGGAAAATTACTTATATGCACATCTTCAGGGGGAGCCCTTTCAATTTTGTGAAGCCAATGACCACGTACTTTATCTTTCACATATTTATATCCCCGCTGAAAACTTCAACCAGTTTCTCATCAATCACCAAAAAAGGGGGGGGTTGTAAGTGCATCTAGTGCCACCCCTAGTTGGTTTTGGAGTATTGATGACAAACCTGGTTGAGGGACTAATGTGTTTGTGAGATTCACAAGATAGCACAGGTAGAAGTCCCTCATTGATTCGGTTTCCTATCAGAGATGACCCCTAAAAATGTATGGAGACATTGAAGACAATGGTGGTTCGTGAAGACATTCACGTCGAAGATAATGACGTGTGAAGACATTCACTTGAAGACAATGCAATGCGAAGATATAGTTTTTTTTTTGTAGTTTCATTTTCTTCTTTCTTGAGTCATAGGAACCACCAAACTATCAACTGGGGTCCTAGTGAACAAACTCAGAAAACTGATGTGATGCTCAACCTAGATCATATGTCTTCGAGTGAAGACAATGAGAGAAAATCTTATCAAGAGTTGGATGAGTCAGCTTTGCTTGTAGCCCAAGTCAAGCTGCCACGTGCGTTTGAACTCCGACCGTTGGACACGTGTCGATTCCTTAGTGACCCGGGGTCATTTCGGACATATCATGTTGGGTTGCCTCCTGGCTATAAATAGCCCACCCCCTACACCATTAATCAGTGGTTGCTCAGAGTAAGTGCACTAATTTTTTCGTTTGAGAGTAACCCACCTTCGAAGCCTTTGAGAGAGAATCCTTGCGAGAACAAAGCCCAAAACACCCAAAGCCCAAAGAGTATTTGGCATCACTGAAGTCTTTCGGTCCACGTGATCTGAAGACTTATTACACTTGAAGATTGTGTATCTTCCAGTCGGTTAGGCGTCGCGTTCTGAGGATCCAAGAGTCATTGTGGATCGCCGGTGAACGAAGTTTGTGAAGGTTTGGAAGTCTACCTTGAAGACTTACCAGAGTGATTGGGCGAGGACTAAGTGTCCTTAGCTCAAGGGGAATAAGGTGAAGACGCGGTCTACTGAGTTCAATTTCAGCCTCCCTAACGAGACGTACAATTGTCATAGCAACTGGAATTGGTCAATCAAATCCTTGTCTTCGTCAAGCTACTCGTTCTATCACTTCACCCTTTACTTTCTGTTTAGCTTCGTGAAGTCATTGCTTGCTTGCCCTGTTTGACTTCTCTGTGTGAAGATATTCTCTTTGATTTCATATTTGGCTTCACACTATCTTCCTATTCTGATATACTCTACCTAGCAGCTAATTGTCCTCGTGCTTACCTTGAAATGTTCCTTTGACTATAGCATGTCTAGTGTAGTTCATCTTCCGCGGCATAATGTGTAGGTGTTGTTTGCTTGCTAGTCTTTGAAGACATTTCATGTCTTGAAAATCGCCCATTCACCCCCCCCCCCCCTCTAGTCGATAACTAGCACTTTCAAGCACCACTATGATTGTTACTTGTGGATCGACCCAGTAAAGTACCTCAGGTGGGAGAAGCCGAAAAGTGATTGTCACAAACGCGCAAAAATCAATCGGCGGGTCGAAAGAAGAAATGGGTAAACATAGAGTTGACAAAAATACGAAGTCGGCCTTTCGATAAGCCATCAAAACTAATGTCACGTGGTGCTCGTCACGCTCGACACCATAGACAAAAAAATGGCTAGACCATAATAACCACTAAAGACAGGTAAGCAAGGGAGGACCTTGGATTATAAGAACGCTACCCGAGGCTGCATGCCCGGCCGATGAAGCTCTCTCACAGCTTATGTTTAGGTCCTACAAGTCCGATTGCATGGTTTTTCGGTCAAGCCGATCCGGGCGCACACATCTCAGCTAAGAAGCTGACCTCGAAAACACTCGAGAAATTATCTTAGAGGAAGAAGCCAACAACTGGCTAACCAAGCATTTAACATCATGATCGAAGCACTTAAATTAATTAAAAGGCTAAATTGTGCTTTGCCCACATATATACACAAAGTAGTTGGTCAAACTCCTAAAGGTTTATACAAAAGTACTCATCGGCATATCAAGTGCGTACGACTAATTTATGATCCTCTAGAGGTGGCAGATCTTCTCGGTAATCCGAACAAAGTTGTCGTCGACACCTCTGGGGCCAGCCCTGGCGATCTGGCTGACATCAAGTCAGGATAATGCGTTTGGTGCATCACCCAAGCTTAATGGGCGCCTCCGTGAGCGCCTGGCGTCTTTCACTCCTAGATCCAGGCACGCGCCTCCTGAAAATGTCGGGAGAGCTCAAAGAAATTGGCAGGGACGTCCTCGGCAAACCATAGAGCCTGATAGATCTTCTTCATGGCCGGTACTTCTAGTTACGTTTGCCACTCTACCGAGAGCACTGACGGGTTTATGCACCGTCAAGGACAACATTAACTTGGACAATCTTAGTGACGAGGAGTGATTGTCTATAGTTGCCCGTAGTTTAAGTTTACATGTTTGTAGTCTAAACTATGTTTAAGTTTACATGTTTGCAGTTGAACTATGTTTTAAAATTTGCATGTTTACAACTTTGAATGTTTGGAACTTTGCATCGAATTTGCAATGATCACATTTTAGTTTAGATGTTTAGGGTGCCCCATTTTAAAGCAGTCGTTGGAGTAGTGGACTCTCTTTTAGGCAACTGTTGGAGAAAAGGAGCCCTAAAACTCACTTTTTCATGCCTTAAAATTGTTTTCCATTGCCGTATATTAGGGCAGTTGTTGGAGATGTTCTTAACTCTTATTAGCTCCATCTGGGATTATTGGCCCCTACTATTTTGAATCAAACTTTGACCATCCATATAACTCACGACATATGATCTACAAAAAATATACCATTGAGGCCAGGCACGTCAGGGCTCAGGTTGGGCTGGAGGGGCCCACATGGGTTCTTCACCAACTCTTAGATCCCCTTTACCTAGTTTAGTTTTAGCTTTTTCCATGGGGAAAGGTTCCCATGTTATTCCCAAAATTAAAAAAAGAATGACAACAGAGAAATTATAAGCTACGCTCGAAAGTACATTTCTGCTTGGTGAACAGTAAAATCGAAAAATATCCAAAAAATTAGGAGAAACATTGACAAAAATTCTAAATGCTTGCAAAAAATCGTAATGGAATCACATTCCTTTAAGGCGCGGCAAAATAAACAAATTCAGTGCACCAAAATGCTTTAGGAAGTAGCATTTTCAGAGTACCGATTCTGTTTATTTTTTGCCACACCATCTAGGAATGTGATTTGATCAAATTTTTGCAAGCACTTAAAACTTTTGTCAATGTTTCTCCCAAAAATATTGGAATTTTATGAATTTTTTAATTTTATGAAAAAAAACAATTTTATTTTGATTTTACTGTTCAGCTCGGGTACAAAAACTCTGCGTCCACGCTCGAGTCTTATTCTCGTAGGAGAAACTGCATAGGGGAACTCAAACCCAGGCTATGCTCAAAAAAAAAAACTCAAACCCAGGCTTGCAATATTAAACTCTGTGCTGTCTACTGGTAAGCCCCAGGACGGTGTGCTGTCTACTGGTAAGCCCCGGGACGGTTCTTTTTTCGAGAAAACACAAAGGACCTGCGTCCTTTGCGTTTCCTTTCAATGAAAAGGTAGAAGTTCAGTTACAATCCTCCTAAGAGGTATGGGGTACAAAAAAGACCCAGGACGGTTCTCAGGTTCCCAAATTATGGAAGTTCAACATTTTGGAAGTTTGCAAACTTTGAACATGTGAATTCTGAAAGGTGAGTGATATATTTCTAACAAAGAGTAACTCAAATAGTTGTCGCAAACTTGTTTGTGAGAAGTAGACTTGAACCATGCAGCCAGAAGCAAAAGCAACTTGAGGTAAAAGCTGTCAAGCTTCAGCAAGCCAAAACAGCAGAGTGTCCAGCAGCAAATGAAGAAGCAAACATGGCTGCCTTTTTGTACTGGACCATAATCAGCAAGTGAATTTCGTAGGTAAAATAGAAGTTTCTTTTCCAACATTGCATTCCATCCTGGGGAAAAGGATGTTCCACATAATAACAGAGAATATTCCTATGGAGCATTTATCATACAATCATTGCTTTATTCTTGCAAGGATCCAACTTTCTTATACCTTGCACAGCACCAAACAGTTGAACTTGGAGCCAACGATTAAGACTACATTTCTGATCCTTTGACATCGCAAAGCTCACGCACCAGGAAAAATAATGTCAATGGCCAACAAGCAGAAGTTTTAGCAGTGCCATCCTTATGTAGAGGCCATTCTTAGCCTGCCTAAAATATGCAGCCCTTGGATCACTATCAACATCTACTGTGATCTGCAAAACAATAAACATTGAATCCCGCACATTCCAATTTGACACGAGCTAGGAACCAATTAAACCCATCTATCACTATGATACAATACCCAAGCAACCAAGAAATAACATGTCAACTGCCACGGACATTGATTCCTTCATAGAAATGAAGGAAATCATAGGTGATTATCATGAAAAGATAATTTTCACATTGTTAGGTAATTAGTACATGTTGCTGCTCGGATGTGGAAACATCACAGCTCAACAACTTTCCAAGACCCCCCCCCCCCCCCCCTTAAAATTGGTACAGTACGGCTTCTATCTCTTGGGACTCGATGTTGTTGATCCACCATGAGGTTGACAGGGGTGCTTATATTTATAGCCATGTACAGCATTTGTATTTTCCCCATAGTATAAAAGGCTTTCTGCATATTTCCCTCAACCATACGTGTATAATATACCTATGGGCCCATGGGAATACAAGTTGCTACTTCCTTAACACCAAGAACTGCTTTTGGCTAACCAATTCCTGAGCTCAGAATGGATTCGTCACAAAAAAATGGACCAGTATACTCTATACTGAAGGAGAACTCATTATAATATTTATCTGCCAACTCCGCCTGTGTTGTCTCAACATAGCCGGTCCCAAGCCCGGGTAAAGGAGGAGGATTGTGATAGGCTTGGCGAGCCAACGAAAAAACTCAGCCACTCTTATGGAGATGAAACCCAAAAGATTTTTGTTGGGGTGTAACCCTCTCAGCGACCCGCCACATCGAAACCCGGGTGTGGTGGCAAATGGGCAAGGGCCGGGCCGTCACCCCCCTGGTGGCGCATCGTATCTTGATCCGGATACGGTGGCAAGTGAGCAAGGATCGGGTCGTCGCATCCTTAGTGGCGCGCTACATTGGCGCCCGGATGTAGTGGAAAATGAGCAAGGGTCTTCGCATTTGACTCGACGAGTGCGAAGGGTAAGGAAACTAGCCGAGCCTAGGAGGATTCACTTAGGTAGCTGGAACGTAGGGTCTCTGATAGGGAAGCTTCGGGAGCTAGATGATGCAGCGGTGAGGAGAGGTGTTGATATCCTTTGCGTCCAAGAAACGAAATGGAGGGGACAGAAGGCGAAGGATACCGGCTTCAAGCTGTGATACACGGGGACGGCTGCAAACAGAAATGGCGTAGGCATCTTGATCAACAAGAGCCTCAAGTATGGAATGGTAGACGTCAAGAGACGTGGGGATCAGATTATCCTAGTCAAGCTGGTAGTTGGGGACTTAGTTCTCAATGTTATTAGCGCGTATGCCCCGCAGGTAGGCCACAATGAGAACACCAAGAGGGAGTTCTGGGAAGGCCTGGAAGACATGGTTAGGAGTGTACCGATTGGCGAGAAGCTCTTCATAGGAGGAGACCTCAATGGCCACGTGGGTACATCTAACACAGGTTTTGAAGGGGCGCATGGGGGCTTTGGCTATGGCATCAGGAATCAAGAAGGAGAAGACGTCTTAAGCTTTGCTCTAGCCTACGACATGATTGTAGCTAACACCCTCTTTAGAAAGAGAGAATCGCATCTGGTGACTTTTAGTAGTGGCCAACACTCTAGCCAGATTGATTTCATCCTCTCGAGAAGAGAAGATAGGCGTGCGTGCCTAGACTGTAAGGTGATACCTGCAGAGAGTGTTGTACCTCAGCATAAGCTGGTGGTTGCTGACTTCCGCTTTCAGATTCGTGTCCAGCAGGATAAGCGTGTCAAAGTCGCTAGAACGAAGTAGTGGAAGCTCAAGGGAGAGGTAGCTCAGGCGTTCAAGGAGAGGGTCATTAAGGGGGGCCCTTGGGAGGAAGGAGGGGATGCGGACAATGTGTGGATGAAGATGGCGACTTGCATTCGTAA
This sequence comes from Triticum timopheevii, assembly GCA_963921465.1. Lineage (NCBI taxonomy): Eukaryota > Viridiplantae > Streptophyta > Magnoliopsida > Poales > Poaceae > Triticum > Triticum timopheevii. Next base: position 203,044,591 of record OY997270.1, read on the forward strand.
GGTGGCCTCTCAGGAGTTTGGAGTGTCCAGGGGAAGGAGATGCGAAGATAAGGATACCTGGCGGTGGAATGATGACGTCCCGAAGGCGATTAAAGAGAAGAAAGATTGCTTCAGACACCTATACCTGAATAGGAGTGCGGACAACATAGAGAAGTACAAGATGGCGAAGAAGGCCGCAAAGCGAGCTGTCAGTGAAGCAAGGGGTCGGGCATATGAGGACCTCTACCAACGGTTAGGCACGACGGAAGGCGAAAGGGACATCTATAAGATGGCCAAGATCCGAGAGAGGAAGACGAGGGATATTGGCCAAGTCAAATGCATCAAGGACGGAGCAGACCAACTCTTGGTGAAGGACGAGGAGATTAAGCATAAGATGGCGGGAGTACTTCGACAAGCTGTTCAATGGGGAGAATGAGAGTTCTACCATTGAACTGGACGACTCCTTTGATGAGACCAGCATGCGTTTTGTGCGGCGAATCCAGGAGTCTGAGATCAAGGAGGCTTTAAAAAGGATGAAAGGAAGCAAGGCGATGGGCCCTCATTGTATCCCCATTGAGGTGCGGAAAGGCCTCGGGGCATAGCGATAGTATTGCTAACCAAGCTTTTCAACCTCATTTTCCAGGCAAACAAGATGCCAGAAGAATGGAGACGGAGTATATTAGTACCAATCTTCAAGAACAAGGGGGGTGTTCAGAGTTGTATTAACTACCGTGGAATTAAGCTGATGAGCCATACAATGAAGCTATGGGAGAGTCATTGAGCACCGCTTAAGAAGAATGACAAGCGTGACCAAAAATCAGTTTGGTTTCATGCCTAGGAGGTCGACCATGGAAGCCATTTTCTTGGTACGACAACTTATGGAGAGATACAGGGAGCAAAAGAAGGACTTGCATATGGTGTTCATTGACTTGGAGAAGGCCTATGATAAGATACCGTGGAATGTCATGTGGTGGGCCTTGGAGAAACACAAAGCCCCAGCAAAGTACATTACCCTCATCAAGGACATGTACGATAATGTTGTGACAAGTGTTCGAACAAGTGATGTCAACACTGATGACTTCCGATTAAGAGGACTGCATTAGGGGTCAGCTTTGAGCCCTTATCTTTTTGCCTTGGTGATGGATGAGGTCACAAGGGATATACAAGGAGATATCCCATGGTGTATGCTCTTTGCGGATGATGTGGTGCTAGTTGACGATAGTCGAACGGGGGTAAATAGGAAGTTAGAGTTATGGAGACAAACCTTGGAATCGAAAGGGTTTAGGCTTAGTAGAACTAAAACCGAGTACATGATGTGCGGTTTCAATACTCCTAGGTGTGAGGAGGAGGAGGTTAGCCTTGATGGGCAGGTGGTACCTCAGAAGGACACCTTTCGATATTTGGGGTCAATGCTGCAGGAGGATGGGGGTATTGATGAAGATGTGAACCATCGAATCAAAGCCGGATGGATGAAGTGGCGCCAAGCTTCTGGCATTCTCTGTGACAAGAGAGTGCCACAAAAGCTAAAAGGCAAGTTCTACGGGACGGCTATTCGACCCGCAATGTTGTATGGCGCTGAGTGTTGGCCGACTAAAAGGCGACATGTTCAACAGTTAGGTGTGGCGGAAATGCGTATGTTGAGATGGATGTGTGGCCACACGAGGAAGGATAGAGTCCGGAATGATGATATACGAGATAGAGTTTGGGTAGCACCAATTGAAGAGAAGCTTGTCCAACATCGTCTGAGATGGTTTGGGCATATTTAGCGCAGGCCTCCAGAAGCTCCAGTTCATAGCGGACGGCTAAAGTGTGCGGAGAATGTCAAGAGAGGTCGGGGTAGACCGAATTTGACATGGGAGGAATCCGTTAAGAGAGACCTGAAGGATTGGAGTATCACAAAGAACTAGCTATGGACAGGGGTGCGTGGAAGCTTGCTATCCATGTGCCAGATCCATGAGTTGGTCGCGAGATCTTATGGGTTTCACCTCTAGCCTACCCCAACTTGTTTGGGACTAAAGGCTTTGTTGGTGGTGGTGGTGTTGTTGTTGTTGTTGTTGTTGTTGTTGTTGTTGTTGTTGTTGTACACCAAGCCATATCATTTGGCATAGTATAAGCGGCTTTCTGATTATTTCCCTCACCCATATGTGTATAATATACCTATGGTCACATGGGAATACAAGTTGCTACTTACTTAACATCAAGAACTGCTTTTGGCTAACCAATTCCCAGCTCGGAATGGATTGGTCATAACTAAATTGACCAGTATACTACACCAAGCCATATCATTTGGCATGGTAACTACCTTCGTTAACAAATATAAGATGTTCCAACTTTTTTCTGAGTCGGATGTTTATAGACATGTTTTACTGTGTTTGTTCAGTCATTTCAGTCCCTATGCAGTCCATATTGAAATATCCAAAACATCTCATATTTGTGAACAGAGAGAGTACTAATTAGACATAACAGATTACTTCAGCACCCCAATTCAAAGACTCGTTAAATATCGGATTAAGCCTTTGACAATCAAAAACTCCCCAGTGACACAACGGGATTGAGATGCAACATAAGGTGACACTCGTAATAATAAACAATCATTTCTGCAATGTATGTGAAAGGATAACTGCTAACCTCATCCAGCCTTGGAAGGGGATGCATGATAACAGCATGCTTTGGTAGCACACCTAAAACCTTCTTATCCACAATATATTTCCCACGAGCAGCCTCATAGTGATCGATCCTCTCTCCGAATCTTTCTTTTTGAATGCGTGTTTGATAAATTACATCACACCTGGATGCCACATCCAATAAATCTGAACTTTCTTCCCATTCAACACCTTGTGAAGTTAAGTACTCCTTGATATCATCCTTTGAACAAGAAGAAATACAAACAACAATCCATTTATTCCATCGGACTACAATAGAATTCAAAAGAAAAGAAGCCAGACAATATTAATTATTGGGGATAAAAGTACCTTCATTTTTACAACATCTGGAGATACGAAGTATATCTTAATGTTCTGGTACTTAGCGATCAAATAGGCCAGAGAACGAACAGTTCTCCCATTGGCAAGGTCTCCAACCAAACCAAGTTTGATTCCATCTAGCCTACCAATTTCTCTCTTTATTGTATATACATCCAACAGAGCCTGAATGAAAGAATGAACATATCAACTACAAAGAATGCAAAAGTGGTACTTCAGCATGATGTAACAACAGAAAGTAGATTCCAATGAGCACAAACAAACTATATTTACCAACATGATGAATTAGACAAAGAGGTGGTGGACAAACTAATGGGTAATGGGCAGAAACAATTAGCTGAAAACCCGTTGACTTCCATTCAATATAGAATGGCGTACAGATACACTTTCAGTACATAAGGCGTGCAAGCGAGTTTAATGTATGTTCTCTCTTTCTTTCACAATTTATCTTTCCCCTCAAATCAATATTTACGAGCAACTATTCTCTCTCGTGATCATAACACATGAATACATGGGTATTGTGGTCATCAACTTCCTCGTCCTTGTTTGTAAAGTGTCCTGCTTTAGACGCTTAGGCGTTGCTTAAGCGATAAGGCGCTCTGGCAGCACCTTAGAAATATGCCCAATTTAGGCACCTTAGGCGTCAGAGCAGGTGATGCTCGCCTTAGGTCTCTTTACCACCTTATAAACAATGATCCTGGTAAAAATACAGTATAAAAAGAAACAAACGGGGATGGGGTTGTCACAGCAGAAATTTGTACGGTGACACAACAGAATGAAATTCTGCTCAATTTACACAGAAACCTTCAAAAGTACAGGACAGCACATTGCATATTCCAGAAAGGTTTATAATCCATGACTTGTCGACATTACTATAGATAATTTTATTCTTCCAAATAATATGGCCAATTGGGAAATACTAGGATAGCCTCAACCTAGTGCTAGAGGCAGACACAGAAGTGTATCGATCATTTATACTAACAATTAAAGAAAGGCTGCAGAACTGTCAACAAAATTGCCATCATCACCCTACCATGAAGCATCATTCATCAACTCAATTCTACAAAGAAAGCATGGCAAAACAGAAACTGGATCCAAAATCAGCCTATAGTATGAATTGACAATATCTGATCAACACCTAATACTACCAAAAAAGGGAATGCCATCACATGGTTCACTGACCATTCACTATAGCACCTACCCTCAAATAAAAGTTGCAAATTCCTTCTTAGAAGAACTGTCTTATTCTAAGAATGTGGACATTGCTTCGGTGCTTCCCAATAAAAGGAGAAGGAAGAGTTAGCAACATAACAATTACCTGAGTAGGATGTTGCCCTGGCCCATCACCTGCATTAATAACCGGAATTTCTGCAGTAGCCGCTGCTCTTCTGGCAGTTCCACTTTCAAAATGTCTCAGAACGATAATATCAGAATAACCTTCAACAGTTCTTATGGTATCTGCATTGGTTATACATGGTTGACATAATGTTTGTTTAAAAAAACACGCATTATTTTGAATGGAGTACAAGTAAGAGCATCTCCAGCAGATGACCCAAAAACTATTTCCCCAATAAGCGGTTATTAGGGCTCTCCCACTAAATTTATTGGGTTTCATAGGTGTGCTGCTATAGCAGATCCTCTCCCTCCCCCTCCCTCTCCCTCTCTCTCCCTCGCTCCCTCCCTCCCCCTCTCCCTCTCATGTGCATGGAAGATACCAGCGGAGCTCCGGCGACAGGTGGCACGGTGGGGCAGGGGACCAGTGCAGGCAGAGCAGGCGGGTGGCGGCGTGCGGGCGACAAGGTGGCGATGGTGCGGCAGCGGCGGTGGCGGTGGCATGGTGTGTTATTACCAACTAGCAAGAGCACAGGGACTCTGATTTGGGAATCAGTTTCTGGTCTGAGATGGATGCAGCTAGCTAGGCTTCACCCCTTATTTATAGGGGAAAGCAACTAGTACAGAACCACCTCAGTGGCTTTCTTACAGCCTAAGACATCTAGCAAGAGCACAGGGACTCTGATTTGGGAATCAGTTTCTGGTCTGCGATGGATGCAGCTAGCTAGGCTTCACCCCTTATTTATAGGGGAAAGCAACTAGTACAGAACCACCTCAGTGGCTTTTTACAGCCTATGTTTTTAAGGCGGTAAGGCGAGGCGAGGCGCTGGGGGGGCGCCTCACTGCCTAAGCGCTAAGGCATAAGGCGAGGCGACGCCTTAGAGACTTGTAAGCCACAGAATTAAATAGAATTTGGTAGGCATTAGGCAACTAGGCATACAGCCATACACACCTTGCAACTGATGGTTGTAGAGCCCATATAGTTCTGGAGAGGATGGAGAATCTGCAGGAGAGGATGGAGAATCTGCAGGAGGAGGAGGAACTGCAGAAGAGGAGGGGGAGGGGGATCTGCCGGAGAGGAGGGGGAAGCTGCCAGAGAGGAGGGGGAGAAGCTCAGATCCAGCCTGGGGGTGGGGGGAAACTGAAAATGGTTACAGGTCTCTCTCTCTCCCTCTAGTACCTGTTGGCGCCAAAACAAAGTTTCCCGCCCTTTCCTTCCCTCCCAGTTATCTGTTTCCCGCCTAAACCACCCAGCTCTATCTAAGGCGTCCTTATTTGCCTAAGGCAGGCAGAGTGGCGCCTAGGCGGACGCCTTGGACGCCTTAAGGACTAAGGCGGACGCCTTAGACACACATGTAAGGCAAGGCCGACGCCTTGCCTCCTGGGGGCGCCTTAAAAACAGAGTTTACAGCCCAAGACATCTTGACTTGACCCACTTACTTGTAGCCTAAAACACAGGCTTGACTCACTAGCTTACTACCTAGGGAAAAGACTCGACTCATTGACTGACTGCTGCAAGGATTGCTCTTAACAATTCCCCCCTATCCTTGCAAAGCAGACTTGAATTGATTTGGATCATCCCAATCCTAGCACAAAGCTCATGGAATTTCACCCGCCCTAGTGTCTTCGTTAGAATGTCGGCGAGTTGGTCTGTGGTGTTGATGTAGCTGGCGTTGACACTCCCATTCACCAAGCAGTCCCCGATGAAATGGTACCGTAAGTCGATATGTTTGCTGCGTTATGATAGACCGGGTTCTTGGCCAACGCCAAGGCGGACTTGTTGTCCCCCATTAGCCCGACTGCCTCGACTTCTCTCCCATGGAGTTCACCAAGCAGCCAAGCCAGCCAAGTCCTTGTGTTGCGGCAGATGTGGCAGCCACATACTCTGCCTCACAGGAGGTCGGAGCCACCACTCGTTACTTGAGTGACTGCCAGCTCACCAAATTACTACCAAGAACACCGTGCCACTCGTGCTCACCGGCGAGGTCACTATCGCTTTAACCAATCAGCCGTGTCTCTCCAGTCTTCCGCCTATAGCATAGACCATGGTGGCTGGTGCTAGCGACATACCGAAGGATGCACTTCACTGTTGTTGCTCCACCACCTGCTCACACGCATTTCTGATTTCCTCCTCCCAATTCTCTGGCAATGTATATCCTCTCAACTAGAATAGGTTCAGTTAGTTAAGACTGTTAACGTTAATGGTGTATGTTAACCTCAATGCTACCCTCCTCACCGTCCGGTTCTCCCGAAGCACAACATGGTGACGCACGACCAACGTGGGATCTTCCTGCCAAACCGTCGCTACGCCAACCTTTGCTTCTGGCGTGATCTCGTCGGTTCCCCGCTCGGCTCGTGTTGCCCTGCGTGATCCTCACTAGACTACGGCCATGCAGGTGGAGCTCGACGCCCTGCGCGCCAACCAGACTTGGATGCTTGTCCCTCGGTACTGTGGCGCCAACCTCGTCACCATGAAGTGGGTATTCTGTCAGAAGTTTCACCTTGATGGTTCCCTGGACATGGTTCCCTAAACAGGTATAAAGCGAGGTGGATCGTGCGCGGGTTCGCTCAACCCGCCAGCGCGGACTTCTCGGAGACTTTCTCCCCTGTTGTCAAGTCAGCCTCCACTCGCTTCCTCCATTCACGCGGTCCTACAGGAGTGTATTATGTGTCAACAGCCAACCGGTCGGTTTCGCTGACGCCGCTCACCCCGACGACGTCTGCGTGTTATCTCGTTCCCTCTACAGACTCAAGCAAGCGTCGCGCGCTTGGTGCCATCACATTGTTGTGTTCCTCGGCATACTTGGCTTCCACGCAACATCAAACACGTTGTTGTTCATGCTTCATCACGGAGATCATGTGGCCTACCTCCTCCTGTACGTCGATGATATTGTCATCATCGCGTCGCACGCTGCTCTTCTTCATGATGTCATCGCCTAGCTGAGTGTCGAATTCCAATTCAAGGACCTCGGCGCGCTGCATTTCGTCCTCGACGTCAATGTCCGCGCCGCAACGCCCCCTGCTTCTTCCTCCATCAGGAGGAGTACGCCATCGACCTGCTTGATCACGCAGGCATGACTTGATCATGTGGGCATGACGGCTGCAGACCGGCCTCCACGCCGGCCAAGGCCAAGCCCAAGCTGTCTGCCGCCGACAGCAAGCCCGCTGCCAATGTCGCAACATTGTCGGTGTGTGATAATATCTCACTCTGACATCTGCTACACCGTGCAGCAGGATTGGCAGCACATGCATGCACCTCATGACGTGCGCTGGGCGCTCATCAAACAAATACTTCGATACATCCGTGGCACGCCGGGCTTTGGCCTTCATCTCCGTGCATCCGCCTCCTTCGAGCTCGCCGCGTACACTAACGCCGATTAGGGTCCAACAGCCGGTCTTTCACACCCTCCTCAAAGCCAATGAACACAGTAGGAGAGCTCCGGTCATTGAGCTTATGCAGGTCCCCAGTTCCTTAACTTATGCTAAGCACCCAAAGGTGCGAAGGTAGCGGACAGCCGGCTTGCGGCCGTGCCACGCCTCGTAGGGCGTCTTTCGAGCAAGGAATTTGGTGGGAGCACAATTGAGAAGCAAGACAGCAATGCTCACAGCCTCCCCCCAAAATTCAGCTGGCATGCTCCTCTGTTTCAGCAGAGCACATGCCATTGCCACCAGCTTCTAGTTCCGCCACTCGACAACACCATTCTATTGCGGCGTGTAAGGTGCAAGGTGCGGAGAAGTAGCGTTGGATGCCTTCATCAACACAATAGACAACACAATAGATAGCAAACTCCGTTGTGGTAAAATCATCGTCATTGTCCATGCGGAACATGCGCAATTTACATCCCTCTAAGCTTCTGCTTCTGCTCGAATTCTTTTATGGCATCAGGTGCATTATTCTTGGCAGCCAAGAGCATCACCCCTTGTAGTGAGTGGTGCCGTCCACCAGCAGCAAGAAGTAGCGCCATCCTCTAGGTGTCGGCGAAACAGGACTGCAAAGCTCGCCATGGACGAGCTCAAGAAGCTCCTGCGTGTGATACCTTGCTTGCTGAGGAAATGTGACGCAGCGATGCTTAGTGATGACACCCATGTCGCAGAGCTGCTCCCCGTGATCCAGCCATGGCAGCCTGCGTGTCATAGTGAGCTGTCCCATCTTCTCCAATGCGTCAAAATTGAGATGTCAATATCTCTCATCCCACCGCCAAGCCATGTCGTCGTGGCGGGCAGAGAAGCATATTGGGCAGGCCACCTGAAGATGTAGGAGGTAAAGGCGATTCTGGCCATGCCTAACCCAAACAAGGATTCGACCTTGTTGATTCCAAATTCAAAGCACATCTCTTCTGGTCAGCACACATGCATCGCTCTCATCGAGCTGACCAATGTTGTTGATCGAGTTCTTCAGCCATGGGATGAAGTAAACGCCACTGAGGGCCTTGTGTTCCATTGTTCTTGCCAGCAAAGATGATGGTGCCGATGCCCCTGATTTCGACGATTTTACCATCGCCAAATTTGACAGTGCCAGTGACCGTTAGGTCAATTTCAGCAAAGGCATCGCCATGGCCTGTCACATGGTTTGTGGCGCCGCTGTCGAGGTACCCGCCCTCGATTCGCTCATCGTCGTTGTTTGTGCCGAGGTAGGCTTTCGCCTTCGGCTCATCGATGTGAAGGGGAGCATGCTCTAGAGCTAGAGTGGTACTATCCTACACCACTATGGCTGAGGCTAGAACAATGTTGTCATGCATCACCATGGCTGGGGTGGAGTGATGTTGTCCTGTACCTCCATTGCTGGGGCTGAAGTGACGTTGTCCTGCACCTCTATTGCTAGGGCTGGAGCGGCACGAACCTGAGCTGTGATGAGAGCAGGCTCATCATCTTCCTCTGCTTGGGCCAGGAGAGCCCTGTTTCTCCTAGGCTGCTTGCACTCCTTGGCCCAGCCATGACGCCTACAATTGTGGCATGTGGCATCGTGTGCGCCATCCCTGGGTGCCGCGTGATCATGACCACCTTCTCCACCCTTCTTCCGTTGCGGTCACCATCGTCGTTGTACACTGCCGCACGCAGGCCTGGAGTAGCTGCTCTCTTGGCGAACTTTCATCTTCTTAGCCACTGCTGCTTGGTGAGAAGAAGCCTGCCGTGCCCATGTGGAGGCTCCTGCGACTCAAGACGGTTCTACGCCGCCTTCAACCAACCAGTGACCTCTTCAAACGACAACTCAAAGATGTCGAGGAGGATCTCGATCAAAAGAGCAAGCTAGGAGAACTTGAGCGACACAACTCACAAGAATTTCTCGATGACTTCCAGATTCATCTATCGGTTCTACGAGAGTGGCAAGGCTTGTGACGAGGTTGGTGAGGCGCAGCGCAATGTCGAAGACGGACTCCCCGTCATGGAATGAGATCGTCTCAAATTCCTTCCTCGACTATTGTGCCTTGCCCTTCCGCACACGATCCATGCCGACACGCATGGCTAGGACTGCCTCTCAAACCTCCTGCGCGCTCCGCTTGACAGCCAGGTTGGCCATCATCTCTGGCGGTACCGCGTGCAAGATGGCATCCAGCGCCATTCGACCTTCCAACAAGTCGTAAGCGCCAAACTCGATAGCCTCCCGGAGGCCCCGAGCCTGCAGCATGACTTTCATGCGAAGGCTCTATTCGGCGTAGTTCGTCCATGTCAGCGTCGGGTACTTGCCACTGCCAAAGTTCTTAACGACACGCTCAGCGACAACCTCGCGCCTTCCAACATCACGGTGGCGCGGTCGTCTTGGTGGTGGTGAGTGGGAATGGCGCCGTGGCTAGGGAGTTGGACTACGGGCAGCGCCCTGACCTAAAACTAACATCTCTTAGGATCCTCGCCTTAACCAGCTCTGATGCTAATTGTTAGCAGCAACTAGCAAGAGCACAGGTAATTCTGATTGGGAACTCGGTTTCTGGGCTAAGATGGATGCAGCTGGCTAGGCTTCACCCCATATTTATAGTTGAAAGCAACTAGTACAGAACCACCTCCATGGCTTTCTTTTACAGCCTAAGACATCTTAACCCACTGACTTGTAGCCTAAGACACAGTCTTGACTCGCTAGCATAGTACCTAAGGAAAGACTGACTGACTGCTCCAAGGATTACTCTTAACATGGTGGTGGTGCGGCACGGCGGTGGGCGGCGCAGTTTAGCAGTCCGGCAGCGACGTGCGGTAGCGGCGCAGTGGTCGGCGGTGATTGGCAGCGGCCCGCTGACATGGCATGTATTGGAAAAGGTATTGAGATCTTCCCCTCTATGTAGAGATGGGGGTTTTTTTGGTGGGAATAGGGAATCTGTTGGAGCGTGTTTTTTGTGCCAACTTCCTCTATACAATGAAATTTTTGGCGAAAGGGAAGCTGCTGGAGATGCTCTAAGAATCCAAAAAAAAAAACCAGGTATAATCTGGGAAACGTTATTTAAAAATTAAATAATACTCCCTCAGTAAAGAAATATAAGAGCAACAACAACAACAACAACAACAACAACAAAGCCTTTAGTCCCAAGCAAGTTGGGGTAGGCTAGAGGTGAAACCCATAAGATCTCGCAACCAACTCATGGCTCTGGCACATGGATAGCAAGCTTCCATGCACCCCTGTCCATAATGATTGAAGTAAACTAGTAAGGGTGGCCCTATCTTTTAACAATGGAATTGGATGGACGCAATTATATGAACATGGTAGCCAATCTATAATTAAAGTAGGATGTCACAATTGTAGTTCATAATAATTTATATAAGCATCCACCCCCCACCCCCACCCCCATCTGTATAGTTCACTCCACACCAGCATGTAAGAATTTTCTCAATTGTTAAATAATTAAGGTTGAGAGCCAACTAGTTCCAGTAGCTGACTTTTCTTTGATGGCCTCACCAAACATGGCAGATAACCCATGTTTGTTTCACTAAGTCGTATACAGACTACCCAAAATTTTCTACTTTACAGATCCAAGGAAGTGATGATGACCTCCTCAAATAATCTTCACAATGGTTCTAAGGAAACCCCAGGTCCTCAAAGTTTCATAATTTGCTACAACTCGCAGTTATTGCACAACTAGTGCCTAGTTAAGATCTCACTTGAAAATCAAAACCGATGTTCCTCCATAACCCACAAAATTTGCATTTCCTCACCTACCGGCATCGCCCAACCACTACCCATCCTCATTCACTCTCAAAAGAACTACAATTGGAATTAAAATTTCAGCTTGTCCATTCCACGTGAAGGTCACCAGGCAGCAATTAGCACAAATGCTCAAGGCAAGGCCTGACAAGATACTTTTAGGCAACTCACCTTCTAGGGTCTCGCCCTTGGCAGCGGACGAGAACTCGCGAGCGTTCTCGGTGGTGAGCACCTCACCGCCAAGACGGCGCATGGCGGCCTCGAAGGAGAGACGCGTGCGGGTGGAGGGCTCGTAGAAGAGCGTGGCCATGAGGTACCCCTCAAGGACGCGGCTTCGGAACCCGTGGGAGCCGCACTCCACGGCCTCCATCTCCCGCGCCACCTCAAAGATCTCATTAAGGATCTGCCGATCGAACTGCTGCGCCTCGATCACATCTCCGAGTTGCAGGGAAGCCGTGAGGGGCGACGGAGACAGCGAAGCTGGGGCGGCGACCGCGCGGCGGGGATAGGATGAGGAGGGCTTGAGCTGGGGTCTCCACGAGGGGATGGGGAGGTGGGGATGAGGGAGGATGACCCGGACGGCCGCCATGGGGGAGTGACCGGAGCTAGGGTTCAAGGTTTTAGGAGTCGGGGGAGGTTTGCTTTGGTTTGCTTTCCGCCTCACCTTTTTTTTTTTTTTTGAAAAGAACAGACTGGTATTCCTTACGACGACAAACTGGCTAAATCGCCAGCAACAGAGTTCAGTACAAACTCAGGGAAGTGGCGCTGCTTTTCGCCTAACCATGTCTCACATACGCCACTCCTTAGACCATGACCATATGCAGCTATAGTGTGTGCTGCATTATTACATGCTCTAGGACATACATTCAGCTTAACATCATCAAAAGCTACATTAAGTTGGAATTTAATCTCCTGAAACAAAGAACCTAGAGCTTATCTATCATACTCCTGACTTGTTATAGCCTGCTTCAACTTCGTCGAGTCCATTTCGAAAATTACACGATTGGCTGCCATGCTTGACGTTGCATTGATTGCATACACCATGGCTAAAGCTTCAGCATGGAGGGCACTTGATACATATTTCAGCTTTCCTGCTCCTGCAGCCAAAAGCATACCATTACTATTCCTCAAAGTAAAACCCCAGCCACCAGATTTTGATGCTTCCTTAAACGCCCCATCGGAGTTTACTTTCAGGAATTCGTTTGCCGGGGGAGACCATTTTGCCGTGGAAGTCTGCTTCTGGGTGCTCCTCTGCTTCTTAAGATTCTTGAAATTATTAACATGATAGTTAATAGAAGCTAGAATTTCATCTGGCGTTTTCATCGTGTCTCCTGCATTGGCCTTATTTCTTTCGTGCCACCATAACCAAAACATGACACACACCTTTATGCTCTCCTCTTCTCTCAGACGAAACAACTCATTGAATAAGCTAAGAGGATCGTTGCATAACATTAGCCTGTCTCGAATATTATCCATTTGTGCCAAGCTCCACAACCGTCTCACCATTTTGCATTTAAGAAAACAGTGACCACCATCCTCGTCATATCTAAGGCACACTGGGCATCTACTATCTATTTCCATGCCTCTATTCTTCAGCTTCATTCTTAATGGTAAGCTATATGTTGCTATACGCCAAAGAAAATGGAGGACTTTATTTGGGAGAGGTAGCGCCCATAGTTTTCTCCATTCAAAATCAATTGCCTCTCCATCGCTTCTTGAACTAGATGGTTGGCCATGTCTTGAATCACGTTCTATGCTATCCACTGCTACCTTGTAGGCTGACTTCACTGAGAAGATTCCTTTTTTGTCAAAATGCCACGCAATCGAGTCAGGTGTATGATCATAAATGGGGATCTGCAAGATTATCTCAGAATCTTCTGCATTGAAGGTTTGGCGCACAAGGCTGACATCCCAACAGTTTGTCACTGGGTCTATAAGGTCAGCAACCTTAGAAATCACTTGTCTCCCACGTAATGAAGTAACTCTTCTAGTAATTCATCTTGGCACAAATTTTGATGTTTCGTCCATTCCCAACTCTCCAAATTATGCCTTTTTTCAGAAGTTGCACTCCTTTCAAAATACTGCGCCATGCATACGAAATCCCCTTCCTTGGCACAACTTCAAGTATGCTGCTTCCTGGGTGATATTTAGCTTGCAGTATTTGGGCACATAATGATGACGGGTTCTGAAGTAGGCGCCATCCTTGTTTAGCAAGCATGGCCATATTGAAAGCATGAAGGTCCCTAAATCCTAGTCCACCCACTCTCTTCGGTTTAGAAAGCTTCTCCCAACATGTCCAGTGTATTTTGTTAACTTTATCCATTTGGCTCCACCAGAATTTGCATATCATGGAGCTAAGCTCGTCACAAAGATTTTTTGTTAGATCAAAACAGGTCATAGTGTATACTGGGATTGCTTGGGCTGCTGCTTTAATTAGGATTTCTTTTCCTGCTTTTGATAGAAGTTTCTCTTTCCAACCCTGTATCTTTCCCCACACTTTTTCTTTAATATACTGAAAGGTTTTGGACTTCGATTTTCCAACATATGCTGGCAGCCCAAGATATCTTCCTTTCAAGCCTTCCTCTGTAATGCCCGTTATATCCATCATCTCTCTTTTCTGCCTTTGGTTGGTGTTCTTACTGAATAGGATGGCTGACTTATCCTTGTTTATTACTTGGCCAGAGCAAACTTCATACTTCTCCAGTATATCATTAACTGCTTGGGCATTCTTCTCATTTGCTTCAAGGAGCAACAATGAATCGTCTGCAAAGAGCAAGTGGCTCACACTTGGCGCTTCTCTACATAATTTGATTCCTTTCAAGCTACCATTTCTTTCAGCATCATATAACAAGGCAGAAAAACCTTCTGCGCATAGTAGAAATAAATACGGTGAGAGTGGATCACCCTGGCGTAATCCTCTTTGGGGGATGATTACCTCAGTTGCATTTTTGTTGACCTTGACTTGGTATTTAACTGTTGACACGCACTTCATCACTAGGTTGACCCATTCTCTTTCAAATCCCAGCTTGAGCATCATCTCTCTCAAAAAGTTCCATTCAACTCGATCGTAGGCTTTACTCATGTCTAGCTTTATCGCCGCGTATCCTGTTTTACCACTTCTTTTTGTCTGCAAAAAATGAGTTAGTTCATAGGCCAAGAGGATATTATCAGAGATATTACGACCCGGTACAAATGCACTTTGATTGGGGGATATGATATCAGGCAAAATACATTTTAATCTATTGGCAATAACTTTGGAGATCACCTTGTAGATGACGTTGCAGAGGCTGATCGGTCTTAGGTCCTTCATGCTTTGTGGATTTGCTGTTTTTGGGATTAAGACGATCATGGTATCATTTCATCCTTCTGGCATCTGGCCTCCTCGAAGGAATTTCAAGATCTCCTCTGTGACTGTGTTTCCCACTAGATGCCAGAACCTTTTGAAGAAAACCGCAGACATACCATCAGGCCCAGGCGCTTTGAGATCTCCAATATTGAACAAAGCCTCCTTAACTTCCTCCTCTGTGTATTGAGTACAAAGGCTTTTATTCATTTGTGCATTTACCCTCGGCGAAACTGTCTGTAATATTTCATCAGTTTTTGGCCCAATTGTGGAGGTGAACAGATTAGAAAAATAGCTTGCAACATGCTCTTTTAAGCGCTCTTCACCCTCTACCCACGCTCCATCTTCCCTTTTTAGTCTCCCAATTGTGTTTTTCTTCTTTCTTTCTGAAGCACAAGCATGGAAAAAAGCAGTGTTTTTGTCTCCAGCTTGGAGCCATTTAACATGTGCTCTCTGCCTCCAAAACATGTCCTGCTGTAGTTCTAATCTATCCAATTTTTCCCGCAGGAAGTGTTCTTGAGCTACTGTATAATGGCTAATGGGTGCCCTCCTCACCTGTTCTAGCTCACCTTTTAGTGCCTTGATCCTTTTCTGCAAATCACCTAGGACATTAGTGTCCCAATGCCTCAGGTCTTCTGCCACTCTCCTTAGTTTCTGTGATAAATTATTTTCGCCCCTTATCTCTGCAGTAGACCATGCATTGCTAATCACCTCCTCACATCCTTCTTCTTGTAGCCACTTCGCCTCAAATCTAAAGCCATAGTGGCCTCCATGCTTTCTCATGGCTTTATCCGTGCCCTCTACATAAATGGTCACTGGCCGATGGTTCGAGTGTCTAGGATCCCCAATTATTACCTTATATGAAGGAAACCTGTTGCACCAAGTCCGGGTCCCCACGGCTCTGTCAAGTCTTTCTTTTATATATTTACTAGCTTCATGACTATGGTTTCTCCAAGTGTATTTGTCACCCATGTATCCCAGGTCACGCAAGCCACAATCTGCCAAAGTCATCCTGAAAGTCTCCATTTGCCGAGTAGCCTGAGCTGATCCACCTTTCTTTTCATGGCAATATAAAACTTCATTGAAGTCACCAGCACACAACCATGGAAGCTTAATTTGTTGATCGAGGATCCTTAGAAAGTCCCATGTTTTATCCCTTTTATCAGTCGCAGGCTCACCATATATGCCCGTAAATCTCCATGTAAAACCATCTTGCTCCACTATCTTTACATCAATATGATATCTCGAATAATTACGCAATTCAACATGCACATGCCTCTTCCATAATAAAGCAAGTCCTCCGCTCTTTCCTTTACAATCCTTGACCACCATATTTGGCATTCCCAACGAGTACTTGATCCACTGCATCCTTCTCTCATCCAGTTTTGTCTCGGATAAGAAAAGGATATCAGGGTCCACCCGCTTCTGGAGGTCCAGAAGCCCACGTACTGCCGGGCCATTCCCCAAACCCTGGCAGTTCCAGGTTGTGATCCTCATTTTGGTTCGCCGGGCTGACCCTCCAGCCCAGCGTTCTTCTTCTCGGGGTTGTTTATTTCCTCTTTCTCTATAGCCGCAAACACTTCGTCCACATCCATTCTTGCTTTCTTCATAATCTGAGCCTCCAAGTCTAATTCCATCAGGTCGACATTTCTTTTCTTCAACTCTGTTTTGAAAGATTGACCCTGACCTTTATTTCCATTAGATCTTTCATATCGCTTGAAAGTACCCTGACTTTGATGTTTCCCTCCTTTCATGCTTTTCCTATCCAAAATTACTTGTCCTACCGTTGTGGATGTTAAAGTTTGGGACTTCACCTTGTCTACTTGTATTGTTCCATCGTGTATCAAATTTTCTTCTCCTACCCCCCTCTGACCTGACTCCCGACCAGATTCTGACTTGGGTACATGATCAGTGTTTTCTATTCCTTCAAACAAATCTGGAGTTTTTGATTTATCCTCAAAAATTAGTTTCTCGCTTTCTTTGGACCCCGTTTGGTCATCCTGACTAAACTTCGAAGGGCACTCAACTGCTTTCTCCTCCTCTTTCCTTGCTTCATCTTCCTCCTTGCCCCATTGAGTGTTCTTTCTCCATGATGGATTGTCACTTCCATGCTTACCACCCCGGTTTCCAGCAACATTTGTTAACCAGAAATTTTCCTTGTCACTTGAGCTTCTACTCCTCTCTTCACTAGAGCCTCCTTTATAGATAATTGCCCGCAGATCCGGCCCATACTGTCTAGCTCCCTCTCTTATGGCTCTAGATGGGCATGATTTTTCTATGTGCCCAATGATGCTGCAACAATAGCAAAAATCAGGCAGATACTCATATTTGAAATCTACAACCTTCTCCACTTTTTTCTTCTCTTTGTTCTCTGCATTACTCATCAACTCCTCACACATGGCCTCCTGTTCTTCCTCGTCATATTCAATTTCCAAAGTGATGAATCTTGTTATTGGCACTGTAATATCCATTCGGACTTTGATTCTCATAAACTGGCCCATCGCTGTTCCGTCCCGATCCACATCAATATCAAGTACTTCTCCTATTCTCTCTCCGACTAAATCTCTCGTTTCTGAACTCATCATCCCCATGGGGATGCCATAAGCTCTGACCCATATAGGGATCCATTTAAACTCATATTCATCTACTGTTTTACTGGTCACAAATTTTTCCATCACTATCAAATCTTTATTAAACCTCCACGGTCCACCATCCAAAGCTTTCTTCTTGCTAGTCTCATCAGGAAAGGTAAACAGAAAACGATTTCTACCAAGATCTTTGCAATCAAGTTCAGCAAAAGGGCACCATAAATTTCCTAATGTTCTTCCCACAAACTCTGCTTTCGCTGTCCTCTCTGAGAAAATCTTACCTACAGCCTGTAGTTTGCTTACAGTTGAGGAGCAGACCTGCCTTCTTCCGATTTTGACACTTTTCTTTTCTGCCTCTGACAACTTCATATCCTTCAGCATCCCCTCCACGCCGGCCAGGGAAAGAGTTCTCCTATCTCCCAAGGCGAGGTGTGTACTGATAGCTCGCTCCGGGGTGAAGCCTCACGGCAGCTGCCTCTAAGTTCACCACCACACGCACGGGACTAGGATTGACTGGTATTTCACAATCGCGCACCCTAGCAGACGCGAAAGGATTCAGGTTGGGGATTCACCCGGGATTGAAATTGCTGTCTCACTTATTCTGGATCTTGCTGTAGAAAAACAGAGTATGAGCAGCACCTATAGGAAGGGGCTCGATGCTGGAGAAATTGGTCTAGGGATCTCACTAGCTAGCAGGAACTGGAGGAAATCAGACACGGAAGTGAAGAAAACGAAGGATTTTGAGTGGGATTTGGTCGGCAGATCACCGAAACAGGAGTCGCTGTTGAGTCAACCGAAGTCGCCAGAAATGGCACGAACCGTCACGAGCGGATGGACCCTCCGCCTCACCTTTTTGGACCTGCCGATGATCGGAGAAGAATAAAATGTACTACTGTACTAGGTCTTTTTTCCTATGGGAAATTTTTGTTTTTGCCGCTCTAGATTTTGCCAATTTTTCTTATGCCACTCTGTATTTTGACATTTCACTTTTGCCACTCTTAGCTTTTAACAGTTATCACAATTGTCATTCCGTGACAAAAGAAAAATAATTTTATTTTATTTTTGCCACTCTTAGCTTTTGATAATTATCACAATTGCCACTCCAAAAACTTTGATTTTGCCACCGGAATGGCAATTGTGATAATTGTCAAAAACGAAGAGTGGCAAAAGTGAAATGTCAAAATCTAAAGTGTCATGAGAAAAATTGGCAAAATCTAGAGCGGCAAAAACAAAATTTTCCCTTTTCTATCTACTAATCTACTCCTTTCATCTTATATTGTAAGGAGAAAGGCGTTTTGGTGGCCGAGCTACCTGAAGGCCGGTATCTGGGCCGTGGTTTATTGTGCTATAATGTGTGCAGCTTTGTTTTCGTTTTTTTGTACAGTCGCCATTAAGTTGAAATACATCGGTGCCATCATATCCAGTGATGCGTTTGTACACGGGCCAGTTCAGTATCTTCTGCACATACGTCGTGTACGTCCTGGGCCATTTTAAATGTCGCATGAGTAGGTGGGTTGTTGGATGATTAATAATGTTTCTATGGGCCATGTGAACCTGCAGATAGCTTCTCATTTACTTCGAGAGTGAACACCTTTTCTGCCTCGCTAGGCCATTCATCCTCTTATGGCGGCAGCTGGGTTTGCGACAGATCGCCATGGATGGGTTGGAGTTCTTCTTCGAGGAAGCCTGATAGAGGCTAATGTGTCCTGTCTTTCGATGAGATGATGGATATCGCTTTGGTGGAAGTCGACTTTGACGATCCGACTACGAACGTGCGAGGACGTCGCGCCTTAGCAATCGCTAAACCAACTCCGAGAGGTTAGTGACCACGCCGGAGCACGATCAACCTGACCACGAGGGTCTGTTTCCTGCGAGCAAACGAAGAACAAGCAAGAAACTGAGATTGCAATCTGGATATTGCGAATACAAGATGAAAGCTTTATTGATCAAGGTGGGGTTCTGTGACGCCTTTGTCTGGTCGTTGAACACAAACGAAGTACGCGAAGTTGCAGCTATGGCGAACTTTAATCTAAACAAAACCCAAAGTCTAAACGGTGCCCTAAGGGCTGTATATATGGAGGAAGAGGGGGGAATTTCGTGGCCCTTGGTGGAGGGGTCCGAAATCAACCCTATCTCTTGTTTCCCCACACATACGGACTCTAAAAATAGCCTATACTTATGTATTTCGAAATTACATGGGCCTGGCCCAATAATAAGGTGACGCAGCACCTAGAATAGCCTCGGGACGAAATTTATGAAGTGGCATCTTGTATATTTCATCCAAGGCTTCATGCACCCATTATGGTGGCTTCAAAGTCCTGAAATCATCACTTGTAACTCCGTTCTTGTTCCCCTTGCGCATGCCATCATCTCCATGCTTGTTCGTGCTCCAATGTCCATCCTTCTCCAAGCTAGGCCCTTCATTTGTAAGCAAAACAAATGTATCCAATTTAGGCAGCATCATATTCTCATGAACATTAGAATCATTACCAAGAAACGAAAGTACCTGATAATTTAATTGGCGTGCGCGAGCTCTAGTAATTGGTCCCGTATATGTAGCAGTAGGGGCTGTGGGTGTAACAATGGTATTGATGTCCTCATCATCATCCCCTTCTTGAAATGAAGTCGTCCTCGACGGAAGCTCATATTCCTCACCCAAATAAGGCTTCAAATCTGCAATGTTAAAAGTGGGACTAACCCCAAAATCTGCAGGCAACTCAAGTTTATATGCATTATCATTTATTTTCTCTAACACCTTAAAAGGTCCGTCAGCACGTGGCATTAGCTTTGATTTGCGCAAATCAGGAAATCTATCCTTACACAAATGTAACCAAACAAGATCTCCAGGTGCAAACACAACATGTTTTCTACCCTTATCTCCAGCAAGTTTATATTTAGCATTCATACGCTCAATGTTTTCCTTAGTTAACTCATGCATTTTTAAAATCAATTCAGCACGTTGTTTAGCATCAAAATTAACCTTCTCCGAAGATGGAAGAGGCAACAAATCAATCGGTGCACGAGGTAGGAAACCATACACAATTTCAAAAGGGCACATCTTAGTAGTAGAATGCAATGAACGATTATAAGCAAATTCAATATGAGGCAAGCATTCTTCCCACATTTTCTTATTATTCTTCAAAACAGCCCTAAGCATAGTAGACAATGTTCTATTGACTACTTCAGTTTGTCCATCAGTTTGGGGTGACAAATAGTACTAAAAAGCAGTTTAGTCCCCAACTTAGCCCATAAACATCTCCAAAAGTGGCTAAGAAATTTAGTATCACGATCTAAAACAATAGTATTTGGCACACCATGCAAGCGAATTATTTCACGAAAGAACAAATCAGCAACATTAACAACATCATCGCTTTTATGACATGGTATAAAGTGTGCCATTTTCGAGAATCTATCCACGACAACAAATATGCTATCCCTCCCCTTCTTTGTTCGAGGTAAACCTAAAACAAAGTCCATAGATATATCCTCCCAAGGAACACTAGGTACAGGCAAAGGCATATATAAACCATGAGGATTGAGTCGTGACTTAGCTTTTTGACATGTAGTGCAGCGAGCAACAAAGCGCTCAACAACCCGTCTCATCTTTGGCCAAAAGAAATGTGTAGCAAGTACGTCCTCCGTCTTCTTCACGCCAAAGTGTCCCATTAGTCATCCTCCATGCGCCTCCTGCAACAACAAAAGACGAACGGAGCTAGCTGGAATGCATAGCTTGTTAGCACGGAACACCAATCCATCATTAACGACAAACTTGTTCCAAGTTGTTCCTTCTTTACAATTCTGCAATACATCTTTAAAATTAGCATCATGCACATATTGATCTTTGATGGTCTCCAAACCAAATATTTTGAAGTCAAGTTGTGAAAGCATAGTATAGCGACGAGACAATGCATCAGCAATAACATTTTCTTTACCCTTCTTGTGTTTAATGACATAAGGGAAAGTCTCAATGAATTCAACCCATTTAGCATGTCTACGATTCAGTTTAGCTTGACTTTTAATATGTTTCAAAGATTCATGATCAGAATGTATAACAAATTCCTTGGGCCATAAATTTTGTTGCCATGTTTCTAAAGTCCGAACAAGAGCATATAATTCTTTATCATAAGTAGAATAATTCAGACTAGGCCCACTCAATTTTTCAGAAAAGTATGCAACAGGTTTGCCATCTTGTAATAACACACCTCCTAATCCAATTCCGCTAGCATCGCATTCAAGCTCAAAAGTCTTATTAAAATCAGGAAGTTGGAGTAAAGGAGCGTGTGTCAACTTATCTTTCAACACCGTGAAGGCTTCTTCCTGTGCGGTACCCCAAACAAAAGGCACATCCTTCTTTGCAAGCTCATTGAGAGGTGCAGCAATGGTGCTGAAATCTCTCACAAAACGCCTATAGAATCCAGCGAGGCCAAGAAAACTACTCACTTGTGTGACCGTTTTGGGCTGCGGCCAACTCTCAATAGCTTCAATCTTGGCTTTATCAACTTCAATTCCCTGTGGAGTAACAACGTAGCTAAGAAAAGACACTCGGTCGGTGCAAAAGGTGCACTTCCCAAGGTTATCAAACAAACGTGCATCACGTAGAGCAATAAAAACAGCACGTAAATGTTCCAAATGTTCCTCCAAAGATCTGCTATAAATCAATATGTCATCAAAGTAAACTACCACAAATCGTCCAATGAAAGCACGTAAAACTTCGTTCATTAATCTCATGAAAGTACTAGGTGCATTAGTTAACCCAAAAGGCATGACTAACCACTCATATAATCCAAACTTAGTTTTAAATGTTGTTTTCCATTCATCCCCCAATTTCATACGAATTTGATGGTATCCACTACGCAAATCAACTTTGGAGAATATTGTAGAGCCACTCAATTCATCAAGCATATCATCTAGCCTAGGAATAGGATGGCGATAACGAATAGTAATATTATTAATGCCTCTACAATCAACACACATACGCGATGTACCATCCTTTTTCGGCACTAGAATAATAGGAACAACACAAGGACTAAGGGATTCACGTATATAACCTTTGTCGAGAAGCTCTTGTACTTGACGCATAATCTCCTTCGTCTCCTCTGGATTGGTACGGTATGGCGCACGGTTTGGCAGTGAAGCACCAGGAATTAAGTCAATCTGATGCTCAATCCCTCGAATAGGTGGTGATCCCGGTGGCACGTCTTGTGAAAATACGTCAGCGAACTCCTGCAAAATGTTAGTGACAGCAGGAGGCAAAGAGGAAGGCACATCCTCGAATGAAAATAATGCCTCTTTGCACACAAAAGCATAGCAAACTGATTTGCTAAAATCTAGCTCATCAATATCAGATTTAGTGGCAAGTAAACATGCACTTTTCAATTTAATTTCAGAAGCAACACTAGATGGTTTACTATTAGGCTTCATTTGTTGCTCAAATTCTTTTGCCACAATCTGATTTTCACTCTTATTTTTCTCCTGTTTTGCTTTATTAGCTCTATTAATATCATCTTTCAAAATGGACTCAGGAGTCATAGAAAGCAAAGTAATATTTTTATCCTTATGAACAAGAGTATACTGATTGTTTCTACCATGGTGTACAAATTTTTTATCAAATTGCCATGGTCGACCAAGTAATAAGGAACATGCTTGCATAGGTACCACATCACAATCAACATAATCAACATATGTAGAGATACTAAAATGCACATGAACAGTACGTGTTACCTTAACCTTGCCGCTGTTGTTGAACCATTGGATGCAGTAAGGATGTGGATGTGGTCTTGTGGTGAGAGATAGCTTCTCCACCATCTCAATGCTAGCCAAGTTGTTGCAGCTCCCTCCATCTATGATGACGCGCACAGAACGTTCCTTCACAACTCCCTTTGTATGGAACAAATTGTAAACCTTAAATACAAGATGAAAGCTTTATTGATCAAGGTGGGGTTCTGTGACGCCTTTGTCTGGTCGTTGAACACAAACGAAGTACGCGAAGTTGCAGCTATGACGAACTTTAATCTAAACAAAACCCAAAGTCTAAACGGTGCCCTAAGGGCCATATATATGGAGGAAGAGGGGGGAATTTCGTGGCCCTTGGTGGAGGGGTCCGAAATCAACCCTATCTCTTGTTTCCCCACACATACAGACTCTAAAATTAGCCTATACTTATGTATTTCGAAATTACATGGGCCTGGCACAATAATAAGGTGACGCAGCACCTAGAATAGCCTCGGGACAAAATTTATGAAGTGGCGTCTTGTATATTTCGTCCAAGGCTTCATGCACCCATTATGGTGGCTTCAAAAACCTGAAATCATCACTTGTAACTCCGTTCTTGTTCCCCTTGCGCATGCCATCATCTCCATGCTTGTTCGTGCTCCAATGTCCATCCTTCTCCAAGCTAGGCCCTTCATTTGTAAGCAAAACAAATGTATCCAATTTAGGCAGCATCATATTCTCATGAACGTTAGAATCATTACCAAGAAACGAAAGTACCTGATAATTTAATTGGCGTGCGCGAGCTCTAGTAATTGGTCCAGTATATGTAGCAGTAGGGGCTGTGGAAGCCGAATCAGGATAAGCTCCATCTGTTCTTTCAATTTAGACTAGTTTGTTCTAGAGCATATGTCCTACGGTAGCTATCATTTTTTGGTTCCACTGCCCCATCGTGTCAGATCTGAAAAGTATGATTTCCTGTGGTTCGTTGCAGATTGGTTCCCAGGGTGGATGTCGGTTATCTTTTAGGGGGAGATATCGCTACTGTGGAATCGGTCGTTGCTTCAATCCATGAAGCTTGCCCGGATCACGCCGATTTCATTTCCTCAGAGCCCACAACTGGCGTCAGGGATGCAGAGCATTCCCGCAAGCGGCGGCGCCTTGAGGATGCAGCGCTGGATGGAGACGAGATTGACTCATACAACGATACTAGTGAGGTTCGTTGCCGATTCAAACGATATGCCTCCTGAAGATATCAGCGATGCAACTGTCAGAAAGGAGGAATATGCAGAGGGCATGTTCGTATCCAACTCAAATGGCTCCAGCTGGACTCGAAGGTAATCAAGTTGTCAACTTTTCATAAAAATGTACTTTTTTAGCTCGTAGATGATAGATTGTTTTGGAAATTTTTAGTTAGCCGTCCATAATGGTGTTGTCCATAATGGTGTTTGATTGTGGTTTGAATATCTATTTTTTCTAGACTGTGCAGCCAGAATGGTCCGTTTTCTGATGGAATTAACTGAATGCACGTGTAACATGTTGATAAACTGCAGAACTAGGATCGGTAAGGCAGCATATGAGAGGGAAATTAATCCAAGCAGGTTCCTGCTCTCGAGGTTTCAATACATGCTTATACTGAGAAAAAAAACTGGTACTGTTGTTAATCAGATACTGGGGACGAGTTTTGATTCGTTTGAGGAAGCTTATAGTTTACCTGCTGAAAAGAATGTTATATGTGATGCACATTATTTTTTTCCGCAGGTGATGATCCAACTTGGGTTCCAGGAGGTTCCTCGGAGACATGTCTTGAAACGTTGGACGAGGAAAGCAAGGTATATTTTGCCAGCAGAATTTTTGCGCTACTAGAAGGATCAAGGTCCTCTGAAGTACTCTTCACGGAGACATAACAACCTGCATTTGTTGTGCCTAGAAATTGTCAAGCTAGGCCACAACAATGTCGATGCATATAGTCTTGCTATGGAGCAGCTGAGAAATGTGAAAACATTACTGGAGCCTGTTGCTGCTATACGCGATGGTATGGGGAGAAATGGCAGCTGATTCTGCAGCTTCAGAGACAGGAAATAAACAACATTTTGGTCCAGCAAAGCAAGCGCATAGTGCATTAGAAGGTTCTGATAGTTTTGCAGCACCTTCAAAGAAGAGACCAGCTGCCTAGCACAAGCCGCGAGAAGGCACCACACGAGCAGCCATCTGAAAGGACTAGATTTTGTTCCATATGCAGGGGTCAAGCCGTCAAAGTCACAAGAGCACCACCTGTCCGCAACGACGTGATCTTCCAAAGGCAGCGAGAAAGTTGCCTCGATGCTCCAGATGCAACCTACGAGGTGACAGGAAGAACACTTGCACCTACCAACCCAAGCAAGATTTTCAAGATTGATTTTCAGTACTGCTTGTGCTTGAAATTCAGTTTGCTAGCTGAATAATCAACTGTTTGTCAAATGCAAGATTTTCAGAACTGCTTGTGCTTGCGTAGTTTTGAGCTTGTTCCTATGTATGTCTCGCTATTGTGCATCACTTGTTTTAAAAAAAATCATGTAATGCATTGACGTTGTCATGGTGTTGTGTTCAAGAGTGCGATTTAACCGCATCAGCGATTGGGATTCTGCTGTTGTTGTTTCTTGGTTATATTTTCATGGGCGTAGTCCGATGTTTGACGTGTGCAAGTTCAGCAACAAAAACCCTTTCATTTGTACCTACGGAATCGATTGATGTTGGTCTCCACACAAACCTCATCGCAATCTGGGCACATGATGAGCGGCAGGTGCTGCACTGCTGCTGCCTTGCCCAGGATCGCACCGAGGAAGAGGAAGAAGACATAGCTAGAGCTGTGTTGAGTTGGGGATGGCTGGCCTGCAATGTGCAATGCATCTCAGATATAAATAGGCAGTGGCATAAAATCCCAACGATCGGCTCAAATGTCTCTCTGCTCCACACACGAGCATGACGATTGAGTCAATCCCATGTACCTCACCTGGGACACTTTGCTATGAACATGTGTGGCCGTTTGATGACAACTGTGCGCGCTCCACTGTACGGAGTCCTCTACATGAGCTGTCACTGTTGATTTAATATCAACACAGGTTACTAGAAAAAAGGCTTGTCGCTGAAATACGGCAGCTACATGCATGCGTGGTGCTGATCAGTAAAACACAGATACCGGCCTTCAGGTAGCCCAGCCACCAAAATGCATTTTTGTATTGTAAGACCCTTTTTAACACTACGTATCTACTATCTATCTATCTCCTACGCCTATAAAAATACAAAGTGCGGAGATTCAAAATACCATCCTAACCACGATCTCTGTATGGTCCAGATATGTTGCTAAAACGTGTTTGATCTAAACGCGTGTTTAGCAACCCGTGCACGCACGACGCCCACCTCTCCCGTCCTCCCTTTCCCGGCTCACGCGCTGCGATCCCCTACCCGTCGCCTACCTCACTCGCCGCGTCATCCGCAACGTGCCTACCGCTCTCACCTCCCCGCCGCCTGCCCCATTCTCCGCCCGACTGTTCGCCCCACATGTCGCCCGCCCTCTTCTTCCTTCTCCTCAACGCAAGCCCTCGCTCTCTCCCCTGCCTCACAATGACGACGGTGGCCCATCTACCTCGAGATCGACAATGATGGTGGTTGCGGTGGCTAGACAGAGAACCCTAGCCGCAATGGTGACGGTGTGGCACCTTCCCCCAAGGACCTCCATGGATCTGCGTCGCCTCCCTCCTCCAAATCCAAGGACAACCGAGGTGGGCTCTTCCATCTGTCAATACTCTCCTCCCCTTCCCTCTCTGGTCCCTTATTGGTTCTTTTGTTTGATTCCAGTAGCAGGGGCCTTCCATGGACGAGGACGACAACCGTAACATGTGGGACCCCATGACCGAGCCCCGACAAGCTCGTAGACGACATCAGGCTGACCTCTACCTCGAAGGCGACCTCAAGATATAACACGTGTACGAGGGTGACCTCTGCAAAAGTTTGTTTAGCTAAATACGTATTACTGAAAACATCCAGGCACTATTCAGTACCCAAGTACTGAATATTGCTAAACGTTGATGAATTTTAGCTGTTTGGTGAGTAGCTATGCAGAAGATTATGTTTCAGAAGTATTATTATTGAAGACGTAGAGTATCACTACAGCTCCTGCAGAAGAACGAGACCATTAACATGGTTAAAGTTCTGATGTTCTGGTTGTAGTTTTATGATACTAGAATCCTTCGTTTGCTCCATTTTGTTGGTGATATTGCACTCTACTCTGTTATGCTCACTGTTCATCTTCATGTAATTTTAAAATTCAGTGTGCACGTCTTTCTCTGTTTGCTCCTTTTTGTTGGTGATGATGCAATCTACTATGTTATGTTCACCTTCCTGTATTGGCTTGGCTATGATTTGGTAGTTGATGCGTCGCCTAACAATTCTGCATTCCAGGTATAGTTTCTGATCCTTATGTCTAAAATATATATTTCTACAATTCTTAATAAAACCTATCGAATTGTATGGAATGAATGTTGTTATGTGATTAAATCCCATGTGTAAGAGGATGAGTTAGCCCACTAGAATAAAAGCTCTGAATCATGTAACTTCTGCAACTACCAAATGCTAAGATTTTGCCATGAAAGAGAAACTGGTTTCATTTGTCTACTGCTGTCATGATTGGTCAGACATGGTAGACTACACATGGCAGAGCTATGCCCTAGAATACACGTCAGTAACCACTTCCAAGGGAAAAAACACAGAATATTCTGGCAGCCATATGAGTGTATCACTTGTATTTGTTAGCACCTTTTTAATTACACAATACTCTATTGCCTCTAATCTAATGCGGTGTGGTGACAGTCTTTTTCGAGAAACGCAAAGGACCTTTGCATTTCATTTCATGGAAAAGGTAGAACAAGCCTCCTAGGTGGTGATGGGTGCAGAGTTATACAAGCTATCAATGGACGTCCCAGGTTGCGGGCAGAACAACCCGAAGCCCCTGGGCTCCTGCCTTTACCCAACAGCGGGCCTCCTCCTTGATCCTATCCACTAGTAGATCGATGGACGGCGTGGCGTTGTCGAAAACACACGCGTTCCTGTGCTTCCATAGCATCCAGGGCACAAGAAGCGCGATGGACTTGAGAGCCTTCTGGTGCGCCGGCGGCGCGAGCTCTTTCGCGCGCAGCCACCACTCCATGACCGTGGGCTCCTGATTGAGGATTTGGACCGGAATATGCAGCCAATCGAGTACGATGTGCCATGCCTGACGGGCAAAGGGGCAGTTCAGCAGCAGGTGCTGGATAGACTCCATGGCCTGGTCGCAGAAAAGGCATCGAGGATGATGCTGCAAACCACGTCGCGCAAGCCTCTCAGCAGTCCAGTAGCGATCCTGTGCGGCGAGCCAATGGAAAAATTTGACCTGTGCAGGCGCCCAACTCTTCCAAACCAACTTCCAGGAACGGCACCAAGTGGCTCCCTGAAAACTGGCAGCATAGCATGAGCGCGCCGAGTAGAGTCCGTTGTCGGTCCACCTCCAGAGCAAGCGATCTGGCTCGTTCATCAGGGTGGTGTGGCACACTGCCTGCCAAAGCAACAGGTATTGGCCTATCTCGTGCAGGCCCATATTTCCCTGTATATCACGAGCCCAAGAGTTATCTGCTAGCCCTTCAGCCACCGTCCTGGCGTTGCGTCGACGCTTAGGAATGCATTGGTAGAGCAGGGGGGCGATTTCACAGACGGCCTGTCCACCAATCCAGCGATCCTCCCAAAAATAGCGCCGTCAAGCCATCTCCAATGATCATGGTAGTGGAGGCGAAGAAAAGCGCCCGCTCCTCGTGCGACAACTGCAAGTCCAGCCCTTGCCAAGCACGGTCCGGAGCAACGCGGGCGAACCACATCCAGCGTAGGCGAAGCGCAAGGCCAGTGTGCTCCAGATCTCGGACTCCTAGTCCACCATACTCGAGGGGCCGACACACATGGCTCCAATTGACATGGCAGTGACCACCGTTGGCCACGGCTCGCCCAACCCACAAGAAGCATCGCTGAATCTTCACCCAGCTGCTTGAGCGTCTTCTTAGGGGGGGGGGGGCGAACGCAAGCAGTTGGTGCACGGGTATCGCATTGAGGACCGATTTGACGAGGACAAGGCGCCCAGCTTTGTTCATCAGCCATGCCTTCCAGGTAGGAAGCCTAGCAGCCACTGTATCGACAAGGGGCTGCAGCTGGGTGGCCGAAGGCCGTCGCGTCGACAGCGTGATGCCCAGATAAGTGATGGGCAGCTGCATCACCGGGCAGCCCAGCTGGGCGATCACCTCGTGTCCCTAGATGTCGTCGTGCAGGACGGTGGCAGAGCTCTTCGCATAGTTAACCAGCAGCCCACTCGCTTTGCCGAACAGGGTCAAGATACCCTTGATGGCAGGGACGTCCTCCGGCGTGGCGTGGCAGAAAAGTATCACATCATCGGCGTAGAGGGAGATCACCGAAATCGGGCGTCGGGGATGCAACTGTTGCAGGATGCCCGCGTCGAGAGCGCGACGCATCAGCCGCCCCTAGCGTGTCCACAGCGAGGACAAAGAGTTGGGGAGACATGGAGTCGCCCTGACGCAGGCCACTGCGGTGCCAAATCGGGGGGCCTGGCTCACCGTTCATCAAGACACGGGTGCTAGACGTCGAAAGCAGGATCGCCAGCCACTCCCGGAATCTGTCCCCGAACCCATATTGGCGCAAAACCTCAAAGAGGAATGGCCATGATATGGAGTCAAAGGCGCGCGTGAGGTCGAGCTTGAGCATGATCCGAGGGGGCCCGAGTTGGTGAAGCATCCTAAGGGATTGCCTAACGAGGATGAAGTTGTCATGGAGGCTCCTGCCGGTGATGAACGCATTCTGGTTGCGACTGACCAAGCTGTCCAATATGGGGGCAAGCCGCAAAGAAAGAACCTTGGTGAAGATCTTGGCCACGAGATGAATCAAGCAGATCGGGCGGTAGTCACGGAGCTGTTGGGCGTCGGCGCGTTTGGGCAGCAGGGTCACGAGGGCATGATTGAGCTTGCCAAAGCCCTGGCCCCACATCTTGAACAAACTGCTGGAAGACATCCATAAAGTCTTGTCGAACGATGGCCCAACAAGCTTGTAGAAACTCAGCAGTGAACCCGTCGGGCCCCGATGCCTTGCGAGTGGGGAGGCGTTTGATCGCGTCCCAGACCTCCTCCACAGTGAAGGGAGCATCGAGACTCGCTGGGTCGCAAGGCTCAATGAGCCCGTCCAAGTCTAGTGTAAGGTTGCGGTCGACGGCCATGCCCAGAATCCCATCGAAGTGCTCGAAGGCAGCCTGCGACATCGCATCCTGGTCGGTGAGCACATGCCCATCCACGGCCAAGCTGAAGATCTGATTCTTCTGCCTACGAAAAGAGCACTGCCGGTGGAAGAAGCACGTGCTAGCGTCGCCGTCCTTGAGCGTGGCGATGCAGGCGCGCTGCCTGGCAATGGTGCGCTCCATCGACGCAAGGCCAAGGTAGGAGACCTTGAGGCGCTTACGCAGCTAATCCTCCTCTGGTGAGAGTGCACGATCCTCCTGGGCCTTGTCGAAGCGCGATATGAGCTCCCGAGAAATGGCCAACTTGTCGCGGATACAGCCAGTCGACTTGGTGCTCCAGCTGGTAAGCCTACGGGCCGTGGCCTGGAGGCGCAACATCAACCGATGGAAGGGGTCCGGGTCATGGACCGAGCCCCAAGATGCGGCCACCATGTCGTGGAAACCCTCAAGCCTCAGCCAGAAGTCCTCAAAGTGAAAACGTCTATGCGCCGCGGGCATGGGGGAGTAGTCCAGCAGCAAGGGGGAGTGGTCCGAGGCGACCGACGCGAGGCAGCGAAGGTGACACCCGTCATGAGCATCCTCCCAGTCCGAAGTGCAGAGCACCCGATCCAGGTGCACAAGAGTGGGTGGGGACTGCTCGTTCGACCACGTGAAGCGACGCCCGTTGAGGTATACCTCCTTAAGTGCAAGATCATTGACGAGGCGGCGGAACCTGCCCATCATGCGACGGTTCAAGTTGCCGTTGTTCTTGTCCTCATCGCGCAGGATGAGGTTGAAGTCACCGCAAATCATCCATGGCCCGGGGCAAGCCGCATGAATCTCCCGCAGCTCAAGCAGGAACGCAATTTTATCTACGTTATCCTGAGGTCCATACACGACAGTGAGCCACCAAGGGGTGCCCGAAGCCGTGGCCACTCTGGCCGAGATGGCGTTCGTGGTGAACAATGGGTCCGTGATAGTCACGGCCCTGCTCTTCCAAGCCGGCAAGATGCCGCCCCGCGTGCCAAGGGCCGGGAGGTAAGTGTAGTCATCAAATTCAGAACCGAGGGTGTCAAGGACAACAGACGAACAGAGCAACTCCATCTTAGTTTCCTGCAAGCATACAATGGAGGAGGCAGTGGTCTCCAACAGCGAGCGGATGGCGAAGCGCCGGCTCCGCGAATTCAGGC
Organism: Triticum timopheevii; assembly: GCA_963921465.1. NCBI lineage: Eukaryota > Viridiplantae > Streptophyta > Magnoliopsida > Poales > Poaceae > Triticum > Triticum timopheevii. Next base: position 203,076,118 of record OY997270.1, read on the forward strand.
CGCGCACGTTCCACACAGCGATCTTAAGATCGTGATCCATGGACAGTGGATCGACGGGGTGCGTGGGCAGACGTCAACTATGTCGTGCAAGCGACCTCGACCTGTGCCGTGGCGATCGGCAGGCTGGATAGGCATGCTGGGATCTCGCGATCAACCAGCGCAGCCATGGCCTTGAGCACCGGGAGAGGGATGGGCACCGCGAACATGCCGTCGTAGGCCTTCATCTCGGCGGGGTGATCTTCTGATTCGTCCCAATGATCCCCAGGGTACGCAGGATTTGGACGTGCGCATGTCTCTCGGCGGTGGGGGGCATCACCGTCGGGGGTGTCGAGGCAGCCAAGCGGCCACGACGAGGGGAGAAGTTGAGGGGCCTACGCGGCCTCCTCCCTGGCGTTGGCAGAGCCGCGGCGATGTGCTTGGTAGCGGCGGCCAGGAATTCCCCCAGCGTTAAGGAGCTAGGAGCAGAGGCGCGAGCGCGTGATCGGTGCATGGTGATCGACGGGGATGCGAAATGCTCAACAACAGGCGAGCTAGGGCCCTGGTGAACGCACTCAGGCATGCGGGCCTCCATGTTGGGCCTCTGTAGAATAGATACATGGGGTGAGGGCCCAGGGTCTTCGGTGGGGGGAGGAGCGCACGTGATGGGGCGCTCCTCCCCACCCGCCGCGGCACGCGCATGGGACCCGGAGGACCGGTCAGCCGCAACAGAGCCGTCGTCAGGTGGGAGGGCAGGTGAGACGCTACTTTGCGCCGACAAGCCGGCCGACATAGGCTGTGGGTCTGGCCCTGCGCACACATCAGGCAGACCCCAACAAGTCCTCGGATCAGGAGCGCCAGAGGCAGGGCCCACACCATCAGCCTCGGGAGCATCCAGAGTTGCGAGATTCAAATCTCGGGATCCTTCCTGAGTGTTCGCCATGAATGGGGCAATGCCACTTGGCTCGTGGCCTGACTCCGCGCTGGCAGTTGGGGCAGCCAGGGGGCCACCGACTGGCGCGCTACGCGCATCCCCGACATCTCCTGTAGCGTCTGGAGCCCTGCCAGCCTGATCCTCTGCCAAAGTCTGTTTACTTTCTTTTGCGCCTCCCTTTTCTGGCACGGCCATGCAGGTTGGTGGGGCCATGCTGATCCCGCTGCTGATCCAGCTGACCGCGCAGCCCTGGCCAAGATTCCATGTCGCAGCTGTGGCGGTGTACGGCCGGCCGCGCAGCCGCGGACGGTGGTGCGACGGACACGCCATCGGAGCGCGCAGCGTGATTCCCAGCCCGCCAACCTAGAGAGTCGACGACCATGCCATCAGCATGACGAGCCTACGGCGCCTTCGTACGTCGGCGTTTGCGGCCGCGGTGACGCGCACGGCCAGGGCCCATGCCTCGATCAGGTCAGTGCCAGCGTCGGCGCCACCGCCGGCAGGGCCGTCGCCAGCGCCAGCGTGGGAGGCTAGGGCGTCATTCCTCTCCGCACGAGCCAGCGCGATGGAGATCTGGTAGGTAAGAGTCCGGATGGTCGGCGCATCCGAGCTCACACGCGCGGGGATCTGTTCCACGATTTCCAGGACGGCGGCGCGGCGAATGTTGGCAAGGTCATGCGCGCGCCCCGCCAGCCGGAAGATGGCCAAGTCAGTTCTGGAGCGCGTGCCGGGGTGGAGTCTCTCGATCCAGCAGCTCTCCCCAAGGATATGCTCGGCAGTCGAGTGATGAGGACATGACTACCTTGGATACGACCAAAAATATTGCATATATGCATATTTGTCAGGTGATTTCTAGTGCAAACTATTCAATAATCTATTTATGTTATCCAGAACAAAAATACTTCACACACTTTTGTGTTTTGTCTAATTGCAGGTGTATGGGACATTTGTACAATCCACATATGAAGATAAGGAAGAAAGAGATGTTTATTTGCTGTCCAAAAAGTTCTCTCACGTCACTTTTGGCCCAAGAGAAGATAGAGTCCAAGTCTCTCACGTTCTGGATTCAGATTCGGACTGCACAGACCTACCTGACTCAAAACGCACACAAGTTTTTCATACGGACTCCGAATTGGGTGATTCTTTTTTTGTTGGAAACTAGATTTCGTGAGCTTTCCAACCCAATTGGAATCACCTTCAAATTCGTCCGGAGCGTTGAGTTGTGGACGAAACAATCTGATGCTGCAGCAGAATCCGAGTCAAACTACAAGTCCAAAGGTGTTACATCACCTCCACTTGGGCCCATTGGCCTTGTACGACCTAGATTTAGTTTTAGGCTGCCTTGGGACGTCCTCCCACCTCCTTGGCCGCCACCCCTTGCTCCTATATAAGTAGATCCATCTAGTAGCTTTTCCTGGGGTTTTGTTTAGATTAAAAGTTCGCCATAGCTGCAACTTCGCGTACTTCGTTTGTGTTCAACGACCAGACAAAGGCGTCACAGAACCCCACCTTGATCAATAAAGCTTTCATCTTATATTCGCAATATCCAGATTGCAATCTTAGTTTCTTGCTTGTTCTTCGTTTGCTCGCAGGAAACAGACCCTCGTGGTCAGGTTGATCGTGCTCCGGCGTGGTCAATAACCTCTCGGAGTTGGTTTAGCGATTGCTAAGGCGCGACGTCCTCGCACGTTCGTAGTCGGATCGTCAAAGTCGACTTCCACCAAAGCGAAATCCACCATCTCATCGAAAGATCGGGACACCCCCGCCTCTATCAAGTGGTATCAGTTTTCAGGTTGCTCGGTGAGAATTTCCAGTTTTCCTAGATTAGATTTATTTTCTTACCTATTGTCCAAGAAAAGGCCACAAAAAAGAGTTAGATCTATTCATCCTTGGTCCAAGCCAGTCTGAGCCTTTGCAATTTTCTTTTCATTGCTTGCATAGTTGAATTATCGGTTGCATCGTCGTGTCGAGTTGCTGGTCTTAGTGTCTAGTTCGTTTAGAGTTTCGAGTTCTGTTCACATTAGTCACGCCACCGCTGCATCATTATCTCTTCCGCTGTCCACCACCCATCCATCAATTTCCACCACGTGCTACCCACCATTCATTGTCATAATAATAGTTGAGATCGTTCACATCTTCGCTTGATCCAATCTGCGTCTTATCTAGTTTGTTTTGGAAAGAGGGAGAAAAAAAGAGAGAAAAAAAAACGAGAAAAAAAAGAGAAAAAAAGTCAGAGAAAAAAAAAGGAGAAAAAAAATCAAAAAAATCGGCACAAACTTTTTCAGAGGAAAGTTGGAGACAAAGTTGTTGTATATCCTGCTTGGCAGTTGTTTTTCATCATTATCTTCACTGCCGTTGTGATCTTCACTTATATCTTGCTGTCAAGAGCTACTTACTATCCTTCATTGATGCTAGTTGTGCTACGCCGTGACCTCATTAGTGTTCTAGGCTCGCGTCTCTAGTCCGGTCTAGCCTAGGACCAGCACAGTACCGTCGTTGAGCGTTTATTCAACATTGCATCTTTGAATTGATCATTGCTAATCTTTTGCTACCATATATAGCCAACCCAGCTCCACATATTTCTACACCGTGTATACGTACGCTCCCCTGGCAATCGCTTTACTCAATATTTGGAGTTACTTGACACCGCTGGTTGCCGATCACCGCCTGCTGCATGGTAAGAACTTGTAAGACATTGATATTTGCTTTACTGTGAGCGTTTTACCACCACATCCTAGTAGTTATAGGAACATTATTTTTGGGTTTTGTTTCTTGTTCTACTAATCATGATAGGATCCAGAGTCAATTCATGGGCTTTGTCGATCGCGGGAGACGTGCCACCACCTTTGCAAATACCACAACCGTCACGAGAGGTGCACAAACATCCAAATGCACATGATCAGGTTAATGTATCTATACCACCATTTAATGGCCGTTTTAAACCTGCTTTATATATTGAATGGGAGTTCGACATAAAAAATATATTTGCTTCCCATAATTTCGATGAACATAAAAAGGTTAAGGTTGCGGTTGGTTCTTTCACTGGTTATGCTTTGGTTTGGTGGAGTGAATATTGTCGGTTACACCCTGATTATATACCTACTACTTGGGATGATTTGAAACTTGCCATGCGACATACTTTCGTCCCTGCTTATTATACTCGTGACATGATTAAGAAGTTGCAACACTTAAAACAAGGTAGTGAAACTGTAACAAAATATTATGATGATTTACAAACTACCTTGTTGCATTCCTCTTTAGAAGAAAGTGAAGATGATTTTATGGATAGATTTTGGGGAGGATTAAACCGTGATATTCAAGAGATACTAATTCATGAAGAGTGTTATCCTATGGACCATTTGTTTCATCTTGCTTGCAAAGCTGAACAGGAAATAAAACGACGTGATGGCCACGAGGAGAACAAGCGCATGGTGCACATTCCAAGAGTTGATATGATTGTTCCTTCAACTACTAGGCATACTATGACAACCACATCCGTTGTTGTCAGGACTACATCACCTCTACCATGTGACACATCGCCCCCGAGAGTGGCTACATCATCTGAGTTGATCATAAGAGGTAATGACAAAGGTACTGATCTTCCATCTCTACATGAGAATGATGAATGCCTTGTCAATTTGAATGCACCATCTGATGAGCTACCCACTACTTTGATCACACCACCTATTTTAGAGGACTACGTTGATAATTTGACTTTGCCATGTGATCAAACAACTGAAATACCAACAATTTTGAGTGCACCCATTGAATTAACTATTGATGCAAAAGAACCAATGTTTAATCATTTTGATATGACCTCTAATCTTGGTGATGATTCTGTGTTGAATGACTTATTGCATGTTTGCTTATTTAAGCATGTTGTAGCATGTAAATTTGATGCAAGTAAGGTTTATTCACCAATGTTGGGATGGTTTAATGATGAACATTGTCAATCTTTTGAAATGAATAAGAGCTTCACTTATATGTGCAAACTGAGTTGCAATATTTTCATGCCTTCTACTTCTTGTGCTAATTTTTTGGCTTTAGATTTTATGAACTATGCAAGTTACTCATCTATTCATGTGTCATATATGCAAAAATCAAGGGAAGTAAAAATGGATGACATATACATATACAACATGTACACCTTGTCTCTTTTGTTAGCCACATTTCAGATTAAGCAACGCCGAGGACGGCTTTATTTTCAAGAAGGGGAGGATGATGAGGACATGACTACCTTGGATACGACCAAAAATATTGCATATATGCATATTTGTCAGGTGATGTCTAGTGCAAACTATTCAATAATCTATTTATGTTATCCAGAACAAAAATACTTCACACACTTTTGTGTTTTGTCTAATTGCAGGTGTATGGGACATTTGTACAATCCACATATGAAGATAAGGAAGAAAGAGATGTTTATTTGCTGTCCAAAAAGTTCTCTCACGTCACTTTTGGCCCAAGAGAAGATAGAGTCCAAGTCTCTCACGTTCTGGATTCAGATTCGGACTGCACAGACCTACCTGACTCAAAACGCACACAAGTTTTTCATACGGACTCCGAATTGGGTGATTCTTTTTTTGTTGGAAACTAGATTTCGTGAGCTTTCCAACCCAATTGGAATCACCTTCAAATTCGTCCGGAGCGTTGAGTTGTGGACGAAACAATCTGATGCTGCAGCAGAATCCGAGTCAAACTACAAGTCCAAAGGTGTTACATCACCTTCACTTGGGCCCATTGGCCTTGTACGACCTAGATTTAGTTTTAGGCTGCCTTGGGACGTCCTCCCACCTCCTTGGCCGCCACCCCTTGCTCCTATATAAGTAGATCCATCTAGTAGCTTTTCCTGGGGTTTTGTTTAGATTAAAAGTTCGCCATAGCTGCAACTTCGCGTACTTCGTTTGTGTTCAACGACCAGACAAAGGCGTCACAGAACCCCACCTTGATCAATAAAGCTTTCATCTTATATTCGCAATATCCAGATTGCAATCTTAGTTTCTTGCTTGTTCTTCGTTTGCTCGCAGGAAACAGACCCTCGTGGTCAGGTTGATCGTGCTCCGGCGTGGTCAATAACCTCTCGGAGTTGGTTTAGCGATTGCTAAGGCGCGACGTCCTCGCACGTTCGTAGTCGGATCGTCAAAGTCGACTTCCACCAAAGCGAAATCCACCATCTCATCGAAAGATCGGGACACCCCCGCCTCTATCATCGAGAGGTGCCATGCCTGAGCGGGAATGCCTCGAAGCTCAAGCTCGACGCGATACTCAAACTGGCCGGAGCCTGCATGAGCCAGCTTGCTCCAAGGACGCACGGAGAGGGAGAACCGCGGGGAGCGGATGAAGTGATCGCCGTTGATTCGATCCATGGTCGTGCGCGAGTTGAAGATGATCAGGAAATCTTTGGGTGATGGGCGTGAACCGTGAAGTCACCATCGACGAGCTCAAGAGAGGAAATGAGCACGTTGGCGACCTCGGCAGCGGACACGGGTGTCCTGTTACCAGTAATGGATGCCATCATCGCGCGGGACAGAACCACCTCGGCCTCCTCCATCTCGACCGAGTGCGACATGATGACCTGCACTGGTGTGGGGGCGAGAGCCGCGGGCGCGAGGCCCACCGGAGCAGCAGGGGCCGGCGGAGATGGCGTCGTGGCCCGAGGCACGCCACCCCGAACAGCAGGGCCAGAGCGGCCGGAGGCAGCCCGGACACCGCCTCGGCGCTGGGAGCCACAGGCGCGTGACTCATGGCCGGACTCGAGGCAGCGGCGGCAGCGGACGTCGTTAGTGCAGTCCCGCACATGGTGAGGGTGGTCCAAGCAGCGGAAACAGAGGCCGGCGTCCTCCTCCGGAGAGGGGGCTGCGACGTCGGGGCTGCTGAGGGGAAATCGCGGCCTCCTGGCGAGGGCGGCGGCGGCGATTCTGACACCGAGACAGCTGGTAGCCATCTGCGTCGACCTGGACACCACCAGGGGCGCGGTGAACCTCGGAGCGGGGGCCGAGACGGCTCGCGGCGGGTTGCCTAGGAGCGGCAACGGCGCGAGCGGGGGCAGGGACTGCGAGCGGCGCGGAGGTGGCCGGCGGAGTACGTGCGACGCCGCTGTACGAGTGCGTCGAGGACTCGCCCTCCGAGTCGAACCAACGGTCGCCAAGGGACACGCAGTCGTCGGAGGGGGTCGCCCGGCGGTCGGCAGGGTCAGCACTGTAGGTCGCCATGGCAGGGAGGGGGAGGTGGGTGGGCTACCAGTGGGGATTCACCGGTGGCTGGGACGGGGCGGGCGAGAGAGCTAGGAGGAGCGGGGAGGGTGGGGAGCGAGCGGGCGCATCGCCATCCAGCCTGGCTTCGTGGTGACAGTCTGAGGGGATGATTCTTCAATTCCATGAGTTTTATCCAATTATTCTTGGATTGATAGAATTATCTTTGCTCCATGAATTAACAGGTAGCGAAAAAAGGCTCCCGCTATTTACATATTGTGTGCTTGGTGGCAAATCATTGTACTTGCTTAATCATCTGCATCAATGAATATTTTAAATGTTTATTTGATGTGGATGCACCATAGAGTAGTGTTCTTTCGCTATTTCTTTTAAATTTTAAAGTTCAGCGCAAAATAATAGTATGGCTCTTGCTGAAATTTAAAAATTGAAGCTATCTGGTGTTGATGTTGTGCAACTTCGAAGGCTAGCTACAATCTTTGAAATCAATGGACAAAGTAGTTTCTTCTATATACTAGATCGGACAATCCTTTTCTAGTGGAAGTACATTGTTGAAACTTAATAAAGAGCAACCTACTGGTTTTTCATCTCATTTTCCTTTCAAGAAATCAGAAAGTTTAGCCAAGTCACTACAGTGGACGACAGATCAGCTAATTTGTTATTTTTGTTTCTACTGAAGCAAGTTTTAGAACAATGGTTGTAAAAGACTTTATGCGTTGTACCGCGTATGTGTAAAATAAACTAGATTGGTCGTACCCGAAGGTGCACTCAATAATCTTATCGACCCTTTTATTATTTGTTTGCACCTAACTATTACTAGTGTAATGCCCGTGCGTTGCCATGGGCCAAAATAATTATATAGAGAGATAGTACCATTCAAATAAACTGCAATTCATCACGTGGATGTTGCATGTAACTTTTGATTGTATTGCTATAAATATCGGTCCTTCTAATACATATTTTTTGGTCCCATATATAAAAGCATTGCATGAGTTCAGCGTATATAAAAAAGACGGTTCTGCAATTAACGAAAATGCACTTTGTTTGAAGTGTATGCATCTTGATGAGTTTCTGAACTCTCTGAACATCTTAGGCAGATGAAGATGTTCTTCCCCATGCAGCCAACACCCCCCATCCACCCGTGGTGTCGGCACAGATGCAAATGTCCTCATTTGGCTTGGATTGTTTTCAACCAGCTCGCGTCCCTCCTGATGAAGCCATGTACCTAGGGTAGGGGCATGGACCTGTCCAAGATACCCACCCCAAGGACATCTCTAGAGGAAACCAACTTTTAGTCGACCCGGAAGGGTTTCACTCGACGGACTTGAAGAACTCGACCATGAAGCCAACCACTCGACCGCCAGGAGATCTAAAGTCACTCTGCACGCAACGGTCTGTCATTAAGTAGCCTTTATGGTCATCATAGCACTTATTTGTGGCGTTACCAGTAACGCCCAACCTTAATGTACCTTAAACCCTGCATAACTGAGGGCTGGAGGGGTCTGGAGGACTCTATATAAGCCACCCCCTCCTCAGTGTAAAGGGTTTGCACCCCTGTAACTCATACGCACATAATATAGTCGACCGCCTCCGGGCTCCAAGACGTAGGCTGTTACTTCCTCCGAGAAGGGCCTGAACTCGTAAACATCTTGCGTATACAACTACTCCATAGCTAGGATCTTGCCTCTCCATTCCTACCCCCTATTCTACTGTCAGACTTAGTACCACGACAGTTGGCGCCCACCATGGGGCAGGTGTCTTAGCGACTTATTGGAGAAGTTGCGATTTTTCCGATCCCCTTCATCATGGTTTCAGGCGGAGTTTTGGTTGAGGGCCGCGAGATCCTTCTCGGCGTGCTCATGTTCATCGCCGACGACTCCGCTTGGCTTCAGGAGGCTCCGCTCGATGTCGACACGCTCCGTGTCCGCGGGGCGACGCACTTTTGCGCGTGCGTCCGTGGCGTCCTTCTGTGGCAACCGTCGACCCAGTATCGGTCGACCCCTGTATCGTCCTCCCTTCCTGTTTCTCGCCAGCGCAAGCGCTCCGGTCGGTCGAGACTTCAGCGGTGGGTGATGCACGCGGTGGCCCGCCAGTCGTCCACCCCCAAGTCGTGACAATCGAGCCCGACGAATCTCTCTACAGCCTGTTCGATCTGTTGACTGGCTCCGCAGAGACTGCATCCGAGTGCGACAGCAGTGATCCAGCGGCGGAGGTTCTGATGGTCAATGGACCACGCAGTCCTCCTGGCTTTCCCCACGCCGACGGAGGCGACGGCGGAGGCGATCCGGCGCAGGTCCACGAAGAGTATCAACCTGAGCCCCTCACTTCGCTGCAGAGGGAAGAACTTCGCCACCGGAACATGGATGCGCTACACACTCCTATCGTCGGAGAAACCCCTGAGGCTCGTGCCTTAGAGGATGCGCGCTTGGCCAACTTGGCTGAGCGCACTCGACTGGAGAACCTCTAGCGAGCACTCAACGAGCGTGCGCGGCAGCGGGTTCCAGACTCCAGTCGACGTCAACTCTTTCCGCCACCGACTCAGGTATATCGAACTCCGATTCAGAATTTAGTAGCTGCAGCCCGTATAGCAAAATCGATTCAGCCTTCCCAGTCAGAGGCTGGCAGAGGTTTATTACAGATCAGAGCATTACTCCGGGCAGCAGGAGATCAAAATTCAGCTGTATCGTAGTCGCGGAATAGGATTCACAGCAGATCCATCACTGCAAATACAGTCCAGTCGGCCCATAGCCCAAGATCGCCCCCGAGGTGTGAGGGACATGAGGACCGGCATGATCAGTACAGGAACTGGGAGCAGTATGATCACCGACTCAATCGCGATGGTCGACGTCGAGTGCCTACCCCTCCCCCAAGGGGTGGATCGTACACGCCTCGACAGCAGGATGACAGACGCCATCACAGTGTTGGGCGAAGGATTCCAGTCGACCCCAGGGAACCAGGCTTTGATGCGAGATCCATTATCGTTCAGGGTTTGATCGACAGGAACAGAGCTCACCGAGAAGGTCATGACAGAGATGTACCCACCAGCAGCAGAGTACACGTCTCAGGACCAGAGTGTTTCAGAAGAGCCATCATGGCCGCGGTGATTCCTCCCAACTTCAGGTTGGCGACTAGAGTCAGTAAGTTCACTGGTGAGTCTAAGCCTGATACTTGGCTTGAGGACTACCGAGTGGTTGTTCAGATTGGCGGCGGCAACGATGAGGTGGCCATGAAACACCTGCCTCTTATGTTGGAGGGTTCGGCCAGAGCATGGTTGAATCAGTTAGCACCCAACAACATTTACACTTGGGAGGATCTTGCCCGAGTGTTTGTTACAACATTTGAGGGAACTTGCAAGCGTCTAGCAGGGCTAACAGAGTTGCAGTCTTGTGTGCAGAAGTTGAATGAAACTCTGAGGGATTACATCCAGAGATGGATCACGTTGCATCACACAGTAGAGAACGTATCTGATCACCAGGCAGTCTGTGCCTTCAAGGAAGGTGTTAAGTACAGAGAGCTAAACCTAAAATTCGGTCAGACCGGAGACATGACTCTGAGTCGAATGATGGAGATTGCCACCAAGTATGCCAATGGTGAAGAAGAGGATCGACTCCGGAGTGGCAAGCACAAATCAATCGCCCATGAAACCGGAGGAGGGAACTCCAGTCGGAAGCAAAAGCGGAAAGCCGAGCCAGCTGCTCCTGGAGAAGCCTTGGCCGTGACTCACGGGAAGTTTAAAGGGAAGCCCAAAGGGTCTTGGAACCCTAAGAAGGTGAAGGACAAGGAAGGGAATTACGTGATGGATTTGCCGTGTCACATTCACACGAAGAAAGATGAAGAGGGTAAATTCATTTACCCGAAACATACCACTCGACAGTGTCGGCTCTTGATCTAGCAATTCCAGGGGAAACAACCCAAAGATAAGGAAAAGGAGTCGGACAAAGTTGAAGACAAAGAAGACAGTGATGATGGATATCCCCAGGTCAATTCCACCCTGATGATTTTTGCTGATGTAGAAAGCAAAAGTCGATTGAAAGTTATCAACCGAGAGGTGAATATGGTTGCTCCGGCGACGCCCAGTTATCTGAAATGGTCTCAGACTGCCATCACATTCGACCAGTTCGACCATCCGACACACATAGCCACCCCTGGGAGGCAAGCTTTGGTGGTCGACCCAGTCGTCAAAGGCACTTGACTGACTAAAGTCTTGATGGATGGTGGCAGTGGCCTGAGTATATTGTATGCAGAGACGTTGAAAGGGATGGGCACTCTGATGTCCAGACTCAATACCAGCAACATGAGTTTCCATGGAGTCATTCCTGGAAAGAAGGCTGAGTCACTCGGCCAAATTGCTCTTGATGTGGTTTTCGGTGATTCCAGGAATTACCGCAAAGAAAAGTTGATGTTTGAAGTTGTGGATTTCCAGAGTGCTTATCACGCTATTTTGGGCAGGCCAGCTTATGCACGTTTCATGGCTCGACCATGTTATGTGTACCTCAAATTGAAGATGCATGGTCCCAAAGGTGTGATCACCATTACTGGTAATCGGAAGAAGGCAGAAGAGTGTTTTCAGAAAGGCTCAAAGATCGCTGATGCTCAGATGGCAGTGGTAGAGCTGCAGGAATACCAGAAAACTGCAGATCCGAGTGATTTGTTGCGAGCCAAGAAGCCTGCTATGGAATCAACGTTTCAGTCGTCTGGTGAGACAAAACCGATTCACATTCACCCGACCGACCCCAGTGCTGCACCGACTCATATCTCAACAACACTCGACTCCAAATAGGAAGAAGCGCTCGTCCAGTTCCTCTGTGAGAACTGGGACATCTTCGCATGGAAGCCTTCTGACATGCCGGGTGTTCCCAGGGGGCTGGCTGAGCACCGTCTACGAGTCGACTCAAAAGTGAAACCTGTCAAGGAACATCTTCGATGGTCCGCCGTCCAAAAGAGAAAGTGATGAGGACATAAATACCATTGTTACACCCACAGCCCCTGCTGCTATACATACTGGACCAATTACTAGAGCTCGCGTACGCCAACTAAATTACCAGGTACTTTCGTTTCTTGGTAATGATTCTAATGTTCATGAGAATATGATGCTGCCTAAATTGGATACATTTGTTTTGCTTACAAATGAAGGGCCTAGCTTGGAGAAGGATGAACATTGGAGCAAGAACAAGCATGGAGATGATGGCATGCGCAAGGGGGACAAGAACGGAGTTACAAGTGATGATTTCAGGACTTTCAAGCCACCATAATGAGTGCATGAAGCCTTGGACGAAATATACAAGATGCCACTTCATAAATTTCGTCCAGAGGCTATTCTAGGTGCTGCGTCACCTTATTATTGGGCCAGGCCCATGTAATTTCGAAATACATAAGTATAGGCTATTTTTAGAGTCCGTATGTGTGGGGAAACAAGAGATAGGGTTAGTTTCGGACCCCTCCACCAAGGGCCACGAAATTCACCCCCTCTTCCTCCATATATACAGCCCTTAGGGCACCGTTTAGACTTTGGGTTTTGTTTAAATTAAAAGTTCGCCATAGCTGCAACTTCACGTACTTCGTTTGTGTTCCACGACCAGACAAAGGCGTCACAGAACCCCACCTTGATCAATAAAGCTTTCCTCTTATATTCGCAATATCCAGATTGCAATCTTAGTTTCTTGCTTGTTCTTCGTTTGCTTGCAGGAAACAGACCTTCGTGGTCAGGTTGATCGTGCTCCGGCGTGGTCAATAACCTCTCGGAGTTGGTTTAGCGATTGCTAAGGCGCGACGTCCCCGCACGTTCGTAGTCGGATCGTCAAAGTCGACTTCATCCAAAACGATAGCCACTGTCTCATCGAAAGACGGGACACCCTCGCCTCTATCAGAAAGGCCATTGGCGAGGAGGTGGCTCGGCTCTAAGCAGCAGAGTTTATCCGAGAAATTTACCACTCCGAGTGGCTCGCCAATGTTGTCATGGTCCCCAAGAAGGACAAGTCACTTCGCATGTGCATTGACTTCAAACATATCAATTGGGCCTGCCCGAAAGATCATTTTCCTCTCCCCCGCATCGACCAAATAGTCGACTCGACTGCGGGATGTGAGCGCCTGTCTTTTTTAGACGCCTATTCCGGTTACCATCAAATTCGTCTGTATGGACCCAACGAGATCAAAACAGCTTTCATCACTCCATTCGGGTGCTTCTGCTATGTCACCATGCCATTCGTGCTCAAGAATGTCGGAGCCACGTTCATGAGGATGATTCAGAAGTGTTTGCTCACTCAAATCAGTCGGAATGTGGAAGCATACATGGATGATACTATGGTCAAATCATGGAAGGGTTCCGACCTGCTGACTGACCTTGCTGAAACATTTGCCAACCTCAGGAGGTATGATATCAAGCTTAATCCATCAAAGTGCACATTCGGAGTTCCCAGCGGAAACTTACCCGGTTTTCTCGTTTCCGAACGAGGAATCGACGCCAACCCAGAAAAAGTTGGTACTATACTCCGAATGAAACACCTTGTGCATGTGCACGATGTGCAGAAGCTTACTAGATGCTTGGCCGCTTTAAGTCGATTCATCTCTCGCCTCGGTGAAAAGGCATTACCTCTTTACCGACTGATGAAGAAGTCAGACAAGTTCGAGTGGACTCAAGAAGCTGATGACGCGTTTGCAGAGCTAAAAGCCCTGCTCTCCACCCAGCCGGTGCTTGCTGCCCCAATCAGCAAAGAGCCTTTGCTGCTTTACATTGCAGCCACAGGACAAGTCGTCAGTACAGTACTTACGGTCGAGCAGGAAGAAGAAGGAAAAGCCTTCAAAGTTCAGCGCCCAGTATATTATCTTTCTAAAGTTTTGACCCCATCAAAGCAAAGATACCCTCATTATCAGAAGCTTGTATATGGGATTTATATGACCATGAAGAAGGTTGCTCACTACTTCTCTGACCATTCCATTACAGTCGTCAGCGACGCTCCATTGTCAGAGATTTTACACAATAGAGATGCAACTGGTCGAGTGGCAAAATGGGCGATTGAACTCCTTCCCTTGGATATCAAGTTTGAGGCAAAGAAAGCCATCAAGTCCCAAGCAATAGCAGACTTCATAGCCGAGTGGGTTGAGCAGCAACTGCCGACTCAAGTTCACTCGGAGCACTGGACCATGTTCTTTGATGGTTCTAAGATGCTGAATGGTTCCGGTGCTGGGGTAGTGCTGGTTTCCCCGTGAGGAGATAAGCTCAGATATGTGCTCTAGATCCACTTTGATTCCTCTAATAACGAAGCAGAATACGAAGCACTTTTGTATGGGTTGCGTATGGCCATTTCACTCGGCGTCCGTCGCCTCATAGTCTATGGTGACTTAGATTTAGTGGTAAATCAGGTGATGAAGGAGTGGGACGTCAAAAGTCCAGCCATGACTGGTTACTGCAATGCGGTGAGAAAGCTAGAGAAGAGATTCGAGGGGTTAGAGCTTCATCATATACCCCGACTGAAAAATCAAGCGGCTGATGATTTGGCAAAAATAGGTTCCAAGAGAGAAGCCATTCCGAGTAATGTGTTTTTAGAACACATCCACACACCATCAGTTCAAGAGGATCCTTCCACCGAAGAAGCCCCGCAGCCGAAAAGTGTTATAGATCCGACTGAAGTTGAGGTCCGAGCTGTGGTCGACCTGATCATGGAAGTTTTGGTCATCACTCCCGACTGGACAGTGACATACATCGCGTATATCCTAAGTAAAGAGCCCCCAGAGAATGAAGAAGAGGCTCGACAGATCGTTCGTCGATCCAAGGCCTTTACTATGATAAAGGGACAGTTATACAGAGAAAGCGCGGCTGGAGTCGGCCAGAAATGTATAACACCAGAAGAAGGTCAGATAATTCTTGACGATATCCACTCAGGGACCTGTGGTCAGCATGCATCCTCTCCGACCATTGTGGCTAAAGCATACCGAGCGAGATTTTACCGGCCAAGAGCAAATGAGATGGCGAAAGAGATAGTCGACAAGTGTGAAGGATGTCAGTTTTATTCCAATATGTCACACAAACCCGCCTCAGCCTTGAAGACCATTCCACTCGTCTGGCCCTTCGCTGTTTGGGGATTGGATATGGTTGGACCACTGAGAACTGGTAGGAGCGGCTTCACCCATGTACTGGTGGCAGTCGACAAATTCACTAAGTGGATTGAAGCTAAGCCTATCAAGAATCTGGATGCCGGCACTGCTATCAGCTTCATCAGAGAGTTGATATTCAGATATGGAGTTCCGCACAGCATCATCACTGATAAATTGGTCAAACTTCGATTCCGATGAATTCAGAGCCTTTTGCGCCTCTCAAGGTACACGAGTCGACTATGCCTCAGTCGCTCACCCCCAGTCGAATGGACAAGCAGGACGAGCAAATGGTCTAATTCTCAAAGGACTGAAACCCCAGTTGATGCGTGATCTCAAGAATGCAGCAGGAGCGTGGGTCGACGAACTTCCATCAGTTCTTTGGGGATTGAGGACCACTCCTAATCAGTCGACTGGGTGAACTCCATTCTTTCTGGTCTATGGAGCTGAAGCAGTTCTGCCGAGTGACCTGCTTCACAATGCACCCCGAGTCGAGCTCTACACTGAAAATGAAGCAGAACAAGCCCGACAGGACGCAGTCGACCTTCTAGAAGAAGAAAGAGAGATGGCCATGATTCGATCGACTATCTATCAGCTGGACTTGCATCGATTCCATGCCAGAAACGTGAAGAGTCGAGCCTTCCAAGAAGGAGATTTGGTTCTCCGAGTGGATCAGCAGAAGCCACACAAGCTTGCTCCTACTTGGGAAGGCCCCTTCATCGTCACCAAAGTTCTGCACAATGGAGCGTACCGTCTTTACAATGTCAATCGCCAGATTGATGAGCCACGAGCTTGGAACGCGGAGCTGCTCCGCCCCTTTTATACTTAAGTACTCACTCGGATGAGACGTAATAGAAGTACCTCTGTAGTTTGTTTATCAAAGACAAGAATGTTATAATTTTCCCAGTGATTTTTGTTACTTTTTGTTTACATGAGAAATCCCCTAGTGGGTGGCTTAGCTGCGAATTCGTTTCGCCTAAGTTTGTAAAAAAATCCCTACCGAGTGGTGAGCCAGCCTCCCACTCGGGGGCTTAGCTGCGAATCCGTTTCCCCTAAGTACTTGAAAATCCTACCGAGTGGTGAGCCAGCCTCCCACTCGGGGGCTTAGCTGCAGTCTAGTACTCGCCTAAGTATTTGAAAAAAAATCCTGCCAAGTGGTGAGCCAGCCTCCCTGTCGGTGTCAAAACCGGTGGATCTCGGGTAGGGGGTCCCGAACTGTGCGTCTAGGCGGATGGTAACAGGAGACAAGGGACACGATGTTTTTACCCAGGTTCGGGCCCTCTCGATGGAGGTAAAACCCTACTCCTGCTTGATTAATATCGATGATATGGGTAATACAAGAGTAGATCTACCACGAGATCAAGGAGGCTAAACCCTAGAAGCTAGCCTATGGTATGATTGTTGTAATGGTTGTTCGTCCTACGGACTAAAACCCTCCGATTTATATAGACACCGGAGAGGGCTAGGGTTACACAGAGTCGGTTACAATGGTAGGACATCTACATATCCGTATTGCCAAGCTTGCCTTCTACGCCAAGGAAAGTCCCATTCGGACACGGGACGAAGTCTTCAATCTTGTATCTTCATAGTCTTGGAGTCCGACCGATGATGATAGTCTGGCTATCCGGACACCCCCTAGTCCAGGACTCCCTCAGTAGCCCCTGAACCAGGCTTCAATGACGACGAGTCCGGTGCGCATATTGTCTTCGGCATTGCAAGGCGGGTTCTTCCTCCGAATAATTCATAGAAGATTATGAACACCAGGATAGTGTCCGGCTCTGCAAAATAATTTCCACATACCACCGTAGAGAGAATAATGTGTACACAGGTTCAATCTGCTGACGTATCTTGTGGTGTGACGTCACACCACTACCAAGCCTTTACTTGAATCGTTTTTATTATACCACCTCAGCGTGTTTAGCGAAGCGGTTTCCTTGGCACGTCTTGTCGAAGCAGAGATCGTGTTCCCCTTATTCCGGGATTCTCATCAATACGGACGTGCGTAACCCAACCGTGCCCGCTGCCACGCCTCCTCTATCGAAGGGGAGTCCCAAACGGTGACGGGGACGGCTCTTGGTATTCTCCCTCTTTATAATGGGACCAAGGCTCGTTTCTTTTCTTCAATCCTCAATCGAATCTGCCCCTCGCCCTGAGTTCCAACACCCAAAGCCCCAGATTCGAGCGCCTCGGACCTTCAACGATGTCCGGCTTCGACCTACAGGGCCGGTGGATGCCCTCCTCCATCACAGAAGAGGACGTGCAAAAGCTGAGAGAAGCCAGATACCTGACCTACGAGATTTCGCATAGGTTGCCCGCCAAAGGGCAAGTCATTCCTACTCCCGAGCCCGGCGAAAGCGTCGTGTTTGTGTCCCACCTCTGTCGGGGTTTAGGCTTCCCGATGGATCCTTTTGTGAGAGGGCTCATGTTTTACTATGGGTTGGAATTCCACGACTTGGCTCCGGAGTCCATCCTCCACATCTCATCATTCATTGTCGTCTACGAAGCCTTCCTCCGCACTACCCCTCACTTCGGCTTGTGGCTCAAAACCTTCAACGTGGAGCCGAAGATGATCGAGGGGCGTCAAGCAGAGTGCGGTGGGGCAGTTGTAAGCAAGAGGGCCGATGCTCCATGGCCCGAGGGCTCTTTCCAAGAGGAGCTCGGCTTGTGGCAACAGGAGTGGTTTTATATTACCGCTCCCAGGGGCAGCAGGCAGAAGCCGCCGCCCATCTTCCGCTCGGGCCCTCCACGACGGCTGATGTCATGGGTCAACCAAGGGCTCAACTGGGGGCCGTCAAAGGACGTACCCCTATTGCAGGGCCGGATTCGAGACCTCCAAGAGAGGGAGATCGATCTGGTCGTGGTGATGTAGGTTATGCTGATTAGGCGTCTTCTGCCCTGCAAATGTCGCCCTCTCCGGCTGTGGGAATTCAATCCGGAGGGACCACGAGTTCTCCAACACTTCATGGGTACGACACCCGTGGAGATGTACAAATTGTTCTTCAGATCACAAGAGGTGTGTCCGGAATTGACCGAGGACGCCGGCCTAAGCTGCAATCGCTCGGATACACAAGTAAGTAGCTCTGTGTCCGGACATACGGTTCGTTTGCATATCTTGGATTTGCCTTTTAACCAATTGTCCTCTGAACAGGAGTGGATAGCGCAAGCAAAACTGATACGGTGTCCGCCCCCCCTCCCGGAGACCACGCTGGATCCCGTGTTGGTCAAGATGCTGGAGGTTGCGCCTTCGGAGGAAGGCGAAGGGGAAAACAGAAAAACTACCACCTCTACCAAGGAGGCTTTTGAGAAAGGGGGATCGAGAATCCCTCCTTCCAAGGGGAGAAGAGGACCGCTTCCAAAAGCCCGGAGGCCAAGGCCTCAAAGCGGGGGAAGAGATCTTCACCGGAGGGTCCTGCGCCTGGGGAAGCCCCGGCCGCACCCTCTCCCCCAAAGGATTAGCCCTCCAGCGAGCCATAAGTAGAAAAAGGGGAGTTTTGTAATAAGCGACATCCCTATTTTTGCTTTTGAGGATAACCGAAGTTTTTACCTTGTAGTTCGGATCTCCGTCCTTCTCAGCTGAGCTCGTCTTCGGGGGACCTTTGTCTGGAGATGATGGAGAGCGAAACGCCTCCATCTGCCGCACCATCAGGCGGGGCGGACGACCCTGAGGTGTCGTCACGGAGGGTATCCCAGAGTCCGGCAGGGCCGGAGAGTTCGGCGCCAACTAGTGTACGGCCGGGGGAGCTGAGGGATCTGCTTGAGAAGGCGTCTATCTCAGAAGGTCACGGTACATTGATGAGTACGGTGATTGAAAGAATTTCATCCGCCGAGGGCGGGTTGCATGATGCCGTCAGAAGTTTGCTGGCGGGGTTTGAGGTACGTAAAAATGACATACCTTTTGACAGTTTTACACATAAAGTGCCCCTGTATAGATAGTAGCCCCTGAGACTCGGTATGTTGTCGAAAGCGACAGCGTGCCGAGGATCATAATCTCAGGTATTAATTCCCACCTTTCCTATGCAGGTGGCGGATAGTCCGGTGGCCAGCCGGACTGATGGAGTTGCCGAACTAAAGCGGCAACTCGATGTTGCGGATGCGGACATCGCGCTGGTCAATAAACGACTTGACGAGTCACAAGGTAGGTTGTTTCTCCGTGGTCACCTAGTAAGGGAGCTGATGCCCACTCCTTACAACATGTATGCTTAATGCAGATGGTTCCGCTGCTGTGGAGGACCTTCGAGCAGAGCTTGCTCAAGCCAAGGAGTAGGCCCGAAGGAGTGATGCGGCTGCCTTGAAGGCGGCCGAAGAGCTAGAAGCCGAAAGGGCTGCTCACTGCCGAAGCAGGGGGGGAGATGGCCGAAATGGCCGTGAAGCTGAAAGATGTAACCGACTGCTATGAAGTTCTTGAAAAGGAACACCGAGCGGAGCAAGAAGACCTGAAGAAGGCCACCGCCGAAGCCAAGGATGCCCGTTCTGCAATGATGGCTATAAAGGAGGAGCTGCGTCAGGCCGGAGACATTACGGCTGGCAAGCCCTTTCTGCTGCGCCTAAACCCTAAACCCTAAACCCTAAACCGATGTTGCAACCCGGGGTTCGGACGAGAGCCGGTTACTCGCCGAGCACTATTTTGGGGAAGTTCTGCGGGGTGCTCATGCAATAGAGTCGCAGTGCTCAAAGAATGTCATGTTCAAATGATCTTTATGATATGTAAAACGATATTCATAATATAAGTGCTTTTTATACTTGTGCATTCAAGTATTGAAATATCTCCTGTGCGGCCGTTAATGTATATTTGTGTATAACCTGAAAGATGGCAGTCTTCGGCTTCAGCCCCCACGCACATGGTGCGGGGGTGTTTGCAAAATAGCGCATTTTCACACTTAATCCAACGTCTTGGTCCTGTGAAGGAGGTGGTAGCATAGCAAACGAGGCAACCGGACTATGATGCTTTATCACTTTCACTTAGCCATAGGAATTCGAAGGTGGGGCTACGATATAGCCCCTAGGGGCACCGCGCTCTCCAAATTCGGGGCGCGTATGTGCTTGACCGGGAAACGGTCCTTGGTCAAAGCGGAGGAATTCTAAACATTCCGGTAGTCGATCAAGTGGTTGACCAGTCTCTCGCTATATCATGACAGTCAGTTTTCGGCTTTCTCCACTGAGGTGCTCGCCCGGCCGAACCGGGGCACAATCGCAGTAGTTCTCCTGGTGCCGCGTTAGCCGATGATACGGAACGTAAGGCGGCAAAACACAGGAGCCGAGCAAACCCAACATTTGACCAGAGACATGATTCGGAGCTGATGCATATAAGGCCTAACTCGAGACGCCGAACACTCCCTACGGTATTCGGTCTTTATGATAACGGGTAGAACAATGCCCTAAACCCCTAGTGTCCAGGTACAGGCGAGAATTTCTGACGCGGCCGATGCCAAAACGCCAGCCTCCTCCTTGGTTATGGTGAAAAACCGTGGGATGTGAATCAACAAGAGACAGTAAGAAAGGTTTACGCAGGGTCTTAATCTGAAAAGAATCCTTGCCACAGGTCCCTGCTGCACGTCTGCGCCTGTGTCTCCGTTGTGCCGTATCCTGGACGGGTGTACATGCTGTTCATCTGTAAAAGAGAGGAACTTAGCTTGAAAAGAAATCGTGCAAAAAATGTATTGAAAACAAAGTATGAATAATGAATAAAGTTGAGCTTTTATTGGCTCTTTATTGTTTGTACGCGCAGCCCCTTGTGAAGAGGTATGCGGCTAGGGAGCCCCTAGTTTATTTATGCCGGACTCGCCTAGCCGTGTCCGGGGTCTTGAATGACCTTTTAATGAGATGATGCCGCGTGGACCGGGCATTTTAAGTGTAAGAGACGCGTAGTGCGGTATTGCGTTAAAGAGGGCGAAAGCTTCACGTCCCAATAGTGCTTGATCGCTACTTTTGAATGGGGCGACATGGAAGATTAGCTTTTCGCGACGGAAGTTGTCGGGTGATCCGAACACAACTTCTAGTAGTAAAGAGCCCGTGCACTTGGCGTAAGGGCCTGGCGTCACTCCTTTGAAGGAAGTGCGGCTATGGCAAATTTTAGTAGGGTCTATCCCCAACTTGCGGATTGTGTCCGGATATAGCAGGTTTAAATTGCCGCCGCCATCCATTAGGACTTGTGTTAATTGTAGTCCGTCGATTATAGGATCCAATATCAGAGCAGTCCATCCTGCGTTTCGAATACTTCTGAAATAATCCAGGTGGTCGAAAGTAATTCGTTTTGACATCCAATCTTGGGATTCCGCTGGGGTGGACCGTGCGACGCGTACTGTAGCGGGTGCCGCACTATTGTTCCGTATAATCACATGAAGTGAGTTTACTGTTTTAACTTCTTGTGGGAAAGTCTTTTGTTTTCCGGCGCTCTGCTGGTGGGGTTCGTCGTCGTCCTCGCTTGGCGTGTCGAGCCCCTTGTGTTCGGCGTTGAGTCGGCCGGACTGTTTGAAGACCCAACAATTTTGGTGGGTGTGGTTTGCAGGCTTCCCGGGGGTACTGTGGATTTGACATATCCGATCCAAAATTTTGTTGAGGTTGGATAGCTCATCACTGTTGTCCTTAAGAGGCAGTGTTTTGTTGTTCGGCTGCGAGCTTTTGAATCCGGCGTTGACCGCCGTGTTCTTTGGGCCATTTTCTTTGTTTCGGCGCTGATCCTTTCAGCGCCGTGATTTTCCATTTCCATCTCTGATCTCAGATGTACTCGGGTCGCTGGTGCTGCATCTTGCCAGCCAGCTATCTTCCCCCGCGCAGAAGCGGGTCATGAGGCTCGTTAGCGCGGCTATTGTTCTTGGCTTTTCCTGGCCGAGGTGTCTGGCGAGCCATTCGTCTCGGACGTTATGTTTAAAAGCTGCTAGGGCTTCGGCGTCCGGACAGTCGACTATTTGGTTCTTTTTGGTGAGGAACCTGTTCTAGAATTTGCGCGCTGACTCTCCGGGCTGTTGGGTTATGTGACTTAAATCGTCTGCATCCGGAGGGCAGACATAAGTCCCCTGAAAATTTGCTCTAAACTCATACTCGAGCTCTTCCCAACTTCCAATGGTGTTTTCTGGGAGGCTTTTGAGCCAATGCCGAGCTGGCCCTTTGAGCTTGAGGGGTAGATATTTTATGGCGTGGAGATCGTCTCCTCTAGCCATATGTATGTGTAGGATGTAATCCTCAATCCAGACTCCGGGGTCTGTTGTTCCGTCGTATGCCTATATGTTTACGGGCTTGAATCCCGCTGGAAATTCATGATCCAGCACCTCATCGGTGAAACATAGTGGGTGTGCGGCGCCCCTGTATTTAGGTGTGCCGTTATCTTCGAACACTCGGCGTGCTGTGTTGCTTCCTAGACCCCTCTTTTTTGGCCCATAAATGGACCTGACCGGGCCATCTGTTTTGCGAGGATCTTTATGTGTGTCGTGCGTCGGCTTGTGTGCGGCGCCGCTTGCCGCTCCTGGCCTGTCATCTGGTCGTTTATCCGGCCAGGCGGCCTCTTTAATTTTTGATTGTGGGGGCTCTACGGCCTCCTCGTCGAATTCAGGCAGCAGCTTGCACTTTGGGTAGCTCTTTGCTTGATGGCTATTGCTGTATTTGTCCGCGGTCTTGAGTACTTTGCTCCACCTTATTCTGAGTATGTCTTCCGCTGTTTTGAGCTTCCCTTTCTGCTTCTTCAAACTTCTTGCAGTGGCGACAAGCCTTTTGTGCAGGTTCTTATGCTCCGGTGGTGTGTCCGGCGTGAGATCGTCTGGACTGTTGTTTTCGCCGAGGATGGGTTGATTGTCCGATTCGTCCTGTTCGGATGGTTGCTTGGTAGCATGTTCGCCGTCCACTGGTTTGCCCTGCTCTACGGCTGGGTCATTATGGGTGCTGTTGTTATCGAGGCGGGACTTGGGGCGGCGCTTGTGTCACCGTTTTGGTTGTTTTTCGGGGGAATTATACTTTGCCGCATCCCGTTGTTCCTCATTATCGCTCCCTTTTGGGGTGTCCACCATATATATATATCATGAGTTGAGGTGGCTTTCCAGTGACCAGTAGGCACTGGTTCTTGGTTGTCTCCGGCATCGTCGTCCATACCGTCGATGTCTTCGGAGTCGTAGTCTAGCATGTCTTTTAAATCGTCGACAGTGGCTACAAAGTGGGTGGTGGGTGGGCTTTGAATTTCTTCGTCGTCCGTATCCCAACCGTCTTGGCCACAGTCCGGCCAGGACTCTCCTGATAGCGAGAGATACTTTAGCGAATTCAGGATGTCGCCAAAGGATGAGTGCTGAAAGATGTCCGTGGCGGTGAACTCCATGATCGGCGCCCGATCGGATTCGATTGGTAAGGGCGCAGGAGGTTCGGAGTCCGGCGAGGAGTCCGGCACCTCGGAGTCACGAGCTTTACAAGGGACAAGGTCAGTATTTGGCTCCATCGCCGTAAAGGTTGCAGCCCCCGAGGCGGTGTCTAGCCATCCGTCCTCGATCTGCGCGGTCGGCTCCGAATTAAGGGTCGGAGCGGACTCATGTGCGGCCTCCAGGGCACTGTCCGGCGGCAGAGCTAAATCATGCCCATTGTGACAGTGCGGCGGGCTCGGCTGTGGCTCGAATCCGTCGAAGATCAAGTCTCCACGGATGTCAGCCATGAAGTTTAGGTTTCCAAATCTGACCTGATGGCCAGGGGCGTAGCTTTCGATCTGCTCGAGATGGCCAAGCGAATTGGCCCACTGTGCAAAGCCGCCGAACACGAAGTTCTGTCCGGGGAGAAAAGTCTCACCCTGGACTGCGTTGTTGTTGATGATTGAAGGAGCCATCAAGCCTATCGGTGACGACACAGAGGAACTCTCAATGAAAGCACCAATGTCGGTGTCAAAACCGGCGGATCTCGGGTAGGGGGTCCCGAACTGTGCGTCTAGGAGGATGGTAACAGGAGACAAGGGACACGATGTTTTTACCCAGGTTCGGGCCCTCTCGATGGAGGTAAAACCCTACTCCTGCTTGATTAATATTGATGATATGAGTAGTACAAGAGTAGATCTACCACGAGATCAAGGAGGCTAAACCCTAGAAGCTAGCCTATGGTATGATTGTTGTAATGGTTGTTCGTCCTACGGACTAAAACCCTCCGGTTTATATAGACACCGGAGAGGGCTAGGGTTACACAGAGTCGGTTACAATGGTAGGAGATCTACATATCCGTATTGCCAAGCTTGCCTTCTATGCCAAGGAAAGTCCCATCCGGAGACGGGACGAAGTCTTCAATCTTGTATCTTCATAGTCTTGGAGTCCGGCCGATGATGATAGTCCGGCTATCCGGACACCCCCTAGTCCAGGACTCCCTCACTCCCACTCAGGGGATTAGCTGCAGTCCATGTACTCGCCTAAGTTTGAAAAATCCTATCGAGTGGTGAACCAGCCTCCCACTCGGGGGCTTAGCTGCAGTCCAAGTACTCGCCTAAGTTTGAAAAATCCTACCGAGTGGTGAACCAGCCTCCCACTCGGGGGCTTAGCTGCAGTCTAAGTACTCACCTAAGTTTGAAAAATCCTACCGAGTGGTGAACCAGCCTCCCACTCGGGGGCTTAACTGCAGTCCAAGTAGTCGCCTAAGTTTGAAAAATCCTACCGAGTGGTGAGCCAGCCTCCCACTCGGGGGCTTAGCTGCAGTCCAGTACTCGCCTAAGTATTTAAGAATCCTACCGAGTGGAGAGCAGTCCTCCCACTCGGGGCTTAGCTGCAGTCCGGTACTCGCCTAACTATTTAAAAATCCTACCGAGTGGAGAGCAATCCTCCCACTCGGGGGCTTAGCTGCAGTCTAGTACTCGCCTAAGTATTTAAAAATCCTACCGAGTGGAGAGCAATCCTCCCACTCGGAGGCTTAGCTGCAGTCCAGTACTCGCCTAAGTATTTAAAAATCCTACCGAGTGGAGAGCAATCCTCCCACTCGGGGGCTTAGCTACAGTCCAGTAATCGCCTAAGTATTTAAAAATCCTACCGAGTGGAGAGCAATCCTCCCACTCGGAGGCTTAGCTGCAGTCCGGTACTCGCCTAAGTATTTAAAAATCCTATGGAGTGGAGAGCAATCCTCCCACTCGAGGGCTTAGTTGCAGTCCAGTACTCGCCTAAGTATTTAAAAATCCAACGAGTGGAGAGCAGTCCTCCCACTCGGGGCTTAGCTGCAGTCCGGTACTCGCCTAAGTATTTAAAAATCCTACCGAGTGGAGAGCAATCCTCCCACTCGGGGGCTTAGCTGTAGTCCAGTACTCGCCTAAGTATTTAAAAATCCTACCGAGTGGAGAGCAATCCTCCCACTCGGAGGCTTAGCTGCAGTCCAGTACTCGCCTAAGTATTTAAAAATCCTACCGAGTGGAGAGCAATCCTCCCACTCGGGGGCTTAGCTGCAGTCCAGTACTCGCCTAAGTATTTAAAAATCCTACCGAGTGGAGAGCATCCTCCCACTCGGTGGCTTAGCTGCAGTTCGGTACTCACCTAAGTATTTAAAAATCCTACCGAGTGGAGAGCAATCGTCCCACTCGAGGGCTTAGCTGCAGTCCAGTACTCGCCTAAGTATTTAATCCATTCCTATCCGCAAGGATGACGAGGTGCAGGTCTACTACTACCTTCTCCTTCGGAGCTACGCCACAAATACAACGTGCGCTCTGCAAGGATGACGAGGTGCAGGTCGACCGCTACCTTCTCCTTCGGAGCTGCGCCACAAATACAACGTGCGCTCTGCAAGGATGACGAGGTGCAGGTCGACTGCTACCTTCTCCTTCTGAGCTACGCCACAAATACAATGTGCACTCTGCAAGGACGACGAGGTGCAGGTCGATTGCTACCTTCTCCTTCGAAGCTACGCCACAAATACAATGTGCGCTCTGCAAGGATGACGAGGTGCAGGTCGACCGCTACCTTCTCCTTCTGAGCTACGCCACAAATACAATGTGCGCTCTGCAAGGACGACGAGGTGCAGGTCGACTGCTACCTTCTCCTTCGGAGCTACGCCACAAATACAACGTGCGCTTTGCAAGGATGACGAGGTGCAGGTCGACTGCTACCTTCTCCTTTTGAGCTACACCACAGATATAATGTGTGCTCCGTCCTGATCCGGAAGGACGCAGGTCGACTGCAATCTGTGCTCCATCCCCACCTGCAAGAGCGATGAAGTGGAGGTCGACTGGACTTTCCACCTCAGAGCTGCGTCTCAACCATCAAAGTATATTCCGAGTGAAGAACAAAGTTCGCTCGAAGGCAAATGCAAGCATATTCAACGATAAGCCAAGTTCAGATAACATCCTACGGATTCAGAAGTGCTCAGGCATCAAGCCTGTAAAAGTTTATTGGTTACAAAACCACTCGGCATTCCGAGACAAATTTAAGGCAAAGCATAGAAGTTTTTCTTACTCCTCAGGTGGAGGACTGGAAGGCGCGACAAACTGGTCCAGGTCGATTCCTTCAGCAATCCGAGTGGCAGCAGCAATGAAGGTCTCCATGAAAGATTGGAAGTCGTACTTCTTGGTATTGGCCACTTTGATGGACGCCAGCTTGTCCTCTCGCGCATCCTTGCAGTGAACACGGACCAGGGATAGAGCAACGTCAGCACCGCACCTGGCAGAAGACTTCTTCCATTCTTGCACTCGACCTGGAACGTCATTCAGTCGAGTCATTAAAGACTTGAGGTCATTTTGAAGCGTCTCTCTTGGCCAGAGTGTCGTGTCGATTCGTGACACCGCAACCTTCAGTCGAGCGAGATAGTCGACCACACCAGCAACACGAGACTCCAGTCGGAGCACGTTCATAGCAGCTTCATCCTTCACAGGAGAGTTAATGGGGTCCAGGCTTGTCTCCACTCTACTGGTTTCCTCCTCAAAGTTCTGGCAGAATTCTGTAAACACAACTCGAAGTTAAGCCAACAGTTTTATGATGAGTCGATAATAACAAGTCAGTCGGATAGAAGAGATTACCTTCAAGCATGAGGAATAACTTCTTGGCAAGCCCTCCCAGATAAGCCTCCAGATCGTTCTTCTTCCCCGCCAGTTCGCTAGCCTTGTCACTCAGAGCTAACTTGTCATTCTTCAGTCGGCTGACCTCCTTGTTGGCCGCGTTGAGAGCAGCTTTCAGATTGGCGTTCTCCTCTTCAAGTTTACCGACTGAAGCCAGTTTTTCTTCCGCTAGCTTTGTTTTGTCCAAAGCCGCTTTCTGCGCCTCGGCAAGGTCATGGTCCTTCTTCTTTAGAGCCTCCTTTAGTTTATCTGCAAAGTGACAATGAGATCAGAATCAGGAATGGACAGAAAGATTAAGACAGTCGTCAAGATTCTCACCAAACATACCTTTTGCTTCATCCTTCGCCTTCTTAAATTTCTCCTGAACAAGCTTCAAGTCAAGGTCGAGCTGGATATGCTTGTTTTCCAATTCAGTGTAACGAGCCACAAGCTCGCAAGACTTCTGCGAAGGGTTAGTCGACAGACATCAAAGATAGGTTCCTTCCGAGTGACTAAGAGAAAAATTGTAGCATTTCTAAGACTACAGCCGAATCAAAATATTCAACAGTAGTCTCGGGGACTACACCTAGTGGGTTCACTCAGCGTGCCCCCACTGGTTCTACCGACTCGGTCCGATCAGTCGACCGAAAGAAACAAAAAGTTTATGATCCCAAACCATAGCTAACTGCCAGCAGTCAGCCATGGTCTCACCATGATCTAAAAAAAGAGGGACCTTAGTCGACTGCCAGCAGTCGACTATGATCTCGGGGACTACACCCAGTGGGTGCACTCAGCGTGCCCCCACTGGTTCCAAGATTCCATTCGACATGGCCCGACCAGACCAAGTGATGGAGTTAGAGTGAAGAAATTCAAAGTATAAAGACTACAGTCGACTGCAAGCAGTCCACCATAGTCTCGGGGACTACACCCAGTGGGTGTACTCAGTGTGCCCCCACCAATCCAGAAATTCAATCGACACACCCAGTGTGTGTACAGAGAAAATCTTCAGGTAGCATATCCTAACAGAACAAGCGGTGATCAACTAACCTAGACGTTGCTCAGAAAATCTTCAGGTAGCATATCCGAACAGAACAAGCGGTGATCAACTAACCTGGACGTTGCTCTGAAGAACTGAGCTAGCATCGTAGGCTGCTTGGCTGGCTTCCCGGATCGCCTTCACCTGCTCCATCATGATCCCTGCCTGGCGTATAGCCTCCTTAGTAGCACCCGCTTGGTCCTCTGGGACGTGGTGTGTGGCGAAAAGGGAAGGCGGGCCAGCAGTCGATGACGAAGGTCGAGCACTCGTCAGTAGCACAACGAAGGACACAGAAGTCCGAGTGATGTTGCCACCCTCCTGAACCAGTGTCTCAGGCACTAATGCAACCTGAGCGGTCTTGCCAGCCGGCGCCTTTTTATTCCTCCTCGGCCTCAGCGGCGCCTCATCGTCATCATGAGGGAGATCAATGACATGAGGTGGGGCTACAGGAAAGATCCAAAGTTAAAGATAAAAATCCAATCGACCAAAAGCGAAACTACAGAGATCATACCAAGGTTGGAGGTGGCAGCATCTTCCATTTCCTGGTCTTCGTTCCTGGCTGAGGTCTCGGAGGTAGCAGCACTGCAGATTTCAGAAATCAGTCGGTTAGCCAACGAGTCGACCAAGAGTATGTCCATGCTAAACGAGAAAACACAAGTTCTGCTGTTACCCGGAAATGGTGGGAATGGCCATCCTCATCTTGGGCAGGGCCTTCGACGGCTTTGATGACATCGCTCGGGGATGCTTCGGCGCTTTTTTAGTCGGCGCCGGAGAGGTCGTCCGAGGGTGTTTCGTCGACTGCCCAACAGGCGCAATAGCCTTGCCAAGCTCGACCGCCGGGTCATGGGTGAGATTGGATCGCCTTTCCGTGCGAGGAGGGTCGATTTCCTCCTCCTCCTCCTCCTCTTCACTGGAGCCGTCGTCATCTTCATCCCCCTCACTATCAGTTTGCCACTCCTCCTGACTTTCACCTCTGCTTGCCTCCACCTCCTCGGCCTGTTCTTGCGCCCCGTTGGGCATCGAGTACATCTCAGTAGTGGCCTAGAAGACAACAAACAAGACAAAAGTCAGTCGACTGATTTTAAGCAAGCAGAGTGAAGAAAACAGGATCACAGTCGGAGATGCAGAATTGGACCTTGTCCACTTCGTATGATTGGTCGAGTGGAGGAATCCTCCTGGCTCCTCGGGAGTTGTCTCTGTTCCCTGTGATGGCCGTCAGCCACCTCTCCAGCGTGGCTTCCTCGACCACCTCCGGGTGGATCCGAGTGGTGTCCTTAGTGCCAGAATACATCCACATCGGATGGTCTCGATATTGAAGCGGCTGGATGCGTCGTCGTCGGAAGACCTCCAAGAGATCCATGTCGGTCACCCCGTCACGGATAAGCTGGACTACACGCTCGACCAACACCTTAACCTGCACCTTCTCTTCCGGGATCACCTTCAAAGAGGAAGGCTTCCTCACTCGGTCCATAGAAAAAGGAGGGAGTCCGGTCGACTGCCCTGGTGTCGGCTGGTCTTTGCAGTAAAACCAAGGTCGACTGCCATCCACGAACCGAGTCGGGAAGGACCATGGCCGGAAAAGCACTTTTCCCCCTCATTTGAACCCCAAGACCCCCACACATCTGAATCACTTGTGTTCTCTCGTCACTCGGATTGGCCTTTTTCACCGTCTGGGAGCGACAGGTGAAAATGTGCTTGAAAAGACCCCAATGAGGCCGACAACCCAAGAAATTCTCGCACAAAGACACGAAAGCAGCGAGGTACATGATGGTGTTGGGTGTGAAGTGGTGGAGTTGTGCCCCAAAGAAATTCAAAAATCCCCGAAAGAAAGGATGAGGCGGCAAAGAAAACCCACGGTCGACATGAGTGGCCAAGAGAACGACCTCACCCTCCTCAGGCTGCGGCTCAGACTCCTTCCCCGGGAGCCGCGCCGATCCATGGGGGATCAGTCCTCCATTGGCCAGGTCGTCAAGATCTTCTTGACGAATCGCCGAGCGGATCCAGTCACCCTGGATCAGCCCTGTGGCAGGCCGGCCCTCGATGAAGATCCACCCCGACTGGTCGCCCTTCCCTTCGCCTTCGCCGTCGCCTTCTTCACCCGCTCCAGGGCCGCCATCTTCTCCTTCACCATCGTCGCCGGCGAGACGCGCACAGAGCAGCGACACTGAGATGGAAGCGAATGCGGCAGAAAAGTCTGAGGAAGAGAGGAGGAAATGAGAGCGCACTGTTCAAAAAACCCCGTCTGGGGCCTTATATGAGGTTGCTTCCGAGTGTCTGAATTGTAGGCCCGGGCGATCTTGTCAAATCCCGCAACAGTCGCGCGCGCGATACGTGGCGAAAAAGGTGGCGCGGAGATCGAGGCGTCCCTGCCTTATCCCATCCGATTACTGCGGCTTCCTCCGCCCCGCGCGCTTCCCGAAATTCGAATCCCGCTGAATTCGCGGGCTGTAGAGAAAATCGTCAGACGGAAGATTTCCTCCGCCCTGTCATTCGGAGTTCTCCAAGTAAAGAAATTCACTCGACAGATACAAAGAATGGAACAAGGCGACTGAAAAAGAAGTTGGTGCCGTCACCTAGGTTCATTGATCCAGAACAAGACATGCTCATAGCACTAAAATGGGTCGGAAGTGTGTTCAACTCCTTCCCCACTCAAACCTCGATCCATTCGGGGGCTAATGATGAAGCCATGTACCTAGGGTAGGGGCATGGACCTATCCAAGATACCCTCCCCAAGGACATCTCTAGAGGAAACCAACTTTCAGTCGACCCGGAAGGGTTCCACCTCGACGGACTTGAAGACACTCGACCATGAAGCCAACCACTCGACCGCCAAGAGATCTAAAGTCACTCTGCATGCAACGGTCTGTCATTAAGTAGCCTTTATGGTCATCATAGCACTTTATTTGTGGCGTTACTAGTAACGCCCGACCTTAATGTACCTTAAACCCTGCATAACTAAGGGCCGGAGGGGTCTGGCGGACTCTATATAAGCCACCCCCCACCTCAGTGTAAAAGGTCCGCACCCCTGTAACTCATACGCACATAATACAGTCGACCGCCTTCAGGCTCCGAGACGTAGGGCTGTTACTTCCTCCGAGAAGGGCCTGAACTCATAAACATCTTGCGTATACAACTACTCCATAGCTAGGATCTTGCCTCTCCATTCCTACCCCCCTATTCTACTGTCAGACTTAGTACCACGACACCTCCCGCGTTGGTGCATGGGGAGGCGCAGGAGCGATGCGTCATGTACAATTTGATGTCCGCGTTGGAGGGCCGGCTAGAGGATAAGGTGTTGACCGTGACACGAGAGGCGGGCATCTCTAAGCCGGCCAAGATGCGGTGTGTTGTCGGTGTGTCTCATGTGCTCGCCGGCACCAGTGGCGTGCTTGGCTCCCCCACTGACTTCAAGAAGACCATTGCTCAGCTGCTCCCTCTAGTTTAGGTGCTTGGACAGACTCAAGCATTCGGAATCAAATGGTGATAGTGTGGGGCGTATGTTTGATCAGATGGTGGATGTTGTCATATTTGGATGAGGAGTCCACCAAGAAGGTTGCGACCTCCTCGTTGTAGTAGATATCCTATTCATAGGCGAGTTTGTTCCCTTTACAAACCAAGTCTTTCTCACACGTAATGGTGGATTAGTGCTTTTTTTTGTTTAGTTCAGGTTACAAAGTATTTCGTCACGTGCCTTTCCCTTGTTGATGAAGGAAGTGAAAACAATATGATCATACAGGGACGAATCTTCTTCAATGTGGATGTTCTAGAAGATTTTGATATATGTATTGGTCAATACATGTATATACAAGTACAGAACCCACTCCATCTTCAGCTATAACATAATGTAACTGAAGTTCGACACCTCTGTTATAGATGTATGACTCTACACCTTTGTGTTTTGCACACTTTTTTGCTGTTTAATTTGCAAGACCTACATCGAATTCCTCGAGAATTTAGCTTAATCTGTTTGCCAATATGATCTATAG
Source organism: Triticum timopheevii (assembly GCA_963921465.1). Lineage (NCBI taxonomy): Eukaryota > Viridiplantae > Streptophyta > Magnoliopsida > Poales > Poaceae > Triticum > Triticum timopheevii. Next base: position 203,108,306 of record OY997270.1, read on the forward strand.
CCGGCTGCCTGTGCCAATGTTATTTTGCCTATTAATTGCTTAAATAAAGACTAAAACCACAAGTTCACCGTTGAAGTTGAAGTTATAGTTGAATGTCCGTGTGTTGCTACAGATTTTTTTAGAAATACATACATTGATCAATATCATAGTAATTCACAACGTATATGTGGCATAAGGTTTTTGACTATATAGTGAGTATATGTTATGATAAGTATCGTCTAGGAGCACATGCTCACTGTCTCCATTTGTCTAATGTCCAACTTCACTTCTCCGCTCTCATGTCCATAGGCGACGATGGAGGTCTTGTATCCATGCTCTAGGTTCTGACCACATGAGCATAATGGTGAACTCCCATTTATGTTGCCCCTTTCGGCATTCTCCCTCATGCTCTCTTGCACTGCCCTGTCTAGAGTCGCCTGCCCCCAACATATCTAACAATTCCTCAAAAGTTCAGGGCTGACACAAATTTTTAAACATACGGTGATAACAAATTTAGCCCACGGATTGGAAGGAAGAAATGGTTTCCCACGATGACATGTTGTCCAACTTGTCGTGGTAACGATTCCGACAATAAGAAAGGGGTAGGATAAAGGAGCATGATCTATCGAGATGCATATGGGTGACACGGTGGTTTTAGCGAGTTCGGGCCTCTCGCGATGGAGATAACAACCCTACGTCTCGTGCTCCGGAGAGGCTTTGTTTTATCTTAGTATGTATCCGGAGATTACAATGAGAGGAGAACGGATCCCCGTAGTTCTGAGACTAATGGTGAAAGAGAGAGAGAGAGAGATAGAAGAAAAAGAATCCCTAGCGCCCACCTTAGGGCATGGCATCTATCGAGCCATGATGTTGATGGTTTTTTCATTCATCTATGTTTAATTTCCTGTTCATCCGATCGTATTGTTTGTCTTCGCAGCAAGTAACCGAAGCATCTCAAAAGGAGAGGAGAAGAAATATCTTCACTTGATGCTGCAGGTGTGCATATCCGTTTGCAAACGGATTGATCGAGAGATTTCTTTCTATGCTATCCTCTTATGATCTAACAATCATCGTGGATCTTAACAAATCTTCAACAACAAAATATTGCGATGAATAGATCAGACAAGAGATGAGGAAGGGAAAAGGGCATCGACGCGCTGCGCCAAGGGTCGTCGCCATTGTCCTCGCGCACGGCCGCCAGCGCGGTGGTCCGCGCCTCCTGCTTCCTCTTCTCCGTCGACCTCAGCCCACCGTCAGCCGACTGCAGCAATCGCAAGCGCTCGGCAATCCCTCGGCGGTGCGGGCGCTCGGCTGTGGTTGTTGCGACGTGCGTGCAGGCCAGGCGCTACAGCGGCCACCTCGTTTCCGCAAGACCGCGACGGCCTGACACGGCGCGTTGCAGCGGCGTCCCTCGTCAACCGCGCGGCGGCGACCACCGCGGTCGTTGCACGGACCTGACGCGACACCCACGACCGATGCCATCCACGTCCTTGACCACAACGGGACGGGAGCCACCGGGTCGACTCGCCGCCGCCTCGCAGAAGAACGCCATCCCGCACTCAGATTTGTTGCGGACTGTCCCTCGCGGTGGATCCATGCCAAAGCCGCCACCATCGTGGATGACGAGGGAGGTCTCTGCGCCTCGCCTTCCACTTTCCTCCTAATATTAATTCCTTCCCATTTATGTCCTGCATGCAGGAGATAAATGGCGTGGGAAACGTCCATTACGTGCATGAATGGCCTTTACTCTTGCCTAATCATCACTAATTAATGCCTCCTGCATGCACGTATAGGTTTTGGACATGGGCAACCCCATCAATGCATCGTAACTGCAGGCGTTAGCAAATCCTTGTGACGGACGGAGTCAACAACCCACTGCTACGTCCGTCGACGGCAGAAGCGCGCCGCCGCAACTGGAAGCTGGCTCTGCCCTCGCACACGACAGTGTCTCCCGCGTTGGAGGCACAAACCCACCGCTGCGTGGCTACCAAGAATTGGCCACGTCGCCATGCTGAGCAAATTCTTCCTCCGGCATCATCCACTCGACAACAACTCCCTCCAGTCGGCATGGTCATTCAGACGGGACTAGCTCACTCGGACCAAACCATATCGCTGGCGCTCGGTTGTCCGTGCGCCGTCAATCGGCCGCCTGTGTGTCATCGCGCGGCTGGACATGTCCTCATCACGCGGCCGCCCTGCACGCGGTCACGAAGCTGATCGCGTCATCATCAACTTGCCCGACTCGGTCGTCCCGCACATAGTCACTCTGCGGGACGCGTCTACTTCATTCGGATGCCCCGCATCGTCACTCCGCGGGACGCGTCTAATTCACTAGGACGCTCCGGGCGTCGTCACTCTGCAGGACACGTCTACATCACTCGACACTCCGCGCATCGTCACTTCGCGGCAAGCATCTTCATCACTTGGGCGCCACGTGCATCGCCACGCCGCGGGACGCGTCTACATCACTCGACGCCCCGCGCATCATCACTCCGCGGCAAGCACCTTCATCACTTGGCCGCCACGTGCGCCGCCACGCCGCGGGATGCGTCTACATAACTCGGCCGCCCCGCGCGTCGCCACTCGGTTGGTCACCTCATAACCACTCGACCGCCCCGCGCGTCGCCATCGGTTGGTCACCTCATAACCACTCGGCCGCCCCGCGCGTCGCCATCGTTTGGTCACCTCATCACCACTCGGCCGCTCCGTCCGTTGCCATCGGTTGGTCAGCTCATCACCAATCGGCCGCCCCGCGCGTCGCCATCGGTTGGTCACCTCATCACCACTCGGCCGCCCCGCGCGTCGCCATCGGTTGGTCACCTCATCACCAATCGGCCGCCCCACGCGTCGCCATCGGTTGGTCACCTCATCACCACTCGACCGCCCCGCGCGTCGCCATCGGTTGGTCACCTCATCACCACTCGGCCGCTCCGTACGTCGCCTCTCGGTTGGTCACCTCATCACCACTCGGCCGCCCCGCGCGTCACCACTCGGTTGGTCACCTCATAACCACTCGGCCGCCCCGCGCGTCGCCACTCGATTGGTCACCTCATAACCACTCGGCCGTCCCGCGCGTCGCCATCGGTTGGTCACCTCATGACCACTCGGCCGCCCCGCGCGTCGCCATCGATTGGTTACCTCATCACCACTCGGCCGCCCCACGCGTCGCCATCGGTTGGTCATCTCATCACCACTCGTCCGTCCCGCGTGTCGCCTTCGGTTGGTCACCTCATCACCACTCGGCCGCTCCGCGCGTCGCCATCGGTTGGTCACCTCATAACCACTCGGCCGCTCCGCGCGTCGCCATCGGTTGGTCACCTCATCACCACTTGGTCGCCCCGCGCGTCGCCATCGGTTGGTCACCTCATCACCACTCGGCCGCCCGCGCGTCGCCATTTGTTTGTCACCTCATCACCACTCGGCCGCCCCGCGCGTCGCCATCAGTTGGTCACCTCATCACCACTCGGCCGCCCCGCGCATCGCCATCGGTTGGTCACCTCATCACCACTCGGCCGCCCCGCGCGTCGCCACTCGGTTGGTCGCCTCATCACCACTTGGCCACTCGCGCACCTTTAGACAGCTAAGTCATTTTACATTCTGTTATTTCCGTCTTCCCGAGTATCCCGTAATTCACACACCATGTTCACTTAGAGGCCACACCACCGAGTGTACCTCTACGCTCAGCTGCTTATTTTCACATACTTGCTTAGTACTGGTTATGTGACTCACGAGTCCAGCTTCCATTTTTTCGCATACATAATTCACGAACACCATGTGTCATTCTTCATTTCAAGTTTGCATCAGTCCTCCGGGGCTGCAACTCAGTCGAAACCCTACACCTCCATTTTATTTGAGCCAGTATTCCAATGAGTTTAGTCGTATCCGTCGCTTCGACAAGTTCGAACGGATCCTTCGCTCTTTCAGACTCTTGCCGGTTAACCAGCAAGCCCCTTGCACTCCCAGCGGGTGTCTATGGGTGTTATTCACACAAATCATTTCAGCACACATCAAATTTGCTCAAGAAATTATTTCGTTGGCTTGTGCCATTTTTTTTACACAAGATACGCGATCACTCGACGGCCCTATGCGCCAACTTCATCGCTGCTCAGACTCGATCACCGTACCGGTCCTAGCGCACCACAACACCGACCTTGTCGCTCTGTTGACTTCAAACACATCCAACCAACCCCTCTGTGGAATGCTCTTCATCGTATCAATGATATAGACCTCATCAGGCATGAGACAGATAAGTCCCTTTTATAATTAAACTTCACACACTTCACTCTTTTGCGAGTTTGCCTCTTTCGAGCATCACTCGGAAGCTTCTCCTCATCTTTACCCGAGTCCGACTCGATGAATTGCAAATCATCCATTCAAAACTATATTTCTCGTATTCCGACATGTCCGTTGTCGAAGCCTGTAGTACGCTCGGGGGCTATTCCGCACTTGGAGGCTGCATCTCATTTGGAATGACACTCTCTTGAGTAGTCAAGTACTTCATCACCAGTCAGATTCTTCATTTCAACAAGTGCATTCGATCCGCCACTTTGACAAGTTTTATAATCACCCAGACGCTCTGCACACCATCCTCATTCTTATTCAGACTCAGTTGTCACGTCGGTCTTGTTGTGTCGCAACCAAACTACACCGACCTCATCGTTACATTAGCTTCAAAAGCATGTGGCTAACTCCTTCGAAGACCATTTCAACCACTTGGCTGGACACGCAATATGTCCCTCGGCCACCTCGCACATCCTCACTCGGCCATCCCGCACCACACCACTCGGTTGTGCATGTCTTCACCACTCGGGCGCTCCATGCGTCACCTCTCGGTTGTGCACGTCTTCACCACTCGGTTGTGCACGTCTTCCCCATTTGGCCGCCCCGCGCGTCGTCACTCGGTTGTACACATCATCGCCCCTCGGCCGCCTCGCTCGTCACCATCAGTTGGACATGTCTTTACCTCTACACCTCCAACAGGGGAACGACTAAGTTACTCATATGGTCAAACCTCATATCACACTCTGTAGCAAGCTTGCCTCTTTCGAGCATCACTCGGGGGCTACGCACAGCCATTGGCCATGCCGCCCTCAGGTGTTACGCCCATTCAATCAACCCATTGATCACATCAGGAATATCTTTCTGACCATACTTGCTCGGTCTGCCGAAAATCTATAAGGGTAGTACTGTCCACTCGGACGATCGCCCAAATCATTACCCTAAAGTCATCTTCAGGACTGCAAAAGGGTGAAAACAACGCTCCTCTACGGATACACTTGACCCTATCCTAGGCTCCAAGGCGTCAGTTTCTCAAACTTGGACTTAGAGATGGCATGTGCTGGTTTCCCCCCGGGATAATGAGTGGCCTCTCTTTGGAGAGTTAGTCCACACACTAGCCTCGTCACTCGGCTTTCATGGCACGTCCATGTCAGACCACTAGTCTATCTCCTCCGGGAGACATACAAGTGCCACCAAGTTTTTCCTTCCAGTCAACATACCCCGATCAGTCGGGAAGCACGTCCACTTGGATAAATACCCCTTTCATGCAAAAGGGTAAAAATGAAGTGCCATCGCTGAATCGTACAGGCGGCCTTACTCGTCGAACTTCGTTTGTACAACCACCTCGCTACACATCCATCCGATTGATTCAATTCTAGACAAAGATATTTACTGTGCCAACTGCATGGAGGTTTACCGTGAGACTTAAACCCTCTCCCAGACTCATCTAGTCCGACAGAGGCTCGGGGACTACACCTAGTGGGTGCACTCAGCGTACCCCCACTGAAAGAGAACTCAGAAAGAAGTACCCTTTAGTTTGATTATCAAAAGACATGATTTTACAGTCTTCCGAATGATTGTGGTTCATTTTTTACATGTTCTAAAATCCCCCAGCGGGCGCCTTAGTTGCGAATCCGTTTCGCCTAAGTCGAAGAAAAAATCCTACCGAGTGGTGAGCCTGTCTCTCACTCGGGGGCTTAGCTGCAGTCCAGTACTCGCCTAAGTTTGAAAAATCCTACCGAGTGGTGAGCTTGCCTCTCACTCGGGGGCTTAGCTGCAGTCTAGTACTGGCCTAAGTTTGAAAAATCCTACCGAGTGGTGAGCCTGCCTCTCACTCGGGGGCTTAGCTGTAGTCCAGTACTCGCCTAAGTTTGAAAAATCCTACCGAGTGGTGAGCAATCCTCCCACTCGGGGGCTTAGCTGTAGTCCAGCACTTGCCTAAGTTCCGAGTGGTGTGCAATCCTGCCACTCGGGAGCTGGAGCTTACCTGCAGTCCAGTACTGGCCTAAGTTTGAAAAATTCTACCGAGTGGTGATAGACCCTCCCACTCGGAGGCTTAGCTGCAGTCCAGTACTCGCCTAAGTCTAAAAAATCCTACCGAGTGGTGAGCAATCCTCCCACTCGGGGGCTTACCTGCAGTCCAGTACTCGCCTAAGTTTGAAAAATCCTACCGAGTGGTGAGCAATCCTCCCAATCGGGGGCTTAGATGCAGTCCAGTACTCGCCTAAGTTTGAAAAATCCTACCGAGTAGTGAGCGACCCTCCCACTCGGAGGCTTAGCTGCAGTCCAGTACTCACCTAAGTTTGAAAAACCTTATCAAGTGGTGAGCAATCCTCCTACTCGGGGGCTTAGCAAAGTGCGGGTCGGCCACGACCACCACTTCAGAGTTGTACCATCAAGAAGAAGGACGAGATTGAGCGTGTCGCCAAGGCGAGCCACACTCAGGAACGTCAAGACCATTGCTGAGTACCTTGCTGGTGAGCTGAGACAGGAACGTCAAGACCATTGCTGAGGGCCTTGCTGATGAGCTGATCAATGCTGCTCAAGGATCGTCCAACTGGTCGACTGCTGATTCCTCTTCAGAAGCTGTATCAAGCAAACAGAAACCAATCCGAGAGAAGAACAAGTTCGATCAATACCAGCTAAAAAGAGTTTTAGTTCTATCAGACCCCCGCCAACTGCCCGTAGTCGATGGCGGTCTCGGGGACTACACCCAGTGGGTGCACTAAGCGTGCCCTCACTGGAGTAATCTCCACTCGGTATGGCCTGACCAGTCCGAGTGATGAACAACAACAAAAAAGATAGAGTCTAAGACTCCCGCCGACTGCCCGCAGTCGACGGCAGTCTCGGGGACTACACCCAGTGGGTGCACTCAGCATGCCCCCACTGGAATGGTATCCACTCGGAACGGTCTGCCCGGTCCGAGTGATGGCCAAACAACAAAAAAAGGCACGTTCCAGGCGTGAAGAAATTCTGAGTAATCAGTTACTCGATGCAGGACCAACTCCAAATCACTCCAAAAAATTGCTATAAGGTGAGTTCAACGCTCCTCCGCGGGCCCGTTTGAGCTCATTTCACTCAGACACCATGAAGTCTGGAATCCATCAAGGCAACACGCGGAGATAAGACCGTCGGGTGACCAGAGGAAGTTCATAAGTGCCTCCGTAGCACTCGACTCATCTGGGAATTCACCTCGACTCAACCCGCTCAACCTCGACCGATTCGGGGGCTAATGACGAGGACATGTATTGGGGGTAGGGTAACATGCCTGACCTAAAGACCCTACCCATGGACACCGTACACTTTGTACTGGGCCCCTGGGCCAAATCGCCGTCCAGATGTACGACAACTTGAAAGTCACTCGGACGACAACAACCACTCGGAGCACAACACTCCACTCGACGGGCTCATTCCACTTGGCCGTGTAGCTCACTCAGATATGCGAAGACCAATAGTCAGCATGATGGTTTGGTAGTGGGCAGGTATATGGCATTGATGCTCCACTTTGTAACATAGGAGGTGAGGGGGTGGCGCACTCTATATAAGCCACCCCCACCACTAGACTTGGGGGATTCTTTTTCTTCCATCTCTCTCTCTCTCTCTCTCTCTCTCTCTCTCTCTCTCTCTTTCACCATTAGTCTCAGGACTACGGGGATCCGTTCTCCTCTCATTGTAATCTCCGGATACATACTAAGATAAAACAAAGCCTCTCCGGAGCACGAGGCGTAGGGTTGTTATCTCCATCGCGAGAGGCCCGAACTCGCTAAAACCACCGTGTCACCCATATGCATCTCGATAGATCATGCTCCTTTATCCTACCCCTTTCTTATTGTCGGAGTCGTTACCACGACACAACTCACCTACCTCAAAAATGTGGAGAATAGGTCCAAGATGTCCTAGTGCAGTTTGCTATTGAGAAATGAGATCCTTTCCTTAAACAATCCAAATGAGTTTCTATAAGGGTAATTGGAGAAATGCTACTGATGACCCATCTACACAATTGAGAGATTATGTACGTAGTGTTAGTATTATGCATACAAGAATATCACAAAGATGGAAATGTGCTTTCCTGCTCCTAAATCATGAACCTAAGTGTTATAATTTGCTTCATGTTCATTCCTTGGTCCTGCATGGAACCAAACATTACTCATAATCAACTAAAAAAATTTACTCGTAATGCTTTTTTATGCAACTAAAATAAACATTCAAAGAAAAGTCTTAACAACTTCACACAAATAAAAGGACATCTTTAATGAAACAAATTCAGTCAAAACATTATTCTCGCTGGCGATCACATCAATATAAAATAGAAAGTATCAATCAACTTTTAAGTTGTCCACGGACTAAGGTGCAGAATGTCATTGTTTATCATCCTTTGTCGTCTACTTTGATGCCCAATATGCATACCTTCTTGAAAAAAAGCTGAATAAGTTGTCTAGTCCATACCCTATGTCAGCTTCATCGCGCATAGTTGAATAATGCAGCGGAACACTTGTACTGATGCCAAAAAAATGCAGGGTTCAATTGTGAAAAGTCACATGTTATTTATTGTTGTCGTTGCACACACTGTGAATCTTGTTCTTCCACCTGCAGTTAGATACTTAGATGAATAAATACATATAATATTTTATTATAGAAGGGATTAATAAGAGGGCATCATTAATACATGAAAAATGAAGGTAACATTGGCATATTTTATCAGAAAAGATCATTGTGAAAATTAGCAAACACCTTCCGTGCATAGTGGCTAGGGAGGTGAACATAATTGAACTGTAACATCATGACATATTGGAGATAAGAACTCAGTTAACCTTTTATGTGGCATCAGCTTCGCATCAGATCAATTCCATGGATAAAAATCAACTTGTTCGTAACGTTGTACTACCGTCTTAGGCTCTCACGCTCTTTCTCTTGCAGATGCACGTGATCCCAAATTCAGAGAATGACAATAAAGGCTTGATCATATACCGTGGCTGCCGTTCTAATTCGAGTGCGGCCACTACAGTCATCATGGTGATTCTGACTTCAAGCATAGTCACGGCGGCCGTACCCAATGGAGGCGGTTCCGGGACCGCCGCATTGAAGTCAAGATTACCTAGCATGCATGTCACACGCATGGCCCGCGGATGCTGTGTAGCTAGCCGCACCCAAATCACGAAACCCAACATAACATGATGCACACCCTGCAAGAACAGAGGAATCTAGTGAAGAATCATCAAATATTAATATATTATAACCCACGAAGAAAAATAACATTTCGAGCTAACCTGAGATATCAAAGGCCATGTGTTAGATCCCGCTAGGGATCAACATGGAATCGAGGTGGATCAAGAACAAGAAATTGGGGAAAAGTATGAAATCACAAAGAACAGTGAGGAAACTGTGCATATGGTGTATGTAAAGGTATATTGCTTTATTGATAATAACCAGATTGGTTGAATAGTTGATTCCTACATCTCGTCTGTGTATTCCCCCTTATATAGCCTGAGGGGGAAAAGGCTCGAGCGTGGGAACCCTACTTGGATTAACTTCCCTCTCCCCCGCTAGGGTTTCCGCCGCCGCCGGTGCCATAGCCCCCTCCCACCGCCGCCTCCCCCACCCACTCCTGATCCTGCCCCTGCACCGCCTCCTCGAGAGGTGGTTGGGGCGGCGCACTCCCTCCCCTTCCTTTCGGACCTCCACTTCGCTAGATCTCCCCGCCACCGCCGGTGGCAGGACCTTCTGTCCCCCCGCGCTCGTCCCCTTCCCGGGGCAGGAAATGGCGGCGGTGCTGCTCGGCTGGGTGGCGGCCGGCGACGGTCGCCGGCGATGGGCGAGGTGGCGGTGCTGCCCTTGGCGGCGGGGCGGCGTGGTGACGTGCGGTGGCCGGCAGCACGCCCCCGCGCAGATCTAGGCCCTCCTGACCCCATCTGGGTCCTAGCGGGCTGGCCATTGGCATGGCTTCGTCATCCTCTACATGGAGTAGAGGAGGAGCGGCTCAGGCTTGAGGCGGTGGCGCCGATGGCGTGCCTTTTGCAGCGTGATGGTGGGAGCTTTACGGGCATGTGAGGACCCGGCCGGACCTATGGGCCCACGAGACCTTTATGCTCCTACTATCGCGTTCGGTCGGTTACCGTCGTTGACGGTGGAGGTTAGGCCCTCCCGTGTGCCAACAATGCTGCTGTCCTGAGTCCCGGCTCCTCTTCTTTGTTGAGCAGGCCCCGTTCGCGGTGCCGTGGTGAGACGACGTGGAAGCTTCAAGACCGTTTTGGTGCATAGTGGTGGTTTGATTGGTGGCGTGCTCCGGAGCGCCTGAGGTGAAGGTTGGGATCGGGAGAAATCCCTGTCGGCCGAGCCGACTCCGACTCGGTGGTGCCTGAGGGTGCCGCCAAACCTTCCTAGAGGGCATGGGGGTACCCTTCCTCTCTCCTCGCCGCGTACCGGGGGAAACCCTTGGCAGCAGTGTCATCATCATCGCGTCCCTTCTTGGAGGTGTTGATCGGTACCGGCGCTTCGGAGTATAGGAGCTTAGTGGAGGATCCCTAGTGGGCGCAGCGGCAACGAAGCTTCTTCGTTTTTGTTGATCCACCGGTGTCAGCATTTGTTTCTTTTCCTTTTCTCTTTCGTTTCTTTTGGGCGTGGCTGTGCTGCTTCCGCCCCAATGATATGTCTCCAACGCATCTATAATTTTTGATTGTTCCATGCTATTATATTATCCATCTAGGATGTTTTATATGCATTTATATGCTATTTTATATGATTTTTGGGACTAACCTATTAACCTAGAGCCCAGTGCCAGTTTCTGTTTTTTCCTTGTTTTTGAGTTTTACAGAAAAGGAATACCAAACAGAGTCCAATTGATGTGCCAATTTTTGATGATTTTTATGGACCAAAAGAAGCCCCAGGAGTAAAAGAGTTGGGCCAGAAGAGTCCCGGGCTGCCCACGAAGGTGGGGGGCGCACCCTACCCCCCTGGCGTGCCCCCTGCCTCGTGGACGACTCGGAGACCCCCCCTGACTTGTTCCCGACGCCAAAAATTCCTATAAATACCCAAACCTCCAGAACATAACCTAGATCAGGAGTTCCGCCGCTGCAAGCCTCTGTACCCACCAAAAACCAATCGGGACCCTGTTCCAGCACCCTGTCGGAGGGGGGATCCCTCACCGGTGGCCATCTTCATCATCCCGGCGCTCTCCATGACGAGGAGGGAGTAGTTCACCCTCGAGGCCGAGGGTATGTACCAATAGCTATGTGTTTGATCTCTCTTTCTCTCTCTCTCTCATGTTCTTGATATGGAATGATCTTGATGTATCGCGAGCTTTGTTATTATAGTTGGATCTTATGATGTTTCTCCCCCTCTACTCTCTTGTAATGGATTGAGTTTTCCCTTTGAAGTTATCTTATCGGAATGAGTCTTTAAGGATTTGAGAACACTTGATGTATGTCTTGCATGTGCTCATCTGTGGTGACAATGAGATATTCACGTGATCTACTTGATGCATGTTTTGGTGATCAACTTGCGGGTTTTGTGACCTTGTGAACTTATGCATAGGGGTTGGCACACGTTTTCGTCTTGACTCTCTGGTAGAAACTTTAGGGCACTCTTTGAACTTCTTTGTGTTGGTTGAATAGATGAATCTGAGATTGTGTGATGCATATCGTATAATCATGCCCGCGGATACTTGTGGTGACATTGGAGTATCTAGGTGACATTAGGGTTTTGGTTGATTTGTATCTTAAGGTGTTATTCTAGTACGAACTCTATGATAGATCGAACGGAAAGAATAGCTTCGTGTTATTTTACTACAGACTCTTGAATAGATCGATCAGAAAGGATAAGTTTGAGGTGGTTTCGTACCCTACAATAATCTCTTCGTTTGTTCTCCGCTATTGGTGACTTTGGAGTGACTCTTTGTTGCATGTTGAGGGATAGTTATATGATCCAGTTATGTTATTATTGTTGAGAGAACTTGCACGAGTGAAAGTATGAACCCTACGCCTTATTTCGAAGCATTGCAATACCGTTTATGCTCACTTCTACCACTTGTTACCTTGCTGTTTTTTTTATTTTCAGATTACAAAAACCTATATCTACCATCCATATTGCACTTGTATCACCATCTCTTCGCTGAACTAGTGCACCTATACAATTTACCATTGTATTGGGTGTGTTGGGGACACAGGAGACTCTTTGTTATTTGGTTGCAGGGTTGTTCGAGAGAGACCATCTTCATCCTACGCCTCCCACGGATTGATAAACCTTAGGTCATCCACTTGAGGGAAATTTTCTACTGTCCTACAAACCTCTGCACTTGGAGGCCCAACAACGTCTACAAGGAGAAGGTTGCGTAGTAGACATCAAGCAATTTCTGGCGCCGTTGCCGGGGAGGTGAGTGCTTGAAGGTATATCTTTAGATCTTGTAATCGAATCTTTTAGTTTATTGTTTTATCACTAGTTTAGTCTATAAAAGAAAATTACAAAAAAAGTGGAATTGATGGTGCCTCATATGCTTCATCTTTTTAATGTCTTCCATGAAAATAAGGATTCCGATAATTGTGCTCAATTGCTAGAGGAAGAATGCATTAAAATGTTTGGCACTAAATATTTGAATGATGAGCATGATTGCAATGTTATTAGTATGAATTCTTTGAATACCAATGATGCTAATGATATGCGAAGCCACAAGCTTGGGGATGCTATGTTTGATGAATATGCTATTTTTAGTCCCCCAAGTTTTGATGAGCAAATTTATTATGATGAAAGCATGCCTCCTATTTATGATGATTATTGTGATGATACATATGCCATAAAGAATAAACATAACCATGAAACTTTTCATCATGATTTTAATTTTCAATTGGATTATGCTTCACATGATAGTTATTTTGTTGAGTTTGCTCCCACTACTATTCATGAGAACAAGTTTGCTTATGTGGAGAGTAGTAATATTTATATGCTTGAGCATCATGAAAATAATGCTTTATGTGATGGTTATATTGTTGAATTCATTCATGATGCTACTGAAAATTATTATGAGGGAGGAACATATGCTTGTAGGAATTACAATAATATCAAGTTTCCTCTCTATGTGTTGAAAATCTTGAAGCTATGCTTGTTTTACCTTCCTATGTAGTTGATTCTTGTTCCCATAAGTTGTTTGCTCACAAAATACCTACGCATAGGAAGTGGGTTAGGCTTAAATGTGCTAGTCATATGCTTCATGATGCTCCCGTTATGTTTCAATTCTTATCTTTTATGTGAGCATCATTGTCATCATCATGCCTAGCTAGAAAGGCATTAAAGAAAAGTGCTTATTGGGAGACAACCCAATATTTAACCTTACTGTTTTTGTGTGTCCACATGATTATGCTACTGTAGTAATCATATTTTATAGCTTTTGTTTCAATAAAGTGCCAAATAAAACCTTTAGGATAGCTTACGGTGATAGTTGTGTTGATCCTGCTGAAAATCAGAAACTTTTGCGCCCAGTAAATTAGTTTTAATAGTTCACAGAAATGTGATTTTGATCTGGTAGGATTTTTGGAGTTCCATAAGTATTCAAGAGTTACAGATTACTACAGACTGTTCTGTTTTGACAGATTCTGTTTTCTATGTGTTGTTTGCTTATTTTAATGAACCTATGAGTAGTATCGGAGGGTATGAACCATAGAGAAGTTGGAATACAGTAGATATTACACCAATATGAAATTAGAATGAGTTCACAACAGTACCTAAGTGGTGATTTATTTTCTTATACTAATGGAGCTTACGAGTTTTCTGTTGAGTTTTGTGTTGAGTTTTGTGTTGTGAAGTTTTCAAGTTTTGGGTAAAGATTCGATGGACTGTGGAATAAGGAGTGGCAAGATCCTAAGCTTGGGGATGCCCAAGGCACCCCAAGGTAATATTCAAGGACAACCAAGAGCCTAAGCTTGGGGATGCCCCGGACGGCATCCCCTCTTTCGTCTTCATTCATCGATAACTTTACTTGGAGCTATATTTTTATTCACCACATGATATGTGTTTTGCTTGGAGCGTCATTTTGTTTTATTTTGTTTTGCTTGCTGTTTGAATAATATCCCAAGATCTGAAATTATTAAATGTTAGAGAGTCTTCACATAGTTGCATAATTATTTGACTACTCATTGATTTTCACTTATATCTTTTTGAGTACTTTGTCATTTGCTCTAGTGCTTCACTTATATCTTTTTAGAGCACGGCGGTGGTTCTATTATTTTGAGTCTTTTAGAACAGCATGGTAATTTGCTTTGGTTATGAATTTAGTCCTAATATGATGGGCATCCAAGAGGGATATAATAAAAACTTTCATACAAAGTGCATTAAATACTATGATAAATTTGATACTTGATAATTGTTTTGAGATATAAAGGTGGTAATATTAGAGTCATGCTAGTTGGGTAATTATGAAATTGAGAAATACTTGTGTTAAAGTTGGCAAGTCCCGTAGCATGCACGTATGGTGAACGTTGTGTGACAAATTTGAAGCATGGGGTGTTCTTTGATTGCCTTCCTTATGAGTGGAGGTCGGGATCGCGCAATGGTTAACTCCTACCAACCCTTCCCCTAGGAGCATGCGTAGTAGTACTTTGCTTCGAGGGCTAATAAACTTTTGCAATAAGTATATGAGTTCTTTATGACTAATGTGAGTCCATGGATTATACGCACTCTTACCCTTCCGCAATTTGCTAGCCTCTACGGTATCGTGCATTGCCCTTTCTCACCTTGAGAGTTGGTGCAAACTTCGCCGGTGCATCCAAACCCCGTCATACGACACACTCTATCACACATAAACCTCCTTATATCTTCCTCAAAACAGCCACCATACCTACCTATTATGGCATTTCCATAGCCATTCCGAGATATATTGCCATGCAAATTTCCACTATTCCGTTTATTATGACACGCTCCATCATTGTCATATTTCTTTGCATGATCATGTAGTTGACATCGTATTTGTAGCAAAGCCACCTTTATAATTCTTTCATACATGTCGCTCTTGATTCATTGCATATCCCTGTACACCGCCGGAGGCATTCACATAGAGTCATATTTTGTCCTAAGCATTGAGTTGTAATTCTTGAGTAGTAAATAAATAGAAGTGTGATGATTTCATTATTAGAGCATTGTCCCATGTGAGGAAAGGATGATGGAAGCAATGATTCCCTCACAAGTTGGGATGAGTCTCCGGACTTTATGAGAAATAAAAGAGGCCAAAGAAGCCCAAATAAAAAGAACGAGGCCAAAGAAGCCCACCAAAAAAATGATAGAAAAAGAGAGAAGGGACAATGTTACTATCCTTTCGCCACACATGTGCTCCAAAGTAGCACCATGATCTTTGTCGGTGTCAAAACCGGCGGATCTCGGGTAGGGGGTCCCGAACTGTGCATCTAGGCGAATGGTAACAGGAGACAAGGGACACGATGTTTTTACCCAGGTTTGGGCCCTCTCGATGGAGGTAAAATGTAACGCCCCGAGACCGACGGTCCAGAAGACTTCCATATTTTTGTGACCTCCGTGTGTTTTTTATTTGTGCTTGCTCTATTTATTTTTGCATTGCATCATGTCATCATGCCATCATCTCATAAATCTTTTGCAACTCAACTAAATAAATGGCATGGATCTTTGATCCATTTAAATCGAGGGAATTCACATGGTGATTCTCTTTAAAACATATCCTCTTGATATTTAGAGAGCTATAGTAAATATTCCATTTTTGGAATTCACCATAACACACTTGCAAAATCCCAATGCCTTTGTTGTCTTAATTCTTGATCTCCAACTTTGCCATTTATTCTTCCATCATCTTCCGGAGCTCCACCAAAAATCCCAACATTTTTGGAAACCTCTAATTCCTAGTCCTTGCTCAAACCTTTTGAATTAAATTCAAATGACTTTGAATTTAATTCCTGCAATCTTGCCACTCCTATTTTTCATGGACCCTGCACATTTTTACGAGTCCGTGGAAATTATCCCCGTGCCCAACTCTTTCTCTAACCTTTCCTTTCTTCCTTTTTTCTTTCTCTTTATTTTCTGTTTTGAAAAGCGAGGGAGAGAAGGAGCCCAGCAGCCTGGGCCTCCCAACCTCCCGCGCCGGCCCAAGGCCAAGGCCCAGCCGCCCCCACCAATCCCTCCTAACCCTAGCCCGAACCCCCCTACCCGATCCCCTCAGCATCTCTCCCTCGATCCCTCCTCATTCCCTCGCGTCGCCACCACACATCGTACACATCGCTAGGGAGAGGAGCTCCCCGCGCTGCAAGGCCCGGGCGCCTCATCCCCATCCTCCTTCACCCCGTGCCCGATCCCGCTCGTCCCTGCGCCCTCCGGCGAGCTCGGTCGCCCACGCCTTCTCCCCTGTGCCATCCTCCTGCGCCGCTCACCACGCCCCGCGCCTCACCTCCCATGGCGCCCGCAACCATGCCTCCGCTGCAACCCTCCATCGCCGGAGCTGCTCCTTTTGCCGAGCGCCACCCCGAGCCCCAAGCGTCGCCCCTGCTTCCTCCCGCGTTGCTCCTGGCCCTGCTTCTCCTCCGCGCGCCATGGCCTTGGCCCCTCTGCTCCGCCCGTCACCTCTGCTGCCCTCCTCGACGTCCTGCTCATCCTCGTGTGTGCCATGGACGTGCGCCGCCGCTGGCCTCTGCTGTGCGCGTCCCGTCTCCCTTGCCGACGCCCTGCCTCTTGGTGTTCTGCTCCACCACCACATCGTGGCCGATTTTGTTGTTTCATTGTCGGGCATGAGTTGCCTTGCTGCTGTCCTCCAGAGGCCCTTTTGTCTTTCTTCGTTTTGGATCGGCCAGTACGAGACGCCAAGTACCAGGAACACCAAGGCCATCTTCGAGATTTTCGCCAAGTACCAGGAGGTCGATGAATGGTTCATCTACGTGCGTGTGCGACCATCTTCGGCAAGGACCCGTGTACGACTACAGAACGAACCGTGAAGTTCCACAAGATAATGTGTACCACTGCCGTCGCCCCGAAGACGTTGGATTCGTCAAGTGCCTCTTCGAAACGAACGTGTACAACTACTTCCACTACCGTCACGAGAACGACTACTTCCACTACCGTCGCCACGTGAACAACTACTTCCCACGACGACCCGTGAACGACTACTTCCTCTACATCGTACCGAACTTGACCCGCTCCGAAATGCACGCTTCGAAGGTATAACCCCGAGACGCCGTCCGTGGACCGAATGCATGCGTTGTATGAGATGCACCCTATGTTTGCACCGTGCCCGTTTGCTTCATGCACGTTCCTCCTCGTTCGCCATGCCGATGAACCGTGGGAACCCGGTAACCGGGATCACCCCACCATCTCTAGCATGTTCCGCACATCCGCACGCTTCCTTTTGCACCGGTATCTCCATGAGCTACCGGAACCGATATGTTGCCGTGGCATCATTTTCGGATTCGTTGCCGTGGCACCCCTTTCTTCCACCACGGTGATAAATGCTTCATGACATGCTTATGTCAACATTTTCATAAAAATTGCATATAACTTGTATATGTCATCCGCATCATGATAACAACAATTAAAATGTTTAAAATTGTTGCTTGCTTTAAATTGCTAAATAACATGGGGATTTTACGGAAGTGTTGTTTGTGTTTCCGGCCTCATTTAAACTTGCCTAAATATGTAGTTTAATTATTCTTCACCTCTTGCCATGTTAACCAACATTTAATATTGTTTGGTAGCATAACCGAGAGAGAACTAAATAATTGATGTGGTGTTCCGTCAATATGCAACTCGTTGCATATTGAGCTCCACTTAACTTGTAGTGTTGTTTGTGCATATTTCCATGCCATGCCTCATTAAACCGGACATGCATCATACTTGTTTGTGCATCATGACATGTTTATGCTTGTGTGTTTACCATATTGTTTGCTTCTTTCCGGTTTGCTTCTCTCGTTAGCTTCGGTTTCGTTCCGGAGTTGTGAGGATTGTTCGACTACGTCCGTTTGTCTTCTTCATGGACTCGTTCTTCTTCCTTGCGGGATTTCAGGCAAGATGACCATACCCTCGAAATCACTTCTATCTTTGCTTGCTAGATGCTCGCTCTTTTGCTATGCCTATGCTACGATGCCTACCACTTGCTATATCATGCCTCCCATGTTGCCATGTCAAGCCTCTAACCATCCTTTCCTAGCAAACCATTGTTTGGCTATGTTACCGCTTTGCTCAGCCCCTCTTATAGCGTTGTTAGTTGCAGGTGAAGATGAAGTTTGTTCCTTGTTGGAACATGGAGATGTTGTTCCTTGTTGGAACATGTTTACTTGTTGGGATATCACAATATCTCTTATTTAATTAATGCACCTATATACTTGGTAAAGGGTGGAAGGCTCGGCCTTATGCCTGGTGTTTTGTTCCACTCTTGCCGCCCTAGTTTCCGTCATACCGGTGTTATGTTCCCGGATTTTGCATTCCTAACGCGGTTGGGTGATTTATGGGACCCCCTTGACAGTTCGCTTTGAATAAGACTCCTCCAGCAAGGCCCAACCTTGGTTTTACCATTTGACTACCTACCACATATACCCCTTCCCTTGGGTTCTGCAGACTAAAGGGTCATCTTTATTTTAGCCCCCCGGGCCAGTGCTCCTTTGAGTGTTGGTCCGAAACGGGCAGACTGCGGGGCCACCACGGGGCAACTCGAGGGCTGGTTTTACTCGTAGGCTGACCTATCCGGTGTGCCCTGAGAACGAGGTACGTGCGACTCCTATCGGGATTTGTCGGCACATCTGGGCGGCTTTGCTGGTCTTGTTTTATTACTGTCGAAATGTCTTGTAGTCCGGGATTACGAGACTGATCGGGTCTTCCCAGTAGAAGGAATATCCTTCGTTGATCGCGAGAGCTTATAATGGGCTAAGTTGGGACACCCCTGCAGGGTATTATCTTTTGAAAGCCGTTCTCGCGGTTATGAGGCAGATGGGAATTTGTTAATGTCCGGTTGTAGAAAACCCGAAGTTGATCTTAATTAAAATACATCAACCGCGTGTGTAACCGTGATGGTCTCTTCTCGGCGGAGTCCGGGAAGTGAACACGGTGTTGGAGTTATGTTTGACGTAAGTAGTTTCAGGATCGCTTCTTGATCGCTACTAGCTTCACGACCGTGCCTTGCTTCTCTTCTCGCTCTCTTTTGCGATTGTAGTCAACATATATGCTAGTCGCTTGCTGCAGCTCCACCTCATTACTCCATCCTTCCTATAAGCTTAAATAGTCTTGATCTCGCGGGTGTGAGATTGCTGAGTCCTCGTGACTCATAGATACTTCCAAAACCAGTTTGCAGGTGCCGATGAAACCGTGCAGGTGACGCATCCGAGCTCAAGGAGGAGCTCGATGAAGATCTTGCCCTTCGTGTTGTTTCGTTCTAGTTGATCAGTAGTGGAGCCCAGTTGGGGTCGATCGGGGACCTTTGTCGCATTTGGGGTTCTTCTTTTATTTTGGTGCCGTAGTCGTTCCTTGATTGTATCTGGATGATGTAATGCTTTATTCATGTATTGTGTGAAGTGGCGATTGTAAGCCAACTATGTATCTCTTTCCCTTATGTATTACATGGGTTGTGTGAAGATTACCTCACTTGCGACATTGCTTTCAATGCGGTTATGCCTCTAAGTCGTGCTTCGACACGTGGGAGATATAGCCGCATCGAGGGCGTTACAAGTTGGTATCAGAGCCTTCCCCGACCTTAGGAGCCCCACTGCTTGATCGTTTTTAGCGGTCAAGTTGTGTCTAGAAAAATGTTTTGAGTCATTTAGGATTATATATATCGGAGAGTTAGGAATTCTTTTTACTCCCCAGTCTCTTCATCGCTCTGGTAAGGCATCCTGACGTAGAGTTTTGACTCTTCCCTTCTCAAATTTCACTAATTTTTTTTAGGATCACGCGGGTATCTTGGAATCATTCTGATGGTTTTATGATGAGAACATTGTATTGGTGCCTCCTGTCAGGGGTTTAGTGGAAGTGTCCCGGGGAGTTGAGCTCTGAGGTGTTGTTGCCATAATTTTATCGTTGCAGTTCTGGAATACCTGAGTTTAGTACGCCGACATCAAAAATCTCTTTTATGCAGTTCGTTGGTGAGATAACCTCGACGCCACCCAGTACTGGGGCGGGAGTTCGGGAGTATCGCCATAACTTGTATAACGGATGCTTTTCAAAGGTTGAGGTAGACGATTTCCGAAGGTTTCTTGGTTATGTGTTGAAGGATGGATACAGCTGGATGTAGGATTTTCTAGTTTTGGGTGAGATATTATGCTTCCCCTGTATCCCCAACACCTGATTGCATAACCGGAGAATTTCGGGAGTTTCATAGGTGGGAATTCAAGTTGCTCTTAGGATATCTTTCCGACGGATGTATGATATGAAATTGGGGTTCGACGTCTAGTGGTCCGCCTATTCACGGTTGGTTTTACAGTGGTCTCGTTGTGTCTTAAAGAGTCCTTGGCTATGCCGACTCGGGGACGCTTCGTATGTCATGTGCACTGCCTTGTACATGATGGTGCTGTACGATCGAGCCCGTGTAGGCCCCACCATGAAAACTTCGGACGAAATCTCTATCATATGTTTGTTCCGGCTTATTCTGCAAGCCAGTCCTTTGTTTTTGTTTTGAGTTGTGGTATTCGAGTTGCTTCAATGTCAAGTGTTGATTCCATACCTTTCCGAAATGGTGTTCTCATACTCCGATGTGAATACCAATCCTTCTCGACAATTGAGATTGTCATGTCAATCCTTTTCAACCGGCGTGTTTTCTCTTCAAGTGGATCCGATCACTTCAACATTAGCAAGACCAATTATCATTTATTCTCAACGGTGTTTGTTTCATCCGTCTCCAAGTTGCCTTTGTTTTTTTCCCGCCCACCGACCCTTTTTCCTCAAGGACTAAGATTTCTTTACCAAGTATCCTTTTATTTTTGTGAAGTTTCTCCATTCTTTTCCGTCAATGTTCTTACCCGGTGGTTCTCAAGAAGATGTTCTACTAGTTCGTCATTCCTCATTCCTTTCTCTTCTCCGGTGGATTCAAGTCAAGTTTTGTTGATCATACCTTTTTCCTCATTTCAATGTCTTCTCATACCGGTGCACCTCATTATCATTCTACTTCTCGCTATTTGTTATTCCGGAGTGCTCAAGATATCTCGAAGATTCGTGTTTCCACTCTGCATTCGTTCAAGCTCTTTCGAGATTGGTATCTCATTCAAGTCATTTAATTCAACCGGTGCAACATCTCTTTTAAATCTTTTCAACGGTGTTCTTTTGAGTGGGCCCTAACCCACAGGTCTTTTCCCAGGATCTTACCTGACTCTTCTATTTTCCCAGAGCTATCCTAAATTCATCTCCAAGTTTGACGTAAGAATGAGTTATCATCAGTCAAATGCTTTTCTCCAAGATCTTTCAAATTCTTTTCATAGTTGGCTCAACCTCTTCGCTTTTGATTCTTCCGGTGTGCCTCAATAATTCTTGGTGGTGTTTCTCGTTGTTATTCTCATCATTTGAAGACCGAAGAAGAGTTTCTCTTTAATCTTGCTCCATTCTCTTCAAGATGCATAGTTCAAGCTTGATGCCATCCTCATAATTGTTTTTGATTGTGACAATTCTTTTCTTACCATCCGGAGCATTTCATGAGTTATTTCTATTTCTTTCCTCCGAAGGCCATCATGTCATAATTCTTCATTCTCAGCGTGTAGCTATCGTTCTCCAAATCTTACCGGTGAATCGTTCAAATATCCTCTAATCAGTTCATGTTCTCTTCGTTCTCATGTATCTAAATCCCTTCAAGTATCTTCAATCGTTTTCAAATTCTTCCTGGTGAATTGTGCCTTTGCTACTTTCATTTTCAATTCTTACGGTGGTTCTTTCAACATTCCTCTTCTGTTGTTATCATATCAATTAATTCGTTCTTTCCGAATCCTACCTATGGATCGTTGAAGACTTTTCGGAAGTTTACGTTATATCTCTCTTAATCCTTTCTACAAGAATAAGTAGTGTGCCAAATCCGTTGCTTGTCATCAATTTAAATTGGTGAAGGATACGCATAACATAATTCTTATTCTGGTTTCATCCAAGTGATTAATCCTTTCCTTTGGAGTTTGTTCAGGAGTAATAAATTCTTGGCTTCTTGTTGTTCATCTTTCTTCCGGAGTTCTAAGTTTTCCGCATTATCTCGTCACGAAGCTCCATCTAAATCATCGCAAGGCTTCACCTTGTGTTTTCAACTTCTCTTTCTTTTTATCATCCGTTTATTACCGGAGTGGTGGTTCGTCAAGGATTCTTTTCATTCTTCAATTGTTCATCAAGATTTCTCTCGAAGTTAAGATCCGTCAAGCCATACTTCAAAATAAACATGATGCTCAACACATGTTTTGTTTTGAGGAGTTCAAGCATTCTTCATCTTGCATTCCGAAGTGCAATTCTTTCGACCTTATCTTTTCAGGCGGTGTTATGTCATTTTGACAGTTTCATTCATGTTTCATGATTCACATGTTGTCAAGAATGAGGTATTTTAAATCCATCAATCTCTTCGTTGGATTTATCTTGTGTCATGTTTTCACCTAAAGCCTTCCCTAAGGAATGTTGCTATTATGGTGCTTATCAATGATCCAAGTTTTCTCCTATTCTCTTGGTGAAAGAAGTTTTTCATCGCCTTGGTGCTCTCACTCAAATCAATGGCTTCCTTTAGTGGCCATTTGTCACCTCATAATGTTGAGATATTTCCATAAGCCCACTACAAACTTATTCTTTTTGTTGTTGGTCTTCCAACAACTCTATTCTAACCTTCTTGCAAGGATGCCTTCAAAATTCAATTGTGGTAGAAGTTGTCATTTTGTTCTCCGTCCCTTTATTCCAATGATCTACTTCTATTCTTTCTTACGGAGGCATTGTGATGTTGCTCTTTTCACTCATCATCTCGATTGTGAGGATCGTGTTCTTTTCGTGCTTATCCATTTAACCAGAGTGTTGTGTCATCTCTTCAATTCTTTTCATCTTATCAAGTCTTGCATCTCTTTTCAACTGGAGTGTTGTCCAAATTTGTTCTTCCTTGTTCCTTGTTTATCTCGTTTCAACCAGAGTGATTCAATCCCTTCTTGTCCATTGTACTCGTCATTCATAGCTTTGCAACCTCCAAGGTTCAAATGGTGTTCCTTGTTTCTATTTTCTACCGCAGTGCTCTCAATTGTATTCAACTCCGTTGTGTTCTTGCTTTCAAATTTTCAACCTCTCAAGGTTCTTTGGTTTCACTCTTTTGTCAAAGAAGCAACTTAGTTTTACCTCCTCTCTTCCTCTTCCGTTTCTCTCCGGTGCCATCCTAGATCTCGGGACGAGATCCTCTTGTAGTGGTGGAGTGTTGTAACGCCCCGAGACCGACGGTCCAGAAGACTTCCATATTTTTGTGACCTCCGTGTGTTTTTATTTGTGCTTGCTCTATTTATTTTTGCATTGCATCATGTCATCATGCCATCATCTCATAAATCTTTTGCAACTCAACTAAATAAATGGCATGGATCTTTGATCCATTTAAATCGAGGGAATTCACATGGTGATTCTCTTTAAAACATATCCTCTCGATATTTAGAGAGCTATAGTAAATATTCCATTTTTGGAATTCACCATAACACACTTGCAAAATCCCAATGCCTTTGTTGTCTTAATTCTTGATCTCCAACTTTGCCATTTATTCTTTCATCATCTTCCGGAGCTCCACCAAAAATCCCAACATTTTTGGAAACCTCTAATTCCTAGTCCTTGCTCAAACCTTTTGAATTAAATTCAAATGACTTTGAATTTAATTCCTGCAATCTTGCCACTCCTATTTTTCATGGACCGTGTACATTTTTACGAGTTCGTGGAAATTATCCCCGTGCCCAACTCTTTCTCTAACCTTTCTTTTCTTCCTTTTTTCTTTCTCTTTATTTTTTGTTTTGAAAAGAGAGAGAGAGAAGGAGCCCAGCAGCCTGGGCCTCCCAACCTCCCGCGCCAGCCCAAGGCCAAGGCCCAGCCGCCCCCACCAATCCCTCCTAACCCTAGCCCGAACCCCCCTACCCGATCCCCTCAGCATCTCTCCCTCGATCCCTCCTCATTCCCTCGCGCCGCCACCATGCATCGCACACATCGCTAGGGAGAGGAGCTCCCCGCGCTGCAAGGCCCGAGCGCCTCATCCCCATCCTCCTTCACCCCGTGCCCGATCCCGCTCGTCCCTGCGCCCTCCGGCGAGCTCGGTCGCCCGCGCCTTCTCCCCTGCGCCATTCTCCTGCGCCGCTCACCACGCCCCGCGCCGCACCTCCCATGGCACCCGCAACCATGCCTCCGCTGCAACCCTCCATCGCCGGAGCTGCTCCTTTTGCCGAGCGCCACCCCGAGCCCCAAGCGTCGCCCCTGCTTCCTCCTGCGTTGCTCCTGGCCCTGCTTCTCCTCTGCGCGCCATGGCCTTGGCCCCTCTGCTCCACCTGTTGCCTCTGCTGCCCTCCTCGACGTCCTGCTCATCCTCGTGTGTGCCATGGACGTGCGCCGCCGCTGGCCTCTGCTGTGCGCGTCCCGTCTCCCTCGCCGACGCCCTGCCTCTTGGTGTTCTGCTCCACCACTACATCGTGGCCGATTTTGTTGTTTCATTGTCGGGCATGAGTTGCCTTGCTGCTGTCCTCCAGAGGCCCTTTTGTCTTTCTTCGTTTTGGATCGGCCAGTACGAGACGCCAAGTACCAGGAACACCAAGGCCATCTTCGAGATTTTCGCCAAGTACCAGGAGGTCGATGAATGGTTCATCTACGTGCGTGTGCGACCATCTTCGGCAAGGACCCGTGTACGACTACAGAACGAACCGTGAAGTTCCACAAGATAACGTGTACCACTGCCGTCGCCCCGAAGACGTTGGATTCGTCAAGTGCCTCTTCGAAACGAACGTGTACAACTACTTCCACTACCGTCACGAGAACGACTACTTCCACTACCGTCGCCACGTGAACAACTACTTCCCACGACGACCCGTGAACGACTACTTCCTCTACATCGTACCGAACTTGACCCGCTCCGAAATGCACGCTTCAAAGGTATAACCCCGAGACGCCGTCCGTGGACCGAATGCATGCGTTGTATGAGATGCACCCTATGTTTGCACCGTGCCCGTTTGCTTCATGCACGTTCCTCCTCGTTCGCCATGCCGATGAACCGTGGGAACCCGGTAACCGGGATCACCCCACCATCTCTAGCATGTTCCGCACATCCGCATGCTTCCTTTTGCACCAGTATCTCCATGAGCTACCGGAACCAATATGTTGCCGTGGCATCATTTTCGGATTCGTTGCCGTGGCACCCCTTTCTTCCACCACGGTGATAAATGCTTCATGACATGCTTATGTCAACATTTTCATAAAAATTGCATATAACTTGTATATGTCATCCGCATCATGATAACAACAATTAAAATGTTTAAAATCGTTGCTTGCTTTAAAATGCTAAATAACATGGGGATTTTACGGAAGTGTTGTTTGTGTTTCCGGCCTCATTTAAACTTGCCTAAATATGTAGTTTAATTATGCTTCACCTCTTGCCATGTTAACCAACATTTAATATTGTTTGGTAGCATAACCGAGAGAGAACTAAATAATTGATGTGGTGTTCCATCAATACGCAACTCGTTGCATATTGAGCTCCACTTAACTTGTAGTGTTGTTTGTGCATATTGCCATGCCATGCTTCATTAAACCGGACATGCATCATACTTGTTTGTGCATCATGACATGTTTATGCTTGTGTTTTTACCATATTGTTTGCTTCTTTCCGGTTTGCTTCTCTCGTTAGCTTCGTTTTCGTTCCGGAGTTGTGAGGATTGTTCGACTACGTCCGTTTGTCTTCTTCATGGACTCGTTCTTCTTCCTTGCGGGATTTCAGGCAAGATGACCATACCCTCGAAATCACTTCTATCTTTGCTTGCTAGATGCTCGCTCTTTTGCTATGCCTATGCTACGATGCCTACCACTTGCTATATCATGCCTCCCATGTTGCCATGTCAAGCCTCTAACCATCCTTTCCTAGCAAACCGTTGTTTGGCTATGTTACCGCTTTGCTCAGCCCCTCTTATAGCGTTGTTAGTTGCAGGTGAAGATGAAGTTTGTTCCTTGTTGGAACATGGAGATGTTGTTCCTTGTTGGAACATGTTTACTTGTTGGGATATCACAATATCTCTTATTTAATTAATGCACCTATATACTTGGTAAAGGGTGGAAGGCTCGGCCTTATGCCTGGTGTTTTGTTCCACTCTTGCCGCCCTAGTTTCCGTCATACCGGTGTTATGTTCCCGGATTTTGCATTCCTAACGCGGTTGGGTGATTTATGGGACCCCCTTGACAGTTCGCTTTGAATAAGACTCCTCCAGCAAGGCCCAACCTTGGTTTTACCATTTGACTACCTACCACATATACCCCTTCCCTTGGGTTCTGCAGACTCAAGGGTCATCTTTATTTTAGCCCCCCCGGGCCAGTGCTCCTTCTAGTGTTGGTCCGAAACGGGCAGACTGCGGGGCCACCACGGGGCAACTCGAGGGCTGGTTTTACTCGTAGGCTGACCTATCCGGTGTGCCCTGAGAACGAGGTACGTGCGACTCCTATCGGGATTTATCGGCACATCCGGGCGGCTTTGCTGGTCTTGTTTTATTACTGTCGAAATGTCTTGTAGTCCGGGATTCCGAGACTGATCGGGTCTTCCCGGTAGAAGGAATATCCTTCGTTGATCGCGAGAGCTTATAATGGGCTAAGTTGGGACACCCCTGCAGGGTATTATCTTTCGAAAGCCGTGCCCGCGGTTATGAGGCAGATGGGAATTTGTTAATGTCCGGTTGTAGAAAACCCGAAGTTGATCTTAATTAAAATACATCAACCGCATGTGTAACCATGATGGTCTCTTCTCGGCGGAGTCCGGGAAGTGAACATGGTGTTGGAGTTATGTTTGACGTAAGTAGTTTCAGGATCGCTTCTTGATCGCTACTAGCTTCACGACCGTGCCTTGCTTCTCTTCTCGCTCTCTTTTGCGATTGTAGTCACCATATATGCTAGTCGCTTGCTGCAGCTCCACCTCATTACTCCATCCTTCCTATAAGCTTAAATAGTCTTGATCTCGCGGGTGTGAGATTGCTGAGTCCTCGTGACTCACAGATACTTCCAAAACCAGTTTGCAGGTGCCGATGAAACCGTGCAGGTGACGCATCCGAGCTCAAGGAGGAGCTCGATGAAGATCTTGCCCATCGTGTTGTTTCGTTCTAGTTGATCAGTAGTGGAGCCCAGTTGGGGTCGATCGGGGACCTTTGTCGCATTTGGGGTTCTTCTTTTATTTTGGTTCCGTAGTCGGACCTTGATTGTATCTGGATGATGTAATGCTTTATTCATGTATTGTGTGAAGTGGCGATTGTAAGCCAACTATGTATCTCTTTCCCTTATGTATTACATGGGTTGTGTGAAGATTACCTCACTTGCGACATTGCTTTCAATGCGGTTATGCCTCTAAGTCGTGCTTCGACACGTGGGAGATATAGCCGCATCGAGGGCGTTACAAGTTGGTATCAGAGCCTTCCCCGACCTTAGGAGCCCCACTGCTTGATCGTTTTTAGCGGCCGAGTTGTGTCTAGAAAAATGTTTTGAGTCATTTAGGATTATATATATCGGAGAGTTAGGAATTCTTTTTACTCCCCAGTCTCTTCATCGCTCTGGTAAGGCATCCTGACGTAGAGTTTTGACTCTTCTCTTCTCAAATTTCACTAATTTTTTTTTAGGATCACGCGGGTATCTTGGAATCATTCCGATGGTTTTATGATGAAGTCTTCAATCTTGTATCTTCATAGTCTTGGAGTCCGGCCGATGATGATAGTCCGGCTATCCGGACACCCCCTAGTCTAGGACTCCCTCAGTAGCCCCTGAACCAGGCTTCAATGACGATGAGTCCGACGTGCATATTGTCTTCGGCATTGGAAGGCGGGTTCTTCCTCCGAATAATTCATAGAAGATTCTGAACACCAGGGTAGTGTCCGGCTCTGCAAAATAATTTCCACATACCACCGTAGAGAGAATAATGTGTACACAAGTTCAATCTGCTGACGTATCTTGTGGTGTGACGTCGCACCACTACCAAGCATTTATTTGAATCATTTTTATTATACCACCTCAGCATGTTTAGCGAAGCGGTTTCCTTGGCACGTCTTGTCGGAGCAGAGATCGTGTTCCCCTTATTCCGGGATTCCCATCAATACGGACGTGGGTAACCCAACCGCGCCATTGATTGTGGCGCTTGGGAGATAGGTGAGTTTTACCAGGCCGGTGGGGACGCATAGTCTTCGTCCACCCATATATAATGGGATAATGATCCACCTTCTTTACCTACGCCTTCTTCCTCCTCTGCTTATCCATCTCCGTGCACTCGAGCTCCAGCGCCCAAGTCCGCACATCTTGCCTCAACCTTCTCCAGCCATGTCCGGAGCGGGAGGCAAATGGATGGCCTCCTCCGTTACGGAGGGGCACATCGAGAAGCTGCGCGGCACCGGATACCTTTCCAGCGACATCGCGCACCGGCTGCCCGACGAGGGGCAGCTCATCCCCACCCCCAGGCCCCATGAGAGGGTCGTATTTCTTCCCCACTTCCTCCGCGGACTGGACTTCCCACTTCACCCCTTCGTCCGGGGGCTCATGTACTACTACGGCCTGGACTTCCACGATCTGGCGCCAAACTTCATCCTCAACATCTCGGCGTTCATCGTCGTGTGCGATGCCTTCCTCTGCATCTAGCCCCACTTAGGCTTGTGGCTAAAGACCTTCAATGTCAAGCCGAAGGTAGTAAAGGGTGTCCAAGCGGAGTGCGGAGGCGCCATGGTGGGCAAAATGCCCAACGTCATTTGGCTCGAGGGCGCCTTTGTGGAGTCCATCAAGGGATGGCAATCGGGATGGTTCTACATCACCGAGCCGCGTGACCCTAAATGGGTAGCGGCCCCCGAGTTCAGATCTGGTACCCCCATGCAGCTTACCTCCTGGAAAGAGAAGGGCTTGCTATGGGGTAGTTCCGAGGAGCTGACCGGACTCCAGTCCTGTCTCCAGACCCTGGTGAACAAGAAGCTTAAGCTTGTCAACGTGATCCAGGTCATGCTCGTCCGCCGGATTCTCCCCTGCCAACAACGGGCCTTCAATCTATGGGAGTTTGATCTGGCACAGCACCGGACATTGAGCGGACTCTTTGACACGATGTACGAAGCTGCCTGGAGGGTGCTGTTCAAGGGCGGAGAAGCCCCCGCATCCGCAACTGAAGATCGCGGATTCAGCACGCAGCACCCGGCCGGCAAGGTAAGCTATGTTATCCTTTACGGGACACTCATTTCTTTCATAGTTTGACTCTATGTGGGATCTAAAACTCCCAATGCCTTTAACAGGACTGGCAGAAGACGTCCGGACAGGTTAACTGTCCGGCTCCCCTTCCCGAAGACCCAGCGGACACCCGTTTAACGGGGCTGCTGGTTCTGGCCCTTTACGTGGTGCCGGAGAAGAAGGCCAAGAAGAAGGCCGCGGGAACCCGAAGGAGTTCCCGGCGCTAGGTGATATCGGACTCATCATCCGATGACTCCGAGGCGGACTCCTCCCCCGAGGAGGAGGAGAAAGAGGCCTCTTCCCTAGTGGGGGGAGAGAAGAAGAGGAAGGCCTCCCCAACGGGGGCGGCCGAAGGGTCCAAGAAAGGATGGACCCTTTCTCCGGACTGCTCCGCCAACGCCGACGACGGCGACGAGGAGTGGCCCTCTAGGGTCAAGCCCTTGGCAAGATCGTAAGTCCGAATTCCTGGATGATTTATAATTTCTCTTTTTGCCACGTGGTGTCCTTCTAATGCCGCATACAACCTGTAGTCCGGCCAAGGACGATCTTCCCGCTTCATCGAGCGGGTCCTTGGCTCCGTCGGATATGGATTCCCTTCCGACCGCCTCCACCCCTCGTGACGCCGATGACGCCGAGGTGGATCCCAGGAGGGGACCCACCAGGAGGGGGAGGCTCCGGAGGTGCCACAGGGCAACCTCCCGGACTTCACACCGGACTCCGCACCGGAACCCGCAGTGGTTCCGAAGTCCGGCAGGCGGCCCCTTCGTAAGAAGGGCAAGACTGTGACACCGGCGGCTGCCGTCCAACCGGAGGCGCCGGATAACTTGTTGGAGGCGCTCAACGGTGCTTCCATCGAATAAGAACACCGCACTGTCAGGAGTGCGGTGATTCAGAAGGTTCAGCTCGCCAAGAGCGGGCTGATCGAAGCCTGCAGCAGCCTTCTAACAGGCTTTGAGGTAAGAATTTTAAGATATGTAATATAATACCACATAGACAGTAGCCCATGATGCTCGGTTCGGTGTTCGGAAAGAAAAGCCGGACTGAGGATCTAAAAAGATATACGCAGGAGGTCTAAAAAATATGTCAATATGGGATTGCAGGTTGTGCTGATGACCTCTGCCGCACTGACTGCGGAGGTCGATGCTTTAAAGCAGAACCTCGAGCAGTCCGAGAGCGAGCTCGGCCGTGCCAAGAAGCAACTCGAGGACAAGGAAGGTGAGTAACACCGTATTAAACTTGTACCTTACAGAAAAGGATTTTGGTTGCAAGAGAAATAACGAGGATAACATGGGTACTACAGGGGCCACGAACGAGGTGGCGACCCTGAAGGAGGCGGTGTCTGCGGCCGAACGCAATGCGGCCGCAGAGCGAGTCGAGCGGGAGAAGCAGGAGGCGCGGGTGGCGGAGGTACAGCAAGAGCTCCAGGCTCTCATGGAAAAACATGAGGGTTTGGAGCGCGACTCAAGGACTCGAGAGTCCAGCTTGCATCGGCTCTTGAGAGCACCAAAGCCGCTAAGGCCGAAGCCCACAAGGCCCTCCAGGAGGTCGAGGATTTGAAGAAAATAGCAGTGGGTAAGGCATTTTTCATGCAAAGCAAGCATGTGAAAGTGAATTACCTATTACTTAGCCGAATTCGGAGCTCTCCAGGAGCGTTTGCAGATCTGCCTTGCAGCGTGTCCGATGCTGCCGCATTCTACCGGGCCGAGGAGGGGAGCTCGACGGAGAAGGTCTTCTGGTCTCAGTATGCTAAGGCCGTACATCCGGTGCCCCTGAGCGACCAGCTGAAGCAGCTGGTCGAGCTCCACAAGGTAGCCGAACAGGCCATGAAGGGCCTCATAGTTCGGCTGTGGCCCAAGGAGGCCATGCCTGGGAGCTACTTCGGCCTGGTACGGCGGCTGGTGGACGCGTGTCCCTGGGTGGAGGTCGTCAAGCATTCTGCCTGCATTGAAGGTGCCCATCGGGCCCTTGCCCGTGCAAAGGTGCACTGGGGCAGGATGGACGCTGAGAAGCTGCTGACGGACACGCCGCCGGCGGGCAAGGAGTATCGTACGCCCGAAATGTATTATAAGAATGTCCTGAAGGGTGCCCGCATGATTGTGGATGAGTGCTCCAAGGATGTAATATTTGAATAGACTCGCATTTTGTTATCCTGTGCGCTGAAAACCTTGTTCATATGCGCTAAGCAACGCTTTTTAATTTAAAATATTACCTTCTGTGCGGCCGTTTATCAAATCTGAGAGATGGCAAGTCGTCGGCTTCAGCCCCCATGCCACTAGTGCTAGGGTGTTCGGGATAAACTTGAGCACTCTTGTTCCCATATTTGGGTCCATCTAGGGAGGCACTCAACACAACGAATGAGGCAACCGGACTTATAATGCTTGAACACTCTCACTTAGCCATAGAATTCTATAATTTTAAATTTCGGCGAAGCCCCTAGTGTTCGGAAGACCGAGTTCGGGGCGCTATCCACGCTTGGGCCGGACAAAGCCGGTTCCTCGCTCTAAGCGGCATAAGTCTTTAGGGACTCGAAAAAACCTCTCGAACAGCGACCAGCTCTCGCCTTATCATGACGGCCAGTTTTAGCTTTCTCCACTGAGGCGCTCACCCAGCTCAACCAGGGCGCAATCGCAGTGGTTCTCCCAGTGCTACCTTAGCCGACAAAACAGAACGTAAGGTACCAAAACATGGGAGCCGGGCAAACCCAACTATTGACCCAAGACATGATTTGGAGCCGATGCATATAATGCTATAAGTTCGGGGTGCCGCACTTGTGAAAGTGTTCGGACTTATCACACCATAATGTGGGGAACTTAAGCCCCTGGTGTATTCGGCTGTACCAAAGTGTACGGATACAACATGTCATAAACGAACATATATAAGAAAGAAATGCGATTATAAGCAAAAGGTGATGCATTGTTTATTCAGAAAAACTGCCATGAATGCAGGGCGATACCAATAGTGCGGTAAGCAAGGGATTGGACTTATTAAACATGTCGCCCTCCAGGGGTAGGCTGTGGAATGGTGTATTAAACAGATTTAATGCTCGTAATGGAGACCACCTGAGTGTTAGTCATAGCCCTTCTCCTTCCCTGGCTGTTGCATCATGAGTTCGGCAGGTCTATTGCCGGACAAGGCCTCTGGTGAACGGAGTCCTATGGGTAAGAAAAAAGAAAAAGAAAAAGACCGACATACTTGGGAGCCCCTGGTGTGGTTAAGCCGTACTCTGGGCCTGTCGTTGTCGTGCCCCTCCCCCTATGCCCATGATATCTCCAGAGCGTAATGATGTACGCGAAGGACTGGTCTTGCAATTATGCAAGGGCTGGGGTTGGGGCCGCATTGCTACGCGTGCTCGGAACATGCCAGGTGGTCTTGTAGTATGTTACTCCGGGCGCGTTTGGCCGTGTCCGGTTGCTTGACGACCGGACTCGAAAATTGCCTTAAAAGGCTGCTCTGTACTTCTGCCGCGAGAGCCGCTGTGTGTTCCTTCATTCGGAGGGAGCGTTCAGTGTTTCCATTGACCGTAATGACTCCTCGAGGGCCTGGCATCTTGAGCTTGAGGTATGCGTAATGCGGCACCGCGTTGAACTTTGCAAACGCGGTTCGTCCGAGCAGAGCGTGATAGCCACTGCGGAACGAGACTATGTCGAAGATTAACTCCTCGCTTCGGAAGTTATCCGGGGATCCGAAGACCACTTCCAGTGTGACTGAGCCTGTACAATTGGCCTCTACACCTGGTATGACGCCTTTGAAGGTCGTCTTTGTAGGTTTAATCCTTGAGGGGTCTATGCCCATCTTGCGCACTGTGTCCTGATAAAGCAGGATCAGGCTGCTGCCGCCGTACATTAGGACTCTGGTGAGGTGAAATCCATCGATGATTGGGTCTAAAACCAATGCGGCGAATCCGCCATGACGGATACTGGTGGGGTGGTCCCTTCGATCAAAAGTGATCGGGCAAGAGAACCATGGATTGAACTTTGGGGTGACTGGCTCCATCGCATATACATCCCTAAGTGCACGCTTCCGCTCCCTCTTGGGTATGTGGGTTGCGTATATCATGTTTACCGTCCGCACTTGTGGGGGGAAACCCTTCTGTCCTCTATTGTTCGGCGGCCGGGTCTCTTCCTCGTCATCGCTATGCAGCCCCTTGTCATTGTTTTCAGCAATTAACTTGCCTGCCTGCTTAAATACCCAACAGTCCCTGTTGGTGTGATTAGCTAGCTTTTCGGGGGTGCCATGTATCTGGCAAGAGCGGTCGAGTATTCGGTCCAAATTGGACGGACCCGGAGTAGTTCTTTTGAATGGCTTTTTCCGCTGACCGGGTTTGGAGCCTCTGAATCTGGCGTTGACTGCCGTATCCTCAGTGTTATCGCCGTTAACGCGGCATTTGTTTTTGTTTCAACGCGACCTGCCATTGCGGTCCTTGGTATCCGGACTGCCAGAATTTTTGCTGAGGTTGTTACTGCGGGCTAGCCAGCTGTCCTCCCCCGCACAGAAGCGGGTCATGAGTGATGTGAGGGCTGCCATGGATTTCGGCTTTTCCTGTCCTAGGTGCCGGGCCAGCCACTCGTCGCGGATGTTATGTTTGAAGGCTGCGAGGGCCTCTGCATCCGGACAGTCGACGATTTGATTTTTCTTTGTTAAGAACCGTGTCCAGAATTGTCTGGCCGATTCGTCTGGCTGCTGAATTATATGGCTTAGGTCATCGGCGTCTGGTGGTCGCACATATGTGCCTTGGAAGTTGTCAAGGAATGCAGCTTCCAGGTCCTCCCAACACCCAATTGACTCTGCTGGCAAGCTGTTAAGCCAATGCCGAACTGGTCCTTTAAGCTTGAGTGGGAGATATTTGATGGCGTGAAGATCGTCACTGTGGGCCATATGGATATGAAGGAGATAGTCTTTGATCCAAACCGCGGGGTCTGTTGTGCCATCGTAGGATTCAATGTTCACGGGTTTAAACTCTTCAGGGATTTGATGATCCATTACTTCATCTGTGAAGCATAGTGGGTGTGCGGCACCTCTATATTGGGCAATATCACGACGTAGGTCAAGCGAGCTTTGTCTACTATGTTTGGCCCGGCCGGAGTTGCTGTATCCGGCGAGACGGTAGTCGTCGCGCATCGTGGGGCGCCCACGTGATCCGTTGATTGACCTTGATTGTCTTGCCTTGTCCTCCAATATGTCTCGCAAGTCCGGCGCATTCCCCCGTGGCTTCGCACTTTTCGAGCGGTGCCGGGGTACGGTTCTGGTGGAGGTCCTAGATGCCTCTCTGTCGCGGCCATGAGGTGGTCGGTCTGCCGTA
The DNA here is from genome assembly GCA_963921465.1 of Triticum timopheevii. Taxonomy (NCBI): domain Eukaryota; kingdom Viridiplantae; phylum Streptophyta; class Magnoliopsida; order Poales; family Poaceae; genus Triticum; species Triticum timopheevii. Next base: position 203,143,176 of record OY997270.1, read on the forward strand.
TTGTGCGCTGGTGATGAGGGTTTATATGCCTCCTCCTCTAATCGGGGGAGCAACTTGCATTTGGGGTAGCTTTTGGAGGGGCATTCGAGTTCGTACTCTTCGGCCGCAAGGACTTCAGTCCATCTGTCGGCTAGCAGGTCTTGATCAGCTCGAAGTTGTTGCTGCTTTTTCTTTAGGCTGTTCGCCGTGGCCATTAGCCTGCGTTTAAAGTGCTCTTGCTCGATGGGATCCTCGGGCACGACGAATTCGTCGTCGTTGAGGCTTGCCTCGTCTCCGGAGGGAGGCATGTAATCATCATCCTCTACCTCTTCGTCTGCCGCTCTCTTGTGAGGGCTGGCTTCTCCGTCCTCCTGTGCTGAATCTTGCTGGAGGGGGTTATCTTCGGCACTCTCTGGGGTGTTATTATCTCCGGTGCCGGAATCTCCATTCTTGCTGTGGCGGGATTTAGAGCGGCGCCGCTGACGCCGGCGCTTGGGCTGTTTCTTGGAGGAATCTGCCGTCGCTGCTTCTTCCCCATTCCCATCCTTTGGGATGTCCACCATGTATATGTCGTATGACGAGGTGGTCTTCCAGTGCCCCGTAGGCGCTGGTTCTTGGTCGTCTCCGGCGTCGTCGTCCATGCCGTCGATGTCTTCGGAGTCGTAGTCTAGCATGTTGGTTAGATCGTCGACAGTGGCTACAAAGTGGGTGGTGGGTGGGCTCTGAATTTCTTCGTCATCCGCATCCCAACCGTCCTGACCGCAGTCCAGCAAGGGCTCTCCTGATAATGAGAGATACTTTAGCGAATTCAGGATGTCGCCAAAGGGTGAGTGTTGAAAGATGTCCGCGGCGATGAACTCCATGATCGGCGCCCAATCAGATTCGATTGGTAGGGGCGCAGGAGGTTTGGAGTCCGGCAAGGAGTCCGGCACCTCGGAGTTACGGGCTTTACAAGGGACAAGGTCAGTACCCGGCTCCATCGCCGTAAAGGTTGCAGCCCCCAAAGCGGTGTCTAGCCATCCGTCCTCGACCTGCGCAGTCGGCTCTGAATTAAGGGTCGGAGCGGACTCATGTGCGGCCTCCAGGGCACTGTCCGGCGGCAGAGCTAAATCATGCCCATTGTGACAGTGCGGCGTGCTCGGCTGTGGCTCGAATCCGTCGAAGATCAAGTCTCCGCGGATGTCAGCCGTGAAGTTTAGGCTTCCAGATCTGACCTGATGGCCAGGGGCGTAGCTTTCGATCTGCTCCAGATGGCCAAGCGAATTGGCCCGTAGTGCAAAGCCGCCGAACACGAAGATCTGTCCGGGGAGAAAAGTCTCACCCTGGACTGCGTTGTTGTTGATGATTGAAGGAGCCATCAAGCCTATCGGTGACGACACAGAGGAACTCTCAATGAAAGCACCAATGTCGGTGTCAAAACCGGCGGATCTCGGGTAGGGGGTCCCGAACTGTGCATCTAGGCGGATGGTAACATGAGACAAGGGACACGATGTTTTTACCCAGGTTCGGGCCCTCTCGATGGAGGTAAAACCCTACTCCTGCTTGATTAATATTGATGATATGGGTAGTACAAGAGTAGATCTACCACGAGATCAAGGAGGCTAAACCCTAGAAGCTAGCCTATGGTATGATTGTTGTAATGGTTGTTCGTCCTACGGACTAAAACCCTCCGGTTTATATAGACACTGGAGAGGGCTAGGGTTACACAGAGTCGGTTACAATGGTAGGAGATCTACATATCCGTATTGCCAAGCTTGCCTTCCACGCCAAGGAAAATCCCATCCGGACACGGGACAAAGTCTTCAATCTTGTATCTTCATAGTCTTGGAGTCCGGCCGATGATGATAGTCCGGCTATCCGGACACCCCCTAGTCCAGGACTCCCTCAATCTTCATGATAGAGAGTCTCCTATGTTGTCACCTTCATATGCTAGTGGGAATTTTTCATTGTAGAACTTGGCTTGTATATTCCAATGATGGGCTTCCTCAAAATGCCCTAGGTCTTCGTGAGCAGGCAAGTTGGATGCAGACCCACTTAGTTTCTTTTTTGATGAGCTTTCATACATTTATAGCTCTAGTGCATCCGTTGCATGGCAATACCTACTCCTCGTATTGACATCAATTGATGGGCATCTCCATAGCCCGTTGATTAGCCGCGTCAATGTGAGACTTTCTCCTTTTTTTGTTTTCTCACATAATCCTTATCAACATACTCTACTCCACCCATAGTGCTATGTCCATGTCTTACGCTCATGTATTGCATTAGGGTTGAAAAGGCTGAAGCGCGTTAAAAAGTATGAACCAATTGCTTGGCTGAAACCGGGGTTGTGCATAATGGGAGCATTTTGTGTGACGAAAATGAAGCATGGCCAAACTATATGATTTTGTAGGGATAAGCTTTCTTTGGCTATGTTATTTTGATAAGACATAAACTGCTTGGGTAGCATGCTTGAAGTATTACTATTTGTATGTCAATATTAAACTTTTATCTTGAATCTTTTGGATCTGAACATTCATGCCACAATAAAGAAAATTACATTGATAAATATGTTAGGTAGCATTCCACTTCAAAAATTCTGTTTTTATCATTCACCTACTCGAGGACGAACAGGAATTAAGCTTGGGGATGCTTGATACGTCTCCAACGTATCTATAATTTTTGATTGTTCCATGCTATTATATTATCCATCTGGGATGTTTTATATGCATTTATATGCAATTTTATATGATTTTTGGGACTAACCAATTAACCTAGAGCCCAGTGCCAATTTCTGTTTTTTCCTTGTTTTTGAGTTTTACAGATAGGGAATACCAAATGGAGTCCAATTGATGTGCCAATTTTTGATGATTTTTTATGGACCAAAAGAAGCCCTAGGAGTAAAAGAGTTGGGCCAGAAGAGTCCCGGGCTGCCCACGAGGGTGGGGGGCGCGCCCTACCCCCTGGGCGTGCCCCTGCCTCGTGGACGACTCGAAGACCCCCCTGACTTGTTCCCGACGCCAAAAATTCCTATAAATACCCAGAACATAACCTAGATCTGGAGTTCCGCCGCTGCAAGCCTCTGTAGCCACCAAAAACCAAACGGGACCCTGTTCTGGCACCCTGCCGGAGGGGGGATCCCTCACCGGTGGCCATCTTCATCATCCCGGCGCTCTCAATGACGAGGAGGGAGTAGTTCACCCTCGAGGCCGAGGGTATGTACCAATAGCTATTTTCAGAGAGAGAGAGAACCACCTCAAGGCTACATATACCCCTACCGGAGCAATATCACTAAGCACTTTGAGCAAGTAGACCATTAAGCAACACCTCATCCCCTTTTAATAGTATTGGCTTTCCTATGGACTCAATGTGATCTTGGATCACTAAAACAGAAATGAAGAGTCTTGAGCTTTTGCCAATCTTTGTCCTTAGCATTTTGAGGGGTCCACCATCTCTAGTCCATGGCATGCCAATCATTGAACTTTCTGAAATATTTAACTTGAATGGATATTACACTGGTACAGTGAGGTGCTATACAAACGGTTTTTAACCCCTTTCCGCGACGGCGTTCTGAACCGTTGCCTAGTGAGTGACTGTAATAGGGGGGGGGGTCCTTCCCACACGACCCAGAAACCGTCGAGGATATGCCCTCCTGACACACACGCTCGGCGAAATGAGGTCATGTGTGATCGGCGAGTGATCAAATATGGTTATACATACCATAGTGCTAAAAAAAATACAATTATACAGGTGAAATCGTTTCCAGTCGTAAGTACATCCCACACAGTCAGTCCCCGCTAAACGTTTCCGTTCGTATGTACATTCCACATAGTCAATCTAAGGAATACGTTTCCGTTAGTATGTACATCCCACACGGTTAATCCAAGAAGTATGTTTCCGTTTGTATATACATCCCACACAGTCGCTTGATACGTCCATTTTGCATCATGCTTTTATATCGATATTTATTTCATTATGGACTGTTGTTACACATTATATCACAATACTTATGCCTTTTCTCTCTTGTTTTACAAGATTTACATGAAGAGGGAGAATGCTGGCAGCTGGAATTCTGGGCTGGAAAAGGAACAAATATAAACCTATTCTGCACAACTTCAAAAGTCCTGAAACTTCACGGAGAGTCACTTTGGAATTAAAATAATATTGGGTGAAGAAAGTATCAGAGGGGCCCCACCAGGAAGGCACAAGGGTGGAGGGCGCGCCCTACCCCCTGGGCGCGCCCCCTACCTTGTGGGGCCCCTGCCAGGCCTTCGTCGCCCATCTTCTGCTATATGGTGTGTTTTGACCTGGAAAACCCCGTAAGGGAGCTTTCGGGATGAAACGCCGCCGTCTCGAGGCGGAACCTAGGTAGAACCAATCTAGGGCTCCAATGGAGCTGTTCTGTCGGGGAAACTTCCCTCCCCGAGGGGGAAATTGAAGCCATCGTCATCACCAATGATCCTCTCATCGAGAGGGGATCAATCTCCATCAACATCTTCACCAGCACCATCTCCTCTGAAACCTTAGTTCATCTCTTGTATCTGATCTTTGTCTAAAAACCTCAGATTGGTACCTGTGTGTTGCTAGTAGTGTTGATTACTCCTTGTAGTTGATGCTAGTTTATTTATTCGGTGGAAGATCATATGTTCAGATACTTAATAATAATTAATACTCCTCTGATTATGAAGATAAGTATGATTTCTGAGTAGTTCCGTTTGTTCCCGAGGACATGGGAGAAGTCTTGTTATAAGTAATCATGTGAATTTTGTATTCGTTCGATATTTTGATGAGATGTATGTTGTCTTTCCTCTAGTGGTGTTATGTGAACGTCGACTACATGACACTTCACCATGATTTGGGCCTAGGGGAATGCATTGGGAAGTAATAAGTAGATGATGGGTTTCTAGAGTGACAGAAGTTTAAACCATAGTTTATGCGTTGCTTCGTAAGGGGCTAATTTGGATCCATATGTTTCATGCTATGGTTAGATTTATCTTAATTCTTCTTTTGTAGTTGCGGATGCTTGCGAGAGGGGTTAACCATAAGTGGGAGGCTTGTCCAAGGAAGGGCAGTGCCCAAGCACCAGTCCGCCCACAGATCAAATTATTAAAGTAATGAACGTGAATCATAGAGCATGATGAAAACTAGCTTGCCAGTAATTTGCATGTGTCCTCGGGAGCGCTTTGCTTTATATAAGAGTTCGTCCAGGCTTGTACTTTGCTACAAAAAGGATTGGGCCAGCTTGCTGTACCGCAGTTACTTTTGTTACTTGTTAACCGTTACTAATTATCTTATCACACAACTATCTGTTACCGATAATTTCAGTGCTTGTAGAGAATACCTTGTTGAAAACCGCTTGTCATTTCCTTCTGCTCCTCGTTGGGTTCGACACTCTTACTTATCGAAAGGACTATGATGGATCCCCTATACTTGTGTGTCATCATCACTCCAAGGAAAATGTTTCTGTTCGTAGGTACATCACACACAATTTTCCCCATTAAATCGTTTGTGATAGCGTTGCCATTGCACACAATATTAACAATTTCATCGTTTGCATTATTGAATGCATCACAGACGGTGCATAGAATAAACTATGTGGCAAAGGTTGTCCATCTCACACACTTTTTATGTGGTAATCGTTTGCACAAGGTGGCCTAACAGAAACAGTTTTCAAGAGTATGTCGCGTGTGTTTGTTCATTGATCCAACACGGTTTATTCCTAGAAACTGTGTGCGTTGCCTGAGGTCATCGCCCACGATGTTTTCTCAATAATCATTTGCAATAGAAAAACCCAATTAGCAGGCTAATTGGCCATTAGCAGGCTAATTACCCTATTAGTAATAATCCATTTATTAATCTAATTGACATTTCATATTAAGCACACAATATATTTCATTTTCATATTAAGGAAGCGGGATTTCTTAATTGAAATACATCAGAGTACAACATCATATAGCTTCAGCACTCAGCTACTCCATTACACAATTGCACGAGCACCAAGTTTCACATGCAACATCTAGAACCTTTCGAAATTAGCATCATAGACGATACATAGACAGATGCATCTCATCTAGAACACTGCTGAAGCGGAAGGCAAATATTGAGCCTTCATTAATGCTGAAGGTCTTTGCAACTCTAGGCCAACGCCTGTGAATGATTGACCATCCATCCTTCATCCTCTTCAGGAACACTTCAATATTGAACCGTGGGTGTTGTATGAAAACATTCCTTGCCTCCTGACCATAGAGGTGGTTTGAGATGTAATCATCAGTGAACTACTTTGGAAAGGCCTGAAACAAGTGTGACATCCGGATAATTAAGCTACAGTAATCCTCCATTAATGGTGCCTTGTCATCACATTACCGTTGCTAATCCTTGCTTGATCCAAATCTTTGTTCAAACTCAAATTCAAATTAAAGCCCAAAATTCAAATTTCTCGAACATGCAAAATAAAATGTTCAAAGTGTGGAAAATAATCCCTGGATATTTCTCATGTTGGGACCAACCTCTTTTGGATTCCCAAAGTGCCCCTGGAATTTTATTTAGTGGTCCAGCAACATTTAAAGTTGGCCTTTCCAATTTCTATAAATGGTTAGACAACTCCTTTTGGCCTCAAGCTTTTGTGACTCCTAAAATAATTTGCTTGTTTTATGTGACAAGTCTCAAATCTATCAAAACTTATTTAGTTTTATATTTTAATAGAAAATAGTAGCTAAAAAAATAAAAAAATGGTTTTTAAAATGTGAAAAGGGAAAAGAAAACTTCCCTCCCCTAGTGGGCCTGGTGGCCCATCTGGCCACAACCACCTGGCCGGCCCAACCACACCCCCGCTCGTACGTGGCGGCCATCCACGGCGCCATGGCCGCGGTGGCGGCCATCGGGCCCCCCTCCCGCTTATTTAGCCGACCCCGAGCGCCCCCTTCCCCCTGGAACCCTAACCCCTGTCCCCTCGCGCCCCCTCTCCCTTTGCCACTCGCGCCCGACGCCCCTCGCCGTCATCGTCGCGGTCACCGTCTTCTCCGGCGTGCGGGAGCACGTACAGTAGGTCCGCCGCGGCCGGATCCGTCCGTTCCGAGGGCCAGCTCAAGCCGGGACGGTCCGTGCGCTCACCATCGAGCCCTTCTCCGCCGCGGACGTCACCAACTCGTCGTCGCTGCCACTGCTTCGGGCCGCCTCCGACCTTCTAACCTCATCCCTGAGAACCGGGGTGAGCTTCTCCCTCGGGACCCCCTTTTTGTCCTTCGATTTGGACGCCATAGGCCACCATCTCCGTCGAGGCCGAACCACCGCGTATGCGTACGTGCGCGCGCTTGCTGTCGCTGTTGCCCGTGCTGTCTGTTGTCGCTGCTGCTGTCTCGTGCTCGCCCGCCCCTGCTGCGTGTGCGTGCCTGCACTGCTGCTCCGTTTGCTGCTGCCGCTGGCTGCTGCTACTTTCTTGCTGTGCTGCTATAAACTACTACCGCTGCTAGCTATGCCTGTTGCCTCTACTGCCGACACTGCTGCTTAGGGCATCTCCAGCCGTTGGCCCCCCAGGAGGGGCAAAAAATCGCCCCCTGGGGGCGCACCGGCGCTAAACCGCGCACTGGGGGCGTGATGCCCCCCAGTCGCGGCGCCCACGGTTAGTCAAATACGGCGCAAAAATGACTCAAATTTAACACAAACATCGGCGAGTTCGTTCAAACTTAAACATATTTTACCAAAAAAGAAAAAAACTACCGTGGGCTACCCTCGCCGTCTCCCTCGCCGCCCGCCCACGCGGTTCTACATGCCGAGGAGGCTGTAGAACCGCGTGTAGTCACCTCCGTCGTCGTTATCGTCGTCGTCGTCGTCGTCGCCGCCCCCGCCTACGCCTCCGCCGTCCCTGCTGCATCCCTCCCCCGGTTGGCGCGGCGGGTTGGACGGTCCGGGGGCGTCGCCGCCGTCGTCGTCGTCGCTGTCAAGGACCACGACGCCGTGCTCGTCCTCGCGCCCACGCTTGCGGGCGGCGATCTCCTCCAGGGCCCGACGCTGCCGGACCGTCTCGTCACGGAGGTAGTCGTCCCGCGCCCACCGCATGGCGTCCTCGTCGGAGATGCCGCGCCGGGCTATCTCCTCGTACTCCGCGGGGAGGCCGGGCTCCGGCTTGGGCTCGACGAGGACGAAGCGGCCGGTGGGTGGAGAGGCGTTGGCGCCGATGCGGACGCCGGAGCTGCGGGTGCGCGCGCTGACCGGCATGCTCTGGGGCTCCAGCTTGACGGGGCGGAGGCAGGGCGAGCCGCCGGACGAGGAGGAGGACCCCCCGGTCTCCATGCGCATCGGGGTCCAGGAGCTTCCCCGGCGGCGTCAGAAGGAAGGGGGAGCAGGGTACTCGAGGCGCGGCGTGTTGCCGCCTTCAATGTACTCGAGGACGGCCTCCAACGTGCGCCCGGGCATGCCCCACCACCGACATCCGCCGGCGGCGTTGAGCCTGCCGGAGGGCACGACGCCGTTGGTGGCCTCGAGCTGCTGGGTGTGACGGCGGCGGAAGTAAGGGTCGCAGAGCGGGCTATCGGGGACGTGCCGTGGCCCCTCCCTCGCCGCACGCGGCAGGTTCGAGCGGATGCGTGCGATCTCCGCACGCCGCGCCGCGCCGGTGGGTACCGGGGGCACCGACACGCAACCCGCGCTGATCCTCCACGTCCCGGGCACCCGCATGTCCGGCGGGACCGGGTACTCGGCCTCGTAAAGGAGGCGAGCCTCGTCTTCATGAAGATGGTGGCGGCCGAAGCCGTTCGCCGCCGCGCCGTCGCCTGGGAAGCGCTCGGCCATGGGTGTGAACTGGAGACGGCGAAAGAGAGGGGAGGAGAGGGAGGAACGACGACGGCGGGAGAGTGTGAGTCGCCGAGTGCGCCGGGGCGTGTCATATATAGGCCGAGGCGCCGCCCGCGCGCGTGCCACCGTGTGTACGCGTGGCGGGCGAGGGAGGGCGAGGGACGCGTGTCCGGTCTTCACTGCGCCGCCCGTGAGGCATCAATGGCGCAGGCTGACCGGTGCGGCAGCGCGCGGTAGCGTTGGCATTGATTCGCCGCGGGAAACGAGGCGATGAGGACGACGAAGGGCCGAGAAGGGAGTCGTGTCGCTGACGCGGCGGGCCCGCGGCTTTTTCGCGCCAAAACAGTTCGCCCGGCGCCCCGGGGCGCCCCCTAGCGCGCCGGGTTCGGGCTGGGTCCGCCGGCGCTGTTTTTGGCCCAAACCAGCGAAAATCGGACTCCTGGGGGCGCGACTGGGCCGTTTTTTCGGCGCCGGCGCGAAAAAAATGCCTGGGGAGGCCTTCCTGGAGGCGCGGCTGGAGATGCCCTTACTACTCAACTGTGTAGTCGCCGCCGCTGCTCTAGCTGCTCCTGACGCTAGTTTTGCTGCTCCTAGATGCTACTAATTGTCGCTGTTTATGGACATGGCCGTGACCATGCCTAAGCATGTGTGGTGTACGTGTGTGTACAGCCACCACTGGCCGGCCCGTATGAATTAGCTTAGGAGATAATTTCTAGTTAGTTTAATTGCTAGCCAATGACAAGTGGGTCCCTTAATTAGATTAGATAAATCTGTTTAGAAATTTAATAAAATTCTGACATGTGGGACCCCACCAATGCTGTTCACTTTGACCAGTCATTTTGACTTGGTAAATTCGGTTTAATTAAATATAATAATTCCAGTAATTCCTAAATATTGGTAAAACTTTAAAAAAGCATAGAAAAATGCGCGTAACTCGGATGAAAATACTTTATACATGAAAGTTGCTCAGAACGATGAGATGAATCTGAACACGCGGTCCGTTCACCCGCCACACGTCCCTAGCATAGCAAACGTTGACCTTTTCCGCTCCGGTTCATCTTTCTGACAGACGTCCGGGACCGAGAAAACTTCCAAGGATGTTTCCCCTTCGCCAGTATCGCCTAGCACCGCGCTAGAACACGTCTAGCTCTGTCTGTTGTCCTGTTATGCTCTTGCTTGCTATGTATTTATTGTTTCTTCCCCCTCTTCTCTCCGGTAGACCCCGAGACCGCTGCTGATGCCACTGTGATCGACTACATCAACGACGACCCTTCTTCTTGTCTGAGCAACCAGGCAAACCCCCCCTTTGTTCATCCCGATATCGCCCATTCTATTATCTCATGCTTGCATTAGTTTTTGCTACTGTTATTGTTTGCTCCTATTCTGATGCATTGCCTGCTTTTGTACCTGCTCATTGTACCTTACCTGCTTATCCTAAACTGCTTAGTATAGGTTGGTTAGAGACCCATCAGTGACCGCCACCTTGTCCTTGTTGCCCCTGCTTCATCTTTGACGACTCGATCAACGTGATCGATGACCAGAGCCCAACACCTCACATCACATCACGCCCCTTTAGTTGCTCGACTCTGCAGAGCTACTATCGAGTGCCGAGGGTGATCCCTCATAACCCACTCCTGATGATAATTCTGTAGTGTAGCTATTCGGTCATGGTCATTGAGGGTGATTTCCTCTTTCACCATTCTCGATACGGCTCTGTCGTTCAACACCTCAAGAGTGAACCTCGAGGGTGGTCCCTCTTACGTTCACCTTGATGATTACATTGAGTGGAATCCACCGGGGGTGATTCCTCGGGTTTTCCCCTTGATGTTTGGACACACGGTTACCTTGACTTTACTTGAGACCTTGGTGAAAGTCGGGCGGGCCCAGAGAGCACCCGCAAGATGGTTACGTGGCACGGCCGGGCATTCTAGGCCCTTGTCGTAAGTCCACGAGACGGGGCGAGGGGGTCACTTTCGATCGTGAGTCTCTGCTCGTCTCCGCAAGCTAATAATACACTATGGTTTGGGTATTTGTTCTGAGTTGGCCTCTGGCCTTTACGCACCAACCACCACGTGAGAATAGTTATGGGCCTCGACGTCGCATTATCAGCCGAAGCTTTGTCAGATGTCCAGTTCAGCAGTGCGGCATGGTTGGGCCGGGACCATCCTGTAGTGGCGGAGCTTGGTCCGCCCTGCTCGCAACGACCCGGAGTGCAACAGACGATGGGCCCAGACCCCAGAGTGCTTAGGAGGTAGACCGGCGGGGACCTCTTTGTTGAGCCTAGGTAGGGCTGCGACGTGTTGATCTTCCGAGGCCGGGCATTGACCCCAGAAAGGTGTGTCCGGCTAGAGTAATCGAGCGTGTTGGAAAACGTGGTGCACCCCTGCAGGGAAGATTATCTATTAATAGCCGTGTCCACGGTAGCGGACGTTCAGACTTATATCCTAATCTTATACAACTACAAATGGATACTTAAGATATGTGGCTCCGGGATTGCTTTCTCGCAGGGAGTCGAGGAAGGATCTCTGGGCATTAATGTCACAACATGTTTGATAATTATAAACTGCTATTCTTTACTCTTCTACATGCTGCAAGATGCTCGGAGCTGTGTGAAGATGCTGGTCTTCGATAGGCTAGGCTTCCCCCCTCTATTCTGGCATTCTGCAGTTCAGTCCACAGATACAACCCTTCCATTTGATACCATTGCATACTTAGTATAGACAATGTTCAAGAAAGCGGAAAGCGTAAGCGAAGCGGAAGGCCACAACTTAGAGCAATGAGCGCTTAAGCGCAACTTAATCGCACTTAAGCATTTTTTGAAATTGGCTAGAATTTGACAGATTTTGAATGATATACACATGAAAATAGGAAGCTTGGCACATGGGCAACTGAAGTAGCATCTGAAATACAGTTCACACAATAGTAAATACATATCAGGTTTGCATAGCAAGCAAAATAACAACTAAAATGCAGTTCAGTTCAAATAGACGTAACCTAACAGATATCATGTGGACAGAATTTCGCCAAAATATGAAGGAAATAGTTCTTGAACATAGCCTAGTAATAAGATAAATAGCATATTGCCTTTATTGCACAAGCAGACCAGCAGAAGTAGTACAAAAATTGCCAAATTTTGGTCAAATTTAAATAAAAACGCTTAATCTACCGCTTAGGGCAAAAGCGAAGCGCTTTGCCATCGCTCAACGCTTAATCGCGCTTAAGCGTCGCTTAAAAACGCTTTCTTGAACACTGAGTATAGATCTGATGCTTGCAAGTACTTTGGATGAGTACTCATGGTTGATTTGCTACCCCCTTTTTCCCCCTTCTATCTTCTTTCCGGTTGATGCAACCAGATGGTGGATCCCTGGAGCCAGATGCCACCGTTGACGGATACTACTACATGGAGGCCGTTCACGACCAGGAGTAGTTAGGAGGTCCGAGGCAGGAGGCCTTGCCTCTTCGATCGTGTTGCTTTTGTGCTAGCCTTCTTAAGGCAAAACTTGTTTAACTTATGTCTGTACTCAGATATTGTTGCTTCCGCTGACTCTTGTGTATCGAGCTTGTATTCGAGCCCTCGAGGCCCTTGGCTTGTAATATAAAGCTTGTATTATTTTGATTTGTGTCTAGAGTTGTGTTGTGATATCTTCCCGTGAGTTCCTGATCTTGATCGTACACATTTGCGTGTATGATTAGTGTATGATTGAATCGGGGGCGTCACAACAAGGATGTGCATAAATGTCTTCTCTATATTGTAAATGAGGCAAAGGAATAAAAAAGGCAAGGTATAATAGTTAATACCATCTTGTAGTGAATTGATGTCTTCTTCATTGTGCAGACAAAGATCTTGTTGTTTTTTGTCGCTAATTTATTTATCCTAACAATCTTTCTGAGTTTCTTGACTTGAATGATATTCATGAACAACTCATTTCCCCATATGCAAAAAGGGTCGAACAGTGGGTCAAAACGTCTGACGGTAGGACCTACATGTGCAAGACCAAATTGTTAAAAACCTAAATATTATAATGGTTCCTGCGATTGCACAATGTGTTATTAGACAATGGACCATGCATGTGCTAACCTCGATTGTAAACCTCAGTGCTTCCCATTGTTTCCCTACAACACATATAAGGTAGTCATCAGGTTAAGTGAGGGTTCGCATGCTATCAATAAAATATGTTAATGAAAAATAAGCACATTGCAGATTCATCAGATTAATTCAAGCCACATGGAAAACCCATTTATCCAAACCAAGCATGATTAAGAACTAGGAAATGTAGCGGTTGTATATGTTTCTCATGTATTAAGTGCAACCATATTCGATTTATTCCTCACATGCACAACAATACAAAATTCTACCCACGACAATTGGACATCGCATTGCAGAATTGAACCAAGCAGTTAACTAGACACCATAACAAATGGACCAAACATTAACTGAGCACCACATTGCACAATATAACATACTCCTAAGAGTAGATCAGATAGTTAACCAAACCAAGCATGCTTAACAACTTGGAAATATAGCAATTGTATTTGTTTCTCATGTGTCTAATACAGCCAAATTCAATTTATTTCTCACATGTTATACAATAACAGAATGCGCCCAATACAATTGAACATCGCATTGCAGCATTGAACCAAACAATTAACTAAACACCACAACAAATGAACCAAACATTAACTGAGCACCACATTGCACAATATAACATACTCCTAATAAAAGATCAGACAGTTAACCAAACCAAGCATGCTTAACAACTAGGAAATATAGCAATTGTATTTGTTTCTCATGTATTTAGTACAACCAAATTCGATTTATTTCTCACATGGTATACAATAACAGAATGCAGCCACAACAATTGAACATCACATTGTAGAATTGAACCAAACAATTAACTAAACACCACAACAAATGAACCAAACGTTAACTGAGCACCACATTGCACAATGTATAACATACTAGAAGATCATACAGTTAACCAAACCAAGCATGCTTGACAACTTGGAATTATAGCAATTGTATTCGTTTCTCATGTATTTTGTAAAGATAAACTCGATTTATTTCTCACATGGAAGATAATACAAAATTGCACCCTGAAGAATTGAACATCACATTTGCAGAATTGAACCAAACAGTTAACTGAAGACGATAACTAATTAACCAAACAGTTAATAAGTGAGCACCACATTGCACGACATATAGAACATATACACTAGAGCAACAGATTGCATGGTAAAATTAGATAGCAGAATTCACTAGAATTTGTTAAGGAAAGGCAGGAGCAGCACACGCAACGGGTAAACCGAGCATGCTTAACCGGTGTAGCTAGCAAATGGCAAGATGCTCCTCCAAGATCTGGGGGACGACCCAAATGGCAGCCATCGCGACCTCATCCGCGCGTGCGGCCGCGATTTGCTTCCCTGCTGCCAAATGCTCTTTGAGCTCCTGCCTATACTACGTGCACCATGGCTTAGGGTGGCGCTTATTTGGTGGAGGGGTTGGTGATTTGCGTGGAAGGTGTCGCTCTGGCGGTCGGGGCATGTGAGATGTGGAAGGAGGAGGAGGATGGGGGTCGGGTGTGAATTACCTGCCTGGATAGACGAGGCCGAGCAGCACACTACAAGCAAGGAGTGAAGGTTTCAACTTGGAAAGGAAGGCGAAAATAGGGGAAATGTGAATTTTGGTTAGGGGGAGGGGTGAGGATGTAGATATTTCCGCGGAAGCCAATTTTTTTGAATCGATTAGCAAAAACACTTGCGCGCAGACACGGTCCCTTATTTAGAACTGTGTACGATATGTGAACATCACAAACAATTCAGATAGCTTAAGCCATGTGTGATGAGTTTGAACGTCAAAAATTTTGGTTCGTATTTCCCTGGTTATAGTGGTTATCCACGTTATTGCATAATTTGGGTACACAAAGGAGACAACACACCCACACTTCTTAATCGAGCAAGTTCAGCAATTAAATAGAGCTAGCTGACCTAAACATTACTCTAACAAAATAAAGACTGACGCTCTTAATTAAACCAAACAAAGAGTACTACTATGGCTGGTGCTTGTCGATCTCCGCCACGTCTTCCATGTCCAGCTCGCGCCCGACGGTCTCCTGGGGAAGGGGCTCCATGGCATCCATCGCACCATACTCGGCAAGCATCTCACCATCCGCGTCTGCCGTCTCTTTGGAAAAGGCCGCCACGAGCTGGGCGTGGATGACCGCGATCTGGGCGTGGACAAGTTCCGTTGTGGCAAGGTATGCGGTAGAGGAACGGACGGCTGCTCGAATGCTCTCGGCGATTGCCAACTCTTTGGCCGTGGGTTGCCAACCGTTGTCGGAGACGCTTCATTCAATTTGTGTGGTGACTGCCATGAGCTGGGCATGGGCGACCTCGACATGGTCGTGGGTGGCCTCCATCAGGGCTAAGGCCACCGCTGCGGAACAGACAGCTGCTGTGCCACTCTCGCCAGTTGCTATCCCGAGTCAGATGTTGCTGCCGCCACCTGAGAAGAAACATCGGCCGTTTGGGCTGCCTTGTTCGCCTAGTCACAGATTGCGGCCGCGCTCATGCACCTTGTTAGCACGGGCATGGCAGCTGCGGCCGTGCTCTCACCGGAGTGGGCCGCCAAAGTTTCCCTCGCGATGTGTGTCCACGTCCCCATCTTTCACCGATGATGATTGAACAGTGAAACGATATTTCGGGAGCGAGCTAGTGTGCTTGACATGCCCGCTATGGACTGTAGCCGACACACGTTCTCACGTAAGCCATACGCGTACTATACTCTGATGGTGCTCCAAGATATTTTGTATTGCATCTCACACGGTTGGTGATAATAAATTGTGTGCGATCTGCTTGATTTTTCATCTTGATTTGAATTACATAATGGGGTCACAACGGCAATGGAGGGTGTTTAAATTGCTAGAACTTTTATCTGCAGTGAACATGTAACTATATGTGTGTCGTAAAAAATTGGAAGTATTCAGGGTCCATTTGCACATTTTATACATTAAATTGGTCTTCCAGCCATTTCAGGTGCACAATTCAAAATTAAACTACATGCACATGCTCTGGTGCACCAACATGGGTTGTAAAATCATATATGTGTCCATGGGTTTATGCTTATGTCCCATGCAAGAAATAGGGATGAATTTTGAACACCATGGCACCGTGGCTCTCTGGCAAACGTTGTGGTAGTTGCTTTTGTAATTCTAGTAAATCCAAAACCTGTCTGAAATTCATGAACCTTGGCATGCTATCATGAAATGGCATCAACATGTTGGGATAAAAATATTATCCCATTTGGGGCAAGTTATGGTATAAGCTTCTCACAAACCAGAGCTTCTCATAAGAAGCCTCATGGTTCCATTAGGGTAACGTGTCACCTTTGTGGACAAAACGATATTTGTCGCCTCTTCTTGCTTTCAATTTTTTTCCTGGTGTCAACATAGAACAAAAGGAGTGTCGTGTTAATTTTTGGAATTTTTCAGGGATCGTTTGGACATTTTTATACGTCAACTGGGTTTTCTAGGCATTTATGTGCATAATTCAAAATTGAACTACATGCACATGCTCCAGTCCATAAAATCGGGTTGCAAAATCAAACGTGTGTCCTTGGTTGCAAGCTTAGGTCACATGCAAGAAATGAGAATGAATGTCAAACACCTTGACATTGTCGCTCGGCCGATAACATTGAGATACATGGTTTTAAAATTCTAGTAAATCAAAAACTCGTCTGAAATTCATGAAACTTGACATGATATCACGGAACGACATCGCCATGTCGTGGTAAAAATATTGTCCCATTTGGGGCAGGTTTGGGTATAAGCTTCTCGCAAACCAGAGCTTCTCTCACAACAAGCTTGATGGTTTCGGTAGGGAACGTGCCACCTTGGGGACGAAACGATATCTGTTGCCTCTTCTTACTTTCAATGTTTTTTCTCATGTCAACATAGAACAATAGGAGTGTTGTGTCAATTTTTGGGATTTTTCGGGGTTCACTTGGATATTTTTATACATTAACTGAGTTTTCTATGCATTTATGTGCATAATTCAAATTTGAATTACATGCACATGCTCCAGTGCATATAAATGGGTTCAAAATTGAAATGTGTGTCCTTGGTTGCATGCTTAAGTCCCATGCAAGAAATGAGAATGAATGTCAAACACCTTGCCACCATCGCTCGACCGCTAACATTGAGATACATGGTTTTTAAATTCTAGTAAATCGAAAACGCATCTGAAATTTATGAAACTTGACATGCTAGCATGGAACGGCATCAACTTGCCATGGTAAAACTATTGTCCCATTTGGGGCAGGTTGGGGTATAAGCTTCTCACAAAATAGAGCTTCTCACAACAAGCCTCATGGTTACGGTAGGGAATGTTTCACCTTTCTGGATGAAATGATATCCGTTGCTTCTTCTTGATTTCAGTTTTTTTCTAGTGTCATATAGAACAACATGAGTTTGGACATTTTTGTATATTAACTGAGTTTTCTATGCATTTATGTGCACAATTCGAATTTGAACTACAGGCACATGCTCTAGTGCATGTAAATTGTTTGAAAAATTAAATATGTGTCCTTGGCTGCATGCTTAGGTCCCATGTAAGAAATGGGAATGAATGTCAAACACCTTGCCACCGTCGCTCGGCCCCAAACATTGAGATACGTGGTTTTTTAATTCTAGTAAATCCAAAACTCGTCTAAAGTTCATGAAACTTGACATGCTACATGGAGCGGCATCAACATGTTGTGGTCAAAAATTTGTCCCATTTGGGGCAGGTTTGGGTATAAGGTTCTCGCAAACTAGAGCTTCTCACAACAAGCCTGATGGTTTCGATAGGGAACGTGCCACCCTTGGGGCCGAAATGATATCCATTGCCTCTTCTTGCTTTCAAATTTTTTCTAGTGTCAACATAGAACGACTGGAGTGTTGTGTCAATTTCTGGGATTTTTCGGGGTTCGCTTGGACATTTTTATACATTAACTGGGTTTTCTAGGCATTTTATGTGCATAATTCAAATTTGAACTACATGCACATGCTCCAGTGTAGAAAAATGGGTTGACATATGAAATGTGTGTCCTTGGGTGCATGCTTAGGTCCGATGCAAGAAATGGGAATGAATTTCAAACACCAGGGCACTGTTGATTGCCGGCAAAATGTTGAGATACTTTGTTTTTAAATTCTAGTAAATCCAAAACTCGTCTGAAATTCATGAAACTTGGCATGCTATCATGGAATGGCACCCGACATGTTGTGGTATTTTTCGTGTCCATTTTGAGAGAAGGCGCACTTGAATAACAACCAACAAAGGCATTTTGAAAAAAATAGTTGTCACTTTAACATCTCAAACGTTTGTATAATTTAAATCGTGTGCATTCTGTTAACCATTCACGTGACGCCACATGTCTGGCTTTTAATGGCCATAGGAGGTGCCGTGAGGATAGCTGCTTGACTGAACGGGAGGCGTGCGAGCGTAGTCTGGTGCGCAGGCTGACCGAGAGGCGTCCAAGCTGTCCTCCAATGCGCAGGCTCATCGGGAAGCATATGAGTTGTATGCAGCGCAGGCTCACTGGGAAGCGAGCCCTTTGACTTCCATGGCCGCCCACCTTGCTCGCCCAAGCCGCTGTTTAATACGGGCGGCCTTACTGTTCGACTCCCAATCCTCTCCCTCCCGTAGACCTCCACCAACGCCATGTAGCAGAAGGATCATTGGCCACTAGTCTTCAAGTTTGGTGAAGTCGACTCCGAGCCGGAGGAGATAGAAAATAAGGAGGAATGGTAATGCAGAGCATCCCAAGGTCATCCCCATGGGCCTATCATTGCCTCACCAAGTGCCTAGGGGACACATGACTCGAGCACGTGCAAGAGCTCTCAAAACCGAGGTGACATCACTCCTCTCACAACTCCCTTTCGAATCACATGAGACATGGCTACTACCACAAACGGAGACGCTTTGCATACTTAGGTACCATGGATTTAGCCACAGAGAAGCTAAGGAGCAAGGAGAATCGGAAGCGGAAGACATGCGAGAAGACGGAGAAGAAATCAGCCAAGTCCCAGGCTGGCCGGACGATCTGGACGAGGTCCCGGACGATCCGGACAAAGCCCGGACGATCCGGACAAAGCCCGGACGATTCGGACCCCGGACCGGACAATCTGGCTAACTCACCCGAGAGCAACCGAAGCTGCAGCTCGAAGCCGTACCATTCGGACGAGTCCCGGATCATCCGGACCACGTCCGGACCCCCCTCTGGACATCCAAGCCGTCGCTGCCACCGCCTGCCCCTTCGCCTCGTTCGGACCGCCCCCCGGATCATCCTGGTCCCTGAAGCCCGGATCATCCCGCTCCCCGTCCGGATGATCCGGACCCCGCATGCGTGCGCGTGTTGGGCCGAGGCCCATGTATCCCCTCATCCCCTTTGTCTATATAAATGACCCCTCCACCTCTTTTCTAGGTTTAGGAAATGATTAGCTCATTTTTGTATGAGAGCTTTGCTCAACCACTTGGTTACTTCTCCATTGGAGTCCACGACCTCTTCAGAGAAGATCCCCCAAGAGGATTCAAGACCCCTCACGAGAAGACCCCCTCAAGACCTCCTCACGGAGAAGAACTACCACCACTTGTATCGTCCTTGGATTTGGATCGTATATCTCTTTGTGTTTCGAGGATCTAGCACATGTGTAATCGAATCTTGTTGGTTAGTGATTCTCTCATGTTTCCCCTCATGTTTTCCCCTCGTGTTCTTCGTGTTCATCACGGAATCTGCTCCAATCGTGAAAGATCAGGCATCTAGGGTTCTACCCTACATCATCTTGGTATCATGACCCACGGTAATCACGATTTTGGAGCCTTCCACCTTTGTTTTCTAGCTTGATTTTGTTGTTTTTCGTCCTAATCCGAAAATCCCCACAAAAATAGCCCCCAATTTTTTTGTGATTTGTTGGTTTTTATGATATTTTGTTGATTTTGATCCATGGATTTGTTGTGTTGCTAGTGGATCTTACCTTTCCCCACCATCTCACCCTCAAAATCCATCCAAAATCCATGAAATCCTCGAATTTCTCCCCGTTTTCGAGTTCATCCCCAGCCATTCCCGTGCGCAGTTGACCTGCCTGGATCATCCGGACCCTAATCCGGATCATCCGGACCTGCCCGGATCATCCAGCTCCTGGCCCAAATCATCCGGCTATCTCTACCGAAACTACATTTTCTGCAGTTTTGTCCACCGCCACCTATGCCTCTGCATACCCACTTTGACCACCACCACCTAAACTCCGCCAACCCCACAACATACCAAACTGTACCACCATTCGACTTTGATTTTGAGAATTTGAGTTGTGGTTCATCGTTTCCTAAGGTGTTCCAGCTAACTAGGAATGGTTCAATATCGACACCACCGCCGCTCATCTTCGCCACGGGATCGACACCGACCACTTCATCATCAGTCATCCTTGCTTACAAACGAGTAACCCTCGACGGTAACTTCGACGACATCTTTGTCTATGCCTTGCTATTGCATTGATAACCCCATAGCCCATTTTGCGCACCTTACCTATCGAGACTAGTCATTTGAGTATTGCCGACAATGTTACTTGTGCACATTAGTGATCATTGCTCCCATTGCATACATACCATATCATATCGGTACATATCTTGGTATCATCTCTTGTGTCGCAAGGTTGTCATAGCATATACACAATTGCTATCTTGGTTCGTGAAGTTTTGCATAAGTGGCCATCAAAAGAGCTCAAAAGAGAAAGAGCCAAACAAGCTTTTAAGCAAAAGGAAAGATAAGAAAAGATCTTTTAAGCAAGAACCATAGCATCAAACTACATTAAGATTGTCATATTCGATCATCTTGGATCATATCACTGGAACACCATACATATAGCATACTTGGGATAGAATTCGTTGCATTTTGGCTTAGTAGGTTGTGCACAAGTCTCGTATCCGCCTATTGTGAAATCGTGCTAGCGTCTCTCTAGATTTGTGCAACAAGAGCATTTTCCGTGGATTCCACATTTTGAGCTCATTTCTGGTTTGCACAACCTCACTTACATTTTTGCATGTGTGTTTCCGTGTACCACTACTTTCTTGGTCTACTTGTTGCATTTGTGAATTTGCGGATCTTTTTCAACATCATTGAACCTCACTAACAATTGCATAAATTTTGTGCCACCATCCTAACCGAGCTCCACTATAAGATTTATGTGTGTAGGTGTGAGAGACGAGAAGAATTGGTACCAATTGTGCTATTTCCTTGTTATACATTTGAGAGATCATTGATCCATCTTCAACATCGGTCAAGGTACATTTGGTATAAGTTCTTCTCTTTCTCCCATTCACATATTTGCTTGGAATGATGGATAGGCCAAGTTCTTCTACCAACCCACTCTTCATCGAGCAAGATGACGACATGTCATCATACGTCACCAAGAGCCACCTCTTCAGTGCACAATGGACTTTGCATCAAGAACAACAAGCAATGAGCGACCGCATCGACAATCTCGCCACCGACTTGCGACTCTCCGAGCAACGAACAAGAGACTACTTCGACAACAAGCTCGACTCACACAAACAAGAGAACGATGCAAGAATGGACGAGATTCATGCCTTGTTGGTCAACCGCTCTCCTACCACTTCGTCCTACTGCTACCTCTTGAGCGCTGCGTTGGTTTTCCATTGAAGAAGAAAGGGTGATGTAGCAAAGTAGCATAAGTATTTCCCTCAGTTTTGAGAACCAAGGTATCAATCCAGTAGGAGGCTACACGCAAGTCCCTCGTACCTACACAAACAAACAAGAACCTCGCAACCAATGCGATAAAGGGGTTGTCAATCCCTTCACGGCCACTTGCAAAAGTGAGATATGATAGAGATAATAAGATAAGATAAATATTTTTGGTATTGTTATGATATAGATTGAAAAGTAAAGATTGCAAAAATAAAATAGATCAGAAACTCATATGATGGAAAATAGACCCGGGGTCATTGTAACGCCCCGAAACCGACGCTTTAGTTGCCCTTCCATTTATTTTAGTTGTTGACGTGTGTTTATTATGTTTGTTGCATTATCATAATTGTTTTGCATATTTCATTCCTATATGTTATGCCATGATCATGTTGAGTGCCTTGTCATTTTTGCTTCTTGCATCATGTTCATCTTATATTATATTGCATTGCACCATCCTTGCTTTGTTCTATGCTTCATGATATTGCATATATCATTTTTGTTGCATTTGCATCAGGAGCATCATCCCTTGATTTGCATCTTGAAATCTTGTTGTGTGATCTTCTGTGACCCCCCCTTTTCTTCTGATCTCCACCTCACTCATGCAACATTCTCATACCAGAGACCATTCGTCAAGTTCACCCAAGTTTCTATTCCATTAAAACTTCTCCTTTCTTCTTTATTACATTTATTTTCATGTGACATTTTCGCTATCCAGAAAATGTTCCTTCTTTTCCTGCAAGATGACCGTCACCTTGGATCTCACTACTATCATTGCTATGCTGGTTGCTTCGTTCTATTGCTTTGTCGGCTACCTATCTCTTGTTGATCAAGCCTCCCAAACTGCCATGTCAGCCTCTAACCTTTTCACCCTTCCTAGCAAACTGTTGCTTGGCTATGTTACCACTTCGCTCAGCCCCTCTTATAGCGTTGCTAGTTGCAGGTGAAGTTGAAGATTGCTCCATGATGGATAGGATTATGTTGGGATATCACAATATCTCTTATTTAATTAATGCATCTATATACTTAGGGTGGAAGGCTCAGCCTTATGCCTGGTGTTTTGTTCCACTCTTGCCGCCCTAGTTTCCGTCATATCGGTATTATGTTCCCGGATTTTGCGTTCCTTACGCGGTTGGGTGATTTATGGAACCCCCTTGACAGTTCGCTTTGAATAAAACTCCTCCAGCAAGGCCCAACCTTGGTTTTACCATTTGCCTCACCACCACCTACTTTTCCCTTGGGATTCGCTCTCTCGAGGGTCATCTTTATTTTAGCCCCCCCGGGCCAGTGCTTCTCTAAGTGCCGGTCCGAACCGAGTAGACTGCGGGGCCCCCTCGGGGAAACTCGAGGTATGGTTTTACTCGTAGGATGTCTCATCCGGTGTTGCCCTGAGAACGAGATATGTGTTGCTCCTATCGGGATTGTCGGTGCATCGGGCGACTTTGCTGGTCTTGTTGTAACATTATCAAAATGTCTTGTAAACCGGGATTCCGAGACTTATCGGGTCTTCCTGGGAGAAGGAATATCCTTCGTTGATTGCGAGAGCTTATCATGGGCTAAGTTGGGACACCCCTGCAGGGTATAAACTTTCGAGAGCCGTGCCCACGGTTATGTGGCAGATGGGAATTTGTTAATATCCGGTTGTAGACAACTTGACACCAGATCCGAATTAAAACGCATCAACCGCGTGTGTGGCCGTGATGGTCTCTTTTCGGCGTAGTCCGGGAAGTGAACACGGTTTTGGGTTATGTTTGACGTAAGTAGGAGTTCAGGATCACCTCTTGATCATTGCTAGCTTCACGACCGTTCCGTTGTTTCTCTTCTCGCTCTTATTTGCGTATGTTAGCCACCATATATGCTTGGTCGGTGCTGCAACCTCACCACTTTACCCTTCCTTTCCCATTAAGCTTTGCTAGTCTTGATACCCATGGTAATGGGATTGCTGAGTCCTCGTGGCTCACAGATTACTACAACAACAGTTGCAGGTACAGGTTTATGCGATGATCATGACGCGAGAGCGATGTTTACTTGTTTTGGAGTTTTTCTTCTGCTTCTTCTTCGATCAGGGGATAGGTTCCAGGTCGGCCGCCTCGGCTAGCAGGGTGGATGTCGTTTGAGTTTCCGTTTGTGTTTCATCCGTAGTCGGATGGTGCTCTTATGTAAGATGATGTTGTATTCGTGTGGCATTGTATGCCTTATGTATGTATCCCCATCTATTATATAATGTTGATGTAATGATATCCACCTTGCAAAAGCGTCTTCAAGATGCGCTTCTATCCTTGGTGGGACCTTCGAGTTCCTTTAGGATAGGGTCGCATCTTGGGCGTGACAAGTTGGTATGAGATCCTCGACCGACCATAGGATCCCCCTTGTTTGATCGTGTAGTTTGGCCGTTGTCGAGTCTAGAAGAAAACTGTTTTCGGAGTCTAGTTATATCGGAGAGTAGAAATTCTTTTTGCTCCTCAGCCTCTTCGTCGCTCTGGTGAGGAATCTTGACGTAGGTGTTTTGAATTACTCCTCTTCCCGTTCAAATTTTTCTTTAGGATCACGTGGTTAGTTTCGTGAGTTGTCCATCCTCTTTTGTCCGATGCATCTCTCGTCAAGTCGACTCGAACCTCTTTGTCTTTCACAAGATCAATCCTCAGTTCTTCCTCCGGCGTCATTGTTTTTCCCTATCCGAAGTTGTCTTTGTTTTTCCCACCCGCCCACCCCTTTTTTCTCCTTGGAGCCAGAGTCCGCAATCGAGTATCCTTCCTACTCGTGCAAAGTCTTTGCTTTCTTTCCTCAATGATTTCAACCGGTGTTTCCTCTTGAAATTATTCGTCGGTTTCCCCTTCCAAGTTGCCTTTGTTTTCCCGCCCTCCCACCCTTTCTCTTCCCGGAGTTTGAGTCTCTTTTGACCATCAATTTCATTCGTGTGGAGCATCTTGAGTCTTTCGACAATTGTTTCAACCGGTGAATTCTCATTTTGTTCGTCATGCTTCATCTCTTTTTCTTCTCCGGTGGATTCAATTCAAGTTTTTTTTTTCGGGTTGATCACATTCTTTTTCTTGGATCAAGTGTTCTCCTTGCTCGTTTGCCTCTCGCCATTCAATCATTCCGGAGTTCGGAAGACATCTCAGGAGATTCGTCTGTGTCCCAATTAATTCAAGGTTGTCACCTCATTCAAATATTTCAATTGTTCCGGTGCATCATCTATCTGTTCAACATCCTTTTCCAACGGTGTTTCTTTTAGTGGGCCCTAACCCACAGGTCTTTTCCCAGGATCTTACCTGACTCTTCTAGTTCTCCCGGAGTTATTCTCAAATTCTTTTTGAGGTTTGACGTAAGTATGTATTTGATCAGTCAGATCTTTTCCAATATCAATTTCAAATCATTTTCATTGTTGGCTGAACCTCTTCGCTTTTCGTTCTCCTGGAGTATCTCAGTAATTTTGGTGCTGTTTCCCATCGTCATTTGAAGACCGAAGAAGAGTTCCTCTTAAATCTTGCCCGTTCTCTCGAAGTTTCGTGGTTCTAGCTTCATGTTATCCTTGCGAATTATTCAATTTGTCAGATATTCTTTTCTAAACCATCCGGAGTATGTCAAAAGTTGTTTTTTTTTTCATTTCTTTTCACCGAAGGCCATCATTCCAGAAGAATTCTTTGTCCTCACATTTCAGCTACCGTTATCCAATTATCCCGGTGCTTCGTTCAAGTATTCTTCAATCAGTTCGCGATCCCTTCATTATCTTGTCTCTTAATTCCCTCAAGTATCTTTGTGCTTTTCCAATTCTTCCCGGTGATTCATTATCTTTCGTCATTCAATTTTCGAATTCTTATGATGGTTCGTTCAAGATTCTTTTTCCTTGATTATCATTTCAATCCACTCGTTCTTTCAATCCTACCGGTGGTTCATGAAGACCTTCTCAAGTTTGCGATATGTCACTTCTCAATCCTTTTCAAGAAGAATAAGTAGTATGCAAAATCCATTGCTTGTCATCAATTTAATTTGATGAAGGATAAGCATACAATAAAACTTATTCTTATTTCATCCAAGTGAGTAATCCCTTCCTTCGGAGTTTGTTCTTGAGGAATAAGTTCTAGTTCCAAGTGTTTTCATCTTTTCTTTTTCGGAGTTCAAATTTCCTCGGCCATGTCGTTGAAACCCCCATCTAAATCACCACAAGGCTTAATCTTATTCTTTCATCCTTCATTTCTATCTCATCATCCTTTTGTCACTGGAGTTCTTCATGGTGGTTCTTCATGATTTAATTCTTTCTTCAAGAGTTCATCAAGATTCTTGTTGGTGGAGTTCAAGTATCTTTCTTCTCGCGTCTCGAAGTGTAATTAATTCTCCATATTCTTTTGAAGTGGAGTTTTGCATTTCTTCGTTCTTCTAAGCTATCTAATCATTTCCGTTTGTGGCCGGTTATCACCTTATGATCTTGAGATGTTACCTATAAGACCACAACAAGCTTATTCTTTTTGTTGTTGATTTTCTCAACAACTCCGTTCAAACCTTCCTTCTAAAGATGCTTTCAATTTCATTCGTGGCACAAGTTGTCATTTTCTTCTCTGTTCTTTTCATTCAACTCTTTCAATTCTTTCCGGAGGTTTTGTGTCATGTCTTCATCAAGTATCATTCCATCCTCTCAAGCTCGTGTTCTATTCCTCCATGTTTCAGCCGGAGTGCTGCCTAAATCCTTTCAGTCTTATTCGTTTCTTATCTCGTTCTAACCGGAGTGGTTTCATAGTCTATCTCATTCCATGAGCTTTCGATTCTCGTCATTTTCATCGTTCCTCTCTTCTTCTCGAGTGCTCTCGATTCTTTGCTTCTTCTCTTGAGTTCTTATTTCACCTCTTCCTCTTTCTCTTCCGTCTTGTTCCTAAGATCTCGGGACGAGATCTCTTGTTAGTGGAGGAGAGTTGTAACGCCTCGAAACCGATGCTTTAGTTGCCCTTCCATTTATTTTAGTTGTTGACATGTGTTTATTATGTTTGTTGCATTATCATAATTGTTTTGCATATTTCATTCCTATATGTTATGCCATGATCATGTTGAGTGCCTTGTCATTTTTGCTTCTTGCATCATGTTCATCTTATATTATATTGCATTGCACCATCCTTGCTTTGTTCTATGCTTCATGATATTGCATATGTCATTTTTGTTGCATTTGCATCAGGAGCATCATCCCATGATTTGCATCTTGAAATCTTGTTATGTGATCTTCTGTGACCCCCCCTTTTCTTCTGATCTCCACCTCACTCATGCAACATGCTCATACCAGAGACCATTCGTCAAGTTCACCCAAGTTTCTATTCCATTCAAACTTCTCCTTTCTTCTTTATTACATTTATTTTCATGTGACATTTTCCTTGTCTAGAAAATGTTCCTTCTTTTCCTGCAAGATGACCGTCACCTTGGATCTCACTACTATCATTGCTATGCTAGTTGCTTCGTTCTATTGCTTTGTCGGCTACCTATCTCTTGTTGATCAAGCCTCCCAAACTGCCATGTCAGCCTCTAACCTTTTCACCCTTCCTAGCAAAATGTTGCTTGGCTATGTTACCGCTTTGCTCAGCCCCTCTTATAGCGTTGCTAGTTGCAGGTGAAGTTGAAGATTGCTCCATGATGGATAGGATTATGTTGGGATATCACAATATCTCTTATTTAATTAATGCATCTATATACTTAGGGTGGAAGGCTCAGCCTTATGCCTGGTGTTTTGTTCCACTCTTGCCGCCCTAGTTTCCGTCATATCGGTATTATGTTCCCGGATTTTGCGTTCCTTATGCGGTTGGGTGATTTATGGGACCCCCTTGACAGTTCGCTTTGAATAAAACTCTTCGAGCAAGGCCCAACCTTGGTTTTACCATTTGCCTCACCACCACCTACTTTTCCCTTGGGAGTCGCTCTCTCAAGGGTCATCTTTATTTTAGCCCCCCTGGCCAGTGCTTCTCTAAGTGCCGGTCCAAACCGAGTAGACTGCGGGGCCCCCTTGGGGAAACTCGAGGTCTGGTTTTACTCGTAGGATGTCTCATCCGGTGTTGCCCTGAGAACGAGATATGTGCAGCTCCTATCGGGATTGTCGGTGCATTGGGCGGCTTTGCTGGTCTTGTTTTACCATTGTTGAAATGTCTTGTAAACCGGGATTTCGAGACTGATCGGGTCTTCCTGGGAGAAGGAATATCCTTCGTTGATCGCGAGAGCTTATCATGGGCTAAGTTGGGACACCCCTGCAGGGTATAAACTTTCGAGAGCCGTGCCCGCGGTTATGTGGCAGATGGGAATTTGTTAATATCCGGTTGTAGACAACTTGACCCCAGATCCGAATTAAAACACATCAACCGCGTGTGTAGCCGTGATGGTCTCTTTTCGGCGGAGTCCAGGAAGTGAACACGGTTTTGGGTTATGTTTGACGTAAGTAGGAGTTCAGGATCACCTCTTGATCATTGCTAGCTTCATGACCGTTCCGTTGTTTCTCTTCTCGCTCTTATTTGCGTATGTTAGCCACCATATATGCTTAGTCGCTGCTGCAACCTCACCACTTTACCCCTTCCTTTCCCATTAAGCTTTGCTAGTCTTGATACCCATGGTAATGGGATTGCTGAGTCCTCGTGGCTCATAGATTACTACAACAACAGTTACAGGTACAGGTTTATGCGATGATCATGACGCGAGAGCGATGTTTACTTGTTTTGGAGTTCTTCTTCTGCTTCTTCTTTGATCAGGGGATAGGTTCCAGGTCGGCAGCCTGGGCTAGTAGGGTGGATGTCGTTTGAGTTTCTATTTGTGTTTCATCCGTAGTCGGATGGTGCTCTTATGTAAGATGATGTTGTATTCGTGTGGCATTGTATGCCTTATGTATGTATCCCCATCTATTATGTAATGTTGATGTAATGATATCCACCTTGCAAAAGCGTCTTCAAGATGCGCTTCTATCCTTGGTGGGACCTTCGAGTTCCTTTAGGATAGGGTCGCATCTTGGGCGTGACAGCCATAGATTTCACTAGTGGCTTCTCTCAAGATAGCATAAGTATTATGTTGGGTGAACAAATTACTGTCGAGCAATTGATAGAAAAGTGCATAGTTATGAGAATATCTAGGCATGATCATGTATATAGACATCACGTCCGCAACAAGTAGACCGACTCCTGCCTGCATCTACTACTATTACTCCACACATCAACCGCTATCCAGCATGCATCTAGAGTATTAAGTTCATAAGAACATAGTAACGCATTAGGCAAGATGACATGATGTAGAGGGATAAACTCAAGCAATATGATATAAACCCCATCTTTTTATCCTCGATGGCAACAATACAATACGTGCCTTATTGCCCCTGCTGTCACTCGGAAAGGACACCGCAAGATTGAACCCAAAGCTAAGCACTTCCCCATTGCAAGAAAGATCAATCTAGTAGGCCAAACCAAACTGATAATTCGAAGAGACTTGCAAAGAAAACCAATCATACATAAAAGAATTCTGAGGAGATTCAAATATTTCTCATAGATAAACTTGATCATAAACCCACAATTCATCGGATCTCGACAAACACACCGCAAAAAGAGTTACATCGAATAGATCTCCAAGAAGATCGAGGAGAACTCTGTATTGAGATTCAAATACAGAGAAGAAGCCATCTAGCTAATAACTATGGACCCGAAGGTCTGTGGTAAACTACTCACAACTCATCGGAGAGGCTATGGTGTTGATGTAGAAGCCCTCCGTGATCGATTCCCCCTCCGGTGGAGCGCCGGAAAAGGCCCCAAGAAGGGATCTCACGGGTACAGAAGGTTGCGGCGGTGGAAATAGGGTTTCGTGGTGCTCCTGGATGTTTTCAGGGTATGTTGATATAGACAGGCAAATGAAGTTGGTCAGGGGAGCCACAAGGGGCCCACGAGGGTGGGGCGCGCCCTAGACCCTGGTGGCCGCCTCGGCTGCTTCTTGACGTTCACTCCAAGTCTCCTGGATTGCGTTTGTTCCAAAAAGATCGCTCCCGAAGGTTTCGTTCCGTTTGGACTCCGTTTGATATTCCTTTTCTTTGAAACACTGGAATAGGCAAAAAAACAGCAATTTGGGCTGGGCCTCCGGTTAGTACGTTAGTCCCCAAAATGATATACAAGTGTATAGTAAAGCCCGTAAACATCCAAAACAGATAATATAATATCATGGAACAATCAAAAATTGTAGATACGTTGGAGACGTATCAAGCATCCCCAAGCTTAATTCCTGCTCGTCCTCGAGTAGGTAAATGATAAAAACAGAATTTTTGATGTGGAATGCTACCTAGCATATTTCTCAATGTAATTTTCTTTATTGTGGCATGAATGTTCAGATCCGAATGAATCAAGATAAAAGTTCATATTAACATAAAAATAGTAATACTTCAAGCATACTAACAAGTAATTATGTCTTATCAAAATAACATAGCCAAAGAAAGCTTATCCCTACAAAATCATATAGTTAGGCTATGTTTCATTTTCATCACACAAAATACTCTCATCATGCACAACCCCGGTTTCAGCCAAGCAATTGGTTCATACTTTTTAACGCGCTTCACCTTTTTTCGACTCTCACGCAATACATGAGCGTAAGCCATGGATATAGCACTATGGGTGGAATAGAATATGATGATGGAGGTTGTGTGGAGAACACAAAAAGGAGAAAGTCTCACATTGACGAGGCTAATCAATGGGCTGTGGAGATGCCCATCAATTGATGTCAAGATGAGGAGTAGGGATTGCCATGCAACGGATGCACTGGAGCTATAAATGTATGAAAGCTCAACAAAAGAAACTAAGTGGGTGTGCATCCAACTTGCTTGCTCACGAAGACCTAGGGCATTTTGAGGAAGCCCATCATTGAAATATACAAGCCAAGTTCTATAATGAAAAATGCCCACTAGTATATGAAAGTGACAACATAGGAGACTCTCTACCATGAAGATCATGGTGCTACTTTGAAGCACAAGTGTAGAAAAGGATAGTAACTGAGGGAGTCCTGGACTAGGGGGTGTCCGGACAGCCGGACTATCATCGTCAGCCGAACTCCAAGACTATGAAGATACAAGATTGAAGACTTTGTCCCGTGTCCGGATGGGACTTTCCTTGGCGTGGAAGGCAAGCTTGGCGATACGGATATGTAGATCTCCTACCATTGTAACCGACTCTGTGTAACCCTAGCCCTCTCCGGTGTCTATATAGTCCGTAGGACACACAACCATTACAACAATCATACCATAGGCTAGCTTCTAGGGTTTAGCCTCCTTGATCTCGTGGTAGATCCACTCTTGTACTACCCATATCATCAATATCAATCAAGCAGGAGTAGGGTTTTACCTCCATCGAGAGGGCCCGAACCTGGGTAAAAACATCGTGTCCCTTGTCTCCTGTTACCATCCGCCTAGAGGCATAGTTCGGGACCCCCTACCCGAGATCCACCGGTTTTGACACCGACATTGGTGCTTTCATTGAGAGTTCCTCTGTGTTGTCACCGATAGGCTTGATGGCTTCTTCAATCAACAACGCCGTCCAGGGTGAGACTTTTCTCCCCGGACAGATCTTCATGTTCGGCGGCTTTGCACTGCGGGCCAATTCACTTGGCCATCTGGAGCAGATCGAAAGCTATGCCCCTGGACATCAGGTCAGGTTTGGAAGCTTAAACTTCACGGCCAATATCCGCGGAGACTTGATCTTCGACGGATTCGAGCCACAGCCGAGCGCGCCGCGCTGTCACGATGGGCATGATTTAGCTCTGCCGCCGGAAAGCGCCCTGGAGGCCGCACACGAGTCCGCTCTGACCCATAGTTCGGAGCAGACCGCGCAGATCGAGGACAGGTGGCTGGACACCGCATCGGGAGCTGCAACTTCTACGGTGATGGAGCCGAATACTGACCTTGTCCCTTATAAAGCTCGCGACTCCGAGGCGCCGGACTCCTCGCCAGACTCTGAACCTCCTGCGCCCCTGCCAATCGAATACGATTGGCCGCCGATCATGGAGTTCACCGCCGCGGATATCTTTCAGCACTCACCCTTTGGCAACATCCTAAATTCGCTAAAGCATCTCTCGCTATCAGGAGAGCCCTGGCCGGACTGCGGTCAGGATGGTTGGGATGCAGACGACGAAGAAATTCAAACCCCACCCACCACCCACTTAATAGCCATTGTCGACGATCTAACCGACATGCTAGAGTACGACTCCGAAGACATCGACGGTATGGACGACGATGCCGGAGACTACCAAGAACCAGCGCCTACCAAGCACTGGAAGGCCACCCCAACTCATGATGTATATATGGTGGACACCCCAAAAGGAAGCGATAATGAGGAACAACGGACGCGGCAAAAGATAATTCCGCCGAAAAACAACCAAAACGGCGACGCAGGCGCCGCCCTAAGCCCCGCCTCGACAACAACAGCACTCCTAAGGACCCAGCAATAGAGCAGGGCAAACCAGTGGGCGACGAACATGCAACCAAGCAACCATCCGAACAGGATGAATCAGATAATCAATCTATGCCCGGCGAAAACAACAGTCCAGACGATCTCACGCCGGACACACCACCGGAGCACAAGAACCTTCACAAAAGACTTCTCGCCACTGCAAGAAGTCTGAAGAAGGAAAAACGGAAGCTCAGAACAGTGGAAGACATACTCAGAACGAGGTGGAGCAAAGTACTCAAGACCGCGGACAAATATGGCAATAGCCACCAAACAAAGAGCTACCCGAAGCGCAAGCTGCTGCCAGAATTCGACGAGGAGGCCATAGAGCCCCCACAGTCAAAAAGCAAAGAGGCCGCCTGGCTGGATAGACGACCAGATGACAGGCCAAAAGCGATAAGCGGCGCCGCACACAAGCCGACTCATGATCCTCGGAAAACAGACGGCCCGGTCAGGTCCATTTATGGGCCAAAAAAGAGGGCCCCAGGAAGAAACACAACACGCCGCATGTTTGAAGATAATGGCACGCCTAAATACAGGGGCGCCGCACACCCACTATGTTTCACCGATGAGGTGCTGGATCATGAATTTCCAGCAGGATTCAAACCCGTAAACATAGAGGCATACGACGGAACAACATACCCCGGAGTCTGGATTGAGGATTACATACTGCACATACACATGGCTAGAGGAGATGATCTCCACGCCATAAAATATCTACCCCTCAAGCTCAAAGGGCCAGCTCGGCATTGGCTCAAAAGCCTCCTAGAAAATACTGTTGGAAGTTGGGAAGAGCTCGAGGACGCGTTTAGAGCAAATTTTCAAGGGACTTATGTCCGACCTCCGGACGCAGACGATTTAAGTCACATAACTCAACAGCCCGGAGAGTCAGCGCGCAAATTCTGGAACAGGTTTCTTATCAAAAAGAACCAAATAGTCGACTGTCCGGACGCCGAAGCCCTAGCAGCTTTTAAACATAATGTCTGAGACGAATGGCTCGCCAGACACCTCGGCCAAGAGAAGCCGAGAACTATGGCCGCACTAACAAGCCTCATGACCCGCTTTTGCACAGGGGAAGACAGCTGGCTAGCAAGATGCAGCACCAGCGACCCGAGTACATCCAAGATCAGAGATGGAAATGGAAAATCACGGCGCAGAAAGGACAAGCGCCGAAACAAAGAAAAAAGCCCAAAGAACACGGCGGTCAACGCCGATTTGAAAAGCTCGCGGCCGAACAGCAAAACAGTGCCTCTTAAGGACAACAGTGACGAGCTATCCAACCTAAACAAAATTTTGGATCGGATATGTCAAATCCACAGCACCTCCGGAAGGCCTGCAAACCACACCCACCGAGATTGTTGGGTCTTCAAACCGTCCGGCCGACTCAACGCCGAACACAAGGGGCTCGACGCGCCAAGTGAGGATGACGACGAACCCCACCAGCAGAGCGCCAAAAAACAAAAGACTTTCCCACAAGAAGTCAAAACAGTAAACTCACTTCATGTGATAATACGGAAAAACAATGCGGCACCCGCCAAAGTAGGTGTCGCACGGTCCACTCCAGCGGAACCTCGAGATTGGATGTCAAAACTGATCACTTTCGACCACCTGGACTATTCCAAAAGTATTCGAAACGCAGGATGGACTGCTCTGATATTGGATCCTATAATCGACGGACTACAATTTACACAAGTCCTGATGGATGGCGGCAGTGATCTAAACCTGCTATATCCGGACACAATCCGCAAGTTGGGGATAGACCTTACTAAAATTCAACATACCCGCACTTCCTTCAAAGGAGTGACGCCAGGCCCTTAAGCGAAGTGCACGGGCTCCTTACTACTAGAAGTTGTGTTCGGGTCACCCGACAACTTCCGACGCGAAAAGCTAATCTTTCATATCACCCCATTCAAAACTAGCCATCAAGCTCTATTGGGACGTGAAGCTTTTGTCCGCTTTAATGCAGTACCACACTACACGTCTCTTACACTTAAAATGCCCGGTCCACGCGGCATCATCTCATTAAAAGGTCGTTCAAGACCCCGGGCACGGCTAGACGAGTCCGGCATAAATAAGCCAGGGGCTCCCTAGCCGCACACCCCTTTACAAGGGGCTATGCGTATAAGCAATAATGAGCTAATATAAGCTCAGCCTTATTCATTCATTCATAACTCGATTTTTTATACATTTTTTGCACGATTTCCTTTCGAGCTAAGTTCCTCTCTTTTTCCAGATGAACAACGTGTACACCCGTCCAGGATACGGCACAATGGAGACACAGGCGCAGACGTGCAGCAGGGACCCGTCGCAAGGATTCTTTTCAGATTAAGTCCCTGCGTAAACCTTTCTTACTGTCTTTTGTTGATCACATCGCACGGTTTTTCACCATAACCAACGAGGAGGCTGGCGTTTTGGCATCGGCCGCGCCAGAAATTCTCGCCTGTACCTGGACACTAGGGGCTTAGGGCATTGTTCTGCCCGTTATTATAAAGACCGAACACCTTAGGGAGTGTTCGGCGTCTCGAGTTAGGCCTTATATGCATCAGCTCCGGATCATGTCTTTGGTCAAATGTTGGGTTTGCCCGGCTCCTGTGTTTTGCTGCCTTATGTTCCGTATCATCGGCTAACGCGGCACCAGGAGTACTACTGCGATTGTGCCCCGGTTCGGCTGGGCGAGCACCTCAGTAGAGAAAGCCGAAAACTGACTGTCATGATATAGCGAGAGACTGGTCAACCACTCGATCGACTATCAGAATGTTTAGAATTCCGCCGCTTTGACGAAGGACCGCTTCCCGGTCAGGCACATACGCGCCCCGAATTCGGAGAGCGCAGTGCCCCTAGGGGCTATGTCGTAGCCACACCTTCGAACTCCTATGGCTAAGCGACAGTGATAAAGCATTATAGTCCGGTTGCCTTGTTTGCTACGCTACCACCTCCTTTACAGGACCAAGACGTTGGATTAAGTGTGAAAATGCGCTATTTTGCAAACACCCCCGCACTATGTGCGTGGGGGCTGAAGCCGAAGACTGCCATATTTCAGGTTATACACAAGTATACATTAAACGGCCGCACAGGAGATATTTCAATACTTGCACGCACAAGGACAAAAAGTGTTTATATTATAAACATCGTTTTACAAATCATAAAGTTCATTTGAACACGACATTTTTTCAGCACTGCGACTCTATTACACGAGCACCACGCAGAACTTCTCCAAAATAGTGCTCGGTGGGCAACCGGCTCTCGTCCGAACCCTGGGTCGCAACAGCGGTGGCATCCATCTCCGTCCAGTATGTCTTCACACAGGCGAGGGCCATCCGTGCACCCTCTATGCAGGCCGACCGATTCATCGCCTTGATATGCGGCACCGCCCCAAGAAATTGCTGCAATAAGCCAAAATAACTCTTCGGCTTGGGCCTATCCGGCCAGACATGGGTCACGATATCCGTCATGGCAAGTCCGGACAATCTATTCAGCTCAGCCCACTCGGCCAACCGATCGGTCAGTGGAAGTGAACGCTCCAGACTATGGAATTGAGACCGAAACAGCTCTTCCGTCTTGTGATCCTTCTGACTTCGGAAGTGCACAACGGCATCCGCCGCACTCGCCGCTAAATCCATATAAGGATCCTCCGCCCCCCACAGCTGGCCAAGCTGAGCGTACTTTGGATCTGTAAACCTTCGGCGCAGCAGAAAGGGCTTGCCAGCCACAATGTCTCCGGCCTGGCACAACTCCTCCTTTATAGCCCGCATTGCAGAACGGGCATCCTTGGCTTCGGTGGGCCTTCCCCAGGTCTTCTCGCTCCGCTAGGCGCTCCTTTTCAAGAACCTCATTGCGGTCGGTAGCATATTTTAACTTCACGGCCATTTCGGCCATCTCCTCCCTGCTTCGGCAGTGTGCAGCCCTTTTGGCTTCCAGCTCTTTGGCCGCCCTCGAGGCAGTCGCATTACTCCTTCTGGCCCGCTCCTTGGCTTGAGCAAGTTCTGCCCGAAGGCTCTCCACAGCAGCGGCACCATCTGCGTCAAGCACACATATTGTAAGGGGTGGGCTTCGGCTCCCTTACTAGGTGACCACGGAGAAGAAACCTACCTTGCGACTCGTCAAGTCGCCTGTTGACTAGCGCGATGTCCGCATCCGCAACATCGAGTTGCCGCTTTAGTTCGGCAACTCCATTAGTCCGGCTAGCCACCGAACTATCCGCCACCTGCATAGGAAAGGCGAAAATCAATACCTGGGATTTTGATCCTCGGCACGCTGTCGTTCTCGACACCCTACCGAGTCTCAGGGGCTACTATCTATACAGGGCGCACTTTATGCGTAAAACTGTCAAAGGGTATGTCATTTTTACGTACCTCAAACCCCACTAGCAAACTCCTGACGGCATCACGCAATCCGCCTTCGGCAGAGGAAATTCTTTCAATCACCGTACTCATCAGTGTACGGTGACCTTCTGAGATGGACGCCCTCTCAAGCAGATCCTTCAGCTCCCCCGGCCACACACCAGTTGGTGCCGAACTATTCGGCCCTGCCGGACTCGGGGATACCCTCCGTGATGACACTTCAGGCTCGTCCGCCCTCTCCGATGGTGCGGCGGATGGAGGCGTCTCGCTCTCCATCATCTCCAGACGGAGTTCCCCGGAAGATGAGCTCATCTGAGAAGGACGGAGATCCGAACTACATGGTAAAAACTTAAGTTATCCTCAGAAGCACAAATAGGGATGTCCCTTATTTACAAAACTCCCTTTTTTCTACTTACGGCTCGCTGGAGGGCTGATTCTTTAGGGGAGATTGTGCGGCCGGAGCCTCTCCGGACGCAGGACCCTCTGGTGAAGATCTCTTACCCCGCTTCGGGGCTTTGGCCTCCGGGTTTTTGGAGGCGGTCCTCTTCTCCCCCTGGAAGGAGGGATTCTTGATCCCTCCTTCCTCAAAAGCCTCCTTGGTTGAGGCGGTAGTTCCTCTGTTCTCCCCTTCGCCTTCCTCTGAAGGCGCAACCTCCAGCATCCTGACCAGCACGGGATCCGGCGCGGTCTCTGGGAGGGGGGCCAGACACCGTATCAGTTTTGCTTGCGCTATCCACTCCTGTTTAGAGGGCAGTTGGTCAAAAGGCGAATCATAGAAAGGCAAACAAATGGTATGTCCGGACACGGAGCTACTTACTTGTGTATCGGGCGATTGCAGCTCAGGCCGGCGTCCTCGGTCAATTCCGGACACACCTCTTGTGATCCGAAGAACAATTTGTACATCTCCATGGGTGTCGTACCCATGAAGTGTTGGAGAATTCGTGGTCCCTCCGGATTAAACTCCCACAACCGGAGAGGGCGGCGTTTGCAGGGCAGGAGATGCCTAATCAGCATGACCTGCATTACCACGACCAGATCGATCTCCCTCGCTTGGAGGTCTCGAATCCGGCCCTGCAATAGGGGCACGTCCTTTGATAGCCCCCAGTTGAGCCCTTGGCTGACCCATGACATCAGCCGCAGCGGAGGGCCCGAGCGGAAGATGGGCGGCGGCTTCTGCCTGCTGCCCCTGGGAGCGGTTATGTAGAACCACTCCTGCTGCCACAAGCCGAGCTCCTCCTGGAAAGAGCCCTCGGGCCATGGAGCATCGGCCCTTCTGCTTACAACTGCCCCGCCACACTCTACTTGACGTCCCTGGATCATCTTCGACTCCACATCGAAGGTCTTAAGCCACAAGCCGAAGTGAGGGGTAACGCGGAGGAAGGCTTCGCATACGACAATGAATGAAGAGATATGGAGGATGGACTCCGGAGCCAAGTCGTGGAATTCCAACCCATAGTAGCCTGGTTCAGGGGCTACTGAGGGAGTCCTGGACTAGGGGGTGTCCGGACAGCCGGACTATCATCGTCAGCCGGACTCCAAGACTATGAAGATACAAGATTGAAGACTTCGTCCCGTGTCCAGATGGGACTTTCTTTGGCGTGGAAGGCAAGCTTGGCGATACGGATATGTAGATCTCCTACCATTGTAGCCGACTCTGTGTAACCCTAGCCCTCTCCGGTGTCTATATAAACCGAAGGGTTTTAGTCCGTAGGACACACAACCATTACAACAATCATACCATAGACTAGCTTCTAGGGTTTAGCCTCCTTGATCTCGTGGTAGATCCACTCTTGTACTACCCATATCATCAATATCAATCAAGCAGGAGTAGGGTTTTACCTCCATCGAGAGGGCCCGAACCTGGGTAAGAACATCGTGTCCCTTGTCTCCTGTTACCATCCGCCTAGACGCACAGTTCGGGACCCCCTACCCGAGATCCGCCGGTTTTGACACCGACAGTAACATTGTCCCTTTTTTTGGGCCTTCCTTTTTTTTGGGCCTTTCTCTTTTTTTATTTGGACTTTCTTTTTTTTGGCCTTTTTTTCAAGGGACAATGCACTAATAATGATGATCATCACACTTCTATTTACTTACAACTCATGGATTACAACTCGATACTAGAACAAACTATGACTCTATGTGAATGCCTTCAGCGGTGTACCGAGATGGGCAATGAATCAAGAGTGACATGTATCAAAAATTATGCATGGTGGATTTGCCACAAATACAATGTCAACTACATGATAATGCAAGGCAACCTATACAGTTCCCAAATGGCGCTCCCACCATCCACCTCGGCGCTAGGCTCTTCTCCGGCGATCTCCCTTTCTCTCCACTTATCTGCTGATTGTTTCCGATCATCTTCTCCGACGTCTTCTCTGGATCAAGGCAATATCCATCTCCAATGGGTTCTACTGGTGGATATACCCTTGGCTTGGATTTCTCCAAGGGTAGGGTTTTCTCGGATGAAGTCTTCAGATCTACTGGTCGCACAATTCATCCACTGGGAAGAGGGAGATCTTTCATATTGATTGTGTCCTTCAGTAGGCATGCCTTCCGCTTATCTGAGGATTCAGTGGCAGCGGCGCTGGAAGCTGCGCTTGGTGGTTCTGCAATTGATCTTCGGGTTAGTCATGTCAAGGACAAAGTTTTTTCTTTCCAAGTTTCATGCATGCAAGTTGGCTTTATTATTATGGATCTTCGCTCTTTTGCTTGTGATCTGTTCAAGTGCTATTTTCATCTGTGGGGGAATGGAGGACCAAATTGGGTCAGAGAACTTAAGATCTGGCGTAAAGAATGTGATGCTGAATGGATTTTGATTAGACCCACTAAGCGTAGGTCTTCGCTTGGTTTATTGGCTATGCATAAACCCCCAGTTAAGTCTGCTTTGAAATCTAGAATTTCTGCAAATAAGAAACTGTCTTTTGCCACTTTTGAAAAGTATTCGGCTTGCAAGGGCTATAGATACCCAGCTTCTCAGGCTTGCATTGATACTATAGTTGATGGGGGTTATGATCTTTCTGCTCATGAGCGCGTTGTCATTCGGCAACCTCCTGCTCCTGGTTTGCATTGGACGGTGGCGCATCCACCCATAATTTTTGGTACGGTTAATAGTTCACCGGAGTTACTCCGGCGGCCGGTTGCGCCTCTAGACGAACCGGTTTCAGTGGATCCGCAAATCGTCAGGTCCGGTAATCTCGCGGTGCAATTTCAGGAAGCGGGAACTTCGCTAATTCAAACTGAGGCTTTGGCCCCCGGGCCCGCTCAGTTTGGGAACCCGCAGTGTGTGGGCTTGGTGGCCCATGATGATCCCTTGACTGGGCCAACACGGGATACCCCTCCTACTGGACCTTCAGGTATTGGTTTGGATTCGCCGGGGCACCTCAGCCCGTCTAGTGAACCTATGGAAATTCCTTCTTCACAAGAGGCAGCGCGACAGTTTGAAGCTATGGTCGATGACATGGTGGACCAAGTTCTAACATGTACCAATTGCGGTCAGAAGGGCCACATGGCAGTCTCTTGTGGAAGGCGAGCGGTCTGCTCGGCTTGCTCCAGGGTGGGTCACTTTAGACATGACTGTAATGATTTTGCTCGCTCGCACGGATTGGCTTGGAGGCAGAGCACTCTGCAATGAAACACGAGTTTTTCAGAAACATCAGCTGTTCAGGGGAAGGGAACCGGAGTTATTGGGATATCTAGTCCTGTCATATCGTCTCCGCCCGCATTGCTCCAATCTCCTCTTCCACCTGCCAAGGAAACCACCTGTTCTTCCAAAGAAACCCTCAGTTCATCGCCGTTGCCACCCATGGCGAACTTCGAGCTTGACCCGCATCGCCTGGTGCCTCCGGGACATCACATCATTGATGGTGGTGATCGCCGCTTACCTCGCACTTTCTTCACACCGGAGGCTCGCCCTCCCCGTCGCCATGAAGATTACATGGTTGCTGAAGTTATGCCTGCGCCGGATGGACCTCTAGGGCCGGTCAGAGAGGAAGTGGTGCAGTTTCTTCAGAATAGAGGTATTCTTGTTCGTTCTGCTCAGCCTTGGTTTCATGGAGTTGGTTTGTTCCAAGTTAGAGATCCAACTGTCAGATACACCCTGATTCAGCACCCGCCATTTGCTTTGGGTAATGATCGATTTGTTAGATTTATGAAGCATGATGAGGGTGAAAACTTCAAAGGGAATACTGGTTTTCGTAAGGGCTGGTTAATGTTTGTTGGGATTCCCCTGGATTATCGTACGACTGAATATATTTCTCAGGCAGTTGGTACTTTTGGAAAATTTCATTCCTGGGATAGTGAAGATCCGTATCTGGTACGAACTGTTGTTGAAGCCAGCTTTCCTGATACACCATTAGTCCCACGGGATGTGGTATTTGGGGATTATGCTGAGTGGGGTGGTGCCCAAGTTTCCTGGACTGCTGCATGTTATGTTCTTGGGGCAGATTTTGCTGATCAGATGCCTAATGATGAAGACCCGATGCCTCTGGATGGTATGCCTGGTCATCTCATTCCTGACAACATCCCGTTTGTTCTGCCGCCTTACCCGATGATTGGCTGGAATGAAGCGCCTCTTGCACCTGCTCCTCCCCCAGATAATCCAGTGGATGCTGATTGGGGTAATGCTCAGTGGGGCGATGATGACAGTATTAATCACCCACAT
This sequence comes from Triticum timopheevii, assembly GCA_963921465.1. Classification (NCBI taxonomy): domain Eukaryota; kingdom Viridiplantae; phylum Streptophyta; class Magnoliopsida; order Poales; family Poaceae; genus Triticum; species Triticum timopheevii. Next base: position 203,184,084 of record OY997270.1, read on the forward strand.
CCGCCAGCAATGCCAGAACAAGATCAAGTCTCCATTGTCATTGATCAACCGGAGCAATCTGAGTCTGTGGAACAGCTTCTGCATGCTGGCGTGCCTCAACACCAGCAGATGGTTGATTTGGCTGCTGAAGTTCAGGAACAACCTGCTTTTGTGGAAGATAATCCTTTGGCTATTGTCCCCTATCAACCACCGGTGATTCAACACCATCAGATCTTCATTGGGATGGCTAGGGTGGTGGCTGGACCCCCTCTTCCACCTGAATTGCTTTGGAAGCAATCATTTGAGAATTTGATGTTTGAATTTTCTGTGAAAGAAGTGTCAAGGTCCCTATACTTCAAGCAGTTGGGGACAGTAACATTCTCCAAGCGCAAGTGGTCGATTGCTTTTGATGATACCAACAGAGTGTCTTTGCTGGTCCCTTGTTTGTCAAGCTCTGCGTCCGTCACTCGGCGCCCTGTTGCTCGCTCTTTGTTTGCTCCTCTAGCTGCACCTAGTTGCTCAGTTGTAAGCGATGAACCTGCTGCTATTGCTGAGCCTGTGGGATTCAGTAATAATCAGCTGTCTTCGGAGCCCGTGGGTCTTGCTGGTCAGGAAGAGGGGTCCTTGCCTGTGGTTTTTGCGTCTGAAGCGACGCCACGACAGAAAAGCCAGCGCGGTAGACGCAAGATTTCTGCTCCTTTGGTTGATACTTCAGTCAGAAGATGTACGAGGAGCGCGGCAAAACTGGATGGTTTCAAATCGATGGTCTTTGAGCAGCTTTCTCTACAGCCTGCTAAAAGACACCCAAGGTCCAAGCCCATGGAGGAGAAGGCCCAGCCCATTCAGGTACCTGATGCTGCTGGAGTGGAAAACACTGACGATGTGCGTCATGACATGCCTGAGGATGTCCATACGCAGACGCCGATCGCTGTGCTGCAGGCAATTGGAGCTAAGCTGGAGATGGACCCCAAGCAACTATCTACGGAGAAGCTTATGGCTGATCCTAAGGATGATACCTCCTCCAGCAATATTTAAATGTTAAAGCTTAATGTGTTTCATAGGTGTAGCGAGCCTGTCAAATTTGCTGACTGTTATGTTATCTCTGAAACTTGGCACTCTGGTTATGATTTGGCTCTTTTGCTATTATGCGTTATGGGTTGTGCGGCACTAGGTGTCCCACTGTTTTTAATGTGTTATCCTGTGTTATCGTATGAATCAAATGTCCATGCGTAGCTGGAAGGTGATTTGTTGGAATGTACGTGGACTTAATTCTGAAGCAAGGCAACGTGCGGTCCGGCAGAAAGTTCTTGAGAGCCAATGCGCAATTGTTTGTCTGCAAGAAACAAAGTTATTGGAGTGCCCACGTGCTTTAATTAAGAGCATTTGTCCTGCGGGTTTTGATCAGTTTATTGAATCTCCTTCTAGGGGAGCTTCCGGTGGCATTCTAGTCGTGTGGCGCTCTGATGTTTTCTCAGGGGATTTAGTGGAAGTGAAACCATATGGGATTGTCATTAATTTTAAGTCCATGCATAATGGTGATATTTGGTACCTGGTTAATGTTTATGGACCCTGTCAAGGTACCTTAAGAGATGAATTTGTCAGTTGGCTTTATAATTTAAAAGTGGAACCTGAGAAAAACTGGCTTTTACTTGGGGATTTCAATTTCATAAGATCTCTGGATAATAGAAATCTTCCTGGGGGTGATATCAACGATATTTTTATTTTTAGTGAGATCATTGATCATTTAGCACTGCTTGAGCTAACTTTAAAAGGAAGAAGATTCACCTGGTCTAATATGCAGGATTTCCCACTTCTTGAACAGCTGGATTGGTTTTTCACCTCTGCCAATTGGATTGATCAATATCCAAACACGCAGGTCAATCCTCTAGCGAAAACTGCATCGGATCATGTCCCTTGTGTGGTTTCCATAAGCACCAGCATCCCAAAAGCTCACCTTTTCAGATTTGAGAATTATTGGATCCATCAACCTGGTTTTATGGAGTGTGTTCAACAAGTCTGGCAAAGGCAGTCACAGAAGTCTCACATATCAGTAGTTATTATGGATAAACTTAAATCTCTGAGGTTTGCTCTCAAGAAATGGCAGAAGGGTTTATCTCATATTAATGGTCTGATTGAGAAATGTAACTGGGTGATTTTTTGGCTGGATGATTTGGACGACTCCAGGCCTTTATTTTTGCCTGAATCCAATTTCAGAAAATTGGTGAAATCACATCATGATCATCTGCTACATCTACAGTTCTTATATTGGAAGAAGAGATGCACTATTAGATATATTAAGGTGGGTGAGGAAAACTCAAAATTCTTCCAGGCAATGGCAACTGAAAGATATAGGAAAAATTCAATTGCCACTCTGCAGTTGTCAGATGGATCAGTGTATTCTGATCATAACATAATTGCCAAGGAATTTCTGGAGATTTTCAAAGGAAGAATGGGTACTGTGAAACAAATTTTCATGGGTAATGACATTCTTTCACTAATCCCTAGGGTACAGGGACTGGATGTTCTCACCAAGCCTTTTGGGGTCAAGGAGATTGAACAGGTTATCAAGGAGTTGCCAATTGACAAGGCCCCTGGGCCTGATGGTTGTAATGGAATTTTTATGAAAAAATGTTGGCCAATCATTTCTGGTGACTTTATTTCTTTAGTTAATTAGTTTCATGCAGGAACTGTTAAACTAGAGAATCTCAGTGAGGCATATATTACTCTGATCCCCAAAAAGCTGTCACCTGAAACTGCCAGTGATTTTAGGCCAATATCATTGACAAGTGTGGGGTTGAAGTTCCTTACTAAACTTGCTGCAAACAGATTTCAAGATGAAATAACTAAATGTGTTCACAAGAATCAGTATGGTTTTATCACATCTAGATCCATTCAGGATTGCATTGCATGGACTTTTGAGTACATTCACCAGTGCAATCAATCTAAAGGCCAATCATGTTGCTCAAGTTGGATTTTGAAAAAGCATTTGATTCCATACAGCATGAGGCAATTATAAAAATAATGGTGGCAAAGGGATTTGATAATAGATGGATTTCTTGGATACAACAATTGTTGTCCTCTGCAACCTCATCAATCCTGCTTAATGGGGTTCCAGGTAGCCATTTCAAGTGTAAATGTGGGGTAAAGCAGGGTGATCCTATCTCACCTTTGCTCTTTGTGCTTGCTGCTGACCTTCTGCAGACTATGATTAATGATCACCTCAGTAAAGGACTCCTTTCCTTACCCCTAGTAACTCATGATCCTGACTATCCAGTGGTTCAATATGCTGATGACACCTTATTGTTTGTGGCTGCTGAGTCTGCTCAGTTAGAGGTGCTAAAAACTGTTCTAGACTCTTTCTCTCTTGCAACTGGTTTGCAGATTAATTACCACAAATCTTCAATGTACCCAATTAATGTGGATACCAATTATGCCAATGTTCTTGCTGCTCAATTTGGATGTCAACTGGGGGTGATGCCCTTTACATATCTGGGGTTGCCAGTGGGAACCACTAGGCCCCAAATTGTGGACCTTTTGCCACTTGTGGACTGCATGGAAAGAAGGTTGGCTGCTAGCTCTTGGTTTCTACCGCAAGGTAGCAGACTACAGTTGGTAAACTCTGTTATCTCCTCATTGCCAATCTTCTTCCTCTGTAGCTTATCTATTCCACAAGGGATTTTGAAACAACTGGAAAGAATACAAAGACAGTGTCTTTGGAGAAAGTATGGCCAGGAAAAGGGGAACTCTCTGGCTGCCTGGCCACTGGTATGTAGACCTAAATTAAAGGGTGGGCTTGGCATCCTGAACCTGGGGCTGCAGAATGAAGCTTTGTTAATGAAGTTCCTCAATAAGTTCTATAACAAAGTTGATGTTCCATGGGTTCATTTGATCTGGGACAGTTATTATTATCAGAGAGTCCCACATGACACTGCTATGTGTGGCTCTTTTTGGTGGAGGGACATATGTAAGATAATGGACAAATTCAGGGCTGTGTCTTCAGTATGTGTTGGAAAAGGTGACTCCTTGCTATTCTGGTCAGATTCTTGGGAAGTGGATAATTCTTGCATTCCACTTCAGGATAGATTCCCCAGGTTGTTCTCTTTTTGCACACAAAAGAATTCCTTTGTTTTGGAAGTAATGGCCACTGGTGAGTTTCATAGCATGTTCTCTCTGCCATTATCTGAAATGGCCTACAGGGAGCTAAATCAACTTTCTGGAATACTGTCTGATATCTCCTTGGATGCTAATGCTAAGGATTGCTGGTATTGGAAACATGGAAAGAAATCTGGATACACAGCCAAGAAATATTATGATCTGGTCCATGAGCCAATTCCAACTAACCCCTTGCTATGTTGGATATGGAAGTCATGCTGTACTATGACAATCAAAATGTTTGCCTGGCTTGTCATTATGGATAGAGTAAACACCAAGGATATGATTCAGCGCAGGAAGTGAAAGATTAATGATGGGCCTGAATGTGTGCTTTGCCCAACAGGAACTCTTGAAGACAGGAATCATCTGTTTTTTTAGTGTAACTTTAGCATGAGGGTCTGGAATTACCTGCAGATTACATGGCCCAACAATTAGGATATGGTTCAGATTGCATGCCATGCTAGGAAGGAGTTCAATAAGCCTTTCTTTTCTGAAGTGGTGTTCCTTACTTGGTGGAATATCTGGAAAGTCAGAAATGATAAAGCTTTCAGGTATATCAGACCTACCTTCAGGCAGTGGAGAAATGGTTTTGTCCATGACATTTCCCTTCTGGCTCACAGAATCAAGTCAAAACACAGGGAGGCTCTGCTTAAATGGATAGATTTCCTTCCTCCTTGAGAGGTTACCTCCTTTTTTTGGATGTATAGTTAGATCTTCCTTTCTCTTTTAGATTAGATTGTACATAGTTTTCTTTTGTCTTCTTCTGTTTTGTTCCTTTTCTTAAGGAACCTTTCTTTGTACTTGTTGTTCTAAGTTTTAATAAAATGCTGTGGGGTGTAAGCCCTGCAGTCCTCAGTCAAAAAAAAATGATGAAACGTGTCATAATAAATGAAACGGTGGAAAGTTGCATGGCAATATATCTCGGAATGGCTATGGAAATGCCATAATATGTAGGTATGTGGCTGTTTTGAGGAAGACACAAGGAGGTTTATGTGCGATAGAGCGTATCGTATCACAGGGTTTGGATGCCCCGGCGAAGTTTGCACCAACTCTCAAGGTGAGAAAGGGCAATGCACTGTACAGTAGAGGCTAGCAATGATGGAAGGGTGAGTGTGCGTATAATCCATGGACTCACATTAGTCATAAAGAACTCTTATACTTATTGCAAAATTTTATTAGCCCTCGAAGAAAAGTACTACTACGCATGCTCCTAGGGGAAGGGTTGGTAGGAGTTAACCATCGCGCGATCCCGACCTCCACTCATAAGGAAGGCAATCAAAAGAGCACCCCATGCTACAAATTTGTTACACAACTTTTACCGTACGTGCATGCTACGGGACTTGCCAACTTCAACACAAGTATTTCTCAATTTCAAAATTACCCAACTAGCATGACTCTAACATTACCACCTCTATATCTCAAAACAATTATCAAGCATCAAATTGATCATAGTATTCACTGCACTTTCTACGATAGTTTTTATTATACCCAGCTTGGATGCCCATCATATTAGGACCAATTATATAACCAAAGAAAAATACCATGTTGTTCTTAAAGACTCTCAAAATAATATAATTGAAGCATGAGAGATCAATAATCTCTACAAAATAAAACCACCGTCGTGCTCTAAAAAGATATAAGTGAAGCACTAGAGCAAAATTGCCTAGCTCAAAAGATATAAGTGAAGCACATAGAGTATTCTAATAAATTCTGAATCATGTGTGTCTCTCCCAAAAGGTGTGTACAGCAAGGATGATTGTGGTAAACTAAAAATAAAAGAATCATATCATACAAGACGCTCCAAGCAAAACACATATCATGTGGTGAATAAAAATATAGCTCCAAGTAAAGTTACCGATAGACGAAGACGAAAGAGGGGATGCCTTCCGGGGCATCCCAAAGCTTAGGATTTTGGTTGTCCTTGAATTACCTTGGGGTGCCATGGGCATACCCAAGTTTAGGCTCTTTCCACTCCTTATTCCATAGTCCATCAAATCTTTACCCAAAACTTGAAAACTTCACAACACAAAACTCAATAGGAAATCTCATGAGCTCCGTTAGTGCTAGAAAGAAAACCACCACTTAAGGTACTGTAATGAACTCATTATTTATTTATATTGGTGTTAAACCTACTATATTACAACTTCTCTATGGTTCATACCCCCTGATACTAGCCATAGATTCATCAAAATAAGCAAACAACACACGAAAAACAGAAACTGTCAAAAACAGAACAGTCTGTAGTAATCTGTAACTTCCGAATACTCCTGGAACTCTAAAAATCCTACAAAAATATTAAGTCCTAGGAAATTTGTCTATTGATCTACTACAAAAAGAATCAACTAAAATTCAAGTTTCTGTGATTTACTAAAATTATTCTCGTGCACGCAAAAGTTTCTGTTTTTCAGCAAGATCAAATGAACTATCACCCAAGATGATCCTATAGGTTCTACTTGGCACAAACACTAATTAAAACATAAAACCACATCTAAACAGAATCTAGATGAATTAATTATTACTAAACAGGAACAAAAATCAAGGAACAAAAATAAAATTGGGTTGCCTCCTAACAAGCGCTATCGTTTAACGCCCCTAGCTAGGCATAAAAGCGAGAATAGATCTAAGCATTGCCATCTTTGGTATTCAATTCATAAGTGGCTCTCATAATAGATTCATAAGGTAATTTGATTTTCTTTCTAGGAAAGTGTTCCATGCCTTTCCTTAACGGAAATTGGAATCTAATATTTCCTTCCTTCATATCAATAATTGCACCAATCGTTCTAAGGAAAGGTCTACCAAGAATAATAGGACATGAAAGATTGCAATCTATATCAAGAACGATAAAATCTACGGGCACATAATTCCTATTCGCAACAATAAGAACATCATTAGTCCTTCCCATAGGTTTCTTAATGGTGGAATCCGCAAGGTACAAGTTTAAATAGCAATCATCAAAATCACTGAAACCTAGCACATCACATAAAGTTTTTGGGATCGTGGAAACACTAGCACCCAGATCACACAAAGCATAGCATTCATGATCTTCAATTTTAATTTTAATAGTAGGTTCCCACTCATCATAAAGTTTTCTAGGGATAGAAACTTCCAATTCAAGTTTTTCTTCATAAGATTGCATCAAAGCATGAAAGATATGTTTGGTACAAGCTTTATTTTGACTATAAGCATGAGGAGAATTTAACATGGATTGCAACAAGGAAATACAATCTACTAAAGAACATTTATCATAATTAAATTCCTTGAAATCCATAATAGTGGGTTCATTGCTATGTAAAGTTTTGATCTCTCCAATCCCACTTCTACCAAATTTAGCATCAAGATCTAAAAACTCTGAATTATTGGGACACCTTTTAACTAAAGTTGACTCATCTCCAGTCCCATCATTATAAAGATTCATATTGCAAAACAAAGATTTAATAGGAAACACATCGATCACTTTTAGATCTACATCATTATTATCATAAAAACTAGAATAACATGCTCTTACAAAGCAATCTTTCTTAGCACGCATCCTAGCGGTTTTTTCTTTGCACTCATCAATGGAAATTCTCATGGATTTGAGAGACGCATTGATATCATGCTTAGGTGGAATAGATCTAAATTTCAAAGAATCAACATCAAGAGAAATTCTATCCACGTTCCTAGCCAATTCATCAATCTTAGGCAATTTTTCTTCAAGCAAAGCATTGAAATTCTTTTGAGAGATTATAAATTCTTGAACACTAATCTCAAAATCACAGAGCATCTTATTAAAACTTCCCTTAGAGTTTTTGTAGGAATTACCATAATTATTAGAGGAATTACAAGGAAACGGCCTAGGAGAAATTACCAAGATTTAGCATCATTAAGAGGAGCAATCGGAGCACTAAGGAAATCATTATTATTGGTATTGGAAAAGTCACAGGATTTAGTATTATATTGAGCCATCATGATAAGCAACCCAACACACAAGTACACAAGAGGCAAGCGAAAAAGAGGCGAACGGAAAAGAGAGGGCGAATAAAATAGCAAGGGTGAAGTGGGGGAGAGGAAAACGAGAGGCAAATGGCAAATAATGTAATGCGAGGGAGAAGAGTTTGTGATGGGTACTTGGTATGTCTTGACTTGTGCGAGGACCTCCCCGGCAACGGCGCTACAATCCTTCTTGCTACCTCTTCAGCACTGCGTTGGTTTTCCCTTGAAGAGAAAAGGGTGATGCAGCAATGTAGCGTAAGTATTTCCCTCGGTTTTGAGAACCAAGGTATCAATCCAGTAGGAGGCTACACGCAAGCCCCTCGTATCTACACAAACAAACAAGAACCTCGCAACCAACGCGATAAAGGGGTTGTCAATCCCTTCACGGCCACTTGCGAAAGTGAGATCTGATAGAGATGATAAGATAAGATAAATATTTTTGGTATTTTTATGATATAGATTGAAAAGTAAAGATTGCAAAATAAAGTAGATCGGAAACTTATATGATGGAAAATAAACCCGGGGGCCATAGATTTCACTAGTGGCTTCTCTCAAGATAGCATAAGTATTACGGTGGGTGAACAAATTACTGTCGAGCAATTGATAGAAAAGTGCATAGTTATGAGAATATCTAGGCATGATCATGTATATAGGCATCACGTCCGCGACAAGTAGACCGACTCCTGCCTGCATCTACTACTATTACTCCACACATCGACAGCTATCCAGCATGCATCTAGAGTATTAAGTTCATAAGAACAGAGTAACACATTAGGCAAGATGACGTGATGTAGAGGGATAAACTCAAGCAGTATGATATAAACCCCATCTTTTTATCCTCGATGGCAACAATACAATACGTGGCTTGCTGCCCCTGCTGTCACTAGGAAAGGACACCGCAAGATTGAACCCAAAGCTAAGCACTTCTCCCATTGCAAGAAAGATCAATATAGTAGGCCAAATCAAACTGATAATTCGAAGAGACTTGCAAAGATAACCAATCATACATAAAAGAATTCAGAGGAGATTCAAATATTTCTCATAGATAAACTTGATCATAAACCCACAATTCATTGGATCTCGACAAACACACCGCAAAAAGAGTTACATCGAATAGATCTCCAAGAAGATCGAGGAGAACTTTGTATTGAGATTCAAAGAGAGAGAAGAAGCCATCTAGCTAATAACTATGGACCCGAACGTCTGTGGTAAACTACTCACAACTCATCGGAGAGGCTATGGTGTTGATGTAGAAGCCCTCCGTGATCGATTCGCCCTCCAGCGGAGCGCCGGAAAAGGCCCCAAGATGGGATCTCATGGGTACAGAAGGTTGCGGCGGTGGAAATAGGGTTTCGTGGTGCTCCTGGATGTTTTCAGGGTACGTAGATATATATAGGTGAAGGAAGTCGGTCAGGGGAGCCACGAGGGTGGGGGCGCACCCACCCCCCTAGGGCGCGCCCTGGACCCTTGTGGCCGCCTTGGCTGCTTCTTGACATCCACTCCAAGTCTCCTGGATTGCGTTTGTTCCAAAAAGATCGCTCCCAAAGGTTTCATTCCGTTTGGACTCCGTTTGATATTCCTTTTCTTCGAAACACTGAAATAGGCAAAAACAACAATTTGGGTTGGGCCTCCGGTTAGTAGGTTAGTCCCAAAAATGATATAGAAGTGTATAGTAAAGCCCATAAACATCCAAAATAGGTAATATAATAGCATGGAACAATCAAAAATTATAGATACGTTGGAGACTATCACCTACTCAAGACGGAGCCGCTCGAGTCGACACTCCTCCGACAACTCAAGTACACCAACATCGAACACTCTACGTTGAGCCGCACGTCAAGACCGTCAAGAGAACCACAATCCTCTACACGGCAGGACTCTCAAGAGCGACTTCTCATGCAAGAACATCGACATCACCAAAACCAAGCTACCTTCGCGTAAGCACAAGAACGGCAATGCCAACACCGACAAGAAGAAGAGCGAGCGCGATAACACCAAGAGGAGCAAGACGCCAAAGCTGCCCATCAACAAGAAGAACAACGTCAAGCCCAAGCACTTGAGGCGCAACGTGCCCTCCATGATGCAAGTCACGCCGTTGCCGATTGCAACCGACATACGCGCGAACAAGAAGAAGCACTTCATGAAGAAATCCAAGAGAGGAACTATCAAGCTCGATTGCCTCAACAAGTTCCCCAAGCCCCACCACAAGCTCGGCAAGAACCCCAAGTTTGCCAAGAGCAACATGAGTTTGATAATCCTCCACGACAAGGGCATCATCATCCCCGTCCCCAACACAATGAAGAGCAACCCTACGACAAGCTCAAGTTTACCATGCCCAAGTTCACCGGAAGCAAAGATCCTGAAGAATACCTATCATGAGCATTGAAGGTCGGCAAGATCTTTCGCATGCACAACTATGACAAAGATAAGAAGATCGCCATGGCATCCCTTGAGTTCCAAGACTATGTACTCATATGGTGGGAACAAGTCATTGAGCGTCGTGAGGCAAGGGGTGAACCACTCATCACAACTTGGGCGCAAATCAAGGATGTCATGAGAGCGCGTTTTGTCCCAACATACTACAACTGCGACCTCTTCAAGAAACTCCTACTCCTCAAGCAAGGAACAAATACCGTTGAAGATTACTACAAGGAAATGGAGATTGCCATGATACGAGCCAATGTCACGGAAGATGATGAGCAAACTATGGCCCGTTTCTTGAATGGACTCAACCATCCCATCAAGAAGATTGCCGACTTCCAACCCTACTCCAACCTTATCGAGCTCATGCATCAAGCTACCAAAGCGGAACGTCAAGTGCATGATGACTTCAAGTATGCCAAGTTTGCTTCCAAGACATATGACTCCTCCTACAACCAAGCTTCAATGAATCCTACCTCGACCAAAGCTTCACCAAGCAACGAAGACAATTCCAATTACAAAAAGACTTCTACAACTTCAAGTCATCTTCCTACTACAAGCACCTTAAAGCCAAGAACGTCATCATCATCTACTCCAACCGATGAGACCAAGACGAGCTCCATCAAATGCTTCACATGCGGCGGCCGAGGCCACAAGTCCTTCGAGTGCACCAACAAGCACACCATGATCCTCAACGACGATGGAACCTATGATTCCATGAGTGAAGAGGAAATGGAGGCCCTTGAGCAAGTAGCCATGCACCAGCGAGTGAACGAAGATAAAGATGGTAAAGTCTTTTGTGATGAAGATTCAAGCCCCGCTCTTGTTGTATCCAAAGTTTTGACTCTTGAAAATCAACAAGACGAGGACCAAAGATGCCATATCTTCCACACCAAGGCCGACATCAATGGAAAGTCTGTGAAGGTCATCATTGTCGGTGTCAAAACCGGCGGATCTCAGGTAGGGGGTCCCGAACTGTGCGTCTAAGGCTGATGGTAACAGGAGGCGGGGGACACGATGTTTACCCAGGTTCGGACCCTCTCTATGGAGGTAATACCCTACTTCCTTCTTGATTGATCTTGATGAATATGAGTATTACAAGAGTTGATCTACCACGAGATCGTAATGGCTAAAACCCTAGAAGTCTAGCCTATGTGATAATGATTGCCTCTACAGACTAAACCCTCCGGTTTATATAGACACCGGAAGGGAGTAGGGTTTTACAGAGTCGGTTACAGAGAATGGAATCTACATATCCGAATGCCAAGCTTGGGATCCACGCAAAGGAGAGTCCCATCCAGACACGGGAAGAAGTCTTCTGTCTTGTATCCTCATAGCCCAACAGTCCAGCCCATGTTAATAGTCCAGCCATCCGAGGACCCCTTAATCCAGGACTCCCTTAGTAGCCCCTTAACCAGGCTTCAATGACAAGGTGTTCGGCGTGCAGATTGTCTTCGGTATTGCAAGGCGGGTTCCTCCTCCGAATACTCCAAAATAATCTTCGAACATCCTGCTCTACAAAACAAATCCCACACACAACCATAGATAATATAATATTTCATGAGTCCAATCCGCTGACAACTTTTTGATAGCGTGACATCACATCGCCGCCCAGCCATTATTCGAACCATTTTTAGCATGCTGCTCCATATTTCGAGATGAGGTTTCATTGGCACGTCTTGTCAAAGCAGAGATCGTGTCCCCTTATTGCGGGATTCTCATCAATACGGGCATGGGTAACCCAACCGTGCCATTTGCACAGCCCTTGGTGAATAGGTGAGTTTTAAGGCAAGTGGGGAGGCGCTTGATATTCACTACCTCTATAAAGAGATAAGGACTCACCCTTTTTCACCCATGCCTTCTCTTTCTCCGCCTCCCCCACTCTCGAGCTCCAGCGCTCAAGTTCTCATCTCTTCCGCCAGAAAACACTCCCACCATGTCCAGATCTAGAGCGCACAGCAAGTGGATGGCCTCCACCGTGAAGGAGAAGGACATCACCAAGCTCAGGGAGAGCTGGGTATCTGGCCAAGGAAATCGTCCACCGGCTTCCGGCCAAGGGACAGATCATCCCTACCCCGGAGCCCCATGAGAGGGTGGTGTTCATCCCCCACTTTGTCCGCGGGCTGGGATTTCCTCTCCACCCATTCGTCCGCGGACTCATGTTCTACTATGGGCTGGATTTCCATGATCTGGGCCCCAACTCCATCCTCAACATCTCGGCATTTATCGTCGTGTGTGAGGCCTTCCTCCGCGTCCCACCCCACTTCGGATTATGGCTAAAGATCTTCAATGTGAAGCCGAAGGTGGTGAGCGGCCAACACGCAGAGTGCGGAGGCGCCATGGTGAGCAAGATGCCCAACGTCACATGGCCCGAAGGCTCCTTTGTGGAGACCGTTAAAGCATGGCAGAAATCATGGTTCTACATCACAGAGCAGCGACACCAACTGGGCCGCAGCTCCCGAATTCCGGTCCGAAGCCCCAATGCGGCTCACCTCCTGGCCAGAGAAAGGCCTGGACTAATCTTCACGGGATGAGCTGACAACGCTTCAGACGCGCATACAGAACATGATAAACAAGAATATCAAGCTCGTCAATGTGATCCTGGTGATGCTTATTCACCAGATCCTTCCGTGCCAATGCCGGACTTGCCACTTGTGGGAGTATGATCCAGCCAAGCACCAGACCTTGCTGGAGTTCTTCAGCACCACGCACGAAGACATCTGGAAGGTGCTCTTCAAGGCCAACGAGACGCGGCCGGCTACAACCGAGGACCGCGGGCACGACTTGGCCCATCCAGCTAGTCCGGTAAGTTTTTTCATGTTTTCAAGGCGTGTCCTTTACTTGCATACTTGAGGAAGACGCCTAAGCCTCCCTACTAATTCTCTCAGGCCTGGACAAAGAAGGTGGAGCGGATTCAGTGTCCGGCTCCACTGCCCGAAGACCCAGAAATCCCGCTTCTGATGAAGATGCTGGTTCCGGCGCCCTATCAAGCACCGGAGAAGAAGGCCAAGAAGAAGGCCAAGGGGACAAGGGGTGGTCTCCGTCGCAAGGGCGCTTCGGACATGACGCCCGAAGATGTCGAGACTCATTCCTCCGCCGTAGAGGACGACGAGGAAGAGGAGGAGGAAGAATAAAGCCATTCCCTCCTGAGGGGGGGGGGGGGGAGAAAGAAGAGGCCGGCCTTCACGCGTCTGGAGGCTGAAGTGTCCAAGAATGGGAAAGCTTCCCTTTCGGACAACTCCACAGCGGCCACCGACAACAGCTCGGAGTGGAGCCCCAGGGACAAGCCCCGGGCCAAATCGTAACTACTCAAAAACCCGGACACATTCATATATTCGGCCTCACTACTTCATAGCATTAATTGTTGAATCATGCATTCGCAGTCTAGCTCGGTCAAACCTCGAGTGGTCCTTATCTTCGAAGGATTCGCTGGACCCGGAGGCGATGGACAGCGGGACCCTTCCAGCGGCCTCCTCTCCCAAGGACATGGATGGCGCCGAGGCGTCGTCCCGAAGGATCCCAGGCCCGAGAGAGACTCAGGAGGTCGTTAGGGAGGCGTCGGAGGGTGAAGCCTCGGCTGTCGGACACATGCGGGAGAAAACCCCCATGGATACTGACGACAGGGGCCATATCTGATTTGGCCTCCAACCGAATACAATTCCGGAGACCCATACGGCTCCGGAATCAGGCCAGCCGCCTCTTTCAAAAGAAGGAGGTGTGCCTATTCTGCCGGTGACCTCTGTCCATCCAGAGGCACCGGATAATTTGCTGGAAGCGCTGTGAGGCAATTCCATTGTTGAGGAACACTGTACCCTTATGGGTACGATGATTGAGAGGATTCAGTCCGCGAAGAGCGGACTGACCGAAGCCTGCACAAGCCTTCTAACAGGCTTTGAGGTAAGCAACACAACTATGCAGAAAGAATGTCACAGTATAGACAGTAGCCCCTAAGACTCTGTCCGGTGTTCGGAAAGAAAAGCCGAACAGAGGATCAAATAATTTTCGTAGGAGACTAATCTGAAATGTCTATGTGAATAAGCAGGCATCGCTACTGGCCGCGACCTCTCACACTGCTGAGATATCCGGACTGAAGCAGAGTCTGGAGCGGACCGAGGAGGAGCTCGGCCGCGTGAAGAAGCAGCTGGAGGACAGTCAAGGTATGCAATAACCTTGTATATATTCAGGAAGGATGAATGATTTGTGTTCACTAAAGTGCCATTTTATTTGTTAGGGGTGGCGACCGAGGTGGAGACCCTCAAGAAGGCGCTGGCCGAGGCCGAGGAGAAAGCGGCCAAGGAAAAGGCCGCCCGTGAAAAGCACGAGGCCAGGGTCAGTGAGGTCCAGCAGGAGCTCTAGGATGCCGTGAAGAAATACGAGTCCTTGGAGCGCAACCTTGCGGATCAAGTGTCCGAACTTGACAAGGCCCGCCAAAATGCACACGATGCCTGTGTTGAAGCCCAAGGTGCCCTCCAGGAAATCCAGGAGGCCAGAAAAACCGCGGTGGGTAAGGCCTTTATTATGCAGAGCAAGTATGTGAATAAAAGGTTCCTATTACTGACCCGGATTTGGAGTTCTCTAGGGGCGTTTGCGGATCTGCAGTGCAGCATTTCAGACGCTGCGGAATTCTTCCGAGCCGAAGAGAGGAGCTCCACCGAGAAGCTATTTTGGTTGTGATACGTCTCCAACGTATCTATAATTTTTGATTGTTCCATGCTATTATATTACCCGTTTTGGATGTTTATGGGCTTTACTTTACACTTTTATATCATTTTTGGGACTAACCTACTAACCGGAGGCCCAGCCTGATTGCTGTTTTTTTTGCCTATTTTAGTGTTTCGAAGAAAAGGAATATCAAACGGAGTCCAAACGCGATGAAACCTTCGGGAGTGTTCTTTTTGGAACAAATGCAAACCTGGAGACTTGGAGTGGACGTCAAGCAACAACCGAGGCGGCCACGAGGGTGCCTAGCGCTCCCCCTATAGGTGGGCATGCACCCCACCTTCGTGGACCCCTCGAGCGTCCACCGACCTACTTCTTCCTCCTATATATACCTACGTACCCTGAAACTATCGAGGGGCACCACGAAAGCCTAATTCCACCACCGCAACCTTCTGTATCCGCGAGATCCCATCTTGGAGCCTTTGTCGGTGCTCCGCCGGAGGGGGAATCGACCACAGATGGCCTCTACATCATCTCCAAGGCCTCTCCTATGAGTTGTGAGTAGTTTACCACAGACCTTCGGGTCCATAGTTATTAGCTTGATGGCTTCTGCTCTCTCTTGGAATCTCAATACAAAGTTCACCTCGATCTTCTTATAGGTCTATTCGATGTAACTCTTTTTGCGGTGTGTTTGTCGAGATACAATGAATTGTGGGTTTATGATCAAGTTTATCTATGAGAAATATTTGAATCTCCTCTGAATTCTTTTATGTGTGATTAAGTTATCTTTGCAAGTCTCTTCGAATTATCAGTTTGGTTTGGCCTACTAGATTGATCTTTCTTGCAATGGGAGAAGTGCTTAGCTTTGGGTTCAATCTTGCGGTGTCCTTTCCCAGTGACAACAGGGGCAGCAAGGCACGTATTGTATTGTTGCCATCGAGGATAAAAAGATGGGGTTTATATCATATTGCATGAGTTTATCCCTCTACATCATGTCATCTTTCTTAATGCGTTACTCTGTTCTTTATGAACTTAATACTCTAGATGCATGCTGGATAGCGGTCGATGTGTGGAGTAATAGTAGTAGATGCAGGCAGGAGTCAGTCTACTTGTCACGGACGTGATGCCTATATACATGATCATGCCTAGATAATCTCATAATTATTCACTTTTCTATCAATTGCTCGACAGTAATTTGTTCACCCACCGTAATACTTATGCTATCTTGAGAAGCCACTAGTGAAACCTATGGACCCCGGGTCTATCTTTTATCATATAAGCTTTCCATCTACTTTTATTTACATCTTTACTTTTCCAATCTATATCATAAAAATACCAAAAATATTTATCTCATCATATTATCTCTACCAGATCTCACTTTTGCAAGTGGCCGTGAAGGGATTGATAACCCCTTCATTCCGTTGGTTGCGAGTTCTTGTTTGTTTCTGTAGGTGCATGGGACTTTTGAGGAGCCTCCTACTGGATTGATACCTTGGTTCTCAAAAACTGAGGGAAATACTTACGCTACTGTGCTGCATCACCCTTTCCTCTTCAAGGAAAACCAACGCAAGCTCAAGACGTAGCAAGATGGATTTCTGGCGCCGTTGCCGGGGAGGTCTTCGCTCAAGTCAAGACATACCAAGTACCTATCACAAACTCATCTCCCTCGCATTATATTATTTGCCATCTGCCTCTCGTTTTCCTCTCCCCCACTTCACCCTTGCCGTTTTACTCGCCCTCTCTTTTCTGTTTGCCCTCTTATTCCTCCTCACTTTTGTCTGTCGTTATGTCTGAAATTGGGGAGATTATCGTCGATATGGACAATATTGATAACATGGAAAATTCTGATGCTCCTGCTAAAGAACCCCCTATCTTGCATACTAAAAAGTTTCAAATCGGTAGTGGTAATATTATTGGAAAAGGGGTTATTCAAGATTTCTTTACTTGTGCCGGTGCTTTACCTTCTATGGGTAGTTCTATCTTGCATAGAACTAGTAGTCTTGCGGATGCTATTGCCATGCTTATAGTTGAACTTGAAAGACAGTTTATGCACATGCATCCTTGCATACAAAGAATTTTCCTAGAATTTTCTAATATTGAGCATTCTTCTGTTAAGCGTGCAGCTACTATCTTTTTGGCACGTGAGTTTAGATTTATAATAAGAGAAGCCAAAGAAATTTTTGTGCACTACAAGGTGGACGTCGGTCGTCCTCCCATAGAGGCGATCCTCTTTGATCAAGAGGAAATTATGCGTTTCCAATCTTTGGACTATATTGCTTTTAATGAAAACCTTAGAAAAAAGGTTACTACCACTGTTCTGATTGATAAAATTTCTGAACTCAACAATGATTTTGCTATTCGAAATAATGAGCTAGGATATTCTCTTAAGTGTAGACTCAAGAGGTTTTGTCAAAAGAATGTTTATAATGATGAATTGGTTGTGCAATATGAAGGGCCCAAGGAGGAACCCATACCTCCTGAGGTTGATCTTGGGGACTTTTGTCCCATTAAATTTAGCTCTTTTGATTACTTTTGTTTGCCTAAAATAAAACTTGCTGCTGAACGTAGAGAATATGAGACGAGTTTTCATGATCTATCTTATTATTATGGCACTACTTAGATGTATCCTCGCTTTTATGCCTAGCTAGGGGCGTTAAAAGATAGCGCTAGTTGGGAGGCAACCCAATTTTATTTTTGTTTTTTGTTTTTGCTTCTGTTTAGTAATAAATTTTTCATCTACCTTCTGTTTAGATGTGTTTTCATGTTTTAATTAGTGTTTGTGCCAAGTAGAACCTATAGGATAACCTATGGTGATAGTCAATTTGATTCTGCTGAAAAACAGAAACTTTGCACGCATGAAAATAATTTTAGTAATTCACAGAAAGGTGCTTTTGCGTTGATTCCTTTTAATGTAGATCAATAGACAAATTTCCCAGAAATTCCTATTTTGGTAGGATTTTAGAGTACCAGAAGTATTCGAGAGTTACAGATTGCTACAGACTGTTCTGTTTTTGACAGATTCTGTTTTTCGTGTGTTGTTTGCTTATTTTGATGCACCTATGGCTAGTATGTAGGGGTATGAACCATAGAGAAGTTGGAATACAATAGGTTTAACACCAATATAAATAAATAATGAGTTCATTACAGTACCTTATGTGGTGGTTTTTCTTTCTTGCACTAACGGAGCTTATGAGATTTCCTGTTGAGTTTTGTGTTGTGAAGTTTTCAAGTTTTGGGTAAAGGTTTGATGGATTATGGAATAAGGAGTGGCAAGAGCCTAAGCTTGGGGATGCCCATGGAACCCCAAGATATTCAAGGATAACCAAAAGCCTAAGCTTGGGGATGCCCCGGAAGGCATCCCCTCTTTCGTTTTCGTCTATCGGTAACTTTATTTGGAGCTATATTTTTATTCGCCACATGATATGTGTTTTGCTTGGAGCGTCTTGTATGATATTACTCTTTTATTTTTAGTTTACCACAATCATCCTTGCTGTACACACCTTTTGGGAGGATCCCACTTGATTATAATTTATTAGAATATGCTATGTGCTTCACTTATATCTTTTGAGCTCTATAGTTTTGCTCTAGTGCTTCACTTATATCTTTTAGAGCACGGCGGTGGCTTAATTTTGTAGAAATTGTTGATCTCTCATGCCTCACTTATATTATTTTGAGAGTATCTTAGAACAGCATGGTATTTGCTATGGTTATAAAATTGGTCCTAGAATGATGGGCATCCAAGTTGGGTATAATAAAAACTATCATAGAAAGTGAATTGGATGCTATGATCACTTTGATGCTTGATAATTGTTTTGGGATATAGAGGTGGTGATATTAGAGTCATGCTAGTTGGGTGATTATGAATTTAAAGAATACTTGTGTTGAAGTTTGTGATTGCCGTAGCATGCACGTATGGTGAACCGCTTTGTGATGAAGTTGGAGCACAATTTTATTTATTGATTGTCTTCCTTATGAGTGGCGGTCGGGGACGAGCGATGGTCTTTTCCTACCAATCTATCCCCCTAGGAGCATGATCGTAGTACTTTGTTTTCAGTGGCTTGTAGATTTTTGCAATAAGTATATGAGTTCTTTATGACTAATGTTGAGTCCATGGATCATACACGCACCATGTGATTCCCGTAGCATGCACTCTCACCCTTCCACTATTGCTAGCCTCTCTTGTGCCGCGCAACTTTCGGCGGTACCATACACCCACCATATACCTTCCTCAAAACAGCCACCATACCAACCTATTATGGCATTTCCATAGCCATTCCGAGATATATTGCCATGCTACTTTCCACCGTTCCGTTTATATGACACGCGTCATCATTGTCATATTGCTCTTTGCATGATCATGTAGTTGAAATCGTATTTGTGGCAAGGCCACCTTCATAATTTTCATACATGTTGAGGGAGTCCTAGACTAGGGGGTGTCCGGATAGCCGGACTATCATCATCGGCCGGACTCCAAGACTATGAAGATGCAAGATTGAAGACTTCGTCCCGTGTCTGGATAGGACTTTCCTTGGCGTGGAAGGCAAGCTTGGCAATACGGATATGTAGATCTCCTACCTTTGTAACCGACTCTGTGTAACCCTAGCCCTCTCCAGTGTCTATATAAACCGGAGGGTTTTAGTCCGTAGGACAACAATCACAACAACAATCATACCATAGGCTAGCTTCTAGGGTTTAGCCTCCTTGATCTTGTGGTAGATCCACTCTTGTACTACCCATATCATCAATATCAATCAAGCAGGAGTAGGGTTTTACCTCCATAGAGAGGGCCCGAACCTGGGTAAAAACATCGTGTCCCTTGTCTCCTGTTACCATCCGCCTAGACGCACAGTTCGGGACCCCCTACCCGAGATCCGCCGGTTTTGACACCGACATTGGTGCTTTCATTGAGAGTTCCTCTGTGTCGTCACGATCAGGAAGGATGCCTCTTCCCATCTTTAAAGACGGTACCATTGCCAAAGGAGCTTTGGCCGCCGGCCAAACTATCCGGCTGGGTGGTTTTCTTATGACCGCTTGTTCGGCCGCCGCTCTGACAATGACCTCTCGGGTCATCAAATGTGATCTTCATGTCAACTCGGAATTTACCGAGCAGCTAGATCCAATGGAGCTCTCTTCCGTAAACGAGCTCTTGGATCTCTTCGCCGCCCTGGGAGTCGCTACAGACTACAATTAGATTGGGCTTAAAACTGATCTGAGAGAGATTGACTCTCCCCAGGTTACCCATCACGTTGTTGTGGTAGAAGAACAACGCGACGGTTCTCCCCCTGTATTAAAAACCATCTATGTCCGGTCTCCTGACCCCTCCATGCCGGATTCCCGCGGAGGGACGGACGTCAATCAAGTACTGAACCTAAAGTCAGGCAGCGGACCAGATTCGTTGGACGACATCCAGCAATCCAAGCTTCCAAATTCGGAAACTTTTCGGCCCTTGAGCCTCAAATTGGGCAGGGTTCCGGAATTAATTCCACCCGCCCACCCAAACATAAGCGATCTATCTCAAATCCGGCAAGAGCCCGCTGAAACAGTACATCATTACTGGGTCAGATTCCTCCTGGTTATGGACAGGATAAAGGACTGCCGCGAGGAAAACGCAATTTCAATTTTTTGCAACAATTGCACGGACAAGGGAATCTTGAACGCCGTAAGTCGTCGCGAAATTACATGCTTCGCCGACCTGGCATCCATAGTACAAAAATACTGTGCGATGGAGAGTGTCCGGAAAACCGAAACTAAGTTTTGGGACAATCCGGCTCCGAACACAACCCTAGTCCGAAACAAAAGGGTGCACCATGCTCAGGCACCCGGGACAAGAACCAAAAAGCAAAAACCCCATAAAGGGCACGGAACCGTACTGGAGGGATGGCTCAGCGGACCCTATAAAATTCATAGTACAGAGGGCGCCACTCCAACTCATAGCCTTCGAGCATGTTGGATACTGCGGCAGGTGGCCGAAAGCGGCGAAGAGCTTCTAGCCCCGGAGACCCACCCCAACAGTACCAGTACGGTATTAACAGTCTTCGAGACTTTCACATCAAATAATATGCGGAAAAGGACAATCCGCAGCCTCGCTGAAGTCTACTAAGTAGCAACAACAAATCCATGGAGCGACACGGCTATCACCTTCAACACCAGCGACGAACCTAAATTCCGAACAGCCCGAGCACCAGCCGCATTGGTCCTCAGTCCAATAGTGGACGGCTTTTGTCTTACCAAGGTACTCATGGATGGCGGCAGCGGATTAAACCTCATCTATGAGGAAACCCTTCGAAAAATGGAAATAGAATGGAGCCGCATTGAGCGAAGCAGCACAACCTTTGGAGGAATAATCCCTAGCCGGGAAGCACGCTGCACAGGAAAAATCACACTTGATGTGGTGTTCGGCTAGCCGGACAATTACAGGTCCGAGGAGGTCATGTTCCAAGTGGCCCCATTCAGCAGCGGATATCACGCTTTATTAGGACGAGAGGCATTTACAATTTTCCAAGACATACCCCATTACGGGTACATGAAGCTTAAAATACCCGGGCCCAATGGAACCATCACCCTTGCCAGTGATCCGGACATAGCACTCCGCGCCGAAAACAAGACAGCCGCATTAGCCCTAGAGGCACTATCCGAAGCCCTAGCGGCGGAGGAACTCACTGCACTGCGCTCTACGGTGAACAGGGATGATGTGATACTCGATAAGAGATCCAAGTCCACCTCTTTTAAACCAGCGGACAAAATAGTCAAATTCCAGGTCCATCCAACGGACCCAACAAAGACGGCCTCCATTGGGGCATAGTTAAACCCTGATGTAGACACCGCACTACGATAATTCCTTCGGCAGAATTGGGACATCTTTGCCTGGCACCCTTCAGATATGCCAGGAATCCCACGCAGATTGGCAGAACACAGCCTAAACATCCTAAAAGGATTCAAGCCAGTCAAACAGGCTCTTCAGCGATTTTCCGAACCCAACAGACAGGCAATGGGAGAGGAGCTAGCCAAACTATTGGAAGCCGGATTCATCAGAGACATCAAACATCTGGACTGGCTAGCAAACCTGGTAATGGTACCAAAAAAGGACAAATCCTGGCGCCTATGTGTCGATTTTAAAGACCTTAACAAGGCTTGTCCAAAGGATCCTCTCCCCTTCCCCGCATCGATCAAATAATCGACGCTACCGCAGGACACGATTCATTGTGCTTCCTCGACGCATACTCCGGCTACAATCAAATCAAGATGGCGGAGGCGGACCAAGCTGCAACGGCATTCATTACTCCATACGGACCATTCTGCTTCAACACGATGCCCTTCGGACTCAAAAACGCCGGCGCAACATATCAGCGCATGATTCAGACATGTCTAGCTACCCAGATCGGCAAAACAGTAGAGGCATACATAGACGACGTGGTCGTCAAGACCAAACACGTCGAAACTCTAGTAGACGACTTGAGGCTCACATTCGACAACCTCCGAGCATATGACATTAAGCTGAACCCGGAAAAATGCGTTTTTGGCGTACCAGCCGGAAAGCTCCTGGGCTTCATTGTATCCAGTAGAGGAATTGAAGCAAACCCAGCCAAGATCCGAGCTCTGTCACAGCTGGATATTCCAAAAGACCTCAAACAAATACAAAAATTGACTGGATGTGTGGCGGCTCTAAGCCGCTTCATCTCCCATTTGGGAGAAAAGGCATTGCCCCTCTATCGCCTCCTCAGGCGCACCGAACACTTCGAGTGGACGGATGCTGCCACTGCCGGACTCGAAGAAATAAGTCCATATTGGCAACAAATCTGGTCCTGGCCGCGCCTAACCTGGGCGAACCAATGTTGTTATATATCGCGGCAACACATCAAGTTGTAAGCGCGGTGCTCGTCGTCGAACGAGAAACAGAAAGGCATAAATTCCCTCTTCAAAAACCAGTGTACTACGTATCCACTGTCTTAACTCCATGCAAGTCCCGGTACCCGCATTATCAAAAGATAGCATACGCGGTGTTCATGGCATCCTGGAAGCTGCGACACTACTTTCAAGAGTGTTCGATAACAGTGGCCTCCGAAGTACCCCTCAACGACATCATAAACAACCGCGACGCGACGGGCAGGATTGCAAAATGGGCCATCGAGCTCTTACCATTTGACATAACCTACAAACCACGGCGAGCTATGAAGTCGCAAGTCTTGGCTGACTTCGTCGCTGAATGGACTGAAGCCGAACTCCCTAAAGAGTACGGCGCATACTCCAATTGGATGCATTTCGACGGCTCTAAGATGTTGGCCGGCTTGGGGGCTGGCGTCGTTTTGACGTCCCCAATCGGAGACACAGTCCGATACGTACTTCAAATAATGTACACAGACTCCAACAACGCAGCCGAATACGAGGCCCTTCTGCACGGTCTCCGGATGGCAATCTCCATGGGCATTCAATGCCTCGAGGTCCGCGGGGATTCAAACCTTGCAATATCACAAGTAAATGGAGACTTTGATGCCAAAGATCCGAAAATGGCAGCCTACCATAACACCGTCTTAAAAATGTCAGCTCGGTTCGAAGGACTCGAATTCCACCATGTAGCCTGGGATAATAACCAGGCAGCCGACACGTTGGCACGCATCGGCGCAAAACGCGACGCCGTCCCTCCAAACATCTTCCTGGAGCGGCTCTTTAAGCCATCCGTAGTATGGGAAGAGGAGTCCGGAAACAACAATCCGGAACCAACCGCACCGCCCAACACCGAACATTCTGACACAACTGGTGGCTCAGCCAATGACATAACCCTTCCGCCCACGAAATAATGGAAGTCATTGCCCCGTGGACGGAACCATTCCTAGCCTACTTAATTAGGCAGGAACTTCCCGAAGACCAAAATGAGGCCCGCTGCATAGTTCGGCGATCTAAAGGCTACAAGGTCCATGAGGGGGAACTTTATAAGAAAAGCGCAACCGGAGTCCTTCAAAGGTGCATCTCCAAAGAGGAAGGGAGAAATCTTCTGGCTAAAATTCACGCCGGACTAGGCGGACACCATGCTGCAGCCCGGGCCCTTGTAGGTAAGGCCTTCCGCACAGGATTTTATTGGCCAACGGCCCGGGCAGATGCTCAGGACTTAGTCCAACGATGCGTCGGTTGTCAGCTCTTTGCTAATCAGAGCCACATGCCACCCACCGCCCTCAAAACTATACCCATCACCTGGCCGTTTGCGGTCTGGGGGCTTGACATGGTTGGACCCCTTAAAGGGGGAACCCAAAAGCAAAAATACCTATTGGTCATGGTGGACAAATTCACCAAATGGATAGAGGCCAAGCCAGTTAAAACGGGCGAATCCGGACCCGTGATAGACTTCATATCCGGGGTAGTAAACCGTTATGGTGTCCCCCACAGCATCATCACCGATAACGGCACGAACTTCACGGCCGACGAGGTTAAACTCTGGTGCAAAAATATGGGCATTAAGCTCGACTACGCTTCAGTCTATCACCCTCAAACCAACAGTCAAGTTGAACGAGCAAATGGTCTAATCATGAGCGGCATCAAACCCAGATTAGTGCGGTCCCTTACGGAATCTAACATGCACTGGGTAGAGGAGCTCGACTCCGTACTCTGGGGGCTGCGGACCAGGCCAAACCGTACTACCGGATTCACACCATTCTTCATGGTATACGGCGCAGAGGCAGTTTTGCCCTGCGATATAATTCATGACTCACCTCGAGTGTGCATGTACGAAGAAAGAGAAGCCGAGTTGGATCGGCAGGACAACTTGGACGCATTGGAAGAGGAGCGCGACGTGGCAAAGGCTCGTTCCGCATTCTATCAGCAGCAGGCTCGAAGATATCAAAGCAGAGAAGTACGGGCTAAAACTTACAATGTTGGCGAACTAGTTCTACGCCTGCCGGACAAGAAAAAGGACAAACTCAAGCCCAAATGGGAAGGTCCTTTCATCGTCGACCAAGTCCTGACCGGCGGAGCATACCGTCTGCGAAATGGATCGGACAACCGACTCGAGCCGAACCCATGGAACGCAGCCCACCTCCGAAGATTCTACACCTAGCGCCGGACTCAGAGTTCGTCTCCTTCCTCCGTCCACATTTTATACTTCAATTGTCTCTTGTTTCTCTCTTTCCTCCCACCTTTTTCATAAAGCCCTTGAGGGCTGATTTGCGCATCGTTCGCACACACTTGACGTGCTACTCGCACTCATTATACCTGGGGGCTTCTTTAACAGAAGCTTATTTATATGGGCTTTATGCCCAACACATGCGTCAAACTTCCGCATGTACCTTTTATTCACCATTATATGCATCGATATGACTTAAGTTTTGGCCAAGCTGGGTTGCCTAGCTCCTGTGCTTATCCCTACGTTCCCGATTGTTCGGCTAGGAGGTAAAGGGAGCACCTCTGCGATTGTTACTGCTGGGTCAGTCGGATGTGTACCTCAGACTGGGTGAAGCCGAAAGCTAGTGTTCTTAAGGGAATATTCGGTCGGTAACTTGAAAGATGATTTCTTATTTACTCATTTATCTGCCCCCAGATGCTTTTCTGCTCTTTTCGCAGTCCGGACATGCACTTTAGGGCATGCCTCCCAGGGAAAGGAACCCCTAACGGAACTATTCTCCCTGGAAGATGTTTCTTACTAACCATGTAATATAACATAACTAGTTGGGCACTTGTCTGATAAAGCACTAATGACCCCTACGCCTGGTCTCCATGCATGCCCCGGTTTTTTCATAACTGTGAGGGTATTCGGGCACACTCCGGACTCTAGGGTCCCGAGGTTGAAGCGAAAAGGTCCGCAAAGACAAACGATCTACAATCCGGCTAGAAGGCATTATACATGTCATTTCAAAAATAATACATCGTCGCATTGACTGATTGTACTCCTCTTCAATCCCATCTAACAGGCGGTCTAATTTACAGTCCCGTTGGGAATACTTAGCGGCCAATTCTACTTGGCCGTACACCAAGCTCACAGGGATCTCCTTCCCATCGGGCCCCACAGGTCCGACCTCGGCCATGTGGTTCGGATCCGCCTTCTTGTACCGTGTCTTCACCATGGCCCAGGCCTCCCTGGCGCCTTGACGACAGGCCGATATCTTCCATAGACGGAAGCACTGTCATGCTCCCTGAATCTTCTCCACAAGCCCT
Organism: Triticum timopheevii; assembly: GCA_963921465.1. Lineage (NCBI taxonomy): Eukaryota > Viridiplantae > Streptophyta > Magnoliopsida > Poales > Poaceae > Triticum > Triticum timopheevii. Next base: position 203,210,406 of record OY997270.1, read on the forward strand.
CCAAGACCCTCGGGTAGGGAGACGGATGACCTTAAGGCCGGGGCGACGCCACTCATCGCCTGCCGAACACGTTCGTGCAGTTGCAGCAGCTCGGGAAGTTGGTCACCCGTTGAACCAGGCATTTCCTCCGCAGGGCAACCTGTGAGCACACCTACATACACATTTCTGTCAATCAACTTCCTCGCCGAACTCTTCCTTTCAAAAGAGTTTGCTCAAGCACTTACTGTAGATGCCGCGACGAAGCCGCTGATTCTCCTTCTCGGAGCCAGACAGCTGGGCCCGAACACCCTTTAGCTCCTCTCCAAGCTGGGTGTGGGCGTCTTGGAGTTTGTTCCTCTCCTGCTGCACCTTCATAAGCACCCTCTCGTCGGCCTTCAGCTGGCGCTGTAGCTGTTGCTTGTCCGGATCCAGTCCAGCAACATCTGCAATATCATTGTCAGACTTACACGCACGCCGCACACCACTTATCTTTTCGAAATAATGTGTTGCCGGAGGGGGTCTCTGTGTCTCCTCCTGCGGCAGCTAGTGCGGCCTCAAGTTGGGCCTTGCACTCCTGTAGCTCCTGGGACAATTGGGTATTCTTCTCCGTAAGATCCTGCATATCAAATGATCCTTAAATCAGTTATTTAACTACTTTAAGTCTCGGGGGCTACTGGCATATACAACTATTAAAATCCCTTACCCGCATGTCTTTCACATACTGCTCCGTGGCTCTGGTTAAACCATCTTGAGCAGCACGGAGGTGCGCGTCTCCCGCGTTAAAGGCATTCAACGCCTGAGGGAGTCCTGGACTAGGGGGTGTCCGGACAGCCGGACTATCATTATCCGCCGGACTCCAAGACTACGAAGATAGAAGATTGAAGACTCCGGCTCGTGTCCGGATGGGACTTTCCTTGGCGTGGAAGGCAAGCTTGGCAATACGGATATGTAGATCTCCTACCATTGTAACCGACTCTGTGTAACCCTAGCCTCCTCCGGTGTCTATATAAATCGGAGGGCTTTTAGTCCGTAGGACAACATACATGACAACAATCATACCATAGGCTAGCTTCTAGGGTTTAGCCTCCTTGATCTCGTGGTAGATCCACTCTTGTACTACCCATATCATCAATATTAATCAAGCAGGACATAGGGTTTTACCTCCATCGAGAGGGCCTGAACCTGGGTAAAAACATCGTGTCCCTCGTCTCCTGTTACCATCCGCCTAGACGCACAGTTCGGGACCCCCTACCCGAGATCCGCCGGTTTTGACACCGACATTGGTGCTTTCATTGAGAGTTCCTCTGTGTCGTCACCGATAGGCTTGATGGCATCTTCAACCAATGACGCTGTCCAGGGTGAGACTTTTCTCCCCGGACAGATCTTCGTATTCGGCGGCTTCGCACTGCGGGCCAATTCACTTGGCCATCTGGAGCAGATCGAAAGCTACGCCCCTGGCCGTCAGGTCAGATTTGGAAGCTTGAACTTCATGGCCGATGTCCGCGGAGACTTGATGTTCGACGGACTCGAGCCACAGCCGAGCGCGCCGCACTGTGACGATGGGCATGATCTAGCTCTGCCGCCGAACAGTGCCTTGGTGGCCGCACACGGATCCGCTTCGGCCATTAGCCCGGAGCCGATCGCCCAGATCGAGGGCCGGTGGATAGACGCCGCCCTGGGGGCTTCAACATCCACGGCGATGGAGCCGAACACTGACCTTGTCCCCTGTAAAACTCGTGATTCCGAGGCGCCGGACTCCTCGCCGGACTCCGAACCTCCCGCGCCCCTACCAATCGATCCGGATTGGGCACCGGTTATGGAACTCACCGCCACGGACATCTTTCAATACTCGCCTTTTGGCGATATACTGAATTCACTAAAACATCTCTCGTTATCAGGAGAGTCCTGGCCGGACTATGGCCAGGATGGTTGGAGTACGGACGACGAAGAAATTCATAGCCCACCCACCACCCACTTTGTAGCCACTGTCGACAACCTAACCGACATGCTAGATCACGACTCCGAAGACATCGACGGAATGGACGACGATGCCGGAGGCGAACAAAAAACAGAGCATATAAAGCACGGGAGGACCACCTCGTCACATGACATATATATGGTGGACACCCCGAAGGAGAGCGATAACAAGGACCAACGGGCCGGAGCAGAAGATGACCCCGCCGATAAACGACCAAAACGGCGGCGCAGACGTCGCCCTAAATCCCGCCTCAATGACAACAACGCTCCCAAGGAGCCCGCAATACGGCAGGGCTCACAAGTGGACGACGAACATGCAAACAAGCAACCGTCCGAACACGACGAGTCAGATAATCAGTCCAGGCCCGGTGAAAATAACAGTCCGGACGACCTCATGCCGGACACGCCGCCGGAGAGCAAGAACCTTCGGAAAAGACTCGTCAGTACTGCAAGAAGCCTGAAGAAGGAAAAACGGAGGCTCAAAACAGCGGAAGACACACTCAGAATGAGATGGAGCAAAGTGCTCAAAACCGCAGATAAGAACGGCAATGGCCACCAATCAAAGAGCTACCCGAAGCGCAAGCTGCTACCGGAATTCGACGAGGAGGCCATAGAGCCTCCACCGTCCAAAAATAAAGGGGCCGCCTGGTTGGATAGACGGCCAGATGACAGGCCAAATTATGACAGCAGTGCCACACATAAATCCACCAACGAACTTGGAAGGATTGATGGCCCAGCTAGGTCCATTTACGGGCCAAAGGAGAAGGCCCCAAGAAGCAAGGCAACACGTCAAGTGTCCGATGATAGCGGCACACACAAATACAGGGGCGCCGCACACCCACTATGTTTCACTGATGAGGTGCTGGACCATGAATTCCCAGCAGGATTTAAACCCATCAACATAGAGGCCTACGATGGAACAACAGGCCCTGGAGTCTGGATAGAAGATTATATACTACATATACATATGGCCAGAGGAGACGATCTCCACGCCATAAAATACCTACCCCTCAAGCTCAAAGGGCCAGCCCGTCATTGGCTTAAAAGCCTCCCAGAAAACACTGTTGGAAGTTGGGAAGAGCTCGAGGACGCGTTTAGAGCAAATTTTCAAGGGACTTATGCCCGTCCTCCGGATGCAGATGATCTAAGTCATATAACTCAACAGCCCGGAGAGTCAGCGCGGAAATTCTGGAACAGGTTCCTTACCAAAAAGAACCAAATAGTCGACTGTCCGGACGCCGAAGCCTTAGCAGCTTTCAAGCACAATGTCCGAGACGAATGACTCGCCAGGCACCTCGGTCAAGAGAAACCGAGGACAATGTCCGCACTAACAAGCCTCATGACCCGCTTCTGTGCGGGAGAGGATAGCTGGTTAGCAAGATGCAGCACCAGCGACCCAAGTACATCCGAGATAAGAGATGGAAACGGAAAATCACGCGCAGAAAAGAGCAGCGCCGGAATAAAGAGAAAAGCCCAAAGAGCACGACAGTCAACGCCGGATTCAAAAGCTCGCGGCCCAATAATAAAGCGCAGCCTCTAAAGGATGACAGTGACGAATTGTCCAACTTAAACAAGATTTTTGGTCGGATATGCCAAATCCACAGTACCCTCGGAAGGCCTGCAAATCACACCCACAGGGATTGTTGGGTTTTTAAATAGTCCGGCCGACTAAATGCCGAACACAAGGGGCTCGACGCGTCAAGCGAAGAAGATAAACCCCACCAGCAGAGCACCGGAAAACAAAAGACTTTCCCACAAGCGGTCAAAGCAGTAAACTCACTTCATGTGATAATACGGAAAAATGGCGCGACACTTTCTAAAAAGAGCTTCGCGCGGTCCAACCCAGCAGACCGTAGAGATTTTATATAAAAACCAATCACTTTCGACCACCTGGACTAATCCAGAAGCATTCGAAATGCGGGACGGACTCCCCTGATATTGAATCCCGTAATAGACGGATTACAATTTACTAATGTCCTAATGGACGGAGGCAGCGACTTAAACCTGCTGTATTCAAAAACAATCCGTAGGATGGGGATAAACCCTGCTAGAATCCGACACAGCCGCACTTCCTTCAAAGGAGTGACGCCAGGCCCTTACGCCAAGTGCACAGGCTCCGTATTACTAGAAGTCCTGTTCGGATCGCCGAACAATTTTCGACGAGAAAAATTAATTTTTCATATCGTCCCATTTGGAAGTGAATATCAGGCACTCTTGGGACGAAAGGCTTTTGTCCGCTTCAACGCCATACCGCATTACGCGTCTCTTACACTCAAGATGCCCGGTCCGCGTGGCGTCATTTTAGTGCGAGGGTCGCTTAAAGACCCCGGACTCAGATAGACGAATCCGGCGTCAGTAGGCTAGGGGCTCCCTAGCCGCATACCCCTTCACAGGGGGCTGCGCGCACAAACAACCGCGGGTTCATACAAACCCTGCCTTAACTATTTATATTTCTTATTTTACATATTTTTCACACGAATTGTTTTTAAAACTAAACGTTCCTCTTTTTCTACAGATGAACAACGTGCATACCCGTCCACAATAACGGCGCAACGGAGACACAGGCGCAGACGTGCAGTAGGGACCCGTTGTGAGGATTCTTTTTAGATTAAGACCCTGCGTAAACCTTTTTACTGTCTCTTGTTGTTATTCTCCCTTGGTTTCTTCCTATAGCCAAAGCAGAGCCTGACGCTTTGGCATCGGCCGCGTCAGAAGACCATGCCCATACCTGGACACTAGGGGCTTAGGGCATCGTTCGGCTCATTATTATAAAGACCAAACACCTTAGGGAGTGTTCGGCGTCTCGAGTTAGGCATTATATGCATCAGCTCCGAATCATGTCTTTGGTCAAATGTTGGGTTTGCCCGGCTCCTGTGTTTTGCTGCCTTACGTTCCGTATCATCGGCTAACGCGGCACCAGGAGAACTACTGTGATTGTGCCCCAGTTCGGCTGGGCGAGCACCTCAGTAGAGAAAGCCGAAAATTGACTGTCATGATACAGCGAGAGACTGGTCAACCACTCGATCGACTATCGAAATGTTTAGAATTCCCCGCTTTGACGAAGGACCGTTTCCCGGTCAGGCACATACGCGCTCCGACTCCGGAGAAGGGCGATGCCACAAGGGGCTATATCGTAGCCCCACCCTCGAGCTCCACTGGCTAAGTGAAAGTGATAAAGCATTATAGTCTGGATTGCCTCATTCGCTACGCTACCACCTCCTTATAACAGGACCGAGACGTCGGATTAAAGTGTGAAAACGCGCTATTTTTGCGAACACCCCCGCACCTTGTGCGTGGGGGCTGAAGCCGAAGACTGCCATCTTTCAAGTTATACAAAAGTATACGTAAACGGCCGCATAGGAGAAGTTTTACTACTTGGGACGCACAAGTATAAAAAGCAGTTATAACATAATCATCAATTTACAAGCTCATACGTTCATTTGAACGTGATATTTTTCGAGCACTGCGACTCTATTACATGAGCGCCACGCATAACTTCCCCGAAGTAGTGCTCGGCAGGGAGCCGGCTTTCATCCGAACCCTGGGCGGCAACAGCGGTGGCGTCCATCTCCGGACAATGCGCCTTCACACGGGCAAGAGCCATCCGCGCGCCCTCGATGCAGGCCGACCGCTTCATCTCCTTTATATGCGGCACCGCCCCAAGGAATTGCTGCAGTAAGCCGAAGTAGCTCGTCGCCTTGGACCTCTCTGGCCATACATGGGCCACAATGTCAGTCATGGCAAGACCGGACAATCTATTTAGCTCGGCCCATTCGGCCAGTCGGTCTGTCAACGGAAGTGAGCGATCCGGACTGTGGAATTGAGACCAATATAGCTCTTCCGTCTCGTGATCCTCCTGGCTCCGGAAGTGCTTAATGGCATCGGCCGCACTTGCAGCTAAGTCCATATATGGATCCTCCGGACTCCACAGCCGCTCAAATTGAGCATACTTTCCATCCATAAACCGGCGACGCAGCAGAAAAGGCTTGCCAGCCACGATATCTCCGGCCTGGCGCAGTTCCTCCTTCATAGCCCGCATTGCAGAGCGGGCATCCTTGGCTTCGGTGGTGGCCTTCTTTAGGTCTTCCCGCTCCGATAAGCGCTCCTTTTCAAGAGCCTCATTACGGTCGGCAGCATCCTTTACTTTCATGGCCAATTCGGCCACCTCTGCCCTGCTTAGACAGTGCGCAGCCCTTTCGGCTTTCAACTCTTCGGCCGCCCTCGAGGCAGCCGCGTCACTCCTTCGGGCTTGCTCCTTAGCTCGAGCAAGTTCGGCCCGAAGGCTCTCCACAGCAGCAGCACCGTCTGTACAACAGCATATAATTTATCAGAGGAGGGCTTCGACCCCCTTAATAAAGCGACTGCGGAGAACTCCTTTACCTTGCGACTCGTCAAGTCGCCTGTTGACAAGTGCGATGTCCTCATCTGCCAAGTCAAGTTGCTGATTTAATTCGGCAAACTCACTAGTCCGGCTAGCCCCCGGACTATCCGCCACCTGCATAGGAATGACGGAATTCATTACTTTCGATTTCGATCCTCGGTACGCTGTCGTTTCCGACAACCTACTGAGTCTCAGGGGCTACTATCTATACAGGGCGCATTTTTATGTGCGAAACTGTTAAAAGACAAAGAGGTGCGTCATTCTCGCATACCTCAAATCCCGCCAGCAAACTCATGGCGGCATTGCGCAATCCGCTCTCGGCGGACGAAATCCTTCCAATCACCATACGCATCAACGCACGGTGATCTTCTGAAACGGACGCCCTCTCAAGCAGATTCTTCAGTTCCCCCGGCCGGATACTAGTGGGTGCCGAACCCTCTGGCCCCTCCGGACTCGGGGATACCCTCCGTGACGATACTTCAGGCTCGCCCGCCTTATCTGACGGCGCTGCAGACGGAGGCGTTTCGCTCTCCATCATCTCCGGAAGAAGGTCCCCCGAAGATGAATTCATCTGAGAAGGCTGTAGATCCGAACTGCAGTATAAACATTTTTGTTACCCACAGAAGCACAAATGAAGGTATTTTCTTACTAATTAACTCCCTCTTTCATACTCACGGCTCGCTGGAGGGCCGGTCCTTTGGCGATGATTGTGCGCCCGGATTCTCTTCGGACGCCGGACCCCCCGGTGAAGATCTCTTCCCACGCTTAGGGGCTTTGGCCTCCGGATCTTCGGAGGCGGTCATCTTCTCCCCCTGAAGGGAGGGGTTCTTGGTCCCCCCCTCTTTAGTCGCCCCTTTGGGCGAAATATTAGCTCCTCTATTTTCCCCGTCGCCCCCTTCTGTGGGCGCGACCTCCAACATTCTGACCAGCACGGGCTCCAGTGCGGTCTCTGGGAGGGGGCCGGACACCTTATCAGCCTTGATCGCGCCACCCATTCCTGTAAAGAACAAAGGGTCAGGAGGCGAACTTTAGAAAGGCATATAAACAGAATGTCCGGATTCTGAGCTATTTACCTGAGTATCCGGGCGATCGCGGCTTAGGCCTGCGTCCTCGGTTAAATCCGGACACGCCACCTACGGTCCGAAGAACAACTTGTACATCTCCACGGGTGTCGCACCCATAAAGTGTTGGAGAATCCGAGGTCCCTCCGGGTTGAACTCCCACAGACGGAGAGGACGGCGTTTGCAGGGCAGAAGATGCCTGATTAGCATAACCTGCATCACCTTGATCAGGTCGATCTCCCTAGCTTGGAGGTCTCGAATCCGGCCCTGCAGTGAGGGCACGTCATCGGACGGCCCCCAGTGAAGCCCTTGGTTGACCCACGACATCAGTTGGCGTGGAGGTCCCGGGCGGAATAAAGGCGGCGGCTTTTGCCTGCTGCCCTTCGGAGCGGTGATATAGAACCACTCCTGCTGCCACAGTCCGAGTTCCTCCTGGAAGGAACCCTCGGGCCACGGGGCATCGGCCTTTTTGCTTATGGCCGCCCCGCCGCACTACGCTTGACGCCCCCCGATCATCTTTGGCTCCACCTTGAAGGTCTTCAGCCATAGGCCAAAGTGGGGAGTGACGCAGAGGAAGGCTTCGCAGACGATAATGAATGCGGAGATGTGGAGGATGGACTCCGGAGCCAAGTCGTGAAAGTCCAGCCCATAGTAGAACAGGAGCCCTCTCACGAAGGGATCCGTCGGGAAGCCTAAACCCCGACGGAGGTGGGATACGAAGACGACGTATTCACCGGGCTCGGGGGCGGGCACGGCCTGCCCTTGGGCAGGCAACCTGTGCGAAACCTCGTAGGCCAGGTACTTGGCTTCACGTAACTTCAATATGTCATCCTCCGTGACGGAGGAGGGCATCCACTGGCCCTGGAGGTCGGAGCCAGACATGATTGAGGATCTGAAGCGCTCGAATCTGATGCTCTGGGTGTTGGAACTGGGAGCGGGGAAGAGATTCGATGCGAGATTGAAGAACAAGGACAGGCCTTGGTCCTCTTATAAAGAGGAAAAAATACCAAGAGCCGTCTCCGTGACCGTTCGAGATTCACCTTCGATAGAGGAGGCGTGGCGACGGGAACGGTTGGGTTACCCACGCACGTATTGATGAGAATCCCGGGATAAGGGGGACACGATCTCTGCTTCGACAAGACGTGCCAAGGAAACCGCTTCGCTAAACGTGCTGAGGTGGTATAGTAAAAAACGATTCAAACAAAGGCTTGGTGGCGGTGTGATGTCACGCCGCATAATACGTCAGCAAATTGAGCTAGTGTGTATTTTATTCTCTCTACGGTGGAATGTGGAATTTATTTTGCAGAGCCGGACACTATCCTGGTGTTCATGATCTTCTCTGGATTATTCAAGGGAGGAACCCGCCTTGCAATGCCGAACATTATGCATGCCGGACTTATCGTCATTGAAGACTGGTTCAGGGGCTACTGAGGGAGTCCTGGACTAGGGGGTGTCCGGACAGCCAGACTATCATTATCCATCGGACTCCAAGACTATGAAGATAGAAGATTGAAGACTCCGGCTCGTGTCCGGATGGGACTTTCCTTGGTGTGGAAGGCAAGCTTGGCAATACGGATATGTAGATCTCCTACCATTGTAACCGACTCTGTGTAACCCTAGCCTCCTCCGATGTCTATATAAATCGGAGGGCTTTTAGTCCGTACGACAACATACATGACAACAATCATACCATAGGCTAGCTTCTAGGGTTTAGCCTCCTTGATCTCGTGGTAGATCCACTCTTGTACTACCCATATCATCAATATTAATCAAGCAGGACGTAGGGTTTTACCTCCATCGAGAGGGCCTGAACCTGGGTAAAAAAATCGTGTCCCTCGTCTCCTGTTACCATCTGCCTAGACGCACAGTTCGGGACCCCCTACCCAAGATCCGCCGGTTTTGACACCGACAACGCCTCAGGGGAGAAACACGCATCACGAAGAACTGTCCGGCGGCGCCTATGATTCATGGCGCTCTCCACCTCAGACCTGGTGGCGGACAACTTGTCGGCATCCTCCGTTGGAGGAGCATCCGGCTCGCGCCTTGCGCTTGCCTCCCCCCCGGACCAGGTGTTGGGGCCTGGCTGGCGGAAGCTTGGTTGGCGACCTCTCCGGGCACAGTCCGGCGAGCGCTATTTCTCCTGAAAAAGTTATGAGCATCAATATACCTCACAGGGGCCTTTTTCTTAAAAATGGTGGCGTGTCATACTGTTGCGGCGACGTTTCAATTTGCACCGCACCCCTCTTCCGCCTGCTGGGCCGAACTGACCCTGGTTGGTCAGTCACCGCGGGATCAGCTTCCCGCCTTGAAGGCACCTCCTGCGAGACAACGTTTGTATGCGGTATTCAGAAATAAGCACAGACGAAGTGATGGTGTCAGGGCTCCGGTCATAGTTACCTGAGAAGCCGGAGATAAACCGGGGTAGTCAGCCGTAATGGCGACTAGAGCATTGTCCATGCTAAGCTGGTGGAACACCCTGTCGATCAGCTCCACCTTTATATCTGGATCCTCTTCGGAGGCCGGATCAAGGGATCTTCCCGGATCCTCGGGTTGTGGAGCCGGACTGTGTATGTCCTCCACATCCCGGCGCAATTCCTGCGTCAAAAATCATAAAGTAAGGCGCTTAACTTTGAAAGCACGGATCGGATGAGCAAGCGTCCGCTTACCCAGCTCCGAGGGTTATTCATGGAGAATCCATTCAATGGGCTCATTTGGAGAAAGTCCTCCTTCTCCCCCTTGTACAAGCCGGACAGGATCTTCACCAGATCTGCGGCCGATCCCGGCCCCTTGCGTCCATGACGGGTGGCATCATTCTCCCTGTTGAAATCCCACATCGGGTGCCCCTATATTGGAGCGGCTACACCCCTCGCATAATGCACGTGGCCATGACTCCAATCATGGTCAATCCGGAATGGGCCAGCAACCTTATCCGGCCCATCAAATAATGGACGCTCCTGTCTTCCTCCTGTTGAGGGCTCCGCGGGCGCCAACTCAGGCATTTCTTCAGAGGAGCCTTGCTGAACTCCGGGAGGCCGATCCGAACTGGGTCCGGCAGTGGAGCATCTTCCACATAAAACCATTCCGAGGGCCAGTCTTCGGCCGCCTTCTTTGGGGTTCCGGATAGATATCCGATCCCGGCGATGCGCCATATTTCGGCTCCGCCCACTTGATATATTGACCCCTCGTGAGAACGGGGTACGAGGCAAAATAGTCTCTTCCACAGCGCAAAATGGGGCTCGATGCCCAGGAATAGCTCGCAAAGAGCTACGAAGCCCGCGATGTGCAGAATGGAGGCGGGCGTGAGGTGATGAAGCTGGAGTTCGTAGAACTCCAGTAGCCCCCGGAGAAACGGATGTATGGGAAATCCGAGCCCCCTTATTAGATCAGGGACGAAACACACCCGCTCTCCTTTAGAGGGACTGGGGGTGTTCTCCGCCTGCTTTCCACCTTTATAGGTGGCCAGCCCGGCTCGAACCGGGACCATAAAGGCCGGAAGAAGGTGTCCCTCCGCTTGGAGCGACACTAGCTCGTTGTGCGGGACTGAACATCTCCTCCAATCTCCTGGCTGAGGGCTGGGAGCGCGAGAGGAGGAGCCGCGTCGACGGTCCATGATGGAGTGGATTTTTTGCCAGAAGCGCTCTGATGAGTACTCGCGGAAGGAGGATGGTGTGATTTGGATCTGGATTCTTGCCTCTCTTATAGGCAGCTTATTCGCGTAGCTAGGGGGTAAAATGCAAAAATACCTTGGCCTTTCGCATTCGTATGACACGTGGAAGAGGGCCATTATTGGGCGTGGAAGCCAAGGAGCGCAACGTTTATAAGGAAGCCGAACACTATTCGGCAAGCACATGGAATTTGGAGGAGAACCCGCCTTGCAACGCCGAAGACAATTTACGCGCCGGACTCGTCATCATTGAAGCCTGGTTCGGGGGCTACTGAGGGAGTCCTGGACTAGGGGGTGTTCGGATAGCCGGACTATCATCATCGGCCGGACTCCAAGACTATGAAGATGCAAGATTGAAGACTTCGTCCCGTGTCCGGATAGGACTTTCCTTGGCGTGGAAGGCAAGCTTGGCAATACGGATATGTAGATCTCCTACCATTGTAACCAACTCTGTGTAACCCTAGCCCTCTCTGGTGTCTATATAAACCGGAGGGTTTTAGTCCGTAGGACAACAATCACAACAACAATCATACCATAGGCCAGCTTCTAGGGTTTAGCCTCCTTGATCTCGTGGTAGATCCACTCTTGTACTACCCATATCATAAATATCAATCAAGCAGGAGTAGGGTTTTACCTCCATCGAGAGGACCCAAACCTGGGTAAAAACATCGTGTCCCTTGTCTCCTGTTACCATCCGCCTAGACGCACAGTTCGGGACCCCCTACCCGAGATCCGCCGGTTTTGACACCGACACATGTCACTCTTGATTCATTGCATATCCCGGTACACCGTCGGAGGCATTCATATAGATTCATATCTTATTCTAAGTATCGAGTTGTAATCTTGAGTTGTAAGTAAATAAAAGTGTGACGATCTTCATTATTAGAGCATTGTCCCAGTGAGGAAAGGATGATGGAGACTATGATTCCCCCACAAGTCGGGATGAGACTTCGGACTAAAAAAGAAGAAGAGAGAAAGGCCAAATAAAAAAAGAAAAGAGAAAGGCCAAATAAAAAAATGAGAGAAAAAGAGAGAGGGGACAATGCTACTATCCTTTTTACCGCACTTGTGCTTCAAAGTAGCACCATGATCTTCATGATAGAGAGTCTCCTATGTTGCCACTTTCATATACTAGTGGGAATTTTTCATTATAAGAACTTGGCTTGTATATTCCAATGATGGGCTTCCTCAAAATGCCCTAGGTCTTCGTGAGCAAGCGAGTTGGATGCACACCCACTTAGTTTCTTTTGTTGAGCTTTCATACATTTATAGCTCTAGTGCATCCGTTGCATGGCAATCCCTACTCACTCACATTGATATCTATTAATGGGCATCTCCATAGCCCGTTGATACGCCTAGTTGATGTGAGACTATCTTCTCCTTTTTTTCTTCTCCACAACCACCATTCTATTCCACATATAGTGGTATGTCCATGGCTCACGCTCATGTATTGCGTGAAAGTTGAAAATGTTTGAGATTACTAAAGTATGAAACAATTGCTTGGCTTGTCATCGAGGTTGTGCATGATTAGATACTTTGTGTGATGAAGATAGAGCAACAACCAGACTATATGATTTTGTAGGGATAACTTTCTTTAGCCATGTTATTTTGAGAAGACATGATTGTTTGATTAGTATGCTTGAAGTATTACTATTTCTTATGTCAATATGAACTTTTATTTTGAATCATTTGGATCTGAACATTCATGCCACAATAAATAAAAATACATTGAGAATCATGCTAGGTAGCATTCCACATCAAAAATTCTGTTTTTATCATTTACCTACTCGAGGACGAGCAGGAATTAAGCTTGGGGATGCTTGATACGTCTCCAACGTATCTATAATTTTGGATTGTTCCATGCTATTATATTACCCGTTTTGGATGTTTATGGGCTTTACTTTACACTTTTATATCATTTTTGGGACTAACCTACTAACTGGAGGCCCAACCCGAATTGTTGTTTTTTGCCTATTTCAATGTTTCGCAGAAAAGGAATATCAAACGGAGTCCAAAGGCGATGAAACCTTTGGGAGCGATCTTTTTGGAACAAATGCAAACCTGGAGACTTGGAGTGGACGTCAAGCAACAACCGAGGCGGCCACGAGGGTGCCCGGCGCGCCCCTTACAGGTGGGCACCCCCCCCCACCCTCGTGGGCCCCTCGAGTGTCCACCGACCTACTTCTTCCTCCTATATATACCTACGTACCCTGAAACCATCGAGGGGCACCTTGAAAACCTAATTCCACCGCCGCAACCTTCTGTATCCGCGAGATCCCATCTTGGAGCCTTCGCCAGCGCTCCGCCGGAGGGGGAATCGATCACGGAGGGCCTCTACATCATCTCCAAGGGCTCTCCTATGAGTTGTGAGTAGTTTACCACACACCTTCGGGTCCATAGTTATTAGCTAGATGGCTTCTTCTCTCTCTTTGAATCTCAATAAAAGTTCTCCTCGATCTTCTTGGAGATCTATTCGATGTAACTCTTTTTGCGATGTGTTTGTCGAGATCCGATGAATTGTGGGTTTATGATCAAGTTTATCTATGAGAAATATTTGAATCTCCTCTGAATTCTTTTATGTGTGATTAAGTTATCTTTGCAAGTCTCTTCGAATTATCAGTTTGGTTTGGCCTACTAGATTGATCTTTCTTGCAATGGGAGAAGTGCTTAGCTTTGGGTTCAATCTTGCGGTGTCCTTTCCCAGTGACAGCAGGGGCGGCAAGGCACGTATTGTATTGTTGCCATCGAGGATAAAAAGATGGGGTTTATATCATATTGCATGAGTTTATCCCTCTACATCATGTCATCTTTCTTAATGCGTTACTCTGTTTTTTATGAACTTAATACTCTAGATGCATGCTGGATAGCGGTCGATGTGTGGAGTAATAGTAGTAGATTCAGGCAGGAGTCGGTCTACTTGTCACGGACGTGATGCCTATATACATGATCATGCCTAGATAATCTCATAATTATTCGCTTTTCTATCAATTGCTCGGCAGTAATTTTTTCACCCACCGTAATACTTATGCTATCTTGAGAGAAGCCACTAGTGAAACCTATGGCCCCCGGGTCTATCTTTTATCATATAAGCTTTCCATCTAATTTTATTTGCATCTTTACTTTTCCAATCTATATCATAAAAATACCAAAAATATTTATCTTATCATATTATCTCTAGCAGATCTCACTTTTGCAAGAGGCCGTGAAGGTATTGACAACCCCTTTATTGCGTTGGTTTCGATTTCTTGTTTGTTTGTGTAGGTGCGTGGGACTTCTGAGGAGCCTCCTACTGGATTGATACCTTGGTTCTCAAAAACTGAGGGAAATACTTACGCTACTGTGCTGCATCACCCTTTCCTCTTCATGGAAAACCAACGCAAGCTCAAGATGTAGCAGGTCACAATACCTTGTGCCAGAATATTCGGTGCCCTTTAGTGATCAGCTAAAACAGCTGGTCGAACTGCATAGGGTGGCCGAACTATCCATGAAGGATTTAATAATCCGGCTATGGCCTGCCGAACCTATGCCCAGCAGCTACTTCGGGCTCGTGAAGCGGCTTGTCAATGCCTTCGCTCGGCTTGATGCCATCAAGCGGTCGGTCTGCATCGAAGGCGCGCGCTGGCCTTCGCCCGAGTCAGGATGCATTGGGTGAAGATGGACGCCGTGAAGGTTGCGACCGAGGGACCGCCCGCAGGCAAGGAGCACTGCACGCCCGAGTTGTATTTTGGCAGTGTCCTGGAGGGATCCCGCCTTGTGGCGGAGCAATGTGCTAAGGATGTTATCTTTGAATGAATAAATTCATGGTATCCTGTCCTGTACTATGAAACAAGATCGTTATGTAATATAATGCTTGTTATTTAAAATTTTACCTCCTGTGCGGCCGTATTGTTAAATCTGAGAGTTGGCTAGTCGTCGGCTTCCGCCCCCACGTAGGTAGTACGGGGGTGTTCGGGATAAATCTAAACACTCTTTACTCCAAAGTTTGGTCCTTAAAGGAGGTGTTTAGCGCAACGAACTAGGCAATCGGACTATATGGCTTTATCACCCTTACTTAGCCATAGGAGTTTGACAACAGAAATTTAGGCACAACCCCTAGTATTCGTACGGCCAAACTTGGGGTACTTTAAACACCTGATCGGATGAAAAACTGATCCCTCGCATAATGCGGAAAAAACCGCTAAAGATTTGTAACCTCTCGAACAGCTGACCGGCTCACGCCGCATCATGACAGTCAGTTTTCGGCTTTCTCCACTAAGGTGCTCATCCGGATGAACCAGGACACAATCGCAGTAGTTCTCCCTTTACTACCCTAGCCGATGTAGAAGAACGTAAGGTAGTAAGCACAGGAGCTGGGCAACCCAACTATTGACCAAAGACATGATTCTTAGCCGATGCATATAATGCTAAAGTTCGGGGTGCCGAACTATACTGTAAAAGTGTTCGGACTTTGTTGCCGTATTATGGAGCGTAATGAAGCCCCTGGTGAATTAAGGCATACCAGAGTGTACGGATGCATTTAATAAAAATATCAAAAAAGAAAAAAAATGAAGCAACAGGCTAATGCCGCAGAAATTGGGCCGCAAACTATTTTCCATTGTAGTTTGATTAATACATCAAAGCGTATTTATACAAGTAGTGCAATAAGCAAACAGGGCTATTTAACATGCCACGACCAAGGGAG
Source organism: Triticum timopheevii (assembly GCA_963921465.1). Classification (NCBI taxonomy): domain Eukaryota; kingdom Viridiplantae; phylum Streptophyta; class Magnoliopsida; order Poales; family Poaceae; genus Triticum; species Triticum timopheevii. Next base: position 203,226,149 of record OY997270.1, read on the forward strand.
AGCTGCGTGCGTGTCTTTAAAACAGGCATAACGATCGCTTAAAGTGACCACCTGGAAATTCCCTTATACGTCAAAGCTTCTTGCCGTTTTGGTGTATCCGTCAACCAGGCCACCAGGAAAGGCCTGGAAAAAAGAAACCTGGGAAGAAAAAAAGAAAAAGTGAAAGTATGCGGGTCCAGGGAAGGTTGAGCCGTATTATGGACCGTGATCTAGTTGTGCCTCCGTCTATGCCCATGGTATTTTAAGTGCGTAGTTATGTACGCGCAGTACGAATGCCACCGCTTGGTCGGGACCGGGACGGAGGCCGAATTTCTAGTCGAGCTCTTGACGAGCTGGACTATCCTGCTGCAGAGTAGTTCGGACTCGCTTGACAGTGTCCGAGAGCTTGGCCGCCGAATTAAGGTTCGGCCTAAAAAGGCCGCTCTATACTTCTGTTGCGAGGGCAACGGTGTGCTCCTCGGTAGGGAGGGAGTGTTCCATGCTTCCATCGACTGTTATGACCCCGCGTGGTCTGGGCATCTTGAGCTTGAGATAAGCATAGTGTGGCACCGCATTGAATCGAGCGAATGCGGTTCGTCCGAGCAGTGCATGATAGCCGCCGCGGAAGGGGAGGATATCAAAGATCAATTCTGCGCTTCAAAAATTGTCCGGGGATCCGAAGACCACTTCCAGTGTGATTTAGCCCGTGCGGTGGGCCTCTACACCTGGTATGACACCTTTAAAGGTGGTTTTGGTGGGCTTGATCCTCGAGGGATCAATACCCATTTTGCACACTGTATCCTGATAGAGCAGGTTTAGGCTGCTGCCACCGTCCATGAGGACTCGCGTTAGATGGAACCCATCAATGATTGGGTCGAGGACCAGTGCGGCTGAACCGCCATGACGGATACTGGTCGGATGGTCCCTGCGATCAAAGGTGATCGGGCTGGATGACCATGGGTTGAACTTTGGGGCGACTGCTCTATCGCGTAGACGTCCCTGGGCGCGCGCTTGCGCTCCCTCTTGGGGATGTGGGTAGCGTATATCATGTTCACCATTTTGACTTGGGGGGGGGGGGGGGGAGGGGTGTCGGTGTCAAAACCTGCGGATCTCAGGTAGGGGGTCCCGATCTGTGCGTCTAAGGCTAATGGTAACAGGAGGAAAGGGACACGATGTTTTACCCAGGTTCGGGCCCTCTTGATGGAGGTAAAACCCTACTTCCTGCTTGATTGATATTGACGATATGAGTGTTACAAGAGTTGATCTACCACGAGATCATAGAGGCTAAACCCTAGAGGCTAGCCTATGATGATTATGATTGTGTTTCTAAGGGCTAAACCCTCTGGTTTATATAGACACCGGAGAGGGCTAGGGTTTACATGGAGTCGGTTACAAAGAAGGAAATATAATATCCGGATCACCAAGCTTGTCTTCCATGCAAAGGAGAGTCCCATCCAGACACGGGACGAAGTCTTGAGTCTTGTATCTTCATGGTCCAACAGTCCGGCCAAAGTATATAGTCCGGCTGTCCGGATACCCCCCTAACCCAAGACTCCCTCAGTAGCCCATGAACCAGGCTTCAATGATGATGAGTCCGGCGTGCAGTTTTGTCTTCGGCATTGCAAGGCGGGTTCCATCTCTGAATACTCCAAAGTACCTGTTGCAATGAATAGTGTTCGGCTTCCCATCAATGTTGTACTACTCGGCTCCTCTGCTTCAATAATGACCATCTCCATGTGTCGAGCAAATACGAGGAGCCGGGACATTTTTGCATTCGCCCCCGGCCCTGCACGCAAACCGTCTATTTGAAGGGACGGGGATTCTCAGATCCAAGCTTCACCTTCTTCCCTTGAGCGAGCATCCAACAGAGCACGCCCAGAAAGAATCATTCCAGCATGGCCGGTCGTCGCTGCTCCTCCTCCCACTCCCGTAGCTCTGGGCCAGGTGATTGGGAAGAATGCTCTGTTCCTCAAAACCGTTTAATAGAGCTGCAGACCCAAGGGTTTCTTCCACTGGCGTTCATGGTCCCCGTCCAACCCGGACTAGCCACCTATAATGGCGGGGAGCAAGTGGAGAGATCTCCTAACCCATCCCCGGGGGAGTGAATATGCCTCATCCCGCATCTCCTAAGAGGCGTCGGGTTTCCAATCCACCCATTCCTTCGCGGGATCCTGGAGTTCTACGGCCTCCAGTTGCACAACTTCACCCCCGCCTCCGTGCTGCACATAGCAGGATACGTTGCCCTTTGTGAACTATTTCTGGGCTGCGAGGCTCACTTCGGGTTATGGAAGAAGCTGTTCTGCCTCGTCCCATGCAACCAGGGGGAATCCATATGTCAAGTGGGCGGAGCCGAAGTATGGCGCGTCGCCGAGACCGGATACCTATCCGGTACTCCCAAGAAGGCACCTGAGAACTGGCCCTCGGAGTGGTTTTATGTTGATGATGTTCCCCTTCCAGATCCAGTCCGGACGGGTCTCCCTGAGTTCAGTAATGCTCCATAGAAGGGACGCCGAAGTTGGCGCCCTCAGGGCCCCCAAGAGGAGAATTCCAGAGAAGTACACTTCTTGATGAACAGGATAAAGATACTGGCCAAATCAGGGCTGACAATAGTCGAAGTTATGGCAATATGCATAATGCGGGGAGTGCAGCCGCTTCAATATCAGGGGAAGCCCATGTGGCATTACAATGGGGAAGATGATGCTACCTGTTGTGGCCGTAAAGGTCTGGACTCCGCCACTGCTCTGGCGAGGATATTGTCCGATTTGTATAAAGGAGAAGAAGAAGAATTCTATGATATTAAACCGCGGGATGGGTTTTCTATGTACAACCCCCCAAGCTGGGTAACTCGCCACTCCTCCCCCCGCTCCATTCCTTCTGGCGTCCTTCGTCATGATTATTTACCTCAATATTTCTAAGCAGGAACTGAGGAGGGTCGTAGAAGGATTAAACAGCCCCTCCCCGCAGCTAGAGGACCCTGGAAGGGCCTTCGATCCCGGACTCGAAGAAGATCCGGATATTACTGTGGAGCTTGTCAATGGGACATTTTATTATTCCAGTTGTGATGGCGCCTCGGTGGCTATTGTCGCCGACTATCCCGGACTGCTGCCCGCATCGCGTGTAAGCGAAGCTGAAACCTTATCCTCCGAGGACGACTCCTTTCTGACACCATGCCTTATGCCTAAAATATCGTATTTTTGAAGATACGACCATCAGAACACGGCGCCGAGCCCCTGGGGGCTCATCGGCAAAGGGCGTCCAGATCGGGCAGGCTTAAGAGGAATGCGGTTAGGGCCAAAACGCTGTTACAGAGGTATGGTAATAACCTGCTCTGTGATTATTGTGTTTTGAAATGTAACAGCGTCCTTTGTGTCCTGGCAGAAAGAGGAGTTGCCAGACTATATCCGGAGATCCTGCCAATCACGCCTCCACCAGCCGGATTCCAGAACCGACTTCGAGGGAGGAGGCGGACGCGGGGCCGATGCCGAATTGTCCTCAGACAGAGGATGCGGATATGCTCTCCGCCACAAATTCCGAAGTAGAGAGTGCTATGAATCACCGGCGCCGACGGGCCGTACTTTGCAATAACATTTTTTTCCAAAGAGGCATTTAATGCTTTCAATTCGGGAGACGCATATATACGAGCTGCTCAAGGCGGGCTGGCCCGGGCGACGAACCAGTATGCCAAAGATATACGGGTAAGAAAATTTGATAAGCATGTATAGCAGTAGCCCCTGAGACTTGAAACGGTTGGAACAACTATTTTAAGGATCAATTTATTCACAGGTCCTTGTAGATAAGAATGCCCAATTGTCTCGAGAGCTGGAGGAGTGCAAGACCCAGCTGAGGGCCATGGTTGCCAAGCTAGAGGAATTCCAGAAGGCCTCATCTGGTAACATTTGTCTCACTTGTATGGAAATGTACCAGTTAGTAAGTGGCTTGTATGATTAGTCTAACAGAAAATTCTGCAGACAATCCCGGGGTGAATCCAGAGGTCGTAAGAGGTACCGAGTCACATCTCCAAAGGCAGCTAAAAGCTGGCGAGCGTGTTCTTACGCAAGTTAGGCAGGAGAAGAACAATCTTCAAGATGCCAATGTCCGGCTGGGTGTCGAATTAGGAGATGTTCACGCTCAGATAGCGGACTCCGTGAAGGAGAACAGAAGGCTTTGTCGCGGCATTTATGGTAAGTGCCTAGACGAACTATAGTACAGCTCGGCGAGGAAGCATATTGAAAGAGTTTATATCTATAGGTATGTTGACGGGCCGCCCTGAAGGCCCGCGTCCGCAGGTGATTTACTACAAGAGCTCTCACAGCTGCACAAGCGAGCTCGGCAGGTGATGCAACGTATTGCCCAGGCCTTGTGGCCACCCCCCTCCCTGCCAGAAGGCATGGGGGAGCTCGTGGATATGCTCCAAGGAGCATGGCGGTGCTTCCGATTGTGGAAGATGTTAGCCTGCCGACAAGGTGCAAGAGAAGCCTGGGCCATGGTGAAGACGCGCTACAGCAAGCTTGACCCGAACCATATGGCCGAAGTCGGACCGGCGGGGCCAGATGGGCAAGAAATTCCCGTGAGTCTGGTGTATGACCAGGTAGCGTTAGCCGCAAAGTATTCCCAACAGGATTGTAAGCTAGATAGCCTGTTGGACGGGATAGAGGAAGAATATAGTCAGTCCAAGTGACTATGTAATTCAATGGACTTATGTAGTACCTAGCCGGATTAAAATCATTTGTCATGGTGGACCTTTTCGCTTCAACCCCCGGATCCGACAGTCCGGGGTGTATTCGAATACCCGCTCAGTTATGCAGAAACGGGGTATGCTTGGAAACCAGGCGTAGGGGTCATAAGTGCTTGAACAGACAAGTACCCAACTAGTTATGTTATATTACATGGATAGTAAGAAACATCTTCCAGGGAGAATAGTTCCGTTAGGGGTACCTTTCCCTGGCGACGCATGCATCGATGTACATGTCCGGACTGCGAACAGAGACGCATGATACAAAACTTCTGGGGATTCATGTTGTGATAAACGAAAAAACATCTTTTGTTCACGACCGAATATTCCCTTAAGAACGCTAGCTTTCGGCTTCACCCAGTCTGAGGTACACATCCGGTTGAACTGGCAGTAACAATCGCAGAGGTGCTTCCCTTATGCCCTAGCCAAATTAACGGGAATGTAGGGCATAAACACAAGAGCCATGCAACCCAGCATGGCCACATCCTAAGTCATATCGATGCATATAATGGTGAAGAAAAGGCACATATGGAAAAAGAACGCATATGTGATAGGCAAGAAGCCATGAAAGCAATTATATTTAGCTTCCGTATAGGAAGCCCCCAGGTATGGCTTACACACATAGTGCGGTCGGAGTGATCCAAACATCCGCACTGTATTGAGTACTTTGTGTGAAGAAGGAAAAAGGGCGAGAAAAAAAGGGGAGGTACATAATTAAAAGGGAGAGGGTAAGGAGACGATCACTGAGTTCGGCGCTAGGCGTAGAATCTCCGGAGTCTGGCCGCGTTCCATGGGTTTGGCTCGAGTCTGTTATCAGATGCATTACGCAGGAGGTACGCTCCTCCGGTGAGAACTTTATCAATGATGAAGGGACCCTCCCACTTAGGTTTGAGCTTGCCCTTCTTCTTCTCTGGTAGGCATAGAACTAGTTCACCGATGTTATAAGTTTTGGCCCGCACTTCTCTGCTTTGGTACCGTCGAGCCTGCTGCTGATAGAATGCGGAAAGGGCTTTTGCGACGTCGCGCTCCTCCTCCAGGGCATCTAAGTTGTCCTGCCGATCTAACTCGGCTTCCTTCTCTTCGTACATCCGCACGCGAGGTGAATCATGGATTATGTCGCAGGGTAGTACTGCTTCTGCGTCGTACACCATAAAAATGGTGTGTAGCCGGTGGTGCGATTCGGTGTGGTCCGAAGCCCCCAGAGTACGAAGTCGAGCTCCTCGACCCAGTGCGTGTCTGATTCTGTCAAGGACCGCATTAGTCTGGGTTTGATGCCGCTCATAATGAGACCATTTGCACGTTCAACCTGACCGTTTGTTTGGGGATGGTAGACGGAGGCGTAATCGAGCTTAATGCCCATGTTGCCGCACCAAGTTTTCACTTCATCGGCTGTGAAGTTTGAGACGTTATCAGTGATGATGCTGTGGGGGACGCCGTAACGGTGTACAACCCCTGATATGAAGTCTATCACTGGTCTAGATTCGGCCGTTTTAACTGGTTTGGCCTCTATCCATTTGGTGAATTTTTCCACCGTGACCAATAAGTATTTTTTTCTTATAGCTTCCCCCTTTAAGGGGTCCGACCATATCCAGGCCCCCGGCCGCGAAGGGCCAAGTAATGGGGATTGTTTGGAGAGCGGTAGGGGGCATGTGGCTCTGGTTGGCAAAGAGCTGGCAACCGACGCAGTGTTGGACAAGGTCCTGTGCGTCTGCTCGGGCTGTCGGCCAATAAAAGCCTGTACGGAAGGCCTTGCTGACAAGTGCCCGAGCCGCAGCGTGGTGTCCGCCGAGTCCGGCATGGATTTCAGCCAAGAGCTGCCGCCCTTTCTCTTCGGAGATGCATCTTTGGAGCACTCCAGTCGCACTTTTCTTATAGAGTTCTCCCTCATGGACTTTGTAGGCTTTGGAACGCCGCACGATGCAACGTGCTTCATTTTGGTCCTCGGGGAGCTCCTGCCTATTTAGGTAGGCCAAGAAAGGCTTGGTCCATGTGGCAATTACAGCCATGATTTTGTGGGCCGAAGGTGTTATTTCGGTGGCGGAGCCTCTGATTATGTCTGATGGTTTGGAATCTGGGGGTATATTCGGATCCGTGCTAGTGTTGCCGGACTCCCCTTCCCATACCACGGATGGCTTGAACAACCTTTCCAGGAATATGTTAGGTGGGACAGGGTCGCGTTTAGCGCCGATGCGGGCGAGGATATCCGCCGCTTGATTGTTTTCTCGAGCTACATGGTGGAATTCAAGCCCCTCGAACGGAGCTTACATTTTGAGGATGGCATTACGGTAGGCCGCCATTTTCGGATCCTTGGCGTCAAAGTCTCCGTTTATTTGTGATATTGCGAGGTTTGAATCCCCGCGCACCTCCAGGCGTTGAATGCCCATAGACACTGCCATCCGAAGACCATGCAACAGAGCCTCGTATTCGGCTGCGTTGTTGGAATCTGTGTATAATATTTGGAGTACGTATTGGACCGTGTCTCCAGTGGGGGACGTCAGGACTACACCTTCTCCCAATCCGGCCAACATTTTAGAGCCATCGAAGTGCATGATCCAATTAGAGTATGTGCCGTACTCTTTAGGGAGTTCGGCTTCTATCCATTCGGCGACAAAGTCTGCCAGTACTTGCGACTTAATGGCCCGCCGTGGTTTGTATGTTATGTCGAACAGAAGGAGCTCGATGGCCCATTTAGCAATCCGGCCCGTAGCGCCGTGGTTATTTATTATGTCGTTGAGTGGTACTTCGGAGGCCACCGTAATCGAACACTCTTGGAAGTAGTGTCGTAGCTTCTGGGATGCCATGAAGACCGTGTATGCTATCTTTTGATAGTGTGGGTATCGGGATTTGCATGGGATGAGAACCGTGGATACGTAATATACCTGCTTCTGGAGCGGGAATTTGTATCCGTTAGCCTCTCGTTCGACGACGAGCACTGCGCTTACAACTTGATGTGTTGCAGCTCTGTACAATAGCATAGGTTCGCCAGTATTTGGCGCTGTTAGGACTAGATTACTGGCCAATAAGGTCTTTATTTCGTCCAGTACGTCCGTGGCTGCATCCGTCCACACGAAGTGTTCGGTGCGCCGAAGAAGGCGGTAAAGAAGTAATGCCTTTTCTCCTAATCGGGAGATAAAGCGGCTTAAGGCAGCCACGCATCCAGCTAGTTTCTGGATATGCTTGAGGTCTGTTGGGATAGCCAACTGTGACAGAGCTCGGATTTTTGCCGGATTTGCTTCAATTCCTCTGTTGGAAACAATGAAGCCGAGCAACTTCCCAGAGGGCACGCCGAAAACACATTTTTTCGTGTTTAGCTTGATGTCGTATGTTCGGAGGTTATCGAACGTAAGCCTCAAGTCATCTATTAGGGTTTCGACGTGTCTTGTTTTTATGACCATGTCGTCCACGTATGCCTCCACTGTTTTGCCGATTTGCTTCTCCAGGCATGTTTGAATCATGCATTGATAGGTTGCGCCAGCATTTTTAAGCCCGAAAGGCATAGTGTTGAAGCAGGAAGGGCCATATGGCGTTATGAATGCCGTTGCGGCTTGGTCAGACTCTGCCATCTTTATTTGATGGTATCCGTGATTTCAAATCGACGCATAAGCGCCAGGATTTGTCCTTCTTCGGTACCATAACTAGATTTGCCAGCCAATCCGGATGCTTGATATCTCTGATGAATCCGGCCTCAAGTAGCTTGGCTAGCTCTTCTCCCATGGCTTGCCGTTTAGGCTCTGAGAAGCGCCTAAGAGTCTGTTTGACTGGCTTGTATCCTTTTAGTATATTGAGGCTGCGTTCGGCCAGTCTGCATGGGATGCCTGGCATGTCCGAAGGATGCCAGGCGAAAATGTCCCAATTCTCGCGTAGGAAGTCTCGTAGTGCGGCGTCCATTGTGGGGCTCAACTTTGTCCGGATGAAAGATGTCTTCATGGGGTCTGTTGGATGGACCTGGAATTTGACTATCTCGTCTGCCGGTTTAAATGAGGTGGACTTGGGTCGCTTGTCGAGTATCACGTCGTCCCTGTCCATGGTGGCGCGCAGCGTTGTTAGTTCTTCGGCTGCTAGAGCTTCGGATAATGCTTCCAGGGCTAGTGTTGTGGTTTTATTTTCGGCGTGAAGTGCGACGTCCGGATCACTGGCTAGAGTGATGATTCCATTGGGTCCGGGCATTTTAAGCTTCATGTACCCGTAATGGGGTATAGCTTGGAAGCTTGTGAATGCGTCCCGCCCTAAAAGGGCGTGGTATCCGTTGCTGAAAGGAGCCACTTGGAATGTGATTTCTTCGGACCTGTAATTCTCCGGAGTGCCGAATACCACATCGAGTGTGATTTTTCACGCACACCGTGCCTCCCGACTAGGTATGATTCCCCTGAAGGTTGTGCCGCTTTGCTCAATGCGGCTTTTATCAATTTCCATCTTGTTGAGTGTTTCTTTGTAGATCAAGTTTAATCCGCTTCCGCCATCCATGAGTACTTTAGTGAGCCAAAAATCGTCCACAATTGGGCTAAGGACCAAAGCGGCTGGTGCCCGGACTGTCTGGAATTGAGGTTCATCACTGGCACTGAAAGTTATAGTAGTGTCGTTCCACAGATTTGATTTTGCCACGTGGCAGATTTCAGCGAAATTTTGATGAGCTCGCTTGCGCCTATTGTTTGAGGCGAAAGTCTCGAAGACTGTCAGTACCGCATTGTTTTCTTTGGCGGGATGTTGTTCTGCTTTATGGCTTACAAGAAGGTCCTCGCCACTTTTTGCTACCTGCTGGAGTATCCAACATGATCTAAGGCTATGCGTTGGGGTAGTGTCTGGCGTGCTGTGGAGTTTACATGGCCCATTGAGCCATTCTTCCAATATGGTTCCACGCCCTAGGGTGGGATTTGGTTTCTTGGGGATTGGATCGGCTAACTTACGAGAGTTCGCCCGTTTAGCTCGGACAAAGGTTTTAGTGAGAGCCGGACCATCCCAAAATTCTGTTTGGGTTTTCCAGGTGCTTTCCATCGCACAGTACTTCTGTACTATGGTTGCTAAGTCAGCAAAGTGTACTATGTCACAGCGACTTATAGCATTAAGGATCCCTTTGTTCGTGCAATTTTTGCAGAAAAGTGAGATTGCGTCTTCCTCACAACAGTCCTTGACCTTGTTTAGCACAAGGAGGAATCTGGCCCAGTAGTGATGTACTGTCTCTTGGGGCTCTTGTCTGATATCGGAGAGACGGTTTAAGTCCGGGTGGGTGGGTGTTGCTGAATTTGGATTCTGATCCGATCTAACGCCCAGGGGCAGAGGAGTTTCCGGGCTTGATAGCTCAGGATCTGGGGTGCTGCCCGATCTTTCCGGCCCACTACCTGATTCTAAGTCCGGGGTCTGGGTCATGTCCTCCCGTGAGCGGGTATCCGGCTCAGAGAGCTCGGTAATCCGGACATAATTCGTCCTCAAAATAGAGGGATAATCCGTATGCGGCTCCTCCACTACCGCTATCTCGTGGGTGACTGGTGGGGATTTAATATCCCTTTGGTCGGGTTTAAGCCCAATCCGGTCATAGTCTGTGGCGACTCCCAAAGCGTCGATGCGATCCAAGAGCTCATTAAGGGAGGAGAGCTCCCGTGGATCCATCTGTTCAGTGAGTTCCGAATTGACGTGGAGGTTATTCGTGATGACCCGAGAGGTCATCATCGGCGCGGCAACCGATTGGGCGACCATGACGAAGCCGCCTAGTCCGAGAGTTTGGCCTACAACCAGCGCTCCCCCAGAGGTGATGTTGTCCTTGACAACGAGACGGGCCATCGAGCCTTGCAGTGACGACATAGAGGAACTCTCAATGAAAGCACCAATGTCGGTGTCAAAACCGGCGGATCTCGGGTAGGGGGTCCCGATCTGTGCGTCTCGGGCTAATGGTAACAGGAGGCAAGGGACACAATCTTTTACCCAGGTTTGGGCCCTCTTGATGGAGGTAAAACCCTACTTCCTGCTTGATTGATATTGACGATATGAGTATTACAAGAGTTGATCTACCACGAGATCGTAGAGGCTAAACCCTAGAGGCTAGCCTATGATGATTATGATTGTGTTTCTAAGGGCTAAACCCTCTGGTTTATATAGACACCAGAGAGGGCTAGGGTTTACATGGAGTCGCTTACAAAGAAGGAAATATAATATCCTGATCGCCAAGCTTGTCTTCCACACAAAGGAGAGTCCCATCCGGACACGGGACGAAGCCTTGAGTCTTGTGTCTTCATGGTCCAACAGTCCAGCCAAAGTATATAGTCCGGCTGTCCGGATAGCCCCTAACCCAGGACTCCCTCATGGGGGGGGGGGGGGACTTCTTCTGTCCCCTTATGTTCGGTGGCCGGGGCTCCTTATCATCGTCCTCGCTTTGCGACCCCTTCTCCTTGTTCTCGGCATTTAACTTGCCGTCCTGTTTAAAAACCCAACACTCTCTGTTGCTATGATTGGCTGGTTTATCAGGAGTGCCATGGATTTGACATGGACGATTGAGTATGCGGTCCAAACTGGACGGGCCCGAATTGCTTCTTTTGTATGGCTTCTTCTGCTGACCGGACTATGGCCACTGAATCCAGCATTGACCGTCGTGTCTTCGGTATTGTCACCATTGCTTCGACGCGTGTGTCTGTTGCGTCGGGGCTTGCCGTTGCTGTTTCTGGCTTCAGAAGCGCCAGGTTCGCTTGCATTGTTATTGCTATGGGCTAGCCAGCTATCCTCACCCGCGCAAAAGCGGGTCATAAGCATCGTGAGGGCTGCCATAGACTTCGGCTTTTCTTGGTCGAGGTGTCGGGCGAGCCATTCGTCACGGATGCTATGTTTAAAGGACGCTAGGGCTTCGGCATCCGGATAGTCGATGATCTAGTTCTTTTTAGTTATGAACCTAGTCCAAAATTTCCTGGCTGACTCTCCGGGTTGTTGAACTATATGATTTAAGTCATCGGCATCCGAAGGTCGGACATATGTACCTTGGAAGTTGTCAAGGAAGGCATCTTCCAACTCTTCCCAGCTGCCAATGGAATTTTCGGGCAGACTGTTCAACCAGTGCCGAGCTGGTCCCTTGAGTTTTAGTAGGAGGTATTTGATGGCATGAAGATCGTCACCACGGGCCATATGAATATGGAGAAGAAAGTCCTCAACCCATACCGCGGGGTCTGTTGTCCCATCATATGACTCGATGTTCACGGGTTTAAACCCCTCCAGGAATTCATGTTCCATTACCTCATCAGTGAAGCAAAGGGGGTGTGCGGCGCCTCTATATCGGGCCAAGTCGTGACGTAGCTCGGATGGAGTTCGTCTGCGGTTTTTGGCTCGAACATGGTTATATTTGTCATGTCCGGTCAGGTGGCCATCATCGCGCATCGGGGCATGCCCCCGCGATCCATAGATCGATCTGGTCTGACATACTTTGTTTTCCTGGTCATGCTGTAGGTCGTATGTATATCCACGAGCTATTGTGTCTTTGTTTTTACGGCGAGGCAGTGCAGGCTGGTGTTCGGCTCGAGTAGCCGCTTTGTCCCGACCACGTGATGGTCGGTCAGCCGCATTATGCGCTGGTAGAACGGGTTCCAGCGCCTCGTCATCGAATTGGGGTAACAATTTGCGCTTCGGGTAACTTTCGGTTGGGCGCTCGAGGCCGTATTCCTCGGCTGCGAGGACATTAGTCCATCTATCGTTGAGCAGATCTTGATCGGCTTGAAGCTGCTGCTGCTGCTTCTTTTTCAGGCTCCTTGCAGTGGCTATTAGCCGGCGCTTAAAGCGCTCCTGATCGACGGGTTCCTCAGGCACGATAAAGTCTTCGTCGTCGAGGCTCACCTCATCCTCGGAGAGCGGAAGGTAGTTGCTGTCTTCCGAGTCTTCATTCATGGCCTGTTCATCAGGGCTAACTCACCCATCTTCCCGTTCGTCCTGTTCGGAAGTTGGCTCAACGGGGTCTTCACTGTCTTCGGCATCGTCAGGAGTATTATTTTCTCCTGTGCTGGTATTGCTGTTTTTCCCACGGCGTGGTTTAGAGCAGCGCCACTGTCACCAGCACTTTGGCTGTATCTCAGGAGGTTTATCCTCGACTGGATCCTTCTCATTGTCGCTGTTCTCTTTGGGTGTATCCACCATGTATACATCATACGAGGAGGTGGTCGTCCAGCACCTCGTAGGCGGTGGTTTTTGTGAGCACACACTCTCCGGCATCGTCGTCCATACCGTCGATGTCTTTGGAGTCATAATCGAGCATGTCGGTCAAGTCTTCGACAGTGGCTATGAAGTGGGAGGTGGGTGGGATGCGGAATTCTCCGCCATCGGCCTTCAATGCAGACCGGATATAGTTCGGTCGTGATTCTCCTAATAAGGAGAGGGCTCTTAATGAGTTTAACACATCGCCGAAAGGCGAGAGCCGGAACATGTCCGCGAAGCTGAACTCAACGATTGGCGCCTAATCAGATTTGATGAGCGCGGACGCACGCGGTTTGGAACCTATGGCCGGAGAAGAATCCAAGGTTCCGGTGCAACAGGACCCTCTTGGGGTTGGGTCTGTGTGCGGCTCCAACGCCGATGAGTCTGCGGCTTCCGCGGCGGGGTTGAGCTTCCCGTCTTCGGGCGGTGCATCCTGCTCCGAATCTAGCGACAGAGCAGTTATAGGCGCTATCTCCTGGGCACGTTCCGATGAGAGATTTAGGTCATGTTTGTCGTGGTGGCAGGGAGCGGCTGTTATGGGCTCAAATCCTGCGAAGATCAAGTCTCGTGGACATCCACAACATAATTCAAGCTTCCAAACCAGGCCTGATGGCCAGGGGTGTAGCCGTCGATCAGCTCTATATGGCCAAGCGAGTTGGCCCGCAGTGCGAAGCCGCCGAATACGAAGATCTGTCCAGGGAGGAAAACCTCACCCTGGACTGCGTTGTTGTAGATGATTGATGGAGCCATCAAACCTTTTGTTGACGACGCACTGGAACTCTCAATGAAAGCACCAATGTCGGTGTCAAAACCGGCGGATCTCGGGTAGGGGGTCCCGAACTGTGTGTCTAAGGCTGATGGTAACAGGAGGCGGGGGACACGATGTTTCCCAGGTTTGGGCCCTCTCTATGGAGGTAATACCCTACTTCCTGCTTGATTGATCTTGATGAATATGAGTATTACAAGAGTTGATCTACCATGAGATCATAATGGCTAAAACCCTAGAAGTCTAGCCTATGTGATTATGATTGCCTCTACGGACTAAACCCTCTGGTTTATATAGACATCGGAAGGGACTAGGGTTGTACAGAGTCGGTTACAGAGAAAGGAATCTACATATCCGAACGCCAAGCTTTCCATCCACGCAAAGGAGAGTCCCATCCGGACACGGGAAGAAGTCTTCTGTCTTGTATCTTCATAGCCCAATAGTCCGGCCCATGTTAATAGTCCGGTCGTCTAAGGACCCCTTAATCAAGGACTCCCTCAATCATCGATGGAGGGAGTTGCCATAACTTGGCAAGTGAAGAGCTATGTTCCAAGCTCAAATTGGTAAGACGAAGCACGTGCATCCCTACAAGGTCTGGCTAAGCGACTCCGGTACTATCCAAGTCGAGCATACGGTGCAAGTTTCCTTCAAGATCGGAGCATATGAAAACACTTTGGAGTATGATGTCATTTCGATGTCCGTTTGCCACCTCCTTCTTGGACGGCCATGGCAATTTGACTGAGGCGACATCCACAATGGGCGAACCAATCATTATAGCTTCAAGATAAAAGGAAAGGAGTACGTGCTAAAACCTATGTCTCCAGGCCAAGTGATCAAAGACAGGCAAGCCACCCATCATGGAGAGAATAGTGAGAGAGCGAACCACCAAAAAGAGAGTGAGTGCCACAAGCCAAAACCGAGTGCCTCCATGATGAGCGAAAAGAAAAACTTAGTCCTATTTGCTACCAAATGTGAGATGAGAGAAGTGTGTGAGAACCCATCAATTGTTACGCACTATGTCCTCTTGTGCAAGGATGAGACACCTACAACTAACACCTCACACAATCTACCTCTAGTGTTGTCTTCTCTTTTGCAGGAATTCCAAGATGTATTTCCCAATGAGCTACCTCCGGGTCTACGTCCACTACGAGGCATCGAACACCGCATCGACCTCATACCCAGAGCACCCCTTCCTAACCAAGCACCCTACCGCGTTAACCCTGAGGAAACCATGGAGATCCAACAGCAAGTACAACAACTCATCGACAATGGCCATGTACGAGAAAGCTTGAGCCTATGTGCCGTTCCAGTAATCCTTGTTCCTAAGAAAGATGGCACCTATCGCATGTGTTCCGATTGCTATCCCATCAATGCTATCACCATTATATATCATTACCCCATTCCATGCTTAGATGATATGCTAGATGAGCTTAGCGGAGCCACGATTTTCTCTAAGATTGATCTCAAGAGTGGCCATTACCAAATCCGCATACAAGAAGGTGACGAATGGAAAACCGCATTTAAGACCAAATTTGGATTATATGAATGCCTTGTTATGCCAATGGCCTTATCCGAAGCACCCGATACTTTCATGCGAGTTATGCATTTTGTTCTTAGGCCATACATTGGTGTATTTGTTGTGGTCTATTTTGATGATATCCTTGTCTTTAGCAAATCCCTCAAAGATCATGTCATCCATCTTAGAACCGTTTTGCAAACCCTTAGGAAAGAGCGACTTTATGCTAATTTGGAAAAATGCGTTTTCGGTGTTGATAAGCTTGTTCTCTTGGGTTTTGTAATATCTTCTAAGGTTGTGCATGTAGATGAATCTAAGATCAATGCTATTAAAAGTTGTCCACAACCATCCAACTTGCAACAAGTGCGAAGTTTCCTTGGCCCAGCCGGTTTCTATCATAGGTTCGTTAAGGACTTTAGCACCATTACCTCTCCTTTACATGCTTTGAGTAAGAAGAATGCACCCTTTGTTTGGGGATCATCCCAAGATACCGCATTCAATGAGCTTAAGAATTTGCTTACACATGCTCCTTTTCTTGCATTACCAAACTTTGGTAAACGGTTCAAGATCCATTGCGATGCTAGTGGGTACGGCATAGGAGGTGTGTTAATGCAAGAGAAGCGCCCCATAGCTTACTTTAGCGAGAAACTTTTCGGAGTACAACTCAATTATCCCATATATGACAAAGAGCTTTATGCTTTAGTGCGAGTTTTGTACGCGTGCAAACATTATCTTCGCCCTCATGAATTCATCATCCACACCGATCATGAAACTCTCAAGTATCTTAAGGGTCAAACTAAGCTGAACAAGCGTCATGCTAAGTGGAGTGAATTCATAGAGTCTTTTCCTTATGTCATCAAGTACCTTAAGGGCAAAGAGAATGTTGTGGCTGATGCGCTCTCCGGCAAATGAATGCTTGTTACTAAACTAGAATTGAATGTCATTGGCTTTGAGCACATAAAAGACTTATATGCGCATGATCCTACTTTTGCTATTGCTTATGCCAAATGTTTGATGCATACATCTTGGGAACGCTATTACCTCAAGGATGATTATCTTATGAGAGCTAACAAACTATGTATCCCCGAGTCTTCTCTTCGTTTATTACTTTTGCAAGAGGCTCATGGAGGAGGACTAATGGGACACTTTGGATGAGACAAGACATTCGCCACGCTCTCCAAGAACTATTTTTGGCCCAAGATTTTCCGCGACGTCTCATTCTTCACCAACCGATGCTCGACATGTCGCAAAGCTAAGTCAAAAGCACAATCCCATGGTCTCTATATGCCACTTCGAATTCCATATCACCCATGGGAATATACTAGCATGGATTTTGTGCTTGGTTTGCCTCGAACTATGAATGGCAAAGATTCCATGTTTATTGTTGTATACCGATTCTCTAAAATGGTTTATTTTATCCCATGCAACAAGATAGACG
This sequence comes from Triticum timopheevii, assembly GCA_963921465.1. Taxonomy (NCBI): domain Eukaryota; kingdom Viridiplantae; phylum Streptophyta; class Magnoliopsida; order Poales; family Poaceae; genus Triticum; species Triticum timopheevii. Next base: position 203,242,740 of record OY997270.1, read on the forward strand.
ATGCTTCACATGTTGCCAATCTCTTTTGGGGGAAATTGTGCGTGTCCATGGAGTGCCCAAGACGATTATCTCGGACCATGACGTCAAGTTTTTGAGCTACTTTTGAAAGACTCTATGCGCCAAGCTCGGAATCAAGCTCTTGTTCTATTCGGCATAAACGGAGGCCACAAACCATACACTCTCCACTCTACTCCATGTGTTGATCAAGAAGAACGTCAAGGCGTGGGAGGAGTGTCTACCTATCACCAAGTACGCCTACAACCACGCAAGACATTCGAATACCGGCAAGTCCCCCTTCGAGGTCGTCTATGGTTTCAAACCATTGTCTCCATTGGACATTCTTCCTCTACCACTACAAGAGCGCATCAACAAGGACGCCAATGCATGAGTGAGCTACCTCAAGAAGATGCATGCAGATACAAGGCACACCATCGAACGCCAAGTACAATGACTCGTGACCAAGCTCAACGTAAACAAGCAACCCATGATATTCAATGTTGGAGATCTTGTGTGGCTACACCTTCATAAGGACCGCTTCCCGAAAGAATGCAAGTCCAAGCTTCTACCACGAGCCGATGGACCCTTCAAGGTACTCGAATGCTACAACAACAATGCCTACAAGATCAACATCCCACGCGACAAGTACAATGTGAGCGATATCTTCAATGTTAAGGATCTTTCTCCCTACCATGGTGATGAAGATTTCGATCCGAGGTCGGATCTTTCCCAAATGGGGGGGGGAGATAATGCGGAGCATCCCAAGTTCATCCCCATGGACCTATCATCGCCTCACCAAGTGCCTAGGGGACCCATGACTCGAACACGTGCAAGAGCTCTCGAAATCAAGGTGACATCACTCCTCTCACAACTCCCTTTCGAATCACATGAGACATGGCTACTACCTCAAACGGGGATGCTTTGCATACTCAGGTACCAAGGAGAAGCTAAGGAGCAAGGAGAATCGGAAGCAGAAGACATGCGAGAAGACGGAGAAGAAATCAGCCAAGTCCCAGGCTGGCCGGACGATCCGTCCGAGGTCCCGGATGATCCGGCTAACTCACCCGAGAGCAGCCGAAGCTGCACCCCAAAGCCGAACCATACGGACGAGTCCCAGATCATCCGGACCCCAGCCAGACGTCCGGACCCCCCTCCGGACATCCGGGCCATCACTACCACCGCCTGCCCCTTCGCCTCGTCCGGACCATCCCCTGGATCATCTGGGTCCCTGAAGCCCGGATCATCCAGCTCCTTGTCCGGATCATCTGGACCCCCGCCTGCATGCGCTTGTTGGGCCAAGGCCCATGTATCCCCTCATCCCCTTTGCCTATATAACTGACCCATCCACCTCTTTTCTAGGTTTAGCAAAGGATTAGCTTATTTTTGTGTGAGAGCTTTGCTCGTCCACTTGGTTACTTCTCCATTGGAGTCCACGACCTCTTCGGAGAAGATCCCCGAAGCGGACTCAAGACCCCTCACGGGAAGACCCCTCAAGACCTCCTCACAGAGAAGAACTACCACCACTTGTATCGTCCTTTGTTGGATTTGGATCGTGTATCTCTTTGTGTTTCGAGGATCTAGCGCATGTGTAATCAAATCTTGTTGGTTTGAGTGATTCTCTCGTGTTTCCCCTCGTGTTCATCGCGGAATCCGCTCCAATCGTGAAAGATCGGGCATCTAGGGTTCTATCCTACATTAAATGGGGCCTCATGGACATTGCCCTGAACAAGCTGGCTGCGGCGGTTGCTGCCCCCGCGCCCGTCCCAGCTCCCAGCCTCGCGCCCGTGATAGCGACTGAGGGAGTCCAGGATTAGGGGGTCCTCGGACAGCCGGACTATATGCTTATGCCGGACTGTTGGACTATGAAGATACAAGACTGAAGACTTCGTCCCGTGTCCGGGTGGGACTCTCCTTTGCATGGAAGGCAAGCTTGGCAATTCGGATATGTAGATTTCCTTCTCTGTAACCGACTCTGTGTAACCCTAGCCCCCTCCGATGTCTATATAAACCGGAGGGTTTAGTCCGTAGGACAACAACAATCATGACCATAGGCTAGCTTCTAGGGTTTAGCCTTGACGATCTCGTGGTAGATCAACTCTTGTAATACTCATATCATCAAGATCAATCAAGCAAGAAGTAGGGTATTACCTCCATAGAGAGGGCCCGAACCTGGGTAAACATTGTGTCCCCCGCATCCTGTTACCATTAGCCTTAGACACACAGTTCGGGACCCCCTACACGAGATCCGCTGGTTTTGACACCGTCATTGGTGCTTTCATTGAGAGTTCCACTGTGTCATCACCATAAGGCTTGATGGCTCCTTCAATCATCCACAACAACGAGGTCTAGGGTGAGGTTTTCCTTCCCGGACAGATCTTCGTATTCGGCAGCTTCGCACTGCGGGCCAATTTGCTTGGCCACCTAGAGCAGATCGATAGCTACGCCCCTGGCAATCGGGTCAGGTTTGGAAGCCTGAATTACACTGCCGACATTCGTGGAGACTTGATCTTCGACGGATTCGATCCCATGACAGGTGCACCCTACAGTCACGAGAACATGACCTAGATCTGTCGTCGGACGGTGTTCAAGAGATCACACCTGCAGCTGCTCTGGCTTTAAATCCAGTGCAGATCATGCCATCCAAGGACGGGTGGATGGACCCCGCCATGAAGGCCTCACACTCAGCAGCAATAGAGCCGAACACAGATCTCACTTCCAAGGAGGTCTGTGTCATCGGACACTCGGACTCGTCTCCGGCTATAGGATACGAACCGCGTACATCCATGCCCATTGGACCTAGTTGGGCACCGATCATGGAGTTTAGCTCCGTGGATATCTTTCAGCACTCGCCTTTGGGTGATGTGCTGAATTAATTAGAATCTCTCTCCCTGTCAGGAGACTCTTGGCCGAACTATGTCCGGCTTGAGTGGGAAGCGGACAACGAAGGAATTCGTTACCCACCCACCACCCACTTAATAGCCACTGTCGACGACTTAACCGACATGCTTGATTTCGACTCCGAAGACATCCACAGTATGGACGACGATGCCGGAGAACAATAGGAACCACCGCCCACAGGGTGCTGGACTGCTACCTCATCATATTATATTTATATATACATATATATATGGACACACCCAAAGAGGACAATGGCGAGGGTCAAAAGGAAGCAACGGAGGGTGATCCTCTTGAGAAGCAACCAAAGCGCTGACGTCAGTGGCGCCGCTCTAAATCCTGCCATAGCAAAAACAGCGATACCGGCACAAGAGACAATAGCACTCCGGATGATGCCGAAGACGAAAACAATCCCGACCAGCCAAGCTTCAAGTAGGTCGGACGGGAGGATGGGCAAGCTAGCCCTGTTGAACGAGCAATGGATGAAGACTCGGAGGATGACAATTACATGCCCCTCTCCGAAGATGAGGTGAGCCTCGGCGACAAAGAATTTATCGTGCCTGAGGATCGCGTCGAGCAGGAGCGCTTCAAGCGTAGGCTTATGGCCACTGCAAAGAGCCTGAAGAAAAAATAGCAGCAGCTTCAAGCTGATCAAGATCTGCTCACTGACAGATGGACTGAGGTCCTGGCGGCCGAGGAATACGGACTCGACCGCCCAACCAAAAGCTACCCGAGGCGCAGGTTGTTACCTCAATTTGAGGATGAGGCACTAGAGCCTACACTACCAGTGCAGGATGCGGCTCACCGACCACCTCGTGGCTGAGATAAAGTGGCATATCAGCCCGAACACCAGCCCACACCCCATCGCCAATCAAACAAAAACACGAAGGCCCGGGGCTACACGCATGATCTGCGAGAAGACTTGAAAAACAAAGCAGGACAGTCAAGATCGATCTACGGATCACGGGGGCGCGCCCCAACACGTGACGATGACCTCCATGCCGGATATACCAAATACAAATCCGTTCAGGCCGAATACAGCAGACCAGACTCATTGGAACTGGGTCGCGACATAGCCCAGCATAGAGGCGCTGCACCACCCTATGCTTCATTGACGAAGTAATGGAGCATGAATTCCCAGAAGGGTTTAAGCCCATGAACATCGAACCATATGATGGAACAACAGACCCCGCGGTATGGATCCAAGATTTCCTTCTCCACAATCATATTAACCACGACGATGATCTTCATGCCATCAAGTACCTCCCACTAAAACTCAAGGGACCGGCTTGGCATTGGCTGAATAGTCTGCCGGCAAACTCCATTGGCAGTTGGGAGAACCTGGAAGACGCATTCCTTGACAACTTCCAGGGCACTTATGTGCGACCACCGGATGCTGATGACTTAAGTCACATAACCCAACAGCCCGGAGAGTCAGCCAGGAAATTCTGGACTCGGTTCCTAACTAAAAAGAACCAAATTGTCGACTGTCCGGATGCCAAAGCCCTAGCGGCCTTTAAGCACAACATCCGTGATGAGTGGCTTGCCCAACACCTTGGCCAAGAGAAGCCAAAATCCATGGCAGCCCTTACGACACTCATGACCCACTTCTGTGCGGGCAAGGACAGCCGGCTAGCTCGTAGCAACATCGTCTCAAGCAAGCCTGGGACTTCTGAACCAAGAGATAACAACGGCAAGCCCAGACGCAGCAAACACAAGCATCAAAATAATGGAGACAACGCCGAAGACACGACCGTCAATGCCGGATTCAGCGGCTCTACTACCGGTCAAAGGAAGAAACAATTCAAAACAAACAGTTCAGGCACGTCCAGTTTGGACCGTATACTCGACCGTCCATGCCAAATTCACGGCATCCCAGGAACACCAGCCAATCATACCAACAGATAATGTTGGGTCTTCAAACAAGCCGGCAGGTCAGGTACCGAAAACAAGGAGAAGGGGTCGCAAAGCGATGACGACGATGAGGAGCCCCGGCCACCGAACACACGAGGGCAAAAGAAGTTTCCCTCGCAAATCAAAACGGTGAACATGATAAACTCCACCCATATTCCCAAGCGGGAGCGGAGGCGCACACTTAGGGATGTTGACGCAATGGAGCCAGTCACCCCAAAATATAACCTATGGTCGTCCGGCCCGATCACCTTTGACCGTACGGATCGTTCAGCCAATACCAGCCAGGGCAATTCAGCCGCACTATTCCTTGACCCAATAATTGACGGATTCCACCTCACACGAGTCCATATGGACGGAGGCAGTAGTCTGAACCTGCTGTATCACGACACAGTGCGCAAGATGGTTATCGATCCTTCAATGATCAAACCCACTAAAACCACCTTTAAAGGTGTTATACCAGGTGTGGAGGCCCGCTATATAGGCTCCATCACTCTGGAGGTAGTCTTTGGACCACTGGATAATTACCGCAACGAAGAGTTAATCTTTGACATCGTCCCTTTTCGCAGCAGCTATCATGCATTGCTCGGATGAACCGAGTTTGCTCGATTCAACGCGGTGCCACATTATGCCTACCTTAAGCTCAAGATGCCCGGTCCGCGCGGTGTCATAACAGTTAATGGCAAGGCTGAACGCTCCCTCCGTGCCGAAGAGTACACCGCCGCCTTAACAGTAGAAGCACAGAATGGCATCTTTCAATCGAACCTTGAGTCGACAACCAAGCTTCCGGACACCATCGAAGGAGTCCGAACTACTTCGCGGCAGGATAGCCCGGCTCGTCAAGAGCTCAACTAAACACTCCGGTAGTAGACAGAGGCAAAGCTAGGATAGGCCACACAATGCGGCTTAACCGCTCCGTGGCACCCAAACATTTTTTGCATTTTCTTTGCAGGTCCACTTTTGTGTAGGCCATGACTGGCGACATGGCGACCAGACCCCTGAGGGGACGAATATACCAAGGAGGGAAATAGCTTGAACGCGTAAGGGAATCCTTAGATATCCCCCTCGATGACCATCTGATTACAACACGGATCCGCACACAGCCTCCCCCGCCTAGTCTTAGCAGGTTCCGAAGTCATACTTCTTTTTATCACATTACCTGTACTCGTACGTGTCAACGTATTATTCAATTACAACATGTGGCTTTATATGACGCTTACTTGCTGTTGTTTCTTATTGATACTCTTTGTCAAATGGTATCCGTACACTACATTATGCCTTAATATGCCAGGGGCCTCGTTGTACCCATAATACGGCAATAAAGCCCGAATACCTTCACGGTCGTTCGGCACCCCGAACTTATAGCATTATATGCATCGGCTCTGAATCATGTCTTGGGTCAATAGTTGGGTTGCCCGGCTCCTGTGCTTGCTACCCTATGTTCCGCTATATCGGCTAGGGTAGTAAAGGGAGAACTACTGCGATTGCGTCCCGGTTCTTCCGGATGAGCGCCTTAGTAGAGAAAGCCGGAAACTGACTGTCATGATACGGTGAGAGTTGGTCAGCTGTTCGAGAGGTTACAAAATCTTTAAGGATTTCTTCCGCATTATGCGATAACTAATGTAGCGTGCGAGGGATCGGATTTTTCCTCTGATCAGGTGCTTATAGAGCCCCTAGTGCGGTCTTCCAAACACCAGGGGCTGCGCCTACCTTTCTTTTGTCAAACTCCTATGGCTAAGTGAGGGTGATAAGGCCTTATAGTCTGATTGCCTGGTTCATTGTGCTGAACACCTCCTTCAAGGACCCAAAATTGGGGTAAAGAGTGCTCAGGTTCATCTCGAACACCCCCGTATTTCCTACATGGGGGCAGAAGCCGACGACTGGCCAACTCTCAGGGTTAATATATAAAACGGCCGCACAGGAGGTAAAATTTACAAATAACAGGCATTATATCATTTAAATGACCTTGTTCAAACATTACATAGGACAACATGAATGTATTCATGGGAATATAATGTCCTTGGCACATTGCTCCGCTACAAGGCAGGATCCTTTCAGGACGCTGTCATAATATAACTCGGGCTTGCGGTGCTCCTTCCCCGCAAGCGGCCCTTCGGTCATCAGCTTTTCAGCATCCATCTTCACCCAGTGCACCTTTGCACGGGCGAAGGCCATTCGTGCACCTTCCATGCAGACCGACCGCTTGATGACTTCAAGTCGAGGGCAGGCACTTACAAGCCGCTTCACGAGCCCAAAGTAGCTGCTGGGAATTGCCTCAGCGGGCCACAGCCGGATAATTAAATCCTTCATGGCTAGTTCGGCCGCCCTATGTAGTTTGATAAGCTGCTTCGGTTGATCGGCAAAGGGCACCAGATACTTTGGTGCCAGATACTGCGACCAGAAGAGCTTCTCCGCAGTGCTCCTTTCTTCGGCTTGGTAGAATTGTGCGGCATCAGATATGCTGCGCGGCAGTTCCGCAAACACCCCTGGAGAAATCCGAATTCAAATTAGTAACGTGATTTTCTCCCTTCAAATATTCGCTTTGCATAGAAAAAGCCTTACCCACCGTGATCTCCCTCTCCTCCTGGATTTCCTGCAGGGCGCCTTGGGATTCGCCCCAGGCATCGCGTGCGGCTTGACTAGCCTTGGTGAGTTCGGATTCATTCTCCATTAAACTCTGCTCCAAGGTCTTGCATTTCTTCACGGCCTCTTGGAGCTCTTGCTCAGCTTCAATAACCCGGGCCTCGTGCTTTTCACGAAGAGCCTACTCTGTGGTTGCCTTCTTCTCGGCCTCGGCCACAGCCATCTTAAGAGCTTCGACTTTGGCCGTCGCTCCTAGGGCACATCATGAAAAAAATTCATCATACTCAATTATTCATTCGCGCCGAATGCGAACAAGGTTTTTTTTGCATACCTTGATTATCCTCCAACTGCTTCTTCACTTGGCCGAGCTCTTCTTCAGCCCGCTTCAGACTCTGCTTCAGTCCAAAGACTTCCGCAGTATGAGAGGCGGTAGTCGCTACAGACGCCTGCTTATATATATATATATATATATATATATATATATATATATATATATATATATATATATATTAAAAACACAAATGAGGGAGAGGTACCTCAAGGTAAGTCTCCTGCGAACATATATTTGATCCTCTGTCCAGTTCTTTCTTTAGAACACCGAAAAGTGTATCAGGGGCTACTATCTATACTATAACACTCTTCAAACCTCACAACATACCTCAAAGCCCGTTATAAGGCTGACGCAGGCTTCATTCAGCCTGCTTTCAGCGAACTGAATCATCTCAATCACCGTACCCATAAGGGCACGGTGTTCTTCAACGATGGAGGTGCTCTTCAGCGCTGCTGATAAGGTATCCGGCACCTCTGGTTGGGCTGAGGTTGCCGGTGGAACAGGCGCACCGCCTTCTATCAAGGGAGGTTGCCTGCCTAATTCTGGAGCCGTGTTGGTCTCCAGAACTGTGTCCGGCTAGGGGCCAAATTCAAGATAGCCCCCGTCGTCGGTGTCCATGGGAGTTTGTTCCCCCGTGTGTCCGACCGCCGAGGTTTGACCCTCCGGCGCCGCCTTGACGGGCTTCCCACCCCCTCCGGGGCCTGGGTCCCTTCGGGACGATACCCCAGTGTCATTCACGTGTTTAGGGGAGGGGGCCGTCGGGGGTGTCCCGCTGTCCATAGCATCTGAGCCCAGTGAATCCTCTGATGAGGGTTGTTTGGCGCGGGACCTGGCCGGACTGCAAAAAACGCATGACACGATGCATTAGAACATTGTATGATAGTGAGTCTGGATATATAAACGTGTCCAGGCTTTATATACTCATGATTTCACCAGGGGATGGACCCTGGGATCCCACTCCGGGCTGCTGTCAGCAGCAGTGGCAGATTCCTCCGGAAGGGGAGTGTTACCCTTCTTAGGCGACTCGGCCTCCAAGTGTGTTGAGGCCATCCGTTTCTTCCTCCCCTTGCTAGGGGGATCGGATTTCCTCCTCTTCCTCGTCCTCTCTAGAGGAAGAGCGGGCCTCGGAGTCTTCGGATATTGTGTCCGAAGTGCCTTGGCGACGAAGGCCGCCCCTGGTCTCTTTGGCCTCTTTCTCGACTTTCTTCTTCGGCGCCTTATAAGGCGTCGGGACCAGCATCTTCGTCAGAAGTGGGCCGGATGGCTCTTTTGGCAATGGGGCCGGGCAGTAGATCCGCCCCGCCTTCTTCGTCCAGCCCTGGGAGAGTTGTGGAAAAACACATTAAGCATTTCCCTTGGATTATGCAGATAAAGCGTATGACTTGCCAACATACGAGGACTTACCGAACTCGTGGGTTGGGACAGTTGGTACCCACGGTCCTCGGATGAATCCGGCCACGATTTGTCGGACTTAAAGAGCACCTTCCAGATGTCTTTGTGCGATGAGTCAAAAAACCCTGATAGGGTCTAGTGCTTGGCCGGGTTGAATTCCCATAAATTGCAAGCCCTGTGTTGACAAGGGAGAATCCGGCGAACTAACATCACTTGGACTATGTTTACAAGTTTGATATTCTTGTCTTCCATACCCTTGACGCGCGTCTGGAGCAGCGACAACTCATCTGGCGAAGACCAGTTCAGGCCCTTCTTGGGCCAGGACATAAGCCGCAATGGAGCTTCGGATTGGAATTCGGGAGCTGCGACCCATCTTGTGCCGCGTGGCTCAGTGACATAGAACCACTATTGTTGCCACCCTTTGACGGAATCATTAAAGGTACCTGATGGCCATGTAACGTTGGGCATCTTGCTCACCATGGCTCCTCCGCACTGCGTGTGCTCGCCTCTCACCACCTTGGGCTTCACATTGAAAATCTTCAGCCATAATCGGAAGTGTGGAGAGATGCGGAGGAAGGCCTCGCACATGACGATGAATGTCGAGATGTTGAGGAAGGAATTGGGAGATAGATCGTGAAAGTCGATTCCATAGTAATACATAATGCCGCGAACAAATGGGTGGAGGGGAAACCCTAGCCCACGGACAAAGTGAGGGAGGAATACAACCCTCTCGTGGGGTTGCGGAGTAGGGACAATCTGTCCCCCCCATCGGAAGGCGGTGGTTAATCTTCTTGGCCAGATACCCGGCCTCCTGAAGTTTCTTGATATCCTTCTCCTGGACGGTGGAGGCCATCCACTTGCCTCCAGTTCCGGATCCGGACATTTTCGGAGGTCCTTTGTGGGCGGAGAAGGTGAATGCTTGGGTGCTGGAGCTCGAGCGAGAGAGAATGGATGAGCAGACGAAGAAGAAAGCGTGGGTGAAAAAGGGGAGTCCTTATCTCCTTATAAAGGCAACAGGGAACCTGCGCCTCCCCACTTGCCCTGGAAACTCGCTTATTCCCCAAGCGCCGTGTTAATGGCGTGGTTGGGTTACCCACACCCGTATTGATGAGAATACCGTGATAAGGGGACATGATCTCTGCTTCGATAAGACGTGCCAATAAAACCGACTCGCAAGATGTGCAGTAGCAGGTTGAGAAAACGGTTCGAATAATGACTGGGCCGCGGCATGATGTCACTGTAACGCCCACATAATTAAGCTACAGTGAAACTCTGCTAATGATACCACATCACCTCCGTTACTGTTGCTAATCTCTCGTTAGTTCAAAACAGGATCAAAAATCAAATTCAAAATATGTCAAACAACAAAAGTTTTCAAACCTCAAAACAAAAATGTTCGGTGGGTGCCAAATATTGCACTCGCAATTATGGTGTAGAAGACACAATTTTATATAGTGCTTAGATGCCCTAAATTAAATAAAGAAGAAATGGAAAATAAATAAAAAGAAAAGAACCAAAAATAAGAAAAGAGAAAAGAAACCCCCCAACCCCTCTTGGCCAACTAGCCCAGCTAGCCAACAGCCAAACCGGCCCAGCCGGGTCAGCCCACTTCGACCCCGTTCCCCTGGTCGCCTCCTTCCCCGTGCCCTGTTACCCCGACCGCACCATGAACAGGAGGAACAGGGGCGCGTCCCTGTCGCACCACCTCGCCGTCCCCACCGAGGGGATAAGATCGCCAGCGCCGCGCCTCCTCGGGTCTCCTCCCCACTGCACCTCGCGCTCCCTCTCGGCCTCTCCCTCTCCCCTCGTTCCCCCACTCGCCCGTTAGAGTCCGTCGCTCGCCGCCGTCGATCCCCCGCTCTCCGACGACACCGAGCCCCGGCGAGATGTCGCGAAGCTTCGCCGCCCTCCACTGCATCGCCTGATCCAAGCCACTAGAGACGACGGGCTCGGCATCACGCGGATCGAGCTCGTCTCCGTCTTCTTCGTTGTCGGTGACCGTCGCCGTCTTCGTCATCCCCTACTGCTACTGAACCCACCAAGGGCCACCGGGTGTGCCGCTCAGCGAGCTCCACCCCCTCCTGCTCCCCGTTTGCTCTCTCGCACGCCCTAGCTAGCTGCCGCCGAGGCACCCGGACGCAGCGCCGCCGACGAGTCTCCGGTGACCAAATGGTCATGGGCCAGTGCCGATTGCACTCACCGTGCCCCGTAGACCCTCCCCAGCCTCTTCATTTGTTCGATAGCTCATCGTAGCTCTGATCTTCTCGAGCTCCCGTACGCGTCGCCGCCCGCGCTCGTCGCCGGCAGCCGTCCGGTGACTCTTTGGTCCCGTGCTCGCGCCGTTGTGCTCGCGCGCGCACGTAGGCCTCGCCCTGCCCTTCTGTTTGCCCAATAACGCGCCGCATCGCCGATGTTGTTACTCGTCCGAAACACCTCGCTGCCAGCAAGCTCGAAGCACTCGCCGCCGTCCGTTCCAACTCCTCTGGCCACCACCGTTTGACGCGTGACGCCGAGCCGCGTCGAACGCGCCCGACCACAGCCCAGCAGACCCGCTGTTCGTGCAATCCGTGCCCCTTCCAAGCCGCGTCGCTGCTTTTGCCTCGCCGGAGTCAGCTCCGGCGCGTCTCCGGCTAGTGTCCGACGTGGCGTCCACGTGGCACCGTCTGGGTCATTGTCTGGTGGCCCTAGGGGCCCGGCTGGCCCAGTTGACCGTTGTCAACTTGCAAACTGGGCTGGTCCCAGCAGCTGACCAGTGGCCCCCACCCTATAAGCTAATTAAATTAGTTAAATTAAATAATCTAGGCTAATTAGTCACTGACTAATGGGGCCCACACTTAGTTAATCCTATTTCACCTCTGTCTCAATGACAGGTGGGTCCCATTGGACCCACAGATCAGATTTGACCCAGTCAACCGCACTGTTGACTGATGACCTTGGCATTCCGTCATCCTGACATCAGCAGGCACTATTCTGGATAATGTTGGATTTAAATAAATAATTAAAATCAGGAAATGATTCAAACTTTAGAAAATCATATAAAATAATCCATAACTCGGATGAAAATACTTTCTACACGAAAATTGCTCAGAACGACAAGACAAATCCGGATGCGCAGCCCGATCGTCCGCCACGCGTCCCTAGCATAGTGAACCTGCAACATTTCACCTCTGGTTCATTTGTCCGAAAACGCAAAACATCGGGGATACTTTCCCGAATGTTTCCCCCCTTCGCCGATATCACCTACTACCGCGATTGGGCACCCCTAGCAACGCTCATTGTCATGTCATGCATCGCCATGCTTATATTTGCATTGTATTTACTGTTTCTTCGCCCCTCTTCTCTCCGGTAGACTACGAGACCGACGCTGCTGCTGCCCAGTTCGACTATGGTGTTGATGACCCCTCCTTGCCAGAGCAACCAGGCAAGCCCCCCCCCCCTGATCACCAGATATCGCCTATTCTTCTCTCTATTGCTTGCATTAGAGTAGTGTAGCATGTTACTGTTCGGTTACTCCTATTCTGTTGCATAGCCTGTCATTGTTGCTACAATCATTGATACCTTACCCGCAATCCTAAATGCTTAGTAAAGGATGCTAGTTTATCATCATGGGCCCTACATTCTTGTCAGTCTGCCTTGCTATACTATCGGGCCGTGATCACTCTGGAGGTGATCACAGGTATATACTATACATATATACATACTATACAGATGGTGACTAAAGTCGGGTCGGCTCGTTGAGTACCCGCGAGTGATTCACGGATTGGGGGCTGAAAGGACATTTGCCCCGACGGCCCTCTGTGTGGATCTTTGTGGCGGAGCGACAGGGCAGGTTGAGACCACCTAGGCAAGAGGTGGGCCTGGCCCTGGTCGGAGTTCGCGGTTACTTCATAATAACATGCTTAACGAGATCTTGGTATTTGATCTGAGTCTGGCCAATGGCCTATACGCACTAACCAACTATGCGAGAACAGTTATGGGCACTCGACGTCGTGGTATCAGCCGAAGCCTTCTTGACGTCAGCGACTGAGCGGCGCGCGCCGGATTGGACTGGAATGCCTGCTCTTGTATTAGGGAGGCTAGGTCTGCTTTCGGCCGCCCTCGCAACGTGTAGGTGTGCAATGGGAGATGGGTCCAGACCCTTGCACGCATGGGATTTAGACCGGCGTGCTGACCTCTCTGTAGTGCCTAGGTGGGGCTGCGACATGTTGATCTTCCGAGGCCGGGCATGACCCAAGAAAGTGTGTCCGACCAAATGGGATCGAGTGTGTTGGGTTATGTGGTGCACCCCTGCAGGGAAGTTTATCTATTCGAATAGCCGTGTCCCTCGGTAAAAGTATGACCCGGAGTTGTACCTTGACCTTATGACAACTAGAACCGGATACTTAATAAAAAACACCCAGACAAGTTCCACAGAAAACCCGGTGATCGCTTTTCCACAGGGCGACGAGGGGAGGATCGCCGGGTAGGATTCTGCTATGCAATGCTACTTGGAGGACTTCAGTCTACTCTCTTCTATAGGCTGCAAGACGGAGGCTGCCAGAAGCGTAGTCTTCGATAGGACTAGCTATCCCCCTCTTATTCTGGCATTCTGCAGTTCAGTCCACCGATATTGCCTCTTTACACATATACCCATGCATATGTAGTGTACATCCTTGCTTGCGACTACTTCGGATGAGTACTCACGGTTGCTTTGCTCCCTCTTTTCCCCCTTTTCCCTCCTCTTCCCGGATGCCACAACCATACGTTGGAACCCAGGAGCCAGATGCCACCGTCGACGACGACTACTACACTGGAGGAGCCTACTACTACGTGCAGGCCGCTGACGACGACCAAGAGTAGTTAGGAGGATCCCACGCAGGAGGCCTGCGCCTCTTTCGATCTGTATCCCAGTTTGTGGTAGCCTTCTTAAGAACTTCCCGTTGTTCGCGAATTTCAACACGTCTTTCCTGAAGAACTTCCAGGGATTCCCCTGCTAGAGCTGTCGAATTCATCATCGACTTAAAACCAGGCACCACTCCTATAGCCAAACGACCCTACAAGATGCAGCCGCATGAACTCATTGAGCTTAAGGAGGAAATTGACAAATCTCTTCGCAAAGGTTTCATTCTCCCAAGTTGCTCTCCATGGGGAGCACCGTCTCTCTTTGTTAAGAAGAAGGATGGGACAAACCGATTAGTCCAAGACTACTGTCCTATAAACCAAGCTACCATTCAGAATAAATGTCCTCTTCCTTGGATCAATGATCTGTATGATCAACTGGCTGGTTCGTCAGTGTTCTCTAAACTCGACTTGAGGTTGGGTTACCACCATATCCGTGTTCGTGAAGAAGATATGACCGCATTTGTGACTCGCTATGGATCATACGAGTACACCGTCATGTCTTTTGGATTAACCAATGCTCCAGCCACCTTCTCTCGTCTGATGAACTATATCTTTATGGAATACCTTGACAAGTTTGTCGTGGTTTATCTGGATGATATCCTTGTATATTCCAAGAATGAAGAAGAACATGTTGAACATCTTCGTCTTGTTATGTAAAATCTTAGAGAGCATCAACTCTATGCCAAGTTCTCAAAGTGTGAATTCTGGCTTCACGAAGTAACCTATCTTGGGCATGTCATCTCCAAGGATGGTATTGCCATCAACCCCGAGCGAGTTCAGGCTATTCTCGATTGGACTCCTCCAAAGAATGTCAAGCAAGTCAGAAGTTTTCTCGGACTCGCCAGCTATTGCCGTCGATTCGTCGAGAACTTCTCCAAGATCGCTAGACCTCTAACTAACCTGCTTCGTAAGGGCATCAAGTTTGAGTGGACAGAAAAGTGTTAGGAAAGTTTCTAGGCACTCAAAGACAAGTTGACTTATGCCCCAGTGCTTGCTCCTCCAGATACTAAGAAGGACTTCGTCATCTATTGTGATGCTTCACGTGAAGGCCTAGGCGCAGTCCTAATGCAGGAGCGTAAAGTGATTGCTTACGCCTCTCGACAATTGCGCCCTCATGAACAGAACTATCCAGTTCATGACCTCGAGCTTGCTGCTGTTATACATGCACTGAAACAGTGGCGACATTACCTTCTCGGTAATCGTTGCGAGATCTCCATCGACCACCAAAGTCTGAAGTATCTGTTTACTCAACCAGACCTGAACCTCCATCAGCAGAGATGGATGAAGACTGTAGCAGATTTTAACTTGGGTATCTCCTATACTCCAGGCAAGGCTAATGTAATGGCTGATGCCTTGAGCCGCAAGTCATATTGCAACCACCTCAGGTTCACAAAGTTCAGCCTTCGCTTGTTGAAGAATTCAGAAAGCTGGACCTCCATATTGTTCCTCCTGGTGCTCTCACTCCCCCTCCTCGTGAAAGCCACAAAATGAACATCCATGTTGTTTCCCAGGGTTCCCTCAATACCCTGGTTGCTATACCGGATCTCGTGGAAAGCATCAAGACGCTGCAGAAGTATGACTCTCAAGCCCACAAGATTAAGCGCTACCTTGAAGAAGGAAAGCCCTCGTTCTTCTCTATTGATGGTACTGGCACTTTGTTCTTTAAAGGTCGCCTAGTGGTCCCTTCAAAAGATAACCTGGATAAGACTCAGGACGTTATGAAAGAAGCGCATGATACACCTTTGTCTATTCATCCCGGTAGCACCAAGATGTACCAAGACATTCGTCGGAGATTCTAGTGGTCTAATATGAAGCAAGATATTGCTCGTTATGTTGTTGAGTGTGACGTTTGTCATCGTATCAAAGCAGAGCATCAATGGCATCCTGGAACTCTGCAACCTATCTCTATTCCTGAATGGAAATGGGACCATGTTAAAACGGACTTCGTCACTGGATTCCCCAAATCGCAGAAAGGTAATGATGCTATTCTTGTCGTCATTGACCAGCTTTCTAAAGTTGCACATTTTCTAGCTGTCAAAGAAACAATCACTGCTAGTCAGCTGGCAAACCTCTACATGTCCAGAATTGTTTCGCTTCACGGTATTCCATTGGTAATCAGTTCAGACCGTGGCAGCTTATTCACTTCAAGATTCTGGGCAAGTTTCCAAGAAGCTATGGGGACTCATCTGTCTTTCAGCACTGCTTTTCATCCTCAGTCGCAAGGGCAAGTTGAACGTGTCAATCAAGTTCTCGAAGACATGCTCCGAGCTTGTGTTATTTCCTTCGGCAAGAAATGGGAGGAATCTCTCCCGTATGCTGAGTTCTCTTATAACAATAGCTATCAAGCTAGTCTGAAGATGGCCCCCTTCGAAGTGTTATATGGACGAAAGTGTCGAACCCCTCTGAACTGGTCAGAAACTGGGGAACTGTAACGCCCCGAGCCCGATGCTCCAGAAGACTTCTAGATATTCCGAGATTCGTCGTGTGATTTGTTTTGTTCCTTGCATTCATCCTTGGATCATGTGCATTTCATCATGCCATCATGTCATTTAATTTTTAAAAACTCAACTAAATAAATCGAGTGGATCCTCGGTCCATTTAAATCGAGGGATATTCACAATGGTGATTTCTCTTTATAACATATCCTCTCGATATTTAGAGAGCTACTATAAAATATTCCATTAGCTTGGAATTAACCGTAACACACTTGCAAAATTCCCATGCCCTTTCTACTTCAAGTTTGGTCCCCAAACTTTGCCAACATTTCTTTTCCCATTTATCGAGGCTCCTCCTAATTTCTCAACATTTTTGGACACTTCTCAAACCCGTCCTAGTTCAAATCATTTGGTTTAAATTCAAAGGAATTTGAATTTATATCTTTCGATCATGCCACTTCTATTTTTCCTGGATCAAGCTCATTTTTGTGAGTCTGGGAAAATTATCCCCGTGCCCAACTCTTTCTCTAACCTTTCTTTTCTTCCCTTTTTCTTTCTCTTTATTTTCTGTTTTGAAAAGAGAATTAGAGAGAGAGAGGGAGAAGCAAGCCCAGCCGGCCTCCTGCAGTCCAGCTAGGCCCAACCAGTCAGCCCATCTAAACCAAACCCTAGCCCGACCCTCATCTCTCGCGATCCCCTCGCTCTGCTCGACCCCCTGCCCGATCCCCCACTCTCCCCTCCTCCCTCGATGCACCGTCGCAGGGAGAGTAGCGCCGCGCCCTCGTCTCGTTGCCCTCGTGCTGCCAGAGAGGAGCATAGCCCCGCTCCTCCCGACCCACCTCGAGCGCGACCCCGCCGCCTCGCGCCTCCACCTCCTCGCCGGCCGGCCGCAGCTCGCCGCGCCATGCTTCTTCTCCCGTGCGCCGCCACCCACCGAAGGGCCACCTCGCTCGGCCCTCTCCGTCATCGTCCCGATCGGGAGAGGCTCCCGAGCCACGGCCGCCGCCCGGATCCATCGTCCCCGAGCCCCGCGACCACGCCTCTGCCGCCCCGTCGACCCGATGCGTCCTCGCATCTCCCTTCCTCCTATCGCGCCTGCGCCATCGTCTGCTTCCTCTACGGCGACCAGGAGCCACCTCGCCCGCGCGTCTCCTCCACCAGCAGCCGGCAGCGCCCGAGGGGAGCCGAGCACCTCCATCCCCATGGTGCTGCGACCCCATCTCCTGCGCGAGATCCGCATCGCCGCCGCTCTGCTCCATGCGCCCATCTCTGTTGCATCGTCGTGGCCCTGTTCGCGTGAAGCCCCTGCTACACCACCATCAGCGCCCAGCGTCTCCGTCCTGTTCTGCCCCTTGCTGCTGCTGTAGGCCATGAGCTCGCGGCTACCGCACGGACGCCAAGACCGAGACCGCCCCGAACCACGTCGTCTCGCTGGATCGTCAAGACCATCTCGGTTTTTGCAAGTACCCCTACGCCCGAAGACGTTGGATGCGCCAAGTACCACGACATACGGCGCCCGATCGACCACCGAACCGAAAATGCCAAGTACCACTCATGTCGGCAAGACTCGCAAGTCGGACCCCGAACGATCGACGTCTCCTGGACCGTGTACAACTACCGTCGCCCCGAAGACGTTGGAGTCATCAAGTACCTCTCCGAACGAACGTGTACCACTACTTCCACTACCGCCACGAGAACGACTACTTCCTCTACACCGCTCCGAACTCGAACCGCTCCGAAAATGCACGCTTCAAAGGTATAACCAACGAGACGATCACCCGTGGACCGAATGCATGTTGTATGAGATGCACCCTATGTTTGCACCGTGCCCATTTGCTTCATGCACGTTCCTCCTTGTTAGCCATGCCATCGTCCCGTGGGAACCCGGTATCCGGGATCACCCCACCATCCTTGCATGACACGCTCCCGACACTTTTCCTTTTGTACCGGTATCTCCGTGAGCTACCGGAACCGATATGTTGCCGTGGCATCATTTTCGGATATGTTGCCGTGGCATCATTTTCGGATATGTTGCCGTGGCACCATTTTTGTTTCGCCGCCGTGGCACCCTTTTCGTTCCGCCATGGTGACCAAATGCTCCTTATCATGCTCATGTCAACATTTTCATAAAAAATGCATAAAACTGGCATATGTCATCCGCATCATGATAACAACATTTAAAATGTTTAAACTTGTTGTTGAATTAAATTGCTAAATGCATATGGGGATTTACCGGATTTGTTGTTTTTATATCTGGCCCCATTTAAATTGTTTAGATGGTATATTTTTGGTTATGCTTCACCACTTGCCATGTTAACCAACATTTAATCTTGTCTTGTTCATAACCGAGAGAGAACTAAATAATTGATGTGGTGTTTCGTCAATATGCAACTCGTTGCATATTGAGCTCCACTTAATGTGTAGGTTTGTTTGTGCACTTTGCCATGTCATGCATATATAAACCGGACATGCGTCATACTTGTTTGCGCACCGTGCCATGATTATGTGTTGGTTGTTTACTATGTTGTTTGTTTCTTTCCGGGTTGCCTCTCTCGTTAGCTTCGGTTTCGTTCCGGAGTTGTGAGGATTCGTTCGACTACGTCCGTTTGTCTTCTTCATGGAATCGTTCTTCTTCCTTGCGGGATTTCAGGCAAGATGATCATACCCTCGAAATCACTACTATCTTTGCTATGCTAGTTTGCTCACTCTTTTGCTATGCCAATGCTACGATGCCTACCATTTGCTTGTCAGCCTCCCAAATTGCCATGTCAAACCTCTAACCCACCATGTCCTAGCAAACTGTTGATTGGCTATGTTACCGCTTTGCTCAGCCCCTCTTATAGCGTTGTTAGTTGCAGGTGAAGATGAAGTTTGTTCCTTGTTGGAACATAGAGATGTTGTTCCTTGTTGGAACATGTTTACTTGTTGGGATATCACAATATATCTTATTTAATTAATGCATCTATATACTTGGTAAAGGGTGGAAGGCTCGGCCTTATGCCTGGTGTTTTGTTCCACTCTTGCCGCCCTAGTTTCCGTCATACCGGTGTTATGTTCCCGGATTTTGCGTTCCTTACGCGGTCGGGTGATTTATGGGACCCCCTTGACAGTTCGCTTTGAATAAAACTCCTCCAGCAAGGCCCAACCTTGGTTTTACCATTTGCCTACCTAAGCCTTTTTCCCTTGGGTTCTGCAGACTCAAGGGTCATCTTTATTTTACCCCCCCCCCCCCCCCGGGCCAGTGCTCCTTCGAGTGTTGGTCCAACCTGAGCGATGTCCGGCGCCCCCTGGGCAACCAGGGTCTATGCCAACCCGACGTCTTGCTCATCCGGTGTGCCCTGAGAATGAGATATGTGCAGCTCCTATCGGGATTTGTCGGCACAGCGGGAGGCTTTGCTGGTCTTGTTTTACCATTGTCGAAATGTCTTGATGTACCGGGATACCGAGTCTGATCGGAGTGTCTCGGGTGAAGGTCTATTCCTTCGTTGATCGCGAGAGCTTGTCATGGGCTAAGTTGGGACACCCCTGCAGGGTATAAACTTTCGAGAGCCATGCCCGCGGTAATGTGGCAGATGGGAATTTGTTAATGTCCGGTTGTAGATAACTTGACATCAGATCTGAATTAAAACGCATCAACCGTGTGTGTAACCGTGATGGTCTCTTTCCGGCGGAGTCCGGGAAGTGAACACGATGTTGGAGTTATGCTTGACGTAGGTTGCTATAGGATCACTTCTTGATCATACTTTTATCGACCGTGCTTTGCCTTCTCTTCTCGCTCTCTTTTGCGATTGTAGCCACCATATATGCTAGTCGCTTGTTGCAGCTCCACCTCATTACTCCATCCTTCCTATAAGCTTAAATAGTCTTGATCTCGCGGGTGCGAGATTGCTGAGTCCCCGTGGCTCACTAGATACTTCCAAAACCAGTTTGCAGGTGCCTATGTTACCGAGCAGGTGACGCAACCAAGCTCAAGGAGGAGCTCGATGAAGATTTTGCCCTTTGTATTGTTTCGTTCTAGTTGATCAGTAGTGGAGCCCAGTTGGGGTCGATCGGGGACCTTTGTCGCATTTGGGGTTCTTCTTTTATTTTGGTTCCGTAGTCGGACCTTGATTGTATCTGGATGATGTAATGCTTTATTCATATAATTGTGTGAAGTGGCGATTGTAAGCCAACTATGTATCTCTTTCCCTTATGTATTACATGGGTTGTGTGAAGATTACCTCACTTGCGACATTGCTTTCAATGCGGTTATGCCTCTAAGTCGTGCTTCGACACGTGGGAGATATAGCCGCATCGAGGGCGTTACAAGTTGGTAATCAGAGCCTTCCCCGACCTTAGGAGCCCCACTGCTTGATCGTTTTTAGCGGCCGAGTTGTGTCTAGAAAAATGTTTTGAGTCATTTAGGATTATATATATCGGAGAGTTAGGAATTCTTTTTACTCCTCAGTCCCTTCGTCGCTCTGGTGAGGTCTCCTGACGTAGAAGTTTTGACTTTCCTCTTCTCAAATTTCACTAAATTTTTTTTTAGGATCACGCGGGTATCTTGGAATCGTTCCGATGGTTTTATGATGAGAACATTGTCTTGGTGCCTCCTGTCAGGGGTTTAGTGGAAGTGTCCCGGGGAGTTGAGCTCTGAGGTGTTATCGTCATAATTTTATCCTTGCAGTTCTAGAATACCTGAGTTTAGTACGCCGACATCGAAAATCTCTTTTACGCAGTTGTTGGTGAGATAACCCCGATAACCCAGTACTGAGGTGAGTACGGGAGTATTGCCATGACTGGTATAACGGATGCTTTTCGAAGGTTGAGGTAGACGATTTCCGAAGGTTTCTTGGTTATGTGTTGAAGGATGGATACAGCTGGATGTAGGATTTGCTAGTTTTGGGTGAGATATTATGCTTCCCCTGTATCCCCAACACCTGATTGCATAACCGGAAAATTTCGGGAGTTTCATAGGTGGGAATTCAAGTAGCCCTTAGGATATCTTTCCAACGGATGTATGATATGAAATTGGGGTTCGACGTCTAGTGGTCCGCCTATTCACGGTTGGTTTTACAGTGGTCTCGTTGTGTCTTAAAGAGTCCTTGGCTATGTCAACTCGGGGACGCTTCGTATGTCATGTGCACTGCCTTGTACATGATGGTGCTGTACGATCGAGCCCGTGTAGGCCCCACCACGAAAACTTCGGATGAAATCTCTATCATATGTTTGTTCCGGCTTATTCTGCAAGCCAGTCCTTTGTTTTTGTTTTGAGTTGTGGTATTTGAGTTGCTTCAATGTCAAGTGTTGATTCCATACTTTTCCGAAATGGTGTTCTCATACTCCGATGTGAATACCAATCCTTCTCGACAATCGAGATTGTCATGTCCATCCTTTTCAACCGGCGTGTTTCTCTTCAAGTGGATCCGATCACTTCAACATCAGCAAGACCAATTATCATTTCTTCTCAACGGTGTTTGTTTCATCCATCTCCAAGTTGCCTTTGTTTTTTCCCGCCCACCCACCCTTTTTCCTCAAGGACTAAGATTTCTTTACCAAGTATCCTTTTATTTTTGTGAAGTTTCTCCATTCTTTTCCGTCAATGTTCTTACCCGGTGGTTCTCAAGAAGATGTTCTACTAGTTCGTCATTCCTCATTCCTTTCTCTTCTCCGGTGGATTCAAGTCAAGTTTTGTTGATCATACCTTTTTCCTCATTTCAATGTCTTCTCATACCGGTGCACCTCATTATCATTCTACTTCTCGCTATTTGTTATTCCGGAGTGCTCAAGATATCTCGAAGATTCGTGTTTCCACTCTGCATTCGTTCAAGCTCTTTCGAGATTGGTATCTCATTCAAGTCATTTAATTCAACCGGTGCAACATCTCTTTTAAATCTTTTCAACGGTGTTCTTTTGAGTGGGCCCTAACCCACAGGTCTTTTCCCAGGATCTTACCTGACTCTTCTATTTTCCCAGAGCTATCCTAAATTCTTCTCCAAGTTTGACGTAAGAATGAGTTATCATCAGTCAAATGCTTTTCTCCAAGATCTTTCAAATTCTTTTCATAGTTGGCTCAACCTCTTCGCTTTTGATTCTTCCAGTGTGCCTCAATAATTCTTGGTGGTGTTTCTCATTGTCATTCTCATCATTTGAAGACCGAAGAAGAGTTTCTCTTTAATCTTGCTCTATTCTCTTCAAGATTCATGGTGCTAGCTCGTTGCCATCCTCTCATAATTGTTTTCAATTGTGAGAATCTTTTTCACTCATCCAGAGCATTTTAGGAGTCTTTTCAGTTTCATTCTTTGAAGCCCATCATCTCAGTATTATTCATTCTCAGCTTTCAGCTCTCGTTCTCAAATTCTTCCGGTGCATCGTTCAAATACCCTCTAATCAGTTCTTGATCTCTTTGTTCTCATGTATTTAGTTTGTCTCAAGCACCTTCGTTCATTTGCTAATTCTTACCGGTGATGCACCCCTACTTCGATCATTTTCAATTCTTACGGTGGTTCGTTCAAGATTTCTCTTCCTTCGTTATCATATCAATTCATTTGTTGTTCCAATCCTACCGGTGGTTCGTTGAAGACCTTCTCAAGTTTTGATATATCTCTTTTAATCCTTTCTACGAGAAGAAGTAGTATGCCAAATCCGTTGATTGTCATCAATTTAATTGGTGAAGGATAAGCATAACACAATTCTTATTCTTGTTCATCCAAGTGATTAATTCTTTATTCCGGAGGCCCTTAAAATTCTCGGTTTCAGTTGCTTCATCTTTTCTTTTCCGGA
Source organism: Triticum timopheevii (assembly GCA_963921465.1). Classification (NCBI taxonomy): domain Eukaryota; kingdom Viridiplantae; phylum Streptophyta; class Magnoliopsida; order Poales; family Poaceae; genus Triticum; species Triticum timopheevii. Next base: position 203,265,927 of record OY997270.1, read on the forward strand.
GTTCCAAGTTTTCCGCATTATCATCGCGAAGCTCATTCTAAATCATTGCAAGGCTTCACCTTGTGTTTTCAACTTCTCCTTCTTTCCACCATCCTTTTAATACCGGAGTTTCTTCATGCTGGTTCATCAAGGATTCTTTTCATTCTTCATTTGTTCTTCAAGTTTTCTCTCAAAGTTAAGATCCACCAAGCTTTACCCTAAAATAAACATGATGCTCAACACATGTTTTGTTTTGAGGAGTTCAAGCATTCTTCATCTTGCATTCCAAAGTGCAATTCTTTCTACCTTATCTTCTGAGGTGGTGTTAGGTCATTCTTGATAATTTCCCTTCGCGTTTCATGATTCACAAGTTTTCAAGAGTGACATATTTAAATCCATCTTTTTCTCTTTGTTCAAGAGATCTTTTCAACCGTCAATCTCTTCATTGGAGTTATCTTGGGTTATATTTCACCTAAAGCCTTCCCTAAGGAATATTGCTAATTATGGTGCTACCAATGATCCGAGTTTTCTCCTATCCTCTCGGCGAAAGAAGTTTTTATCTCTTCTTTGATCTCAAGCAAGCAATTGTTTTTCGTTAGTGGCAGAAATTCACCTCAAGTGTTGAGATGTTTCAATAAGCCCACTACAAGCTTATTCGTTTCGTTGGTGATTTTCCAACAACTCCGTTCGATTCTTCTTTGCAAGGATGCTTTCCAAGTTCACTTGTGGCAAAAGTTGTCATTTTCTTCTCCATCCCTTTATCCCAACGATCTAACTTCTATTATTTCGTTACGGAGGCATTGTGATGTTGTGCTCTTCACCCATCACCTTGTTTTTTGAGGATCGTGTTCTTTTCTTGCTTATCCATTTAACCTGAGTGCTGTATGAAATCCTTCTTACCCATTGTGCCATTCTTTCAATAGTTCCGGAGGCAGTGTGTTGTTGATTTCATCAAGTATCATTCCATCTTCTCAAGTTCATGTTCTATTCCTTCCATGTTTAACCGGAGTGCTGTCCGAATTCTTTCCCTCTCATCTTGTTTTAACCGGAGTGGTTTCGAATTCTATCTTGTCCATTAAACTCGTCATTCATAGCTTTGCAACCTTCAAGTCCTCGTAATGTTCCTTATTCCTCTTTTCTAACGGATTGTTTGCAATCTCGTTCATCTCTATTGTACTCTTTCTTTTAAATTGCTCAACCTCCCAAGGTTCCTGGTTTCACTCATTGGTCGAAGAAGCAACTTAGTTTTACCTTTCTTTTTCTCTTCCGTTTTCCCTCCGGTGCCATTCTAGATCTCGGGACGAGATCCTCTCGTAGTGGTGGAGTGTTGTAACGCCCCGAGCCCGATGCTCCAGAAGACTTCCAGATATTCCAAGATTCGTCGTGTGATTTGTTTTGTTCGTTGCATTCATCCTTGCATCATGTGCATTTCATCATGCCATCATGTCATTTAATTTTTAAAAACTCAACTAAATAAATCGAGTGGATCCTCGGTCCATTTAAATCGAGGGATATTCACAATGGTGATTTCTCTTTATAACATATCCTCTCGATATTTAGAGAGCTACTATAAAATATTCCATTAGCTTGGAATTAACCGTAACACACTTGCAAAATTCCCATGCCCTTTCTACTTCAAGTTTGGTCCCTAAACTTTGCCAACATTTCTTTTCCCATTTATCGAGGCTCCTCCTAATTTCTCAACATTTTTGGACACTTCTCAAACCCATCCTAGTTCAAATCATTTGGTTTAAATTCAAAGGAATTTGAATTTATATCTTTCGATCATGCCACTTCTATTTTTCCTGGATCAAGCTCATTTTTGTGAGTCTGGGAAAATTATCCCCGTGCCCAACTCTTTCTCTAACCTTTATTTTCTTCCCTTTTTCTTTCTCTTTATTTTTTGTTTTGAAAAGAGAATTAGAGAGAGAGAGGGAGAAGCAAGCCCAGCCGGCCTCCTGCAGTCCAGCTAGGCCCAACCAGTCAGCCCATCTAAACCTAACCCTAGCCCGACCCTCATCTCTCGCGATCCCCTCGCTCTGCTCGACCCCCTGCCCGATCCCCCACTCTCCCCTCCTCCCTCGATGCGTCGTCGCAGGGAGAGTAGCGCCGCGCCCTCGTCTCGTTGTCGTCGCGCTGCCAGAGAGGAGCAGAGCCCCGCTCCTCCCGACCCACCTCGAGCGCGACCCCGCCGCCTCGCGCCTCCACCTCCTCACCGGCCGGCCGCAGCTCGCCGCGCCCTGCTTCTTCTCCCGTGCGCCGCCACCCACCGAAGGGCCACCTCGCTCGGCCCTCTCCTTCATCGTCCCGATCGGGAGAGGCTCCCGAGCTGCGGCCGCCGCCCGGATCCATCGTCCCCGAGCCCCGCGACCACGCCTCTGCCGCCCCGTCGACCCGATGCGTCCTCGCGTCTCCCTTCCTCCTATCACGCCTGCGCCGTCCTCTGCTTCTTCTACGGCGACCAGGAGCCACCTCGCCCGCGCGTCTCCTCCACCAGCAGCCGGCAGCGCCCGAGGGGAGCCGAGCACCTCCATCCCCATGGTGCTGCGACCCCATCTCCTGCGCGAGATCCGCATCACCGCCGCTCTGCTCCATGCGCCCATCTCTGTTGCATCGCCGTGGCCCTGTTCGCGTGAAGCCCCTGCTCCACCACCATCAGCGCCCAGCGTCTCCGTCCCGTTCTGCCCCTTGCTGCTGCTGTAGGCCATGAGCTCGCGGCTACCGCACGGACGCCAAGACCGAGACCGCCCCGAACCACGTCGTCTCGCTGGATCGTCAAGACCATCTCGGTTTTTGCAAGTACCCCTACGCCCGAAGACGTTGGATGCGCCAAGTACCACGACATACGGCGCTCGATCGACCACCGAACCGAAAACGCCAAGTACCACTCATGTCGGCAAGACTCGCAAGTCGGACCCCGAACGATCGACGTCTCCTGGACCGTGTACAACTACCGTCGCCCCGAAGACGTTGGAGTCATCAAGTACCTCTCCGAACGAACGTGTACCACTACTTCCACTACCGCCACGAGAACGACTACTTCCTCTACACCGCTCCGAACTCGAACCGCTCCGAAAATGCACGCTTCAAAGGTATAACCAACGAGACGATCACCCGTGGACCGAATGCATGTTGTATGAGATGCACCCTATGTTTGCACCGTGCCCATTTGCTTCATGCACGTTCCTCCTTGTTAGCCATGCCATCGTCCCGTGGGAACCCGGTATCCGGGATCACCCCACCATCCTTGCATGACACGTTCCCGACACTTTTCCTTTTGTACCGGTATCTCCGTGAGCTACCGGAACCGATATGTTGCTGTGGCATCATTTTCGGATATGTTGCCGTGGCATCATTTTCGGATATGTTGTCGTGGCACCATTTTTGTTTCGCCGCCGTGGCACCCTTTTCGTTCCGCCATGGTGACCAAATGCTCCTTATCATGCTCATGTCAACATTTTCATAAAAAATGCATAAAACTCGCATATGTCATCCGCATCATGATAACAACATTTAAAATGTTTAAACTTGTTGTTGCATTAAATTGCTAAATGCATATGGGGATTTACCGGATTTGTTGTTTTTATATCTGGCCCCATTTAAATTGTTTAGATGGTATACTTTTGGTTATGCTTCACCACTTGCCATGTTAACCAACATTTAATCTTGTCTTGTTCATAACCGAGAGAGAACTAAATAATTGATGTGGTGTTTCGTCAATATGCAACTCGTTGCATATTGAGCTCCACTTAATGTGTAGGTTTGTTTGTGCACTTTGCCATGTCATGCATATATAAACCGGACATGTGTCATACTTGTTTGCGCACCGTGCCATGATTATGTGTTGGTTGTTTACTATGTTGTTTGTTTCTTTCCGGGTTGCCTCTCTCGTTAGCTTCGGTTTCGTTCCGGAGTTGTGAGGATTCGTTCGACTATGTCTGTTTGTCTTCTTCATGGAATCGTTCTTCTTCCTTGCGGGATTTCAGGCAAGATGATCATACCCTCGAAATCACTACTATCTTTGCTATGCTAGTTTGCTCGCTCTTTTGCTATGCCAATGCTACGATGCCTACAATTTGCTTGTCAGCCTCCCAAATTGCCATGTCAAACCTCTAACCCACCATGTCCTAGCAAACCGTTGATTGGCTATGTTACCGCTTTGCTCAGCCCCTCTTATAGCGTTGTTAGTTGCAGGTGAAGATGAAGTTTGTTCCTTGTTGGAACATGGAGATGTTGTTCCTTGTTGGAACATGTTTACTTGTTGGGATATCACAATATATCTTATTTAATTAATGCATCTATATACTTGTTAAAGGGTGGAAGGCTCGGCCTTATGCCTAGTGTTTTGTTCCACTCTTGCCGCATTTGTTTCCGTCATACCGGTGTTATGTTCCCGGATTTTGCGTTCCTTACGCGGTCGGGTGATTTATGGGACCCCCTTGACAGTTCGCTTTGAATAAAACTCCTCCAGCAAGGCCCAACCTTGGTTTTACCATTTGCCTACCTAAGCCTTTTTCCCTTGGGTTCTGCAGACTCAAGGGTCATCTTTATTTTACCCCCCCCCCCCCCCCGGGCCAGTGCTCCTTCGAGTGTTGGTCCAACCTGAGCGATGTCCGGCGCCCCCTGGGCAACCAGGGTCTATGCCAACCCGACGTCTTGCTCATCCGGTGTGCCCTGAGAACGAGATATGTGCAGCTCCTATCGGGATTTGTCGGCACAGCGGGAGGCTTTGCTGGTCTTGTTTTACCATTGTCGAAATGTCTTGATGTACCGGGATACCGAGTCTGATCGGAGTGTCTCGGGTGAAGGTCTATTCCTTCGTTGATCGCGAGAGCTTGTCATGGGCTAAGTTGGGACACCCCTGCAGGGTATAAACTTTCGAGAGCCGTGCCCGCGGTTATGTGGCAAATGGGAATTTGTTAATGTCCGGTTGTAGATAACTTGACATCAGATCCGAATTAAAACGCATCAACCGTGTGTGTAACCGTGATGGTCTCTTTCCGGCGAAGTTCGGGAAGTGAACACGGTGTTGGAGTTATGCTTGACGTAGGTTGCTATAGGATCACTTCTTGATCATACTTTTATCGACCGTGCTTTGCCTTCTCTTCTCGCTCTCTTTTGTGATTGTAGCCACCATATATGCTAGTCGCTTGCTGCAGCTCCACCTCATTACTCCATCCTTCCTATAAGCTTAAATAGTCTTGATCTCGCGGGTGCGAGATTGCTGAGTCCCCGTGGCTCACCAGATACTTCCAAAACCAGTTTGCAGGTGCCTATGTTACCGAGTAGGTGACGCAACCAAGCTCAAGGAGGAGCTCGATGAAGATTTTGCCCTTTGTATTGTTTCGTTCTAGTTGATCAGTAGTGGAGCCCAGTTGGGGTCGATCGGGGACCTTTGTCGCATTTGGGGTTCTTCTTTTATTTTGGTTCCGTAGTCGGACCTTGATTGTATCTGGATGATGTAATGCTTTATTCATATAATTGTGTGAAGTGGCGATTGTAAGCCAACTATGTATCTCTTTCCCTTATGTATTACATGGGTTGTGTGAAGATTACCTCACTTGCGACATTGCTTTCAATGCGGTTATGCCTCTAAGTCGTGCTTCGACACGTGGGAGATATAGCCGCATCGAGGGCGTTACAGGAACGTCCACTCTTCGGTCCGGATATTATCCAACATGCCGAAGAACAAGTCCGCATTATTCGCGAGAATCTCAAGACTGCGCAGTCGCATTAGAAGAGTCAGTATGACCGCCATCATAAGTACATGGTCTATCAACCTGGCGAAAAGGCTTATCTTCGAGTCACACCAATGAAGGGTGCTCACCGCTTCAGGATCAAGGGCAAGCTAGCTCCTCGCTATATTGGTCCTTTCACTATTCTGGAAAGGCGTGGAAAAGTGGCATACCAACTAGAGCTTCCGCCGAACCTTTCTCAGGTCCATGATGTGTTCCACGTGTCACAGCTCCGCCGTTGCTTCAAGGACCCAATCCGAGGAGTGGATCATGAAGTGCTCGAATTGCGACAGGACCTCTCCTATAAAGAGCATCTGGTTCGCATTCTCGACCAAGCTAAACGCCGCACACCTCAGAAGGTGATCAAGTTCCTCAAAGTTCAGTGGTCGCACCATTCTAAAGATGAAGCCACTTGGGAACGTGAGGATCGTCTGCGCGAAGAATACCCCGCACTGTTTCCTTCTACCTCCTAAATCTTGGGACGAGATTTCTTGTAGTGGAGGAGATTTGTAACACCCGGATAATTAAGCTACATTGAAACTCTACTAATGATGCCACATCACCTCCGTTACTATTGCTAATCTCTCGTTAGTTCAAAACCGGTTCAAAAATCAAATTCAAAATATGTCAAACAACGAAAGTTTTCAAACCTCAAAACAAAAATGTTCGCTGGGTGCCAAATATTGCACTGGCAATTATGGTGTAGAAGACACAATTTTATATAGTGCTTAAATGCCCTAAATTAAATAAAACAGAAAAGGAAAACAAATAAAAAGAAAAGAACCAAAAAAAGAAAAGAGAAAAGAAACCACCCAACCCCCCTTGGCCAACTGGCCCAGCTAGCCAACAGCCAAACCGGCCCAGCCGGGTCGGCCCACTCCCCCCCCCCCCCCCGTTCCACTGGTCGCCTCCTTCCCCGCGCCCTGTTCCCCCGACCGCACCATGAACAGGAGGAACAGGGGCGCGTCCCCATCGCACCACCTCGCTGTCCCCGCCGAGGGGATAAGATCGCCAGCGCCGCGCCTCCTCGGGTCTCCTCCCCACTCCACCTCGCGCTCCCTCTCGGCCTCTCCCTCTCCCCTCGTTCCCCACTCGCCCGTTAGCCTCCGCCGCTCGCCGCCGTCGATCCTGCGCTCTCCGACGACATCGAGCCCCAGCGAGATGTCGCGGAGCTTCGCTGCCCTCCGCTGCATCGCCTGAGCCGAGCCACTAGAGACGACGGGCTTGGCATCACGCGGATCGAGCTCGTCTCCTTCTTCTTTGTTGTCGGTGACCGCCGCCGTCTTCATCATCCCTGCTGCTACTAAACCCACCAGGGGCCAATCATCCGCCACGCGTCCCTAACATAGTGAACCTGCAACATTTCACCTCCGGTTCATCTGTCCGAAAACGCAAAACACCGGGGATACTTTCCCGGATGTTTCCCCCCTTCGCCGGTATCACCTACTACCGCGACTGGGCACCCCTAGCAATGCTCATTGTCATGTCATGCATCGTCATGCTTATGTTTGCATTGTATTTACTGTTTCTTCCCCCCTCTGCTCTCCAGTAGACTACGAGACCGCCGCTGCTGCTGCCCAGTTCGACTACGGTGTTGACGACCCCTCCTTCTTGCCAGAGCAACCAGGCAAGCCCCCCCCCCCCCCCCTTGATCACCAGATATCTCCTATTCTTCTATCTACTACTTGCATTAGAGTAGTGTAGCATGTTACTGTTCTACTCCTATTCTGTTGCATAGCCTGTCATTATTGCTACAGTCATTGATACCTTACCCGCAATCCTAAATGCTTAGTATAGGATGCTAGTTTATCATCATTGGCCCTACATTCTTGTCAGTCTACCTTGCTATACTATCGGGCCGTGATCACTCGGGAGGTGATCACGGGTATATACTATACATATATACATACTATACAGATGGTGACTAAAGTCGGGTCGGCTCGTTGAGTACCCGCGAGTGATTCACGGATTGGGGGCTGAAAGGACATTTGTCCCGACTGCCCTCTGTGTGGATCTTTGTGGCAGAGCGACAGGCAGGTTGAGACCACCAAGGCGAGAGGTGGGCCTGGCCCTGGTCGGCGTTCGCGGTTACTTCATAATAACACGCTTAACGAGATCTTGGTATTTGATCTGAGTCTGGCCAATGGCCTATACGCACTAACCAACTTCACGGGAATAGTTATGGGCACTCGACGTCGTGGTATCAGCCGAAGCCTTCTTGACGTCAGCGACTGAGCGGCGCGCGCCGGATTGGACTGGAATGCCTGCTCTTGTATTAGGGAGGCTAGGACTGCTTCCGGCCGCCCTCGCAACGTGCAGGTGTGCAATGGGCGATGGGCCCAGACCCCTGCACGCATAGGATTTGGACCGGCGAGCTGACCTCTCTGTTGTGCCTAGGTGGGGCTGCAACGTGTTGATCTTCCGAGGCCGGGCATGACCCAAGAAAGTGTGTCCAGCCAAATGGGATCGAGCGTGTTGGGTTATGTGGTGCACCCCTGCAGGGAAGTTTATCTATTCGAATAGTCGTGTCCCTCGGTAAAAGGATGACCCGGAGTTGTACCTTGACCTTATGACAACTAGAACCAGATACTTAGTAAAAAACACCCAGACAAGCTCCACAGACAACCCGGTGATCGCTTTTCCATAGGGCAACAAGGGGAGGATCGCTGGGTAGGATTATGCTATGCGATGCTACTTGGAGGACTTCAATCCACTCTCTTCTATATGCTGCAAGATGGAGGCTGCCAGAAGCATAGTATTCGATAGGACTAGCTATGCCCCTCTTATTCTGGCATTCTGCATTTCAGTCCACCAATATTGCCTCTTTACACATATACCCATGCATATGTAGTGTAGATCCTTGCTTGCGAGTACTTCTGATGAGTACTCACGGTTGCTTTGCTCCCTCTTTTCCCCCTTTTCCCTCCTCTTCCCGGATGCCGCAACCATACGTTGGAGCCCAGGAGCCATACGCCACCGTCGACGACTACTACTACACTGGAGGAGCCTACTACTACGTGCAAGCCGCTGACGACGACCAGTAGTAGTTAGGAGGATCCTGGGCAGGAGGCCTGCGCCTCTTTCGATCTGTGTCCCAGTTTGTGCTAGCCTTCTTAAGGCAAACTTGTTTAACTTATGTCTGTACTCAGATATTGTTGCTTCTGCTGACTCATCTATGATCGAGCACTTGTATTCGAGCCCTCGAGGCCCCTGGCTTGTATTATGATGCTTGTATGACTTATTTTACTTTTAGAGTTGTGTTGTCATATCTTCCCGTGAGTCCCTGATCTTGATTGTACACATTTGCATGCATGATTAGTGTATAATTGAATCGGGGGCGTCACAGTCACGCTATGGGAAAGTTGTCAGCGGATTAGATTTGTGGAATATTGTGCTCTCTACGGTGGTATGTGGAATTTGTTTTGCAGAGCCGGACACAATTCTTGTGTTCAAAATCTTCTTGCAATGCCGAAGACAATCTGTGCACCAGACTCATCGTCATTGAAGCCTGGTTCAGGGGCTACTGAGGGAGTCCAGGATTAGGGTGTCCTCGGACAGCCGGACTATATGCTTATGCCAGATTGTTGGACTATGAAGATACAAGACTGAAGACTTCGTCTCGTGTCCGTGTGGGACTCTCCTTTGCGTGGAAGGCAAGCTTGGCAATTCGGATATGTAGATTTCCTTCTCTGTAACCGACTCTGTGTAACCCTAGCCCCCTCCGGTGTCTATATAAACCGGAGGGTTTAGTTCGCAGGACAACAACAATCATAACCATAGGCTAGCTTCTAGGGTTTAGCCTCGACGATCTCGTGGTAGATCAACTCTTGTAATACTCATATCATCAATATCAATCAAGCAAGAAGTAGGGTATTACCTCCATAGAGAGGGCCCGAACCTGGGTAAACATTGTGTCCCCCGCTTCCTGTTACCATTAGCCTTAGACGCACAGTTCGGGACCCCCTACCCGAGATCCGCCGGTTTTGACACCGACATCGACCATCCTTGTAGTATTGACGGGCTGGTCGTCGAGCACTATTGCAGAGATGGAAGCCGCAGGTGCCAGCGAGGTCTCCGCGGACCCATGCGAGCTCGTGTACATGCTAGCACCAGTGCCCGTGCCCGTGCACGCCCCTCCATCCACCGCGGCGCCGGTCCCCGTGCGTTTTCCTGCAGCCGCCGCGCCTGTGCCCATGTGTGTGCCCCCCGTGACAATCCACAACTATAGGGGGTCGTTTGTAGACTTCTTTGATAAATAAGAGTGTCAAACCCAATGAGGAGCTAAAGGCAGAACAAATATTCCCTCAAGTTCTATCGACCACCGATACAACTCTACGCACACTTGATGTTTGCTTTACCTAGAACAAGTATGAAACTATTTTGCAAGAATAAAACTACAAGTACTTTGTGAGAATAAAACTACGGATAACATGCAAGGCAAAAAACTGGAAAGCTTTTGTTAACAAGAAAGTCATTTGTCCCTAGGCAATCAATAACAAGTACCGATAATCATTCTTGTATATCTATATGATGGAGAGGCATGAGCTAACATACTTTCTCTACTTGGATCATATGCACTTATGATTGGGTTTATCCTCTTTATCCCATATGCAACCCACCATACGCAACAACCCACCTACTTGGGTTTAAGCTTCTGTCACTCTCGCAACCCACCATAAGCGAATCATGAACGTATTTCAACACCCTACAACGGGGACCCCTCACGTTTGCACAAGACGGAGGGCACTGAAGGACAACACCATAAATAAAATATTCAATCATACCAACTAGGATCACGATTAACCCACAGGACAAAACGGATCTACTCAAACATCATAGGATAGCCAAATATCATTGGGAAATAATATATGGAGTTGAGCACCATTTTTAAGTAGAGATTACAGCGGAGAGAAGGGATGTTACACCGCTGCATAGAGGGAGAGAGAGTTGGTGATGACGGTAGCAAGATTGTCGATGTAGATCGTCGTCACGATCCTAGCCCCGGCGGCACTCCGGCGCCACCAAGAGAGAGGGGGAGAGAGCCCCCTCCTTCTTCTTATTCCTTGGCCTCCCCCCTAGATGGGAGGAGAGTTCCACCTCTGGTCCATGGCCTCCATGGCGGCGGAGGGGCGGGGCCCCCTTTGAGATTGGATCTCCCTCTCTGTTCTCTTCTGTTTCGCGTTTCCCAGATCTGGCCCTTCACGGTTTCTTAAATTGTAGGAGATCCATAACTCCGATTGCGCTGAAATGTTTACACGATTTTTTCCATAAATTATGTTTCTTGCGCTAGAAGAAGTGCCCCAATTGACTTTTGAGGAGGGCACAAGATACCTGGGCGCACCAGGGGTGCCCGGCACGCCCTGGTAGGTTGTGGTCACTGTGGGGCCCCGTTTGTGTTGATTCCACCTCCCAAAAATCATAATTATTCCAAAATAATTCTCTATAAATTTTTATCGCATTTCGACTTCGTTTGATATGGATTTTCTGTGAAAGAAAAAACATGCAACAAACAGGAACTGGCACTGGGCACTGGATCAATAGGTTAGTCCAATAAACCATATAGAAGTTTCCAAAATATGTGAAAGTTGTGTAATATTGTCATGAAACAATCAAAAATTATAGATACAACGGAGACATATCACCCCTCAGCGGCATGGGACGCCATCGTCAACCGCTACCTCGCAGCGCTGCCAGTTGTCGGCCTCCTGGACCCGGCCCGTCGATCGCACGACAACAAGATGTTTGATTTCCAAGTGAAGAACATTTTGTGTTGTCTTGAAGACTTCAACAACGGCAACCCTCGCGGAATACATGAGCGCGAGCCATGGATAGAGCACTAGGGTGGAATAGAGTATGATGATACAGGTAAATATAGAGAAGACAAAAAGGTAAGAAAGTCTCACATCAATGCGGATAACCAACGGGCTATGGTGATGCCCATCAATTTGATATCAATGCGAGGAGTAGGGATTGTCATGCAACGAATGCACTAAGAGCTATAAGCGTATGAAAGCTCGTCATGAAAACTAAGTGGGTGTGCATCTAATCCTATAATGAAAAATTCCCACTAGTATATGAAAGTGACAACATAGGAGACTCTCCATATGAAAAACATGGTGCTACTTTGAAGCACAAGTGTTGAACTAGCATGCCCCTTCTCTCTTTTTCTTTTCTTTTTTTCCTTTTTCTTTTTTTTCCTTTTTCTCTCTCTCATTGTCCGGAGTCTCATCCTGACTTGTGGGGAATCATAGTTTCCATCATCCTTTCCTCACTGGGGAAATGCTCTAATAATGAAAATTGATGATCATGACACTTCTATTTACTTACAACTCAATATTACAACTCGATACCTATAACAAAATATGACTCTATATGAACGCCTCTGGCAATACCAAGATGTGCAATGATCTAGCGTAACAAGCATAAAAATGATGAACGGTGGCTGTGCCAGAAATACTATGTCAGCTATATGATCATGCAAAGCAATATGACAATGAATGCTCAAGTCATCAAAACGGAAGCGGTGGAAGTTGCATGGCAATATATCTATGAATGTCTATGGAAAGGCCATAATAGGTAGGTATGGTGTTTTTTTGAGAAAGACATAATAAGGCTTATGTGTGATAGAAAGTATCATATCATGGGGTTTGGATGCACCGGCGAAGTTTGCACCACGTCTTGAGGTGAGAAAGGGTAATGCATGGTACTGTAGAGGCTAGCAAATTGCAGAAAGGTAAGAATCTGTACAATCCATGGACTCACATTAGTCATAAAGAACTCATATACTTATTGCAAAAAGTTTACTAGCCCTCTAAGCAAAGTACTACTATGCATGCCCCTAGGGGGGATAGATTGGTAGGAAAAGACCATCGCTCGTCCCCAACCGCCACTCATAAGACAATCAATAATAAATCATGCTCCAACTTCATAGCATAACGAGAGACTATACGTGCATGCTTCGGTAATCACAAACCTTAATACCAATATTCCTACTAACCACAACCGTTTACTAGTACCTCCCACATATTATCATCTCTATATCGCAAAACAATTGCAAGGAATCAAACATATCATATTCCGTGATCCACAAGTTTTATGTAGGATTTTTTGACTAACCATGCAAATGACCAATTCATGTTGACTCTCTAAATAGATATAAGTGAAACATGAGAGTTTAATTCTTTCTGCAAATGACCATACTCTAATAAATATAAGTGAAGGAAAAGAGCATCCTACAAATAACAGTTTTCCATGTGAAGAGAAACAGGCAATCTGAACTTCAAATGATATAAGTGAAGCACATGAGGCATTCTATAAATTAACCATGGACTATCTCATACCAGCATGGTGCATGAAAGAAAAGTGAAAACTAAATGCAAAAGACGCTCCAAGATTTGCACATATCACATGAACGAAACGAAGACAAAAACATACCGATACTTGTTGAAGAAAGATGGGAAGCCTTCCGAGGCATCCCCAAGCTTAGACGCTTGAGTCTCCTTGGATATTTACTTGGGGTGCCTTTGGCATCCCCAAGCTTGAGCTCTTGCCTCTCCTCCTTCTCCTCATATCGAGACCTCCTTGATCTTTGATCACTTCATCCACACAAAACTCAACAGAAAGCTCGGTAAGATCCGTTAGTATAATAAAGCAAATCACTACTGTAAGTATTGTTTAAAACCAATTCATATTTTGTTTTTGCATTTTAGCTATGGTAATATAACTTTTCCATGGCTTATACCACTGATAGAATCGATAGTTTCATCAGAACAAGCAAAACAATGCATCAAAAATAGAAGTTGTCTTAAACATGACAGTCTCTAGCAATCTGAACATCTACCATACTTCTGGTACTCCAAAAATTCTGAAACATTAGGACGAAATAAAAAATTTGTATAGCAATAGTGTGCAAAAAGTTTCACAACCTTTTGACGTTCCAGTAAAAAATGAAAATTCATGCGCTACAGCCAAAGTCCTGTTTGTACACCGCACATACCAACAAGCAATCTAATCATCCTAAAGGCAAACCTTCGCACAATAATTTTACAGTACAAAGGATTTGTATAAGGGGATAATTATTTTTGTTGAAAATTTTCTGTAATTGAGATTCACAAAGTTTCCATGGGCATGAATAAAGTTCAAGGAGCTCCCCCGTTCAACGGTGTTCGTCTTTCTCACTTTCATTTTTCTTTTTGTGAAGTTTTAAGTTCCCCTCTATATTTTTTTGTTTTTAAACTTTATAAAAGCACTCAGCAGAATAAAATGACTCTCTAAAACATCCGGGTTGTCTCCCTGGCAGCGCTTTCTTTAAAGCCATTAAGCTAGGCATAAAGTGCTCAAGTAATGAATCCACCGGGATCCAAAGGTATATCAAAGCCAATTTTAATTAGCAATGATTTTGCATTTAGTAGTGAGCACAAAGAAACATATATCATGCAGTGATGAAGTCTAACCCTCTTCCTATGCATCGGCATGTCATCAAAGAAAAATTCATGCACGTCAAGTAAAGGCCAATACATATCATAGGCGGTTTCTTGCAATTTTATCGTGTTGGAAACATAGAGAGGTGGAGATGTAGTTCCTCTCACATAATAATTGCAAGTAGGAGCAGCAAGCACATGCATATTATATTCATCAAAATTATCATGAGCAACGGTAAAAGGCAACCATCAATGTAATCCTTAATAAGAGAAAACTTCTCTGATATAGTGTAGTTGGGAGAATTCAAAAAGATAATAAGACTATCATGTGTGGGTGCAATAGCAACAATTTCATTCTTAACATAAGGAACTATAGCAAGTTCATCTCCATAAGCATAATTCATATTAGCATATTGGCCACAAGCATAGCAAGCTCAAGTTCATCAAAAAGGGATGTTTCAAGCGAATCAATGGGATCATAGCAATTATCATAGCATTCATCCTTCGGTAAGAACGAAGGGAAATTAAACAATGTATGAGTTGAAGAGTTACTCTCACTAGAAGGTGGGCACGGGTAGCTAATCCGCTCTTCCTCCCTTTGTTCTTCGCTCTCCTCATCATCTTTTTCATCCAATGAGCTCATAGTTTCATCAATTCCTTCTTCCATAGACTCCTGCAAAATATTAGTCTCTTCTTGGACAGCGGAGACTTTCTCAATAAACACATAAATATCGTAATTGTATTTATAATTATCATAGCAATATTTAAGGATAGCAAAATTTTCAGGTATATAAATCGAATCATCAAAATCTTCATACTTTTCAAACAAAGATTCAATTTCATAAGCACCCTTAAAAGCAACAAATTCTTCTATTTGTTCCACATCGTAGTAATCATATGTACCATTAGCATAAGAAGCTAAGGTTTCATTATCATTAAATTTGCATGAAAAGGGAAGATGTGGAGCGTTCATCCTAGAGCAACAAGTATAATCATATCTAGAGCAAGATTCCAAGCATACCATTTCAACATATGAATTTGATCCCATAATAGTTTCCCTTTTTGTGTCAAGCAATAATCCCTAAAGTATTCACGTTGATCCAATGTGTCTCCTATTATCAAGTTGAATGGGGTTTTCTCAGGATTATCAAAGTATTGCATAATATTTTCCACATAACGAGCATCAAGGGTTTTAGGAGGTTCCCCATCTCCATGAGTAGCAAGTACCACTAATTTTTTTGTGTTTCGTGTTCCATATCATAACTAAAGATAGAGAACAACTTAGAACTGGAAATAAAAACTACTTTGTGATAAAGCAAACAAGCACACACGAGGATATTCACCCCGCACTATTGCTCCCTGGCAACAGCGCCAGAAAAGGTCTTGATAACCGACAAGTATAGGGGATCGTTTGTAGCCTTCTTCAATAAATAAGAGTGTCGAACCCAACGAGGAGCTAAAGGCAGAACAAATACTCCCTCAAGTTCTATCGACCATCGATACAACTCTACGCACACTTGACGTTTTCTTTACGTAGAAGAAGTATGAAACTATTTTGCAAGAATAAAACTACGAGTACATTGTGAGAATAAAACTACGGATAAATTGGAAGGCAATAAAAGTGGAAAGCTTTTGTTAACAAGAAAGTCAGTTGTCCCTAGGCAATCGATAACAAGTACTGGTAATCATTCTTGTAATGCTATATGAGGGAGAGGAATGAGCTAACATACTTTCTCTACTTGGATCATAACGCACTTATGATTTGAACCCTAGCAAGCATCCACAACTACTAAATATCATTAAGGCTGTCAAACCCAACCATAGCATTAAGTATCAAGTCCTCTTTATCCCATACGCAACAACCCACCTACTCGGGTTTAAGCTTTTGTCACTCTAGCAACCCGCCATAAGCGAATCATGAATGTATTGCAACATCCTACAGCAGGGACCCCTCACGTTTGCGCGAGATGGAGGGAACCAAAGGACAGCACCATAAATAAAATATACAATCATACCAACCAAGATCACGATTAACCCACAAGACAAAACAGATCTACTCAAACATCATAGGATAGCCAAATATCATTGGGAAATAATATATGGAGTTGAGCACCATGTTTAAGTAGATATTACAACAGGGAGAAGGGATGTTACACCGCTTCATAGAGGGGGAGAGAATTGGTGATGGCGGTAGCAAGATTGTTGATGTAGATCATCGTCCCGATCCTAGCCCCGGTGGCACGCCGACGCCACCGGGAGAGAGGGGGAGAGAGCCCCCCTCCTTCTTCTTATTCTTCTTCCTTGGCCTCCTCCCTAGATGGAAGGAGAGTTCCCCCTATGGTCCATGGCCTCCATGGCGGTGGAGGGGCAGGGGGCCCGCCGAGATTGGATCTCCCTCTCTGTTCTCTTCTGTTTCGCGTTTCCCAGATCTGGCCCTTCACAGTTTCTTAAGTTCCAAGAGATCCGTAACTCTGATTACGCTGAAACTTTTACACGATTTTTTCCATAAACTATCTTTCTTGCGCCAGACGAAGGGCCCCAACCGACCTTCGAGGAGGGCACAAGATACCTGGGCGCGCCAGGGGGTACCCGGCGCACCCTGGTGGATTGTGGTCATTGTGGGCCCTCGTTTGCGTTCATTCCACCTCCCAAAAATCATAAATATTCCAAAATAATCCTCCGTAAATTTTTATCGCGTTTGGACTTTGTTTGATATGGATTTTCTAGGAAACAAAAAACATGCAACAAACAGGAACTTAAGAAACTGTGAAGGGCCAGATCTGGGAAATATACACTGGGCATTGGATCAATAGGTTAGTCCAATAAATCATATAAAAAGTTACCAAAAATATGTGAAAGTTGTATAATATTGGCATTAAACAATCAAAAATTATAGATACAATGGAGACGTATCACCCCTCAGCAGCATGGGACGCAGCCGTCGACCGCTACCTCGCAGCGCTGCCAGTTGTCGTCCTCCCGCACCCCGCCCATTGATCGCGCGAGGACATGATGTTTGATTTCCAAGTGAAGAACATTCTGTGTTGCCTTTAAGACTTCAACAACGGCATCCCGGAGGACGACAATGACAACGCCGGCGCGGCACATCGCATCCACCGCCGCCAGAAATAGTTCTTTTGGGTTTAATACAGTATACCGGTTATATGAATATAAATTCGCAGTGTGACTGAATGAAAGATATGGTTTGAACGAACTTGCGTTTTTCAATCTTAATTTACAGACTTATCAAATGATATTCTTTTGAAAAAAATGTCAATGGTTTTTAAATATAAAACGCTCATCGCAAACGTTTTAGTTAGAACACTCGTATGCAAACCGACAGCTTCCCCAGGAAGCCAAGGGAAAATGTGCCGTGCAGGATTTGTGCAGCTCTTGATCGCAAACGTTTTAGATAGAACACCCATATGCAAAGTGGGAGCTATGGTCTTCCCCCGTAAGTCAAGGGAAAATTCGCAGTGTAGGATTTGTGCATCTCTTCAACGCAAATGGTTCAGATTGAATACGGTATGCAAAGCCAGACTTCAGCACCAAGCCAAGAGAAAGTGTGCCGAGCAGGATTTGCACACCCCTTCAACACAAATGGTTGTTTTGGATGACCCATGTGCAACCACGTACAGACAATTTGGTAAGATTTGTATCTGTCATATTGAGTATATTGCCATTTGTCAAACTGGAAAGATTGACATTTGTTGATCTAGTAACACTGCCATTTGTCAACCTAGTAACACTGCAATTTGTCAAAATATGCAGCTAAAAATCACTAGCACTATCTAATTTTTGCAACTAAAATTTCAGTAATTAAGCATAGATTTCATTCATAGATTAAGCAGTTGTTCTAGAGGGATGCTATTCCGCGCGCGCTCGTTGCGATGAGCGATTTCTGATAAGAGCTACGAAGTAAACTTTCCATTTTAAATAAGCCAGGATGAGAGATAGAAAAGGAAACATCCCAGCCCCACCAGTTGAAATCACAGGGGGAGATAAAAATATGAAAGGCACACCCTGGCCCCGCCAGTTGAAATCACGGGGTTGATTTTTTGATGTTGAAGACAATGTGGTGGGCCCCTTTGTCCCTGTCCGAAAGCATGCAGCGCCTGAAGCTAATCGCGTGTTGCGACGCACGGCCGCGAAGGAGCCTTTTCGGTTGTTCTATATACAAACAGTTTAACTCGACAGCTGAACCAACCAAAATTTTCCCCAATGTTGCCAACCACATACTGAAATAGCTAGTTCAACTATATCTACTAGCTAATTTTAAGTACGTTGTACAGTTTCACCACATCTATAGTCAGATGAACTGAACAAAATAGCCCCTAAATACTACTACTACAGAGGGGCTTTGTACTACTTCCGGCAACCTCTGCTCTTTCGAGCGTGCTTAGTAAGAGGCAGAGGAGGAGGAGCCTACCGACGATCTGGACAACTGCAATACGGTGCCTGCCGCTGCTGCACCTTCAGCGACGCTCACCTCAAACTCCCCTCTGCCGCTCTAGACGACCCCTCTCAAAGCAGTGGTTCTCCTCATAGTCTCCTTATGCCTCGCCTCTGCGGCGGTGTGTGCTGCGGCCATGGCGGAGGTAAGGCTCTTCACGTGCTCGACGAGGCACTCCTCCTTCTCCCGCAGGAACTCGGCGTAGCGCGCAAGGTCGCTGACGCACGTGCGGGCCTCCACCTCCGTCTCCCACCTTCGAGCGGTGGTGGCGGAGCGAGTGATGACCCCGACGATCAATGGTGGGCTGGCGACCATGGCGGCTGATGATGGGGTGGCGGCCATGACCACCTCCTCTCGCTTTCAGGCCGCGGCGACGAGCGGATGATGGCCACGGTGGCCAACAGTAGGGTGGCGGCTACGACGGCCACCTCCCGCCTTTGGGTCACAGCGGCAGAGCGGGCATTAGCCCTGGCTTTTGACGGTGGTGTGGCGGCAACAGCTCCCGACGGGCAGCGATGGTAGAGCGTGTGGTGGGTGTCCGCGCACACCCAACAGGGACGCCACGCGCACTACACTACATCAAGGACTACGCCGCCACCGCGGTGTAGCATCCCAATTGGAGCTGTCCTCTGATGAAGGCGGAGTGGCTGAGCGATGATGGTGGAGTGGCTGAGCGACGACGATGGACCGGTGCCATTGGCGACTGTGGGAGAAGCAGACGAGATAAGCTACAGGGAGA
The DNA here is from genome assembly GCA_963921465.1 of Triticum timopheevii. Lineage (NCBI taxonomy): Eukaryota > Viridiplantae > Streptophyta > Magnoliopsida > Poales > Poaceae > Triticum > Triticum timopheevii. Next base: position 203,285,253 of record OY997270.1, read on the forward strand.
GAGCGGAAAATGCGATGCAGGACTCGCCAGTCGTGAGGGTTTATATAGAAGGCCGGTAAGCATTCGGATTTTGGGGGATTTCACCGAATCGGGCGGGAAGCTTGCTTGGGAACCTGCAAGGTTGCGCGGGAACGGGCTCACCGACGATTCATTAGCGCCACTGCGAGGCATCGTTTGGCCAAAATAACGCCCCCGTGCGTGATGACCCACAAATATATGGGATCAATTGTAGCCCTTTCGATAAGTAAGAGTGTCAAACCCAACGAGGAGCAGAAGGAAATGACAAGTGGTTTTCAGCAAGGTAATGTCTGCAAGTGCTGAAATTGTAAGTAACAGAGTAGTTTGATAGCAAGATAATTTGTAACAAGCAAGTAATAGTAGTAGTAACAAAAGTGCAGCAAGGTTGCCCAGTCCTTTTGAGGCAAAGGACAGGCCAAAATGGTCTCTTATGATAAGCAAAGTGTTCTTGAGGGTACATGGGAATTTCATCTAGTCACTTTCATCATGTTGTTTCGATTCGTGTTCGCTACTTTGATAATTTGGTATGTGGGTGGACCGATGCTTAGGTGTTGTTCTTACTTGAACAAACCTCCTACTTATTATTAACCCCCTCGCAAGCATCCGCAACTATGAGAACAGTATTAAGAATAAATTCTACCATAGCATTAAACTTTTGGATCCAATCGGCCCCTTACAGAATAGCGCATAAACTAGGGTTTAAGCTTCTGTCACTCTTGCAATCCATCATCTAATAACTACCCCACAATGCATTCCCTTAAGCCCAAATATGGTGGAGTGTCATGTAGTCGACGTTCACATGACACCACTAAGGGAATCACAACATACATATCATTACAATATCGAACACATATCAAGTTCACATGATTACTTGCAACATTATTTCTCTCGTAACCTCAAGAACAAAAGTAACTACTCACAAATAATAATCGTGCTCAAGATCAGAGGGGTATTAAATAGCATTATGGATCTAAACATATAATCTTCCACCAATAAACCATATAGTAATCAACTACAACATGTAATCAACACTACTAGTCACCCACAAGCACCAACCTATAGTTCCGGTACAAAGATTGAACACAAGAGATGAAATGGGGTTAGAGAGGAGATGGTGTTGTTGAAGATGTTGATGGAGATTGCCCTCCCCAAGATGGGAGAGTTGTTGGTGATGACGATGACGATTATTTCCCCTCCGGGAGGGAAGTTCCCCCAGCAGAATTGCTCCGCCGGAGGGCAAAACTGCTCCTGCCCAAGTTCCACCTTGAGACGGCGGCACTTCGTCCCCAAAGTCCTCTCCTTATTTTTTCTAGGTCAAAATGACTTATATACCAGAAGAGGGGTAATACGTTTCCAACGTACCTATAATTTTTTATTATTCCATGTTGTTATATTATCATTCTTGCATGTTTTACCATCATTTTATAATCATTTTATATCGTTTTTTTTGTACTAACATATTGACATATTGCCTACTGCCAGTTACTGTTGTTTGCTTGTTTTTTACATCACAGGAAATCAATACCAAACGGAGTCCAAACGCAGCAAAACTTTTTGTGCATTTTTTCTGGACTAGAAGACACAAGATGGGCCGAAGAAGTACCACAGGGGTGCCCCGAGGGGGGCACAATCCACCAGGACGCGCCTGGGGGCCCAGGCGCGCCCAGGTAGGTTATGCCCACCTCGGTTGCTTCCCGCACCGCCTCTTGCTCTATAAATACCCCAATATTCCAGAAACCCTGGGGGAGTCGACGAAAATGAATTCCAGCCGCCGCAAGTTCCAGAAACACCAGATCCATTCTAGACACCATCACGGAGGGGTTCATCATGTCCATTGGTGCCTCTCCGATGATGCATGAGTAGTTCTTTGTAGACCTACGGGTCCGTAGTTAGTAGCTAGATGGCTTCCTCTCTCTCTCTCTCTCTCTCTCTCTCTCTCTCTCTCGATTCTCAGTACAATGCTCTCTGGAGATCCATATGATGTAAGTCTTTTTGCAGTGTGTTTGTTGGGATTGATGAACTTTGAGTTTATGATCAGATATATGTTTTTATCCATGAAAGTTATTTGAGTCTTCTTTGATATCTTATATGCATGATTGATTATAGCCTCATATTTCTTCTCCGGTATTTGGGTTTTGTTTGGCCAACTTGATCTATTTATCTTGTAATGGAAAGAGGTGCTTTGTGATGGGTTCGATCTTACGGTGCTTGATCCCAGTGACATAAGGGTAAACGACACGTATGTCTCGTTGCTATTAAGCATAACAAGATGGGGTCTATTTCTACATAAATAGATCTTGTCTACATCATGTCATCGTTCTTATTGCATTACTCCGTTTTTCCATGAACTTAATACAGTAGATGGATGCTGGATAGCGGTCGATGTGTGGAGTAATAGTAGTAGATGTAGGCAGGAGTCGGTCTACTGATCTTGGACGTGATACCTATATAATGATCATTGCCTGGATATCGTCATAGTATTTGAAGTTCTATCAATTGCCCAACAGTAATTGTTTTCCCACTGTTTGCTATTTTTCTCGAGAGAAGCCACTAGTGAAACCTACGGCCCCCGGGTCTCTTCTTTAATATATTTGCCTATGCGGTCTATTTTTATTTGCTTCTATTTTTAGATCTATTAAACCAAAAATACAAAAGTACTTTGATGCACTTTATTTTATTTGCGGTCTATTTATCCAATCTGTTACAACTTTCTCCTGCCTCCATGCCAATTTCTGGCGCCGTTACCCGAAAGGGTTGACAATCCCTTTAACACGTCGCATTGCGAGTATTTGTTATTTGTGCAGGAGCTATTTATGTTGTGTTGCGTGGTTCTCCTACTGGTTTGATAACCTTGGTCTCATCATTGAGGGAAATACCTACTGTCATTGTGCTGCGTCATCCCTTCCTCTTTGGGGAAATACCGATGTAGTTCTAATAGGCATCAAAAGGAATTTCTAGCGTCGTTGCCGGGGAGACATCATCAACATCAACCAGGTTCCTAATCACAAATCTCATCTCCTTGCAATTTACATTATTTCCCATTTGCCTCTCGTTTTCCTCTCCACCACTTCACAAAAATTAGCCGTTTTATTCACCCTCTTTTTCGTTCGCCGTTTTCTCCTCAGATCTGTTTTTGAGTGCAATCTTGTTGTGTGGTCACCATGACTCAAGAGAACACCAAGTTGTGTCATTTCTCAAATACCAACAACAATGATTTTATTAGCACTCAGATTGCTCCTCCCGCCATTTGTGCGGAGTCTTGTGATATTAATACTGCTTTGTTGAATCTTGTTATGAAAGATCAATTTTCCGGTACTCCTAATGAGGATGTCGCGTCCCATCTTAACACATTCGTGACATGCAGAAGAAAAAAGATGTGGACAATGATGTTGTGAAGTTGAAATTATTTCTGTTTTCTTGGCTAGATCGCGCAAAAATTTGGTTATCTTCTTTGCCTCGCAATAGTATCGATTGTTGGAATAAGTGCAAGGATGCTTTTATTACTAAGTATTTTCCGCCCATAAAAATCATTTCCCTTAGAGCCCAAATCATGAATTTCAATAAACTTGAACATGACCATGTTGCACAATCTTGGGAAAGGATGAAATTGATGCTAAGGAATTGCCCAACTCATGGGTTAAATCTTTGGATGATCATACAAATACTTTATGCGGGGTTGAATTTTGTTTCTCGTAGTCTTTTAGATTCTTCTGCGGGGGGTACTTTTATGGAAATTAATTTGGGTGAATCTACTAAATTTCTAGACAATATTATCACAAATTACTCACAATGGCATACCAAAAGAGCTCCTACAAGTAAAAAGGTCAATTCGGTAGAAGAAATAAATTCTTTGAGTGAAAAAGTTGATGCTCTTATGAAGTTGGTTGCTAATAAAAGTGCTCCTATTGATTTTAATGATTTGCCTTTGTCTACTTTGATTGAGCAAAACTATGATGCCATAGATGTGAATTTTATCTCGCGAAACAATTTCAATAGCAATGCTTATAGAGGTAATTTTAATCCTAGGCCTTTTCCTAGTAATTCCTCTAATAATTATGGTAATTCATATGGTAGTCCTTCTTATAATAATAATAGAAACACCTCTGATCTTGAGATAATATTAAAGAATTTATCAATATTCAAAAAGTTTTCAATGCTACAATAGAAGAAAAGCTGAATAAAGTTGATGATACGTCTAGAAGTATTGATAGAATTTATCATGATGTAGAAACTCTCATGATGAAAAATTTTGTGCCTAAGGTTGAAGAATCAATTAAAGCTCTTTATGTTTATATGGATGAAAGTAAGAAAAGAACTGTTATGCTTAGAGCTAAAAGAGAACTTTTAGAAAAAGCATTTTGTAGTGATTGCTTTCATAAAAGTGTTGAAGATCTTAAATGATTGGTGTTTATTCTATTGATTCTTTTATTAGTAAAATTAAGATTGATGAGAAAGGGACTAGAGAAGAGTCAATTTAGCTAGAAGGCATCCCGATAATTCGGAGGGTGAAAATCTTGTTGAGAAAATTGATAAAAGTGGGTTTGAAGAGGTCAAAACTTTAACTAGTGATGTGCCCACTATTTTGGATTACAAAGACTTTAATTATGATAGTTTCTCTTTGGTTGATTGTATTTCTTTGTTGCAATCCATGATAAATTCACCCTATGCTTATGAAAAAATAAAGCTTTTACTAAACATATTGTTGATGCTATGATGAAAGCTTCTGAAGAAAAGTTGGAACTAAAAGTTTCAATTCCTAGAAAATTACATGATGAATGGGAACCTACCATCAAAGTCAAGATTAAAATTGTGAGTGTTTTGCTTCATGTGACTTGGGTGCTAGTGTTTCTACAGTTCCGAAATCTTTATGTGATGTGCTTGGCCTTACTGATATTGAAGAATGCTCTTTAAATTTGCACTTGGCGGATTCTACTATTAAAAAGCCTATGGGAAGAATTAATGATGTTCTTATTCTTGCAAATAGGAATTATGTTCCCATAGATTTTATTGTTCTTGATATTGATTGCAATCCGTCTTGTCCAATTATACTTGGTAGACCATTTTTACGTACTATTGGTGTCGTGATTGATATGAAAGAAGGTAATATTAAATTTCAATTTCCACTAAGGAAGGGTATGGAGCACTCCCCTAGAACAAGAATTAGGCCACCATATGAATCAACCAAGAGGGCATCGTATGGATCTAGAATTAAAAATGACAACACTTAGATCCTTCGTGTTATGCCTAGCTAGGGGCGTAAAATGATAGTGCTCGTTGGGAGGCTACCCAACTTGTATCTTTTTGCTTTTTGGTTTTCTTGCTGTTTTCAATAAAATACCCAATTATTCCTCTGATTAGATGTGTTTTTGTGGTTTGAATTAGTGTTTGTGCCAAGCAAGGCCTTTGGGATGGTTTGGGTGAGAGTTGATTTGATCTTGCTGCAAACAGAAACTTTTGCACTCACGAAAATAATTCCCATTTTTAATAGAAGAGTGATTTTGAGCTAATTCTTTTTGCAGAATATTGATAAACAAATTATTCACATTGGCCTAATTTTTCAGAATTTTTGGAGTTACATAAGTATTCGAAGTTTCCAGATTGCTACAGACTGTTCCGTTTTTGATAGATTCTGTTTTCTTTGCGTTGTGTGCTTGTTTTGATGATTCTATGGTTTTCTTTGAAGAGTTTTTACCAAGAAAAGTTGGAATACAGTAGATATAATGCAAAAATAAAATATGAATGGGTTTGCAACAGTACTTACAGTAGTGGTTTGCTTTCTTATACTTACGGATCTCACGAAGGTTTTGTTCAGTTTTGTGTGATTGAAGTTTTCAAGTTTTGGGTGATATTACGATGGATGAAGGAATAAGGATTAGCAAAAGGCTAAGCTTGGGGATGCCCGAGGCACCCCAAGATAATATTCAGGAAGTAGCAAGCAACTAATCTTGGGGATGCCCCTGAGTGGCATCCCCTCTTTCTTCTAGCAACCATTGGTATTTTACTTGGAGCTATATTTTTATTCGTCACATATTATGAGTTTTGCTTAGAGAGTCTTGTATGATATGAGTCTTTGCTTATTTTGCTTTGTGTTTTAAGTCTTGAATCCTTGCTGGACACACCTTTTTGAGAGAGCCAAAAATTATGTTATGCTTGCTCTTATGCTTCACTTAAATTTTTAGAGCCATGGAATTGCTCTAGTGCTTCACTTATATCTTTTTGTGCACGGTGTGCTTTGTTATTTTTGAAGAAATGCTATCATGCTTCACTTAGATTTATTTGGGAGTTAGTAAATTTTTTAAGAAATTCTCTCTTGCTTCACTTAAATTATTTTGAGAGAAAGAAATACTATGCTCATGTTCTTCACTTAAATTTGTTTGAGCTTATTAAAAGCAACATATGAAACTAGTCCAAAAGTGATAGATATCCAAGGAGGATATAAAAAACTTTCATGAAGATCACTGGAAAAAATAAACTTGGTTCTTTGTAATGGTTTTCATATATCACGATATGATATGTGAGTCATGTTGATGAGTAATTATGCTTTTGTAAGAATATTGGTGTTAAGGTTTGTGATTCCCTATGCAAGCACGAAAGTCAATAGTTATGAAATGAAATTACATCCTACTTGTGGTGCATTATTCGGTGTTAATTATGCTTAATGCTCGCTTACGAGATTTTTCGTTTCTTGGTTGGACGCTTCTCAGTCATTATGCTAGCCTTCATTTGCACTAAGTATGATCACTACTTGTGCATCCAAACCCCTTTAAACCAGTTTTGCATATGAGTCCACTATACCTACCTATATGCAGTATTTCCATGCCGTTCTAAGCAAATTTGCATGTGCCATCTCTAATTTTCAAAATAAATTTCTCTTTTGTGTGCTCATACCGCTCGTGAGGCGGTGAGAGGTGGCCGATGTTTTCCATGCTAGATGTGTTATTCTCACGATGAGTGTTTATTCACTTGTCATTGCACGAGAGTACGGCAAAGGTATTAGGGATGCCCAGTCCTGAAATGAAAAATGAATTTACTTTATGTTGTAAAATAATAAATTCATTGGAAAGTGTTGGAATGGAGGGCACCCGTGGATACACTTAGCCATGGGAAGTGAAAGTATGGTGGAAAAAGGAATAAACTTTATTTCTTGTTTGGGAACCGCCTATGATGTGTCTAGCATGGAAAGTGTTGGTAACTCTAAGTCGTTTCCGTTGGTGGGAAAAGTATGCCTCCCAAAATATTTTTATCTCTCAATTTTTTCTTTGAGCTCGGGACCTCTACAAATCCCTACTTCCCTCTACGAAGGGCCTTTCTTTTACTTTATGCAATTTTTATTTTTAACTTGAGTCTCCATCTTCTCTTATAAAGCACCAACTAAGGGGCACTATGATCGTACTTGAGCATTGGGTATAGCTAGTATTCGAGTGTGTTTCGTGAATGGATCAATAATTGAGCATAATGGGCTAGGGATAACTTGCTTTAGCATTGATATTTTGAAATACATGGTTGCTTGTTGATATGCTTGAATATTAAAGTCTTCATGTCAAAACTAGACTATTGTTTTGAACCATATAAAAGTCCAAATGTCCATGCTACACAGAAAAGAATATGTGATGAACATGCTAGGTAGCATTCCACATCAAAAATTATGTTTTATCATTTAGCTACTCGAGGACGAGCAGGAATTAAGCTTGAGGATGCTGATACGTCTCCAACGCATCTATAAATTTTATTGTTCCATGTTGTTATATTATCATTCTTGGATGCTTTACAATCATTTTATAATCATTTTTATATCATTTTTTGGTACTAACCTATTGACATAGTGCCTAGTGCCAGTTGTTGTTTTCTACTTGTTTTTTACATCACGTGAAATCAATACCAAACGGAGTCTAAACACAACGAAACTTTTATTAATTTTTTCTGGATCAGAAGACACAAGATGGGTCGAAGAAGTACCAGAGGGTGCCCAAGGGGACAACCCACCAGGGCGCGCCCAGGTGAGTTATGCCCACCTCGGTGGCCTCCCCACCGCCTCTTTTCTCTATAAATACCCCAATATTCCAGAAACCCTAAGGGAGTCGACAAAAATCAATTCCAGCCGCCGCAAGTTCCAGAAACGCCAGATCTAATCTAGACACCATCACGGAGGGGTTCATCATGTCCATCGGTGCCTCTCCGATGATGCGTGAGTAGTTCTTTGTAGACCCACGGGTCTGTAGTTAGTAGCTAGATGACTTCCTCTCTCTCTCTCTCTCTCTCTCTCTCTCTCTCTCTCTCTTTCTCTCTCTCTCTCTCTCTCTCTCTCTCTCTTTCTCTCTCTTGATTCTCAATACAATGGTCTCTTGGAGATCCATATGATGTAAGTCTTTTTGCGGTGTGTTTGTTGGGCTCCGATGAACTTTGAGTTTATGATAAGATCTATGTTTTTATCCATGAAAGTTATTTGAGTCTTCTTTGATCTCTTATATGCATGATTGATTATAGCCTCATATTTCTTTTATGATATTTGGGTTTTGTTTGGCCAACTTGATCTATTTATCTTGCAATGGGAATAGGTGCTTTGTGATGGGTTCGATCTTACGGTGCCTGATCCCAGTGATAGAAGGGGAAACGACATGTAAGTATCGTTGCTATTAAGGATGACAAGATGTTGTCTATTTCTATTTCCATGAACTTATGTAACATCCCAATTTTCAATTTGGATGTTATACATAGATCATCATATGCATATCATATTTATTCTTGCATTTTGGTTGAGATCCTAGAAATCTTAAGCAACTCAAGGACCCATGGAGAGCGTTGGAGGTTTCACAAAATTCATATTTGAAATTATTTCAAATTTGAAGAAAAGGATCAATTTGGTTTTATTATTTTTCTCTCCAATTATTTCCAATATTAAAAATAAATGAGCAAAGATAATATGACTTCTTCAAATTCAGAGAAATATTGGAGAAAGAATTGTAAAATCAAATTATGATTTTTCTGATATTTATTTTCTATTTATTTCGAATTAGAAAAATATGCATTCTTCAAAATTGCATTTTTAGGCTAGAAAAATGTTCACCTTGGTCTAAATATCCTATTTAGACGGTGAAAATTGTTTTTGGCATTTTTAGAATATTTTTTATTTTATTAGGATTTTCTTTGGCGGAATTTAATTTAAAAAATAGTTCCGCCCGATTGGGCTGAGGCCCAGCCGAACCGGGCCGCCGCCGCCTTCCCCCGCGTGGGCGTGCGTGCCGCCGCTGGACTCGGTGTCCGAGCTAGACACCGCCGCCGCCTTGCCCCCTCCTCCAAGGCACCCCTCCCCCCTTTATAAGTGCGCCCAGGCCCCCCCGGACCCCAAGCCGAGCGCCTCCGCCTCCCGCGCCGCCGCCACTGCCGAAGCCGCTGCCGCCGCTCTGCCGCCCTCGCCTGCCGCCGCCGCCGCTACTGCCCGCTGCCGCGCGCCGCCGCTGCACCGCCCGCACCGTCGACCACCGTCGTTGCCGCCGCGGATCTCGCCGGAGTCGCCGCCGTTGACCCCGTTTGACCGATCGGTTTTTCCCGGTTAAACCTTGTTTTTTTTAGTTTTCCGGTTTATTATTTTAGATCGGTTTTCGTGGGTTTATTTTAGTTAGCGGACGTTCGTCCGTTCGTTCGTTTTAACGAACGTTGTTCGTCGGTTAGGTTCAGACAGCGAATGTTCGTTCGTTTGTCTTTTCTTTTTATTTTATTTTCAGATAGGGACTTATCCGCGATTATTTTTATCGCGATTCAGCCCCTGATCTTCAAACTAGTATAACTTTTTACTCGTTTATGCAAATTAGATGAAACTAGTGCCAAAATCTTCGTCTCGAAGCCCTCTTTCTAGTTAATCAACTTGAACATGATTTTGGTACTGTAAAATTTGACTTAATTCAGATTAGTAAACGATATTGTTTTCGTTCATATTTTGAGTTTCGTTGCTCCGTTTGAGTTGAATCTTTTTGCAAATCGTAGCTAATCACATGTACCTACTGTTAACGAAATCTTGCAGAGGTTTGCCCATTATTTGTGGTCGATTCTTGTGGGGAAAAGTGCGCAAACCTCTGCAGAGTTAGCCGTGTCCCCGGTTATGGACGTCTTGAGTATCTAGTACTTGAATCTATTGATGTGATCTCATCACGTTACTCTAATTAATTATGATGTTTGGTTAATGATGATAATTTTAATTGGGATTTGAGTTGGGGTTACCTTCTCAAATAATGGGCAACATGGGAGTAGTTAAACAAATTTATTCCGTTGTTGTAGGGGAAAACTAGCTTTATGCAAAATCATGAAACTTACAGCCTCCACCAGCCAAATATTGCATGTAGATATAGTTCTTGCATTATCATTGCTTTACAGTGTAACTATGCCAGCATATTCCATGTGCTGACCCATTTCGGGCGGCAACATTGATGTAGGGTAGAACCCTAGAGGTCGATCTTTCACGTTTGGAGCGGATCCCTATGAGGAACATGAAGAACACGAGGAGGGGAACGAGGGAAAAACACGAAAGAACACTCGACCAACAAGAACAAAGTCACACATGTGCTAGATCCAAGAAACACAAAGAGATACACGGTCCAAATCCGACAAAGGACGATACAAGTGGTGGTAGCTCATCTCCGAGAGGAGGTCTTGAATCCATGAGGGGTCTTCCCGTAAAGGGGTCTTGAATCCAGGTGGATCTTCTCCGAAGAGGCCGCGGTCTCTAACGAGGAGGAGATCCGGATGGATGAGCAAGGCTCTATCTCACAAATGAGCTAAATCAACGCTAACCCTAACTAGGATGAGGTGGGGAGTATATATAGTCTAAGGGACGAAGGGGTACATGGGCTTCGGCCTAGATGCGCTGCACGCAGGCAGGGGGGCCGGATGTCCGGGCGTCGGGCCGGATGTCCGGGCCTTCCCGAGACGCCGGATGTCCGGGCTAGTGGGTCGAATGTCCGGGCTGGTGGAGTCGGTTTCGGTGCTCTCTGAATAGCTTGCGCCGGATTTCTGGGTAGGTGCCAGATGTCCGGCCCGTCGCGGGGCGACGGATGTCCGGGGGTCGGTCGAATGTCCGGCCGCTGTAGAGTCGCCTGGCGTCCGTCTCTCTCTGGTCTTCTTCTGGTTGGTGGCGCCGGATGTCCGGGCTCCTGCCGAATGTCCGGCCGTTGTAGCTCCGCGGCAACTCCACTTGAGGCACTTGAGGCACTTCTTGATCCGCTTCCATGTGGACTTGTCCTATGCTTCGAGCATCTCCATGGCTGTCTCCTCGGTTCCTGAGCATACATAGTGTCTTTGCATTAGGTAGCAACCATGTCTCGCACAAGTGGAAAGGGGGAGCATTTAGGAACGGGTTGACCTTGTTTCCAATGGCGTATGTTAGAGGTCTCGTCGTATGTCCACTTGGGGCTTGGGGAGTAGTCATAGTGTACATGGGGATGATCGTCGGATGCTCCGCATCATCTCCCCTCCCTTGGGAAAGATCCAACCTTGGATCGAAAACCTCATCACCATGGAAACGGTTGTCGTGGACGGACTTGTAGTTGGACGAAGTGGAAGACATGGCGCAATCCAAGTACTCCAAGGTGTCTCCGGAGTGGTACACATGCAAAAAGAGCAAACACAAACGACACTTGGAAATACAATGGTTAGCGCACACAAGGTGTCCATCATGTAAGAATGAGTCCGTGCGGCAAGATTGTTCATGGCAAAGCGCATGAAGCTTATCAAGATGATATAGAATGATATGCAAAGCGTTCATGGGAGAAAAAGCATTCATTGTGCATACAAATGTGTTGTGAATATGATCAATGCAACGATGGTGCAAAATGATGTCATAGTGAGATGGTTTATTAATAGCATGAATATGGCAATGGATGCTCAATATGATTATGTTATCATGCAATTGATGGTAGGCAATGTGATCATTATGTATGAATATGCCATCAAGAAAGATCACAACAAATTTGCTAAGGAAGTGCACAAGCTCATATATCATGGATGACATAGAAATACAAGATGCAACAAGGCAATCATAATGTGAGTCAATCCATGCATAGGGTGCAAACTTGCAGTGAGTATGATATATCCATCAAGCATGACATGTGGGAGAACAATCAACAAATATGGAGGTGTGAGTGCAATGTGCCAAAGGAGTGTTGATGTACCAATCCTCGATGTCGTGGCATGAGTGGAACTCTGAAGGTGCATCCAATAAGTCCGAGCGCTCCTCAATGTGAAGGTCCATAGAGCCAATCTCCAATGTCGCTCCTCCGTTCGCGAGATGTATCATGTAGACAATAAGAAGGAAACAACAATGAAAGAGTGACCCATCCAATATGCAAGCTTGAGTATGCCTCAAAGGGAAGGAGTTCACCTTATGAATGTTCCGGAGATGTTGGAGTTGCACATCATGCATGCCTTCACATAACCAATATGTCCCATGACGGTAATGCCTTGTGAATCCTTCAAAACGAAAGAACATGACAAACACTCGGAAAAACAAATGAGGTTAGCGAAAGTGCAAAATCTATCATTCGTGTGGTAAAATACCCAACAAGTGTATGCATCATGCTCATCATAAGAGAGTACAAGGGAGCATTTCATAGTATGGAGGCATATGATCCGAGAACAACCAAATACAATAGGCTCAATCAAACAAGCATGCATCACAAGTAAGGTGTCAAAGTCTCCAAGATCAATAAGCATAGTATGGTTGCACTCAATACAAGTGGATATGAAAGAGGCAACTAATGGACACAAGAGACAATGATCAAGATATATCATGTGAGAGGCATGAACATATATGCCATCAACCAAGAAAGCGAGTAAGAAAGGAACATGGGTGATGCGAGAAAGCAAGCGATCATAGTAAATAAGTCGAGCAAGCTAGTAGTGCGAAGATGCAACATACTAGGAGGAATCATGGCAAGCATGTCATTGGTGAAAATAGTGTGCATGAATATTTCACATGACATAGCACAAGCATGAAAGCAAGATATGAGCAAAATATCATTAATGTATTGGCAAGAGGCCATATATGAATAGCAATAGGACATCATGACTCTCCCAACACAACAAGCATCAAAAGCATGGGGCACAAAGAAATCATGGCAATAGCAACAAGTATCTCCACCAAGCATGCAAATACACATAGAAATAGCATAATGGTGAATCAAGGGTAGATGCAAGCAAGGGTCACAATTACATGGCAACATCATGTAAAGAGGCATAACATGCAAAGTGAACATGATAGTATGGGCATAAGGTGACAAGTGGTAAATAGCCCATAGCCATGTGAGAGCCAAGTAGAAGAGATGCGCGTAGTCCTTGCGTGAACGGAATGGTAGTAAGGATAGTCCCCGGGATCCCAAGTCATCATTGATCTCAAGAGCTCGTTTCGTCAACTCTTGGGATTGAGATGTTGACGAGTATACATGAGTACCTACACAAAAAAACAAAGGGAAAATTGTGTGTGCGTGGTATATGTACACATCATCCATCATGATGCGCACATGCATGTCTCGGTTAGCACAAAATATCCAATGCGCAAATAAATGAGATGCTTGATATAGAAACATGTCATCCATCATGAGAGGTTTGTTATTATGTATGGCATAATGGAGACTCAAAGGATGTAATGCATCATGAGAAATATCTAGAGCATTGTTATTCATGGTATGCATATGGTGCATACAATTATGGGAATCATGCAAATTATGAAATGCATCAAGATCTCCTAATATGTATGAGGAAACTATGGGGGTCTCCTCATGAGCATGAGTAGCAACATCACATGGAGAATATTGACAACATCCAAAAAAGCATATTTGGTTCAATGTGATCATGGCATTGCATAGTATATGAATTGCGCAAATCATGTAAAGGAAGCATGGCAATATCATCACATGAAAAACAAAAGCCAATGACCATCATCTCGTCATCTATGCCATAAGTGCAAATGGGATTGATCTTAATGGGGCATGCATAGTTACTATGTTGAGATTGTAATGATGCAATATGGGAGATCTCACTCATAGCATATGACAAGTTCAATGGGTTGTCAAACATGATGTGACCAAAAGAATTTTCACATGATATCCTATGGAGCAAAACATCACAACTAGGTAACTCAACATGCTCATCATCATATTCATCATAAATAGGTAAGTCAAGGCATGAAGAAGTCTCACTAGCATGAAGCATGGGAATAGGTGGGTCAACATCATGGGAGCAATCGATGTCAAGAGAGTCCACTAGTGGGACAAGAGAAGCACCATCACCTATGTTACCTTTGGAGCGTCGCTCATGTGTTGTAGGTGAGGTGTCGAAGATCCATCCGTTGTCATCTTCATCTTGATGGAACCATGTGGGGGTGCATCATCGTCCACCATAGCCATCATCGTCTCCATTGGAGGGATGGACTCGTCGAGGATAGGCATGTCGTCATGTAGGAGACCTAGCACCAAAGAAGAAAACACACTATGAGTAGAGGTTAAGTCGTTAGAATCATAGTGGCCTCACATGCCGTGTGAACTACCTCACTCGCTAAGTGTTGTGGCTCACTCACTCCCTCAAGGATGAACTCACTCATATGGTTGGTGGAGTCACTCAAATGGCACTCAACCTCACATAGGATGTGTGGCATGCTCTCATCTATGGGGCTAGTGGTGGTCACACTCATCCTCTCATAGGAAATGCTCTCAATGTCACGTATGGAGTCACTCATGTCACTCATGTGGTAGTGGCTCTCCTCACATGGCACTTGGGGCATCTCTTCATATGTGGGTGTCGGAGAGATGTAGGTGCAAATGTCTCCATGTGCGGTAGCGTAGCTTGACTTGGAGTATGAGTAAAATATGGGCGCTGTATTCATGTTGTTGAAGAGGTTCGCGCTCGTTGTCGTAGTTGAAGGGGATGGCCCTTGCTCGATCGTCTTGTCACCGTCTTGGTGTGGGAGGCCCATATGATGTGGCACCTTGTAGCTCGTCTCCATGACCGAAGGGAATTTCCCATGCTCGGCCATCTTCCTTGAGGGGCTTCTGAAGATGGAAGTGTCGCCCTCGCTTGTAGGTGGTCGCCTTGGACTTGATGAAGTCATTGTAGGCGTACTCATGGGAAGTAGGCAAAGTTGTCGTACGTCCAAAGGCGAAGATGCCTTGATAGCACTTGGCGAAGATGCCGAAATGGTGGTGGTAGCCGTAGCTCCATCTTTGTGGAGCTCGTCTCGCGGCTTCTCTTTTGCTCATGAAGCTTCAACTTGGTGTGAAGTAGGGCTTGTTGGGACTTGTGCATTTGTGCTTGTGGAGCATCTTCATGATGATGATGATGTCGTTGTCGTGCTTGAGCTCGTAGGCGTTCATCGTCGTCGTGCACATGATGCTTGGAGGTGACTTGCCCTTCATGATGATGTTGATCACGAACGTGATGGTGGTCGCCATGTAGATGTGGACATGAATGAATTGCGCTTGCGTCATTTTCGTGCTCCGAAGACTTGTGGCTTGAACGTCGCCGTCGTGAAGATGACGAAGGGGAAGAAGACTTGATCAAGGCCCGAATCTCCTCCATCCTTGCATCTTGCTCCTCTTTTTGTACGAAAAGCTTCTTTTCGATGTAGTCCCTTTTCCTTGCTTTGGAGTGAAAAATGTCGATGGAGATGTTCTCAATGCGCTCTCGCAATCTTGATTGTGTGCCTTGCATTTGTCATTGTAGATCGAAGATGGACGCTTTCGTGTTGTAGTTGTTCACGCCGTCGTGGTTGTTGAGGACCGGAGATGAAATG
The DNA here is from genome assembly GCA_963921465.1 of Triticum timopheevii. Classification (NCBI taxonomy): domain Eukaryota; kingdom Viridiplantae; phylum Streptophyta; class Magnoliopsida; order Poales; family Poaceae; genus Triticum; species Triticum timopheevii. The sequence continues at coordinate 203,301,046 of OY997270.1, forward strand.
CCTTGCCTATCCATCACAAGACTCGAGCAAGTATGAGTGGGAGAAAGAGAAAAACTAGACCAAATGTACCTTGACCGATGTTCGAGATGGATCAATGATCACTCAAATGTGTAACAAGGTGTAGGTGCATCTAGTGCCACCCCTAGTTGGTTTTGGAGTATTGACGACAAAGTTGGTTGAGGGACTGATGCGTTTGTGAGAATTGCAGGATAACGCAGGTAGTGTCCCTCATTGATTCGGTTTACCTACCGGTGATGACCCCTAAAAATGTATGAAGACATTGAAGACAATGGTGGTATGAGAAGATATTCATATTGAAGACTATGACATGAGAAGACATTGAGTGAAGACTTTGGAGCGTGAAGACTGTGTGGTTTCGTTGTTTCCTTTTCTTCTTTGTTGAGTCATAGGAACCACTGTACTGTTAAGTGGGGTCCAAGTGAACTAAGTCAGAGTGACTGAAGTGATGCTCAACTCAAATCCTATGTCTTCGAGCGAAGACAATGAGAGCAAACCTTATCCAGAGCTGGATGAGTCAGCTTTACTTATAGCCCAAGTAAAGTTGTCGCGTGTGTTTGAAATCTGACCGTTGGAACACGTGTCAGTTCCCTAGTGACCCAGGGTCATTTTGGACAAATCAGGTCGGGTTGCCTAGTGGCTATAAATAGCCCACCCCCTACACCATAAATTGGTGGCTGCTTAGAGTTTGTGCATGGCTTTTGTCGTTTGAGAGCAACCCACCTCGAAGCATTTGAGAGAGAGAAATCCTTGCGAGGACAAAGCCCAAACACCCAGAGCCAAAGAGTGTTAGGCATCACTGAAGTCTTTCTGTCTGTGTGACTTGAAGACTTATTACACTTGAGGACTATGAATCCTCCAGCCGGTTAGGTGTCGTGTTCTGAGCATCCAAGAGTCATTATGGATTGCCGGTGAACGAAGTCTGTGAAGGTTTGGAAGTCTCCCTTGAAGACTTACCAGAGTGATTGGGCGACGACTGGGTGTCCTTAGCTCAAGGGGAATAAGGTGAAGACACGGTCTTCTGAGTTAAATCTCAGCCTCCCTAACCAGACGTACAGTTGTCACAGCAACTGGAACTGGTCCAACAAATCCTGTGTCTTCAACAAGCAACTGGTTCTATCCCTTCCCATCCTTACTTTAGTTTCTCTTCGTGAAGTCATTGCCTATATGTGTATCTGTTTGACTTCATTGCTTGACTACTACTGTTGATTGGCTTCATACTATCTTCCATTCTGATCCTTACTACCTAGCTGCTATCAGTCCTGTACTTTCACATCATTGCATACTTGACTATGGCTTGCTTAGGGTAGTTTATCTTCCGCTGCATATCAATTAGGTCATTTCTGTTGTTTGTCTTCGAAACTTCCAAGTTTTGAAGACTTTCATAAAAATCGCCTATTCACCCCCCCCCCCTCTAGTCGATAGTAGCACTTTCAATTGGTATCAGAGCAAGGTACTCCCTTGTTCTGTGTGATTCGTTTTAACCACCTGGAGTTTCACCTATGTCGACTGCAGGGATAATCAAGGTCTCTGCTGCTTGCCCCGTGTTCGATGGAACTGAATATCCCTACTGGAAGAATAAGATGCGCATGCATCTTGAAGTCATTGATGTCGACCTCTGGTATGTCATCAAGAATGGCGTTCCCAAAACTGGTGAAGGTGTCACCCCCACTGATGTCAACAAGTTCATTCAACTGGACTCTACTACGAAGAACATCATCTGTGGTCATCTGACCAAAGGACAGTATGGTCGTGTGAGTGTTCTGGAAACGTCGAAGCTAGTCTGGGACTGGCTGTCCAAGGTCAACGAAGGCGTCTCAACCCAAAGAGATCAAAGAATCAGTGTTCTTCGCAATCTCTTCAACCGCTTCAAGAGAAATGACAATGAAAATGTCCAGCTCACGTTTGATCGCCTCACTGATATCACAAATGAACTTCAAGCTCTTGGCGCAACTGAGATTACCAAGCTTGAAATCGTCAAAACACTGCTGAGATCACTTGACAGCTCTTTTGACACCCTTGCCCTCATGATACAAGAACGTCCTGACTTCAAGACACTCGATCCGTCTGATATACTTGAGAGGCTCAACACACATGAGTTCCAGCTATCTGAGAAAAGAGATATCTATGGCCCAAACTATGGCCGAACTCGTGCTTTGAAGGCAAAAGTTGCTTCCTCATCTGAAGAAGAATCTGACTGCAGTTCTGAAGATCCTGAAGACATTGGAAGGGAACTTGCTATGCTTGTGAAGAAGTTCCAGAAATTCACAAAGAAGAAAGGCTTCAGAAAGTCTTCACGATCTAGCTCAGGGAATGATGAAGCTTCCACACATGATCACAAGAAGAGAACCTGCCACAAGTGCAAGAAACCTGGTCACTACATATCTGAGTGTCCACAGTGGGACAATGAGAAGAAGAAGAAGAAGAAAAGCAAGGAATATGATTCCGATGACAAGAAGAAGAAGAAATCCTCAAGGTCTTCTAAGTCTTCTTCCAAGTCTTCATCATACAAGAAGAGCTCATCTGGCAAGGCTCGTGCTTTTGTTGGCAAGGAAATGGATTCAGAGGAGGAGTCTGCTTCGGAGGAGGTGGAGGTGGAGTCTGGAGAGGAGTCTGACCCTGGTGTTGCGAGTCTGGCTCTAGCCACAGCCTATGTCGCCAAGTCCATCTTCAACACTGAAGACAATGACTTCCACACCAGCGCTGAAGCTAATGACGAAGACGATCCTACTCCCACCTACTGCTTCATGGCACGTGGTGCCAAGGTAAAATCACGCGATGCTTACTTTCAAACTTCAAGAGATGACTCTGATTGTGAATCCAAACCCAGCTACAAAACACTTGCTAAAATTGCAACTGAACAACAAAAGGCTATGGAACATACTCAAAAACTGTTAGACAAAAGCGATGACCTGTTGGACGCTGAAATGACACGTTCACAGTCCTTAGTTGATGACATAAAAAATCTCCATGCTAAGTACCAAGAACTTGAAGGTCGTCATGAATCGCTCTCAACTACTTATGAAAGGCTCTCCTATGATTATCTTCAAAGGAAACAAGAGCTTGAGAAATTGAGAGCGGCTCATGAAGATCTTCAAAAGGTGAACGAGTCACTTCGCGCTCAACAGATCAGTTCCGCTCAGGAAGGATTTGAACCACCATGTCTAAAATGCATTGAGCGTGATAGTGCTACATCTGTTGCTGAATGTTCCACTGCTGCTACTGTTTCATTGTCTTCACCTACTGATGTGGTCACTAACCCCTCTGCGGATGATACCACAGCTGTTGCTAATGAAAATGCTATGTTGAAGACATTGCTTGAAACAGGGATGTACAAAAGTTTGAAGGGACATCAGACTCTCTGCGATGTCCTCAAAAAGCAGATTCTGAACCGAAACCTTAGGAAAGAGGGTGTTGGGTTCGAAAGGAAAATGAATGTTGATGGCTCGTACTGGAAGCCTGAGCAGTACCCCAAAACCACATGGGTTGCTGCAAAGGAGCCTTCAGTAGATCCATCCACCTTATCTGGCTTTACCTGTGCTAATCTTATTATCATTGATGAATCCTTTGATGCAAACTATAAACTGTTCAAAAACCAGAATGGTGAAGTGTTTGCCAGGTATATTGGTACTAACTGCAGGAATGGACCACCTATGAAGAAGATCTGGGTACCTAAGCAGTACATTGAGAATCTTCCTGTGAATGTCGTCATGACACCACCAAGGAAGAAGACAAACCCCAGACCAATAGCTTCATGTGGCCCAAAGGCTTCATACAGATACAGGACTCACATGAGTCACCCTAACGCCAATGTTTTGCAGGGAAATCATGCTCAGACTTATGAATATGAACGTGTATCTTCGAACCGCTATGTTCATAGGACTAAGAACTTTTCTACTTATTCATATGAGTATCATTCATCTCCTACAAGGCTATTTGCTAGGGCTTCAAAGCCAAAATTCTCAGATGCTGCACTAAGACTCATTGCTTCTAAGCCACCACTGAAGATGTGGGTGGCAAAGAAGAACTAACTCTCTTTTGCAGAAAACGGTCTCCAGCCTGCAATCAATGGCGTCCGATACTATTGCTGGGGACCTAAAACTCATTGAGGACGCACGATAAAATGTCATTATATATGCTTCACATCTGAATTTCTTATCAGTCATACTATGTCCTAACTTTGTTATAAGCTGTGACTGTCCCTATATGTGTCAAATGCATATGCTTCACAACACTTTTGTGAAGCCCATCCTCCTAACTGCACTGTAGGGTACATCACCAAAAGCTTCAAAATGGATTATGCACAGTGGATGCACAAATCATATGACTGGTGATCGAAGTCTTCTCATGGACTCAACCTTACGTCCATCCGACAAGAGTCACATTACATTTGCTGACACTGGTAAAAGCAAAGTATTGGGTCTAGGTAGAGTTGCAATCTCAAGGGATCAACACATGGATAAAGTGATGCTTGTTGAATCCCTTGGTTTCAACTTAATGTCTATCTCAATGCTTTGTGACTTAAACATGATTGTGATATTTGGCAAATATCGTTGCCTTGTACTAATGGAATCTGACAAATCTCTAGTCTTTGAAGGGTATCGAAAAGATGATCTATACATGGTAGATTTCTCAGCAGGTCCACGGCTTGTCGTATGTCTTCTCACAAAAGCTTCAAAATGCTGGCTCTGGCATCGAAGGCTGGGACATGCTGGCATGAGGAACTTACACTCACTCGTCAAGAAGAAGCATGTCATTGGCATCGAGGATGTCAAGTTCAAGAAGGATCATCTGTGCGGTGCCTGTGAAGCTGGAAAGATGACAAGGGCAAAGCACCCCTCGAAGACAATCATGACAACATCTCAACCCTTCGAGCTACTACACATGGACTTATTTGGACCTACTCACTACTCCACCCTCACAACAACTGCCTGTCTCTATGGCTTCGTCATTGTTGATGACTACTCAAGATACACACGGGTTCATATAATTCTTTACAAGACTGAAGTGCAAGATGTCTTCAGGCGCTTCGCAAATCGAGCAATGAACAATTATGGTGTGAATATCAAGCACATCAGAAGTGACAATGGCACTGAATTCAAGAACACTGGACTTGATCTGTATCTAGATACAATGGGAATCACTCATGAGTTCTCTGCTCCATACACACCTCAGCAAAATGGCATTGTTGAGCGCAAAAACAGAACCCTCATTGAGATGGCTCGAACAATGCTAGATGAGTACAAGACACCAAGAAAGTTCTGGCCTGAAGCTATTGATACAGCGTGTCACATCATCAACCGTGTGTACATCCATAAGATTCTGAACAAAACATCGTATGAGTTCCTTACTGGCAAGAAGCCAAACGTCAGTTACTTCAGAGTATTTGGAGCTAGATGCTGGATCAAGGATCCCCATCACAAGTCAAAATTTGCACCTAAGGCTCACGAAGGCTTCATGCTTGGCTATGGAAAGGATTCACACTCCTATAGAGTCTTCAACCTTTATCTATAAAAAATCGTTGAAACTGTGGATGTGAAATTTGATGAAACCAATGGTTCACAGAGAGAGATTCTGCCAAGTACACTAGATGAAGCTCCTTCAAACGAGTCCATCAAGTTGATGGGAACTGGTGAAATCATGCCCTCTGAAGCACAGCCTGAAGAGGAACTTATCATCTCTGCACCAAATCAACCTGAAGATAATGCTCAGACCGAAGACAATCCTCCCAATGATGACAATGGTCAGCCAGAGCAAAATCTTTGTCCTGTTCATCCTCGTGTTGCAAATGAAGTTCAAATAGAGAAGATAATTGACAGCATCAATGCACCTGGTCCGCTCACTCGATCAAGAGCAACACAGCTAGCAAACTTCTGTGGGCACTTCTCATTTGTGTCTATATCAGAACCCAAGAAAGTTGCTGAAGCTTTTATGGAACCTGAATGGATTCAAGCCATGCAAAAAGAACTTCAACAGTTCAAGCTGAATAATATTTGGGAACTCGTCAAGCGACCTGACCCACGCAAGCATAACATTATTGGAACAAAGTGGATATATCGAAACAAGCAAGATGAGCATGGTCAAGTCGTCAGAAACAAAGCACGTCTTGTGGCTCAAGGATATACTCAAGTTGAAGGAATTGACTTCGATGAAACATTTGCTCCTGTTGCTAGGCTTGAAGCTATTCGCATATTACTAGCCTACGCAAATCATCACAACATCTTGCTATATCAAATGGATGTAAAGAGCGCATTTCTCAACGGCAAGATTGAAGAAGAAGTATATGTCGCACAACCACCTGGCTTTGAAGATCCAAAACATCCTGATATGGTGTACAAGCTAAACAAAGCACTGTATGGCCTCAAACAAGCTCCTCGTGCCTGGTATGATACAATCAAAGACTTCCTGAAGAGCAAAGGCTTCAAACCTGGATCCCTCGATCCCACACTCTTCACGAAGACATATGATGGTGAACTGTTTGTGTGCCAAATATATGTGGATGACATAATCTTCGGCTGCACCAACTAGAAGTACAGTGATGAGTTTGGGTACATGATGCAAGAGCAATATCAAATGTCCATGATGGGTGAGCTGAAGTTCTTCCTTGGTCTTCAAATTCGTCAGCAACGAAATGGCATCTTCATATCTCAAGAAAAATACCTCAAAGATTGTCTGAAGAAGTTTGGAATGGAAGACTGCAAAGGCTACACGACGCCAATGCTAGCCAAACACCATCTTGGTCCCGACGACAATGGTAAAGAGTTCGATCAAAAGGTATACCGTTCCATGATTGGTTCTTTGCTTTATTTATGTGCATCTAGGCCAGATATTATGCTTAGTGTTTGCATGTGTGCTCGATTCCAAGCGGCAATAAAGGAATCACATCACTTAGCTGTGAAGCGAATTCTTCGATATTTGGCTTACACCCCAACACTCGGATTATGGTATCCCAAGGGCTCAAAATTTGATTTGGTTGGATTCTCGGATGCTGATTATGCTGGTGACAAGGTGGATCGCAAGTCTACATTAGGCACATGTCATTTTCTTGGTCGATCACTTGTCTGTTGGTCTTCAAAGAAGCAGAATTGTGTATCACTCTCAACTGTTGAATCTGAATACATTGCTGCTGGATCCTGTTGTGCTCAGCTTCTATGGATGAAGCAAACTCTCAAGGACTATGGCATCAACCTGAAACAAGTATCTCTCTTCTGCGACAACGAAAGTGCCATCAAAATAGCCAATAATCCAGTCCAACACTCGAAGACAAAGCACATTGAAATTCGTCATCACTTTCTCAGAGATCATGTTATGAAGAAAGATATCGATATCATTCACGTCAACACTGAAGAGCAACTGGCAGATATCTTCACAAAGCCCTTGGATGAGAAAAGGTTTTGCAAGTTACGGTGTGAGCTAAATATCTTGGAATCCTCTAATGTCCTTTGATCAGGCACACATCCTAACACTTATGCATGTTGATGACTTAGATGTGCAACACACAAAGTAATGTATATCTTCAATCAATGAAGATTTACACTCTGAGTGTGAATACATTAACATGGAATTTGACTTCGGAGCGCCACGATAATTGTGCGCCGTGTCTGGGTCTAATACTTCCTATACGGTGGGTGATGCCACCACCAACTTTCTATGTTTGAAGTGTTTCACTCATGGCGTTATATTGCAATGACTTCGCATTTGGTTTGTCTTCAGTTTCAATTTGTCTTCATGACTTTCTGCACTGTGATGATTTGATTGCTTTCTGATATATATATATACTAGTGTTCTGTCCTCTACAACATTCACTTATAGCTATGTCTTCAAGATTGGATCTTTTGAACTAAGTGAATGTGATCGGACCCCAACCTCTCTATGCTTCCTATCTCAAACTCTATCTGTCCAAATCATATGCATTCTATTGAAACTGTCGAATGTCTTCTCTGCGTCCTAGTCAGCAGAAGGCAAAGAGACAAACATTAAATCTATTTTAAATGGCTTATCTTTATTGTTGAAATCCGGAGAAGCCGGAAAAACTCTCCGACATGCCTGGCGAGCGTGGGAACGTGGGACAACCCTGAGTATGTTGCATGCTTGCCACATGCCCCTCAGATGTGAACCGCTAGGGGCACCAGCGTAATTGCGCTGTGTCTCTCACCTACTTATAAATACTTGTCCCCTGCGGTAAAGAAATCCTTCTTCCACCTCTCCACCTCCGTCAAAACCCTAGCGCCATCGCTAGCTCGTGACGACGCCGGTGACGAAGCGCTTAGCTGCCACGACTTCTCCGACGCCGTCCTCACGCCGGCCGCGGACATCGTCCTCTCCACCGTCGCCGTAGGTGTCCTCCGTCGCCAAGTTAGGGCACGGTGGGCTGAACTGCTCGGTCTCCTATTCTTCCCATCTAGCAGTTCTTCGTGCGGTAATTATAACTCTATTTTTACCATCTTTTTTATCTTCAAGATTCATCCTGTTTACCAAAAGTAGTTTTTGCCTATTCAATGTTAGATCTATTCTGTCTGCATCTCATACTGCCTAGTCGATTCACTTAGATCTCCTATCTAGTTTGATTCCTCACTTGTACTTATTCACGGATTGGTACAAATCTGGAACCAACTCACCTATATAAGTGAATGTCTTCGCATCATGAGGTCAATGTCTTCAAACTGATTTATCTTCAAAATCTTCTGAGAATGCATATGACCTCTTCCCCTTCCCTCGCATCTCTAATGCTGTCACGGGTACATGTCCGTGGGAGAATCCCTTGGTTCTCTTAGTCTGCATTCATTTGTAGAATACTTACAGCATCATATCAATTCTCCTGAAGCCAGTTCCTGCTTGACCAGCAAGCATAAGTCTCTGAAGCCTTTGTACATATTGAAGCCATTCAGTTTGAAGCTCATGGCTGTAGAAAAATCAGCAAGGAAGGGTGGCAGACAGCGCAGAGAAGGAACATCCAAAGATCTGCCTGATGACTTAGCAGAACTATACAAGACATATCCTGAAGAGAACTATCATCAGAGAAAGACGTGAATCCAATGGATTCGACGCTATTGGGCTGAGGAGTGGTTCAAGTACAAGTTTGTGACAAAGGAATATGCAGAGAAGAATGCCATCAAGGGACCTTGGGGTGATATCCCCTATCGAGGCCTTCAACCCAAGAGCCGAGCTGAAGCCATTGACCAAGGCTTCTATCCTTGCATGGTCTGTGGACCACAGCCTGAGAACGCAGATCCCACCTCACTACTATGGTGTCGTGACGACTCTCTCTTCAAGCGCAACTACCAGTTTGCTGTGGCTTCGGCCAAGAAGAACAAGAAGTCCTTGGGTTTGGACTTCAACCCAGGTCCCTCTGCTCCCCGTGTTGATGGCTCCCGTGATGCCAACCCCAATGTCATCGGCCCCTTCTCCAACCTTGACGGCCTCATCACCTACATCGTGGTCCAAGGTGCCAGAGTAGATCATTCTGACAATGATGCTGACTCCGATGATGCCCCAGATCCTCCTCCAAAGCCGCAGAAGCAAAAGAAGACAAAGGCTTCAACATCAGATGCACCTCCAAAGACTTCTCGTATGAAGCCACTGGCCACTGCACCTCCTGAAACCATTGTGCAGTCTGAAGATCAATCCCGTGTCTCCAAGAGAACGGAGAAGAAAAAGCAACTTGTCAGACCATCTGATCAAAGAGCCTTGACTCCTGCCGCAATTCTGCGTGAAGAACCCATTGATCTGTCAAGTGATGAAGATCTTGCTGATGATGCCCTTGAGCAGCTGATCAAAAGCAAAGAAGAAGCAGAAATCTTCAGCAACTTGCCTCTCTTTGATGTGGCCATCATCCACAATTTCATTGATGAGTGGTTCGACACCCCTAATGTCAACTTTGAAGATTTACAGCTTCCCATTGGCCTCAGTGTCGCCTTCAATGGCGCCATTGCTTCTGAGCTAGCTCTCGCTCAGCACATCGTTGAGCTCAAAAACAAGATTGATTATGAGAAGGCTCAATTCAAGAAGCATGTGGCCAAGCTAAGTGTTCAAGACATCAGAAACTTCAAGGTCATGCTGCATGAACTTAAAGAAGCTTTTCTCAAGAAACGCTAAGAAGCTCAAGGCTCTCGAGAGCGCATGAAGATTTTGGCTGATAAGTGTGTGCTTGCCTACAATGAGGCTGAGAAGCGCAAGTCACTTGGCCGTCCTGGCATTGACCCCAGGATGGCTGCAAAGAAGAAGAAGAAGCACCCTACTGAACAGCCTGAACCTTCAAGCCAAGAAGCCCCTCGCATTATCTTCCCAAGCAGCATGACTGGCTCGAAGCCAAAGGTCACCAAAACCGCTTCAGAACAGAAGATGACGAGGGCTGCCGAGGCTGAAGCCAGAAAGAGAAAGAACACTGAAGCCTCTGATGCCGCTCCCTCCAAGAAGAAGCGCAAGACCAAGAAGACTAGGGCTGCTTCCACAGAGCCCTTAGTCATTGAACCCATTTCCATGGTTCGCCCAGCGTCAGAACATCAAGAAGGAAGGATGATAGTTCATGAGCCTGCTTCCGCAGAGGCTCATGAAGCTGAAGATATTCCAGCAGCTGAACCCACCGCTGCTGAAGACATTGGTCATGATGACAATGTAGCTGATGATGAAGTTCTTCCTCGAATCGAACATGACGTGGTATCATCGCCTGTTCATACGAACAGCAAACTCATCAGCATTGGTCGTCCACTGACGCCAATTGCTCAGGATGCATCGTGGGCTAATCACCCACAACTCCAAGACTCCCCTAGTACTCCCCAACAACAACAGCAAGCTACACCCAACGTGCAAGAAGAGGATGAAGACTATGAGGCCCAGCCAACTCCATCTCCTAAGGAGAAGCCAGCATTTCGCAGGCTTCGCAAAGGACAAAGGCCTCAAGTCCCCCTGTCGAGCGTTCCAGAAGGAGAAGTGCAACGTTCACCCGTTGCACGTCAAGTATTTTCTGAACCTGCTCCAACTGTGAATGTCTCCAAGTCTGAAGCACATGCTGCTGAAGACATTCCGGCTGCATCAGCCGAAGAAAATCAAGAAGTACGTGTACCAACTCCCCCAGCAATTGAAGAAGAAGCAGTTCCTGATGTGAACGTGACTGTGCCCGACCCTCCTGCTCGTCAAGAGGAGGTTGACAATGTTGAGGCTGCCACCACCAACGCCAATGAAGCCAGTGACATAGTCATGGCTGATGCTAATGTGGAGCCTGCACCAACCAGTGTGCCTGAAACCAATGAGGCCACTGTGCCTGAAGCTTATGAGGCCCCTGCACCTGAAACCAATGCGGCTGCTGCAACTGAAGCTAATGAGACAACCGCTTCCGAAGCACCTGTTGTGCAGCCTGACGCCTCAGCTGTTGCCCCTGCTCCTGTTCCGCCACCAAGGCCTCACACAATTGAGCAAGCATACAGTCATGGTCAGCTTACCACTGTCCGATGGCCCATTCTGGTGCCTCCGCCCTCTGCCTCAGGACCTCAATTTGACTATCATGTTGAGCATAGGCCTCAGGTCCAGAAGCCAAAGCCAAGGTTGCCAAGGTTTCCAGGTACTGCCAACTCACCAGGGTCCTTCAATGCTAATGGCTTCAAAAGCCACAATACCTTCTTTGACAGCGCCAAGAACCCCTACTCCAAGCCAAGGATATCATCAGATCGGTTCTGGAGCTATCAGCAGAGAAGCTATTACTCCTGCGTTCTATATGATCAAGGGCACATTTTCCCTCATATGCGCCTTGATACTGAAGCCATTGCTGGACTGCCGTGCTTAGAAGAAGCACTTGATTGCTTTCGTGATGCTGGTCTACTTCACTTTGTGACAGACAAAGAACATTGGAATGAAGAGCTATTGCTTCAATTCTATGCTACTCTGCACATTCGCGGCTACTACAGAGACATCAAGACATGGGTTCTCGAGTGGATGACTGGAAATGTTCATCATGAAGCCAAAGCTATGGATATCATCGAGCTTACAGGGCTAGCCACTCCTGGAGAACTGTATGAGCCTGACTGTCAGCTACACCGGAATGCTGTAGAGAGTATCTTCCATAAGCCGGAACCCAATATGAGCCAGATGTTGAGCATGATGAAGCCCTTGCCATCTGACGCAGAATATCCAACAGATTTCTTTGTTGAAGACCTTGAGTATCTGCCTCGCACCATATATCATATCATCAGGCGAACTCTATGGCATGTCAAAGGACATTCATCAGCGACCAAGCTTGAAGGAGCTATGAAGACTTTGGTCTTCTATATTCTCAATGGCATCAGCTTCAACACTCAAGAATTCTTCATCAGGCAACTTGCTGCTTCCGGTTCTGACCTATTTGGTCTGAAGTTTTATGCTCCATGGGTCATGCGCCTCATCAATCGACACTCATCTGTCAATTATCAGCCCTCTGCTCGCAATCATATAATCTTTCTGCCAGAGGTTGATATGTCAGTTGATGCTATATACTCTGACCCTGCCAAGACGCCTCTTTGTCTTCAGAATGTCGAGCACCAAAGCTTCACTCAGCCTATTGAAGGTGTTCAAGCAGCAAAACGAATCTATCCATTGGCTGGTAACACTCGTCTGCCTCATAGAGCACCCACTGAAGCCACTGAAAGCACCATTGCACAAAGGCCTCGGAAGCGTTCTTGGGTTCTGAATGACCGAGAACTTCTTGTGGCCCTTCATCAGAAACAGGATAAGCATCATTTCTGGCTCAAGAGACAGATGCAAAGCCTCTTGGTGGATGTCAATCGCATTCGCAATCTTGCCACCAAGAATGCCTTTGTTGCTCATGAAACTTGCCGGCAATCATGGAAGAGTTTGACCCTGCTCAGTGCTGAAGCTAATCTTCAAGACGATGGCTTCAATGAAAGATTCTAGTTTGACTCCACTCCTCCACGGACTGTTGTCTTACGTCGCACTCCATCTCTTGAAGACTCTGACTATTCTTCCTCCGCGGCAACGATAAATGCCAGAGTGATCGATGATGAAGATGATGCTACTTCACCACCTCCTACTACTGCGCGCATCGACACTGCACCAAGTTCGTCTGCACCGCCAACCAACAACGACAACCCTGCTGCTTCACCTACTCATGACGAGTAGATGCTCTATGTCTTCAAACCTTTTTGGTCATTACTGACAAAAGGGGGAGAAGCGTATGAGTTGATAGTCTTCAAGCGGGTTCATATGGGCGGTTGCATTATATTTTGCTTCGTGCTTACAACTCTTGCCTTTCGAAACTTTTTGGTTCTTTGAGTTGTAACACCTAAACTTGATGGTCGTCTGCTACTTATTTGCTTTACTGTTATGCGATGATAAATTCCGCATGTGCGATGATAACTTCCGCACTTAGATCATTCTGCAGACGTCCATTTTTCATTATGCATGTCATTCTACTTGCTATATCATTTCATGCATGATGAATTATCTTCATAAGTTCAAGTGGATCTCCACAAGTACAACCTGCCATGTGCATTTGCATTCCAAAAGCAAATTACTTATATGCACATCTTCAGGGGGAGCCCTTGCAACTTATGAAGACAATTCCCTATCCTTACAATTTCACATTTTTATCCCCGTTGAAAACTTCAACCAGTTTGTCATCAATCACCAAAAAGGGGGAGATTGTAAGTGTATCTAGTGCCACCCCTAGTTGGTTTTGGAGTATTGACGACAAAGTTGGTTGAGGGACTGATGCGTTTGTGAGAATTGCAGGATAACGCGGGTAGTGTCCCTCATTGATTCGGTTTACCTACCGGAAATGACCCCTAAAAATGTATGAAGACATTGAAGACAATGGTGGTATGAGAAGATATTCATATTGAAGACTATGACATGAGAAGACATTGAGTGAAGACTTTGGAGCGCGAAGACTGTGTGGTTTTGTTGTTTCCTTTTCTTCTTTGTTGAGTCATAGGAACCACCGTACTGTTAAGTGGGGTCCAAGTGAACTAAGTCAGAGTGACTGAAGTGATGCTCAACTCAAATCCTATGTCTTCGAGCGAAGACAATGAGAGCAAACCTTATCCAGAGCTGGATGAGTCGGCTTTACTTGTAGCCCAAGTAAAGTTGCCGCGTGTGTTTGAAATCTGACCGTTGGAACACGTGTCAGTTCCTTAGTGACCTAGGGTCATTTTGGACAAATCAGGTCGGGTTGCCTAGTGGCTATAAATAGCCCACCCCCTACACCATAAATTGGTGGCTGCTTAGAGTTTGTGCACGACTTTTGTTGTTTGAGAGCAACCCACCTCGAAGCATTTGAGAGAGAGAAATCCTTGCGAGGACAAAGCCCAAACACCCAGAGCCAAAGAGTGTTAGGCATCACCGAAGTCTTTCTGTCTGTGTGACTTGAAGACTTATTACACTTGAGGACTGTGAATCCTCCAGCCGGTTAGGCGTCGCGTTCTAAGCATCCAAGAGTCATTGTGGATTGCCGGTGAACGAAGTCTGTGAAGGTTTGGAAGTCTCCCTTGAAGACTTACCAGAGTGATTGGGCGACGACTGGGTGTCCTTAGCTCAAGGGGAATAAGGTGAAGACACGGTCTTCTGAGTTAAATCTCAGCCTCCCTAACCAGACGTACAGTTGTCACAGCAACTGGAACTGGTCCAACAAATCCTATGTCTTCAACAAGCAACTGGTTCTATCCCTTCCCATCCTTACTTTAGTTTCTCTTCGTGAAGTCATTGCCTGTATGTGTATCTGTTTGACTTCATTGCTTGACTACTACTGTTGATTGGCTTCATACTATCTTCCATTCTGATCCTTACTACCTAGCTGCTATCAGTCATGTACTTTCACATCATTGCATACTTGACTATGGCTTGCTTAGGGTAGTTTATCTTCCGCTGCATATCAATTAGGTCATTTCTGTTGTTTGTCTTTGAAACTTCCAAGTTTTGAAGACTTCCATAAAAATCGCCTATTCACCCCCCCTCTAGTCGATAGTAGCACTTTTAATTGGTATCAGAGCAAGGTACTCCCTTGTTCTGTGTGATTCGGTTTAACCACCTGGAGTTTCAGCTATGTCGACTGCAGGGATAATCAAGGTCTCCGCTGGTTGCCCCGTGTTTGATGGAACTGAATATCCCTACTGGAAGAATAAGATGCGCATGCATCTTGAAGCCATTGATGTCGACCTCTGGTATGTCGTCAAGAATGGCGTTCCCAAAACTGGTGAAGGTGTCACCCCCACTGATGTCAAGAAGTTCGTTCAACTGGACTTACTGCGAAGAACATCATCTATGGTCATCTGACCAAAGGACAGTATGGCCGTGTGAGTGTTCTGGAAACGTCGAAGCTAGTCTGGGACTGGCTGTCCAAGGTCAACGAAGGCGTCTCAACCCAGAGAGATCAAAGAATCAGTGTTCTTCGCAATCTCTTCAACCGCTAGCACGATTGCTCAAATGGCGGATACGACACTTGTGCACAACCTATAAGATGCAAAATGGATAAACTTTGTATCCCAAGTATGTTATGTATGTATAGTTCCCGGTGTTTCTCACAAGATGATCCAAGATGATTGGATATGACAATC
Source organism: Triticum timopheevii (assembly GCA_963921465.1). Classification (NCBI taxonomy): domain Eukaryota; kingdom Viridiplantae; phylum Streptophyta; class Magnoliopsida; order Poales; family Poaceae; genus Triticum; species Triticum timopheevii. The sequence continues at coordinate 203,316,603 of OY997270.1, forward strand.
TTATATGCAATGTGGTATGATGCTATGGCACTTGCTTACAAGCTTCTTTGCTCTATTTCTTTTGCTTAAAAGCTTTATTCTTTTTTTTGTATGGCCACTTTTGCACTATGCACAAACCAAGATAGCAATTGTGTATATGAGGGAACAAACTTGTGACACAAGATATGATACCAATATATGCACCACGATGATTTGGTATGTATGCTATGGGAAGTATGATCACTAATGTGCACAAGTAACATTGCCGGACTCAAATGGCTAGTCTCGATAGGCAAGTAACGCAAAATGGGCTAGGGGTTAACAATGCAATGGCAAGGGTAATATACAATGGAGGGATACCACGATATCAAGATGATATGGAAGTTACCGTCCGTGGCGATGATGAGTGGCAGTGTTCTTGATGTAGAAATCAAGATGATGGAGACTCGTCCCTAAGTAGCCGAAACACCTTAGCAAATGGAAAAACCGCGAACTCAAAATCTCAAACGTCAAATGTCAAAATGGTGGTAGCGTAAAGCGGTGGTGGTTTGCACTTGGCAATGCGGAAGTGAAATGATGGGTTATACACGTGTCGGAGTTGAAGTTGCCATCCCTAAGTAGCCGAAACACCTTAGGAGACACAAGCCACAACCCAAACAAGCTCAAACAAAATTGGGTTAAGTTGGGTTGGCGAAATGTATGGTGGGCAAGGTTATGCAGAAGTGGTGGTGGTGGTTGATGAAGAAGTAATCGTCCTTAAGTAGCCAAAACACCTTAGGAGAGTCGAATCACTACTCAAACAACCACTAATGCTATGGGGAACGAAATGGGTTAGGTTGCGGAAGTCGGTGGTGGAAATGCGGATGATGTGGTGGAGGGCCTAGGCAAACTTGCCACATTTTGGAAAATTAGATGGAGTCAAATGGTGATGGTAGTATTTTTGTGGGATGGGGGATGTCAATATCTTCTCGACGAGCTAAAGAACGTCAAAAACGGACTCCGGATGAATTAGTTATGGTCAAAACGGTGAAACGGGAAAAGCTGAAATCCCAGGGGCCGGACATCCGGGGCTCGGGCCGGATTTCTGGGACCTGATGTCCAAAACCGCGCGCGAAAATGCACTCCAGGAGCTGGATGTCCGGACTAATTGTCGGATGTCCGGGGGTCGCGCCGGATGTCCGGGCTCCAAATCCGAGGATGAACTCGAGGAACTCGATTTTGGGGCGAAAATTGATGATTTCGGGGGCAAAATTTGATGAATTTCGTGGATGGAAGGTGGGGAAACTTGGGGAGACGCTAGATCCACTCGAAACCAAGCAAATCCACGGATCAAAATCAACAAAACATCATCAAAACCAACAAGTCACCAAAAAAAATTGGGGCTATTTTTGGTGGGGATTTTCGGATTTAGGACGAAATCAACAAAATCAAGCTAGAAAACAAAGGGTAGGGGCTCCAAAAACGTGATCGACGTGGCTCATGATACCAAGATGATGTAGGGTAGAACCCTAGAGGCTGATCTTTCATGTTTGGAGCGGATCCCTACAAGGAACACGAAGAACGCGAGGAGGGGAACGAGGGAAAAACACGAGAGAACACTCGACCAACAAGAACAAAGTCACACATGTGCTAGATCCAAGAAACACAAATAGATACAAGGTCCAAATCCGACAAAGGACGATACAAGTGGCGGTAGCTCGTCTCCGAGAGGAGGTCTTGAATCCACGAGGGATCTTCCCGTAAAGGGGTCTTGAATCCACGTGGATCTTCTCCGAAGAGGCCGCGATCTCTCACGAGGAGGAGATCCGGATGGATGAGCGAAGCTCTATCTCACAAATGAGCTAAGTCAATGCTAACCCTAACTAGGATGAGGTGGGGGAGTATATATAGTCTAAGGGACGAAGGGGTACATGGGCCTCGGCCCAGATGCACTGCACGCAGGCAGGGGGGCCGGATGTCCGGGCCTTCCTGAGACGTCGGATGTACGGGCTGGTGGAGTTGGTCTCGGTGCTCTCTGGATAGCCTGCGCCGGATTTCCGGGCAGGTGCCGGATGTCTGGGGGTCGGCCGGATGTCCGGCCGCTGTAGATTCGCTTGGCGTCCGTCTCTCTCTGGTCTTCTTCTGGTTGGTGGCGCCAGATGTCCGGGCTCCTGCCGGATGTCCGGCCGCTGTAGCTCCGCGGTGACTCCACTTGAGGCACTTCTTGATCCGCTTCCGTGTGGACTTGTCCTATGCTTCGGGCATCTCCATGGTTGTCTACTTGGTTCCTGAGCATACATAGTGTCTTTGCATTAGGTAGCAACCATGTCTCGCACAAGTGGAAAGGGGAAGCATTTAGGAACGGGTTCACCTTGTGTCCAATGGCGTATGTTAGAGGTCTCATCGTATGTCCACTTGGGGCTTGGGGAGTAGTCATAGTGTACATGGGGATGATCGTCGGATGCTCAACATCAAATGTCTTATGCTGCAGACTACTCAGACGATGAATAAGGTGCGATAACTTGTTGTTTTGCACTCACCTATGCCGTTGGAGTTGATGGACTCATTTACCTTCGAAGCTTCCACAGTTATCTAGTTTAGATGGCCTTCAGCCATGATTTATTTATGTATTCATATTCTTTATGAGGACTCGATGTAATAAGTGTGTGATTGAAACTCTGTTATAATTCCTCGAGTACTGTGCATGTCAGCAATACCGATCCAGGGATGGCACTGATGCACAGAGACTTGACCGTTTAAGGTCTGGTCGCTACAAGATGGTATCAGAGCACACGCTGACTATTGGACGCGACCACTAGAATGAGCCACATGATTTCTCTTCTCTACTCATTTCTAATTCTCCTCTCTTTCTACTCTATAGATGGAGGATCCCAGGAACAAGTTCACTCAGCCAGATGATGACACCCATTTCGGAAAGAACATGAAGGAAGTCACTAAGTATCTGAATATCGGACTACCAAGCTTCACGGGGACTTTCTCTACATCTGTACCGGAAGAGGAGCGCTGGAAGATCAAAGTCTGGATACCTGGGAGGACCTTTGCACCAACAATGGAGCCTATTGATTTCTACCTTGATGCACCAAGCTGGGGTATTGGAAAGAGCATGGCCGCACATATCACCTTTGGATGCATATGTGGTCGCCGAGATGACAAATGGGAGATGATTCGTACCAGGAGTGATGGATCAATTGCAGCTTACATTCAAGAGATTGGAGATCATATTCGTCGACAGGAGAATCAACAAATTATCGACATGAAGAAGATCAAGAAGCTGGTGAGGAGAACCAATGAGCTGGAAGAGGAGATCAAGTCTACACGCGATGGATACGAGGAGGAGATTGCTATATTGGTAGAAAAGAATGATGACCTGACAAGGAAGCTAGGAGTTTTCATGGGAGACCCCGCGCCAAATAAGAACAACCAACCAGGAGACTACATCATCCTCGACGACACCGACTCCGACCCTGATAGCGATGATGACTATGTTGATGAAGCTGGAGCAGATATCATGGAGTCTTCTTCTGATGAAAATTTCTAGACGGCCACCATTGTAATTAGTATTATTTTCCCTCCAGGTAGTTGCAATGATCGAGTTTGTAGTTATAAGTTAGACCGCTCTTGTGTGACTTGTGTGCTATTGATTGAAGTGAAATTGATTGTGTTTGCCTCATGAGCATTATGGGTAGTGAATCTCTCTTAGACCCCTTATTCTATTCTGTTTTTCTCATCCCTTCTAAACCCATCGGATGCCTCCGAGACGTGACAATGGATTTGCCTTCCCACCGGAGCTCACTCAGTTGATCCAGCAGCAGAATACCTTGATGCAGCTTTTAGTACAGAATCAGAACCAAGGCAACAACAACAACAACCCACCACCACCACCCCCTGTTGACCACCTAGCCCGTTTCCTAAGGTTGAATCCGCCGGTGTTCTCTAGTAGCACCGAGCCGATTGTTGTAGATGATTGGCTCCGCGAGATTGGAAGAGAGCTGACCACTGCAGGCACAGATGCGGAGAGAGTGCGTTTTGCCGCACATCAACTTGATGGACCCGCAGCATCATGGTGGGAAAATTTCACAGCCACTTACCCCATTGACACTGGTACATGGGATCAATTTCAGCTGGCTTTACGCACTACCCATGTTTCAGCTGGAGCTATGAGCATGAAGAAGCGTCAGCTTCGCAACTTGCACCAAGGAGGACGTACAGTGGGCCAGTATGTGGATGAGTTTAGTAATTTAGCATGCTATGCCCCTGATTACGTAGCTACGGATGCCGCTAAGCAGGAGAAGTTTCTGGAAGGACTGAATGTTGAGCTGAGCATGCAGTTGATGCTGGCAACATTCAACAACTACCAGGAGTTGGTAGATAGGGCTCTTATGATTGAAGGCAAGCAGCAACAGGTTGATAATCGCAAGAGGAAGTTTGGACAAGGGAGGTACACTTCAGGAGCTTAGCAGAAGCCCCGCTATTCCCCGTACTCGGGAGGACATACCCACGACCATGGAGTCCATAACCATGGAGGACACACGCACAACGGAGCAAGTTCGAACAGCCATAGTGGCCCCAAGAATGGCAATGGGAATGGAGGAAGCAGCAGCCAGGCCATTCAGACCACCATCCCACGCAGTAAGATATTTAGGTTGAAACCTACTGGATCGCGCACCCAGGGTATAGATGTTGTGTCTCTAGCCTGGAATAAACCTATCAAATATAACAAAAATAACAATGCAGCATCCCGTCTGTGTCAAAAACTCAAAGCAGTCCATCACGCCCTCAAACACTGGAGCCGTCATATCTCTAGACTAAAAATTGTGATTGAGAACACAAATAAGGCTCTGGTTGAACTAGACAGTATTGCAGATCGGCGGTCCCTCACTTTGCCAGAAGGTAATTTCGGAGATATACTCAAAAAACACTTACTTCGCCTTCTACAATACCAAAAAGAACATTGGAAAAAACGATGCACCATTTGATGGATTCAATTCGGTGATGAGAATTCCAAACTTTTTCAAGTTGTGGCTACTGAAAGATACAGAAAGAACTTTATAAAAAACCTCAACAATGGCATTGAGGTGGACAATCATACAGTGAAAGAAGCAATCATGTTTGATACATACAAAGATAGACTGGGATCATACAACCCACAACTAATGAAGTTCAACCTCTCACAAATGCTCCGAGAAGAGGTAGATTTTCACAGCCTGATTACCCCATTTACACATGCAGAAATAGACGCGGTAGTCAAAGAAATGCCACCAGATAGGGCCCCAGGACCGGATGGGTTTAATGGTGCATTCATCAAAGCATGCTGGCCCATTATCAAACATGATATTTATCAGCTATGTGAAGAGTTTCATGGGGGAAATTTGAATCTGGAGAGCATCAATTATGGGCACATCACTTTGATACCTAAGACTAATGCTCCTGTGACAGTCAACAACTTTCGTCCAATCACGCTACTGAATTGATGTCTTAAGCTTATAACCAAGATCCTTGCCAATCGCCTTCAGAGAATTATTCTATAGATCGTTCATCGCAACCAGTATGGCTTCCTCCGTGGACGTTCCATTCATGACTGCCTTGCCTGGGCTTCCGAATATATTCACCAGTGCTAAGCGTCCAAACGTAAGATCGTACTACTGAAACTAGACTTCGCAAAGGCTTTTGATATGATCCAACACCCTGCGATGTTGCTAATTATGAAGCAAATGGGCTTTCCAACCCAATGGTTAACCTAGATGGAAAATATCTTCTCGTCAGGAAAATCATTGGTGCTTCTCAATGGGGTGCCAGGTCGACAATTTCTTTATAAATGTGGAGTGCGTCAGGGCGATCCTCTGTCACCATTGCTATTTGTGTTAGCAGCTGACCAGCTTCAAGCTGCTCTTAATGAGGCACTTCAAAACCAGGCCATCCAACACTTGATCCTGCCAAAAGGAAATGACCAATACCCTGTAATTCAATACGCTGACGACACAATTATCGTCCTTCCTGCTTGCATCAACCAGGCCGCCAAGATCAAACAGATACTTGAGGATTATGCCACTTCAGTGGGACTCAAAATCAACTTTCATAAATCAACTTTGGTTCCCATCAACACTCCTCAAGACAAATGCGATGCGTTGGTAGAGATCTTTTGCTGCGCTCAAGCAACCATGCCATTTATTTACCTTGGACTGCCCCTAGGTACTACTCGACCTTCGGTTTTGGATTTGACACCTTTCGTTTGCAAGGCAGAAAGAAAAATTATTGTGGCTATGTCACTCATGTCCTATGCGGGTAGACTAGCCCTTCTAAATTCCCTCATTACGTCCCTGGCTATCTACCCGATGGGTACATTAAGACTCCCTCCAAAATTTATTGCACAATTGGACAAAATCAGACGATACTGCCTCTAGAACAAGAAAACGGACAATGGAGACAAATGTAACTCGTTGGCAGCTTGGTCCATGGTCTGCCGCCCAAAAAAGAGTGGTGGACTCAGGATACTGGACCTACATGTTCAAAACGACGCCCTGTTGCTCAAACTCCTACACAAGTTCTACAATCAGCATGACATGCCTTGGGTTAACCTCATCTGGAATACATACTATACAGAGACTGTACCCCATGCAACAGAACCCTGCGGCTCCTTTTGGTGGAGGGATCTCATCCAATTAATGCCAATATATCGGGGAGTAACCCAAATCAATGTGCACAATGGCAGCTCATCCCTGTTATGGAAAGACAACTCGAACCATTCTATATATGAGGAAAAGTACCCAAGGGCATTTTCTTACTGCAAATCCGAAGACATTCCGGTTCAGGCCTTCCTCAACACAACCGATCTGGCCACAACCTTTCATCTCCCACTTTCAGTACAAGCCCACGATGAGCTGAGGCAGATCCAAAGAGAGGTAGCTGACGTGCAACTCTTGAACGCGAAAGATACATGGACCTGCTGTTGGGGTGCACACAGTTTCAAAACAACGTCATACTACAGCCACTACTTTAGAGAGATAACTGCACATGTGGCATTCAAATGGCTATGGAAAACTAAGTGCACGGCTAAGATTAAAGTTTTCGGGTGGCTGCTACTATCTGACCGTCTCAATACAAGGAACATGCTAAAACAAAGACATTACAACATTGGGACCAATCTGGACTATTTATTATGTGGTCAACACATTGAAGAAACGGTGGAACACCTCTTCTTCCACTGCACTTTTAGCCAGTCCTACTGGAGGATTCTGAACATTACTTGGAGTGACCACCAACATCGCCTCCAGCTGTTGGAGAGATTGAAAGAAAGGCACAACCACAAAATGATCATGGAGATTTTCCTTTTGGCAGCTTGGAGCTTGTGGAAGGAACACAACAACAATTACTTTAGAAAAGTGCTGCCATGCATTGACTCGTGGAAAAGGAGGTTCATAAATGACTTTCAAGACCTCTTACACAGACTACCTGACCACAAAAAAAACCTTGTGCACGATACTTTGGCAGCCATACACTGAGCCTACATATGGAGATAGCTGTAGAGGGATCCTTACTAAGGATATTGCTGCCACCTTGTAACTTACCTATGTAGTTATTTCCCTCCATCCCCCTCTCCCCCCCCCCCCACTCTATGCATATGTAACAAAAACTTTTACATTGTGGTAATATACAAGCAGTAGGAGCCTTTCCTACTGTCCTAACCTTCAAAAAAAACACCAGCCAAGAGGGATTTGAGTCACGTTACCTGTTTCAAGTGCCAGAAGACTGGACATTATGCCAATGAATGTCCTGACGTGAAGAATGGAAATGGCAATGGAGGTTCTGCCAAGAAGCCCAACCCCTTCACCAAAGGTCAAGTGAACCATATCAGCGTGGAGGAGATTGAGGAGCAACCCAACGCAGTTGTCGGTAAGTTTTGATTAATGCATTTCTCGCACTTGTTCTTTTTGATACCGGTACATCGCATTCATACATATCAAGGGGATTTGTGGACAAGTATAAATTTCCAACCCAAGCCCTTAGGTCACCCATGTTAGTAAGCTCACCAGGAGCAGAGTATATGGCCAGCCGATGGTGTGATCGGTTACCCTTAAGGATTGGTAACTATGTGTTTCCCTCGGACCTAATAATTTTGGATTCACACGGATTGGATATAATATTAGGAATGGATTGGTTATCAAAGTATGAAGGGAACATTTATTGTGCTAGTAAGTCAATATTCCTCACCACCCCAGAAGGAAGAAGGATCAAGTATGTATCCCGGCAAGTGCCGAAGAGGACTCAAGTGAATTCCTTATCAGGAGTTGTACAGGAGGAAGTACCAGTGGTGAAGGATTTCCCCGACGTATTTCCGGAGGAATTGCCAGGCATGCCACCGGATTGAGACATTGAGTTTTTGATTGAGCTATTGCCAGGCACCAGGCCAATATCAAAGAGACCATATCGGATGCCCGCACAAGATTTGGAGGAAATTAAGAAGCAGATTAAGGAGTTACTGGATAAAGGTTACATACAGCCAAGTTCGTCACCATGGGGAGCCCCAGTGCTTCTAGTGGAAAATAAGGATGGATCATTAAGGATGGTTGTTGATTATAGTGCGTTGAATGAAGTGACGATCAAGAACAAATACCCACTACCGATGATAAATGATTTGTTTGACCAGTTGCAAGGAGCTAAAGTTTTCTCTAAGATAGATCTTCGACCAGGTTATCACCAGTTGAAGATTCGAGAGCAGGATATACCTAAGACAGCTTTTACCACAAGGTACGGGCTATATGAGTAAATTGTTATGTCATTTGGTCTGACTAACGCGCCTGCCTATTTCATGAACATGATGAACAAAGTGTTTATGGAGTTTTTGGATAAGTTCGTCGTGGTGTTCATTGATGACATATTGGTCTACTCGAAGAATGAAGAGGAGAATAAGGAACATTTGCGTTTGGTTCTTGAGAAGCTCAGAGAACATCAGTTGTATACCAAGTTTAGCAAATGCGAGTTTTGGTTAAAGGAAGTTGGATTTCTCGGACATGTTATATCCGGAGAAGGAATAGCAGTAGACCCTACCAAGGTTGCTTCTGTGACTAAATGGGTGGCACCCACATCAGTCGGAGAGATCAGGAGTTTTCTTGGACTCGCAGGATATTATCGGAGGTTCATTGCAAAGCCCATGATGGAGTTATTGAGGAAGGACACTAAGTTTAAATGGACTGAGGAGTGTGAAGCCAGTTTTCAGGAGCTGAAAAAACGTTTGGTTACAGCCCCAGTGCTGATTCTTCCAGATCAACGAAAGGATTATCAAGTGTATTGCGACGCTTCACGTCGGGGACTTGGAGCAGTGCTTATGCAGGAAGGTAGACTTGTTTCATATGCCTCACGATAGCTTAAACCTGATGAGTTAAATTATGCTACACATGATTTGGAGTTAGCAGCCGCAGTGCATGCGCTGAAGGCATGGATACATTTTCTCATCGGAAACCATTGTGAGGTATACACGGATCATAAGAGTTTGAAATATATCTTCATGCAGAAGGAGTTGAATCTCAGGCAAAGGAGATTGTTGGAGCTCATTAAGGATTATGATATGAAATTGCACTATCATCCCAGAAAGGCCAATGTAGTAGCAGATTCGTTGAGCCGCAAGAGTTATGTTAATACTCTCATAACCGGAGGATTACTTAAGGAGTTAGCAGATGATCTCCGAGAGCTATGTTTGGAGATAGTACCGAGAGGTTATGTAGCAGCATTGGAAATTCAGTCCACTTTGATGGGTAAGATCAGAGAAGCCCAGAAGACTGACAAGGAAATTGTGGAGATAAAGGAAAGGATGAGCAAAGGAAAGGCTAAAGTATTTCGTGAGGATGAGCATGACACTTTATGGTTTGAGGGTCGCGTTTATGTGCCTAATGACCCCGAGATCAGGAAGTTGATTCTGCAGGAGGCCCACGATTCACCGAATTCAATTCACCTAGGAAATACTAAGATGTATTTGGATTTGAAGGAAAGTTTCTTGTGGACGGGAATGAAGAAGGATATTGCGGAGTACGTAGCAGTATGTGATGTGTGTCAGAGAGTTAAGGCCGAGCATGAGAAGCCAACAGGATTGCTACAGCCATTGTCGATACCCGAATGGAAGTGGGATAAACTTGGTATGGATTTTATCACTAGATTGCCCAGGACTCATTCAGGCTATGACTCTATCTTGGTTGTAGTCGATCGTTTGACTAAAGTAGCTCATTTCATCCCGGTGAAGACCACCTATACGAGTGCTAAGTTGGCAAAGATATACATGACCGGGATCGTATATCTGCATGGTGTTCCGAGGACCGTTGTATTAGATAGAGGAACCCAGTTTACCTCAAAGTTCTGGAATCAGTTGCATGAGACTTTGGGTACTAGGCTAGAGTTTAGTACAGCCTTTCATCCACAGAAAGATGGACAGACCGAGAGAGTCAATCAGATTCTGGAGGACATGTTGAGAGCTTGTGCGCTAGATTACGGATCTAGTTGGGACGACAATTTGTCATATGCAGAGTTCTCTTATAACAACAGTTACCAAGCCAGTTTGAAGATGGCCCCTTTCGAAGCTTTGTATGGAATGAGGTGCAGGACACCGTTATCATGGGATGAAGTTAGAGATTGACAGTTGTTCGGACCAGATTTAATCAAGGACTCTGAAGAGAAGGTTAAGTTGATTCGCGACAGACTCAAGGTAGCCCAGTCCAGGCAGAAGAGTTATGCAGATTCGAAACGCAAGGAGACAGTTTACAAAGTCGGAGACAGAGTATATCTTCGTGTGTCCCCGCTTCGAGGAGTTAAGCATTTTCGAGTTAAGGGAAAGCTAGCACCCCGTTTTGTGGGACCATACCGAGTTTTGGAACGTATGGGAGAAGTTGCATACAAGCAGGAATTGCCAGAAGGATTGTCAAGAGTTCATGATGTGTTTCATGTTTCCTAGTTGAATAAGTGCCACGCAGAGGTGGCTGATATTCCTCTAAGAGATACAGTGCCACTGGAAGCAATTCAGTTAGACAGTGATTTGACTTATGAGGAGAAGCCAGTCAGGATTCTCGAGTTTTCTAGCCGAGTTACTCGCATTAAGGTTATCAAGTTTTGCAAAGTTGAGTGGAGCCACCATACCGAGGAGGAAGCCACCTAGGAGCGAGAAGAAGACCTTCGTAGAGACTACCCAAACCTTTTTGTTGACCAACCCGAATCTCGAGGACGAGATTCATCTTAAGGGGGGTAGGTTTGTAACATCCCAATTTTCAATTTGGATGTTATACATAGATCATCATATGCATATCATATTTATTCTTGGTTGAGATCCTAGAAATCTTAAGCAACTAAAGAACCCACGGAGAGAGTTGGAGGTTTCACAAAATTCATATTTGAAGTTATTTCCAATTTGAAGAAAAGGATCAATTTGGTTTTATTATTTTTCTCTCCAATTATTTCCAATATTAAAAATAAATGAGCGAAGATAATATGACTTCTTCAAATTAAGAGAAATATTGGAGAAAGAATTTTAGAATCAAATTATGATTTTTCTGATATTTATTTGCTATTTATTTCGAATTAGAAAAATATGCATTTTTCAAAATTGCATTTTTAGGCCAGAAAAATGTTCACCTTGGTCTAAATATTCTATTTAGACGGCGAAAATTGTTTTTGGCATTTTTAGATTTTTTTTATTTTATTAGGATTTTCTACGGCGGATTTTTTTTTAAGTTCCGCCCGACTGGGCCGAGGCCCAGCCGAGCCGGGCCGCCGGCGCCTTCCCCTGCGCGGGCGTGCGTGCCACCGCCGGACTCGGTGTGCCGCCGCCTTGCCCCCTCCTCCAAGGCACCCCCTCCCCCCTTTATAAGCGCGCCCGGGGCCCCCCGGGACCCCAATCCTAGCGCCGCCGCCCGCCTCCGCCTCCCGCGCCGCCGCCACTGCCGAAGCCGCCACCGCCGCTTCTGCCGCGGCGCCGCTGCCCTCGCCTGCCGCTGCTGCCCGCTACCGCGCGCCGCCGCCGCACCACCTGCCGCACCGCCCGCGCCGTTGACCACCGTCGTCGCCGCCGCGGATCTCGCCAGAGCCGCGGCCATTGACCCCGTTTGACCAGTCGGTTTTTCTCGGTTAAACCTTGGTTTTTTTAAGTTTTTTGGTTTATTATTTTAGATCGGTTTTCGTCGGTTTATTTTAGTTAGCGAACGTCCATTCGTTCATTTTAACGAACGTTGTTCGCCGGTTAGGTTCAGACAACGAACGTTCATTCGTTAGTCTTTTCTTTCTTTTTTTTTGACAGGGACTAACCTGCGATTATTTTTATCGCGATTCAGCCCCTGATCTTCAAACTAGTATAACTTTTTACTCGTTTATTCAAATTAGATGAAACGAGTGCCAAAATCTTCATCTTGAAGCCCTCTTTCCAGTTACTCAACTTGAACATGATTTTAGTACTGTAAATTTGACTTTAGTTCAGATTAGTAAATGATCTTATTTTCGTTCGTATTTTGAGTTCCATTGCTCCGTTTGAGTTGAATCTTTTTGCAAATCGTAGCTAATCACATGTACCTACTGTTAAGATCTAATTCACATGTTAATATTGTTGTTAGGTTTTGACTATTGTTTGTTTAAGCCATTGCTTGTTTCGTGTTTGACTTGGATCTCTTCTCGAGTCTTCTCGTGTTTCGTTTGAGTGATTGCTTATGAATGCTATTGTTTGTCTATGCTAGATTACCCGGAGTGCAAAGCTTGTTACTACCAATCTCCAGAGTTTGCAGATCGTCAGCAAGGCAAGTTACACTTTGATCATACTCTTTTATACCCAGTTTTACTATGCATTAGTTCTTCTCCACAAATACTTGCATTGGTAGGATTGGGAACATGTGGTTTTGGTTGTAGTGTTTGAGGTAGGAACCTAATACCTTTTGGTCACCCCGGGAATATACGTTATGCTTATTATTGCTTAGCCATGCTCGTAGACGGGGATTGGATCGTGATTCACACATGGAAGTTTGAGAGTTAATTTAATTGTATAACATTAAGGTGGCAACATTACTACACATCTGGTGGATTGGTTGAGGCACCTGGGCAACCCAGTGTTGCCTGTTTTTGGAAATCCTAGGGTTACCGTGTGATTATCCTATGGAATGCCACCCAGGCTCAAAGGGGTCATAAGATCATTCATGCTAGAAACTTCCGTGTGCAGCCACAAGCCATTATGGGCTCTGCGTAGTTGAGTAAGTTGCGTGAGCTCTTGAAGAGGGAGACTAGCAGATGTAGAGGGTTGTAGGTGGTACTGTCTACCCGGAGTAGAGAGTTAATGCTTCAGAAAGGCAATGTCTTGATCATCTGATCATGGATGCGGTCGAATCTTGTGGGGAAAAGTGTGCAAACCTCTGCAGAGTGTATAAACTAATCATGGTTAGCCGTGTCCCCGGTTATGGATGTCTTGAGTATCTAGTACTTGAATCTATTGATGTGATCTCATCACGTTACTCTAATTAATTATGATGTTGGGTTAATGATGATAATTTTAATTGGGATTTGAGTTGGGGTTACCTTCTCAAATAATGAGCAACATGGGAGTAGTTAAACAAATTTATTCCTTTGTTGTAGGGAAAAACTACCTTTATGCAAAATCATGAAACTTACAGCCTCCACCAGCCAAATATTGCATGTAGATATAGTTATTGCATTATCATTGCTTTACAGTGTAACTATGCCATGATATTCCATGTGCTGACCCGTTTCGGGCTACAACGTCTTATGTTGCAGACTACTCATATGACAAATAAGGTGTGATAGGTCGTTGTTTTGCACTCAGCTATGCCGTTGGAATTGATGGACTCATTTACCTTCGAAGCTTCCGCAGTTATCTAGTTTAGATGGCCTTCAGACATGATTTATTTATGTACTCATACTCTTTATGAGGACTCGATGTAATAAGTGTGTGATTGAAACTCTGTTATAATTCCTCGAGTACTGTGTGTGTCAGCATTACCGATCCAGGGATGACACTGATGCACAGAGACTTGGCCGTTTGAGGTCTGGTCGCTACAAGATGGTATCAGAGCACACGCTGACTGTAGGACGTGACCACTAGAATTAGCCACAGGATTTCTCTTCTCTACTCATTTCTAATTCTCCTCTCTTTCTACTCATATATAGTGGATCCCAGGAACAAGTTCACTCAGCCGGATGATGACACCCCTTTCGAAAAGCACTTGAAGGAAGTCCCTAAGTATCTGAACATCGGACTACCAAGCTTCACGGGGACTTTCTCTACATCTGTATCGGTAGAGGAGCGCTGGAAGATCAAAATCTAGATACCTGGGAGGACCTTTGCGCCAACAACGGAGCCAATTGAATTCTACCTGGATGCACCAAGCTGGAGTATTGGAAAGAGCATGGCCGCACATATCACCTTTGGACGCATATGTGAGGTGTATCACAAGGAGCTGGAGAATACCGTTTACCAAATATGTGGCCGCCAAGATGACAAATGGGAGATGATTCGTGCCAGGAGGGATGGATCAATTGCAGCTTACATTCAAGAGATGGGAGATAATATTCATCGATAGGAGAATCAACAAATTATCCACATGAAGAAGATTAAGAAACTGGTGAGGAGAAACAACGAGCTGGAAGAGGAGATCAAGTCTACACACGATGGATACGAGAGGAGATTGCTATATTGGTAGAAAAGAATGACGACTTGACAAGGAAGCTAGGAGTTTTCATGGGAGACCCCACGCCAAAGAAGGACAACCAACCAGGAGACTACATCATCCTCAACGACACCGACTCTGACCCTGATAGCGATGATGACTACGTTGATGAAGCTGGAGCAGATATCATAGAGTCTTCTTCTGATGAAAATTTCTAGACGGCCACCATTGTGATTAGTAGTATTTTCCCTCCAAGTAGTTGCAACGATTGAGTTTGTATTTATAAGTTAGACCGCTCTTGTGTAACTTGTGTGCTATTGATTGAAGTGAAATTGATTGTGTTTGCCTCATGAGCATTATGGGTAGTGAATCTCTCTTATTCTATTCTGTTTTTCTCACCCCTTCTAAACCCATCAGATGACTCCGAGACATGACAATGGATTGCCTTCCCACCGGAGCTCACTCAGTTGATCCAGCAGCAGAATACCTTGATGCAGCTTTTAGTCCAGAATCAAAACCAAGGCAACAACAATAACAACCCACCACCACCACCCCCTGTTGACCACCTAGCCCGTTTCCTAAGGTTGAATCCGCCGGTGTTCTCTAGTAGCACCGAGCCGATTGTTGCAGATAATTGGCTCCACAAGATTGGAAGAGAGCTGACCACTACAGGATGCACAGATGCGGAGAGAGTGCGTTTCGCCACACATCAGCTTGGTGGACTCGCAACATCATGGTGGGAAAATTTCACAGCCACTTACCCCATTTACACTGTTACATGGGATCAGTTTCAGCAGGCTTTCCGCACTGCCCATGTTTCAGCTGGAGCTATGAGCATGAAGAAGCATGAGTTTCGCAACTTGCGCCAAGGAGGACGTACAGTGGGCCAGTATGTGTATGAGTTTAGTAAGTTAGCATGCTATGCCCCTGATGACGTAGCTACGGATGCCGCTAAGCAGGAGAAGTTTTTGGTGTTGGGGAACATAGTAATTTCATAAAATTTCCTACGCACATGCAAGATCATGGTGATGCATAGCAACGAGAGGGGAGAGTGTGTCCACGTACCCTCGTAGACCGAAAGCGGAAGCGTTAGCACAACGCGGTTGATGTAGTCGTACGTCTTCACGATCCAACCGATCAAGTACCGAACGCACGGCACCTCCGAGTTCTGCACACGTTCAAATCGATGACGTCCCTTGAACTCCGATCTAGCTGAGCTTTGAGGGAGAGTTCCGTCAGCACGACGGCATGGTGACGATGGTGATGTTCCACCGACGCAAGGCTTCACCTAAGCACCGCTACGATATTATCGAGGTGGATTATCGTGGAGGGGGTCACATCCAAGGGATCAATTGTTGTGTTTATGGGATGCCCCCTGCCCTCGTATATAAAAGAGCAAGGGAGGAGGAGGCCGGCCCTAGGAGGGGCGCGCCAAGGGAGTAGGATTCCTACTCCTAGTAGGAGTAGGTTTCCTCCTTTCCTAGTCCAACTAGGAGAAGGGGGGAAAGGAGGGGAGGGGAGAAGGAAGGGAGAGGGGGGCCGCACCCCAAACCCCTTGTCCAATTCGGACTGGGCTTGGGAGGGGCACGCGCCACCTCCTGGCTGCTACCTCTCCTACCCACTAAGGCCCAGTACTCTTCCCCGTATTCCCGTAACTCCCCGGTACTTTGAAAAATACCCGAATCACTCGGAACCTTTTCGATGTCCGAATATAGTCGTCCAATATATCAATATTTACGTCTCGACCATTTCGAGACTCCTCGTCATGTCCCCGATCTCATCCGGGACTCCGAACTACCTTCGACACATCAAATCATATAAACTCATAATACAACCGTCATCGAACTTTAAGCGTGCGGACCCTACGGGTTCGAGAACTATGTAGACATGACCGAGACACGTCTCCGGTCAATAACCAATAGCGGAACCTGGATGCTCATATTGGCTCCCACATATTCTACGAAGATCTTTATCGGCCAAACCACATAACAACATACGTTGTTCCTTTTGTCATCGGTATGTTACTTGCCCGAGATTCGATCGTCGGTATCTCAATACCTAGTTCAATCTCGTTACCGGCAAGTCTCTTTACTCGTTCCGTAATACATCATCCTGTAACTAACTCATTAGTTACAATGCTTGCAAGGCTTATAGTGATGTGCATTACCAAGTGGGCCCAGAGATACCTCTCCGACAATCGGAGTGACAAATCCTAATCTCAAAATATGCCAACCCAAAAAGTACCTTCGGATACACCTATAGAGCACCTTTATAATCACCCAGTTACGTTGTGATGTTTGGTAGCACACAAAGTGTTCCTCGGTAAATGGGAGTTGCATAATCTCATAGTTATAGGAACATGTATAAGTCACGAAGAAAGCAATAGCAACATACTAAACGATCAAGTGCTAAGCTAACGGAATGGGTCAAGTCAATCACATCATTCTCCTAATGATGTGATCCCGTTAATCAAATGACAACTCATGTCTATGGTTAGGAAACTTAACCATCTTCGATTAACGAGCTAGTCAAGTAGAGGCATACTAGTGACACTATGTTTGTCTATGTATTCGCACATGTATTATGTTTCCGGTTAATACAATTCTAGCATGAATAATAAACATTTATCATGAAATAAGGAAATAAATAATATCTTTATTATTGCCTCTAGGGCATATTTCCTTCATCTGGAAGGACTGAAAGATGAGCTGAGCATGTAGTTGATGGTGGCAATGTTCAACAACTACCAGGAGTTGGTAGATAGGGCTCTTATGATTGAAGGCAAGCAGCAACAGATTGATAATCGCAAGAGGAAGTATGGACAGGGGAGGTACACTTCAGGAGCTCAGCAGAAGCCCCACTATTCCCCGTACTCGGGAGGACATACCCACAACCATGGAGGACACACGCACAACAGAGAAAGTTCGCACAACCATAGTGGCCCCAAGAATGGCAATGGGAATGGAGGAAGCAGCAGCCAGAACCGTTCCAACCCTTCAACACCAGCCAAGAGGGATCTGAGTCACGTTACCTGTTCCAAGTGCCAAAAGACTGGACATTATGCCAATGAATGTCCTGACGCGAAGCATGGAAATGGCAATGGAGGTTCTGCCAAGAAACCCAACCCCTTCACCAAAGGTCAGGTGAACCATATTAGCGTGGAGGAGATTGAGGAGCAACCCGACGTAGTTATCGGTAAGTTATTGATTAATGCATTTCCTGCACTTTTTCTTTTTGATACTGGTGCATCGCATTCATACATATCAAGGGGATTTGTGGATAAGTATAAATTGCCAACCCAAGCCCTTAGGTCACCCATGTTAGTAAGCTCACCAGGAGCAGAGTATATGGCCAGCCGATGGTGTGATCGGTTACCCTTAAGGATTGGTAACTATGTGTTTCCCTCGGACCTAATAATTTTGGAGTCACAAGGATTGGATATAATATTAGGCATGGATTGGTTATCGAAGTATGGAGGGGACATTTATTGTGCTAGTAAGTCAATATTCCTCACCACCCCAGAAGGAAGAAGGATCAAGTATGTATCCCGGCATGTGCCGAAGAGGACTCAAGTGAATTCCTTATCAGGAGTTGTACAGGAGGAAGTACCAGTGGTGAAGGATTTCCCCGACGTATTTTCGGAGGAATTGCCAGGCATACCACCGGATTGAGACATTGAGTTTTTGATTGAGCTATTGCCAGGCACCAGGCCAATATCAAAGAGACCATATCGGATGCCCGCACAGGATTTGGAGGAAATTAAGAAGCAGATTAAGGAGTTACTGGATAAAGGTTACATACGACCAAGTTTGTCACCATGGGGAGCCCCAGTGCTTCTAGTGGAAAAGTAGGATGGATCATTAAGGATGGTTGTTGATTATCGTGCGTTGAATGAAGTGACGATCAAGAACAAATACCCACTACCAATGATAAATGATTTGTTTGACCAGTTGCAAGGAGCTAAAGTTTTCTCTAAGATAGATATTCGATCAGGTTATCACCAGCTGAAGATTCAAGAGCAGGATATACCTAAGAAAACTTTTACCACAAGGTACGGGCTATATGAGTAACTCATTATGTCATTTGGTCTGACTAACGCGCCTGCCTATTTCATGAACATGATGAACAAAGTGTTTATGGAGTTTTTGGATAAGTTCGTCGTGGTGTTCATTGATGACATATTGGTCTACTCGAAGAATGAAGAGGAGCATAAGGAACATTTGCATTTGGTTCTTGAGAAGCTCAGAGAACATCAGTTGTATGCCAAGTTCTGCGAGTTTTGATTAAAGGAAGTTGGATTTCTCGAACATGTTATATCCGGAGAAGGAATAGCAGTAGAACCTACCAAGGTTGCTTCTGTGACTAAATGGGTGGCACCCACATCAGTCGGAGAGATCAGGAGTTTTCTTGGACTTGCGGGATATTATCGGAGGTTCATTGAGAATTTCTCCAGGATTGCAAAGCCCATGACGGAGTTATTGAAGAAGGACACCAAGTTTGTGCGTTCTTGGAGCGGAAGAGGTAGAATGTCCAATGTGGACAATGGGTTGAAGCCGTAGACAACCTCTAAGGGGGACTTGCAAGTAGTGGTGTGTCGAGCTCGATTGTAGGCGTACTCGGCGATGGGTAAGCACTCCTCCCACTCCTTGATGTTCTTCTTTATCAACACACGAAGTAGAGTGGAGAGCATCCGGTTGGTGACTTCGGTTTGGCCATCGGTGTGTGGGTGATATGCCATGGAGAATAAAAGCTTGATGTCGAGCTTGGCGCAAATTGTCTTCCAAAAGTAGCTTTGGAACTTGACGCCGTGGTCCGACACTATGGTCCTTGGCACTCCATGCAACCTCAAGATTTCCCTACAAAGAAGATTTGCAACATGTGAAGCATCATCTATCTTATTACATGGGATGAAATGTGCCATTTTTTAGATCGGTCCACAACAACAAAGATGGAACCCTTTCCATTGTGAGTTCTAGGCAAACCAAGCACGAAATCCATACTAATATCCTCCCATGGTTGATATGGAATTGGAAGTGGCATATGTAAACCATGAGATTGGGCTTTGGACTTAGCTTTGCGGCATGTAGAGCATTTGTTGTTGAAGTGTGCCATGTCGCGGAACATCTTTGGCCAAAAGTACTTGAAGGAGAGGTGGAAAAGGTCTTGTCGCAACCGAAATGTCCCATGAGTCCACCTCCGTGAGCCTCTTGCAAAAGCAACAAACGAAGAGAAGACTCGGGTATACAAAGTTTGTTAGCACGCATAAGGTAGCCATCCTTGAGGTAAAGTTTCTCCCAACAAGTGTGAGTAAGACATTTAGCGTAACGAAGTGCAAAAGAAGGATCATTCACATAAATATCTCTAATATGCTCAAAGCCAATAACATTTAACTCAAGTTGAGTAACTATGCGGGAAAGATCATCCGCCACTATGTTTTCTTTGCCTTTAATGTACTTGATCACATAAGGGAAAGATTCAATATCACTCCATTTAGCATGTTGTTTATTTAACTTAGTTTGACCTTTAAGGTACTTTAGTGTCTCTTGATCGGTATGTATGACAAATTCATGTGGGCGAAGATAATGTTCCCAAACATGTAATACTCGCACTAAAGCATACAATTATTTGTCATATATAGGATAGTTAAGTTGAGCACCGGATAGTTTTTCACTAAAATATGTAATGGGTCGCTTTTCTTGCATCAAAACTCCACCAATTCCATGACTGCTAGCATCACAATGAACTTCAAAAGTTTTGGTGAAATCGGGTAATGCAAGAATTGGGGCATGTGTAAGCAAAGATTTGTGCTCATCAAATGCGGTAGATTGGGATGTTCCCCAACCAAAAGGTGCATTTTTCTTACTTAAAGCATGCAATGGTGCAGCAATAGTGCTAAAGTCTTTCACAAAGCAATGATAGAAACCCGCTAGACCAAGGAAACTACACACTTGTTGCAAATTAGTGGGTTGGGGCCAAGTTTTAATTGCTTCTATTTTAGACTCATCTACATCAACTCCCTTGGAAGACACAACAAAGCCCAAGAAAACTATCTTGTCAACACCAAAAGTGCATTTCTCCATATTGGCATAGAGTCGCTCTTTTCTAAGTGTTTACAAAACGTCCCTAAGATGATTCGCATGTTCTTTGAGGGATTTGCTAAACACGAGAATACGTCAAAGTAGACTACAACAAACACACCAATGTAAGGACGAAGCACATAATGCATAAGTCGCATGAAAGTACTGGGTGCTTCCGATAAACCCATAGGCATGACTAACCACTCATACAAACCAAATTTTGTTTTGAAAGCGGTTTTCCATTCATCACCCTCTTGTATGCGGATTTGATAGTAACCACTTTTAAGATCAATTCTTGAGAAAATAGTGGCACCGCTAAGTTCATCTAACATATCATCGAGGCGTGGAATGGGATGCCTATAGCGAACGGTGATAGCATTGATAGCTCTACAATCGGAACACATGCAAAAACTACCATCACGTTTTGGCACAATAATGAACGGAACGACACAAGGACTCAAACTTTCACGCACATGTCCATGGTCTATGAGATGTTGGACTTGCCTTTGTATTTCTTTGGTTTCGTCGGGGTTGACACGGTACAGAGCCTTGTTAGGAAGAGGTGCTCCGGGGATGAGGTCGATCCAATGTTCAATGCCATGTAGAGGAGGAAGACCGAGAGGTAGCTTGATGCAGAGCATCCTTCCATCATCCCCATGGACTCTACATCGACACATCCAACCCCACGAGGACCCATGACAAGAGCTAGAGCACGTGCTCTCGAAACCGAGGTGAACTCCTTCCTACTAGACTTGCATGTGAATACGAATGGGGCATGTTTACTACCTCACCAAGATATGCTATGCCTCCTTAGGTATGAAGTGGAACGTCACCAAGAAGCTCAGGAACATCCCCAAGGAGAAGGAGGACCACCCCAAGGCCGTACGAATCAAGACGGAGTGCAACAGCAGCAACACAGGAAGTCCCAGGTGACCCCGTGTGCACGGGCCCCCGAGACCCCGTGCCCACGGGCTACACAGGAAACAGGCGCTGGAGCACCCCGTGCGCACGGGCCTGTACCGTGCCCACGGGACCCCCGTGCACACGGGCCCAACTTACCCCGTGCGCACGGGCCTCCCTGGATGGCCGGCTGAGATTGCATCTTAGGCTCCACTTCTTCTCCTTCGACCCCAAGGCTATATATTCCGTACCTAGGACCATGTTTAGGGTTAGCAAAGTATTAGATGAGATCTTGGTGAGCTTTGCTCCATTGCCTTCCCTCTTTGAGGATCAAGACCCCATAGGGAAGAATCCTTGAGGATTTCAAGACCTCCATTGGGAGAAGACTACCTTCAAGACCCCTCTTCCTTTGGATTTGGGATGAACTTTGCCATTGTATCTTTCCTTTGATTGTGTTTGTGACTTGTGGATCTTGTGTTGTTACCCTAGTGGATGTGTAATCGGGAATTGTTGGAGTAATTACCTCTTGTGTTCATATTTGTGTTCTTGTGCATCTTTTGTTTTGGCAAAGTCAGATTGGTTAGTAATTTCTCAGGTTACTGAAAAAAACAAGAGAGAAAGAAAGAAAAAAAGAGAGAGAAAGAAAAAGAAAACGAAAAAGGAGGAAAAGAAAACTACACGTGAAAGTTGCATATAATTTTGGAGAGTTTGTTCAGTTTTTCTGCCATGTTCACTGCACTAGTAGATTGAGCAATCTTGTGCCCATATAAATTGAGCGGTTTGCTAGCGTCTCTCTTATGCATTTGCAACACGAGCATTACTCCGACATTCCAGAATTTTGAGCTCAGTTTCAGAGTTGCATTTGCCCCACTTATCTCCATCTGTGTGTTTCTGTGGGTCTTTTTATCATACGATCAACACTAGGATTTGTGAATTGGTGTTGATAGGTATTCCAACCAAGCTCCACCATATACCCTGGTTTGTTGTGTGATAGTTTTCACCCTCGGTATTCGCTACATCACATCCATGCACGTTCTGCCCATACAAGTTGGTAAGCTTTTCTAATTCACTTTGGAACGATAAGAACCTTGTTTCTTTCAGTTTTGAGTGAGTTGAGAGTTTTCCACATACTCTATATTTTATGTGAGTACTAATCACCTAATCATGTTCGATGACTCTTTTGGCGTACAATAGAAAAAGGATCCTAAATCCGTGGTGCATTGGAATGAATATGAAGCTCTTCGTGATCATCTTCAGCGACAAATTCAGTGTGCAACCGATCCTATAAATGAGAATGTGCAGAACATGGAGTTGGACCTAAAGGATGCCACAGAAACCATCACAGCAACACAACGACAAGTTACTGAAATTCAGGGGACTCTAGTTACCTTGCAACAAGCTTTGGCTGCGTTGCAACAGTCCGTTGATCGCCAACAAAATCAGTAGCGTGATGATAAATGAGGGTAAAGGACTAGGGATGTCCTCATCACAACCCGAATCTCGAGGGCGAGATTCATCTTAAGGGGGCTAAGTTTGTAACATCCCAATTTTCCTAATTAGGATGTTAATAGATCATTCATATGCATCACATATTTTTCCATGCATTATTTGCTTTTTCGGAATATTCGAATCATTATGCAACTAAAGGCAATTTATTGGAGTGGAGATAACATGACTTCTCCCCTGTTTTGAAAATGTTCATAATGTCCAGAATATTATTTCTAGATCATCTGATATGTTTTGGTATTTTCCATAAACTCCAAATTATTTCATTTGAGTGTTTTATTACTATTCATGTGGCTTGTTGCATAAAATTTATTTTCAAAAATTGCATTAGAGTAGGAACTAGTGTTCCTGTAATATATATTAGTAGCATTATTTTTCTTACTGCGTGTCTATATTTTTTTAGGATTTATTTTGGTGTATTTATTTTAGTTCTTTAGTTTCTGTAGCTTTTGTTTTAAAAAAAGTTGCAGCGCTGCGCAGTCGGGCGCACAGCCGTGACCCACTGACCACCGTCACACCGCGGCCCATCAGCCGACCGAAGCGGTACGCCAGCTCCCATCGCTCCTGCCGCCTTCAGCCACTGACGGGTGGACCCGCGCCGCTTCCTTCCACCTCGACCTGAGCCAGACTCCGCTGCACCCCGCGCACCCGATGCCGAGCCGGATCGTGCGCTCTGGTTGATCTCATGCGGATCCGACGCGCTGTGCACGGGCAGAACCCTAGGGGAGACCCCGTGCCCTCCTGTCCCAATTCTTTTCCTCGTTTGCACGCAGCCGCCGGGCGAAACAGATTTTGCTGGAGGTGCTCGGAGTTAGACGTCTTCACCGGTCGTTTGCGCCGCCGTAAGGGCCTCTGCAGCAGCACCGCTTGCTACTCTCGAACCCCCTCTCGACGCCGCTCTCACCTGACACCTTCTTATGGCCGAAAACGCAGCATTGCGGGAGAAACAAGCTCATCCGACGCCGCTGGAGCACCCCGCTGTCCACGTCGCCGCCGTCGCGCACGGAGGGACCCGCCGTTGAACACTACCATTATCTCCACCACACGTTGTCGCATCCGCCTGTCACCTCGCCCTCGCCAGATATTCGCAGGAGGAGCGCCGCCGCCGTCCTCTGCTCTCTGGTGACCACGCGCGCATAGCACACCTGAGCCAATCCCGCGCTGACACATGGCAGTGCTACAGGAGTCGCTACAGGGGGCAAATTTGACAAATTTAACCTATAGATGAAATTAAATCACAGAATTAACTGTCCGTGAAACTATTTCACGCGGCTGACCCGTGGCGCCTAGCTCTCAGGCGCTGCACCAGTGCAACACCCGGGAGCTAGGTGTTGCACTAGTGCAACACCTAGGAGCTAGGAGCTGCACTGTATAGTGTGGCGCCTAGCTCTCAGGCGCTGCACACGACTTAGTAATTTTCTGATCACACGTGTGCGATGCTGGCCGTGTAGCGCCTATCTGTGAGGCGTTGCACAGTGTAGTGTGGCGCCTTCGTGTCGGGTGTCACACAAAAAGGTCAGCCGCGTGAAATAGTTTCACGGACAGTTCATTCTGTGATTTAATTTCATCTATAGGTCAAATTTGTCAAATTTGCCGCTACAGGGATTCCAGACCAGGAGTTTTCTGTTGTTTTATTTTTTCAAATTCTTCCTCTAACTCCTTTTATCTATATCTTTTAGTCTACATATCCAATTTAGGTGATACTTTTTCCTGTGAACTCAAAAAAACCATTACTTTATCACAGTACCAAAATTTCACATGTTTGCACTTTTCAAAATTTGCATTCATTTGAATTTGAATCAAACCTTCCGAAGGCCATAACTTCCATACTATTTGTCGATATCGAGTGTTTCTTTTTACGTGTGCAATATAGATGATCTTGTACATGCTATTATGCTAATGTTCTTCAATTTTGAAATGATTTTCTTATTGTTGGTTTATTTGAGTTTCGGTGATTGATTTGTTGATTGTGTGAAACGTGTAGATTGTCCGAAGTGCGACACGAGTTATTGTCAGGGGTGTGGCTTTTTGAACCAGAACCAAGGCAAGTTACATGTTGATCATCCTTTACCTATTGTTTTTCTATGCATGTAGTCTATATCACACTATGAATTTATGCATGTATAGGAAGACTATATATTTGTACTATGTTGCTGAGCTATCTCCCGCCAATGCAGATCGTGGTAGTTCTAGCTTTGCTATGCTAGTAGATGGGGTTGGTTTGTGCATACACTGGGCTTATGTGAGGATTTTACATATAACTAAATGAGTAGTAATTAAGGATTTAATTCACCTCTGGGCGGAAGTGGTATTGCTTGGTGTTGAGGGAAGGCATCATGGGGTCTGGCAGCTTTTCTAAGGCCATGCGCCCATGAGAGTGCACTGATGAAGTCATGTACCTAGGGTAGGGTCATAGACCTGATCTAAGTGCCCTACCCAAGGACACCCTCAGAAGAAACTACCTTCCAGTCAACCAAGAGGGACTTCACTCGACGGACTCGAAGGACTCGACCATGAAGACTCACTCGACCACCAGGAGATCAAGAGCCACTCTGCATCCAAACGGTCTGTAATTAAGTAGTCTTTATGGCATTTAGGACACTTTATGTAAGGCGTTACCAGTAATGCCTAGACTTAATGTACTTTAAACCCTGCATTACTGAGGGCCGGAGGGGTCTGGCGGACACTATATAAGCCACCCCCCTCCTCAGTGTAAAGGGTTCGCACCCCTGTAATCCATACACACATAATCCACTCGACCGCCTCAGGGCTCCGAGACGTAGGGATGTTACTTCCTCCGAGAAGGGCCTGAACTCGTACATCCCTTGTGTTTACAACTACTCCATAGCTAGGATCTTGCCTCTCCATACCTACCCCCTATTCTACTGTCAGACTTAGAACCACGACAGTTGGCGCCCACCGTGGGGCAGGTGTCTTAGCGATTTCTGGAGAAGTTGCAATTGTTCCGATTGTCTTCATCATGGTTTCTGGTGGAGTTTTGGTCGAGGGCCGCGAGATCCGTCTCGGTGCGCTCACCTTCATCGCCGACGACTCCGCTTGGCTCTAGGAGGCTCCACTCGACATCGACGCGCTCCCCGTCCGCGGGGCGACGCATTTTCGGGCGTGTGTCCGCGGCGTTCTGCTGCGGCAGCCGTCGACCCCTTATTGGTCGACTCCCCTATCGTCCTCCCTCCCAGTCTCCCGCCAGCGCAAGCGCTTTGGTCGGTCGAGGCTCCAGCGGTGGGTAAGGCACGCGGTGGCCCGTCAGTCGGCCATCACCCAAGTCGCGACAATCGAGCCCGACGAATCTCTCTACGGCCTGTTCGATCTGTCGACTGGCTCCGTAGAGACCGCATCCGAGTGCGACAGCAGCGATCCGGCGGCGGAGGTCTTGATGATCAACGGGCCTCGTAGCCCTCCCGGCTTCCCCCGCGGCGATGGGGTGGACGGTGGAGGCGACCCCGCTCAAGTCCATGAGGAATATCAACCCGAGCCACTTAACTCCCTGCAAAGGGAAGAACTTCGCCATAGGAACATGGATGCCATGCATACTCCCATCGCAGGAGAAACCCCCGAAGCTCGCGCCTTGGAGGAGGCACGTTTGGCCAACTTGGCTGAACGCACTCGTCTGGAGAACCTCCAGCGAGCACTCGACGAGCGCGCGCGGCAAAGAGTGCCCGACTCCAGTCGACGTCAACTCTTCCCGCCGACTCAGGTATATCGAACCCCGATTCAGAATTTAGCAGCTGCAACCCGTATAGCAGAGTCAATTCAGCCCTCTCAGTCAGAGGCTGGCAGAGGCTTGATGCAGATTAGGGATTTGCTCCGGGCAACAGGAGATCAGAATTCAGCCATGTCACAGTCACGCGACAGAATTCGCAGTCGATCCGTCGCTGCGAATACAATTCAGTCGGCTCACAGCCCCAGATCGTCTCCGCGGCGTGAAGGACACGAGAATCGACGAGACCAATATGGTGATCGATACGATCGTGATAATAGGCGTCGAGTGCCCACTCCTCCCCCGAGGGATGGGTCTTACGCTCATCGGCAGCAAGATGACAGGCGTCAACTCAGTGTGGGGCGAAGAGCTCCGGTCGACCCAGGGAACCAGGCTTTGACGCGCGATCCATCATCGTGCAAGGCCTGGTCGATCGGAACAGGGCTCATCGAGGTGGCCACGACAGAGATGCGCCCACTAGCAGCCGAGTGCATGTTTCAGGTCCGGAATGTTTCAGCAGGGCTATCAGAGCTGCGGTGATTCCCCCCAACTTTAGGTTGGCGACTGGAGTAAGCAAGTTCACTGGTGAGTCTAAGCCTGAAACTTGGCTTGAGGACTACCGAGTGGCTGTACAGATCGGCGGCGGGAATGACGAGGTGGCTATGAAGCACTTACCACTCATGTTGGAAGGTTCGGCCAGAGCATGGTTGAATCAGTTAACTCCAAGCAGCATTTACACTTGGGAAGATCTTTCCCGAGTGTTCGTCAGAACATTTGAGGGAACTTGCAAGCGACCAGCTGGATTGACAGAGTTGCAAGTTTGTGTGCAGAAGTCGAATGAGACCTTAAGAGAGTATATTCAGAGATGGATCACTTTGCATCATACCGTGGAGAACGTGTCTGATCATCAGGCAGTCTGCGCCTTCAAGGATGGTGTTAAGAACAGAGAATTAAGTTTGAAGTTTGGTCGGACCGGAGATATGACCCTGAGTCGGATGATGGAAATTGCTACCAAGTACGCCAACGGCGAAGAGGAGGACCGACTCCGGAGCGGCAAGTATAAGCCGAGTCAGTCGGAGAAAGGAAACTCCAGTCGGAAACAGAAACGGAAAGCCGAACCAGCGGCTCCTGGAGAGGCTCTGGCCGTGACTCAGGGCAAGTTCAAAGGGAAACCAAAGGATCCTGGAACCCCAAGAAGGTGAAGGATAAAGAAGGAAATGACGTGATGGATCTGCCGTGTCACATCCACACGAAGAAAGACGAAGAGGGTAATTTCATTCACCCGAAGCATACCACTCGGCAGTGCAGGCTCCTGATCCAGCAGTGGCAAGGTAAACAGCCCAAGGATAAGGAAAAGGAGTCGGACAAAGCCGAAGACAAGGAGGACAGTGAGGGAGGATATCCTCATGTTAACTCCACTTTGATGATCTTTGCGGATGTGGAAAGCAAGAGCCGACTGAAGGTTATCAACCGTGAGGTGAACATGGTCGCCCCGGCGACGCCCAGTTATCTGAGATGGTCCCAAATTCCCATTACATTCGACCAGTCTGATCATCCGACTCATATAGCCACCCCTGGGAGGCAAGCTTTGGTGGTCGACCCAGTCGTCGAAGGCACTCGACTGACGAAGGTGCTAATGGACGGTGGTAGTGGACTGAATTTATTGTATGCAGACACGCTGAAAGGAATGGGCATTCCGATGTCCCGACTGAGCACCAGCAACATGAGTTTTCACGGGGTTATACCTGGAAAGAAAGCTGAGTCACTCGGTCAGATAGCTCTAGACGTGGTGTTCGGTGACTCGAAGCATTTCCGCAAAGAGAAGCTGACGTTTGAAGTTGTAGACTTTTAGAGCGCTTACCACGCTATCTTGGGGAGACCAGCTTACGCATGGTTCATGGCTCGACCATGTTACGTGTACCTTAATTTGAAGATGACCGGCCCCAAAGGCGTGATCACTATCACTGGTGATCGGAAAAAAGCAGAAGAGTGTTTCCAGAAAGGCTCGAAAATTGCCGATTCCCAGGTGACAACGGTCGAGCTGGAGGGATACAAGAAAAATGCAGATCCGAGTGATTTGTTGCGGGCGAAGAAGCCTGCCACAGAGTCAGCGTTTCAGTCATCCGGTGAGACAAAGCCCGTTCACATTCACCCGACCGACCCCAATGCAGCTCCGACCCATATTTCCACAACACTCGACCCTAAATAGGAAGAAGCGCTCATCCAGTTCCTCCGTGAGAACTGGGACATCTTTGCATGGAAGCCTGCTGACATGCCGGGTGTTCCCAGGGGACTGGCTGAGCATCGCCTTAGAGTCGACTCAACCGCACAACCGATCAAAGAACATCTTCGACGGTCCGCCGTCCAGAAGAGAAAAGCAATTGGTGAGGAAGTGGCTCGACTATTGGCGGCAGGATTTATCCGAGAGATATATCACTCCGAGTGGCTCGCCAATGTCGTCATGGTTCCCAAGAAGGACAAGTCACTCCGCATGTGCATTGATTTCAAACACATCAATCGGGCCTGCCCGAAAGATCATTTTCCTCTCCCTCGCATCGATCAAATTGTTGACTCGATTGCGGGATGCGAGAGATTGTCTTTTCTAGACGCCTATTCCGGGTACCATCAGATCCGTCTGTACGGACCCGATGAGATAAAAACAGCTTTCATCACTCCATTCGGGTGCTTCTGCTATATTACCATGCCATTCAGCCTCAAGAATGCCGGAGCCACGTTCATGCGCATGATTCAGAAGTGTTTGCTCACTCAAATCAGTCGGAATGTGGAAGCATACATGGACGATATCGTGATCAAGTCGCGAAAGGGTTCCGACCTGCTGACTGACCTCGCCGAAACATTTGCCAACCTCAGAAGGTACGATATCAAGCTCAATCCATCAAAGTGCACATTCGGAGTTCCTGGTGGCAAGTTACTCGGTTTTCTCGTTTCCGAATGAGGAATCGATGCTAACCCAGAAAAAATCGGCACTATACTCCGAATGAAACGCCCCGTGCGGGTGCACGGTGTCCAGAAGCTTACTGGATGCTTGGCCACATTAAGTCGATTCATCTCACGACTCAGTGAAAAGGCATTGCCTCTTTACCGACTGATGAAGAAGGCAGACAAGTTCGAGTGGACACCAGAAGCTGATGCAGCGTTTGCCGAGCTAAAAGCTCTGCTCTCCACCCAGCCGGTGCTTGCTGCTCCAATCAGCAAAGAGCCTCTGTTGCTTTATATTGCAGCCACTGGACAAGTCGTCAGTACAGTACTTACGGTCGAGCGGGAAGAAGAAGGGAAAACCTTCAAAGTTCAGCGCCCAGTGTACTATCTGTCTGAAGTTTTGACTCCATCAAAGCAAAGATATCCTCATTATCAGAAGCTTGTGTATGGGATCTACATGACCACGAAGAAGGTTGCTCATTACTTCTCTGATCATTCCATTACAGTCGTCAGCGATGCTCCACTTTCAGAGATTCTGCACAACAGAGATGCAACTGGTCGAGTGGCGAAATGGGCAATTGAACTCCTTCCCCTTGATATCAAGTTTGAGGCAAAGAAAGCCATTAAGTCCCAAGCAATAGCAGATTTCCTTGCCGAGTGGATTGAACAACAACAGCCGACTCAAGTTCACTCGGAGCATTGGACCATGTTCTTTGATGGCTCTAAGATGTTGAATGGTTCTGGTGCTTGGGTTGTCCTGGTTTCCCCCAGAGGAGATAAACTCAGATATGTGCTCCAGATTCACTTTGATTCCTCCAACAATGAGGCAGAATACGAGGCCCTTTTGTATGGGTTGCGCATGGCCATTTCACTCGGCGTCCGTCGCCTTATGGTTTATGGCGACTCAGATTTGGTGGTCAACCAAGTGATGAAGGAGTGGGACGTTACAAGCCCAGCCATGACTGGATACTGCAATGCAGTGAGGAAGCTGGAAAAGAAGTTTGAGGGGTTAGAGCTCCATCATATACCCCGACTGAAAAATCAAGCGGCTGATGATTTGGCAAAGATAGGTTCCAAGAGAGAAGCCATTCCCAGTGGTGTGTTCTTGGAGCATATCCATACTCCATCAGTCAAAGAAGATCCTTTCACCGAAGAAGCTCCGCAGCCCAAGAGTGCCACAGATCCGACTGAGGTTGAGGTCCCAGCAGTGGTCGACTTGGTCATGGAGGTTTTAGTGATCACTCCCGACTGGACAGTTCCATACATCGCGTATATCCTGAGAAAAGAGCTCCCAGAGGACGAGGAAGAGGCTCGACAGATCGTCCGTCGATCCAAGGCCTTTACTGTGATCAAAGGACAGTTGTACAGAGAGAGCGCGACCGGAGTTGGACAGAAGTGCATAACGCTAGAAGAAGGTCGAATAATCCTTGATGACATCCACTCGGGGACCTGTGGCCATCATGCGTCCTCTCGGACCATCGTGGCCAAAGCATACCGAGCCGGATTTTACTGGCCAAGGGCGAATGAGATGGCAAAGGAGATAGTGGACAAATGCGAGGGATGTCAGTTTTACTCCAACATGTCACACAAGCCTGCGTCAGCTCTGAAGACCATACCACTCGTCTGGCCCTTTGCAGTATGGGGGTTGGATATGGTGGGTCCTTTGAGAACAGGACGAAGCGGTTTCACATATGTACTGGTAGCAGTCGACAAGTTCACCAAATGGATTGAGGCTAAGCCCATCAAGAACCTTGACGCCGGTACTTCTGTCAGCTTCATCAGGGAACTGATATTCAGATATGGAGTCCCACACAGCATCATCACTGACAATGGATCAAACTTCGACTCGGAGGAATTCAGAGCGTTCTGCACATCTCAAGGCACACGAGTCGACTACGCTTCAGTCGCCCATCCCCAGTCGAATGGACAAGCAGAGCGGGCTAACGGCTTGATCCTCAAAGGGTTGAAACCCCGACTGATGCGTGACCTTAAGCATGCGGCTGGAGCATGGGTCGATGAACTCCCTTCAGTGTTGTGGGGTCTAAGGACCACGCCTAACCGGTTGACTGGAAGAACTCCATTCTTCTTAGTCTATGGAGCTGAGGCGGTCTTACCAAGTGATCTACTCTACAATGCTCCTCGAGTTGAGCTCTACTCCGAAGCTGAAGTAGAACAAGCACGGCAGGATGCAGTCGACCTCCTAGAAGAAGAAAGGGAGATGGCTCTGATCTGATCGACCATCTACCAACAGGACTTGTGTCGCTTCCACGCCAGAAACGTGAAGAGTCGAGCCTTCCAGGAAGGAGATTTGGTTCTCCGAGTGGATCAGCAGAAACCACACAAGCTTGCTCCTTCTTGGGAAGGACCCTTCATCGTTACCAAGGTTCTCCACAATGGAGCGTACCATCTCTACAACGTCGAGCACAAAATTGACGAGCCCCGAGCTTGGAACGCGGAG
Organism: Triticum timopheevii; assembly: GCA_963921465.1. Lineage (NCBI taxonomy): Eukaryota > Viridiplantae > Streptophyta > Magnoliopsida > Poales > Poaceae > Triticum > Triticum timopheevii. The sequence goes on from OY997270.1 coordinate 203,348,820, forward strand.
CTACTCCGCCCATTTTACACTTAAGTTTTCACTCGGATGAGTTGTAATAAAAGTACTTCTGTAGTTCATGATTTGCAAGATAATAGTGTCATAATTTCCCCAATGATTTTTGTCACTTTTATTTGTTCAGTAAAATTTCCCCCTCAGTGGGTGGCTTAGCTGCGAATCCGTTTCGCCTAAGTTTGTAAAAAAATCCTTACCGAGTGGCGAGCCAGCCTCCCACTCGGGGGCTTAGCTGCGGATCCGTTTCGCCTAAGTTTCAGTAAAATCCTACCGAGTGGTGAGCCAGACTCCCACTCGGGGGCTTAGCTGCAGTCCAAGTACTCGCCTAAGTTTCAATAAAATCCTACCGAGTGGTGAGCCAGACTCCCACTCGGAGGCTTAGCTGCAGTCCAAGTACTCGCCTAAGTTATGAAAATCCTACCGAGTGGAGAGCAGACCTCCCACTCGGAGGCTTAGCTGCAGCCCAGTGCTCGCCTAAGTTATAAAAATCCTACCGAGTGGAGAGCAGACCTCCCACTCGGGGGCTTAACTGCAGCCCAGTGCTCGCCTAAGTTTAAAAATCCTACCGAGTGGAGAGCAGACCTCCCACTCGGGGGCTTAGCTGCAGCCCAGTGCTCGCCTAAGTTATAAAAATCCTACCGAGTGGAGAGCAGACCTTCCACTCGGGGGCTTAGCTGCAGCCCAGTGCTCGCCTAAGTTTAAAAATCCTACCGAGTGGAGAGCAGACCTCCCACTCGGGGGCTTAGCTGCAGCCCAGTGCTCGCCTAAGTTATAAAAATCCTACCGAGTGGAGAGCAGACCTCCCACCCGGGGGCTTAGCTGCAGCCCAGTGCTCGCCTAAGTTTGAAAACCCTGCCGAGTGGAGAGCAGACCTCCCACTCGGGGGCTTAGCTGCAGCCCAGTGCTCGCTAAGTTTTGAAGATCCTACCGAGTGAAGAGCAGACCTCCCACTCGGGGGCTTAGCTGCAGCCCAACGCCAGCCTAAGTGAAGTAGGGAACAAGTCGATTGCGATAAGCACCTCGCTTTAACCTGCAAAAGACATCTCAAACCAAATGCAAGCATATTCAAACGTCGAATCCAAGTTCAGATAGATACCTAACGGAACCGAAAGTGCTCAGGCGCTAGGCCTGTTAAGGTTTGTCGGTTACAAAATCACTCAACATACCGAGGCAAATTTAAAGTGTCGAGCTCAAGAAGTTTTTTACCCCTCCTGTGGAGGGCTGGAAGGTGCGACAAACTCGTCGAGGTCGATTCCATCAGCAATCCGAGTGGCAGCGGCGATGAAGGTCTCCATGAAGGACCGGAAATCGTGCTTCTTGGTGTTAGCCACCCGAAGAGCCGCCAACTTGTCTTCTCGTGCATCCTTGCAATGGACTCGGGCCAAAGATAGAGCGACGTCTGCGCCACACTTGGCAGAAGACTTCTTCCACTCCTGCACTCGACTTGGGACTGTGTTCAGTCGAGCCATCAGAGACTCGAGGTCATTTTGGAGCGTCTCTTTGGGCCAGAGCGTAGCATCGATGCGGGAAGTGGCGACCTTCAGCCTTGCGAGATAATCAACAACGGCAGCAACACGAGATTCGAGCCGGAGCACGTTCATGGCAACTTCGTCATTCACGGGAGAGTTGATGGGGTCCAGGTTTGGCTCCAGTCGACCAGTCTCCTCTTCAAAGTTCTGGCAAAATTCTGCAAGCACAACCACCGAGTCAAGATAACAGTCGAATGGAAAGATCACAGTTGAAATACCCGTTTGGTGCAAAAGTTTACCTTCGAGCATGAGGAATAACTTCTTGGCGAGTCCGCCCAGATAAGCCTCCAGATCTTTCTTCTTCCCTACCAACTCACTGGCCTTGTCACTCAGGGCAATCTTATCGCTTTTCAGTCGACTGGCCTCTTTGTTGGCGGCATCAAGGGCAGCTTTTAGATTGGTGTTTTCTTCTTCAAGCTTGGTGACCGAAGCCAACTTCTCGTCTGCTAGCTTGGTCTTCTCTAAAGCTGTTTTCTGCATCGCAGCCAACTCAAGGTCTTTCTTCTTCTGGGCCTCCTTCACTTTGCCTGCAAAGTTACAGCAAGGTCAGACTTTGAAACAAATGAGGGGCAAAGGCAGTCGTCGAGGCCTCACCAAACATACCTTTAGCTTCCTCCTTCGCCTTCAATAAATTCTCCTAAGCCAGCTTCAGATCAAGCTCGAGCTGGATGTGTTTGTTCTCCAACTCAGTGTAACGAGCCGCGAGGTTGCAAGATTTCTACGGAGAACCAATCGACAAAATGTCAAAGACAATTCACTTCCGAGTGACTAAGGAAAAATCACACGTTTCTAAGACTATGGTCGAATACAAATATTCGACCATAGTCTCGGGGACTACACCCAGTGGGTGCACTCAGCGTGCCCCCACTAACTCTATCAAGTCAAGAGTCGACCAGTCGACCAAAAAAAACAGGAGATGCTCTTCAGACTGTAGTCCACTACTAGCAGTCGACCACAGTCTCGGGGACTACACCCAGTGGGTGCACTCAGCGTGCCCCCACCGGTCTGGGAAATCCATTCGACCTAGTCGAATGAAGGAAAAACTTAACTTATAAAGCCTATGGTCGACTGCCAGCAGTCCACCATAGCCTCGGGGACTACACCCAGTGGGTGCACTCAGCGTGCCCCCACTAACCCGGAATTCCAATCGACATACCCAGTGGGTGTAGGACAACTAGTACGGATTTCAGAAAGAAGAATTTTCAGATATCATATCCTAACAGAACAGGCGATGACCGACTGACCTGAACGTTACTTTGAAGAGCGGAACTGGCGTCATAGGCTGCCTGGCTGGCTTCTCGGATGGCCTTCACTTGCTCCATCATGACTCCCGCCTGGCGTATCGCTTCTTTCGCAGCACTGGCTTGATCCTCTAGGACGTAGTGGGTCGAGAAGAGTGAAGGCTGTGCAGCACTCGACTATGTGGGGTGAGCACTCGTCAACGGCACCACGAAAGATACGGTGGGCCGAGTGGTGTTCTCCCCCTCCGCGACCAATGTCTCGGGCGCCGACACGTTCTGAGTCGCCTTGCCAGCAGACGTTTTCCTGCTCCTCCTTTGCTTCAGTGGTTCCTCATCGTCGTCGTCAGGAAGGGTAATAACGACATTAGACGGAGCTACAGAAAAGAATAAAAAATTAGAGACAAAAAGTCAATCGACTGAAGACAGAATGATGAAAGTCGTACCAGGTTTTGAAGTGGCGGCGTCTTCCTTCTCATGATCGTCAGCCCTGGCCGAAGTATCAGAAGTGGCAGCGCTGCAGTTCCAGAAGTCAGTCGGATGATTCATAAGTCGACCAAGAATAAGTTCATGGGAAACAGAAAAGACTCAAGTAGCATTATTACCCTGATATGGTGGGAATCGCCACCTTCATCTTCGGCAAGACCTTGGCCGGCTTCGACGGTGCCACCCTGGATTGCTTCGGAGCTTTCTCGGTCGGTGCCGGAGAAGTGGTTCGAGGACGCTTGGTCGACTGAATGACAGTTGCGACCCCCTTACCACGCTCAGTTGCAGGGTCATGGACGAGCTTCAAGCGCCTTTCCGAGCGAGGTGGTGCAACTTCCTCCTCCTCCTCCTCTTCTTCCTCCCCATCAGAGTCGTCATCATGATCATCATCAGCAGCGTCCGAGTCCCACTCCTCCTGGCTTTCGCCCCCACTTCCTTCCTCCTCTTCAGTCGGCGTCTGTGCTCCATTGGGCAACGAGTATAGTTCGGTGGTGGCATGACAGACAGCAAAATAAAGATCAATCGACCAATTTGCAGCGAAAGCAGAATAAGTATGGCAAGATTACAATTGGAGATAAAGTGGGCATACCTTGTCTGGAGTGCTAGAATGGTCGAGTGGCGGAATCCTTCTGGCTCCTCGAGGGTTGTCTTTATTCCCTGTGATCGCGGCCATCCACCTCTCCTGTGTGGCGTCGTCGACTGCTTCTGGATGGACCCGAGTTTCATCCTCGGTTCCACAGTACAGCCACATACAATGGCCTCAGTACTGAAGTGGTTGGATGCGCCGCCTAAGGAAGACCTCCAGAAGGTCCATACTCGTCACTCCTTCCCGAACTAGCTGGACTACACGCTCCATCAACATCTTCACTTGGGCTTTCTCCTCAGGGAGTACCTTCAGAGAAGAGGGCTTGTTCGCTCGGTCCATGGAGAATGGAGGGAGACCAGTCGACTGCCCCGGCGTCAACTCGTCTTGACAGTAGAACCAAGTCGACTGCCACCCTCTGACCGACTCAGGAAGAGTCATGGCCGGAAAAGTACTCTTGCTCCTCATTTGGATCCCAAGACCCCCGCACATCTGAATAACCTTAGTCCTATCGTCATCTGGATTTGCCTTTTTTACTGTCTGTGAGCGACAAGTGAATATGTGCTTAAACAGACCCCAGTACGGTCGGCAGCCCAGGAAGTTCTCGCACATGGACACGAAGGCAGCAAGGTAGGCGATGGAGTTTGGATTGAAATGGTGGAGTTGCGCCCCAAAGAAATTCAAGAAACCACGGAAGAAAACACTCGGAGGCAAGGAGAATCCACGGTCGACGTGGGTAGCCAGAAGAACACACTCACCCTCCTGCGGCTGTGGTTGCCACTCGTTCCCCGGGAGCCTCGCTGCCCCGTGGGGGATCAAACCCTCGTTGGCCATCTCGGTGAGATCCCTCTCGGTGATGGTCGAGTGGATCCAATCCCCTTGAACCCAACCGTGCGGCAGGCGGGACCTTGACGAGGATCCGCCCCGACTGGTCGCTCTCCCTTTCGCCTTCCCCGTCGCCATCGCCTTCTTCGCGCGCTCCAGAGCCGCCGTCTTCTCCTTCACCATTGTTGTCGGTGAAGCGTACGAGGAGTGGTTGGGCGGAGGCGAGAGCAGGCGCTGTGGGCGGAGGCGGAGAGGACAGAAGGAGAAGTGGGGAGGTACTGTTCCAAAACCCTCGCCGGGCGCATTTTATAAGGGCGCTTCCGAGTGGATGACAAGTGGGCCAGGCAATCCAATCACATCCCAAAACAGTCACGCGTACGCGATACGTGGCGAAAAAGACGGCGCGGGAATCGAGGCGTCTATGCCCTACCCCATCCGAGCGCCGCGGTCCGCCCCGCTTCGCGCGCTTCCCAAATTTTGAATCCCACAAAATCCGCTAACAGTAGATCAATCTGTCAGACGAGAGATTTCCTGCGATCCGTCGCTCGGAAATTACTAAGTTCAAAAGTTCACTCGACGAGAGAAAAGAATGGATCAAGGCGACTGAAAGAAAAGTTGATGTTATCAATGAAGAGATTATTGGTCCAAGATGATACATGTCCAGAACAGAAAAGCAGGTCGGAAATATTGTCAACTCCTTCCTCACTCAAACCTCGATCCATTCGGGGGCTAATGATGATGTCATGTACCTAGGGTAGGGTCATAGACCTGATCTAAGTGCCCTACCCAAGGACACCCTCAGAAGAAACTGCCTTCCAGTCGACCAAGAGGGACTTCACTCGACGGACTCGAAGGACTCGACCATGAAGACTCACTCGACCACCAGGAGATCAAGAGCCACTCTGCATCCAAACAGTCTGTAATTAAGTAGTCTTTATGGCATTTAGGACACTTTATGTAAGGTGTTACCAGTAACGCCTAGACTTAATGTACTTTAAACCCTGCATTACTGAGGGCCGGAGGGGTCTGGAGGACACTATATAAGCCACCCCCCTCCTCAGTGTAAAGGGTTCGCACCCCTGTAATCCATACACACATAATCCACTCGACCGCCTCAGGGCTCCGAGACGTAGGGCTGTTACTTCTTCCGAGAAGGGCCTGAACTCGTACATCCCTTGTGTTTACAAGTGCTCCATAGCTAGGATCTTGCCTCTCCATACCTACCCCCTATTCTACTGTCAGACTTAGAACCACGACATGCACCCTAAGTGGAATGCCGCCCAGGTTCAAAAAGATCAGACAGACTTAGTGACTAGTAGCTTCCATGTGCAGCCACTGGCTATATGGGCTCTGTCTTAGTTGATCAGTTGTTGGAACCCTTGCCCAGACAGTGTCGACAGATGTAGCATATATAGGTGGGATGTGGCTGTCAGGTGGTTAAGGGAACCTCTTATGAAAGACTTCATCTCAATCTTCGGATTGGGTCCAGTGGGTAAAGCGTACTAAACTCTACAGAGTATTAAAACTAATCATGATTAGCCGTGCCCCCGGTTATGGGCAAATTTGAGCCACCATGCCATTACAGTTGTTGAATGATCTTGATAGATGTGACACTTAATAAATTTGTTGGGAAACTTAATAATGGGTGAGTCGGAGTTGGACTTGCCAATTCAACCTTGTGTATTTAATTGTAGTAACAAATAAATAAATAAAATTTTGATTTAGGTAGTTGTGAGGACAAAATCAGCTTTATGCAAAGATTAACCTTCAAGCCTTCCTTTTGTTGTACTATGCATATACATGTAGGTCTTCTTTATTATTACTCCTGTGTAATTTGCTAATACATTCAAAGTATTGACCTATAACGTCTCATGTTGCAGGATACTCACACGAAGAGTAAGGTACTGTTAGGGTCGCGAGTCTGCACTCAGCATCGCCAATGGGCTATGATGGGCTCATCGTTATTTTCTGCTACTTTTCCGCTGTTTGATTGAATAAAGCTAGCCATGCTATGCAGATTGCTTTATTTTATAAATTCTGGATCATACATTGTAATAAATGATGCACTTGTTATTCTGGTATTCATCTATATTGTGTGTGCTAGCGAGTCGATCCAGGGACTAGCACAGTAAGCTCAGAGACTCAAACCCTTCGAGGTTTGGTCGTTACACATCCACTAGACTAACAAACACATAGATCCACAAGATATATGAACAATCAAAGGGAAAGATATAAGGTAGAGTTCATCCCAAATCCAAAAGAGTTGAGGTCTTGCTAATCTAGATTCTTCCCACACAGGGTGTCTTGAATCCCTCGGGATCTTCTCACATGCTCACATGGAGGTCTTGAACTCCATGTGAGTGGTCTCTCTCTCTCTCAAGAGAAGGTAAGGAGCAAAGCTCAACAAAGATGCACTATCATATTTTCTAACCCTAGTATGAAGGTGGAGGTGGAGTATATATAGGAAAGTCCACGAAGGGGTAAGTGAGAGGGGGATACATGGGCCTCGGGCCCTGTCCATGCGCGCAGACATGCGCTGGATGTCCGGGTTGGGGGCCGGATGTCTAGCTGTTTGCAAGACCCCGAATGTTCGGGCACTGGCTGGATGTCCGACCATTTGATGGCCTTTGCTGCTGTACTCCTCTGCTGGATTTCCGAGGGAATGTCGGATGTCTGAGCTGTCGAGGCCGGATGTCTGCATCCTGTAGCTTCAACAGCTCCATCTTCTTCCGTCTCCTCTTTCATGCTTCCCTCGCGGATGGTGTATTACATGGCGCTTGTACTCCTCCTCGTCATCCGTGAAGCTCCGACAATACCTGTGTATGCACACGGGTGGAGTGTTAAGTAGTATATCTTCCTCAAAGGGATCAAATGAACACGTGTAAAGGAGATGATCCATCTTTAGGTATGTGAAGTATATGTTATATGTGTTACTTGCCGAACGGACTCTTGACATGGTGATGTCCATAGGATGCTCCGCATCAGTGGACCATAGAAAAACCAAAGACACGTGTCAATTAAACAGATCACTTACACTCAACACTTGAAACACTTGAGGTTGAGCCTAGCTTAGCCACTTTAATATTTGTGTGTCTATATATATATGGAGATTGACTATTCGTCACCCTGGGTGAGGAATAGTTATTCTCCACCCCCTCTATTTTAAAATCAATGCACCATAATTTTACATTCCGTAAATTTTGTCTTATTTCAGATGTAAAAAAAGAATGTAAGGAAAAATATAATTGCCGTAAGAAATATTTTACGTTACGTAAAATTACAAATGTAAAAACATAGTGTAACGTGTACATAAAATGCAATTTTTCTAGTTTTATGATCTACATTTTTTTGTGCCAAATTTTATGCAGTGAATTAATATGAATTTAGTTATTTATATTTCATATGTAATTTATTTATGAAATGATCGTAAAATTACCTCGGATGAAGAATAACTTATTCTGCACCCTGGGCGATGAATAGACTTTCTATTCCTGCACGTAATGCAGTCCTAAACAAAATCCACATGTCTTGTAGCCCTGTAATTTTAAGTAATTTGACAGGGCAAATATGTAATTTGGCACCATTCTCAACCTACAACCGATCAAGCTTCCCTTTATTTTTCTCTTAATAAAACAAAAGAAACCATCGTCGCTCTTGTGGAAAACCAAAAGGGAAAAGAAAAAGGAAACCCACTTCTTCTCCAGTCCACCTCCTGCTGCGAGAGCACGACGGAGACACAACCGAAGCAAAGCTTGCTTCTCCCCGCAGCAATACAGCGCAGGACAACGAATCCAAAAGGGAAGGGAATAGCCGAGACGGAGAGCAAGAGGAACAGCGAGAGGAGCGCGGGGTGGTAGGACGGAGGCGGAGGAGAAAGTGGCGAAACCCTAGAATTCCCACCCATCCCCACGGTGAGGGTCCACTGGGGCTGCGCTCGGATCTGCCTCGACGCTCGCGCTTGCGGCGGGGGAGATCGGAGGACGACGACGCTGGTGAGTTGGGCTCAGGTCGGCCGATTCTTGCTGCAGGTGTTGGAATGTGGCTGGGGTGGAGTGGCGATTCGAACTGCTGCTGTCTTTTTTTTTTGGAAGCGTCGTACCGCGCTGGTGTCGTTGATTTGGTTCTTTATTTGGTTTTGTGTGCGTGAATGGGGATAGTTGAGTGCAGTGGTTGAGAGGTGGAATGCGGGGACGTGGGGGTAAGATTTATCCCTAATTGGTGGACTTTTGATGATTCTTGTTTTTTTTTTGTTCATACTACTAGCTTGTTAGATCCAGTTTGGTAGTTTTAGGTGTGAAATGTGGTAAATTTCAGCCAATTATTGTCCATAATTTGTTCCTGCTGGCGTTCTTGTGCCCAGTTCCACGGAATTTGTGGTAATTGAATGGGACAACTACTTATTGTGTATTGAACTTGCTTGCTGTGTCCTTTTTAAGTTGAACTTTATTTTGTGTGTCTTATCGGTTGTTAGATTATTTTTTAGTTGAAATTTATGTTTGCTCCGTTTGGCATTGATCTCTTGTTTTTTACTCCTTGTTGATTTAGGGCTGGTCGTCCTGGATCTGTATGTGCATGGCTGATGCAATTTCATGTTTTGGGTGATGGAGTGGTGCTAAATTGTTGAATTTCTGTTTAACTTTTGCTTTTTTGATCACTGTTTTTGTTTTCTTTTGAATTTTACTAAATACTTTTTAGGTCTTATGTCTTGACTAATTGTTGATACCGTGTTGCATATGCTGGGTGTAATTGGTATCTTCTCGATATTAATATTATTACCCTTCATAAAAAAAGAAGTCTTGTTGTTTGTTCACTCGTTGCATACAATAGGTGTGTTTTAGATTGAGGAATAGCAATGTTAGTTTTTGCCCCTCTTTTGGTTCTTTGCTTTCCCGTACATTTTATTTTGAAGGAATCCCTCTCCGTGTTGCTGATGCTTTCATCCAGAGATGTGTGATTAAGCAGGCTGGGTTCTTGTGTGGGCGAAACTGCAGGTCCAACTTTTGGGTGCTTTTAGTACCTTTTTAGTTGGCTCGTTCTTTTTGAAGTATGATAGCTTTGTTGTTTTAATTGGTTGATAGTTTCATTTGACAATACGATGGATTGTTTATTTTTGACAATTCATGATGAAATCAGCATGCCTTTTTTCTTCTTTGCTGGTTACATGTCTTGTGCTACCATAGCTACCATTTTCCCTTCTCTTTTGGTGCAAATTTGGTTTATTTAGTTATTGAATAATACTGCTCTATATTGCAGCTTGGGCTATGGTTTGGACCTGATGTCTGAGAAGGAGCATAGAAGCACTTGCAGAGATTAAGAAGCCATAAAAGATGCCACATTCACCCTCAAGGAGGAGATCTCCTTCAAGGGAATCTGCTCACAGGAGGGTCAATGATTTCGGGAATGCACTGCCTGCTAAACCAAAGGATGATGAGCTCACATTATTCGCTGATATCCAGAAAACTGAGATTGAGAACTTCTTACTGGAACCATCCGAGGATTTTGATGAATCCATCTGTAATGCTCATAGACACCCTCCTCCTTTATACAATAATATGGTTATATTTTTATTTTCGCTATACCCCTTTGTTTATTTTTATTTTTGTAATGAGGCACTATTAATACTTACTTATTTTATTCATGTCTACCAGCAAAATTGAGCTTTTTCCCAGATGTTAAGCTTGGTATCAATGTCCCAGCACGAGGGGAAAGCCATGATTTGCTTAAGGTGGATGGTAATAAAAACGATTATGAGTGGTATGGACACTTAATAGCGCATGTTGCTTTGCTTTCTTTTAATTAATATATGGTTGATGCAGCCTTGTGCTGGTCATGAACATCTGCTTGATATATTTGGGAGATTAGCTGTTCTATTGCTTATTTTGCCATCTGCTCTGCCCAATACATTTATTGGAAGCCAGCCCTAACTAATCTGGCTAGCCATCTAACTTCGAGAAGATCGACTAAAACAACTCTGTGTGCATGTGACAAGGAAACTAATATCAATCAAGTCGCAGTTATGGTTTCACAATATCCACACTTTGTGTCTAGTGTCTTGATAATTAGCTACCGGACTTAATGAAGAGAAAATTACATAAAATATCAATCATCGATCATGTGCGCAGTAGGTGGTAGCTCAAAGTCGATGATCAGTGGGCATTTCAGCCATGGTTCTGTAGTTGTAGCCATGCAATACTTTATACTTGTTAGAATTAGTTGTTTTGTATACTCACTCCGTCCCACAATATATGACGTTTTTGCAAGTTATGTTAGCTTGCAAAAACGTCTTATATTATGGGACGGAGGGAGTAGATGAAATGTGTCACATCATGAGGAACTCTTTAGCCTCATTTTTGTCGAGTGTAATTTGTCCTTTATGCCATCTCTTGGTTCGATTTAAGGTTGATATGATTGCACACATTATAATGCTTCAATGGGCTACAAGTTTTGTAATAACGAGGTATTTTTTTCATCTTTGTTTTGTTGTGAGTTTGTGTCCTCTACTTGTGGTATTGCTTCAAGATAACATGGTATTCTAATTCATTAGTCAATTGAAAAAAACACCGAAATATTTTGATAACCTCTTCTTCAGTTGTCTCAACGTCATATATCTGCATAAAGGCATTTTCAGTGATAAATGGCTGTATATTTCAATGAATGATTTTTTTTACTATTATCATGGCCATATTTTATTTATCCTTTTTTAAGCTACATTGGACCCTGATTTGTTGTTTAAATTCCATGCACCGTGGTATTATTCCTCATCTCCATTCTACATTTCAGTTTGACCTCTAAACAATCCGTTGTCATAACAATTGAGTCAACCTAAACTCTTCACTTATTTGTAAGGTATGCAGATTTTCCTTAATTTTAAGTAAAAAAAGAATGTGTACTGTTGTGGACATTAGTATGTTGCTTTAAACCAGCATCAGATGCATTGCGGCGGGTCGGCCACCAAGATTCAACAGTCGGCTTGGGAAGAGTTCATAAAGGAGATAACTTCAAGTGGGAAAGATGAGTTAGAAATAGAATTAGGAAAGCTTAGTCCGGAACAGTAACAATTGGGAAAGTATGGTTCAGATACTCGTATTAGAGGGTTTCATAGTTAGAGTACACCACCTTGACTTCATTGTAGTCCCTCCGGTTCACCAATAAGTAGAGTTTTGGACATTGACATGGTCTTCAGGATGCAGCTTTGACCACTAATTTATACTGTATTGTATATATAATCCACAAAAGTATAATATTGTATTTTGGATTTTTTTTGTAAACAAACCTATACATATGGTTTTCAAATTTCCAACCCAAATAGGTAAAATCATATTGGCAGTCAAAGTTTAAAAGTTTAACGAAAGGTCACTTATCTGTGACCTGGAGGGAGCACCTCCTAAGGCCTTCCACAGGGTATGCCCCAATCGGTGCCAAATCAACTTTTGGGGCATTTGGTTACGGTGCCATGCACTGCCCAGCCGATGCCAGATAAAAAATAACCAGATAAAAAAATCAGGGAACCGGAGCACCTAGTTATCCAATCAATAAAGTATTTGGAGTGCTAGGCTGCTCTGATGTGAGGTGGAAAATTGGCTGGTCAAGTCCCTTTATGCATGTGCGGGTTCGGCATTTTTACAAGCTGCAAACCTGTTATCTCATTTGCATTTTTGTACTGTAAAAAGTCATGGCATTGGTACATATATGTCATACATACATGCTGATTGCATAGTGTAGCACTAGATCAGTAGTAATGTGGGATCCCTGGTAATGTAGAAACAAGATAATGGAACAGTGCAAAAAAAAGATTATTTTGATCAGTATTTTCCATGTCATATATGTTGATGACTTAGCTAGCTAGCCTAATTCTGCACTTTATGGATGTCCAATTTGTGTCAATGTAGGTTAGAGTTGCCACCTTATAAGCTGATTGTGACATACGGGGCGCGTTCTTACAAGCAAACACACACTGCTAGAGCGGTGCTAAAATTTTCTCAGGGCATCACAGATGAGGTGGTAACATTTTGACGTATGGGGGCACCGATTACATCGTGGTCGGCCTAAGGTTCAATAATGGAACAAAGCAGACTAGCACCTCCGGCATATTATTAAGAGGACAACGAGATGCACTATTTTATTATTTGCCCAGCAGTATAAATCAACGAGATTTAATCTGCTCCATGGGTCATACGCAGGTAGGCACGGAGATGCGACTCCACTCCCACCCTACGTAGGGCTATGACCCACTCCTCATTGTGGCTCATGAGGTTTTCGACGATCTACATGTGGAAAAAAAACGCTCGCTTAATCATCCTGTAGTTTGTATTCGAGTCATATGTACATAAGAAAACTGCATACAGAAGGTATAATTAATGATTAACCATTCTTGATGAATGTTGCAATTTAAAACTGCTATAACTAATACAGTTCTTTGGTGTGCTTCAGAGCACTGTGCTTTTTCAAGCCTGGCCTGAAATCCGGCCGAGTCTGGGGTATACCCAGGTTTAGTGTGTGGTGACTTCATAATAGTTATTCAGGCATCCATGTCTGTGGAATAACTAAATATTCCATTCAATGTTTCTCGTAAGTACAAAGTTGTTGGCTAAAGGCTTGAACGAAGGTCGCTGTTTGCTACAGTAGTAAGATGGAACATTTCAGAATGATAATCTAAGAACATAATAATACCTTTCGTGTTTAAAGTGGGGCAGAGCTGGTAGAAGCGTTCAGTTCAGGTGAACCCAATGAAATTCATCAAACACTCATAAAATTAGTCTTTAACACTGCTCATTAGTGGAAGATTGCACCATAACCAGCAGAGGTAAACCCAATGATTTTCTCCTCCAGCTTCGCCCCTGGTTTAAAGCAGGTTAACAAATGCCCTATTTATATATTGCTTTAGATGGGTAACTACAATACGAATTACTCATGTTTTTGGATTATCGTTTCCCAGAATTTTAGCATAGACTTGAGCATAATATGGTGCTGTGATGTTTCTTACAATTATTTTAATTACTTTAAACATCTTTGGCTCAGATTATACTTTTACACTTACCATATGCAAATCTTGCATGTGTAAACGATTTGATCGCGTTCTACCTTCTCAATTAATAGGCTGTTGACTCCTCCAGAGACTCCACTTTTCCGTTCGTTAGATGACGAAGAAGAACGGTCTGTTGGCCAGGCTTCCAGGGGTAGGGCTCAGATTAAGGCCGTGCAAATCTCGAGGCCATCCACGGTATGTTTGCCATAGTTTTTGCTCTTGAATTCTTAATGCGGGCTTGCAAGAAATACCCACCCATTTTGTTATCTATTGTCCATAAACAGATGGATAATGCTCAAAGGTCTAGCAGAAGCAGTGCAAGCCCAAATAGGCTTAGCCTGTCACCACGCTCTATGGCAAGGACAAAATCGCCTATTTCAGCTTCTCGTGCTAGCCCACCACTTTCTGTTCAACCACCAACGCCATCGCGAAGACCTTCAACTCCTCCAGCTGCTAAGATATTGACACTTCCACAAAGGTCTGCAAGTCCAGTCTCTAGAAGGATGAGTACTGGTTCAAGTGGCTCAGCATTAAATGGAACAAGGGGAGCCTCTCCAGTTAAAGCTAATCACAGATCTTCTTCCCCAAAACCTCAAGGATGGCAGTCCAATGATCCTGCTTTCTCTTATAATGCACCTCCAAACCTTCGTACATCTCTACCAGATCGTTCGGTATCCCGTTCAAGGGGTGGATCCCCAACATCTTTCAGTGGACTAGATACAGGTTCAAGAGGTCGAAGGCAATCAATGTCTCCTACTCCAACTAGAAGAGCCAGTTCATCACATAGCATTGAACGAGATCGATTGAGCACACACAGCAAAGCTTCTGCAACATCGTCTGGTGATGATGATCTGGACTCAATGCAGTCTATATCTATTGGCTATTCCAGCAGCCCAGCTGTAAAAAAGAGCTTGGCAGTGATGAAGACGAGAAGTATTGCATCATCAAAGAAGCTGTCCAAGAATTTTTCCCCTATCTCAGCCCCAAAATGGTCATTTGATTCTGCTGTTTGGTTGATGGTAAGTGTTGTCCTGTTTTCCCCTAAAAAAGTGTTGTCCTGTTTTTTAGTAGGATGATGGATTGTAAATTTGAATAGCATATTTAACAATTTATTCATTCAGTTACTCAGTTACACTGGTTTAGTCCCTTTTACTTTCTTAGCGGTTGCGGCTTCCCATTTGGAGGAATCCAGGGGCTTCTGTAAATTTCTTTTGTTATACTTTGACAAGGAAACAACGGTTACACCAACTGTATTGAGTGGTCAAGTGCTTTGGACGGATGCCTTTATGAATTAACAGTCACATAATAGCTTAAAAGAATCGTTGGTTGAAACAAAAACATTTGTTTATCCTGAATATTTGGTTGGCAAATGCTCCTGCTCCATTGACTAGGTTCTTTTACCTTTTGTGACCAAGTTGCTTAACTCTTGGAATGTGTTCATTCAATCAGATATTGTATGATACAGTAAATTGCTCTCTTATCCTTTCTTCGACAAATTAGTATAGCTTATTCTGCCAAAAATAATTACTCCTTGGTTGTCTGTTGTTTATTTGCGTTATGCGTCCAATGTGCTTTTACTGCAAGTTGAGACCTTACTATTCTTTAGTGTGTTCCAGATTTTCTTAAATTGCGACTAAGATGAGAAATGTGTTCTTACTTTTCTAGGATCATCGGAAAGGTCCTCAAGATAGGTTCCGGCCACTTCTATCAAGTGTCCCTGCCACCACATTTGGTGCTGGCAAAATAAATAATGTGCACAAGCCTATGTTCTCACACAATTCCTCTATGACAACTAGCAGTAATGCAAGCTCTGAGCACGGTGCCACTTTTGGCCCTTATGTGGAAAGCGACCAGGAGCAACAGGATCTTATTGGTGAATGGGAAGCAGATGACGGCCTTCGAGTTCATGAGGACATATTTATGTTTGATAAGCTGGATGAGTTGAATGAAGAAACCAGTTTCAATAAGAACACAAAACATGTAGAAGATTCGCCCATCCAAGTAAAATACGTGAAGAGTGATAAACATGACTTTGATATGGAAAGATGGGCAGCTAATCAAACGGCATATGATGGTGCAAATAGTTCTCAGGTTGGACATGGTGAAATGGCTACTTGCAGTAGATGTGGGATGTCTTTCAATGTGATGGATTTGGATGGAAAAGGTGACTCTTGCGAAGAATGCTCTTCAAAGGTTGGAGGATTTTCTGCAGACCGTATGTTATGGACTTCAGAAGCACATCAACATGATAATAAAATTGTAAATTTTGGGCCTTACACTGAATCTGAACCTTCTATGGCCCCAGATAGTGTAGACTACAGCAAACATGCATCTCTTGGTCATCAAACAGTGAACAATGAACCTTCAGCGGATTGTACAGAAAAATGTCCTCCAGGCCAGTCAATGGTGGATACAGACGAGGACATGCTGCTGGGGCAGGAAGTAGTGAATCATGAGGAGAATATGAGGCCCTATCATGTATCTGACTCCTTGCTGGAAAATGAAGATGATATTTCATTTAGTCGATCTAGCGTAAGTAATCATCAACAAACAGAACCAACATCAGCGGAGCATGGCCCTTATGGAGGCCAAATGGGTATTTGCAATCATGGATTACCCCCATGCCTTAGCGAGTCAAACTGCCAACATAATGAAGCTGTATCTGAAACTGCATTTGGTGATAATTCTCATCAACTGGGATCAAATATACATCCGTTTCCAAAGGTTGAAAGTGCTGAAGGTGCTGGGATATCGGTACTCTTACACCAGAAATCAAGCAGCAACAAATGGCAGATCATGGAAGGGAGGGCTCTAGCTGCTATTAATATTGTTTGTTCTGAACCATATTATACAAGAGATGGTATAAATATGATGAAACGTAGCTTTGGACGTGACAGCTCTTCAGCTTCTTCCATTGATTTAGGATCTTCAAGGCAATCAGATGCACGCTTTGAGCGCCATAGTAGCAGTAAGAAGGGTGACTTCGAGAAAGCTCAACTAAGTAGTACTATGAGTCATCAAAGCATAGCTTCGGTGTCAGATATGTCAGTTAGTGGTTCTTCAGCTTCACTTTGCCATCAGAGTGATGCGATTGAAGACACTTGTTCCCGAATTGACACTTTGGAAAGCAGTGCTTCAAGAACTGTGGTTTCTACCGGAGAAGATGGCTCTAGTAAGGATGCTGTGTCAAATGCTCTTGAGTGTTTGTCCACTGCACGGCCTATTGTCAATGATGACATCCTTGTTGACTTGAACTCCTCGAGCATTGATAGGTCGAGTGAGACAGAAGATGTAATTAATATGGGTAGGATGGCTGACAACGATCACTCCAGCACTAATATGTGTTTGTCAGAGATGGAAGAGCCAATTAATGTTCAAGAATCTTCAGCTGCCGAGGGAAGTTGCATGCTAAAAACAGATGAAGATACTTCTGATACCGTTCAGTGCTGTTTAGCTGGCACTCCAGAATATCCAAGTGAGAACTTAGATAACCTTATAATGCAGTCTCAGTCTGAAGCAGTTCAGGATTCAATTGAGGAACACATCTTGGATGATTGTTGTGTTTCTGCCATCTCAGAGGAAGATGTGTTGGTTTCTAGGACAGGAACTAGCATAATAGAACTTCCCAACGATGGTATGTATTTGGGCTGTTCTAATTTTCATTTAACTTAATCAAGCTTCTGAAATTCTTTTTTCTCTCAGAACTCATCCTTTATTCATCGATTGTGTGCTGTGTCCTTCTCATGTTTCTGAGAATCATTTTTAGTTGGTCTTTCTGAGAATCGTCTTTACTTGTCCTAAAGACGAAAGCATGGTCTCTGGCATGCATGTTTGATTATTACTTTATGCATATGTCAGGAAAACATAGAAAATGTGTAGTATAAGGAAAAGAAAGTCCTGAATGATAGTTCTAATAGTAATTTTACGATAGAAAAATCAGTATGTTTTGGTACATGCATTTTGGTCTGGAGAAGAAACATAATGGATAAATGAGCGACTGGAAATATTATCGAGATGAGGTTTATACATTCTTCACATCCAATATGCTGTTGCATTTATGATACCAGTCTCTAGGTACAGTTGACGTTTTCTTTTAGACATAACGTATGACTCTTGTTGTGTTCTTCACTGAATATTTGTTCCGTGTGAGTGAATATATATATTTAACCTAATCATTCTCTCTACCTTGCAGAAAAATCACCTCAGGCAGTAGAAGGGTCGAGGAAACAGATTCAGAGGTGCTTCACTTTAGAAGAAGCTACTGATACAATTCTCCTGTGTAGTTCCATCGTTCATGATCTGGCATACAAGGCAGCAACAATTGCACTGGAGCACGAGCAAGAATCAGAACGCCCTCGACCAACTGTTACCATTGTAGGGAAATCCATTCGAGACGAGGATGGTTTCCTTAAGCTGCCCCACAGAAGAACACCAAATCGTAAGGTTAAAAGGAAAAGATTGGAAGGTGAAACAACAACCATCACAGAAACCGCTGAAAAAGAATTCATCGTCGAAGATCCTTCACCTGTACCTTCTGCTTCAGGAATCACAAGGGCATCTGATAATATGAAGCCTCCAAAGTTGGAATCCAAGTGCAACTGTGTAATTATGTAAGTTACTTCGGGCAACCATCACGCACGCAAAACCACTACTTTGCGCCAGCCTGCTTCAAATCGCTATCAGCAACGGATAGAGTTCCACACGTGTCTCTAGATTATTTTTCGACGATAGTGCATTTTCTGTTTTTTAGGCAACAGAATTGCACTGCGAGCTATTCTTTCTGTAAATTCTTTTCCCTCCTGTGTGAAATTTCATGTGATCCACTGCGGTTTGTCCAAATACTAGATTAAATGTCTCTATTTTTAGCATATTTTTCTGCAGCGCACGTGGCTTGTATGTATGCGATCCTAAGCGTCACGATTCTCAAGACTGACCCCGAAGGGAAAAGTGTTCAAAATTGTCTAAAGGTGACCAGCATAAAGTTGTCTATTTCTTTGAGACGAACAATTTTGCTTTCTAGAACATCTCAAATCCGAGGTCATATGCGACCTCTAAAGCCAAAACATGGTTGATGCCGAGCTTCACAATTGTATCTGTGGCTACCGCTGTTTTGCCAGCCTGTCCCCAATAATTAACACTCGTTGATTGCTGTTTTGCCAGTCTGTCTGTCCCCAATAATTAACTCTCCCTGACCGCGCGGGATCATCGAATTGATAGCAATAAGGCTGTTTATAGTGGGAGTAACATAGGTAGTAACATGCATGCCACATAGGCAAAAAGTATGATGTGGCAAGTAATTAATGATGAGAGATGCAAATGGAGTAACATAATATGTTACCATCACATAACGGTTCCCAATGTAAAATGAGTCTACAAAGTAATAAATGAAGCCCTCTATGTTACCACATCTATGACACTACCCACTATGGAGGTAGTAACATAGACTAGTAACATATGCATGTTACTAGTCTACGTTACTCCCCACTATGACTAGGCTAAGCCCTGTTTGAAGAGGTTTGTATACGGAACGCCTGGAAATTATACTTGGAGCAGGAGATTCAATCAAGCGAGATTCAGAGCAACTCCAATGGGGCGACCCATTTCGTCCGCCCGCGTCCGTTTGGGTCGGCGCGGACAAAAGTGGCGGCCCAACGCGCCGACCCAAACTCAAATCGTGTCCGCCTGGCGTCCGTGCCGGCCCATTTCCGGCCCAAAATTGCGCCTGAAATGCGTCGCCGCGGACACACCGCGCGTCTCCTCGCCGTCCGCCGCGTCTCCACTTGGCGGCCACCCAACCGCCACCGGTCGTCTTATTTATGACGACCACCGACAGCGGGCCCACGCGTGAGACAGTGCGCGCGTCCTTTTTTAACCACGCGCACAGCGGGGTCGGCCTCATCCACTTCTCCCGTCCACATCTGGCCCCCCCACCACTCCCTTTGCTTCCTCGCCAGCGACCGCAAACCCTAGCGCGCGCCATGGGCCTCTTCGGCAGCAGCAATGGCAAGGGCAAGGGCAAGGGCACCCATGGCGCCTCGTCATCCCGTGCTCTCCCACTCCACCGCCGGCGCGTTTCCACCCTGAACGCCGGCGCCTGCACATCCCGGTGCACCAAGCACGGTGGCACTGGGAGTACAGGCAGCCCCTCCCCTACCCCGACATGACGCTGCCGCACCATTGGCATTTGGACCCAAACCGGATTGCCGTGCCGGCGGTTTTGCGGACCCAGCGGGCGCACGACGACGAGGTGCACCGGCGCCGCGCGCTGCTCACGCCGGAGCAGCGTCGGCTGCCCGAGTACGCCGCCGACTCTCCCAACTGGGAGGTGATGTAGGGTGGAACCCTAATTCGTCGATCTTTCACGTTTGGAGGGGATCCTACGGGAGGAAACACGAAGAACACGCGGAAGCACGAGGGGAAACACGGGGAAAACGAGAGGAAATCACTCAACCAACAAGGAATCGATCACACAAGTGCTAGATCAACATACACACATGAGATCCACAAGATACATAGTCAACTAGGGTAAGGATACAACGGAACCGTTCATCTCCAAGAGGAGGCCTTGATGTTCTTCCCTAGGTAGGGGTCTTGAATCCACAAGGGGATCTTCTCCGAGGAGGTCCTGATCTCCGAGGAGAAGTAACCGAGTGGATGAGCAAAGGCTCTCACACAAATATGAGCTAATCCAATGCTAAGTCTCAAAGTGAGGAGATGGGGTCCTATATATAGAGTTTGGGGCGAAGGGGTACATGGGCTCAGCCCAACACGCGCGCGTAGGCGCTGGCCGGATGATCCGAATGAGGATCCGGATGATCCGGGCTGGTCCGGATGATCCGGGTGGAGTCCCGGATGAGCCGGAGGGTCGGCTGGTGGCGGCGACGGGCCGGATGTCCGGCTGGAGGTCCGGGCGTCCGGGCGGGGTCCGGATGATCCGGGCCTAGGTCCGGATGATCCGGCTTCAGCGTGGAGGTTCTGTTGCCTTCGGTGGAGTTAGCCGGATCGTCCGGACCTCTGTCCGGATCGTCCGGCCTCTCTGGTCCTTGTTGCTTTCTCCTCTCCGTCTTCACGTATGTCTTCCGCTTTCGATTCTCCTTGCTTCCTGGCCTCTTCATGGTCGACTCCTTGGTGCCTGAGTATGCATAGAGTTTCCGTTTGAGGTAGTAACCATGTCTCATGTGAATCGAAGGAGAGTTGTGAGAGGAGTGATGTCACCTCGGTTTCAAGAGCTCTTGCACGTGCTCGAGTCATCGGTCCTTGTGGTGTTGTAGGTGTTGATGTAGAGTCCATGGGGATGATGGAAGGATGCTCCGCATCATATCCCCTCCCTTCGAAAGGACCCGACCTCGGATCTAGATCTTCATCACCATGGAAAGGCGAGATGTCTTTGACGTTGAAGGTGTCGCTCACGTTGTACTTGTCGCTTGGTAGGTCGAGCTTGTAGGCGTTGTTGTTGTAGCGTGCTAACACCTTGAAGGGTCCGTCGGCTCGGGGTAGTAGTTTGGACTTGCGTTCGTTGGGGAAGCGTTCCTTGCGAAGGTGTAGCCACACGAGATCGCCTATGTTGAAGATCATGGGTTTCTTGTTGATGTTGATCTTTGTCGCTAGTCGTTGTACTTGGCGCTCGATGGTGTTTCTTGTATCTTCATGCATCTTCTTGATGTAGCTTGCATGGGCACTTGCGTCGAGGTTGGTGCACTCTTGTAGAGGTAGAGGTAGAATGTCCAATGGGGACAATGGGTTGAAGCCGTAGACGACCTCGAAGGGGGACTTGCCGGTCGTCGAATGTCTTGCGCGGTTGTAGGCGTACTCGGCGATGGGTAGACACGTCTCCCACTCCTTGATGTTCTTCTTGATCAACACGCGAAGTAGAGTGGAGAGTGTCCGGTTCGTCACCTCCGTTTGGCCGTCGGTTTGAGAGTGGTATGCGGAGGAGAACAAGAGCTTGATTCCGAGCTTGGCGCAAAGAGTTTTCCAAAAGTAACTCAAGAACTTGACGTCGCGGTCGGAGACGATTGACTTTGGTACTCCATGGAGGCGCAAGATTTCCCTACAAAAGAGATTTGCAATATGTGAAGCATCGTCTACCTTGTTGCAAGGGATGAAATGTGCCATTTTAGAAAATCGGTCCACAACAACAAATACGGAGTCCTTTCCATTTTGAGTTCTAGGCAAACCAAGTACAAAGTCCATGCTAATGTCTTCCCAAGGTTGATAAGGAATAGGAAGAGGCATGTAAAGACCATGAGATTGAGCTTTTGACTTAGCTTTGCGGCATGTTGAGCATCTTGTGGTGAAGCGTGAGACGTCTCGAAACATCTTTCGCCAAAAGTAGTTCTTGGAGAGCGTGGCGAATGTCTTGTCGCGTCCAAAGTGTCCCATGAGTCCACCGCCATGAGCCTCTTGCAAAAGGAGCAAACGAAGAGAAGACTCGGGTATGCATAGTTTGTTAGCTCTCATAAGATAACCATTCTTGAGGTAATATTGTTCCCATGATGTATGCGTCAAACATTTAGCATGATGAGGTGCAAAAGATGGATCACTAGCATATAAATCTTTGATATGCTCAAAGCCAATAACATTCAACTCAAGTTGGGTGACAAGCGTGCATATGCGTGAAAGTGCATCGGCAACTACATTTTCCTTGCCCTTAATGTACTTGATCACATATGGGAAAGATTCAATGAATTCACTCCATTTGGCATGACGCTTGTTCAATTTAGTTTGACCTTTTAAGTACTTAAGTGTTTCATGATCGGTATGGATGACAAACTCATGAGGTCTAAGGTAATGTTCCCAAACATGTAGCACACGCACTAAAGCATACAATTCTTTGTCATACACGGGATAGTTAAGTTGAGCACCGGAGAGTTTTTCACTAAAATAAGCAATGACTCGTTTTTCTTGCATTAAAACTCCGCCAATTCCGGTACCACTTGCATCACAATGGACCTCAAAAGTTTTGTCAAAATTGGGCAAAGCAAGAATCGGAGCATGAGTAAGCAAAGACTTTAGCTCATCAAAAGCATTTGATTGCAAAGGTCCCCAAACAAAAGGAGTATTCTTCTTACTCAAAGCATGCAAAGGAGCTGCAATAGTGCTAAAGTTTTTCACAAAGCGGCGATAAAACTCTGCAAGACCAAGGAAACTTCGCACTTGTTGCAAATTGGTTGGTTGGGGCCAAGTTTTAATTGCTTTGATCTTAGTTTCATCAACATGGACACCCTTGGAAGAGACAACGAAACCCAAGAAAACCACTTTGTCAATGCCAAAAGTGCATTTTTTCAAGTTGGCATAAAGACTTTCTTTTCGAAGCGTTTGCAAAACAAGCTTAACATGATCAAGATGCTCTTTCATGGTTTTGCTAAACACAAGAATATCATCGAAGTAAACCACAACAAAGATTCCAATGTATGGACGAAGTACATGATGCATAAGACGGACAAAAGTTCCGGGAGCTTCCGACAAACCCATAGGCATAACCAACCATTCATAGAGACCAAATTTTGTTTTGAAAGCAGTTTTCCATTCATCACCCTCATGAATGCGGATTTGATAATAGCCACTTTTAAGATCAATTTTTGAGAAAAAGTTGGCTCCACTAAGTTCATCAAGCATATCATCTAAGCGAGGAATGGGATGCCTATAGCGCACGGTGATTGCATTTATAGGTCTACAATCGGAGCACAAGTGGAAACTTCCATCGGGTTTAGGCACAAGTATAACGGGCACGGCACAAGGGCTTAAGCTTTCACGTACATGACCGTTGTCGAGTAGTTGTTGTACTTGCCATTGAATCTCCTTGGTTTCTTCGGGATTGACGCGGTAGGGAGCTTTGTTTGGAAGTGGCGCTCCGGGGATGAGGTCGATTCGATGCTCAATGCCTCGAAGAGGAGGTAGACCCGGAGGTAGCTCATCGGGGAAAACATCTTGAAATTCCTGCAAAAGAGATTGAAACACCAAAGGTAGCTCATGAGTGGTGTTAGTTTTTGGTTCTCCATCCTTGCACACAAGGACAAAGTGCCTCACACTCGATGGGTTCTCACACACTTCTCTCATCTCATGTTTGGTGGCGAATAGTATGAGGTTTTTCTCTCTAGGCGAAGAGGCGCTCAAATTTGGCTTGTGGCTCTCACTCACTTTTTGGTGGCTCACTTTCTCGCTCTTCTCTCTTTGGTTGGTGGCTTGTTTGTCGGCTATCACTTGACTAGGAGACATGGGTCGTAGGACATATTCTTTTCCTTTCATCTTGAAGCTATAGTGGTTTGTACGCCCATTGTGGTAGACACCACGGTCGAATTGCCATGGCTGACCAAGGAGGAGGTGGCAAACGGTCATTGGGACCACATCACACTCCAAAGTGTCCTCATATGCACCTATTTTGAAGGATACTTGGACCGTATGCTCAACTCGTATAGTGCCGGAGTCACTTAGCCATTGAACCTTGTAGGGTTGTGGATGCTTCTTCTTGACCAATTGGAGCTTGGAGCATAGTTCTTCGCTTGCCAAGTTGTGGAAACTACCTCCATCGATGATGACCTTGACGGATCTCCCATTGATGCCGGCCTTTGTGTGGAAAATGTGGCATCTTTGGTCTTCTACTTGTTGATGTTGAAGTGTCAAGACCTTGGAGACAACAAGAGCGGGACTTGTATCTTCATCACAAAAGACTTGATCATCTTCATCCTCGTTGATGCGCCGGTGCATGGACACTTGCTCAATAGCGTCCATTTCATCTTCACTCATTGAGTCGTAGGTGCCATCGTCGTTGAGTATCATGGTCCGCTTGTTGGTGCATTCGTATGACTTGTGGCCTCGGCCGCCGCAAGTAAAACACTTGAGGGAGCTTGTCTTGACGGTCTCATCGTTTGGAGTAGATGATGAAGCACGCGGCTTGGAGTTGCTTGTAGTAGGAGGAGGACGACTTGAACTTGTAGAAGCTTTCTTGTAACTTGACTTGTCGTCGTTGGTTGGAGAAGGCTTGGTTGATGTCGAAGTTGGAGTAGTTGTTGAAGCTTGGTTGTTGGAGAAGCCGTATGTCTTTGATGAGTACTTGGCGTACTTGAAGTCATCTTGCACTTGTTGTTCCGCCTTTGTAGCTTGATGCATGAGCTCAATGAGGTTGGAGTATGGTTGGAAGTCGGCGATCTTCTTGATGGGATGATTGAGGCCATTCAAGAATCGTGCCATAGTTTGCTCATCATCCTCCGTGACATTGGCTCGAATCATGGCAATCTCCATTTCCTTGTAGTATTCTTCAACACTCTTTGTTCCTTGCTTGAGGAGTTGTAGCTTCTTGAAGAGATCACGGTTGTAGTAGGTGGGTACAAAGCGTGCTCGCATGACATCCTTCATTTGAGCCCAAGTGGTGATTGGAGGTTCACCTCTTGCTTGTCGGCGCTCAAGGACTTGTTCCCACCATATGAGCACATAGTCTTGGAACTCAAGTGATGCCATAGCGATCTTCTTCTCTTCCTCATAGTTGTGCAAACGAAATATTTTGTCGACCTTCAATGCCCATGAGAGGTACTCCTCGGGATCATTGGTTCCATTGAACTTGGGCATTGTGAACTTGAGCTTGCCATAGCGTTGTTCTTCATTGTGTTGAGGTCGATGTTGATGATGACGTTCTTGACGTGGAGGGTAATCATCCTCATGTTGCTCTTGGCGAGGAGGAAGTCCATGATCAACTTGCTCTTGTTGACCTTGAGGTTGGGGATGAGCTTGAGGAGCTTGTGGAGGAGCTTGTGGGGCTTGACGTTGCGCACGCTTATGGTAGTTCCTATCTTGTATTTCTTCTCGAAGGGCTTCCTCTTGATTGCGCCTTTCGCGATTGCGGTTGGCGATAGCTCGACTTGATGCTTGAAGGGCACGTTCCGCCTCAAGAGCTTGTGTTTCTCGTTGTTGTTATTGAAGACGTTGAGCCTCGGCGTCTTGTTGCGCTTGATGTAGGCGCGCTCTTTCTTGTTCTTGTTGGCGACGAAGACGTTGTCGTTCTTGAGCTTGAGCAAACGCCACTTGGTTCGATTGAGGACGAGGAACTTCTTCATCAACTTGCTCTTGGAGATTCTTGTCGTGTAGCGGGTTGTGAGATGCATGACGGTCTTAACGCGCGGCTCGTCGAAGAGTGTTCGATGATGGTGTACTTGTGTCGGAGAAGGAGTCGTCGGAGTGGCGACTTGAGTGGCTCCGTCTTGAGTGTGAAGATGTAGAAGTACGCCGGTTCACCAACAATGCACGGATCTCGTCCATTCTTGCATCGTTCTCTTTCTTGTGCGCGTCGAGTTTGTTGTCGAAGTAATCTCGTGTACGTTGTTCGGAGATTCGCAAGTCGGTGGAGAGGTTGTCGATGCGTTCGCTCATTGCTTGTTGCTCTTGATGGAGAGCTCGTTGTGCACCAAAGAGGTGGCTCTTGGTGACGTAGGATGACATTTCGTCGTCTTGCTCGATGAAGAGTGGATTTGTAGAAGAACTTGGCCTATCCATCATTTCAAGCAAAATGGTGAGTGGTAGAAGGAGAAGAACTAATACCAATGTACCTTTGACCGAAGTTGAAAATGAATCAAGTTCACTCAAATGCGGACAATGAAATAGCACTATTGGTACCGATCCTTGTCGATTCTCACACCTACACAAGTAAAAGCCTTTGGTGGAGCTTGGTTAGGATGGTGGCACAAAATTGATTGCAATCGTTAGCTTGACTCAAAAATGTTGAAGAAGATTCACAAATTCGCATATGCAACAAGTAGACCAAGCAAGTAGTGGTACACGGAAACACACACGCAAATAGATAAATGGGATTGTGCAAACCAAAAATGAGCCAAAATGTGGAATCCACGAAAATGCTCCTGTTGCACAATACTAGAGAGACGCTAGCACGATTGCACAATAGGCGGATACGGAGCTTGTGCACAACCTACTAGGCAAAAATGCAACGATCTCTATCCCAAGTATACTATATGTATGGTATTTCGGTGCAATGATCCAAGATGATCTTATATGACAATCTTAATGTTGTATGATACTATGCTTGTTGCTTATAAGCTCTTTGCTTATCTTTCCTCTTTGCTTAAAAGTTTGAGTGGCTCTTTCTCTCTTGAGCTCTTTTCTTATGCAAAATTGACGAACTAAGATAGCAATTGTGTATGCGATGACAACTTTGTGACACACGAGTTGATTCCGAGATATGCACCTCGATGGTATGTATGATATGGTGTATGCAACTAATGTGCACAAGTCACGTTGCCGGCAATACTCAATGGCTAGTCTCGATGGGTAAGCAACGCAAAAGATGGTATATGATGGTTATCAATGCAATTGCAAGGTATGACAAAGATGTCGTCGAAGTTACCGTCCGTAGCGAAGATGAGTAGCCGACCAAAATGAGCGTTTGTCGATGATGTCACACCGCGCCTAAATAGCCGAAACACAAGAGGACACGGAAATCTCACTCAAATTGTCGAACTCAAAATCGAATGGTAGCACGGAGGTTGAGTCTTGGGGTTTGGCAAGTGGAAATGGTGGTAGATGGAGTGGGGAGGGTGTATATGTGTGTGGATGGTGGTGGTGGTGGATGGGGGGCTGCAGAATCTGCAGTTTCGGCAGAGGAAGCCGGATGATCCGGGCCAGGGGCCGGATGATCCGGGCACGTCCGGATGATCCGGGACTTGGTCCGGATGATCCGGGCAGGTCAACCACGCACGGGAATAGGTCGGGAAGAACGCGAAAATGGGGTGAAATTTGATGATTTAGGGGATTTTGGATGGATTTCGAGGGGAAGAAGGTGGGGAAACACAAGATCCACGAGTTACACCCCGAATCCACGGATCAAAAACAACAAAACATCATCAAAACCAACAAATCACAAAAAATTTTGGGGGTATTTTTGTGGGGATTTTCGGATTTTAGGACGAAAACAACAAAATCAAGCTAGAAATCACGAGGTAGGGGCTCCAAAAACGTGATCAACGTGGCTCATGATACCATATGATGTAGGGTGGAACCCTAATTCGTCGATCTTTCACGTTTGGAGGGGATCCTACGGGGGGAAACACGAAGAACACGCGGAAGCACGAGGGGAAACACGGGGAAAACGAGAGGAAATCACTCAACCAACAAGGAATCGATCACACAAGTGCTAGATCAACATACACACATGAGATCCACAAGATACATAGTCAACTAGGGTAAGGATACAACGGAACCGTTCATCTCCAAGAGGAGGCCTTGATGTTCTTCCCTAGGTAGGGGTCTTGAATCCGCAAGGGGATCTTCTCCGAGGAGGTCCTGATCTCCGAGGAGAAGTAACCGAGTGGATGAGCAAAGGCTCTCACACAAATATGAGCTAATCCAATGCTAAGTCTCAAAGTGAGGAGATGGGGTCCTATATATAGAGTTTGGGGCGAAGGGGTACATGGGCTCAGCCCAACACGCGCGTGCAGGCGCTGGCCGGATGATCCGGATGAGGGTCCGGATGATCCGGGCTGGTCCAGATGATCCGGGTGGAGTCCCGGATGAGCCGGAGGGTCGGCTGGTGGCGGCGACGGGCCGAATGTCCGGCTGGAGGTACGGACGTCCGGGCGGGGTCCGGATGATCCGGCTTCAGCGTGGAGGTTCTGTTGCCTTCGGTGGAGTTAGCCGGATTGTCCGGACCGGGGTCCGGATCATCCGGGCTCTGTCCGGATCGTCCGGGCCTCTGTCCGGATCATCCGGCCTCTCTGGTCCTTGTTGCTTTCTCCTCTCCGTCTTCACGTATGTCTTCCGCTTCCGATTCTCCTTGCTTCCTGGCCTCTTCATGGTCGACTCCTTGGTGCCTGAGTATGCATAGAGTTTCTGTTTGAGGTAGTAACCATGTCTCATGTGAATCGAAGGAGAGTTGTGAGAGGAGTGATGTCACCTCGGTTTCAAGAGCTCTTGCATGTGCTCGAGTCATCGGTCCTTGTGGTGTTGTAGGTGTTGATGTAGAGTCCATGGGGATGATGGAAGGATGCTCCGCATCAGGAGGCTTGGTTCGCCCTCGAACACGAGGAGCAACGACGCTCGGGTGTCGACGCCGTCCCGCCGCCGTTCCCACCGCCGCCCCGGAGGTAGAGCCGGAGGACATGGAGGCGGAGGCGGAGTACCAAGCCGCCCTCGAGGAGGCCCTGCAGCACGCGCTGGAGGCTAGCCGCATCGACGAGGACGCGCACTGGGATGGGCTGGAGCAAGCCCTTGCCCTGTCAGCGGCGGGGGACTCCGTCCACACCCCGCTCTTCGTGCCGCCACCTCCACCGTCGCCGCTCGTCCAGCCCAAGCCGGAGCCGGAGCCGGAGCCATCGCGTAAGCGCTGCCTGCCTCCACCCACTTGGTCGGAGGAGGCCTACTCATGGATGGGCCAGTACCGCGAGTGCGTGAGCGCGCCTCCCGTCCACTTCGCCGCCACGCCGGAGGAGGAGGTGGCCCACCTCGAGCGATGGAAGGAGCACTGGCTCCGCTAGGAGCAGATGCGCTACGAGGCCATGCTCCAACGCGACGCGGAGGCGCTCCGGCTCGAGGAGGAGGAGGAGGAGCGCGCGCGGCTTGCCGCAATGCCGCCGCCCCAGCAAACGCCGGAGGAGGCTGCCCTGGCAGTGTACCAGGCGGTGTTCGGGTGGGCTGACCCTGCTCCGGTCTTCATCGACCTCACCGATGACGGCGGTGTCGACGGCAAGGGCAAGGGCAAGGCCGACAACGTCTAGGGCAGCGTGCGGGGCGGCAGCAGGCGGGCGCAGACTTTTTTTAATGTTTTATTTAATGTTTATTAGATTTAGGTGGACTTTGGCCGGCGTTTGACCGGCCACTTTATGTTTAATTATGTTTATTTATGCTTATTTCGTGCAACTTGTTTTTTTTTCACGTCGGCACATTTGGGTTGGCCTCCCCGTTGGGCGGTCAAGCCGACCCATTTTGAAATGCGGACGTGCACGTCCGCCTGGCCGACCCAAACGGACAAAAAGCGGACAAAGCGCACGTCCGTTTGGGTCGCCCCGTTGGAGTTGCTCTCAGAAGCTATAATTTCACCTTTCCCATCAATAGGTTTAGCTAAAGCATCTATAACACGACCTAAGTAAGCCTCACTCATGGGTATCTGAGCAATTCTTCCTGTTGCCACCATAAAGCTTTTAGCTTGGTGATTTTATGCACGTACCATCGAAACCGAGGTGACTTTATTACTCTTTGATCTCCATATGCATTCAGATGTGACATTCCCGTTACCTCAACCCAAGACTGATACAGAGTATCCCATAGCCATCACCATGCCAAGTGCTCCATCATCGAAATATACACACATCATTCACATCTTATATGCAAAGGTGAATCTTCTCCTTTACTAAAAAAAGACGAATCTTCTCCTTTTACGCGTCTACTTGACCCTTTCGAGCATGGTATACTCCTTAACACCTCTCTTGTGTGCATATATAGGCTGATCATCATGTGTTTTGAGGAGTCCAAGCACAGAGTGCATGCAAATGTGCCAGCAGGTTCCCTAGTGCCTCCCCTTTTGTAGCGTCGATTGTCACTTCGATGCCGGCCGCCACCAGATCTGCCCGGCATCACTCCGACACCGGCGACCACCCACTCCACCTCTTCCCTCTGGTCCACCATGGCGAGCTACCTACAACTCTCGGACTTGGACTCCTCTCCGTCCGCCTCCTTGGATCTCCCCTTCGCCACCGCCGCCCCTAGCTCTCGTCGACCCCTAGTGGTTCCTAAGCTGGGCTTCGCCTCAGCCCCCTTGGTCGGCTAGCTGACCCCACACCTCCTACTCAGGGTGAGAGCAACGGTAGTGGTTGGTAAACTAAGCGGAATAGACGCTCCGCTTCTAGCGACGTCCCCAACAAGATCGATGATGTGTCCCTTCGTACCCCCTCCCCACGCTTCACCCTCACAATAAACGCATCCCCTTCGTCCTCCATGGTTGCTGCTACAACTATGGTGAGGAGGGCCACATCTCGGCTTTGTGCACGAATGACACGCTCCGCGTGTGCTGTGGTGGGGTGAGTCACATCTTGCGTGCCTACAAGTGGCCGCGCAACCCAACGTCGCAATCTCCGCCTGCGTGCTCAGATCCGAGCCTCTGCTCCTCTCAGCTTGGACACCCGTCGGAGGCGGCCCTCCATGCCAATGCCGAGGCACGCCGTCTGGCGTCTCCCTCTCGTCTCAACTCTCGGGTTAACCGCTGGCGCGACAGGCTTTTGTGGATAGTAGATCCTGGAGCGACCTCGCGCACCCTACACCGCCTTCTCTACCATGGCTCGATGTCTCGTGTCACAACCCTAGTTAGTATTTGCACTTGGACTAGGTAGAGTGATGCATCATGTTTAAATTTTCATTAAAGATGAAATGAGGATTAACAAACCCTGGCACCCCCCGAAAATACCAAGATACTCTGAAAATGATTTCAATGAACCCAAAATGGCCACCTTTGCCAAAAATGGTGCACATTTTTTAGGACACTTTGGATTTTTGAATTAACCCATAAAGTACTTTCATTTGGACATTTAAATCCTATAAATATTTTCAAATGTCAAAATAATTCTGGAAATGTTTGAGGGCTGTTGGAAATAACTTTAGAAGTGCCCATGAATATTTTCAGCATTTTATAAAGTGGTTTGACATTTTTGTTAAATCAAAAACCCACAGTAGAAAAAGAAAAACATAAAACTAAAAAAAGAGAGAGAAAGGCTAGAGGCCACTTACCCGTACTGGGCCAGCCCACCTGGCCCATGCTAGTCATCACCTACCTCTGCTAGTAGGTACATGAGGGAGACAACGCACACGCGCCGAGGGCACCACACCACCTCCCTGCCTGCCTATGCTGCCCACGCCACCACAACGCCTCGAAGGAACTCCTCGGTGCCACCCCGAGTCCCCCGATACCTCACTTCCCCCTGGCTCTCTCCCTCGCCCTCTCCCAGCCATGGCTGACGCGCCCGTGAGCACGCCGCCATCGTAGACATCGCCACTGCCTCGCCCTCGCCTCCTCGCCTT
Organism: Triticum timopheevii; assembly: GCA_963921465.1. Lineage (NCBI taxonomy): Eukaryota > Viridiplantae > Streptophyta > Magnoliopsida > Poales > Poaceae > Triticum > Triticum timopheevii. The sequence goes on from OY997270.1 coordinate 203,380,518, forward strand.
GTCTGCAAGCTCCGCCGTCATCCACCGCTTCGCCCCGCCCGAGCCCTGAGTGCTCGTTTGCCCCGCACCACCTCCACCGAGCTCGTCTTCGACCTCCCACCGCCGAGATCCCCCTCGCCGCACCGCCAGCTCCGACCCTCGTCGCTTTCGCCGTGAGCCACTGGCCCTTCTCCCCCTCTCCGTTCTCGCTGCCGCACGTTGTAGCCGTCGCGCCGCTCTCACCCGCACGCGCCGCCGCCTGTGCTCGCCGCCGACGCCCCCCGGCCACAAAATGGCCCGGCCGTCGTGCCTAACAAGCTCACCGCATCGAGCAACCCCTCTAGTATGCTAGCTTGCCCGCTTGTGCTCCGCAGCGCCGCCCGCGCCCACACCCGAGCTCCGCCCACTGCGGCCGAGCTCCTCGCCGTCGCCTCCGGCCGCCCCAGGCTCGGCTGGTGCCGTCGCCCGACACGCGTTGGTCTGGGCTCTCGAACGAGCTCAGCCACGCAATGCACGGGGCACCACAGCCCGTTCCTGCAGCGTCCCGCCGCGTCTGCTGCCGCCAGCGGGTTAGCCCCGGTTGACTAGGGGTTTGACCTCCCCTGTGTAAATGACAGGTGGGGCCCGCCCTGTTAATTAACTAGATTAGGTTTAATTAAAATTAGTTTAGTTCTATTAGGCTGACATGCTGGAGCCACCGGTTAGTTTGACTCGGGCCACCCTGGTGACCCGCTGATGTCATGATGACATAGTGCTAACGCAGCATTTCTTTTATGGAATTAGTTAATTTCTAAATAACCAGAAATTCTAGAAAAAGGGGTTGAACTTCTAAAAATCATAGAAAATAATCTATAGCTTAGATGGAAAAGATTTATATATGAAAAATTATCAGAAAAATCCAATATATCCATTGGTACCGGTTTCATGCATGACAAAGCAACTTAACCTTGCTGTATAGATAAAAAAAGTAAATGCACTTTGTAAATTCATAACTTAGGTTTGAATTTGAACCTTTGGTTCAAACAGGCTCAAACCCTTCTGGTTTTATGATGCAGGGTAGAACCCTAGATGCCCGGTATTTCACGATTGGAGCAGACCCCATGAAGAACCTGAGGAACACAAGGGGAAATCACGAGGGGAAACACGGGAGAAATCACTCAAACCAACAAGATTCAATTGCACAAGTGCTAGATCCTCGAAACACAAAGAGATACACGATCCACGATCAACAAAGGACGATACAAGTAGCAAGTCCTTCTCCATGAGGAGGACTTGAGGGGTCTTCCTGTGAGGGGTCTTGAATCCACTTGGGGGATCTTCTCCGTAGAGGTCGTGAACTCCGATGGAGAAGGGATCAAGTGGAGAGCAAAGCTTCTCAAATGAGCTACTACTTTGCTAACCCTAAAACGTAGGTAGGAGAAGAGTAATTATAGTCTAGTGGGCGAAAGGGTACATGGGCCTCGGCCCGAGTCACTGCACGTAGGTAGGGCCGGAAGTTTTGGGCGGGGGCGGAAGTTTCGGGCCAAGGTCCGGGGAGGGTCCGGCCTAACCAGAGAGTTGGCACGATGGGAGTTGGGCTGGCGTTCGAGGGTCGGAAGGTCCGGGCGAGCCGGAGGTTCCGGGAGCCGGAAGGTCCCGGCCAGGTTCCGGGCTAACCAGAGAGTTGTTACGCCCGTGCTCGTCTGGGTCGTCGGAGGTCGGAAGTTCCGGGGCCGCCGGAGGTTCCGGGCTCTGGACGGAAGTTCCGGGCTGTACCGAGAGTTGACGCCCATTCCTTCTTCCTCATCTCTCGGCTCCGTGGCTTGTGCATTGTACCTGATTACACATATTGTTTCTGACTTAGGCAACAACCATGTCTCACTCAATGTAAAGGAATCTCAAGTAGGAGAGATGTCACCTCAGATTGAATAGCATGTGCTCGAGCTCTTGTCATGGGTCCACCTGGAGCTTGGGTAGTTGAGGTAGTGTCCATGGGGATGACCGTGGGATGCTCTGCATCATCTCCTGTCACGCCCAATATGCGACCCTATCCAAAAGGAACTCGAAGGTCCCACCAAGGATAGACCCGCATATTGAGACGCTTTTGCAAGGTGGATATCATTACATCAACATTACATAATAGATGGGGATACATCCAATACATACAAGGTCACATGAATACAACAATACAACATACAAGAACAACATCCGACTACGGATGAATCATAAACAGAAACTCAAACAATATCCACCCTGCTAGCCCAGGCTGCCGACCTGGAACCTATCCCCTGATCGAAGAAGAAGCAGAAGAAGAACTCCAAACAAGCAAACATCGCTCTCATGTCAAGATCATCGCATAACCTGTACCTGCAACTGTTGTTGTAGTAATCTGTGAGCCACGAGGACTCAGCAATCCCATTACCATGGGTATCAGGACTAGCAAAGCTTAATGGGTAAGGAAGGGGTAAAGTGTCGAGGTTGCAGCAGCGACTAAGCATATATGGTGGCTAACATACGCAAATGAGAGCGAGAAGAGGAACAAAGGAACGGTCGTCAACTAGCAATGATCAAGAGGTGATCCTGAACACCTACTTACATCAATCATAACACAGAAACCGTGTTCACTTCCCGGAATCCGCCGAGAAGAGACCATCACGGCTACACACGCGGTTGATCCATTTTAATTTGGATCTGGTGTCAAGTTATCTACAACCGGACATTAACAAATTCCCATCTGCCACATAACCACGGGCACGGCTCTCGAAAGTTTATACCCTGCAGGGGTGTCCCAACTTAGCCCATGACAAGCTCTCGCGATCAACGAAGGAATAGACCTTCTCCCAGGAAGATCCGATCAGTCTCGGAATCCCGGTTTACAAGACATTTCGACAATGGTAAAACAAGACCAGCAAGACCGCCCGATGCGCCGACAATCCCGATAGGAGCTGCACATATCTCGTTCTCAGGGCAACACCGGATGAGCACTCCGTACAACTAAAATCAGACCTCAAGTTTCCCCGAGGGGGCGCTGCAAAGGACTCTAGTTCGGACCAGCACTTAGACAAGCACTGGCCCGGGGGGGGGGGGGGGCTAAAATAAAGATGACCCTCGGGTTGGCTGACCCAAGGGAAGGGTATAGGTGGTGGTGAGGCAAAAGGTAAAACCAAGGTTGGGCCTTGCTGGACAAGTTTTATTCAAAGCGAACTGCCAAGGGGGTCCCATAAATCACCCGACCGCGTAAGGAACGCAAAATCCGGGAACATAACACCGGTATGACGGAAACTAGGGCGGCAAGAGTGGAACAAAACACCAGGCATAAGGCCGAGCCTTCCACCCTTTACCAAATATATAGATGCATTAATAATATAAGAGATACTGTGATATCCCAACCAAAATCCTGTCCACCATGGAGAAATCTTCAACTTCACCTGCAACTAGCAACACTATAAGAGGGCTGAGCAAAGCGGTAACATAGCCAATCAATGGTTTGCTAGGAGGGGTGTCAAAGGTTAGAGGTTCATGGCAATTTGGGGGGCTTGATGAGCAAATGATAGGTAACGCAGCATAGCGAGAGAACGAAGCAACTAGCATAGCAATGATAGTAGTGAGATCCAGGGTAGCGGTCATCTTGCCTGAAATCCCGCAAGGAAGAAGAACGAGTCCATGAAGAAGATGAAGCCACGGAGACGAACCACACGTAGACGAACGCATCCTCACGATCGCAACGAAACGGGAACTATCGAGAAGAAGCACACAACATAGTAAACACACCACACATGAACAAGACATGATGCACAACAAGCATGATGCATGACAAGGCTACATGAAGCTACTCATGGCAAGAGATGATGCAAACAAGAACAACACATCAAGGCAAGTTTAAATGAGGCCGGGAACAACATATAACAATTCCGGTAAGTCCTCATACGTAAATTTCGAAATGGGTCCAGAACTGAATAAACATTAAGTTGAAGTTGTTAAACAGCAAGTTAAGATGCACCAATATGATCTACACGAGATTTTAGTCAAGTTACATATAAAGTTCATTAGATTCGGAGCTACGGCCTAGAAGATATGAGCAAAACAAGTTAAACATGGCATTGATGCAAAATACACCCAAACATCAAGCAAACACCTCAAAACAAGGATGCAACATGGTAATATGAAACTACATGCAAAATCAAGCAAGTTTTATATAGAGCACACTCAAAACGGAGCAACGGTGCAACACATGCACACTATACAAGTCATAACAACAATCTGTCCAGAACAGCAACTAGGCATCTTACAAGTATCAAAAAAATATGCTACAGCACCCCAACATAATAACAAAAGGCATGGGCATGAAGTACAGGTAAAGCATAACAAAACATGAACACTGAGCTACCTCCATAAATCACTAGATCATGCTCAAAAAGATATGGTAAGATTGCAAATAATAACAGTTTCAGACTTATCAGGAAATAACATCAGGTTGCAATGTTTAGAGCTATCAAACAATACGTTACAGGAACTTATCATGGCAAAAAAAAGGCATGGCATGAATCTACTAATTGCATAGATCAAAAGTCTCTTACTGACCATGAGCCAAAAAGGACCAGAAAATATGATGGCACCCATGTAAACATGGCAAGTTATATTACAGATTCATACATGGCAGAAACAACAATAAGTAGGCATGTTCGTGAGCTTGAACCACTCACTACAGAGCAAAACATGGCATGGAAAGACAACCAGCAGTAAGAAGACATGTTTGTTAAGTTAAGCATGGCAAGAACAAGTTCATAGGGTGCATGGATCACTAGCAAACAATCATGGAAACATGGAACTTAATGTTAACAGGCTGACAGCAACATCATTTAGCAACTTTGGAGCAAGATATGAACAATCTACAGCAAGCTATAAATGCAACTAGGGGCATGGATGGATAGGGCATAACATGTAGATCAAAACATGTTTATAGAACATCTCCAGATTATGCATAGAATGATTAGTAGAAGCATGTTAACATAGCAACAAAATATAACAGAATCTGTCAGGAAAACAGCAACAACAACTACCCTACTTAGCAAGCTTGATACACTCAGCACACAACTCACAAAAATACATGGTTGGCACCCCTGGAAAGATGGCATAGCATAGATCAAAACACATGTAGACATCAACCTCATAGGATGCACACATCAAACATGGCAAAAATGACAAATGAGCAAGTTATAACAGTTTCAGCAGGTTAACATCAACATGCACTCTTCCAACAGCATTTCGGGCATCAAGATGAACTCAAATGAAAATGATGCAATCGAAAGAAATGAAGTACTCGTCGAGGCGAACAATTTGACATATTACACGTATGAAACGGAGCTACGGATGCAGAGATACAGTAGGTCAAACATGGCATGATTATGACAAAATTACAGGACTTGGGCGTTTTCGGGGAAGGGGAAAGTCAACCTTCGGCACGGATTCCGAGGCAGGCCGGAGAAGATCGCCGGAGAGGCTGCCGAAGAGGAGGGAGATGGCCGGAGGAGCTCGGGGACGGGCGCCGGGGAGGTCGGGGAAGCCGCCGGAGGAGGGCGGCGCCGGATCCGGCCTCTCCGCGGTAGGATCTGGCCGGAGCGGCGCGGAGGCGACGGGAACCAACGGGGTGGCGCGTCGGCCGGGGGAGCTCCTGCTCCGGCGAGAGGGTGGCACCGGCGGGCGGAGCAAGGGTGACGCGGCGCGGGGGCGGCGCCCGCAGGTCTGGAGGAGACCGACGGCGCGGGAGAAGGAGCCCAGCGGCAGCGGTTGTCGGCGACGGGCGACGGGGCGACTCGCCGGCGGGGCGGCGGCGGAGGCGAGCGCCGGCGAGGTCGGCGGGGCTGCGCGCGGGCAGGCGCGGGAGGCGGCGGACGGGCCCGGCGGGCCTCGGCGGCGGCGGCGCGCGAGGGGGCCACGTGGCGGCGGCGGAGGGCGATTTTAGGGTTTCGTCTGCGAAATCATCCGCGAATTTCTGGGGAGGGGCTAGTTTTATAGGTAGAGGGAGCTAGGAGAGTCCAAATGAGGAGCGGTTTTCGACCACGCGATCGTGATCGAACGACCGAGAGCATGGATGGAAGTTTGGTGGGTTTTGGGCCACTTTGGAAGGGGTGTTGGGCTGCACACAAAAGAGGCCTTAACGGTTACCCGGTTAATCGTTGGAGTATCAAACGACCTCCAAATGGCACGAAACTTGACATGCGGTCTACCGGTGCTATACCAAGGCCTCTTGGCAAGCCTCGGGGCATTCCGAGAAAGTTTAACACCCGCACACAAAAGAGAGGCAAAAGGGGGCGCCGGGGAACATAGGAGTGCCGGATTGCAAAACGGACAACGGGGAAAATGCTCGGATGCATGAGACGAACACGTATGCCAAATGAAATGCACATGATGACATGATAAAATGCAGATGATGACATGGCAAAATGCAACACGCAAGCAAATGACATGGCAACGACGGCGAATAACTGGCAGACACCTGTCGCAACGAATCCGGGGCGTTACAACACTCCTCCACTAACAAGAGATCTCGTCCCGAGATCTTAGGACCGAGACGGATGGGAAAAGGGATGAGGTGAAACAAGAACTCAAGAGAAGAAGCAAAGAATCGAGAGCACTCGAGAAGAAGAGAGGAACGACGAGAAGGGCGAGAATCGAAAGCTGACGGACACAGATAGACTATGAAACCACTCGTTCTAACCGGAGTGGTTAGAATGAGAAAAGAAACGAATAAGATTGAAAGAATTTAGGTAGCACTCCGGCTGAAAATGGGAGGATTAGAACGAACTTGAGAGGATGGAATGGTACTTGATGAACTCTTGAAGAATGAATTAAATCATGAAGAACCACCACGAAGAACTCCATTGACAAAAGAATGATGAGATAGAATGAAGGGTGAAAGAATAAGATGAGCATTGCGATGGTTTAGATGGAGCTTCCGACGAGATGGCCGAGGAAATTTGAACTCCGGAAAAGAAAAGATGAAAACGCTTGAAACTAGAATTTATTCCTCACGAACAAACTCCAAAGAAAAGGGATTACTCACTTGGACGAAACAAGAATAAGATTTATTGTATGCTTATCCTTCATCAAATTAAATTGATGAGAAGCAATGGATTTTTCATACTACTTATTCTTCTTGAAAGAGAATTGAGAAATGACATATCGCAAACTTGAGAAGGTCTTCATGAACCACCGGTAGGATAGAAAAGAACGAATGGATTTAAATGATGACAAAGGAAAAAGAATCTGAATGAACCACCGTAAGAATTCAAAATGACTGATGAAATAGAATGAATCACCGGGAAGAATTAGAAGAACAAATATGCTAGAGGGGATTTAGATGCAAAAGAACAAAGAGATCATGAGCTGATTAAAGAACACTTTAACGAAGCACCGGGATAAATAGAGAACGCTAACAGGAATGATGGCCTCCGGTGAAAAGAAATGGAAAAACAACTTCTGACATACTCCGGATGGATGAAAAGAATTTGTATGACTTGAAACAATTTGAGAGGATAACATCAAGCTAGCACCACGAATCTCCGGGAGAATGGACAAGATTTAGAGGAAAAACTCTTCTTCAATCTTCAAATGATGACGAGAAACACCACCAAAAATTACTGAGATACCCCGGGAGAACGAAAAAGCGAAGAGGTTGAGGCAACAATGAAAATGATTTGAAATCGATCTTGGAAAGGCATCTGACTGATGAAATCCATTCTTACATCATACTTGAAAAGAATTGAAAATAACTCCGGGGAAATTAGGAGAGTCAGGTAAGATCCTGAGAAAAGACCTGTGGGTTAGGGCCCACTAAAATAAAACACCGTTGAAAGGATTGTTGAACAGATAGATGAAGCACCGGAACAATGAAATATTTGAATGAGGTGACCACCTCGAATTAATTCAAACACAGACGAATCTCCTGAGATTTCTTCCAAACTCCGGAATGATAAACTGGCGAGAGACGAACGAACAGGGAAAACACTTGAGCTGAGGAAAAGAATATGATCAACCCGAAAAACTTGAATTAAGTCCACCGGAAAGAAAAGAGATGAAGAATGACGAACGAGACGAGAAATCACCGGTTGAAACAATTGAGGAAAGATTGAAGATACTCCGCACGAATGAAATTGATGGTCGAAAGAGACTCAGACCCAGGAAGAAAAAAAAGGTGGGAGGGCGGGAAAAACATAGGCAACTGGAAGGGGAAACCGACGAATAACTTGAAGAGAAAACACCGGTTGAAATCATTGAGGAAAAAAAAAGCAAAGACTTCGCACGAGTAGGATGGATACTCGATTATGGACTCCGGTTCCAAGAAGAAGAAGGGTGGGCGGGTGGGAAAAGAAAAACAACTGAGGATTGAACTTGGCAACGATGAAGAGGCTCGAGTCAACTTGACGAGAGATGCACCGGATAAAAGAGCTGAGGAACAACGATGGGCAAACCAAACTACGTGATCCTAAAGAAAAATTTGAATGGGAAGAGGAGTAATTCAAAACACCTACGTCAAGATTCCTCACCAGAGCAACGAAGGGGCTGAGGAGTAAAAAGAATTCCTACTCTCCGATATAACTAGACTCGGAAAAAGTTTTTCTTCTAGACTCAACAACGGCCAAACTACACGATCAATCAAGGGGGCTCCTAGGGTCGGTCGAGGCTCTGATACCAACTTGTCACGCCCAATATGCGACCCTATCCAAAAGGAACTCGAAGGTCCCACCAAGGATAGACCCGGATATTGAGACGCTTTTGCAAGGTGGTTATCATTACATCAACATTACATAATAGATGGGGATACATCCAATAATACAAGGTCACATGAATACAACAATACAACATACAAGAACAACATCCGACTACGGATGAATCATAAACAGAAACTCAAACAATATCCACCCTGCTAGCCCAGGCTGCCGAACTGGAACCTATCCCCTGATCGAAGAAGAAGCAGAAGAAGAACTCCAAACAAGCAAACATCGCTCTCACGTCAAGATCATCGCATAACCTGTACCTGCAACTGTTATTGTAGTAATCTGTGAGCCACGAGGACTCAGCAATCCCATTACCATGGGTATCAGGACTAGCAAAGCTTAATGGGTAAGGAAGGGGTAAAGTGTCGAGGTTGCAGCAGCGACTAAGCATATATGGTGGCTAACATACGCAAATGAGAGCGAGAAGAGGAACAAAGGAACGGTCGTCAACTAGCAATGATCAAGAGGTGATCCTGAACACCTACTTACGTTAATCATAACACGGAAACCGTGTTCACTTCCCGGACTCCGCCGAGAAGAGACCATCACGGCTACACACGCGGTTGATGCATTTTAATTCGGATCTGGTGTCAAGTTATCTACAACCGGACATTAACAAATTCCCATCTGCCACATAACCGCGGGCACGGCTCTCGAAAGTTTATACCCTGCAAGGGTGTCCCAACTTAGCCCATGACAAGCTCTCGCGATCAACGAAGGAATAGACCTTCTCCCAGGAAGACCCGATCAGTCTCGGAATCCCGGTTTACAAGACATTTCGACAATGGTAAAACAAGACCAGCAAGACCGCCCGATGCGCCGACAATCCCGATAGGAGCTGCACATATCTCGTTCTCAGGGCAACACCGGATGAGCACTCCGTACAACTAAAACCAGACCTCAAGTTTCCCTGAGGGGGCGCTGCAAAGGACTCTAGTTCGGACCAGCACTTAGACAAGCACTGGCCCGGGGGGGCTAAAATAAAGATGACCCTCGGGTTGGCCGACCCAAGGGAAGGGTATAGGTGGTGGTGAGGCAAAAGGTAAAACCAAGGTTGGGCCTTGCTGGACAAGTTTTATTCAAAGCGAACTGCCAAGGGGGTCCCATAAATCACCCGACCACGTAAGGAACGCAAAATCCAGGAACATAACACCGGTATGACGGAAACTAGGGCGGCAAGAGTGGAACAAAACAGCAGGCATAAGGCCGAGCCTTCCACCCTTTACCAAATATATAGATGCATTAATAATATAAGAGATATTGTGATATCCCAACCAAAATCCTGTCCACCATGGAGAAATCTTCAACTTCACCTGCAACTAGCAACACTATAAGAGGGCTGAGCAAAGCGGTAACATAGCCAATCAATGGTTTGCTAGGAGGGGTGTCAAAGGTTAGAGGTTCATGGCAATTTGGGGGGCTTGATGAGCAAATGATAGGTAACGCAGCATAGCGAGAGAACGAAGCAACTAGCATAGCAATGATAGTAGTGAGATCCAGGGTAGCGGTCATCTTGCCTGAAATCCCGCAAGGAAGAAGAACGAGTCCATGAAGAAGATGAAGCCACGAAGACGAACCACACGTAGACGAACGCATCCTCACGATCGCAACGAAACGGGAACTATCGAGAAGAAGCACACAACATAGTAAACACACCACACATGAACAAGACATGATGCACAACAAGCATGATGCATGACAAGGCTACATGAAGCTACTCATGGCAAGAGATGATGCAAACAAGAACAACACATCAAGGCAAGTTTAAATGAGGCCGGGAACAACATATAACAATTCCGGTAAGTCCTCATACGTAAATTTCGAAATGGGTCCAGAACTGAATAAACATTAAGTTGAAGTTGTTAAACAGCAAGTTAAGATGCACCAATATGATCTACACGAGATTTTAGTCAAGTTACATATAAAGTTCATTAGATTCGGAGCTACGGCCTAGAAGATATGAGCAAAACAAGTTAAACATGACATTGATGCAAAATACACCCAAACATCAAGCAAACACCTCAAAACAAGGATGCAACATGGTAATATGAAACCACTCACTACAGAGCAAAACATGGCATGGCAAGACAACTAACAGTAAGAAGACATGTTTGTGAAGTTAAGCATGGCAACAACAAGTTCATAGGGTGCATGGATCACTAGCAAACAATCATGGAAACATGGAACTTAATGTTAACAGGCTGACAGCAACATCATTTAGCAACTTTGGAGCAAGATATGAACAATCTATAGCAAGCTATAAATTCAACCTGGGGCATGGATGGATAGGGCATACCATGTAGATCAAAACATGTTTATAGAACATCTCCAGATTATGCATAGAATGATTAGTAGAAGCATGTTAACATAGCAACAAAATATAATAGAATCTATCAGGAAAACAGCAACATCAACTACCCTACTTAGCAAGCTTGATACACTCAGCACACAACTCACAAAAATACATGGTTGGCACCCCTGGAAAGATGGCATAGCATAGATCAAAACACATGTAGACATCAACCTCATAGGATGCACACATCAAACATGGCAAAAATGACAAATGAGCAAGTTATAACAGTTTCAGCAGGTTAACATCAACATGCACTCTTTCAACAGCATTTCAGGCATCAAGATGAACTCAAATGAAAATGATGCAATCGAATGAAATGAAGTACTCGTCGAGGCGAACAATTTGACATATTACACGCACGAAACAGAGCTACGGATGCAGAGATACAGTAGGTCAAACATGGCATGACTATGACAAAATTACAGGACTTGGGCGTTTTCGGGGAAGGGGAAAGTCAACCTTCGGCATGGATTCCGAGGCAGGCTGGAGAAGATCGCCGGAGAGGCTGCCGAAGAGGAGGGAGATGGCCGGAGGAGCTCGGGGACGGGCGCCGGGGAGGTCGGGGAAGCCGCCGGAGGAGGGCGGCGCCGGATCCGGCCTCTCCGCGGCCGGATCTGGCCGGAGCGGCGCGGAGGCGACGAGAACCGACGGGGCGGCGCGCCGGCCCGGGGGAGCTCATGCTCCGGCGAGAGGGTGGCACCGGCGGGCGGAGCAAGGGAGACGCGGCGCGGGGGCGGCGCCCGCAGGTTTGGAGGAGACCGACGGCGTGGGAGAAGGAGCCCAGCAGCAGCGGTTGCCGGCGACGGGCGACGGGGCGACTCGCCGGCGGGGCGGCGGCGGAGGCGAGCGCCGGCGAGGTCGGCGGGGCTGCGCGCGGGCAGGAGCGGGAGGCGGCGGACGGGCCCCGCGGGTCCGCGATGGGCCCGGCGGGCCTCGGCGGCGGCGGCGCGCGAGGGGGCCACGTGGCGGCGGCGGAGGGCGATTTTAGGGTTTCGTCTGCGAAATCATCCGCGAATTTCGGGGGAGGGGCTAGTTTTATAGGTAGAGGGAGCTATGAGAGTCCAAATGAGGAGCGGTTTTCGGCCACGCGATCGTGATCGAACGACCGAGAGCATGGAGGGGAGTTTGGTGGGTTTTGGGCCACTTTGGAAGGGGTGTTGGGCTGCACACAAAAGAGGCCTTAACGGTTACCCGGTTAACCGTTGGAGTATCAAACGACCTCCAAATGGCACGAAACTTGATAGGCGGTCTACCAGTGCTATAGCAAGGCCGCTTGGCAAACCTCGGGGCATTCCGAGAAAGTTTAACACCCGCACACAAAAGAGAGGCAAAAGGGGGCGCCGGGGAACATAGGAGTGCCGGATTGCAAAACGGACAACGGGGAAAATGCTCGGATGCATGAGACAAACACGTATGCCAAATGAAATGCACATGATGACATGATAAAATACAGATGATGACATGGCAAAATGCAACACGCAAGCAAATGACATGGCAACAATGGGGAATAACTGGCAGACACCTGTCGCAACGAATCCGGGGCGTTACATCTCCCCCCTTGGGAAAGATCCGACCTCGGATTTAAATCCTCATGACCATGGTACGGAGAAAGATCTTTGACGTTGAAGATGTCGCTTACATAGTACTTTTCGTGTGGTAAGTTGATCTTGTATGCATTGTTGTTGTATAGCTCTAGCACCTTGAAGGGTCCATCGGCTCGAGGTAGTAGCTTTGACTTGCGTTCATTGGGGAAACGGTCCTTGCAAAGGTGTAGCCACACAAGATCTCCAATGTTGAATATCATGGGTTGCTTGTTGATGTTGAGCTTGGTCGCGAGTCGTTGTACTTGGCGCTCGATGGGGTGCCTTGTATCTTCATGCATCTTCTTGAGATAGTTCACTCATGCACTTGCGTCCATATCGGTGCACTCTTGTAGTGGTAGAGGGAGAATGTCCAACGGGGACAATGCGTTGAAACCGTAGACGACCTCGAAAGGGAACTTGCCGGTAGTTGAATGTCTTGCGCGGTTGTAGGCATACTCGGCGATGGGTAGGCACTCCTCCCACTCCTTGATGTTCTTATTTATCAACATGCGTAGTAGAGTGGAGAGTGTTCGGTTCGTCACCTCCGTTTGGCCATCGGTTTGATGATGGTATGACGAAGAGAACAAAAGCTTGATTCCAAGCTTGGTGCATAGAGTCTTCCAAAAGTAGCTCAAGAACTTGACGTCACGGTCCGAGATGATAGTCTTTGGAACTCCATGTAGGCGCAAGATTTCCCTACAAAAAAGATTTGCAACATGTGAAGCATTGTCTATCTTGTTGCATGGGATGAAATGAGCCATTTTAGAGAATCGGTCCACAACAACAAACACGGAATCTCTGCCATTTCGAGTTCTAGGCAAACCAAGCACAAAGTCCATACTAATGTCTTGGAATTGGAAGTGGCATATAGAGACCATGGGATTGAGCCTTTGACTTAGCTTTGCGACATGTCGAGCATCAGTTGGTGAAGTGTGAGACATCGCGAAACATCTTGGGACAAAAGTAGTGCTTGGTGGGTGTGGCGAATGTGTTGTCGTGTCCAAAGTGTCCCATTAGTCCACCTCCATGAGCATCTCGCAAAAGTAGCAAAATAAGAGAAGACTCGGGGATACATAGTTTGTTAGCTCTCATAAGATAATCATCTTTGAGGTAGTATTGTTCCCAAGATGTATGCTTCAAACATTTGGTATAAGGAATAGCTGTCGGCGTTCTGGGAACGGGGGTCCCCAGACTTGCCTACCTGCGGCCTGCGGCGTGGCTCAAAGGAGGCCCAGCACATCACATCTTCATCAACACAAACTCAAGACCCTTGTGAGGGGCCAAGCCTCGCGGGGCGGACGACAAGGAGCTTCCTCAGGCACGGCCTCGTCAGGCTGGCTCACGAGGAGGTGGAGAGTTCAAGGCGGGGTACCTCGCGAGGTGCCCATGACGCAAGCCATGACGACCAATGGCGCCAGTCGGGCGCCAGCCCGCACAGTGTCCTCCTTTCCTCTTTGGTGCAAAGGGAGCAAGCGCATGCGAGATCATCAAGCAAAGGCATCCATTTCAGTGCAACGAGACCAAGACCAGCCCAACGGCAGGGAAGAAGTCATTGTGGAGCCCAAGCAGGCGTCACCACCAGAGCCTTTGACAGGCGAGGACCAACTTTAGTCAAGATAAGTGTACCCGTTGTTCCCCTTCAAAATGGCCAATTGTTGGCGCCCTTCCCGCTCAATATTTGGGAAGAGGCCCAGGGCCTTTGCCTATAAATAGGACTAGCCACCCCCAGGGTAGAGGCAATCTGGATCCTCACCAAGTAACCAGTAGATAGAGCGATTGAACTCCTCCCAGCAGTTCGTCGCACCAGCCAAGAACAGACCCTCGCGAGGCTGTTCTTCCTTGTATTGTTCATCATCAGCCCAAGAGGAAATCCACCACACCACAACTAGAGTAGGGTATTACACCACAACGGTGGCCTGAACCAGTATAAATCTTGTGTCTCTTGTGCTGTTCTGTTTGGTAGTTTAGATCCTAGCGATTCGGCGAGGAGCAGGCAGGCAGAGGGTTAAATCTCCACGCGCACCCCAGTGTTCGAACCTCAAGGGTCTGCCGGAACCCGAAATCCGACATTTGGCGCGCCAGGTAGGGGTGCGCCGGAATTTGCCTTCCGTCGTCTTTTTCTTCTCCGACCACCGCATCCATGTCTGATGCTTGTCGGGCTCGCGCCGAGCGCCGAGCCGCCCTCGCTTCCCACATCGCCCAGACGGCTCCCGTCGGCGGGCGCCCTCGTCGTTCCCCGTCACCTACCGTAACGCCGCCACCGGCCCAGCGGGGAACGAACAGCAAGCATCGTTCCAGCATCCATCCATGAGGCGGGACGGCCGCATTGCCACACCCTCGCTCACCCCCGCTGGTTCTTCGTCACGCGCGCCCCGCGCGGCCATGGAGGCCCGAGCCGCGCTCATCGCGGCAAACGAGCTCCCACGCTACTGCCCCATCGATGACGTCTACGAAGAGTGGCTCGACCGAGTCGCCAAGCTCGTCCGCGCCACCGGGGGCTCCCCCGCGCCGTCCTTCTCGCTGCACCGCGCCCCGCCCTGCGTGGGCAATGAAGCTCCTGGGGCGCCCTAGCCGCCTCCTCCTCAAGAAGGCGCCCTGGCCCCAAGGCGCGCGGCCCCTGGGCGGAACCCGCTCCGTTAGGCGCCAGCGCGGCAAGAGCAGAGCTGCCAAGAAGTCCCTCGCCCTCGAGAAGCTGCCCGAGCGCTCCCTGCTCCAGCACGACAAGACCCTGCGCTGCCCCCAGCCGCGGCGCATGGGGGCCCGCAGGACCAAGCTCTTCATTGCCCAAGGCCTCCTGTGGCCACAGCGGGCTGCCGCGCCTTCACCTCCGAGCTACGCAGTGTCGCGTGACCCGGCAAGTTCAAGCCAGACCTGCCTCCTCGCTACGACGGCACGGCTGACCCTGCAGAGTTCCTCCAGCTCTACGAGTTGGGCATTGAGGCTGCCAACGGAGACGAAAGGGTCATGGCAAACTGGTTTCCCATGGCGCTCAAGGACGGAGCCCGCACCTGGCTCCTGAATCTGGCCCCAGGCACGATCTCCTCCTGGGACGAGATGCGCACCCGCTTCATCGCCAACTTCTAGGGTACTCGCGACCGGCCACCCGCCGTGAGCGACATGCGCCGTATCAAGCAGCAACCAGGGGAAACCCTACAGAAGTACATCCAGCGCTTCAACAACGCGCGCCTCAAGATCCCCAAAGTGACGGAGGAGGCCATCATCTCAGCCTTCTCCGACGGTGTGCGCGACGTCAAGATGAAGGAGGAGCTGGCGATGCATGAAGACATGTGTACCTCCTTGGAGCTGTTCAACTTGGCGACCAAGTGCGCCAGGGCTGAGGAGGGACACCTCTCCCTCCTAGAGCTGCCTGCCGCGGACCCAGAAGAGAAGAAGCCCAAGGCCAAGGACGTGAAGCGCAAGGGGGCTGCCGTGCTCGCGGCAGAACCAGACACCAAGCGGGGCAGAGATCAGCCCCAATCCTCCAAGGGCAGTCGATACTGCGTGTACCACGACCTCCACACCCACAACACCAATGAATGCCAAGAGCTCCGGGCCGTGCGTGAAGGAAGGGTCGGTAGACGTCCCGACCGCAGCGACCGGGGCTATGGCCGAGGAGGAGGAAGGAACGCATGACGTTGGGAAGACCGCGGCCCATGCCAAGGATGGCGCGACCAACCTCGCGAGGATCGCTGGCAGGACCCGCCTCGCGAGGGAGGCTGGAGGGATCAGCCTCGTGAGGATCGCCCGCAAGAGAACGAGGGCCTCCCTCCGCTGCCATCGCAGCCAAGGAGAAATAAAGACCGTCATTAGGACGAGGGGCTGGGGGCTTCCAGGAACCACGTGCAATCGCCTGCATCCTGGGTGGAGCTCAAGCCCCAGCCTCTCAACGCATATTCAAGCAGTTCGCCCGCGAAGTGAATGCAGTCCTCCCCAAGCTCGAGGCCACGCGCCCTCTCAGGTGGTCAGCATGCGCCATCACATTCAGCTCAGCGGATCAGCTCAAGTGCGTGGCCATAGCCGGAGTCCTCCCGATGCTTTGTTCCCCAATCATCAGCAACGTGCTGGTCACCAGGACCCTCATCGACGGCGGGGCAGGGCTCAACGTCCTGTCCGTGGAAACGTTCAACAATCTCCAAGTGCCCTACAGCCAGCTTCAGCCAACCAAGCCTTTCTCCGGAGTCACTGACGGCTCCACGGTTCCGATTGGGTAGGTCCACCTTCCTGTCACCTTCGGGGCACGCGACAACTACCGCACCGAGCTCATCGACTTTGACATCGCCCACATCCGCCTGCCGTACAACGCCATCCTCGGGTACCCGGCGCTGGCCAAGTTCATGGCCGTAACCCACCACGGCTACAACGTCCTCAAGATGCCAGGAAGTGGCGGGGTCATCACGGTGCCCTGCGAAGAGAGAGACGCAGTGTGCTCCCTGGAGCGAGCCTTTCAGGCCGCGTCACTAGAAGACCCAGACCGCGGAAGCAAGAGGCTTCCCGAGGCCTCCCCCAAGAAGAAGAAGACATTGTCCGGCCCGGCCCTTCAGGAGGCAGGCCCCTCAGAGCCCGCGCCTGCTCAGGGGGAGCCTCCTTCCATCGCATAGGGAAGCGCGCCCGGCGCCCTCCTCAGGCAGGGCTCGGGGGCTCTCCCCTGGAGGGCCGCCGACCTCGCCAAGGTCACGAGGGAGGAACTTGGGCACCACGTGGAGGCGTGTTTCGAAGCACGTTTCCCTCAAGAAGGAGCCAGGCAAGGAGGGCCAAACCCTTAGGAGTTTGTCAGCAAGGCCATTCAGGAGCTACAGGAGTCAAGGGTCATGAGAGGCAGCCGCCGCTTACCCGATGTGGCCCCCCATCCAGGCGAGGATGGTGGGCTGCGCGTCTGCATCGACATACCGGGGCTCAACCGAGCCGCGTCTCAGGAGTGCCTCTGGCCCTCGCAAGTGGGACACTGCGAGGGTCCGCCCCACAGCTATGTTCGCATGCCTTATGGCTTGCCGAACGCGGCTGCTGCGCACCAGCGCCTCATGAGGGCCATCCTGGAGGCTCAAGAGGTCAGGCGTTCCGCAGCCCTGGTGGAGATGGAGATGGCCCGCGAGGAGCCGCCAGCGCCTCCGGAGCCTCCTGAGGCCCCTGGGCCTGGGGGCTCGTGAGGATCGGCGTCTGCTACACCAACACCCCTTCGTCCCCAACATCATCAGGTGACATCTTTCAAGTTTCATTTCCGGCTGGGAGCGCCCTCAGGGCTGCATTATTCCCAGGCCACGTGGGTCCGTCCCTGCGGCGTGTATCCCTTTTATTTCATGTTCTTAGCTTACCTTATTGGAGGCGCCCCTCGGGCTGCATCATCCCCAAGTCGCTCGGGCCTGACCCAGCGTCGTGTACCCTTCTTGCGTTTACCTTAGGGCTATGCTTTGGACCCATCATGCTTGTTATTTGGTGCCTTTTCCTCCTGGGTGTCGGAATCTTGGGCGTTAAAGGGGGGGTGCCTGAGCATCGCGAATCAGAGCTCCTACCGGCTCTCCAGCCCTCACCCTTTGGTCTTGTCCATGGCATCGCGACCTGGCATGCCAGCGATGGCTGAGACCAGCTCGAGAGTCGGGACCCGAGGACGTAGAGTTTCGACATCTAACCCAGCTTGCGCATTAAAGGGAGGGGGTGCCTGAGCATCGCGACTCAGGGCTCCTACCGGCTCTCCAGCCCTCACCCTCTGGTGTTGTCCATGGCATCGCAACTTGGCATGCCAGCGATGGCTGAGACCAGCTCGAGAGCCGGGACCCGAGGACGTAGAGTTTCGACATCTAACCCAGCTTGCGCGTCAAAGGGGGGGGGGTGCCTGAGCATCGCGACTCAGGGCTCCTACCGGCTCTCCAGCCCTCACCCTCTGGTCTTGTCCATGGCATCGCGACTTGGCATGCCAGCGACGGCTGAGACCAGCTCGAGAGCCGGGACCCGAAGACGTAGAGCACCGGCATCTGGCCAAATTTGCAGGAACACACTCCAAGATAAGGCCCAGAGCCAGGCGCAACCCGCCTTGAGGTAGGGCCCCGTGAGTCCCGTGCTGGCCCACGGGTGCCCAGATACACCTCATCAAGCCCTACCGTGCCAGCCACGTGTCAGGGTGGGGCTGTATACGCCCCGGGGGCTCCTCCCGGAGGGGAGCACCCTCCCACGCACCAGTGGAAGCACCATGCTCCGCGCTGGCTGACGACACTGCCGAGGAGCGGCTATGCCCGTACGCATACGGAAGCGCTATGCTCCGCGCTAGTGATAAACAACTGAGGGTGGCCCCCGGGCCGCATCAACCTCAGGGAGCCCGGAGCTCAGTGTCTGGACTCATCGCAACGCCTCCCCTCGGGAGTGCCGCGTGAAGGGGCTAGGCACGGGGGCTGCGCCTGGGTCATGCCCAGACACACGCCACCTAGCCAGGCCCCCCCGGGCCTGGTTCGTCGCACGTCCCTCCCTGAGCGGAGCCAAGGTACGAAGGCCGTTTGAGCGTCAAGGGGGACTCCTGAGCATCGCGATTCAGGAGCCTAACTGGTCACGTAGCCCCTCACTCCTTAGTTCCAAAAGGCTAACGACGGTTGAGGTATGCGCGGGGTCGAGCTCTGAAGACGTAGAACGGCAGATCCACCCACATCTCACCTCCCTACTTGCTCTTCGAGCGCCAAGGGGGACTCCTGAGCATCGCGACTCAGGAGCCTAACTTGTCACGTAGCCCCTCACCCCTTGGTCCCGTCCTGGTTTCCGGTCGGGGCCAATGGCGGCTGAGGTATGCGCGGGGCCGGGCTCTGCCGGCGTAGAACATAAGCAAGTAGGAAGGAATAGCGCAAATTTCAGGGAATTCAAAAGCAAATATTACAGTCCATACTGTTATCACAACATCAAATGCAAGTTTTAACGCCTCCCCGAGGCATGGTACATGCGCAGGAATTAAAAGCAGGACGGGAGCCACGACGGAGTCACTTGCCGACGGTGGAGCCGCGGGGAGCAGGATCGCCTTGTGGAGCAGCGGGCTAGCAGCGCTCCGCTTCGGCTTAGTGCTGAAGGCCCGGAACTTCCCCAACAGAGCCTCCACACGACCCTTCACGGCCTCAGTAGCGGCAGCGGCACGCTTGCCGCTTGCTGGCTCCAACAGGCTGTCAAGGTCGATGTTAGGGTCATGAAGATAGATGTGGGTGAAGACCCGCGTCAGCGCTGCAGAAGACAAGACGCGTGCCCCGGCCTCAGCCGTAGGGCCAAGGCCAAGGGTGACATCTTCAAGGGCGCGAACCAGGAAGGGAAGCAGCTTGGCGGGGCCATCCTCCTCGCCGGCCAGCGGGCTCTCAAGGCCGCTATCATAAATCGTCTTCAATGAAGTGCGACCCTTCTCCTCCATATCCGTGAAGGCCACGCGATCCTCGGCGAGAACCCGGGCCATGCCATCCAGCTCAACCTTCCTCGCCTCCAGCTCTTGCTCCAGCGCGCCTAGGCGGCCATGGCGGCTCTTGAGCTTGGCGTCCAGGTCCTTGACGGCCGCCTCGCGAGCCTTCATGCTTTCCTCCCGCTCTTGGCGAAGGCGGGCCTCCTCGGCAAGCTGGTTCTGCAGTCCCTTCAACTCGCTCTCCAGCGCCTCGCAGCAACCTCGGAGACTAGCTACCTCCCCCAAGGCAGCATCGCGGGCAACCTTCACCCCAAGGACGGCCTGCTTCTCCTCGTCGCAAGCCGTCGAGGCCTGGACCAGCGCTGCCCGTATCGAAGCTTCGGAGCGAATCCAGCCAGAAGCCAGCTCCAAGCGCCCGGCCACTAGACGAGGGTCAGCACCCAGAAGATCCTGCCGCAGACGGTCCAGTTCGGCAACGGCGCAATCCAGAACAGTAGTCGGGGAAGCAGCGGTCGGTGGAGTAGGAGGATAAGACGGCAGCGTGACCGCAGTATCCTGAGGCAGAACCTGCTGCGCCAAGACGGCTGTGGTGGCGGCATCAGGTAAGGGCACCTCGGGAGTCGCTTGGGCCATGGGGGCCGAGCTCGCCCCAGTAGGCTCAGCCTGGCCTCGCGAGGATGCCCGGGCAGGAGATGCTCGTGCGTCACAGTCGCCTTCTTTCTCGGGCCGAGGCGCTTCCACGGATGGGACCTCAGGAGCTCCCTTCGACTTCTTTGCCGTGGGCGCCAGCCTAGCCGAGAGACGCGAACATCAAGCCTCAGCAGCAGAACAATAATCAAGACAGGAATCAAGCACTTACAGGTCATCGCTTGCGGGCTCAAACAGCCTCCGGCCGTACTTAAAGCCAGAGAGCCGGCTGCAAGGGTCAGCTTCAAGGAGCTCGGGAGCAGGAGGTGCGCCTGCGGATCGCCTCGGGGCCGGGGCAGACCCGCGGGGGATCAGCCCGGTCCGGTCCTTCTTCGGGATCGGAGGCAAGCTCCCGCCGCCCTGCTCATCATCATCCTCGTCATCGTCACTCAGAGAGAGGCGGAGAGCGCGGGACCTGCGCCGAAGGGGGGAGCCCTTGACTCTGCCTCGGAGTCAACCCCCTCTTCCCGCTCCCCTCCTTCCTTCTCTTTGCTGGAGGCGCCGGAGGACATGTCCACCAGGTCCTCTGGAGCCTCCGCGGGCACGGGCCCGTCCCCGTTGAAGACGGGCATGGACCCCACTACCTGCTCCCAGTCCTCGCGGAGGAACAGGGGCGTAGGAGCGCCCTCCAACCTCGCCACGTCGCCCCCAACCAAGGACTGGAGGACCGCAGCCAGATCCTCATCGGCCAAGACCGCGGGGCTCGGGTGGGGCCTCCACATCGAAAGTGAGTACTAACGAAGCGGAGCCAGCTGGTGCTCCAGGAATTCCCTCAGCAGCGATGCACTGTTTAGCTTCGCCGCCGCCATGCTGGCCGGCCTCAGATCTGCGTCCATCTTCTCCAACACCGGCTTTGCACGGGGATCCACAAGCTCCACTTGGGACCAGTCGTCGGAGCTCGCGGGGTGCCCCGTGGGCAGGATCAGCCGAGGGTGGATGCACCGAGCATCCACCAAGACCCACTTGCTCCTGAAGCCCTCAATCCTTTTCCCAGGGTTCGAAATGGCGATGGAACTGCCATACACGACGAAGCTCGCGCACGCAAAGACGGAACCATGGGAGGTCCGGAGGGAGTAGTAGCGCAGCAAGGCCACTGAGGGCTTCAGCACTACGTGAGCCTCACAATAATAGGCGAAGATCGCCAGAAGAAGAACAGAGTTGGGATGGAGGTGCAGAGCTTGAAGGTTATAATGGCGGAGGACAGAGAAGAAGAACTCGGAAAAGGGAGGCACCAGACCGGCGACAATGGCGCTCACGAAGAGCAGATAGAAGGTGCTCCCCTGGCCTTCAGGGATGGCAGAGCCGGCCTTGAACACCTTCGCCCCGTCGATGCCCTGCGCCGCCGCCATCTGGCGCACCCGGGCAAGGCTCGCCTCTGACACGTTCGGTGAGTCCAAGGCGGACGAGTACCAAGCTCCGACCGGGGCTTGGCGAGGCGCCATGTCTGGCTAGGGTGCGCGGACGGAGTAGATCTGAAGATTGCGGAAGCGGGGAGGAGAGGCGCAAGAAAGGGGATCTGAGCAGCAACTGGAGGAAGCAAAGGAGGCAAGGGACAGATGCCGCTCCTTTATCAACTCGCGCGGTTGCAGAGGCACCCACGTCCAATCAACCGCCGCGCGACGCCCAAGGCCGCAGGCTGTTAGGGCCCGCGATGCTTCGCACTTGCCCTTTCGCCCCTCTGCTCGGCCAAGTCCGGGCGCGCCCTGGGCCCGGGGGCTACTGTCGGCGTTCTGGGAACGGGGGTCCCCAGACTTGCCTGCCTGCAGCCTGCGGCGTTGCTCAAAGGAGGCCTAGCACAGCCCATCTTCATCAACACAAACTCAGGACCCTCGCGAGGGGCCAAGCCTCGCGGGGCGGACGACAAGGAGCTTCCTCAGGCACGGCCTTGTCAGGCTGGCTCACGAGGAGGCGGAGAGTTCAAGGCGGGGTACCTCGCGAGGTGCCCATGACGCAAGCCATGACGACCAAGGGCGCCAGTCGGGCGCCAGCCCGCACAGTGACCTCCTTTCCTCTTTGGTGCAAAGGGAGCAAGCGCAGGCGAGAGCATCAAGCAAAGGCATCCATTTCGGTGCAACGAGACCAAGAACAGCCCAACGGCAAGGAAGAAGTCATTGTGGAGCCCAAGCAGGCGTCACCACCAGAGCCTTTGACAGGCGAGGACCAACTTTAGTCAGGATAAGTGTACCCGCTGTTCCCCTTCAAAATGGCCAATTGTTGGCGCCCTTCCCGCTCAATATTTGGGAAGAGGCCCAGGGCCTTTGCCTATAAATAGGACTAGCCACCCCCAGGGTAGAGGCAATCTGGATCCTCACCAAGTAACCAGTAGATAGAGCGATTGAACTCCTCCCAGCAGTTCGTCGCACCAGCCAAGAACAGACCCTCGCGAGGCTGTTCTTCCTTGTATTGTTCATCATCAGCCCAAGAGGCAATCCACCACACCACACACTAGAGTAGGGTATTACACCACAATGGTGACCTGAACCAATATAAATTGTGTCTCTTGTGCTGTTCTGTTTGGTAGTTTAGATCCTAGCGATTCGGCGAGGAGCAGGCAGGCAGAGGGTTAAATCTCCGCGCGCACCCCAGTGTTCGAACCTCAACGGTTTGCCGGAACCCGAAATCTGACAATAGCAAAAGTAGGATCATATGCATACAAGTCTTTTATGTGCTCAAAACCAACATTCAATTCAAGTTGGGTAACAAGCATGCATCTACAGGAAAGTGCATCCACCATAACATTTTCCTTACCTTTTATATACTTGATGATATAAGGAAATGACTCGATGAATTCACTCCACTTAGCGCGACGCTTGTTTAACTTGGTTTGACCCTTAAGATACTTAAGTGTTTCGTGATCGGTGTGGAGAATGAACTCATGAGGACGGAGATAATGCTCCCAAACATGCAATACTCGAACTAAAACATATAGCTCTTTGTCATAAATAGGGTAATTGAGTTGTGCTTCGGCTGGTTTTTCACTAAAGTAAGCTATGTGGCGCTTCTCTCGTATTAACACACCTCCTATGCCATAACCGCTAGCATCGCAATGTATCTCAAATGGTTTATCAAAGTTGGGTAATGCAAGCAAAGGGGCATGTGTAAGAAAATTCTTAAGCTAATTAAATGCGGTGTCTTGGGATGGTCCCCAAACAAAAGGTGCATTCTTCTTACTCAAGGCATGTAAAGGTAAAACAATGGTGCTAAAATCCTTCACAAATCTATGATAGAAACTGGCTAAACCAAGGAAACTTCACACTTGTTGCAAATTTTTTGGTTGGGCCCAAGTTTTAATAGCATTGATCTTAGATTCATGTACATGCACACCCTTAGAAGATACTACAAAACCCAAGAAAACAAGCTTATCCACACTGTCGGTGTCAAAACCGGCGGATCTCGGGTAGGGGGTCCCGAACTGTGCGTCTAGGCGGATGGTAACAAGAGACGAGGGACACAATGTTTTTACCCAGGTTCGGGCCCTCTCGATGGAGGTAAAACCCTACGTCCTGCTTGATTAATATTGATGATATGGGTAGTACAAGAGTAGATCTACCACGAGATCAAGGAGGCTAAACCCTAGAAGCTAGCCTATGGTATGACTGTTGAGATGTAATGTTGTGTCCTACGGACTAAAGCCCTCCGGTTTATATAGACACCGGAGAGGCTAGGGTTACACAGAGTCGGTTACAATGGTAGGAGATCTACATATGCGTACTGCCAAGCTTGCCTTCCACGCCAAGGAAAGTACCTTCCGGACATGAGCCGGAGTCTTCAATCTTCTATCTTCGTAGTATGGGAGTCCGGCGGATATTGATAGTCCGGCTGTCCGGACACCCCCTAGTCCAGGACTCCCTCAGTAGCCCCTGAACCAGTCTTCAATGACGATAAGTCCGGCGTGCATAATGTTCGGCATTGCAAGGCGGGTTCCTCCCTTTAATAATCCGAAGAAGATAATGAACACCAGGATAGTGTCCGACTCTGCAAAATAAATTCCACATTCCAAACGTAGAGAGAATAAAACATATACACTGATTCAATCTGCTGACGTATTAGGCGGCGTGACATCACATCGCCACCAAGCCCTTAGTTTGAATTACTATACCACCTCAGCACGTTTAGCGAAGCGGTTTCCTTGGCACGTCCTGTCGAAGCAGAGATCGTGTTCCCCTTATTCCGGGATTCTCATCAATACGTGCGTGGGTAACCCAACCGCGCCATTGATGGTGGCGCTTGGGAGATAAGCGAGTTTTACCAGGCCGGTGAGGGACGCATAGTTTTGTCCGCCTATATATAAGGGATAAGGATTTACCTTCTCACCTACGCCTTCTTCCTCCTTTGCTTATCCGTCCTTGCGAACTCAAGCTCCAACGCCCAAGCCCGCACATCTCACCTCGACCCTTCTCCGAATATGTCCGGAGGGGGAGGCAAATGGATGGCCTCCACCGCCAAGGGGGAGGACATCACCAAGCTGCGCGACGCCGGATACCTTTCCAGCGACATCGCGCACCGGCTGCCCGACGCGGGGCAGCTCATCCCTACCCCAGGGCCTCATGAGAGGGTCGTCTTCCTTCCCCACTTCCTCCGCGGACTGGGCTTCCAGCTCCATCCATTCGTCCGGGGGCTCATGTTTTACTACGGCCTGGATTTCCACGATCTGGCGCCGAACTTCGTCCTCAACATCTCGGCGTTTATCGTCGTGTGCGAGGCCTTTCTCTGCATCCGGCCCCACTTCGGCCTGTGGCTCAAGACCTTCAACGTCAAGCCGAAGGTTGTGAAGGGGACGCAAGCGGAATGCGGAGGCGCCATGTTGGGCAAGCTGCCCAACGTCCCTTGGCTAGAAGGGACCTTCGTGGACTCCGTCAAGGGGTGGCAATCGGGGTGGTTCTACATCACCGAGCCGCGCGAGCCTACATGGGCGGCGGCCTCCGAATTTAGATCTGGAATCCCCACGCAGCTCACCTCCTGGAAAGAGAAGGGCTTGCAGTGGGGTGATCCGGTGGAGGTGACGGGACTTCGAGCCCGCATCAAGAAGCTGGTGAGCAATAGGCTCCGGCTCGTCGACGTGGTCCAGGTCATGCTCCTCCGGCGGATTCTCCCGTGCCAAGAACGGGCATTTAATCTGTGGGAGTTTAATCCGGAACAGCACCAGACGTTGAGCGGGCTCTTTGATACAACGTACGAAGGCGCCTGGAGGGTGCTGTTCAAGGGCGCCGAAGCCCCCGCATCCGCGACCGAAGACCGCAGATTCAGCTCGCAGTCTCCGACTGACGAGGTAAGTGATTCGACCCCATTACGCGACAATTATAGTAGTTAGATTGACTCTAGCGAGGTTTTTGATCTGCCTCTTCCTTTGACAGGACTGGATGGAGAAGGCCAAGCTGCTTATCAGCCCGGCTCCCATGCCAGAAGAACCAGTGGATGCCCGCTTAGCAAGGCTGCTGGTTCCGGCACCGTACGTGGTGCCGGAGAAGAAGGCCAAGAAGGTGGCCACAGGGACTCGAAAGAGTTCCCGTAATCAGGCGTCTGACGACGACGAGGACTCCTCCTCCGAAGACGAGGAGGAGGAGGAGTACTCTCTCCCGAAGGAGGGAGAGAAGAAGAGGAAGGCCTCCCCAATCGGGGCGGCCGAAGGGTCCAAGAGGGGGAGAACTATCCCCCCGGACAGTTTTGCCAACATCAATGTTGGCGAGGAAGAGTGGCCTCCAAGGGCCAGGCGTCCGACAGGATTGTAAGTATTCAGATCATTTATATGCCGTACATTGTATGCCATGTAGTGTCCTTCTAACGCCGCATTCCGCCCGTAGTCCGGCCGTTGACGATCTTCCCGACTCGATGAGCGGGTCTTTGGCGCCGTCGGATGTATATTCCATCCCGACTGCCTCTACCCCACGCGTCGACGAGGACGACGAGGCGGAATCCCACAGAGGGACCCGCCAGGAGGAGGCTCCGGAGGTGCCGTCAGGCAGCCCCCCAGACTTCGTGCCGGACTCCACCTCGGAACCCGCAGCGGTTCCAGAGTCCAGCAAGCGGCCCCTTCGAAAGAAGGGCAGGACCGTAACGCCGGTGGCCTCCGTCCATCCGGAGGTGCCGGATAACCTGCTGGAGGCGCTTAAAGGCGCTTCCATCGAGGAAGAACACCGCACTCTCATGAGTGCGGTGATTGAGAAGGTCCAGCTCGCCAAGGGCGGGCTGACCGAAGCCTGCAACAGCCTTCTAACAGGCTTTGAGGTAAGAAGTTTTAAAATAATGTAATGTAATACCGCATAGACAGTAGCCCCTGATGCTTAGTTCGGTGTTTGGAAAGAAAAGCCGGACTAAGGATCCAACAAGATATACGCAGGGTTTCTAAAAATATGTCAATATGGGTTTGCAGGCTGCGCTGTTGACCTCTGCCGCATTAACGGCGGAGGTCGAGGTGCTGAAAAAGGACCTTGAGCGGTCGGAGCAAGAGCTCGGCCATGCCAAAAGGCAGCTCATGGAAAAAGAAGGTGAATAACACCACTTTAAATAAGTACCTTACAGAAAAGGGTTTTGGTTGCAAACAAAATTAATGAGGATAATATGTCTCTTGCAGGGGCCACTAACGAGGTGGCAGCCCTGAAGGATGCCGTGTCCGTGGCCGAACGCAATGCGGCCACCGAACGGGCGGAGCGAGAAAAGCAAGTGGCACTGGTGGCGGAAGTTCGGCAAGAGCTCCAGGCTCTCATGGAAAAGCATGAGAGTTTGGAGCGTGACTCCAAGACTCGAGAGTCCGAGCTTGCCTCGGCTCTCGGAAGTGCCAAGTCCGCCAAGGCCGAGGCCCAGAAGGCCCATCAGGAGGTAGAGGACATGAAGAAGATAGCGGCGGGTAAGGCGTTTTTCATGCAGAGCAAGCATGTTGATGTAAATTACCGGATACTTACCCGAATTCGGAGCTCTCCAGGGGCATTTGCAGATCTGCCGCGTAGTGCGTCTGATGCCGCCGCATTCTATTGTGGCGAGGAGGGGAGCTCAACGGAGAAGGTCTTCTGGTCTCAGTATGCTGAGGCCGGCCATCCGGTGCCCCCAAGCGACCAGCTGAAGCAGCTGGTCGAACTCCACAAGGCAGCTGAGGAGGCCATGAAGGGCCTCACAGTCCGGCTGTGGCCTAGGCAGGCCATGCAATGGGGCAAACTGGATGCGGAGAAGCTTCTCACGGATCCGCCACCGCCGGGCAAGGAGCATCGCACGCCGGAGCGATATTATAAAGTTGTCCTGAAGGGAGCCTGCGATATTGCAGATGAGTGCCCCTTAATGTAATCTTTGAGTGAACTCGCTGTGTTTTTATCCTGTGCGCTGAAAACTTCGTTTATATGCGCTATGAGCAACGCTTGTTGAATTTAAAATATTGCCTTCTGTGCGGCCGTTTGTTAAATCTAAGAGATGGCAAGTCGTTGGCTTCAGCCCCCAAGCCACGAGTGCTGGGGTGTTCGGTGATAAACTTGAGCACTCTTGTTCCCATTTTTGGGTCCATCTAGGGAGGCGCTCAACACGACGAACAAGGCAACCAGACTTATAATGCTTGAACACTCTCACTTAGCCATAGAATTCTATAATTTTAAATTTCGGCGAAGCCCCTGGTATTCGGAAGACCGAATCCGGGGCGCTATCCACGCCTTCGTCGGACATCATCCGGAACTTCGCTCGAAGCGGCATGAGTCTTTAGGGACCCGAAAGGACCTCTCGAACAGCGACCAGTCTCTCACCTTATCATGCCAGTCAGTTTTAGCTTTCTCCACTGAGGCGTTAACCCGGCTCAACTGGGGCGCAATCGCAGTGGTTCTCCCAGTGCTACCTTAGCCGACGGAACGGAACGTAAGGTACCAAAACATGGGAGCCGGGCAAACCCAACTATTGACCCAAGACATGATTCAGAGCTGATTCATATAATGCTATAAGTTCGGGGTGCCGCACTTGTGAAAGTGTTCGGACTTAATCACACCATAATCTGGGGAACAGAAGCCCCTGGTGTATTCGGCCGTACCAATGTATACGGGTGCAAGATGTCATATAATGAACATATGTAAAAGATAACACAATTGCAATGAAAAAGGTAGTGTACTTGCAAAAAGGAAGTGCTGCGTTATTTATGAAAGAAGGTCTGCTAATAAAGCGGGCTGATACAAATAGTGCGGTAAGCAAGGGATTTGGACTAAATTAACATGTCCCCCTCCAGGGCTAAGCTGCAGACTTGGTGTATGTAATCGAATTTAATGCTCGTAATGGAGACCACCTAAGTGTTCGTCGCAGCCTTCTTTAATCCCTGACTGTTGCATCGTGAGTTCGGCAAGTTCGCCATCGGACAGGGCTTCTGGTTAATGGAGTCCTGTATACGCAAAAGAAGAAAAGATAAAAAACAAAGCCAAGGGGGGCGATCGCATGAGCCCCTGGTGTGGTCGAGCCGCACTCTTTGGTCCTTGTGGTTAAGCCCCTCCCCTGCGCCCATGGTATCTCCAAAGCGTAATGATGTACGCGGAGTGTTATTCTAGTGATCATACGTGGGCGGGGGTTGGGGCCGCATTGCTACGCGTGCTCTGATCGCGCCAGGTGGTCTTGGTTAGTGTTGCTCCGGGCGCGCTTTGATGTATCCGGCTTTTTAATTGCCGGACTAGAGAATTGCCGTAGAAGGCTGCTCTGTACTTCTGCCGCGAGAGCCGCTGTATGTTCCTCCGTTCGGAGGGAGCGTTCCGTATTCCCATTGACCGTAATGACTCCACGAGGGCCTGGCATCTTGAGCTGTAGGTATGCATAATGCGGCACCGCGTTGAATTTTGCAAACGCGGTTCGTCCGAGCAGGGCATGATAGCCGCTACGAAACGGGACTATATCGAAGATTAACTCTTCGCTTCGGAAATTATCCGGGGATCCGAAGACCACTTCCAGTGTGACTGAGCCTGTACAGTTGGCTTCCACTCCTGGGATGACACCCTTAAAGGTTGTCTTAGTAGGTTTGATCCTGGATGGGTCTATGCCCATTTTGCGCACTGTGTCCTGATAAAGCAGGTTCAGGCTGCTGCCGCCGTCCATCAGGACTCTTGTGAGGTGAAATCCATCGACGATTGGGTCTAAGACCAATGCGGCGAATCCGCCATGGCGTATGCTGGTCGGATGGTCTCGTCGATCGAAAGTGATCGGACAGGAGGACCATGGATTGAACTTTGGGGCGACTGGCTCCATCGCATAGACGTCCCATAGTGCGCGCTTCCTCTCCCTCTTGGGTATATGGGTCGCGTAAATCATATTCACCGTCCGCACTTGTGGGGGGAAACCCTTCTGTCCTCTATTGTTCGGCGGCCGGGTCTCTTCCTCGTCGTCGCTATTTAGCCCCTTGTCATTGTGTTCGGCAATTAACTTGCCAGCCTGCTTGAACACCCAACAATCTCTATTGGTGTGATTAGCTGGCTTTTCGGGGGTGCCATGTATCTGGCATGAGCGGTCGAGTATTCGGTCCAGATTGGACGGACCCGGAGTTGTTCTTTTAAATGGCTTCTTCCGTTGACCGGGTTTGGAGCCTCGGAATCCGGCATTGACTGCCGTATCCTCTTTGTCGTCGCCGTTAATGCGGCGTTTGTTTTTGATTCGACGTGACCTGCCGTTGTTGTCCTTAGTGTCCGGACTGCCAGAATTTTTGCGGAGATTGTTGCTGCGGGCTAGCCAGCTGTCCTCTCCCGCACAAAAGCGGGTCATTAACGATGTGAGGGCTGCCATGGATTTCGGCTTCTCCTGCCCCATGTGCCGGGCTAGCCATTCGTCCCGGATGTTATGTTTGAAGGCTGCAAGGGCCTCCGCATCCGGACAGTCGACGATTTGATTTTTCTTCGTCAAGAACCGTGTCCAGAATTGTCTGGCCGATTCATCTGGCTGCTGAATAATGTGGCTTAGGTCATCGGCGTCTGGTGGTCGCACATATGTACCTTGGAAGTTATCAAGGAACGCGACCTCTAGGTCTTCCCAACACCCAATTGACTCTGCGGGCAGGCTGTTAAGCCAATGCCGAGCTGGTCCTTTAAGCTTGAGTGGGAGATATTTGATGGCGTGGAGATCATCGCCGCGGGCCATATGGATGTGGAGAAGATAATCTTCGATCCACACCGCGGGGTCTGTTGTACCATCGTAAGATTCGATATTTACGGGTTTGAACCCTTCGGGGATCTGATGATCCATTACTTCGTCAGTGAAGCATAACGGGTGTGCGGCGCCCCTGTATTGAGCAATATCGCGACGCAGCTCGAGGGAGCACTGTCTGCTATGTTCGTCCCGGCCGGCGTTATGTCCGGCGCGACGGTATTCGTCGTGGGTCGTGGGGCGCCCACGTGATCCATAGATGGATCTGGATTGTCTTGCTTTGTCCTCCAATATGTCTCGCAAGTCCGGTGCGTTCCCTTTTGGCTTCGTACTCTTGGATCGATGCCGGGGTACGGTCTTGGCTGGGGGCCTGAATGCCTCTCTGTCGCGACCACGGGGTGGTCGGTCAGCCATGTCGTGCGCTGGTGATGAAGGTATGTATGCTTCCTCCTCTAATCGGGGGAGCAGCTTGCGTCTTGGGTAACTTTTGGAGGGGAGTTCGAGTTTATACTCTTCGGCCGCGAGGACCTCAGTCCATCGATCGGCTAGCAGATCTTGATCAGCTTGGAGCTGTTGCTGCTTTTTCTTTAGGCTATTTGCCGTGGCTATTAGCCTGCGCCTGAAGCGTTCTTGTTCGACGGGATCCTCGGGTATGACGAATTCATCATCGTTGAGGCTTGCTTCGTCTTCGGAGGGAGGCATATAGTTATCATCCTCAACCCCTTTGTCTGCCGCCCTGTCGTGAGGGCTTGCTTCTGCGTCCTCCTGCGCTGAGTCTTGCAGGAGGGGATCGTCTTCGGCACTCTCCGGAGTGTTATTGTCTCCCGTGCCGGAATCTCCATTCTTGTTGTGGCGGGTTTTAGAGCGGCGCCGCTGACGCCGGCGTTTGGGCTGCTTCTTTAGAGAATCTTCCTCCGCTGCTTTTTCGCCATCCCCTTCTTTTGGGGTATCCACCATGTAGACGTCGTATGACGAGGTGGCCTTCCAGTGCCCTGTGGGCGCTGGGTACTGTTCGTCTCCGTCATCGTCGTCCATAGCGTCGATGTCATCGGAGTCGAAGTCTAGCATGTCGGTTAAATCTTCGACAGTGGCTATAAAGTGGGTGGTGGGTGGGCTCTGAATTTCTTCGTCGTCCGAACTCCAACCGTCCTGGCCATAGTCCGGCCAGGATTCTCCTGATAGCGAGAGATGCTTCAGAGAATTCAGGATATCGCCAAAAGGCGAGTGCTGGAAGATGTCCGCGGCGGTGAATTCCGTAACCGGCGTCCAATCCAGTTTAATTGGTAGGGGCGCGGGAGGCTCGGAGTCCGGCGAGGAGTCCGGCGCCTCGGGATCACGAGTTTTGCAGGGGACAAGATTGGTATTCGGCTCCATCGCCGTGGATGTAGAAGCCCCCAGGGCGGCGTCTATCCACCGGCCCTCGACATGGGCAATCGGCTCCGGGCTAGTGGCCGGAGCGGATCCGAGTGCGGCCACCAAAGCACAGTCCGGCGGCAGAGCTAGATCATGCCCATCGTCACAGTGCGGCGCGCTTGGCTGTGGCTCGAGTCCGTCGAAGATCAAGTCTCCGCGGTCATCGGCCGTGAAGTTCAAGCTTCCGAATCTGACCTGACGGCCAGGGGCGTAGCTTTCGATCTGCTCCAGATGGCCAAGAGAATTGGCCCGCAGTGCAAAGCCGCCGAATACGAAGATCTGTCCGGGGAGAAAAGTCTCACCCTGGACAGCGTTGATGGTTGAAGATGCCATCGAGCCTATCGGTGACGACATAGAGGAACTCTCAATGAAAGCACCAATGTCGGTGTCAAAACTGGCGGATCTCGGGTAGGGGGTCCCGAACTGTGCGTCTAGGCGGATGGTAACAAGAGACGAGGGACACAATGTTTTTACCCAGGTTCGGGCCCTCTCGATGGAGGTAAAACCCTACGTCCTGCTTGATTAATATTGATGAAATGGGTAGTACAAGAGTAGATCTACCACGAGATCAAGGAGGCTAAACCCTAGAAGCTAGCCTATGGTATGACTGTTGAGATGTAATGTTGTATCCTACGGACTAAAGCCCTCCGGTTTATATAGACACCCGAGAGGCTAGGGTTACACAGAGTCGGTTACAATGGTAGGAGATCTACATATCCGTACTGCCAAGCTTGCCTTCCACGCCAAGGAAAGTACCTTCCGGACACGAGCCGGAGTCTTCAATCTTCTATCTTCGTAGTATGGGAGTCCGGCGGATATTGATAGTCCGGCTGTCCGGACACCCCCTAGTCCAGGACTCCCTCACACACCAAAAAGGCATTTGTCCATATTAGCATAAAGGCGCTCTTTCCTAAGGGTTTGCAAAACGGTTCTAAGATGGGTGACATGATCTTTGAGGGATTTGCTAAAGACAAGAATATCGTCAAAAGAGACCACAACAAATACGCCAATATAGGGGCGAAGAATAAAATGCTAGACTCGCATGAAAGTACCGGGTGCTTCAGATAAACCCAATGGCATAACAAGCCATTCATATAAGCCAAATTTGGTCTTAAATGAGGTTTTCCATTCATCACCTTGGATACGTATTTGATAGTAGCCACTTTTAAGGTCAATCTTAGAGAAAATGGTGGCTCCGCTAAGCTCATCTAGCATATCGGCAAGGCGTGGGATGGGGTAACGGTATCTAACGAGATAGCATTGATAGGACGGCAATCGGAACACATGTGATAAGTACCATCTTTCTTGGGAACAAGGATTACCGGGACGACACAAGGGCTCAAGCTTTCTTGTACATGGTTGTTGTCGATGAGTTGTTGTACTTGTCATTGGATCTCCTTGGTTTTCTCGGGGTTGACGCGATAGGGAGCCTTGTTGGGAAGAGGTGCTCCGGGGATGAGGTCGATGCAGTGTTCGATGCCTCCAAGAGGAGGTAGACTCGAAGGTAGCTTGTCGGGGAATATGTCTTGGAATTCCTGCAATAAAGAAGACAACACCAAAGGTAGATTGTGTGAGGTGTTAGGTTTAGGTGCCTCGTCCTTGCACAAGAGGACACAGTGCATAACACTTGATGGGTTCTCACACACTTCTCTCATCTCACTTTTGGTGGCAAATAGTACTAGGTTTTCCTTGTCGCTCATTGTGGAGGCACTCGATTTTGGCTTGTGGTGCTCACTCTCTGTGTGGTGGCTCCTTCTCTCACTATTCTCTCCATGATGGTTGGTGGCTTGCTTGTCTATGATTACTTGACTTGGAGACATAGGTCGTAGCACGTACTCCTTTCTCTTCATCTTGAAGCTATAGTGGTTGTTCGCCCGTTGTGATGACACCTCGATTGAATTGCCATGGTCGTCCAAGAAGGAGGTGGCAAACGGACATCAGAACGACAACACACTCCAAAGTGTCTTCGTATGCTCTGATCTTGAAGGAAACTTGCACCATATGCTTGACTTCGATAGTGCCGGAGTCGCTTAGCCATTGGACCTTGTAGGGGTGTGGGTGCTTCATCTTGACCAATTGGAGCTTGGAGCATAGCTCTTCACTTGCCAAGTTATGCAAACTCGCTCCATCGATGATGACCTTCACGGACCTTCCATTGATGCCCGCCTTGGTGTGGAAGATATGGCATCTTTGGTCCTTGTCTTGTTGATGTTGAAGTGTCAAGACCTTGGAGACAATGAGAGCGGGGCTCGAATCTTCGTCACAAAAGACTTGATCATCTTCATCTTTGTTCACTTGCCGGTGCATGGCCACTTGCTCAAGGGCTTCCATTTCCTTTTCACTGGAGTCATAGGTTCCGTCATCATTGAGGATCATGGTGCGCTTGTTGGTACACTTGAAGGACTTGTGGCCTCGTGATGTAGGGTAGAACCCTAGACGCCCGGTCTTTCACGATTGGAGCAGATCCCACGAAGAACACGAAGAAAACATGGGGAAAACACGAGGGGAAACACGAGATAATCACTCAAACCAACAAGATTCGATTACACATGTGCTAGATCCTCGAAACACAAGGAGATACATGATCCACGATCAATAAGGGACAATACAAGTAGCAAGTTCTTATCCGTGAGGAGGTCTTGAGGGGGTCTTCCCATGAGGGGTCTTGAGTCCGCTTGGGGGATCTTCTCCGAAGAGGTCGTGGACTCCAATGGAGAAGTAACCAAGTGGATGAGCAAATCTCTATCTCTCAAATAAGCTAATCCTTTGCTAATCCTAATACAAAGCTAGGGGACAAGTATATATAGTCCAAGGGGTAAGTGGAGGATACATGGGGTGAAACCCCTTTCACTGCATGCATGCAGGGTGGTAGTACCGGTCAGGGGGGGGGGGTTGTACCGCTGGGATTTCAGGTGCTGGTTCCTGGAGGTGTTTGCGGAAGGGAGTAACGGTTGTACCGGTGGTTGGAGCGGTTGTACTGGTCTTTTGGCTGTTACAGGGATAAACCGGTGCAGTACCGGCCTTGCACCGCTCGATCACACAAGCTGGACCGGTTGTTGGGTGGTAGTCGAGCGGTTGTACCGCCTGGGCGGTAGTTGGGCGGTTGTACCGGGATTTCTGGACTGGGCAGATACTCTTCATGCTCTTGATGTCCATCTTGCACCATGACTTCTCTTTGGTTGCTTCCTTGGTGCCTAAGCACGCAAAGCATCTCCGTTTGAGGTAGTAGCCATGTCTCAAGTCAGTCAAAGGGTAGCTAAACAAGGAGAGTGTTAACCTCATTTTTGATAGCTCTCGCACGAGCTCTTGTCATTGGTCCAAGTGGTGTCGTGGGAGATGTAGGATGGTCCGTGGGGATGACCGTGGGATGCTTCGCATCATCTCCTCCCTGGGAAAGATCTGACCTCGGATCGAAAGCCTCACCACCATGGTAGGGAGAGAGATCCTTGATGTTGAAGACGTTGCTCATGTTGTACTTGTCGCGTGGGAGATCGATCTTGTATGCCTTGTTGTTGTAGCGTGCTAGCATCTTGAATGGTCTGTCGGCTCGAGGTAGAAGCTTGGATTTGCTTTCGTTGGGGAAGCATTCCTTGCAAAGGTGTAGCTACACAAGATCTCCAACGTCGAATATCATGGGTTGCTTGTTGATGTTGAGCTTGGTCGGTAGTCGTTGTACTTGGCGCTCGATGGTGTGACTTGTATCTTCATGCATCTTCTTAAGGTAGGTCACTCGTGCACTCGCGTCCATATTGATGCACTCTTGTAGCGGTAAAGGGAGAATGTCCAACGGGGACAACGGGTTGAAACCGTAGATGACCTCGAAGGGGGACTTGCCGGCAGTTGAATATCTTGCCCGGTTGTAGGCGTAGTCGGCGATGGGTAGACACTCCTCCCACTCCTTGATGTTCCTTTTGATCAACACGCGTAGTAGAGTGGAGAGCATACGGTTCGTCACCTCAGTTTGGCCGTCGGTTTGAGGATGGTGTGCCGAAGAAAAGAAGAACTTGATTCCGAGCTTGGCGCATAGAGTCTTCCAAAAGTAACTCAAGAACATGACGTCGCGGTCCGAGACAATCATCTTTGGCACTCCATGGAGACGCAAGATTTCCCTACAAAAAAGATTTGCAATATGTGAAGCATCGTCTATCTTGTTGCATGGGATGAAATGAGCCATCTTAGAGAATCGGTCCACAACAGAAAACACAGAATCTTTGCCATTTCTAGTTCTAGGCAAACCAAGCACAAAATCCATGCTAATATCTTCCCATGGGTGATATGGAATTGGAAGGGGCATATAAAGACCATAGGATTGAGCTTTTGACTTAGCTTTGTGACATGTCGAGCATCGATTGGTGAAGCATGAGACGTCGCGAAACATCTTGGGCCATAACTAGTTCTTGGAGAGCATGGCAAATGTCTTGTCGCGTCCAAAGTGTCCCATTAGTCCTCCTCCATGAGCCTCTTGCAACAAACTAAGAGAAGACTCAGGGATACACAATTTGTTAGCTCTCATAAGATAATCATCCTTGAGGTAATAGCATTCCCAAGATGTATGCATCAAACATTTGGCATATGGAATAGCAAAAGTAGGATCATGCGCATAGAAGTCTTTTATGTGCTCAAAGCCAATGACATTCAATTCAAGTTTAGTAACAAGCATGCATTTGCGGGAAAGCGCATCCGCCACAACATTTTCTTTGCCCTTAAGGTACTTGATGACATAAGGAAAAGACTCTATGAATTCACTCCACTTAGCATGACGCTTGTTCAACTTAGTTTGACCCTTAAGATACTTTAGAGTTTCATGGTCGGTATGGATGATGAATTCATGAGGGCAAAGATAATGTTCCCACTAACGCAAAACTCGCACTAAATCATAAAGCTCTTTGTCATATATGGGATAATTGAGTTGCACTCCAGAAAGTTTCTCACTAAAGTAAGCTATGGGGCGCTTCTCTAGCATTGCAATGTATCTCAAACGAATTATCAAAGTTGGGTAAAGCAAGCAAAGGAGCATGTGTAAGCAAATGCTTAAGCTCATTGAATGTAGTATCTTGGGATAGTCCCCAAACAAAAGGTGCATTATTATTACTCAAAGTATGTAAAGGAGAAGCAATGGTGCTAAACCCTTAACGAATCTACTATACAAACCGGCTAGGCCAAGGAAACTTCGCACTTGTTGCAAGTTGGTTGGTTGTGGCCAAGTTTTAATAGCATTGATCTTAGATTCATCTACATGTACACCCTTAGAAGATACTACAAAACCCATGAAAACAAGCTTATCAACATCAAAAAGGCATTTGTCCATATTATCATAAAGGCGCTCTTTCCTAAGGGTTTGCAAAACGGTTCTTAGATGGGTGACATGATCTTTGAGGGATTTTCTAAAGACAAGGATATCATCGAAATAGACCACAACAAATACACCAATGTATGTCCTAAGAACAAAATGCATGACTCGCATGAAAGTATCGGGTGCTTCGGATAAATCCATTGGCATAACAAGCCATTCATATAAGCCAAATTAGGTCTTAAATGCGGTTTTCCATTCGTCACCTTCTTGTATGCATATTTGGTAGTAGCCACTCTTAAGATCAATCTTAGAGAAAATTGTGGCTCCGCTAAGCTCATCTAGCATATCATCTAAGCGTGGAATGGGGTAACGATATCTAACGGTGATAACAGTAATGGGATGACAATCTGAACACATGCGATAGGTGCCATCTTTCTTAGGAACAAGGATTACCACTACGGCACAAGGGCTCAAGCTTTCTTGTACATGGCCATTGTCGATGAGTTGTTGTACTTGCCAATCTCCTTGGTTTCCTTGGGGTTGATGTGATAGGGTGCCTTATTAGGAAGTGGTGCTCCGGGGATGAGGTCGATTCGGTGTTCGATGCCTCGAAGAGGTGGTAGTCCCGGAGGTAGCTCATCGGGGAAAACGTCTTGGAATTCTTGCAAAAGAGAAGACAACACTAAAGGTAGATTATGTGAGGTGTTAGTTGTAGTTGCCTCGTCCTTGCACAAGAGGACATAGTGCATAACACTTGATGGGTTCTCACACACTTCTCTCATCTCACGTTTGGGAGCAAATAGTACTAAGTTTTTCTTGTTGCTCATCATGGAGGCACTCGATTTTGGCTTGTGGTGATCACTCTCTTTTTGGTGGTTCGCTCGCTCACTATTCTCTCCACAATGGGTGGCTTGCTTGTCGGCGATCACTTGAGTTGGAGACATAGGTCGTAGCACGTACTCCTTTCCCTTCATCTTGAAGCTATAGTG
This sequence comes from Triticum timopheevii, assembly GCA_963921465.1. Taxonomy (NCBI): domain Eukaryota; kingdom Viridiplantae; phylum Streptophyta; class Magnoliopsida; order Poales; family Poaceae; genus Triticum; species Triticum timopheevii. Next base: position 203,419,005 of record OY997270.1, read on the forward strand.
ATTCGTTCGCCCATTGTGGATGGCGCCTCGGTAAAATTGCCATGGTCGACCAAGAAGGATGTGGCAAACGGACATCAGAATGACATCACACTCCAAAGTGTCTTCGTATGCTCCGATCTTAAAGGAAACTTGCACCATATGCTCGACTTGGATAGTGACGGAGTCGTTTAGCCATTGGACCTTGTAGGGATGCAGGTGCTTCAAGACCAATTGGAGCTTAGATCATAGTTCTTCACTTGCCAAGTTATGGCAACTCCCTCCATCGATGATGACCTTCACGGACCTTCCATTGATGCCGGCCTTGCAGGCCTTGGTGTGGAAGATATGGCATCTTTGGTCTTCGTCTTGTTGATGTTGAAAAGTCAAAACCTTGGAGACAACAAGAGCGGGGCTCGAATCTTCATCACAAAAGACTTGATCATCTTCATCCTCATTCACTTGCCGGTGCATGGCCACTTGCTCAAGGGCTTCCATTTCCTCTTCACTCATGGAGTCATAGGTTCCGTCGTCGTTGGGGATCACGGTGCGCTTGTTGGTGCACTCGAAGGACTTGTGGCCTCGGCCGCCGCATGTGAAGCATTTGATGGAACTTGTCTTGACGATCTCATCGGTTGGAGTAGGTGATGATGATGCTCTCAGCTTGAAGCTACTTGGCATAGCAGGATGACTTGGCGTTGTCGAAGTCTTCTTGTAATTTGACTTGTCGCCATTGCTTGGTGAAGCTTTTGTCGAGGTAGGAGTTGTTGAAGCTTGGTTGTTGGAGAAGCCGTAGCTCTTGGAAGAGTACTTGGCGTACTTGAAGTCATCTTGCACTTGCCGTTCCGCCTTGGTAGCTTGATGCACTAGCTCGATGAGGTTTGAGTAAGGTTGGAAGTCGGAGATCTTCTTGACAGGATGATTGAGTCCGTTTAAGAAACGTGCCATTGTTTGCTCATCATTGATGCGGAGCATCCCTCGCTCATCCCCATGGACGTACCTACATCTCCCTCGACACCACTTGGACCCATGACAAGAGCTCGAGCAAAGGCTATCGAAGATAAGGTGAACTCGCTCCTCTCCGAACTCCCTCTCCCTACTCACGAGACATGGCTACTACCTCATACGGAGACTCTATGTGTGATCAGGTGCTTGGAAGGGAGCCACGGACCAGCTACATTCAATGGCCAAGAAGGCGAGGACACCAAGCGTGAAGGACAAGAGGAAGAGCTGCTTTGGAAGCTACAGGCTCTGGACGACCGGCCCAGCCCGGACGTCCGACCCCTGGAGGTCGCTACAGCCAAGTGAAGAGAGGCCTGCCAGAGCTACAGGCTCCGGAAGACCGGCCCAGCCCGGACGTCCGGCCACTCCCAGGCTCCGGACGACCGAGCCCCTCCGGATGTCCGACACTCCGCCAACAGAACAGAAATTACGGAAATCCGAAGAAGTCCGGACGACCGTGCCAGCGATCACAGAACGGAATCCGCGAACATCAAAAGAACCATGGACGCCCGGGACCCCACGAGCCTCCGGACGACCGGCGCCTCACAGACGTCCGAACCCTGCCTGCATCCAGTTTCGGGCTGATGCCCTTGTACCCCTTCACTTCGCCCCTCATTTGCACTATGACTATAAATAGACCTCTCCCACCTCCTAGCTAGGGTTAGCGTTGATTTAGCTCATTTGTGAGATAGAGCCTAGCTCATCCATCCGGATCTACTCCTCGTGAGGGACCGACACCTCTTCGGAGAAGATCCACCTGAATTCAAGACCTCCATCCGGAGAAGACCATCATCAAGACCTCCTCACGGAGAAGAACCGGTTACCCTTTGTATCGTCCTTTGTTGGACTTGGATCTTGTATCTCTCCTTGTGTTTAGATGATCTAGCATATGTGTGACTTTTATTCTTGTTGTTTGAGTGTTTTTCTCTCATTCCCCTCCTCGCATTCTTCGTGTTCCTCGTAGGGATCCTCTCCAAATGTGAAAGATCGGCCTCTAGGGTTCTACCCTACATCATCTTGGTATCATGAGCCAGGTTGATCACGTTTTTGGAGCCCCTACCTCGTGTTTTCTAGCTTGATTTTGTTGTTTTCGTCCTAAATCCGAAAATCCCCACCAAAAATAGCACCAATTTTTTTTTGTGATTTGTTGGTGTGTTGAGATTTCGTTGGATTTGATCCATGGATTTGTGTTGCCACGTGTGGATCTAGCTTTCCCCACCCTCCCCACTCTTTTCCATCCACAAATTCGCTCGAATTCAACATCACCACCTCCCTCCACCTCGAAATGGAGCAGTTCATCCCGTGCTAGATTTTCGCCCAGGCACCGGACGACCGGACCCCACCAGACGTCCGACGACCGGACGACCGTGACACTCCGGACGTCCGAGCAACTCTGACTTAACTGAAATTTTTTAGTTCGGCCACCACCACTTCCCCACCTTCCACCACATCTTCCAAACCCCTCATACCACCACAGCTGCCCACATACACCACCATCATCCACCAATACCACCTATGACGATTTTGACACGTTTTGGTCTTTTGAGATTTTGGGTTGTGGTTCCCGTGTCCTATTGTGTTTCGGCTATATAGGTACGGTTCGACATCATCATCACCACCGCTCATCTTTGCAAAGGACTCATCATCGCCAAGGACGGTAACCTCGACGACATCTTTTGTCATACATTGCAATTGCATTGATAACCACATGGCCTTACTTTTGCATTACTTACCCATCGAGACTAGCCATTGAGTATTGCCGGCAACGTGACTTGTGCACATTAGAGATCATACTCCATAGCATACATACCATACCATAGTGGTGCATATCGTAGCATCATCTTTTGTGTCACAAAGTTGTCATCGCATACACAATTGCTACCTTGGTTCGTGAAGTTTTGCATGAGAAAAGAGCTCAAAAGTGAAAGAGCCAAACAAGCTTCTAAGCAAAGAGGGAAAGATAAGCAAAGAGCTTATAAGCAAGAACCATAGCATCATACTACATTAAGATTGTCATATCCGATCATCTTGGATCATATCACCGAAATACCATACTTATAGCATACTTGGGATAGAGGTCGTTGTATTTTTGCCTAGTAGGTTGTGCACAAGTTACGTATCCGCCTATTGTGCAATCGTGCTAGCGTCTCTCTTGTATTGTGCAACAAGAGCATTTTCGTGGTTTCCACATTTTGGCTGATTTTTGGTTTGCACAATCCCACTTATCTATTTGCGTGTGTGTTTCCATGTACCTCTACTTGCTTGGTCTACTTGTTGCATTTGCAAATTTGTGAATCTTTTCCAACATTATTGAAGCTCACTTACAATTGCATTAAATTTTGTGCCACCATCCTAACCGAGCACCACCATAAGCGTTTACTTGTGTAGGTGTGAGAACCGACAAGAATTGGTACCAATTGTGCTATTTCATTGTACGCATTTGAGTGATCTTGATTCATCTCCAACATCGACCAAGGTACATTTGGTATAAGTTCTTCTCCTTCTACCACTCACATTTTTGTTTGGAATGATGGATAGGCCAAGTACTTCTACCAACCCACTCTTCATCGAGCAAGACGATGACATGTCATCATTCGTCACCAAGAGCCACCTCTTTGGTGCACAATGAGCGTTGCATCAAGAGCAACAAGCAATGACCGACCGCATCGACAATCTCGACACCGACTTGCGACTCTCCGAGCAACGTACAAGAGACTACTTCGACAACAAGCTCGACGGTCACAAGCAAGGGAATGATGCAAGAATGGACGAGATCCGTGCCTTGTTGGTGAACCGCCCTTCTTCAACTTCTTCATACTCAAGACGGAGCCGCTCAAGTTGACACTCCGACGACACCTTCTCCGGCTTAAGTACACCGACATCAAACACTCTTCGACGAGCCGCGCGTCAAGACCGTCATGCATCCCGTAATCCTCTACACGGCAATCATCTGCAAGAGCAAGTCGACGAGCAAGTCCTTCGTCATCAACCTCACCAAGACCCTTTTGCACAAGCTCAAGAACGACAACGTCAACGTCGCCAAAAGGAAGAACGAGCGCGTCTACATCAAGAGGAACAAGACACGAGGCTCAATGTCTATAACAACAACAACGTGAAGCACAAGCTCTTGAGGCGCAACGTGCCCTTCAAGAATCAAGTCGAGCCATTTCCAAGCACAACCAAGAGGAAGCACTTCGAGAAGAAATCCAAGAGCAGAACTACCAACCAAGAGTGCAACATCAAGTTCCTCAAGCTCCTCCTCAAGCTCGACAAGCTCCTACACAAGCTCGACAAGCTCCTCCTCAACCTAAAGTTCAACATGAGAAAGAAGACGATGGACTTCCTCCACGCCAAGGGCAACATGAGGTTGATTATCCTCCACGTCAAGGGCGTCATCATCACCATCGCCAACAACACAATGAAGATCCATGCTATGGCAAGCTAAAATTCACAATGCCCAAGTTCAATGGAAGCAATGATCCCGAAGAGTACCTCTCATGGGCATTGAAGGTCGGCAAAATCTTTCATTTGCACAACTATGAGGAAGAGAAGAAGATCGCTATGGCATCACTTGAGTTCCAAGATCATGTGCTCATATGGTGGGAACAAGTCCTTGAGCGCCGAGAAGCAAGAGGTGAACCACCAATCACCACTTGGGCTCAAATGAAAGATGTCATGCGAGCACGTTTTGTTCCCACCTACTACAACCGCGATCTCTTCAAGAAGCTCTAACTCCTCAAGCAAGGAACAAAGAGTGTTGAAGAATACTGCAAGGAAATGGAGATAGCCATGATACGAGCCAATGTCAGGGAAGATGATAAGCAAACTATGGCACGCTTCTTGAATGGCCTCAATCATCCCATCAAGAAGATCGCCGACTTCCAACCCTACTCCAACCTAATTGAGCTCGTGCATCAAGCTACCAAAGCCGAACGTCAAGTGCAAGATGACTTCAAGTATGGCAAGTACTCATCCAAGACCTATGGCTTCTCCAACACCCAAGCTCCAACGACTCCTCCAACTTCTACCTCAACCAAGCCATCTACAAGCAACGACGACAAGTCAAGTTACAAGAAACCTTCGACAAGCTCAAGTCGTCTTCCTCCTTCTACAAGCAACTTCAAGCCGCGCGCTTCATCATCTACTCCGACCGATGAGACTGTCAAGACAAGCTCCTTCAAGTGTTTCACTTGCGGCGGCCGAGGCCACAAGTCCTTCCAATGCACAAACAAGCGCACCATGATCCTCAACGATGATGGAACCTATGATTCAATGAGTGAAGAAGAAATGGAAGCCCTTGAGCAAGTGGCCATGCACTGGCACGTGAACAAGGATGAAGATGATCAATTCTTTTGTGATGAGGATTCGAGCCCCGCTCTCGTTGTCTCCAAAGTCTTGACTCTTCAACATCAACAAGAGGAAGACCAACGATGCCACATCTTCCACACAAAGGCCGGCATCAATGGAAGGTCCATCAAGGTCATCATCGATGGAGGTAGTTGTCACAACTTGTCAAGTGAAGAACTATGCTCCAAGCTCCAATTGGTCAAGATGAAGCACCCGTAGCCATACAGAGTCCAATGGCTAAGCGATTCCGGCACTATAAAGGTTGAGCATACGGTCCAAGTGTCCTTCAAAATTGGCGCATATGAGGACACTTTGGAGTGCGATGTCGTCCCGATGTTCGTTTGCCACCTCCTTCTTGGTCGACCATGGCAATTCGACCGCGGTGTCATCCACAACGGGCGTACCAATCACTATAGCTTCAAGATGAAAGGGAAGGAGTATGTGCTATGACCTATGTCTCCTAGTCAAGTGATAGCCGACAAGCAAGACACCCATCGTGGAGAGAAGAGTGAGAAAGTGATCCACCCAAAAGAGAGTGAGTGCCACAAGCCAAAACCGAGTGCCTCCACGATGAGCGACATGAAAAACTTAGTCCTATTTTCCACCAAAAGAGAGATGAGAGAAGTGTGTGAGAACCCATCGAGTGTTATTCACTTTGTCCTTGTGTGCAAGGACGAGGCACCTAAAACTAACACCTCTCACGATCTACCTTAAGTGTTCTCTTCTCTTTTGCAGGAATTCCAAGATGTTTTTCCTAATGAGATACCTCCGGGTGTACCTCCACTACAAGGCTTTGAGCACCAAATCGACCTCATCCCAGGAGCACCCATACCAAACAAAGCTCCATACCACGTCAACCCCAAAGAAACTAAGGAGATCCAACGGCAAGTACAACAACTAATCGACTGTACATGAAAGCTTAAGCCCTTGTGCCATTCCCGTTATACTTGTGCCCAAGCAAGACGGTAGTTTTCGCATGTGCTCGGATTGTAGACCTATCAATGCTATGACCGTTCGTTATAGGCATCCCATTCCTCGCCTAGATGATATGCTTGATGAACTTAGCGGTGCCACCATTTTCTGAAAAATTGATCTCAAAAATGGCTATTATCAAATCCGCATACAAGAAGGTGATGAATGGAAAACCACTTTCAAAACCAAATTTGGCTTGTACGAGTGGTTGGTTATGCCTATGGGTTTGTCGGAAGCTCCCGGTACGTTTATGCGTCTTATGCATTTTGTGCTTCATCCTTATATTGGAGTGTTTGTTGTGGTTTAGTTCGATGACATTCTTGTTTTTAGCAAATCCATGAAAGAGCATCTAAATCATGTTAGGGCTGTTTTGCAAACTCTTCGCAAGGAACGTCTTTATGCCAACATGAAAAAGTGCACCTTTGGTGTTGACAAGCTTGTTTTCTTGGGTTTCATCATTTCTTCCAAGGGTGTCCATGTGGATGAATCTAAAATTGAAGCAATTAAAACTTGGCCCCAACCCACCAATTTGCAACAAGTGCGTAGCTTTCTTGGCCTTGCGGGTTTTTATCGTTGCTTTGTGAAAGATTTTAGCACTATTGCCGCTCCTTTGCATGCCTTGAGTAAGAAGAATGCTCCTTTTGTTTGGGGATCTTTGCAATCTACCGCTTTTGATGAGCTCAAGTCTTTGCTTACTCATGCTCCGATTCTCGCTTTGCCCAACTTTGAAAAAACTTTTGAGGTTCATTGTGATGCAAGTGGTACCGGAATTGGCGGAGTTTTGATGCAAGAAAAACGAGCCATTGCATATTTTAGTGAAAATCTCTCCGGTGCTCAACTTAACTATCCCATCTATGACAAAGAATTGTATGCTTTAGTGCGTGTGCTACATGTTTGGGAACATTATCTTAGACCTCATGAGTTTGTCATACATACCGATCATGAAACGCTGAAGTACTTAAAAGGTCAAACTAAGTTGAACAAGCGTCATGCCAAATGGAGTGAATTTACTGAATATTTTCCCTATGTCATCAAGTACATTAAGGGTAAGGAAAATGTAGTTGTGGATTCACTTTCACGCATATGCACGCTTGTCACTAAACTTGAGTTGAATGCTATTGGCTTTGAGCACATAAAAAACTTGTATGCGAATGATCCTTCCTTTGATAATCCTTATGCTAAGTGTTTGACGCATACATCTTGGGAACGATATTACATCAAGGATGATTATCTTATGAGAGCTAACAAACTTTGCATTCCCGAGTCTTCTCTTCGTTTGCTCCTTTTGCAAGAGGCTCATGGAGGCGGACTCATGGGACACTTTGGACGTGACAATACATTCACCACACTCTTCAAGAACTACTTTTGGCCCAAGATGTTCCGCGACGTCTCACGCTTCACCAACCGATGCTCTACATGTCGCAAAGCTAAGTCTAAAGCTCAATCCCATGGTCTTTACATGCCTCTTCCTATTCCTTACCAACCCTGGGAAGACATTAGCATGGATTTTGTACTTGGTTTGCCTAGAACTCAAAATGGCAAGGATTCCGTGTTAGTTGTTGTGGACCGATTTTCTAAGATGGCACATTTCATTCCATGCAACAAGATAGACGATGCTTCACATGTTGCAAATCTATTTTGTAGGGAAATCTTGCGCCTCCATGGAGTACCAAAGACAATCGTCTCCGTCCACGACGTCAAGTTCTTGAGTTACTTTTGGAAAACGCTATGCGCCAAGCTCGGAATCAAGATCTTGTTCTCATCCGCATACCATCCTCAAACCGACGACCAAACGGAGATGACGAATCGTACGCTCTCCACTCTACTTTGCATGTTGATCAAGAAGAACATCAAGGAGTGGGAGGCATGTCTACCCATCGCCGAGTACGCCTACAACCGTGCAAGACATTCGACTACCAGCAAGTCCCCCTTCGAGGTCGTCTACGGCTTCAACCCGTTGTCCCCATTGGACATTCTACCTCTTCCTCTACAAGAGCGCACAAACCTCGACGCGAGTGCACGAGCAAGCTATCTCAAGAAGATGCACGAAGATACAAGGCACACCATCGAGCGCTAAGTACAACGACTAGCGACAAAGCTCAACGTCAACTACAACCCATGATCTTCAACATTGGCGATCTCGTGTGGCTACACCTTCGCAAGGACCGCTTCCCCAACGAACGCAAGTCCAAACTTCTACCTCGAGCCGATGGACCCTTCAAGGTGCTAGCATGCTACAACAACAATGCCTACAAGATCGACCTCCCACGAGACAAGTACACCATGAGTGACATCTTCAACGTCAAAGACCTCTCGCCATACCATGGTGATGAAACTTTCTATCCGAGGTCGGATCTTTCCCAAGGGGGGGGGGGAGATGATGCGGAGCATCCCTCGCTCATCCCCATGGACGTACCTACATCTCCCTCGACACCACTTGGACCCAAGAGAAGAGCCTGAGCAAAGGCTATCGAAGATAAGGTGAACTCGCTCCTCTCCGAACTCCCTCTCCCTACTCACAAGACATGGCTACTACCTCATACGGAGACTCTATGTGTGATCAGGTCCTTGGAAGGGAGCCACGGACCAGCTACATTCAATGGCCAAGAAGGCGAGGACACGAAGCGTGAAGGACAAGAAGAAGAGCTGCTTTGGAAGCTACAGTCTCCGGACGACCGGCCCAGCCCGGACGTCCGACCCCTGGAGGTCACTACAGCCAAGGGAAGAGAGCCCTGCCAGAGCTACAGGCTCCGGACGATCGGCCCAGCCCGGACGTCCGGCCACTCCCAGGCTCCGGACGACCGAGCCCCTCCGGACGTCTGATGACCCGCAAGTATAGGGGATCTATGTAGGCCTTTCAATAAGTAAGAGTGTCTAACCCAACAAGGAGCAGAAGGAAATGACAAGCGGTTTTCAGTAGGGTATTCTCTGCAAGCACTGAAGTTGTAGGTAACAGATAGTTTTGTGATAAGATAATTTGTAACGGGTAACAAGCAATGAAAGTAAATAAAGTTCAGCAAGGTGGCCCAATCCTTTTTGTAGCAAAGGACAAGCCTGGACAATTTCTTATAATGAGAAAAGCGCCCGCGAGGACACATGGGAATTATCTTCAAGCTAGTTTTCATCACGCTCATATGATTTGCGTTTGGTACTTTGATAATTTGATATGTGGGTGGACCGGTGCTTGGGTGCTGCCCTTTCTTGGACAAGCGTCCCACTTATGGTTAACCCCTATTGAGCATCCGCAACTACAAAAGAAGTATTAAGGTAAACCTAACCATAGTGTGAAACTAGTGGATCCAAATCAGCCCCTTACGAAGCAACGCATAAACTAGGGTTTAAGCTTCTGTCACTCTAGCAACCCATCATCTACTTATTACTTCCCAATGCCTTCCTCTAGGCCCAAATAATGGCGAAGTGTCATGTAGTCGACGTTCACATAACACCACTAGAGGAGAGACAACATACATCTCATCAAAATATCGAACGAATACCAAATTCACATGACTACTAATAGCAAGACTTCACCCATGTCCTCAGGAACAAACGTAACTACTCACAAAACATATTCATGTTCATGATCAGAGGAGTATTAATATGCATTAAGGATCTGAACATATGATCTTCCACCAAGTAAACCAGTTAGCATCAACTACAAGGAGTAATCAACACTACTAGCAACCCACAGGTACCAATTTGTGGTTTTGATACAAGATTGGATACAAGAGATGAACTAGGGTTTTGAGAGGAGATGATGCTGGTGAAGATGTTGATGGAGATTAACCCCCTCCCGGTGAGCGGATCGTTGGTGATGACGATGGTGATGATTTCCCCCTCCCGGAGGTAAGTTTCCCTGGCAGAACAGCTCCGTCGGAGCCCTAGATTGGTTCCGCCAAGGTTCCGCCTCGTGGCTGCGGAGTTTCGTCCCGTAAGCTTGCTTATGATTTTTTCCAGGGTAAGAGGCTTCATATAGCAGAAGATAGGCACCGGAGGGCCAACAGGGGGCGCGCCCAGTAGGGGGGGGGGCGCCCCACCCTCCTGGCCAGGGTGTGGGCCCCCTCTGGTATTTTCTTCGCTCAATAATTCTTATTAATTCCAAAAGTGACTTTCGTGGAGTTTCAGGATTTTTGGAGCTGTGTAGAATAGGTTTCCAATATTTGCTCCTTTTCCAGCCAGAATGCCAGCTGCCGGCAATCTCCCTCTTCATGATAAACCTTGTAAAATAAGAGAGAATAGCCATAAGTATTGTGACATTACGTGTAATAACAGCCCATAATGCAATAAATATCGATATAAAAGCATGATGCAAAATGGACGTATCAACATCCGACACTCCGCCAACAGAACAGAAATTACGGAAATCCGAAGAAGTCCGGACGACCATGCCAGCGACCACAGAATGGAATCTGTGGACATATGAAGAACCACGGACGTCCGGGGCCCCATGAGCCTCCGGACGACCGGCGCCTCACGGACGTCCGGACCCTGCCTGCGTCCAGTTTCGGGCTGATGCCCTTGTACCCCTTCACTTCGCCCCTCATTTGCACTATGACTATAAATAGACCTCTCCCACCTCCTAGCTAGGGTTAACGTTGATTTAGCTCATTTGTGAGATAGAACCTCGCTCATCCATCCGGATCTACTCCTCGTGAGGGACCGACACCTCTTCGGAGAAGATCCACCTGGATCAAGACCTCCATCCAGAGAAGACCATCATCAAGACCTCCTCACGGAGAAGAACCGGCTACCCTTTGTATCGTCCTTTGTTGGACTTGGATCTTGTATCTCTCCTTGTGTTTCGATGATCTAGCATATGTGTGACTTTTATTCTTGTTGGTTGAGTGTTTTTCTCTCGTTCTCCTCCTCGCGTTCTTCGTGTTCCTCGTAGGGATCCTCTCCAAACGTGAAAGATCGGCCTCTAGGGTTCTACCCTACATCAATCATCTTCTGTGACATGGGCTCGTATCATGACAATCTCCATTTCTTTGTAGTATTCTTCAACGCTCTTTGTTCCTTGCTTGAGGAGTTGGAGTTTTTTGAAGAGGTCGCCGTTGTAGTATGTTGGCACAAAGCATGCTCTCATGACATCCTTCATTTGATCCCATGTTGTGATGGGTGGTTCACCTCTTGCCTCTCGGAGGTCAAGGACTTGTTCCCACCAAATGAGTACATAGTCTTGGAATTCAAGGGATGCCATGGCAATCTTCTTCTCTTCCTCATAGTTGTGCATACGAAAGATCTTGTCGACCTTCAATGCCCTTGAAAGGTACTCTTTGGGATCATTGCTTCCATAGCATTGCTCTTCATTGTGTTGTGGTAGAGGGTGATGATGACGCCCTTGACGTGGAGGGTTGTCAACCTCATGTTGCTCTTGTCGTGGAGGATTCCCATCGTCTTGTTTCTCTTGACGAACTTGAGGTTCTGGTCGAGCTTGTGGGACTTGTCGATGTACTCTTGCTTGATAGTTACTCTCTTGGACTTCTTCGTGAAACGCTTCTTGTTGCTCATGCATTTGACCATTGCGGTCGGCGATGGCGCGACTTGTGTCTTGGAGGGCATGTTGCACCTCAAGTGCTTGGGCTTCACGCCGCTGTTGTTGTTGACGGAGTGCTTTGGTGTCTTGCTCTTATTGGTGTTGGCGCACGCGTTCTTCCTCTTGTTGGCATAGACATTGTCATTCTTGTGCTTGCGCAAAGGTAGGTTGATTTAGTCGATGTCGATGTTCTTGCGCTAGCAGTTGCTCTTGAGGATCGCTACCATGTAGAGGATTGCGGTTTGCTTGACGGTCTTGTCGCGCGACTCGTCGAAGAGTGTTTGATGTCGGTGTACTTGAGCTAGAGATGGTGTCTTCGGAGTGTCAAATCGAGTGGCTCCGTCTTGAATAGGACGACGAGGTAGAAGAGCAGTTGACCAACAAGGCACGAATCTCGTCCATTCTTGCATTGCTCTCTTGTTTTTGTTCGGTGAGCTTGTTGTCGAAGTAGTCTCTTGTACGTTGCTCGGAGAGTCGCAAGTCGGTGGTGTAGGAGTCCTGGATTAGGGGGTCCTCAGGCGTCCGATCTATTGATGTGCGCCGGACTGATGGGCCGTCAAGATACAAGATGGAAGATTATCCCTCGTGTTTGGTGGGGTCTCTCATATGCGTGGATGGCAAGTATAGGTGTCCGGATATGTTATTCCTTTCTGTAAAACCGGCTTTGTACAACCCTAAACCCCACCGATGTCTATATAAGCCGGGGGGTTAGATCGGAGGCAGGATCACAACATTGCTAGGCTAGCTGTCTAGGGTTAGCCGAATCGATCTCGTGGTAGATCAACTCTTGTAACCCCTATACCCTCGAATATAATCAAGAAGGAGTAGGGTTTTGCCTCCATTAAGAGGGCCCGAACCTGGGTAAACATTGTGTCCCTTCTCCATTGCTACTGTTGATCTTCAGACGCAGAGCTTGGCCCCCCCTATCCGAGATCTGCCGATTTTGACACCGACATTGGTGCTTTCATTGAGAGCTCCGCTGTATCGTCGACAGAAGGATTAATGGACCACCTCTTCGCCAGTGGTTACGCTGCGTCAAGGGAGGTTTTTCTTCCTTGACAGGTTTTTGTGTTCGGTGGCTTCATGCTTCGAGCCAACTCCAACAGCCGCCTCGAGCAGGTCGATAGTTATGCCCCCGGACATCGAATCAGGTTTGGAAACCTGGATTACGTTGCTGACACCTGGATTACGTTGCCTCGACCGTTACTCTATATCCCATCCAAGAAGAATTTTCGGATCCCCTGCCAGATCCCATCCAGGGGTCAACCTCCACCTCGGCCTTAGATCCGGGGCAGGTCTCATCGTTAGAAGACGGGAGCGTAAATCCCGCCGGACTTCACCCCCTTATTGAACTTCCTTCCGAAGGCCCAAACTCAGGCTTAAACCCGGCTCTGGGAAACCGTGTCGAACTGCCGAGGTCTGCACTTAGCGGATCCGATCAGGATGTCCAAGCCGAACATAGAGCAGCAGACCCGCGGTTTCCGGTCCCGCTCCCGCTCTTAGATGAAGCGTTGGGCCTAATGCAATCTCTCACCATCATAGAGGCCTTACCTCCGAACGACACCCAGCTCGGATTGGAGGCTAGGAGAGGGGAATCTTACAGCCGACCCACCACCCACTTGATAGCCACTATCGAGGACTTAACTGCTAGATTATCCGTCCAAAGACATTGACGGCATGGACGATGATGCCGACGCTGAACCAAGCCAAGTCCCACCCGTTACGGGGCATTGGACGTCCACCTCAGCATATGATGTATACATGGTGCACTCCGAAGAACGACGAGGAGAACCCAAGCCCATATGAGGATAGACCCGTCGATAAACCACCGAAGCGCCGATGTCAGCGGCGTCGCTCCCGATCGCGTCGAAAAAAGGACAGTACTACCCGCACCGGAGACAACAAAACTCCGGATGGCACCGAAGATAATGTACAACTCATCGAGCCCACATCCGAACAGGACGAACAGGAAGAAGGCGAATACAACCCTGGACGCACTGATAATGAAGACGCGAAGGACAGCAACTACATGCCAGAATCTGAAGAGGAGGTCAGCCTCGGTGATGAGGACTTCATTATCCCAGAGGAACCCCTCGACCAAGAACGCTTCAAGCGACAACTTATTGCTACAGCTCAGAGCCTGAAGAGGAAGCAGCAGCAGCTCAAAGAAGAGCAAGACACACTAAATGAAAGGTGGACTAAGGTCCTGGCCGCTGAGGAATACGGCCAAGAGCGACCTGAGAAAAGTTACCCTAGACGTAAGCTGTTGCCTCAATTCGACAACGAAGTCCTTGAACCAATACCGTCAAAATACAATCAGGCAGACCAACCAGACCGACCACCACATGGACAGGATAAAGCGGCGCATCAAGCCGAATACCAACCCGCGCTCCCCTGCCATAGAGGCAGGGAGACTGCAGCCGCGGCATATACATACAACCTGCAACATGACCTAGCCTACAAAACTAGTCAGACTAGACCAGTCTATGGATCAAGGGGGCGTGCCCCGGCGCGAGATAGTGGCTATGAAGCCCGGCGTGACGACCACTACTATGTTCAGGATCAGTACCAAACCCAGATGCCAGCCGGACTCCGCCATGACATCGCCAGATACAGAGGAGCCGCACACCCCTTATGCTTTACTGACGAGGTTATGGAACATCAGTTTCTAGAAGGGTTTAAGCCCGTAAACATCGAGCCATACGATGGAACGACGGATCTGGCCGTTTGGATTGAAAACTTCCTTCTCCACATCCATATGGCTCGAGGAGATGACCTCCGTGCAATTAAATATCTCCCTCTAAAGCTGAAGGGACCAGCACTGCACTGGCTAAACAACCTCCCAGAAGACTCCATTGGAACCTGGGAAGACTTGGAAGATGCCTTTAGGGCTAATTTCCAGGGCACTTATGTCCGGCCACTAGATGCCGACGACTTCAGTCACATAATCCAGCAGCCAGGCGAATCAGCCCGCAAGCTTTGGAATCGGTTCTTAACTAAAAAGAACCGGATTGTAGACTGTCCGGACGCCGAAGCATTAGCGGCTTTTAAACACAGCGTCCGTGACGAATGGCTCGCCCGACACCTCGGGCAGGAAAAGCCGAAGACCATGGTAGCCTTAACGGCACTCATGACCCGCTTCTGCGCGGGCGAAGACACCTGGTTGGCTCATAGAAGCAACAGCTCAGGTGACGCCGACACCTTTGAGGTGCGGGACGGTAATGGTAAACCTCGCCTCAATAAAAACAAATGCCGTAAGAGCAACAACGACGACGCAGACAATACGACAGTCAATGCCGGATTCAGTGGGCCGAAGTCCGATCAGCGGAAGAAACCTTTCAAAGACAAAGACGGGCCATCCAACTTAGATAAAATCCTTGAGAGGCCTTGTCAGATTCATGGCACACCCAATAAGCCTGGAAATCATTCCAACAGAAACTGTTGGGTCTTCAAACAGGCCGGTAAGTTAAATACCAAACAAGGGAAAAGGACCCCCAAGCGAAGATGATGATGAGCTCCATCAGCCGAACACCGGGGGTCAGAAACAATTTCCCCCCGAGGTGAAAACAGTGAACATGATATATGTCATCCCCAAAAGGGAGCGCAAACGCGCGTTATGGGATGTCTATGCCGTAGAGCTCTTCGTCCCCAAGTTTAACCCATGGTCAGCTTGCCCAATCACCTTCGATCGCAGGGACCACCCAACTAGTATTCGTCACGGAGGTTCAGCCGCCTTGGTCCTTGACCCAATCATCGACGGATACCACCTCACTAGAGTCCTCATGGACGGAGGAAACAGACTAAATTTGATCTATCATGATACTTTTCGAAAGATGGGGATCGGCCCATCACGAATTAAGCCTAGTAACACTACCTTTAAAGGTGTGATACCTGGAGTGGAGGCCCGTTGCACGGGCTCAATCACACTGGAGGTAGTATTCGGCTCCCCAGATAACTTTGGCAGCAAAGAATTAATCTTCGACATCGTCCTATTCCGTATTGGTTACCATGCACCACTCGGACGAACTGCCTTCGCGCGCTTCAATGTAGTCCCGCACTATGCTTACTTAAATCTAAAGATGCCTGGACCTCGTGGCGTTATTACAGTAAATGGTAATATGGAACGCTCACTCCGTACTGAAGAACACACCGCGGCCCTTGCAGACGAAGTGTATAATGGCCTCATTAAGCCAAGCAGTTCACAGGCCAATAAAGCCAACAACGCATCCAAACGAGTCTGGTCCGCGCATAGATCAGCGGATCTGGACATTGATTAGTAGTTCGGCCTCCGCCGACCGCCCCACCAGGTGGAGGTTCATGTACCGCGCGTACATAATTACGCACTGACGATACCCTGGGCGACGCCAGAGGCACACTGCGGGATAGGTCCATTACATGGCTTGACCATAAAAGGACTGCATACCCCCCTTCCTTTTCCTCTTTTACGCAGGTTCATCAAGAGCCCTACTTACTGGATGGTTGCCACAGGAGATCCTTTTAAGGCTAGCATGTCCCAGCCATCAAAAACTCCTCTCAAAAGGACTCACTACTAAGGAGGAAAGGCGCAGACATGCGATAGGGCATCATTGAAGTTTCTTTTCCGAACTATGGTTCTTAGGCCCTGTGTTAGACTTTCCCTTATGTAAAATTTTCTCTTCTTTAGGCATGTAATATGACCTTAGCGTTGTATGGCTTTGTCCTCGTCGAAATATCAACAAAGATATACAAGGGCACAGATGATTACCACCTTCTCAGTTGTGCGTTGAATTTTTTCCCTTGTCATCTGCACTATTCCTGATATTCGACTTACACATGTGGGTAGACACGTACTAGGGGCTGTACTCGGCCCCGCTAAATTGATTAAGTCCGAACACCCATAGGAACCCTTCGGTGTCCTGGATATTGCGTTATATGCATCTGCTCCGAATCATGTCTTTGGTTTATAGTGGGTTGCCCGGCTCCTGTGTTTGCCACCTTATGTTCCGCAAGTTCAGCTAAGATGGTAAAGGAAGAACTACTGCGATTGTGTTTCCGGTTCGTCCGGTCAAATACCTCAGTAGAGAAAGCCGAAAGCTGACTGTCATGGTAAGCGAGAGCGGGTCAGCAATCCAGCGATTGAGTGTTACTGTCGGTGTCAAAACCGGCGGATCTCGGGTAGGGGGTCCCGAACTGTGCGTCTAGGCGGATGCTAACAGGAGACGAGGGACACAATGTTTTTACCCAGGTTCAGGCCCTCTCGATGGAGGTAAAACCCTACGTCCTGCTTGATTAATATTGATGATATGGGTAGTACAAGAGTAGATCTACCACGAGATCAAGGAGGCTAAACCCAAGAAGCTAGCCTACGGTATGATTGTTGAGATGTCATGTTGTCCTACGGACTAAGGCCCTCCGGTTTATATAGACACCGGAGAGGCTAGGGTTACACAGAGTCGGTTACAATGGTAGGAGATCTACATATCCGTATCGCCAAGCTTGCCTTCCACGCCAAGGAAAGTACCTTCCGGACACGAGCCAGAGTCTTCAATCTTCTATCTTCGTAGTCTGGGAGTCCGGCGGATATTGATAGTCCGGCTGTCCGGACACCCCCTAGTCCAGGACTCCCTTAGTAGCCCCTGAACCAGTCTTCAATGACGATAAGTCCGGCGTGCATAATGTTCGGCATTGCAAGGCGGGTTCCTCCCTTGAATAATCCGGAGAAGATAATGAACACCAGGATAGTGTCCGGCTCTGCAAAATAATTTCCACATTCCAAACGTAGAGAGAATAAAACATATACACCGACCCAATCTGCTGACGTATTGTGCGGCGTGACATCACACCGGCACCAAGCCTTTGTTTGAATTACTGTACCACTTCAGCACGTTTAGCGAAGCGGTTTCCTTGGCACGTCCTGTCGAAGCAGAGATCGTGTTCCCCTTATTCCGGGATTCTCATCAATACGTGCGTGGGTAACCCAACCGCGCCATTGATGGTGGCGCTTGGGAGATAAGCGAGTTTTACCAGGCCGGTGAGGGACGCATAGTTTTGTCCGCCTATATATAAGGGATAAGGATTTACCTTCTCACCTACGCCTTCTTCCTCCTTTGCTTATCCATCCCTGCAAACTCAAGCTCCAACGCCCAAGCTCGCGCATCTCACCTCAACCCTTCTACAAATATGTCCGGAGGGGGAGGCAAATGGATGGCCTCCACCACTAAGGAGGAGGACATCACCAAGCTGCGCGACGCCGGATACCTTTCCAGCGACATCGCGCATCGGCTGCCCGACGCGGGGCAGCTCATCCCCACCCCAGGGCCTCATGAGAGGGTCGTCTTCCTTCCCCACTTCCTCCGCGGACTGGGCTTTCCGCTCCATCCATTCGTCCGGGGGATCATGTTTCACTACGGCCTGGATTTCCACGATCTGGCGCCGAACTTCGTCCTCAACATCTCGGCGTTTATCGTCGTGTGCGAGGCCTTTCTCTGCATCCGGCCCCACTTCGGCCTGTGGCTCAAGACCTTCAACGTCAAGCCGAAGATTGTGAAGGGGACGCAAGCGGAATGCGGAGGCGCCATGCTGGGCAAGCTGCCCAACGTCCGTTGGCTGGAAGGGACCTTCGTGGACTCCGTCAAGGGGTGGCAGTCGGGGTGGTTCTACATCACCGAGCCGCGCGAGCCTACATGGGCGGCGGCCCCCGAATTATATCTGGAATCCCTACGCAGCTCACCTCCTGGAAAGAGAAGGGCTTGCAGTGGGGTGATCCGGTGGAGGTGACGGGACTTCAAGCCTGCATCAAGAAGCTGGTGAGCAATAGGCTCCGGCTCATCGACGTGGTCCAGGTCATGCTCCTCCGGCGGATTCTCCCATGCCAAGAAAGGGCATTTAATCTGTGGGAGTTTAATCCGGAACAGCACCAGACGTTGAGCGGGCTCTTCGATACAACGTACGAAGGTGCCTGGAGGGTGCTGTTCAAGAGCGCTGATGCGCCCGCATCCGCGACCGAAGACCGCGGATTCAGCTTGCAGTCTCCGACTGACAAGGTAAGTGATTCGACCCCATTACGGGACACTTGTAGTAATTAGATTGACTCTAGCGAGGTTTTTAATCTGCCTCTTCCTTTGACAGGAATGGATGGAGAAGGCCGAGCTGCTCATCAGCCCGACTCCCATGCCAGAAGAACCAGTGGACGCCCGCTTAGCAAGGCTGCTGGTTCCGGCACCGTACGTGGTGCCGGAGAAGAAGGCCAAGAAGGTGGCCGCGGGGACTCGCAAGAGTTCCCGTAATCAGGCGTCTGACGACGACGACGAGGACTCCTCCCCCGAAGACGAGGAGGAGGAGGAAGAGTACTCTCTCCCGGAGGAGGGAGAGAGGAAGAGGAAGGCCTCCCCAACCGGGGCGGCCGAAGGGTCCAAGAGGGGGAGAACTATCCCCCCGGACAGTTTTGCCAACATCAACGCTGGCGAGGACGAGTGGCCTCCAAGGGCTCGGCGTCCGGCAGGATTGTAAGTACCCGGATCATTCATATGCCGTATATTGTATGTCACGTAGTGTCCTTCTAATGCCGCATTGTTCCTTTAGTCCGGCCGTTGACGACTTTCCCGACTCGATGAGCGGGTCGTTGGCGCCGTCGGATGTAAATTCCATCCCGACTGCCTCTACCCCACGCGCCGAGGACGACGAGGCGGAATCCCACAGGGGGACGCGCCAGGAGGAGGCTCCGGAGGCGCCGTCAGGCAGCCCCCCGGACTTTGTGCCAGACTTTACTCCGGAACCCGTAGCAGTTCCAGAGTCCGGCAAGCAGCCCCCTCGAAAGAGGGGCAGGACCGTGACGCCGGCGGCCTCCGTCCAACCGGAGGCACCGGATAACCTGCTGGAGGCGCTCAAAGGTGCCTCCATCGAGGAAGAACACCGCACTCTCATGAGTGCGGTGCTTGAGAAGGTCCAGCTCGCCAAGGGCGGGCTGACCGAAGCCTGCAACAGCCTTCTAACAGGCTTTGAGGTAAGAAGGTTAAAATTAAGTAATATAATACCGCATAGACAGTAGCCCCTGATGCTTAGTCCGGTGTTCGGAAAGAAAAGCCGGACTAAGGATCTAACAAGATATACGCAGGGTTGTTAAAAAATATGTCGATATGGGTTTGCAGGCTGCGCTGTTGACCTCTGCCGCATTAACGGCGGAGGTCGAGGCGCTGAAGAAAGATCTTGAGCGGTCGGAGCAAGAGCTCGGCCATGCCAAGAGGCAGCTCAAGGAAAAAGAAGGTGAATAACACCACTTTAAATAAGTACCTTACAGAAAAGGGTTTTGGTTGCAAACAAGATTAACAAGGATAATATATGTAATGCAGGGGCCACTAACGAGGTGGCAGCCCTGAAGGATGCCGTGTCCGTGGCCGAACTCAATGCGGCCACAGAACGGTCTGAGCGAGAAAAGCAAACGGCACTGGTGGCGGAAGTTCGGCAAGAGTTCCAGGCTCTCATGAAAAAGCATGAGAGTTTGGAGCGTGACTCCAAGACTCGAGAGTCCGAGCTTGCCTCGGCTCTCGAAAGTGCCAAGTCCGCCAAGGCCGAGGCCCAGAAGGCCCATGAGGAAGTAGAGGACATGAAGAAGATAGCGGCGGGTAAGGCATTTTTCATGCAGAGCAAGCATGTTAATGTAAATTACCGGATACTTACCCGAATTCGGAGCTCTCCAGGGGCATTTGCAGATCTGCCGCGTAGTGCGACTGATGCCGCTGCGTTCTATCGTGGCGAGGAGGGGAGCTCAACGGAGAAGGTCTTCTGGTCTCAGTATGCTGAGGCCGGCCATCCGGTGCCCCCAAGCGACCAGCTGAAGCAGCTGGTCAAACTCCACAAGGTAGCTGAGGAGGCCATGAAGGGCCTCACAGTCCGGCTGTGGCCTGGGCAGGCCATGCCTGGCAGCTACTTTGGCCTAGTGCAGCGGCTAGTGGATGCATGCCCCAGGCTGGATGTGATCAAGCGCTCCGCCTGCATTGAAGGCGCTCGTCGGGCTCTTGCCCGCATAAAGGTGCAATGGGGCAAGCTGGATGCGGAGAAGCTTCTCACGGATCCGCCACTGCCGGGCAAGGAGCACCGTACGCCGGAGCGATATTATAAAGTTGTCCTGAAGGGAGCCCGCGATATTGCGGATGAGTGCCCCCTTAATGTAATCCTTGAGTGAACTTGCTGTGTGTTTATCCTGTGCGCTGAAAACTTCGTTTATATGCGCCATGAGCAACGCTTTGTTGAATTTAAAATATTACCTTCTGTGCGGCCGTTTGTTAAATCTGAGAGATGGCAAGTCGTTGGCTTCAGCCCCCGAGCCACGAGTGCTGGGGTGTTCGGTGATAAACTTGAGCACTCTTGTTCCCATCTTTGGGTCCATCTAGGGAGGCGTTCAACACGACGAACAAGGCGACCGGACTTATAATGCTTGAACACTCTCACTTAGCCATAGAATTCTATAATTTTAAATTTCGGCGAAGCCCCTGGTATTCGGAAGACCGAATCCGGGGCGCTATCCACGCCTTCGTCGGACATCATCCGGAACTTCGCTCGAAGCGGCATGAGTCTTTAGGGACCCGAAAAGACCTCTCGAACAGCGACCAGTCTCTCGCCTTATCATGCCAGTCAGTTTTAGCTTTCTCCACTGAGGCGTTAACCCGGCTCAACCGGGGCGCAATCGCAGTGGTTCTCCCAGTGCTACCTTAGCCGACAGAACGGAACGTAAGGTACCAAAACATGGGAGCCGGGCAAACCCAACTATTGACCCAAGACATGATTCGGAGCTGATTCATATAATGCTATAAGTTCGGGGTGTCGCACTTATGAAAGTGTTCGGACTTAATCACACCATAATATGGGGAACAGAAGCCCCTGGTGTATTCGGCCGTACCAAAGTATATGGGTGCAGGATGTCATATAATGAACATATGTAAAAGATAACGCAATTGCAATGAAAAGGTAATGTACTTGCAAGAAGGAAGTGTTGCGTTATTTGTAAAAGAAGGTCTGCTAATAAAGCGGACTGATACAAATAGTGCGGTAAGCAAGGGATTCGGACTAAATTAACATGTCCCCCTCCAGGGATAAGCTGCAGACTTGGTGTATGTAATCGAATTTAATGCTCGTAATGGAGACCACCTGAGTGTTCGTCGCAGCCTCCTTTAATCCCTGACTGTTGCATCTTGAGTTCGGCAAGTTCGCCGTTGGACAGGGCTTCTGGTTAATGGAGTCATGTGTATGCAAAAGGAAAGAAAAAAAAAGAGATAAAAAACAAAGCCAAGGGGGGCGCTAGCATGAGCCCCTGGTGTGGTCGAGCCGCACTCTTTGGTCCTTGTGGTCACGCCCCTCCCCTACGCCCATGGTATCTCCAAAGCGTAATGATGTACGCGGAGTGTTATTCTAGTGATCATGCGCGGGCGGGGGTTGGGGCCGCATTGCTACACGTGCTCTGATCGCGCCAGGTGGTCTTGGTTGGTGTTGCTCCGGGCGTGCTTTGATGCTTCCGACTTTCTGACTGCCGGACTAGAGAATTGCCGTAGAAGGCTGCTCTGTACTTCTGCCGCGAGAGCCGCTGTATGTTCCTCCGTTCGGAGGGAGCGTTCCGTATTCCCATTGACCGTAATGACTCCACGAGGGCCTGGCATCTTGAGCTTTAGGTATGCATAATGCGGCACCGCGTTGAACTTTGCAAACGCGGTTCGTCCGAGCAGGGCATGATAGCCGCTACGGAACGGGACTATATCGAAGATTAACTCTTCGCTTCGGAAATTATCCGGGGATCCGAAGACCACTTCCAGTGTGACGGAGCCTGTATAGTTGGCTTCCACTCCTGGGATGACACCTTTAAAGGTTGTCTTAGTAGGTTTGATCCTGGATGGGTCTATGCCCATTTTGCGCACTGTGTCCTGATAAAGCAGGTTCAGGCTGCTGCCGCCGTCCATCAGGACTCTTGTGAGGTGAAATCCATCGACGATTGGGTCTAAGACCAATGCGGCGAATCCGCCATGGCGTATGCTGGTCGGATGGTCTCGTCGATCGAAAGTGATCGGGCAGGAGGACCATGGATTGAACTTCGGGGCGACTGGCTCCATCGCATAGACGTCCCGTGGTGCGCGCTTCCTCTCCCTCTTGGGTATATGGGTTGCGTAAATCATATTCACCTTCCGCACTTGTGGGGGGAAACCCTTCTGTCCTCTACTGTTCGGCGGCTGGGTCTCCTCCTCGTCGTCGCTATTTAGCCCCTTGTCATTGTGTTCGGCAATTAACTTGCCGGCCTGCTTGAACACCCAACAATCTCTATTGGTGTGATTAGCTGGTTTTTCGGGGGTGCCATGTATCTGGCATGAGCGGTCGAGTATTCGGTCCAGATTGGACGTACCCGGAGTTGTTCTTTTAAATGGCTTCTTCCGTTGACCGGGTTTGGAGCCTCGGAATCCGGCATTGACTGCCGTGTCCTCTTTGTCGTTGCCGTTAATGCGGCATTTGTTTTTGATTCGACGTGACCTGCCGTGGTTGTCCTTAGTGTCCGGACTGCCAGAATTTTTGCGGAGATTGTTGCTGCGGGCTAGCCAGCTGTCCTCTCCCGCACAAAAGCGGGTCATTAACGATGTGAGGGCTGCCATGGATTTCGGCTTCTCCTGCCCCAGGTGCCGGGCTAGCCATTCGTCCCGGATGTTATGTTTGAAGGCTGCAAGGGCCTCCGCATCCGGACAGTCGACGATTTGATTTTCCTTCGTCAAGAACCGTGTCCAGAATTGTCTGGCCGATTCGTCTGGCTGCTGAATAATGTGGCTTAGGTCATCGGCGTCTGGTGGTCGCACATATGTACCTTGGAAGTTATCAAGGAATGCGGCCTCCAGGTCTTCCCAACACCCAATTGACTCTGCGGGCAGGCTGTTGAGCCAATGCCGCGCTGGTCCTTTAAGCTTGAGTGGGAGATATTTGATGGCGTGGAGATCGTCCCCGCGGGCCATATGGATGTGGAGAAGATAATCTTCGATCCACACCGCGGGGTCTGTTGTACCATCGTAAGATTCGATATTCACGGGTTTGAACCCTTCGGGGATCTGATGATCCATTACCTCATCAGTGAAGCATAACGGGTGTGCGGCGCCCCTGTATTGAGCAATATCGCGACGCAGCTCGAGGGAGCGCTGTCTGCTATGTTCGGCCCGGCCGGCGTTATGTTCGGCGCGATGGTATTCGTCGTGGGTCGTAGGGCGCCCACGTGATCCATAGATGGATCTGGATTGTCTTGCTTTGTCCTCCAAGATGTCTCGCAAGTCCGGCGCGTTCCCTGTTGGCTTCGTACTCTTGGATCGATGTCGGGGTACGGTCTTGGCTGGGGGTCTGAATGCCTCTCTGTCGCGACCACGGGGTGGTCGGTCAGCCATGTTGTGCGCTGGTGATAAAGGTATGTATGCTTCCTCCTCTAATCGGGGGAGCAACTTGCGTCTTGGGTAACTTTTGGAGGGGAGTTCGAGTTTATACTCTTCGGCCGCGAGGACCTCGGTCCATCGATCGGCTAGCAGATCTTGATCAGCTTGAAGTTGTTGCTGCTTTTTCTTTAGGCTATTTGCCGTGGCTATGAGCCTGCGCCTGAAGCGCTCCTGTTCGACGGGATCCTCGGGTATGACGAATTCATCATCGTTGAGGCTCGCTTCGTCTTCGGAGGGAGGCATATAGTTATCATCCTCAACCCCTTCGTCTGTCGCCTTGTCGCGGGGGCTTGCTTCTGCGTCCTCCTGTGCTGAGTCTTGCAGGAGGGGATCGTCTTCGGCACTCTCCGGAGTGTTATTATCTCCCGCGCCGGAATCTCCATTCTTGTTGTGGCGGGATTTAGAGCGGCGCCGCTGACGTCGGCATTTCGGCTGCTTCTTTAGAGAATCTTCCTCCGCTGCTTTTTCGCCATCCCCTTCTTTTGGGGTATCCACCATGTAGACGTCATATGACGAGGTGGCCTTCCAGTGCCCTATGGGCGCTGGGTCCTGATCGTCTCCGGCATCATCGTCCATAGCGTCGATGTCATCGGAGTCGTAGTCCAGCATGTCGGTTAGATCCTCGACAGTGGCTACAAAGTGGGAGGTGGGTGGGCTCTGAATTTCTTCGTCGTCCGAGCTCCAACCGTCCTGGCCATAGTTCGGCCAGGATTCTCCTGATAGCGAGAGATGCTTCAGAGAATTCAGGATATCGCCAAAAGGCGAGTGCTGAAAGATGTCCGCGGCGGTGAATTCCATAACCGGCGCCCAATCCGGTTTAATTGGCAGGGGCGCGGGAGGCTCGGAGTCCGGCGAGGAGTCCGGCGTCTCGGGATCATGAGTTTCGCAGGGGACGAGATTGGTATTCGGCTCCATCGCCGTAGATGTTGAAGCCCCCAGGGCGGCGTCTAGCCACCGGCCCCCGTCATGGGCAATCGGCTCCGGGCTAGTAGCCGGAGCGGGTTCGAGTGCGGCCTCCAAAGCACTGTCCGGTGGCAGAGCTAGATCATGCCCATCGTCACAGTGCGGCGCGCTTGGCTGTGGCTCGAGTCCGTCGAAGATCAAATCTCCGCGGTCATCGGCCGTGAAGTTCAAGCTTCCAAATCTGACCTGACGGCCAGGGGCGTAGCTTTCGATCTGCTCCAGATGGCCAAGAGAATTGGCCCGCAGTGCAAAGCCGCCGAATACGAAGATCTTTCCGGGGAGAAAAGTCTCACCCTGGACAGCGCTAATGGTTGAAGATGCCATCGAGCCTATCGGTGACGACACAGAGGAACTCTCAATGAAAGCACCAATGTCGGTGTCAAAACCGGCGGATCTCGGGTAGGGGGTCCCGAACTGTGCGTCTAGGCGGATGGTAACAGGAGACGAGGGACACAATGTTTTTACCCAGGTTCAAGCCCTCTCGATGGAGGTAAAACCCTACGTCCTGCTTGATTAATATTGATGATATGGGTAGTACAAGAGTAGATCTACCACGAGATCAAGGAGGCTAAACCCTAGAAGCTAGCCTACGGTATGATTGTTGAGATGTCATGTTGTCCTACGGACTAAGGCCCTCCGGTTTATATAGACACCGGAGAGGCTAGGGTTACACAGAGTCGGTTACAATGGTAGGAGATCTACATATCCGTATCTCCAAGCTTGCCTTCCACGCCAAGGAAAGTACCTTCCGGACACGAGCCGGAGTCTTCAATCTTCTATCTTCGTAGTCTGGGAGTCCGGCGGATATTGATAGTCCGGCTGTCCGGACACCCCCTAGTCCAGGACTTCCTCAGTTACACTACGAATCGCTCGCGATTTATGTTGTGTTATACGAGGGGCTGGGTTTTCGACCAGCCATGTTGCAAAGGCGCCATACTCCGGCTCGCGAATCATGCAACAAGGGGCTAGCACCTAGCGCCACCAATGGACTCTTATGGCTAAGTGAAAGTACTAAAGCCACATAGTCTGATTGCCTAGTTCACCTTGCAAGATGCCTCCTAGATTGGACCAAGACGTTGTTCAAGTGCGGTCATGCGATAACGAACACCCCTGTAATAATTACATGGGGACTGAAGCTAACGACCGGTAAACTTTCAAACATATAAACAGCAAAATAGGAGGATAAACTAAGTCATAGATATCATACACAATGAGTTCATTACATGACTCTTACAGATCGGACTCAATTACTCAAAGATGACATCCTTCGAACACTGCCCCTCCACAAGGAAGGCTCCCTCAAGGACCGAGGGTGTCCTGGATTAAGGGGTCCTCGGCCGTCCGGCCTATGTGACGTGGGCTGGACTGATGGGCTATGAAGATACAAGACAGAAGACTTCTACCCGTGTTCGGATGGGACTCTCCTTTGCGTGGATGGCAAGCTTGGTGTTCAGATATGTAGATTCCTTTCTCTGCAACCGACTTTGTACAACCCTAGCCCCCTCCGGTGTCTATATAAACCGGAGGGCTTAGTCCGTAGAGGCAATCATAATCATACAGGCTAGACTTCTAGGGTTTTAGCCATTATGATCTCGTGGTAGATCAACTCTTGTAATACTCATATCCATCAAGATCAATCAAGCAGGAAGTAGGGTTTTACCTCCATAGAGAGGGCCCAAACCTGGGTAAACATCGTGTCCCCCGCCTCCTGTTACCATCAACCTCAGACGCATAGTTCGGGACCCCCTAT
The DNA here is from genome assembly GCA_963921465.1 of Triticum timopheevii. Lineage (NCBI taxonomy): Eukaryota > Viridiplantae > Streptophyta > Magnoliopsida > Poales > Poaceae > Triticum > Triticum timopheevii. The sequence continues at coordinate 203,445,970 of OY997270.1, forward strand.
CCGAGATCCGCCGGTTTTGACACCGACATTGGTGCTTTCATTGAGAGTTCCACTGCGTCATCACCAAAAGGTTTGATGGCTCCGTCAATCATCTACAACAATGCAGTCCAGGGGGAGGTTTTCCTCCCCAGACTGATCTTCATATTCGGCGGCTTCGCACTGCGGTTCAACTCGCTTGGCCATCTAGAGCAGATCGATAGCTACGCCCCTGGCCATCAGGTCAGATTTGGAAGCTTGAATTACGTTGCTGATATCCGCGGAGACTTGATCTTCGACGGATTTGAGCCCATGGCAGCCGCTCCCTGCCACCAGGATGAACATGACCTAAATCTGTCATTAGACTGTGCTCGGGAGATAGCGCCTGTGACTACTCTGGCCCTGGATCCGGAGCAGATTGTGCCATCCAAGGACGGGAAGCTCAACCCCACCACGGAAGCCCCAGACTTAGCGGCGTTAGAGCCGCACACAGATCCAACCTCGAGCGGGGCCTGTGTCACCGAAACCTCGAATTCGTCTTCGGCCATAGGTTCCGAACCGCGTGCATCCGCGCCCATCGAACCTGATCAGGCGCCGATTGCTGAATTCAGTTCCACGGACATCTTCTGGCACTCACCTTTAGGCGATGTGCTAAACTCATTAAAAGCCCTCTCCTTATCAGGGGATTCTCAGCCGAACTATATCCGGTTTGGATTGGAAGCTGACAACAGAGAATTCCACTTCCCACCCACCATCCACTTCATAGCCACTATCGAAGACTTAACTGACATGCTCGATTACGGCTCCGAAGACATTGATGGTATGGACGACGATGCCGGAGAGGAGCAGGCACAAAAACCACCGCTTATAGGGCGCTGGACAGCTACCTCCTCGCATGACGTATACATGGTGGATACACTCAAAGAGAACAACGACGGCAATGAAAAGGATCCAGTCGAGGATAAGCCTCCTAAGATACAGCCAAAGCGCCGACGTCAACGGCACCGCTCTAAACCATGCCGTGGAAAAAACAGCAATACCGGCACAGGAGAAAATAATACTCTGGACAATGCCGAAGACAACGAAGACCCCGTTGAACCAACTTCCGAACAGGATGAACGGGAGGATGGGCGAGTCAGCCATAATGAACAGGCCGTTAATGAAGACTCGCAGGACAGTAATTATCTTCCACCCTCCGAGGATGAGGCGAGCCTCGGCGATGAAGACTTTATCGTGCCTGAGGAGCCCGTCGATCAGGAGCGCTTTAAGCGCCGGCTATAGCCACTGCAAGGAGCCTGAAAAAGAAGCAGCAACAGCTTCAAGCTGATCAAGATCTACACAATGACAGATGGACTAATATCCTGGCAGCCGAGGAATACGGCCTCGAGCGCCCAACCAAAAGTTACCCAAAACGCAAACTGTTACTCCAATTCGATGACGAGGCATTGGAGCCCGTTCTACCAGTGCATAATGCAGCTGACCGACCACCGCATGGCCGGGACAAAGTGGCAACTCAAGCTGAACACCAGCCCGCACTACCTCGCCGTAAAAATAGAGACACAACAACTCGGGGATACACATATGACCTGTGGCATGACCTGGAAAACAGAGCAGGTTAGACCAGATCGATCTATGGATCGTGGGGGCGTGCCCCGATGCGTGACGATGGCCAACCGACCAGACGTGACAAACATAACCACGCCCGGGCCGAAAACCGCAGACGAACTCCATCCGAGCTACGCCGCGACTTGGCCCAATATAGAGGCGCCGCACACCCCCTCTGCTTCACTGATGAATTAATGGAACATGAATTCCCGGAAGGGTTTAAACCCGTGAACATCGAATCATATGATGGGACAACAGACCCTGCGGTATGGATTGAGGATTTTCTCCTCCATATTCATATGGCCCGTGGTGATGATCTTCACGCCATCAAATACCTCCCGCTAAAACTCAAGGGACCTGCTCGGCACCGGTTGAACAGTTTGCCCGAAAACTCAATTGGTAGCTGGGAAGACTTGGAAGACGCCTTCCTCGTCAACTTCCAGGGTACATATGCCCGACCTCCGGATGCTGACGACTTAAGTCACATAGTTCAACAGCCCGAAGAGTCGGCCAGGAAATTCTGGACTAGGTTCTTAACTAAAATGAACCAGATCGTCGACTGTCTGGATGCCGAAGCCCTAGCGGCCTTTAAACATAGCATTCGTGACGAATGGCTCACCCGACACCTCGGCCAAGAAAAGCCGAAGTCTATGGCAGCCCTCATGACGCTTATGACCCGCTTTTGCACGGGCAAGGATAGCTGGCTAGCTCGTAGCAATAACAATACAAGAGAACCTGGCACTTCTGAAGCCAGAAATAGCAACGGCAAGCCCCGACACAATAAACACAAGCGTCGAAGCAACGGTGACAACACCGAGGACACGGTGGTTAATGCTGGATTCAGTGGCTCTAAGTCCGGTCAGTGGAAGAAGCCATATAAAAGAAACAATCCGGGCTCATCTAGCCTGGACCGCATACTCGATCGTCCATGTCAAATCCACGGCACTCCTGATAAACCAGCCAATCATACCAACAGAGATTGTTGGGTTTTTAAATAGGCCGGCAAGTTAAATGCCGAGAACAAGGAGAAGGGGTCGCAAAGCAAGGACGATGACGAGGAGCCCCGGCCACCGAACATAGGGGGACAGAAGAAGTTTCCCCCCCAAGTTAAAACGGTGAACATATGATATACGCTACCCATATCCCCAAGAGGGAGCGCAAGCGCGCGCTTAGGTACATCTACGCGATGGAGCCAGTCGCCCCAAAGTTCAACCCATGGTCGTCCTGCCCGATCACCTTCGATCGCAGGGACTATCCGACCAGTATCTGTCATGGCGGTTCAGCCGCACTGGTTCTCGACCCAATCATTGATCGATTCCATTTTACGCGAGTCCTCATGAATGGTGGCAGCAGCCTGAACCTTCTCTATCAGGATACAGTGTGCAAAATGGGTATTGATCCCTCAAGGATCAAACCCACCAAAACCACCTTTAAAGGAGTCATACCAGGTGTAGAGGCCCGCTGTACGTGCTCAATCACACTGGAGGTGGTCTTCGGATCCCCGGACAACTTCCAAAGCGAAGAGTTGATCTTCGATATCGTCCCCTTCCGCAGTGGCTATCACACACTGCTCGGATGAACCGCATTCGCTCGATTAAATGCAGTGCCACACTACGCTTATCTCAAGCTCAAGATGCCCGGACCACGCGGTGTCATAACATTCAATGGAAACACGGAACGCTCCCTCCGTACCGAGGAGTACACCGCTGCCCTCGCAGCAGAAGCACAGAGCGGCCTTTTCAGGCAGAACCTTAATTCGGCAGCCAAGCCCCCGGACAATGTCAAACGAGTCCGAACTACTCTGTAGCAGGACAGTCCAGCTCGTCAAGAGCTTGACTAGCAATTCAGCCTCCGTCCTAGTCCCGACCAAACGGTGGCATTCGTACCGCGTGTACATAACTACGCACTCAAAATACCATGGGCATAGACGGAGGCACAGCTAGATCGTGGTCCGCAATACGGCTCAACCTCCCCTGGACCCACATACTTTCACTTTTTCTTTTTCTTTTCAGGTTTCTTTTTTTTCCCAGGCCTTTCCCAGTGGCCTGATTGTTGGACCTATCAAGGGACGGATACACCAAGACGGCAAGAAGCATTGACGTATAAGGGAATTTCTAGGTGGTCTCTCTAAACGATCGTTATGCCTGTTTTAAGGACCAGCACGCAGCTCTCCCTTGGTCGTGACATGTTAAATAGCCTTGTTGCTTATCGCACTACTTGTACAAATACACTTTGACCTATTTATCAAACTATAATGGAAAATAGTTTGCAGCCCAACTTCTGTGGCATTAGCCTATTACTTCATTTTTCTTTTTCTTGATATTCTTATCAATTGTACCCGTACACTCTGGTACGCCTTAATTCGCCAGGGGCTTCATCACGCCCCATAATACGGAAACAAAGTCCGAACACTTTTTTACAGTATTCAGCACCCCAAACTTTAGCATTACTAGCAAAAGTGCCTATGCGTTGCAACGGGGAAATAAATTATCACCCCTAGCAGCCCCATCCCTGTTATTACTTCTTTTTTTATCATCATTGTCGGTAACGATGTCCACTACACGGCGAACATTCCACCAACCAATAAAGAATTGCATCACCTGCATGGACAGACCAGCGAACGGTCGCGTTTGAGATCCCGGCCACATGACCCACATCTACACAATCAAATACTTGTGCCTTGTGTTTATGTTATCTGGATTTTACATCATAATAGTTTAGTACCAATCCGTGAAGAACACAAACAAAAACTAAATTCAATTTTATTTTTAAATGATCAACACTTTTTTTGCAGGGTAACACGATCAACACCAAAAACAGTGGAGGTTGTGAGTTTGATTCCAGTAACGGTCAACTATTTTTTTTCCTCATCTCCTAAACGGGGTTGTGGGTTTGATTATTTGGGCCAGGTTGCACGGACATGTTGGGAGGGCTTCGTGTTTCTTTACTGGTGGAACGTTACGCGGGCTACGTGGCAGAGGCCAAGTGGGCCAAGACAGACGATTGGTAGAATAGCCTAGCTCAGTATGAGGAAGCACCATGGACATATGAAATGGGAGGACCAATAATATTATATCGCCATTTACATATTAAAAATAGTATATATGCCCGTGGGTTAGAATGGTAGAAATAATTGACATAAATTTAGTGAGGATTGTATGTGCAAACATAATGTTCAATGTACTACAAATTTGGCGCAAATTTAGTAAAGATTATAAGAGCAAGGAAAACATAATGGAAGAAAAAATGACATGAATTTAGTGAGGATTAAAAAATGCCACATCATTTTTACTAATAAGATGGCATGGCAACCTGCCATTGATTCCCGCACGTCCTGTTAATTACCTTTTCTTTCTCTTTCTTTCCTTGTATCATGATGATGCCCACATAATTACCGTCCATTTCCTTCCTCTCTCTTTCTCCTTCCTTCTTTATTTCTCATGCAGTTTTTTCCTTTTTTTTCTAGGCCTGCTAGTTACTCCTGCGATTAATATGTCACCCACATAATTACCAACAATTTCCTACCTTCTTTATTTCTGATTCAATAGATATTACCTTTCTTGTCGGCTCCACATAATTACCATCTTCCTTCTTTATTTCTCATGTAAAGAATGTCTATTTCCTTTCTTTATTTCTTCGCTTAATTTCCAAAGCAGCTTCTTGATGCCTAACAACCTAAGAAACGTATATAAACTGCTAAAAATTAATGTAAAATAGCAAGGTGGGACTATTTGATAAGTAAACAAATATGAAAACAACTTCCAGCCTGGTCCCTTGTCCATCCAGTGGGCAAAACAATTTCCAGCCTGGTCCCTTGTCCGTCCAGTGGGCCGCAACACTCGTACATGCCCATCACGACCGTGCCCATTGATCTCGGCCTGAGTACGCCTGTCCTTTATTCTTAAGGTTTCAGACGCCCAAATTAGCAAGCTTAGGAGCCTAGCCTGAGTGGTCCGCTGCCTTGCAATCCACATGGCAGACCAGCGGCGTCCACCATATTTTTCTCTCTAATTTATTTTAACTAGTAAGCATGCACGTGCAACGCACGCATCATAATTTACAAAAAAAATCTATTTTAAATCTTACCTTTACATTATTTACTACGCCCTTTGTGAACTAAACTACAAAAATGTCTTATATTAACATACAAAGGAGATGTTTATTATAAGAATTGATTTTTTTAGAGAGAAACAATATTGGATTGTTTTTAGTGAGATAAAAAGAATGAATTGAGTCTTGATTGAAAAAATGACAAATATATTCATGTATTAAAATTTAGAAAAAATAAATCCAAATAAAAAGGTGATTTTTTGAAGAAAAAAAAGCTTGCTAATATCACTCAAAAAAAATTGTGTGGGGAATATCACTCAACTTAGTCTAAGTCAACCGAAATCTAACTACACCTTTAAAAATACTTTAGTTTTGGATATGATTCATTCGTTGCCTACCTAGCAGCTAGCTTGGTTTCCGATTCAAGAACGCAATCGGTAATTAGCCGGTAAAAAATCAGCCGGACGGTTGGGCTGGATCGATTGGACTTTTGATAATTTTCCTGACCCATATCAATGCATCTAGCATCGCCACCTACATTCAATTAGCCACACCTTCACCTACCTTCCCACCGCCCCTCATATTTCTCCCTGTCGTTCCCCATTCTTCCTTGGTCGCCAGCTCCCTCTCTCCACCTCGTCAGGCCACCCCTCCCCTTCGTCCCCACCGCCAGCAAGAGGTTCGCAACCCCTTCTCTTCCCCACGTTTTCATCGAATCCGGTCGCCCAAGTGGCCGAGGAGGTCCCCCAGCTCGGCATGCTCGCGAGCATCCTAGCGTTAGGCTCCGTCGGATGCGCGCGACTTCCCCGCCCCTGCTCTTTCCCGTCCTTCTTCGAATCCGTTCGCCGAAGTGCCCAAGGAGGCGCTCGAGCTCGGCGCACTCACGGGCGACCCAGCGCGAGGCGGGCGCCGAGGCCCGCAACAAGCCAACAAGGAGCGGGCATGGGTGCGCAACAATACCAGGGATCAAATCCCAACGGCGTCCACCATATTTTTCTCTCTAATTTATTTTAACTAGTAAGCATGCACGTGCAACGCACGCATCATAATTTATAAAAAAATATATTTTAAATCTTAACCTTTTAATGAGTTTTCTTATTGAGCCACTGAAATATGTCTCATGCCCAACAATGAGAGCGCGCATGTAATATACGATCCACAGACATGTTTTCACAAAAAATCATGATCACATAGTGTAATATATGGTCCATATACATGTTTTCAAAAAAAATCACGATCACATAAATAGATTATAATTTTTTACATATTAAAAAAAACAACTAAACAACATTATTTACTACGCCCTTTGTGAACTAAACTGCAAAAATGTCTTATATTAACATACAAAGGAGATGTTTATTATAAGAATTGATTTTTTAGAGAGAAAAAATATTGGATTGTTTTTAGTGAGATAAAAAGAATGAATTGAGTCTTGATTGAAAAAATGACAAATATATTCATGTATTAAAATTTAGAAAAAATAAATCCAGATAAAAAGGTGATTTTTTGAAGAAAAAAAAGCTTGCTAATATCACTCAAAAAAAATTGTGTGGGGAATATCACTCAACTTAGTCTAAGTCAACCGAAATCTAACTACACCTTTAAAAATACTTTAGTTTTGGATATGATTCATTCGTTGCCTACCTAGCAGCTAGCTTGGTTTCCGATTCAAGAACGCAATCGGTAATTAGCCGGTAAAAAATCAGCCGGACGGTTGGGCTGGATCGATTGGACTTTTGATAATTTTCCTGACCCATATCAATGCATCTAGCATCGCCACCTACCTTCAATTAGCCACACCGTCACCTACCTTCCCACCGCCCCTCACATTTCTCCCCGTCGTTCCCCATTCTTCCTTGGTCACCAACTCCCTCTCTCCACCTCGTCAGGCCACCCCTCCCCTTCGTCCCCACCGCTAGCAAGAGGTTCGCAACCCCTTCTCTTCCCCGCGTTTTCATCGAATCCGGTCACCCAAGTGGCCGAGGAGGTCCCCTAGCTCGGCATGCTCGCGAGCATCCTAGCGTTAGGCTCCGTCGGATGCGCGCGACTTCCCCGCCCCTGCTCTTTCCCGTCCTTCTTCGAATCCGTTCGCCGAAGTGCCCAAGGAGGCGCTCGAGCTCGGCGCACTCACGGGCGACCCAGCGCGAGGCGCGCGCCGAGGCCCGCAACAAGCCAACAAGGAGCGGGCGTGGGTGCGCAACAATACCAGGGATCAAATCCCAGCGGCGTCCACCATATTTTTCTCTCTAATTTATTTTAACTAGTAAGCATGCACATGCAACACACGCATCATAATTTATAAAAAAATCTATTTTAAATCTTAACCTTTTAATGAGTTTTCTTATTGAGCCACTGAAATATGTCTCATGCCCAACAATGAGAGCGCGCATGTAATATACGATCCACAGACATGTTTTCACAAAAAATCACGATCACATAGTGTAATATATGGTCCATATACATGTTTTCAAAAAAAATCACGATCACAACATTATTTACTACGCCCTTTGTGAACTAAACTGCAAAAATGTCTTATATTAACATACAAAGGAGATGTTTATTATAAGAATTGATTTTTTTAGAGAGAAAAAATATTGGATTGTTTTTAGTGAGATAAAAAGAATGAATTGAGTCTTGATTGAAAAAATGACAAATATATTCATGTATTAAAATTTAGAAAAAATAAATCCAAATAAAAAGGTGATTTTTTGAAGAAAAAAAAGCTTGCTAATATCACTCAAAAAAAATTGTGTGGGGAATATCACTCAACTTAGTCTAAGTCAACCGAAATCTAACCGCACCTTTAAAAATACTTTAGTTTTGGATATGATTCATTCGCTGCCTACCTAGCAGCGAGCTTGCTTTCCGATTCAAGAACGCAATCGGTAATTAGCCGGTAAAAAATCAGCCGGACGGTTGAGCTGGATCGATTGGACTTTTGATAATTTTCCTGACCCATATCAATGCATCTAGCATCGCCACCTACCTTCAATTAGCCACACCTTCACCTACCTTCCCACCGCCCCTCACATTTCTCCCCGTCGTTCCCCATTCTTCCTTGGTCGCCAGCTCCCTCTCTCCACCTCGTCAGGCCACCCCTCCCCTTCGTCCCCACCGCCAGCAAGAGGTTCGCAACCCCTTCTCTTCCCCGCGTTTTCATCGAATCCGGTCGCCCAAGTGGCCGAGGAGGTCCCCCAGCTCGGCATGCTCGCGAGCATCCTAGCGTTAGGCTCCGTCGGATGCGCGCGACTTCCCCGCCCCTGCTCTTTCCCGTCCTTCTTCGAATATGTTCGCCGAAGTGCCCAAGGAGGCGCTCGAGCTCGGCGCACTCACGGGCGACCCAGCGCGAGGCGGGCGCCGAGGCCCGCAACAAGCCAACAAGGAGCGGGCGTGGGTGCGCAACAATATCTGGGCACAGTTCGATGCCTGGACTGGTATGGGCAAATCAATTGTTGCTTCCTTCTCTCTGTTGCTTGTGGAATGAGCTAATAATAGATCGCTTCAGCTGAGCCGTGGAGATGTGCAGGAGCCAGTGAGATACGGCCACCTCCCAGCCAGTTCACCAGCCTCCGCGAAGATGTGTTGGAGCCAGTAAGATATGACCATTGCATGTTCTCACATTTTATCTCTCTAATTGATTCTCACGGCTCAGCTCCAGCTTTCCTTAGCTAGTGTACTGATTGATTATTTTGCAATTTGCACAAGTCAATAATATATTAATGTTATGAAATGAATTCTCATCGCTGTATTAACCATCAGAATTAATTCTGATTTGATCGTAGTCCTTAGACATTACTTCGTGTCTGGATTATTCTATCTTTGCAATTAAATTTTAATTCATTCTGTGCGTTTACCATGTACTAATGTACAAATGTAATTTCAATTAGGTGTGCCTCTGTGTGATGTGCTATTCAAGATACCTCTACATATTTCCCCCTTCTTAATGAAAAGGCAGCGCTCCTGTCGGTTCCTCAAACAAATTGTGTTATTCAGGATACAATGGCACTCGATAATGCTTGCTAAGAAGGTCTGCAATATGAACTGGACTGTTGCTTGCCAGATGACTGGAAGATGGGTACTTCATCCTCTCATTTTTTGTGAAGCAAGATAAATAAGGTTCAGGCATTGTAATGAAAACTGCAGATTTAGCTAAATTCAACTGATGGTGTAATATCTCTTCCTATGGGCAGCAGTAATGACATCTTCTTAGGAGTAATAAGGCATCACTGCATAAATATACTTGACTTTCAAATGAGTGTGTCAAGAGGTTTAATTAGCGTCGATCCCTACTGTAATTATAGCTGGATATCTCGCTCCTGTACTATTTGAAACTCAATTAGATGTTCAGAATAACAGAAATTTGCTAGATAAGCTAACATTAGAAGGGGAAGTAAACATTAAACATTTCCGATAGTGAAGGTGAATATCTGATATGTCATCATTGTGTGTTTCCTGTTGTAGATAAATTTGCTTGCAGGGCTCTTGATGATATATCCACTTTCATCAAATGCTTAAGGGTATGGTCACTTGGAGAAGACATAGCTATGACTACAAAGATCTGTTTTTTCAGGTGATGAATTGTAACCTTATATCCTTTATTACTTGGAATTGAAAATCACAGGAAACAATCCTTAATTAATTTGGAGAGAATCTTTTATTCTTTTCTGTCTTGCTCCTGTTCAGTATAGGATGTACTCCCTCTGTAAAGAAATATAAGAGCGTTAGTGTTCTAAATGCTCTTATATTTCTTTACGGATGCAGTATATCATTATCATTATCATGTAACAAATTTACCGTAGAAAGTACAAAACTTTGGCAGATCACCATCAGGTGCAGACATACTCTTTCTTCCACATACTACAGTAGTACCCCTCCAATCAGATGTACAGAAATTTGCTTGCTAAAAAACTACTCCCTCCGTTCCTAAATATTTGTCTTTCTAGAGATTTCAACAAGTGACTACATACGGAGCAAAATGAGTGAATCTACACTCTAAAATATGTCTATATACATCCGTATGTGGTAGTTGTTTGAAATCTTTAAAAAGACAAATATTTAGGAACGGAGGGAGTAATCAATAATCCATGAAATTTAACTGGACTAATTAAGGATCAAGCCACTCACCTTGTGGCTACAATCCACCAGATCCATCTCTCCACGTTCCTGCATGTGAAGAATTGATCAGTGCTTCAGGTCAGAACTACTGCATAGTGCATACCTTATACATGGAGCCCTTACTAAAAATTCAGAAGAATATGCAGAATATCCATTTTTATTGACATAGATATCTGCAGTCCTAGACAAAATGTGACCATAATCCACACTACTACAAATGAATTACTATATAGCTACCTTATGGGGCCTATATGCCTGATCCTCATATCTTCTTGTTTGGCAAAGAGTTCACCAGTTGCACTTAGTCTTGAATGGAGAAGATTGCACATGCTATTGTACAACTGGGCAATGGTGTGGAGCTCCATAAGCGACGGCGACGACTCTAGCTGTCCTTCTGGCCTACACATCCGAACGGAGAAGCTTTAGAAACTAATCTGTTTACTCCTCGTTCAAGATCAGTAATGAACATATTATTACACAAATTAATTTACCAAAACCGGGTTCTCATTGTTGGTGATGAAAATGTAGCAACATTGACATGGTTTTTGTCAATACTACAACACTATTGATGCAGGCTTGACACACAACTGGATTATAGATCAATTATCTTCTCACTTCAGTAACACCATGATCTTGTGCTTGCTTTTTGAAAATCATGGAAGAACAACTTGTGATCTGGTACCAATTTTTGGCACAACCATTAACTCCCAAAGTGATTCACTAGAGTGCTTTATGCTTTCCAACAGGTATGCGTCGTACAAGATGGATTTATTCTTGACCGATTGGAAGCATACCGCAACACGGACGTACACAAGGGCTAGCCTAAGCATGCAGGTAGATGGATTATAGACGTCTTGTTAATACTGGTGCAAGGATGCAATTTCCATGACCAAGCGCAACGTCGGTGGATCTGTATCTTTGGGTTCAGAATTTTGAAAGAAAGGGGATATGGGAAACAAGAAGAGGGGAGCTCTACCTTGGCTAGGATCCATGACGGCGAGGTAGCACCGCCGACTGTTGGGACCAGGTGTTGGGCGTCGCCGGCGCCGGTGTCGTGGGCAGGCGGCTTGGCCTACTCGACGGCGTAGGCGGCCTCAATGGCCTGGAACTCCGCCTCGCTCGTCCGCGACATCCCAATAGAAATCGTCGGCGTCATGGGCGGCGCAGCCACCGGAGCTAGGGCTGGGCGACGTATTGAGGTGCGGCGGCGTTGAGCGAGAAAAAATTGTGATGCCGATCGATCTGAAGGGCAGAACGTGTGCGGGGCAGACGTGGGTGGCAGAACATTGAATCTGAGCCATTCAATCGGATGGCAGACCGCTGAATGAATCTGTGCTGTTAGATTTCATTAAATGTAATTGATCGTGGGGTGCAGGTTATCCTGCGTACATTTTGTGGTGTGGTTGTAGGAGAATTCATGTTTGCTCTTTTAATAGTAGTGTAGATTCAAACACACGCACATACAGCCAGATATGGAAAACGACGGTGAACCAGCCTACGAGGGACACAATTGACCATGGATGCAGGCCCAGCCGAGGCCCTGTTTAGCGAATCAGCCACGTACGGGAGAACAAAAATCGGACGCAGAGAAACAGTTAGAGCGAAAATTTAGTACCACCTAGAAGGGAAAGATTTTGTCCATACAAATTGTAAAAGCGTATTATCACATGAGAAGAAAGCGTATTGTGACGGTTAACCCGACAAAGTCAATCCGTGCTTTACTATTAGGGAGAGACTAGCAAAAGTGCCCGTGCGTTGCAACGGGGAAATAAATTATCACCCCTAGCGTCTCCATCCCTTTTATCACTTATTTTCTTTGTCATCATTGTTGGTAACGATGTCCACTACACGGCGAACATTCCACCTAAGCATGGAACCAATAAAGAATTGCATCACCTGCATGGACAGACCAGCAAACAGTCGTGTTTGAGATCCCGGCTACAGGACGCACATCTACACAATCAAATACTTATGCCTTGTGTTTATGTTATCTGGATTTTACATCATAGTAGTTTTGTACCAATCCGTGAAGAACACAAACAAAACTAAGTTCAATTTTATTTTTAAATGATCAACACTTATTTTGTAGGGTAACACGATCAACGCCAAAAATAGTGGAGGTTGTGAGTTTGATTCCAGTAATGGTCAACTATTTTTTTGCCTCATTTCCTAAATGGGGTGGCGGGTTTGATTTGTTGGGCCAGGTTGCACGGACATGTTGGGAGGGCTTCGTTTTACTTTACTAGTGAAACATTACGCAGGCGAACGTGGCAGAGGCCAAGTGGCCCAAGACAGACGATTGGTAGAATAGCCTAGCTCAGCATGAGGAAACACCATGGACATATGAAATGGGAGGACCAATAATATTATACCGCCATTTATATATTAAAAATAGTATATATGTCCGTGTGTTAGAATGGTAGAAATAATTGACATAAATTTAGTGAGGATTGTATGTGCAAACATAATGTTCAATGTACTACAAATTTGGCGCAAATTTAGTAAAGATTATAAGAGCAAGGAAAACATAATGGAAGAAAAAAATGACATGAATTTAGTGAGGATTAAAAAATGCCACATCATTTTTATTCATAAGATGGCATGGCAACCTGCCATTGATTTCTGCACCTCCTGTTAATTATTTTTTCTTTCTCTTTTGTTCCTTATATCATGATGCCCACATAATTACCGTCCATTTCCTTCCTCTCTCTTTCTCCTTCCTTCTTTATTTCTCATGCAATTTTTTTCCTTTTTTCTAGGCCTGCTAATTACTCCTGCGATTAATATGGCGCCCACATAATTACCATCAATTTCCTTCCTTCTTTATTTCTGATTCAATAGATATTACCTTTCTTGCCGGCTCCACATAATTACTATCTTCCTTCTTTATTTCTCATGTAAAGAATGTCTATTTCCTTTCTTTATTTCTTTGCTTAATTTCCAAAGCAGCTTCTTGATGCCTGACAACCTAAGAAACGTATATAAACTGCTAAAAATTAATGTAAAATAGCAAGGTGGGACTATTTGATAAGTAAACAAATATGAAAACAACTTCCAGCCTGGTCCCTTGTCCATCCAGTGGGCAAAACAATTTCCAGCCTGGTCCCTTGTCCGTCCAGTGGGCCGCAACACTCGTACATGCCCATCACGACCGTGCCCATTGATCTCGGCCTGAGTACGCCTGTCCTTTATTCTTAAGGTTCCAGACGCCCAAATTAGCAAGCTCAGGAGCCTAGCCTGAGTGGTCCGCTGCCCTGCAATCCACATGGCAGAGTAGGGATCAAACCCAGCGGCGTCCACCATATTTTTCTCTCTAATTTATTTTAAATCAAACACACGCAGCGGACCGACCGCTTGATGGCATCAAGCCGAGGGCAGGCATTGACCAGCGGCTTCACGAGCCCGAAGTAGCTGCTGGGTATGGCTTCGGCAGGCCATAGCCGGATTATTAAATCCTTCATGGCTAGTTCGGCCACCCTATGCAGTTCGACTAGCTGTTTTAGCTGATTGCTAAAGGGCACCGGATGTTCTGGCGCAAGGTATTGCGACCAAAACAGCTTATCCGTGGAGCTCCCCTCTTCGGCTCAGAAGAACTCTGCAGCATCTGAAACGCTGCATGGCAGATCCGCAAATGCCCCTGGAGAATTCCAAATCCGGGTCAGTAAGAGGAACCTTTTTCTTCACATATTTGCTTTGCATAATAAAGGCCTTACCCATCGCGATTTTTCTGGCCTCCTGGACTTCCTGGAGGGCGCCCTGGGCTTCAACCCGGGCATCGTGTGCGCTTTGGCAGGCCTTGGCAAGTTTGGACTCTTGATCCGCAATGTTGCACTCCATGGACTCACATTTCTTTACGGCGTCCTGGAGCTCCTGCTGGACCTCACCGACCCTGGCCTCATGCTTCTCACGAGCGGCTTGTTCCTTGGCCGCTCTTTCCTCGGCCTCGGCCAGTTCCTTTTTGAGAGCCTCCACCTCGGTCGCCGCTTCTGCAAATAAAATGGCACTACGGTCATTACAAATCATCTATCATTTCTGGTATACAGAAGGTCATTGCATACCTTGTTTATCCCCTAGCTATTTTCGCACGCGGCCGAGCTCTTCCTCGACCCGCTCCAGACTCTGCTTCAGTCCGTAAACCTTAGCAGTATGAGAGGTCGCAGCAAGTAACGATGCCTGCTTGTTCACATTGACTCATTTGGTTAGTCTCCTGCGGAACTTGTTTGATCCTCTGTCCGACTTTTCTTTTCGAACACCGGACAGTGTCTCAGGGGCTACTGTCTATACTGTGACATTCTTTTTACATAATTGCGTTGCTTACCTCAAAGACTGTTAGAAGGCTTGTGCAGGCTTTGGTCAGTCCGCTCTTCATGGACTGAATCCTCTCAACCACCGTACCCATAAGGGTACGGTGTTCCTCAACAATGGAAGCACTTCGCAGCGCTTCCATTAGAGTGTCCAGCGCCTCTGGCTGGACAGAGGTCACCGACGGAATTGGCGCACCTCCTCCTTTCGAAGGAGGTTGCTTGCCGGGTTCTGGAGCCGCATAGGTCTCTGGGACCGTATTCGGCTCGGGGCCAAACTAAATATGGACCCCATCGCTAGTCTCCATGGGGATTTGCTCCTCCATGTGTCCGGCGGCTGAGGTTTCACCCTCCGGCGCCGCCCTGTTGGCCTCCTGAGTCTCTCCCTAGCCTGGGATCCTTCGGGACAACACCTCGGTGTCATCCATGGCCTTGGGAGAGGAGGCCGCCGGAAGGGACCCGCTGTCCATCGCCTTCGGGTCCACCGAATCCCCCAAAGATGAGGATCGCTCGAGGTCGGACCGAGCCGGACTGCAAATGCATGATTCAACATGTTAAGGCTATGAAGTAGAGAGGCCGGAGATGTGAATGCGTCCGGGTTTTTGAGTACTCACGATTCGGCCAGGGGCTTGTCTCGAGGGCGCCGCTCTGGGCTGCTGTCGACATCCCACGCGGAGTTATCCACAAGGGAACCCTTCCCCCTCTTGGACGCCTCTGCCTCCAGATTTGTGGAGGCCTCCCTCTTCTTCCTTCCCCCCTCAGGGGAGAGTTGCTTTCCTCCTCCTCTTCGTCCCCGGCGGCAGAGGAGTGAGTCTCGGTGTCTTCGGACGTCACGTCCGAAGCACACTTGCAACGGAGGCCACCTCTGGTCCCCTTGGCCTTATTCTTGGCCTTCTTCTCCGGCGCTTGATAGGCCGCCGGAACCAGCATCTTAGTCAGAAGTGGAATTGCTGGGTCTTCGGGCAGCGGAGCCGGACAGTGAATCCGCTCCGCCTTCTTTGTCCAGCCCTGGGAGAATCAGTAGGGAGGCTTAGGCGTCTTCCTCGAGTATGCAAGTAAAGGATACACCTTGAAAACATGAAAAAACTTACCGGACTAGCGGGATGGGCCAAGTCGTGCCCACGGTCCTCGATCGTATTAGGCCATGTCTCATTGGACTTGAAAAGCACCTTCCAGATGTCTTCGTACGTAGTGCCGAAGAACTGCAGCAAGGTCTGGTGCTTGGCCGGATCATACTCCCACAAATGGCAAGTACGGCTTTGGCACGGAAGGATCCGGCGAACAAGCATCACCTGGATCACATTGACAAGCTTGATATTCTTGTCTATCATGCTCCTGATGCACGTCTGAAGCACTGTCAGCTCGTCCGACGAAGACCAGTACAAGCCCTTCTCTGGCCAGGAGGTGAGCCGCATTGGGCTCCAGACCGGAATTCGAGAGCTGCGACCTAGGTGGTGCCGCGCGGCTCTATGACGTAGAACCACTAATGTTGCCACCCTTTGATGGTCTCCACGAAGGTACCTATTGGCCATGTGGCATTGGGCATCTTGCTCATCATGGCGCCTCCGCACTCTGCATGTTGGCCACTCACCACCTTCGGCTTCGCATTGAAGATCTTTAACCACAATCCGAAGTGGGGCGGCATGCGGAGGAAGGCCTTGCACACGACAATGAATGCCGAGATGTTGAGGGAGGAATTTTGGGCTAAATCATGGAAGTCCAGCCCATAGTAGAACATGAGTCCGCAGACGAACGGGTGGAGAGGAAATCCCAGCCCGCGGACGAAGTGGGGGATGAACACCACCCTCTCACGGAGCTCCGGGGTGGGGACGATCTGTCCCTTGGCCGGAAGCCGGTGGGGGATTTTCTTGGCCAAATACCCAGCCTCCCGGAGCTTCGTAATGTCCTTCTCCTTGACGGAGGAGACCATCCACTTGCCCCGGGCTCCGGATCCGGACATGGTTGGAGTGCTTTCTTGGGGCGGAAAAGATGAGAACTTGGGCGCTGGAGCTCGAGAATGGGGGGAGGCAGAGAGAGAGAAGGCATGAGTGAAACGGGTAAATCCTTATCTCTTTATAAAGGTAGTGAATATCAAGCGCCTCCCCACTCGCCTTAAAACTCGCCTATTCCCCAAGGGCCGTGCAGATGGCATGGTTGGGTTACCCACACCCGTATTGATGAGAATCCCGCAATAAGGGGACACGATCTCTGCTTTGACAAGACGTGCCAATGAAACCGCATCTCGAAATATGGAGCGGCAGGCTAAAAAGGGTTCGAAATAATGGCCGGGCAGCGATGTAATGTCACACTACAAAAAGTTGTCAGCGGATTGGACTCGTGAAATACTATACTCTCCGCGGTTGTGTGTGGTATTTGTTTTTCAGAGCCGGACACGTTTTCTCTATTCGAAGGATGCTTTGGAGTATTCGGAGGAGGAACCCGTCTTGCAATGCTGAAGACAATCTGCGCGCCGGACACCTCATCAGTGAAGCCTGATTCAGGGGCTACTGAGGGAGTCCTGGATTAGGGGTCCTCGGCCGTCCGGCCTGTGTGATGTGGGCAGGACTGATGGGCTATGAAGATACAAGACAGAAGACTTCTTCCCATGTTCGGATGGGACTCTCCTTTGTGTGGATGGCAAGCTTGGCGTTCGGATATGTAGATTCCTTTCTCTGTAACCGACTTTGTACAACCCTAGTCCCCTCCAGTGTCTATATAAACCGGAGGGCTTAGTCCGTAGAGGCAATCATAATCATACAGGCTAGACTTCTCGGGTTTTAGCCATTCCGATCTCGTGGTAGATAAACTCTTGTAATACTTATATCATCAAGATCAATCAAGAAGGAAGTAGGGTATTACCTCCATAGCGAGGGCCCGAACCTGGGTAAACATCATGTCCCCCGCCTCCTGTTACCATCAACCTCAGACGCATAGTTCGGGACCCCCTACCCGAGATCCGCCGGTTTTGACACCGACAAGGACCTCGTCAATATAATTCTCCGGCCGCCAGTGCTCTTTCCCTTCAGGCGGCCCTGCAGTTGCAATGTCGGTGACCTTCATATTTGCCCACCGCACCTTGACACGGGCAAAGGCCATCCGAGCACCCTCAATACAGGACGACCGCTTGAGGGCATCGATCCGAGGAAGCGCCTCAACTAGCCGCTGCACGAGTCCGAAGTGACTATTTGCGATGGACTCGGTTGGCCACAGGCGGATTATAACATCCTTCATGGTCAATCCGGCCACCCTGTGCAGCTCGGACAGCTGCTTCAGCTGGTCGCTCAGGGCCACGGGAAGTTCTGGCACAAGGTACTACGACCAGAAAAACTTCTCCGTCGAGCTTCCCTCTTCGGCTCAAAAGAATGCGGCGGCATATGAAATGCTGCAGATCAGCAAAGGTGCCAGGAGAACTCCAAACCCTGGTCAGTAAAAATATACCTCTTACTACTATATCTACTCTGTATTATAAAGGCCTTACCAGCCGCAATATGCTTCGCCTCTTCTATCTCCTGGTGAGTGCCCTGGGCTTCAACCCGGGTCTCCTTCAAACTCTCGAGAGCTTTGGTGAGCTCGGAGGCCTGCTCCGAACTCTTCTGCTCCAAGGACTCACACCTTGCGATGGCATCCTTGAGCTCCTGCTCTATTTCTTCCACCCGCGCTTCGTGTCCTCGACGGGTGGTTTGCTCTTGCTCCAGAGCCTTGACCGCCTTGTCCGCGGCCACCCTGTTTGCCTTTGCCTCCTTCTTGGCCCTGTCAAGGGCACCCTTGAGGGACTCGACCTCGGCCGTGCCAACTGCAAGTATATCCATAACATCCTTAGTCCGTTTCAAACTGATTACACATAAACATAATTTCCGGATATACTGATACACGACACACCTTGGGTTTCTTCGAACCGTTTGTTGGTCCGGTCGAGTTCCTCATCAGATAGCTGGAGCTTCCGATTGAGCTCGGCAATTTCAGCGGCCTGGGCAGTAGCCGCTAGCTTTGAAGCCTATCAAACATAAAAAACAGTGCGTGACATACTTATTAATAATCCTCTATTCGGATTGTCTTAATCCGGACAGAGTCTCAGGGGCTATTTTCTACATATGGGCTTCGCCTCACACGCACATACCTAGAATACTTATGAAAACATAATGCTGCCTACCTCAAAGCCTGCTAGCAGACTGTGGAAGGCTTCATTCAGCCCGCTCTTTGCAGACTGAACCTTTTCCATAGCCGCACCCATAAGGGTGCGGTGTTCTTCTACAACGGAGGCACGTTCCAGTGCCTCCCTCATACTGTCAGCGGCCTCCGGGTTGGCTAAGGCCGCCGACGGAGCTCTTGCTCCCCCGCTCTCCTTCGAAGGGGGATGCTGATCCGAAACCGGTACTGTATTGGTCTCCGGGACGGTGTTTGGCGAGGGTCCAGACTGCTGAAGTCCTTCGCCCTCGATGGTTGTGGGGATCGCCGTGTCCCGCTCTGCAACGCCCGAGGTGTTGTCCCTGGGCGACTTCTGGACTGTTTTGTCCACCCCTCCCCAGCGAGGAGATGGTCTTTGGGACGACACCTCGGTGTCCTCCATAGCAGGGGTGGAGAGGGCACGGGATAGGCCGTCACTCTCCGCCTCCCCGGTGGCCAAAGAGTTCCCCGTTGAAGAATAGGGGACTGGGATCTCGCGCGGAGGGCTGAAAAGTATAAAGGAGGATGAGCACGATGAAGTCAGATTTAAATAATTGAATGAGTGAATTTCTAAAATTTACGTCTCGGCCAGGGCTTCTCCCTTTGGGCCCGCCCCGGACTGTGTCTAGATGCTGTGTCCGAACTGTCCGAGAGGAACTGTCCGAGGGGAGTCGCTCTCCACCTCCTCATCATCCTCCTCCCCCTCTTCTTCGTCCTCGTCGTCCTCGTGAGAGGAGACGGGCTCTACCTCTTCCGACACTGTAGTTGGAGGGCCATTGCAGCGGCGCCTGTTCTTGGACCCTTTGCTCTCCTTCTTAGCTTTCTTCTCCGGCGGCTGATAAGGCGCCGGAACCACATCTTCTCCAGCTGAGGAGTAACTGGGTTTTCGGGCAACAGGGCCAGACACTTGATCCAATCCGACTTCTTGGTCCAACCCTGCAACAAGAGATGGGTTGATGAGTTCAGCATAGACCGAATATGTGTGTAAACATATGACTAGATATGTCTTCGGGGGAACCGAACACTTACTGGAGAGTCCGGATACGCGATGCTGATACCCATGTCTTCGGTCTCCATGGGCCAGCTGCTCTTCTACGCCTTTAAAAGCATCTTCCACAGCCCTCCGTGCGTGGCGCTGAAGAAGTGCTCCAGCGTCCGTGGATCCTCCGGCTTGAATTCCCACATGGGAGAAGCTTGGCACTGGCAGGGGAGAATACAGCGACAAAGCATGATCTGTATCATGTTGGTTAAACCAACATTATTTCCCAACAAATTGGTGATGCGCGTTTGCAGTGCCAGCACCTCCGTCTGGGACCCCCGGTCGATGCCCTTCTCGTTCCAGGAAGTGAGCCTCATGGGGGGTCCGGATCTGAACTCCGGGATAGCCGCCCAGTTGGGGTGGCGGTTCTGTAATGTAGAACCACTCTTGTATCTCCACGGTGTCCACAAAGGCCCCCTTGGGCCAAGTGGTGTTCGGCAGCTTGCTAATCATAGCCTCGCCGCAGTCCGCATGCTGCCCGTCGACCACCTCCGGCTGTTGGAAATATGCCCTAGAGGCAATAATAAAAGTATTATTATATTTCAATGTTCATGATAATTGTCTTCTGTTCATGCTATAACTGTATTATCCGGAAATCGTAATACACGTGTGAACACTTAGACCACAATATGTCCCTAGTGAGCCTCTAGTTGACTAGCTCGTTGTGATCAATAGATAGTCATGGTTTCCTGACTATGGACATTGGATGTCGTTGATAACGGGATCACATCATTAGGAGAATGATGTGATGGACAAGACCCAATCCTAAGCATAGCATAAAAGATCGTATAGTTCGTTTGCTAGAAGCTTTGCCAATGTCAAGTATCTCTTCCTTCGACCATGAGATCGTGTAACTCCCGGTTACCGTAGGAGTGCCTTGGGTGTATCAAACGTCACAACGTAACTGGGTGACTATAAAGGTGCATTACAGGTATCTCCGAAAGTATCTGTTGGGTTGACACGGATCGAGACTGGGATTTGTCACTCCGTATGACGGAGAGGTATCTCTGGGCCCACTCGGTAATGCATCATCATAATGAGCTCAAGGTGACCAAGGTGTTGGCCACGGGATCATGCATTACGGTACGAGTAAAGTGACTTGCCGGTAACGAGACTGAACAAGGTATTGGGATACCGACGATCGAGTCTCGGGCAAGTAACGTACCGACTGACAAAGGGAATTGCATACAGGGTTTGATCGAATCCTCGACATCGTGGTTCAACCGATGAAATCATCGAGGAGCATGTGGGAGCCAACATGGGTATCCAGACCCCGCTGTTGGTTATTGCCCGAGAGTCGTCTCGGTCATGTCTGCGTGTCTCCCGAACCCGTAGGGTCTACACACTTAAGGTTCGGTGACGCTAGGGTTATTAGGAAGACTAGTACGTGACTACCGAATATTGTTCGGAGTCCCGGATGAGATCCCGGACGTCACGAGGAGTTCCGGAAGGGTCCGGAGGTAAAGATTTATATATGGGAAGTTGTTAAAAGGACACCGGAAAGTTTCGGGGGCATACTGGTATTGTACCGGGGCCACCGGAAGGGTTCCGGGGGTCCACCGGGAGGGGCCACCCCTCCCGGGGGGCCACTTGGGCTGCGTGGGGAGGTGGCCAGCCCCTGGTGGGCTTGGCGCACCCCCTCCCCTGGGCCCTTGCGCCTAGGGTTGAGGGGGGAACCCTAGAGGGGGCGCCCCCCTTGCTTGGGGGGCAAGTCTCCCCTCCCCTTGGCCGCCGCCCCCCTCTAGATGGGATCTAGAGGGGCCGGCCCCCTTCTCCCTTTCCCCTATAAATAGAGGGGTGAGGGGAGGGCAGCCGCACCCAAGCCAAGGCGCAGCCCTCCCCTCCCCAACACCTCTCCTCCTCCGTTGTGTGCTCGGCGAAGCCCTGTCGGAGTACTGCTTCTCCACCATCACCACGCCGTCGTGCTGGCGGTGGAGCTGTCTTCCTCAACCTCTCCTTCCTCCTTGCTGGATCAAGACGGAGGAGACGTCACCCGTACCATACGTGTGTTGAACGCGGAGGTGCTGTCCGTTCAGCACTTGGTCATCGGTGATTCGAATCACGTCGAGTACGACTACATCATCACC
Organism: Triticum timopheevii; assembly: GCA_963921465.1. Taxonomy (NCBI): domain Eukaryota; kingdom Viridiplantae; phylum Streptophyta; class Magnoliopsida; order Poales; family Poaceae; genus Triticum; species Triticum timopheevii. Next base: position 203,468,307 of record OY997270.1, read on the forward strand.
TTGCAAGCTTCCGCACGCGATCTACAAGTGGTATGTAGATGCAAACTCTCTCCCTTGACTCGTTGCTTAGATGAACTCATAGATGGATCTTGGTGAAACCGTAGGAAATTTTTTAATTTTCTGCAACGTTCTCCAACAGTGGCATCATGAGCTAGGTCTATGCGTAGTTCTCTAATGCACGAGTAGAACACAATTTGTTGTGGGCGTTGATCTTGTCATCTTACTTGCCTCTACTAGTCTTTTCTTGCTCAACGGTATTGTGGGATGAAGCGGCCCGGACCAACCTTACACGTACGCTTACGTGAGACCGGTTCCACCGACTGACATGCACTAGTTGCATAAGGTGGCTGGCGGGTGTCTGTCTCTCCCACTTTAGTTGGAGCGGATTCGATGAACAAGGCCCTTATGAAGGGTAAATAGAAGTTGACAAAATCACGTTGTGGTGATTCATAGGTAAGAAAACGTTCTTGCTAGAACCCAATCGCAGCCACGTAAAAGATGCAACAACAATTAGAGGACGTCTAACTTGTTTTTGCAGCGATTGATCAAGTGATGTGATATGGCCAGAAGTTGTGATGAATGATGAATTGTGATGTATGAGATCATGTTCTTGTAATAGGATTCACGACTTGCATGTCGATGAGTATGACAACCGGCAGGAGCCATAGGAGTTGTCTTTATTTTTTGTATGACCTGCGTGTCATTGAAGAACGCCATGTAAACTACTTTACTTCATTGCTAAACGCGTTAGTCATAGAAGTAGAAGAGGTCGTTGGCGTGACAACTTCATGAAGACACGATGATGGAGATCATGATGATGGAGATCATGGTGTCAAGCCGGTGACAAGATGATCATGGAGCCCCGAAGATGGAGATCAATGGAGCTTTATGATATTGGCCATATCATGTCACAACTATATAATTGCATGTGATGTTTATTATGCTTTTACATCTTGTTTACTTAGGACGACGATAGTAAATAAGATGATCCCTTACAAAATTTCAAGAAGTGTTCTCCCCTAACTGTGCACCGTTGCTACAGTTCGTCGCTTCTAAGCACCACGTGATGATCGGGTGTGATGGATTCTTACGTTCACATACAACGGGTGTAAGACAGTTTTACACAGCGAAAACACTTAGGGTTAACTTGACGAGCCTAGCATGTGCAGACATGGCCTCGGAACACGGAGACTGAAAGGTCGAACACGAGTCGTATGGAAGATACGATCAACATGAAGATGTTCACCGATGGTGACTAGTCCGTCTCACGTGATGATCGGACACGGGCTAGTCGACTCGGATCGTGTAACACTTAGATGACTAGAGGGATGTCTAATCTAAGTGGGAGTTCATAATTTGATTAGAACTTTATTATCATGAACTTAGTCTAAAACCTTTGCAAATATGTCTTGTAGATCAATGGCCAACGCTAATGTCAACATGAACTTCAATGCGTTCCTAGAGAAAACCAAGCTGAAAGATGATGGCAGCAACTATACGGACTGGGTCCGGAACCTGAGGATCATCCTCATAGCTGCCAGGAAACAATATGTCCTAGAAGGACCGCTAGGTGCCGCTCCCGTCCCAGAGAACCAAGACGTTATGAACGCTTGGCAAACTCGTGCTGATGATTACTCCCTCGTTCAGTGCGGCATGCTTTACAGCTTAGAACCGGGGCTCCAAAAGCGTTTTGAGCACCACGGAGCATATGAGATGTTCGAAGAGCTGAAACTAGTTTTCCAAGCTCATGCCCGGGTCGAGAGATATGATGTCTTTGACAAGTTCTACAGTTGTAAGATGGAGGAAAACAGTTCTGTCAGTGAGCACATCCTAAAGATGTCTGGGTTGCACAACCGTATGACCCAGCTGAACATAAACCTCCCAGATGAGGCGGTCATTGACAGAATCCTCTAGTCGCTCCCACCAAGCTACAAGAGCTTTGTGATGAACTACAACATGCAGGGGATGGTAAAGACCATTCCTGAAGTGTTCTCGATGCTGAAGTCAGCAGAGGCTGAAATCAAAAAGGAACATCAAGTGTTGATGGTCAATAAGACCACTAAGTTCAAGAAGGGCAAGGGTAAGAAGAACTTCAAGAAGGACGGCAAAGATGTTGCCACGCCCGGTAAGCCTGTTGCCGGGAAGAAGTCAAAGAATGGACCCAAGCCTGAGACTGAGTGCTTTTATTGCAAGGGGAAGGGTCACTGGAAGCGGAACTGCCCCAAATACTTAGCGGATAAGAAGGCCGGCAACACCAAAGGTATATTTGATATACATGTAATTGATGTGTACCTTACCAGTACTCGTAGTAACTCTTGGGTATTTGATACCGGTGCCGTTGCTCATATTTGTAACTCACAGCAGGAGCTGCGGAATAAACGGAGACTGGCGAAGGACGAGGTGACGATGCGCGTCGGGAATGGTTCCAGAGTCGATGTGATCGCCGTCGGCATGTTGCCTCTACATTTACCTACGGGATTAGTTTTGAACCTTAATAATTGTTATTTAGTGCCATGTTTGAGCATGAACATTGTATCTGGATCTCGTTTAATACGAGATGGCTACTCATTTAAGTCTGAGAATAATGGTTGTTCGATTTATATGAGAGATATGTTTTATGGTCATGCTCCGATGGTCAATGGTTTATTCTTAATGAATCTCGAGCGTAATATTACACATGTTCATAGTGTGGATGCCAAAAGATGTAAAGTTGATAACGATAGTCCCACATACTTGTGGCACTGCCGCCTTGGTCACATTGGTGTCAAGCGCATGAAGAAGCTCCATGCTGATGGACTTTTAGAGTCTCTTGATTATGAATCGTTTGACACATGCGAACCATGCCTTATGGGCAAAATGACCAAGACTCCGTTCTCCGGAACAATGGAGCGAGCAACCAACTTGTTGGAAATCATACATACCGATGTGTGCGGTCCAATGAGCGTTGAGGCTCGCGGAGGATATCGTTATGTTCTCACTCTCACTGATGACTTGAGTAGATATGGGTATGTCTACTTAATGAAACACAAGTCTGAGACTTTTGAAAAGTTCAAGGAATTTCAGAGTGAGGTGGAGAATCAACGTGACCGAAAGATAAAGTTCCTACGATCAGATCGTGGAGGAGAATACTTAAGTCACGAATTTGGTACACACTTAAGGAAATGTGGAATCGTTTCACAACTCACGCCGCCTGGAACACCTCAGCGAAACGGTGTGTCCGAACGTCGTAATCGCACTCTATTGGATATGGTGCGGTCTATGATGTCTCTTACCGATTTACCGCTATCATTTTGGGGATACGCTCTAGAGACAGCTAAATTCACTTTAAATAGGGCACCGTCTAAATCCGTTGAGACGACACCGTATGAATTATGGTTTGGGAAGAAACCTAAGCTGTCGTTTCTAAAAGTTTGGGGATGCGATGCTTATGTCAAGAAACTTCAACCTGAAAAGCTCGAACCCAAGTCGGAAAAATGCGTATTCATAGGATACCCTAAGGAAACTGTCGGGTATACCTTCTACTTAAGATCCGAAGGCAAGATCTTTGTTGCCAAGAACGGATGCTTTCTGGAAAAAGAGTTTCTCTCGAAAGAAGTAAGTGGGAGGAAAGTAGAACTCTATGAAGTACTACCTCTCGAACGGGAAAGTGGTGCAGCGCAGGAAACCGTTCCTGTGATGCCCACGCCAGCTGAAGAGGAAAACAATGATGATGATCAAGGTACTTCGGATCAAGTTGCTACTGAACCTCGAAGGTCCACAAGGACACGTTCCGCACCAGAGTGGTACGGCAACCCTGTCATGGAAATCATGTTGTTAGACAACAATGAACCTTCGAACTATGAAGAAGCAATGGCGGGCCTGGATTCCAACAAATGGCTTGAAGCCATGAAATCCGAGATAGAATCCATGTATGAAAACAAAGTATGGACTTTGACAGACTTGCCCGATGATCGGCGAGCGATAGAAAACAAATGGATTTTTAAGAAGAAGACGGACACAGATGGTAATGTTACCATCTATAAAGCTCGACTTGTCGCTAAGGGTTATCGACAAGTTCAAGGGATTGACTACGACGAGACATTCTCTCCCGTAGCGAAGCTGAAGTCCGTCCGAATCATGTTAGCAATTGCCGCATACTATGATTATGAGATATGGTAGATGGACGTCAAAACGGCATTCCTTAACGGACATCTTAAGGAAGAGCTGTATATGATGCAGCCGGAAGGTTTTGTCGATCCTCAGAACGCTAACAAAGTATGCAAGCTCCAGCGATCCATTTATGGACTGGTGCAAGCATCTCGGAGTTGGAACATTCGCTTTGATGAGATGATCAAAGCGTTTGGGTTTATGCAGACTTATGGAGAAGCCTGCGTTTACAAGAAAGTGAGTGGGAGCTCTGTAGCATTTCTCCTATTATATGTAGATGACATACTCTTGATGGGAAATGATACAAAACTTCTGGACAGCATTAAGGCCTACTTGAACAAGTGTTTTTCAATGAAGGACCTTGGAGAAGCTGCTTATATATTAGGCATCAAGATCTATAGAGATAGATCGAGACGCCTCATAGGTCTTTCACAGAGCACATACCTTGATAAGATTTTGAAGAGGTTCAAAATGGATCAGTCCAAGAAGGGGTTCTTGCCTATGTTACAAGGTGTGAGATTGAGCTCGGCTCAGTCACCGACCATGGCAAAAGATAAAGAAGAGATGAGTGTCATCCCCTATGCTTCAGCCATAGGATCTATTATGTATGCCATGCTGTGTACCAGACCCGATGTAAACCTTGCCGTAAGTTTGGTTGCAAGATACCAAAGTAATCCCGGCAAGGAACACTGGACAGCGGTCAAGAATATCCTGAAGTACCTGAAAAGGACAAAGGACATGTTTCTCGTTTATGGAGGAGACGAAGAGCTCGTCGTAAAGGGTTACGTCGACGCTAGCTTCGACTCAGATCTGGATGATTCTAAGTCACAAACCGGATACATATATATGTTGAATGGTGGAGCAGTAAGCTGGTGCAGCTGCAAGCAAAGCGTCGTGGCGGGATCTACGTGTGAAGCGGAGTACATGGCAGCCTCGGAGGCAGCGCATGAAGCGATTTGGGTGAAGGAGTTCATCACCGACCTAGGAGTCATACCCAATGCGTCGGGGCCGATCAAACTCTTCTGTGACAACACTGGAGCTATTGCCCTTGCCAAGGAGCCCAGGTTTCACAAGAAGACCAGGCACATCAAGCGTCGTTTCAACTCCATCCGTGAAAATGTTCAAGATGGAGACATAGAGATTTGCAAAGTGCACACGGATCTGAATGTCGCAGATCCGTTGACTAAACCTCTCTCGCGTGCAAAACATGATCAACACCAGAACTCTACGGGTGTTCGATTCATCACAATGTAACTAGATTGGTGACTCTAGTGCAAGTGGGAGACTGTTGGAAATATGCCCTAGAGGCAATAATAAAAGTATTATTATATTTTAATGTTCATGATAATTGTCTTTTGTTCATGCTATAACTGTATTATCCGGAAATCGTAATACACGTGTCCGGACCACAATATGTCCCTAGTGAGCCTCTAGTTGACTAGCTCGTTGTGATCAATAGATAGTCATGGTTTCTTGACTATGGACATTGGATGTCGTTGATAACGGGATCACATCATTAGGAGAATGATGTGATGGACAAGACCCAATCCTAAGCATAGCATAAAAGATCGCATAGTTCGTTTGCTAGAAGCTTTGCCAATGTCAAGTATCAAACGTCACAACGTAACTGGGTGACTATAAAGGTGCATTACAGGTATCTCCGAAAGTATCTGTTGGGTTGACACGGATCGAGACTGGGATTTGTCACTCCGTATGACGGAGAGGTATCTCTGGGCCCACTCGGTAATGCATCATCATAATGAGCTCAAGGTGACCAAGGTGTTGGCCACGGGATCATGCATTACGGTACGAGTAAAGTGACTTGCCGGTAACGAGACTGAACAAGGTATTGGGATACCGACGATCGAGTCTCGGGCAAGTAACGTACCGACTGACAAAGGGAATTGCATACAGGGTTTGATCGAATCCTCGACATCGTGGTTCAACCGATGAAATCATCGAGGAGCATGTGGGAGCCAACATGGGTATCCAGACCCCGCTGTTGGTTATTGCCCGAGAGTCGTCTCGGTCATGTCTGCGTGTCTCCCGAACCCGTAGGGTCTACACACTTAAGGTTCGGTGACGCTAGGGTTATTAGGAAGACTAGTACGTGACTACCGAATGTTGTTCGGAGTCCCAGATGAGATCCTGGACGTCACGAGGAGTTCCGGAAGGGTCCGGAGGTAAAGATTTATATATGGGAAGTTGTTAAAAGGACACCGGAAAGTTTCGGGGGGCATACCGGTATTGTACCGGGGCCACCGGAAGGGTTCCGGGGGTCCACCGGGAGGGGCCACCCCTCCCGGGGGGCCACTTGGGCTGCGTGGGGAGGTGGCCAGCCCCTGGTGGGCTTGGCGCACCTCCTCCCCTGGGCCCTTGCGCCTAGGGTTGAGGGGGGAACCCTAGAGGGGGCGCCCCCCCCCCTTGCTTGGGGGGCAAGTCCCCCCTCCCCTTGGCCGCCGCCCCCCTCTAGATGGGATCTAGAGGGGCCGGCCCCCTTCTCCCTTTCCCCTATAAATAGAGGGGTGAGGGGAGGGCAGCCGCACCCAAGCCAAGGCGCAGCCCTCCCCTCCCCAACACCTCTCCTCCTCTGTTGTGTGCTCGGCGAAGCCCTGTCGGAGTACTGCTTCTCCACCATCACCACGCCGTCGTGCTGCCGGTGGAGCTGTCTTCCTCAACCTCTCCTTCCTCCTTGCTGGATCAAGACGGAGGAGATGTCACCCGTACCGTACGTGTGTTGAACGCGGAGGTGCTGTCCGTTCAGCACTTGGTCATCGGTGATTCGAATCACGTCGAGTACGACTACATCATCACCTTGCAAGCTTCCGCACGCGATGTACAAGTGGTATGTAGATGCAAACTCTCTCCCTTGACTCGTTGCTTAGATGAACTCATAGATGAACTCCTTTAATTTTCTGCAACGTTCTCCAACACCGGCTGCACGTTGAAGACCTTGAGCCATAAGCCTAAGTGTGGCCTGACGCGGAGGAGGGCCTCACACATAACTATGAACATCGATATGTGGAGAAAGGAGTTTGGGGCTAGATCATGGAAATCTAGCCCGTAGTAGTACATAAGTCTGCGGACGAACTGATGGAGTGGGAAACCTAACCCTCTGAGGAAATGGGGAAGAAATACAACCCGTTCGCCGGGCCCCGGAGTGGGAAGGACTTGACCTTCAAAGGGGAGCCGGTGCTTGATTTCGGTGGTGAGGTACCCTGCACTCCGGAGGTCTGCTATGTTCTCCTCCGTCACGGAGGAGGCCTCCCACTTGCCTTTGGAGCCAACTCCGACCATGGTCGGAGTAGGTGGTGGTGGTGGTGGTGAGAAAGACAAATACTTTGCGAGCGCAGAGAGCTGGGGAGATTGGAAGGCTGAGGAGATGTGAAGGCGTGGGAAGGAAAGTGGGGGCCCTTGCCCTCTTATAGGCAGTAAAAATACCAGCCACCCCCCACTCGTGCCTTGAATCTCGCCTGTTCCCGATGGATGCATGCACCGTGAACGATTGGATTACCCAAACGTCATTGATATGCAATCCCGTGTCAAGTGGGCACGATCTCTGTTTCAACGAGACGTGTCAATGAGGCGTGACCTCAAAGCGCGAAATGTGGGGCGTGAAAACGGTTCAAAATGACGAAGGTTCGAGTCTGACACTTCGTGGAAAGAGTTGTCAGTAAAATACACCGTTCTCCCTTTTTATTTTTTATGTATGTATCCTGCCTTTGCGGCTAAGGGTTGTGTTTGTTGTGAGGCTGGATACAATCCTTTTTTACAGAAGAAAGCCAGTATGTATTCTTTATGGAACCTGCCTTGCAATGACGAAGACAATCTGAGCACCGAATATATCATCATTGAAGACTCGTTCAGGGGCTACTGTGGGAGTCCTAGATTTGGGGGTCCTCGGGCGTCCGATCTACTGATGTGGGCCGGACTGATGGGCCGTCAAGATACAAGATAGAAGATTATCCCTTGTGTCCGGTGGGGACTCTCATATGTGTGGATGACAAGTATAGGTGCCCGGATATGTTATTCCTTTCTGTAAAACCAGCTTTGTGGATTAGATCGGAGGCAGGATCACAACATTGCTAGGCTAGCTGTCTAGGGTAGCCGAATCGATCTCATGGTAGATCAAGTCTTGTAACCCCTATACCCTCGAATATAATCAAGCAGGAGTAGGGTTTTACCTCCATTAAGAGGTCCCGAACCTGGGTAAACATTGTGTCCCTTCTCCATTGTTACTGTTGATCTTCAGACGCACAGCTTGGGCCCCCTACCCGAGATCTGCCGGTTTTGACACCGACAGATGGCGAGATTGTCGATGCGGTCGCTCATTGCTTGTTGTTCTTGATGTATAGCTTGTTGTGCACCGAAGAGGTGGCTCTTGGTGACGTAGGAGGACATGTCATCATCTTGCGTGATGAAGAGTGGGTTGGTAGAAGAACTTGGCCTATCCATCATTCCAAGCAAATATGTGAGTGGGAGAAAGAGAAGAACTTATACCAAATGTACCTTGGCCGATGTTGAAGATGGATCAATGATCACTCAAATGTGTAACAAGGAAATAGCGCAATTGGTACCAATTCTTGTCAGTTCTCACACCTACACAAATAAAGCTTATAGTGGAGCTCGGTTAGGATGGTGGCAAAAAATTTATGCAATTGTTAGTGAGACTCAATGATGTTGAAAAAGATTTGCAAATTAGCAAATGCAACTAGTAGACCAAGCAAGTATTGGTACACGGAAACACACATGCGAATTGATAAGTGGGGTTATGCAAACCAAAGATGAGCTCAAAATGTGGAATCCACGAAAAATGCTCTTGTTGCACAACTCTAGAGAGACACTAGCAAGCACCAGATTAGCCAACCATTCAGGGTGAAACACTTTGACTATAAACCCAGCAGCCAACAGCCGGGCTACCTCTTCACCAATTGCCTTGCGTCTTTCTTCATTAAAGCGACGAAGAAATTGCTTGACCAGTTTAAACTTGGGATCAATACTAAGAGTGTGCTCAGCGAGTTCCCTCGGTACACCTGGCATGTCAGAGGGCTTCCATGCAAAAATGTCCCGGTTCTCACGGATGAAATCGATGAGCGCGCTTTCCTATTTCGGATCCAGATTCATGCTGATGCTGAACTGCTTGGACGAATCGCCAGGCACGAAGTCAACAAGCTTAGTCTCATCAGCCGGTTTGAAATGTAGGGTTGGGTCATGCTCAGTGGTGGGCTTCTTCAGAGGGGTCATATCTGCCGGATCAACATTTTCCTTATAAAACTTTAGCTCGCACAAACCGACTCAACATAAGCCGCATCACCTTCCTTGCAATCCAAAGCGATTTTTCGACTTCCATGAACCGTGATAGTCCCTTTATGACCCGACATCTTGAGCTGTAAGTAAATATAACAAGGCCTCGCCATAAATTTTGCATAAGCCGGTCGCCCAAACAGTGCGTGATACGGGCTCTGGATTCTCACCGCCTCAAAGGTCAATGTCTCAGACCGGGAGTCATGTTCATCACCGAACACAACTTCCAATGCGATCTTACCTACTGGATATGCCGATTTACCTGGTACCACACCATGAAAAACAGTGTTGGACGGTTTAAGACTCTTGTCTGTCAACCCCATGTGACGGAAGGTCTCATAATACAGAATGTTGATGCTGCTTCCTCCATCCATGAGTACCTTGGTGAACTTATAGCCTCCCACCTGAGGCGCCACCACCAAAGCCAGCTGACCCAGATTGTCAACCTAGGGCGGATGATCCTCCCTACTCCACACAATAGGCTGTTCGGACCACCGCAGATAACGTGGAACTGCCGGTACAACAGTATTGACTGCCCTCTTGTGAAGCTTTTGATCACGCTTGGACAAACTAGTGGTGAATACATGATACTGCCCCACCATTCAACTGCTTTGGGTGACTCTGGTAACCCGACTGCTGCTGATTCCCTTGATTATTCTGCTGGTTATTACCACCTTGGTTGTTCTGGTTGCCATGATTATTCTGAAACCCAGAGTTTGAACCGCCGCCACCATGGAAACCTGGACCTGAACCGCCCGATGGACCCTGATCATACCGGAAAAGATCAGAGTTTTTGAACTCCTTCATAATGTTACAATCCTTCCAGAGATGCGTTGCAGGAGCCTCCTTGGTCCCATGCTTTGGACAGGGCTGATTCAACAAACGCTCCAGATTCATCGCCCCGCCGTGCTGGGGCGGTTTACCTTTTCGGCGCTGCACATTAGCGTTAGCCACAAAATCTGAATCCGCTTTATGCTTACCATTATTCCCATGGCCTCCTTGGTTGTGCTGCTGTCCCTTTGCACCGCCATTCTTCTTTCCCTTCTCCGGTTTCTCATTATCAGAATCGGGATCCTTGGTATTATCAGAATCGGCATACTTTACCAAGGCTGCCATGAGGGTTCCCATGTCGTTGTAGTGGCGCTTGAGCCGTCCCAACTTCATCTTCAGTGACTTAAACCGGCAATTGCGCTCCAGTGTTATAATCGCTTGACCAGCGTTAATCCGGTCGGACGAGTGCAAAACTTCTGAAACCCGGCGTACCCAATGAGTTGTGGACACGTTCTCCCCTTGAACACAAGCATCCAGATCCACAATGGACATGGGCTGTTTGCACGTGTCTTTGAAATTGGCTATAAACCGGGCCTTCAACTGATCCGATGACTCGATGGAATTAGCTGGCAGATTTTTCAACCAAGTACGGGCTGTTCCTTCCAACATCATCGTGAAGTACTTTGCACAGGCCGCTTCATCTACATCCAGCATTTCCATTGCCATCTCATAACTCTCAACCCACGCCTCAGGTGTCTGATCCGCCGTGTAGTTAGGTACTTTGCGTGGACCCTTGAAATCTTTGGGTAGACGCACATTACGGAGAGCCGGAATGAGACACGGCACTCCCCAAGAACTGAAGGCAAGCGCGGTGCATCGGTCAACTGACGCTGCTGGCTGAACCGGGGCGGGTTGATAACGACCCAAAGCGGCATCCCTTCGTGCCCTGCCATGATCCACCACATCTTGAGCATTGCGATGCTGCGCGCTGCTAGACACCTCCGGTTCATCCATACACCTGCTATAACTTGGGCTCGGACGAGGGGTTGAATGAATTCTATCCCGGCTATATGAATAAGCCTGCTGCTGCACCACGGCGGTTTGAAGAAGGTCTCTCGCCCGCCGCGTCTCAACTGCTGCTATTGAATCACCCTCCATCGGAATGGCTGCCAGGCGTGAGGCTGCGGCAATCATGTTATCCAGAGGGCTATAGAAGTGACCCGGTGGTGTAGACACGTATTGCGGTGGGTTATCTGTTCGTCGGGGTGGCCCCGTTATCCGTAGTTGATCCGGAGCTGTCCTAGGCGCCTCAGTCCGGTTTGCGGCTGCCGGATTGCTCGGCCCAGCGCCCGGTGTCTGAAAGAGATTTAACCCTTCGTAAACCGGCGGTAGACGTGACCGGTACTTCCTTCGCATTACATCCTCTGATGCGGTCCGATCCAGCATGAGCTAGTAATTCTGTGCCTGTATCCGCTGTGATTGGGCATCCAGAACGGCCCGTTCTTCAACCATCCTAGTATCCTTATCTGCCAGGTCCTCCTTAGCCTGTGCTATTTGGTCCTTCAGTTTCGCAACGTCCGCATTGTGCTGATCCCGCGTTTCCGGGGTGACTGTCGCGGTTAACAAGGTCGCCCAGGCGTCCATCAAACCGGAGAGGACTTGCACCGGTCGGCGCGCCGGGACTCCTGTCACGGCTGCTGATCCGGTATTCATCGCTGCGGTAGATGAAGACTGCAACATGGGTTGTGTTCCGGCCATGTAAACAGCAACCCGACTTGGCGGTTCAAGGAGGTCCGGAATACTGTTGCCATCGGAATATCCTTCGAACACACCGCTATGAATCTGGTACAAGGACTCAGTTTCTCCAGTGGATGACTCGCCGTCGGAATATACGGCCGTCTCGCCTTTAGACACCGGTTCAGATCCGATCCCATGGACACATCCTACGAATGCACGCTTCACGACGGGCTTAACCCGGGCTAGACTCGCACGCTGAGCCATCTCGACGAGGTCGGTGCAGATGTCCGGCTCAGGGCCCGGTTCGCCGATCTTGCCAATGAAGACATGGATTCCGCCGAAGGGGACCCGGTACCCGTACTCGATCGAGCCGGCCTCGGGGCCCCATCCTTCGTTGTCGATGTAGAGCTTGCCGTGACGACTTTTGGTCATCCGGCCGATCACGTACCCCTTAAGTCCTTTATAGCAGCCCTTCAAGAACTCGACACCATCGTGCGACATCCCCACGGTGGGCGCCAACTATCGTGGAATTAACACGTCAGATGTCCTCATGAAAGGACTTAGTCGTGGATGTAACGCCCCGGATACAACTTTCCATATTCGTAACTCCAACTCTTGCCTTTTCCGGAGATGCGATATGATTTTCCTTCATGGTTGGGTTTTTGTCTTTTGTTGTGCATTTTGTTCATGTCTTGCATCTCATCTCGTGTCATCATTTGCATTGCATCGGCACTTGTTGCCATCTTTGTTTTCATAAAACTTGCATGCGTTCGTAGTTGCGTTCCTCGCTTCTCTCCGTTGCCTTCGTTGAGACCAATCGGGTTTTCGCTTCCCTCTTGACCGTGACCACCTAACCTCTCTTGCCAGCCCGCAGACCCCTCGCGCGCATCCGAAAGTTGTCCCGGACCCAACCCGGGTGTTGTTACCGATGGGCCCGGATCATCCCCTAACATCTACAAAACATCTCTGTTTTCTCTTTTGGACTTCCTAAGCCTATTTTTCTCGGACCGTCTGATTTCGATCCGAGGGTCGAGATAGCCCCTATCCTAATCCACGTGATGTATATATAATCACCCAACCCTAGATCCTAGGCGCCTTGTCCCATCCTTCCATTCCCTCCGCCGCCACCCGACCAAATCCCTTCGCTCTCGGGATCCTCCTCTAGCCAACCACGCGCAGCCATCCCCCTCCTTGCTTTCATCCTCGAGCCAATCCCCTCGCTCGATCCAGCAACCGTCCAAGCCTCCACCTTCCGTCGATCCCAAATCCCTTCGGGCTTCTCTGCGTCGATCCCTGAGCTCCATAGCCACCTCCACACGCCCTCGTCCGCGAGCACATGAGGCTCCTGCCTCCTCCTCGTCGCCTCGCACCTCACCCCGGCGTTCCCGACCGCCTCGTCCCATGCTCGGATCAGCCCCGTCTCGTCCCCATGCCTGGTCACCGTGCCGTTTGTCTTCGTTCAGTCGCGCGCCGGAGCCCCCGCCAAGTTCGGCGCCGCATGCCCCTGCTTCGCAGCGAGCGTCTGCTCGCGTTGACTGCAAGTCCCTCACCGTGCGGTGCCTCTGTTTCGTTCGAGCAGAGACGAAACCACCTTGGCCGCCGCCAGTTCATCGTCCCTTGCCGGATCCGCGACACCTACCTCGACCTGCTCCTTTCCTGGCCAGATCCGCCGCCCTGGAGACCCGCATCGCCAGCCGTCGTCTCTGCCGCCAAGTCCACGCCGTGGCGTCCTCTGCTTCCCCTGCAACGAGCAGCAGCTCGCCCGCACCTTCGCCCATTGACCGATTCGGCTGCTCACATGGGCTGCAACCGCGGGTCGGCTTCCTCCGCGCCAAGGCCCAGCGCGCCCCTTCGCGGCCTGCCCAGCCTCCTCTACACCGAACGACCCAAGGCCACTTGGTGAGCAGTCCCAGATCCAGCGCTCACTAGTCCGGCCCAGTTCCAGTGAATTCGGCCCGTGCATGTTTTTTTCCCTTGTCTGCGATTTTAGCATTATCCACAGGAAACCCGTTTTGCAGAAAACCCCCTAGAGTTCATGCATTTAATAACTCACAAATGGTGCATCATATGTAAATGATTTATATATGTAAAGTGCTTAGAATTTCATCTAGTTTAATAACATCCCATTTTCATCCATGTTTGAAATGTTTAAAATGCTGTTTGTTTAAATTTGCTCAAATGCCATGTTAAAATGTTTTATTTCATAACTAAATAACCGTAGCTCGGTTTTAAATAAACTTTATATGTAAATGGGGTGGAAAAATGCCTAGTTTAACATGGTGCACTTTATTTTGCTGTTTAACAACTTTAAAATATGTTTTAGGGCAGAACAGTACCAAATTCAAAATATGCACATGGGGATTTTCTGGAATTGTTGTTTGTTCTTTCGGCCTCATTTAAACTTGCCTAAATAGTTAGTTTACTTTTGTTACAACCCTTGCCATGTTTCACAACATTTAACATTGTTGTGTACCTAAACGGGAGTGAACTAAATAACTCGATGTGGTGTTTTGTCAATATGCAACTCGTTGCATATTGAGCTCCACTTAACTTGTAGCATTGTTTGTTGCACTTTGCCATGCCATGCCTCATTAAACCGGACATGCATCATACTTGATTGTGCATCATGCCATAATTATGTGATGGTCGTTTACCATGTTGTTTGTTTCTTTCCGGTGTTGCTTCTTAGTTCCGGTAATGTTGCGATTGTGAGGATTCGTTCGACTACTCCCGTTCGTCTTCTTCATGGACTCGTTCTTCTTCCTTGCGGGATTTCAGGCAAGATGACCGCTACCCTGGATCTCACTACTATCATTGCTATGCTAGTTGCTTCGTTCTATCGCTATGCTGCGCTACCTATTACCTGTTTATAAAGCCATCCCATATTGCCATGAACCTCTAACCTTTGACACCTTTCCTATGCAAACCATTGATTGGCTATGTTACCGCTTTGCTCAGCCCCTCTTATAGCGTTGCTAGTTGCAGGTGAAGTTGAAGATTTCTCCATGGTGGATAGGATTTTGGTTGGGATATCACAATATCTCTTATGTTATTAATGCATCTATATATTTGGTAAAGGGTGGAAGGCTCGACCTTATGCCTGGTGTTTTGTTCCACTCTTGCCGCCCTAGTTTCCGTCATACCGGTGTTATGTTCCCGGATTTTGCGTTCCTAACGCGGTCGGGTGATTTATGGGACCCCCTTGACAGTTCGCTTTGAATAAGACTCCTCCAGCAAGGCCCAACTTTGGTTTTACCATTTGCCTCACCTATTACCTTTTTCCCTTGGGAGTCGCGCATCCTAAGGGTCATCTTTATTCAGCCCCCCCGGGCCAATGCTTGTCTAAGTGTTGGTCCAAACTAGAGCCCTTTGCAGCGCCCCCTCAGGGAAACTTGAGGTCTGGTTTTAGTTGTACGGATTGCTCATCCGGTCGTGGCCTGAGACGAGATACGCGCGGCTACTATCAGGATGTCGGCACACCGGGAGGTTTTGCTGGTCTTGTTTTACCATTGTCGAAATGTCTTGTAAACCGGGATTCCGAGACTGATCGGGTCTTCCTGGGAGAAGGTCTATTCCTTCGTTGATCGCGAGAGCTTGTCATGGGCTAAGTTGGGACACCCCTGCAGGGTTTAAACTTTCGAGAGCCGTGCCCGCGGTTATGTGGCAGATGGGAATTTGTTAATGTCCGGTTGTAGATAACTTGACACCAGATCCGAATTAAAACGCATCAACCGTGTGTGTAGCCGTGATGGTCTCTTCTCGGCGGAGTCCGGGAAGTGAACACGGTTTGTGGGTTATGTTTGACGTAAGTAGGAGTTCAGGATCACTTCTTTATCATTGCTAGATGACGACCGTTCCTTTGTTTCTCTTCTCGCTCTCATTTGCGTATGTTAGCCACCATACATTGCTTAGTCGCTGCTGCAACCTCACCACTTTACCCCTTCCTTTCCCATTAAGCTTTGCTAGTCTTGATACCCATGGTAATGGGACTGCTGCGTCCTCGTGGCTCACAGATTACTACAACAACAGTTGCAGGTACATGTTATGCGATGATCATGACGCGAGAGCGATGTTGCTTGTTTTGGAGTTTCTTCTTCTGTTTCTTCGATCAGGGGATAGGTTCTAGGTCGGCAGCCTGGGCTAGCAGGGTGGATATTGTTTGAGTTTCTGTTTATGATTCATCCGTAGTCGGATGTTGCTCTTATGTATTGTGATGTTGTATTCGTGTGGCATTGTATGCCTTTTGTATGTATCCCCATCTATTTATGTAATGTTGATGTAATGATATCCACCTTGCAAAAGCGTTTCAATATGCGGGTCTATCCTTAGTGGGACCTTCGAGTTCCTTTTGGATAGGGTCGCTTATTGGGCGTGACAGTGGAGCCATCGCAACGGGTTAGCTTGAAGGGGTTAAAACGGACAAGGAACACGGGAGTTTATACTAGTTCGGCCCCTTCGATGAAGGTAAAAGCCTACGTCTAGTTGTGATGGGATTGATTGGGTTTCGATGACCAGGGAGTGAAATACGCTTGCCTGAGTCTCGAGTTGTTGTCTGTTATCCCTGAACCGCCGCCGGGTCGTCCCTTTATATACACAGGTTGACGCCCGGCCGGTCTACAGAGCCCCGAGGCCGACTCATACAAAGTGTTCGGCTCGGTCTCTCCTTTCCTAACTTATATTACAAGTTTACATAGTCATGGCGGTTTACCACTATGGGCCCTAATCCGCCTTTGGGCTTAAGGTTTCTAAGCTTCATTAGTAAAACGCTATCTTCTGGATCTTCATGGGCTTCAGCATAGTCGAGGGTGAACCGGGCCCTCCTGGCCGGTTTACACTCAGTAGCTATATCCCCAGCAGACGCCTTCTTCGGGGTTCCAGACAGATATCCGGTCCCGGCGATGCGCCATAGTTCGGCTCCGCCCACTTGATATATCGACCCCTCTCGAGAACGGGGCACAAGACAGAACAACTTCTTCAACAGCGCAAAATGAGGCTCAATGCCCAAAAACAGCTCGCAAAGGGCCATGAAGCCCGTGATATGCAAAATGGAGGCAGGCATAAGGTTGTGCAACTGGAGGCCATAGAACTCCATGAGCACCCGGAGAAACGGATGAATTGGAAATCCGAGCCCTCTTATTAAATAAGAGACAAGGCATACCTGCTCTCCTTTGGAGGGGCTGGGGACGCTCTCCTTTTGCTTTCCACCCTTATAGGTGGCGAGTCCGGCTCGAACAGGGACCATGAAGGCTGGGAGAAGAAATCCCTTGGTTTGGAGCGCCACTAGCTCACTGTGCGGGACGGAGCATCTCTCCCAATCTCCAGGCTGAGGGATGGGAGGGCGAGAGGAGGAGCCGCGTCGACTGTCCATGATGGAATGGATTTCTGTCAGATGCGCTCTGATGAATGCTCGCGAAGGGAGGATGGTGTGATTCGGATCTAGATCCTCGTCTCTTTTATAGGCAGCTCATTTGCACAGCTAAGGGGGTAAATGTAAAAATACCCTAACTTTTCACATTCATTCAACACATGGAAGACGGCCATTATTGGCCATGGAAGCCGAGGAGCGCAATATTCAGAGGAAGCCGAACGCTATTGAACAGGTACACAGGATTTGGAGAAGAACCCGCGTTGCAATGCCGAAGATAATCTACGTGCCGGACTCATCACCATTGAAGCCTGGTTCGGGGGCTACTGAGGGAGTCTCGGATTAGGGGGTGTCCGGATAGCCGAACTATCACCTTTGGCCGGACTCCTGGACTATGAAGATACAAGATTGAAGACTTCGTCCCGTGTCCGGATGGGACTTTCCTTGGCGTGGAAGGCAAGCTTGGTGACACGGATACATAGATGTCCTACCATTGTAACCGACTCTGTGTAACCCTAACCCTCTTCGGTGCCTATATAAACCGGAGGGCTTTAGTCCGTAGGACGAACAACAATCATACCATAGGCTAGCTTCTAGGGTTTAGCCTCTCTGATCTCGTGGTAGATCTACTCTTGTACTACCCATATCATCAATATCAATCAAGCAGGAGTAGGGTTTTACCTCCATCGAGAGGGCCCGAACCTGGGTAAAAACATCGTGTCCCTTGTCTCCTGTTACCATCCGCCTAGACGCACAGTTCGGGACCCCCTACCCGAGATCCGCCGGTTTTGACACCGACACTTATGATGAAACTACTTCTATGCTTGATACTACTGTGCCATTAGGTGAATTTTTTGATGAACAACTTGCTAGGGCTAGAGAGAATGAGATAATTGAAACTGATAATATTGATGAAAGTGATGATGAATATTCTCCCCCTAAATTTGAATTGCTTGTTGTGCCTGAGGGTTATGTTATGGATGAAGAAACTACTATAGATTTTCTTGCTTGTAATGATTGATCTGATCTTAAGAAGTTATTAGCTAAGCTGAAACAAAAGTCTCTAAATGCTAGAATGAAATATGACCCTGCTTTTGCTACTTCACCTATCTGTGTCACTGATAAGGATTATGATTTCTCTGTCGATCCTGAGATAATTACTTTGGTTGAATCTGATCCTTTTTATGGCTATGAATCTGAAACTGTTGTGGCACATCTTACTAAGTTGAATGATATAGCCACCCTATTCACTAATGATGAGAAAACTCGCTACTACTATATCCTTAAAATATTTACGTTCTCATTAAAGGGTGATGCTAAAACATGGTTTAATTCTCTTGATCCTGGTTGTGTGCGTAGTCCCCATGATATGATTTATTACTTCTCTGCTAAATATTTCCCTTCTCATAAGAAACAAGCCGCCTTAAGGGAAATATATAATTTTGTGCAAATTGAAGAAGAGAGTCTCCCACAAGCTTGAGGGAGGCTTCTCCAATTACTTAATGCTTTGCCTGATCATCCTCTTAAGAAAAATGAAATACTTGATATCTTTTATAATGGACTAACCGATGCTTCAAGAGACCACCTGGATAGTTGTGCTAGTTGTGTCTTCAGGGAAACGACAGTCGATCAAGTTGAATTGCTATTGAATAATATGTTGACTAATGAAAATAATTGGACACTTCCTGAACCAACTCCTAAGCCAACTCCAAAGAAAAGAGGTTTTCTATTTCTCAGTCCTGAAGATATGCAAGAGGCAAAGAAATCTATGAAAGAAAAAGGTATTAAAGCTGAAGATGTTAAGAATTTACCTCCTGTTGAAGAAATACATGGCCTTAATATATCACCTATTGAAGAAATACATGGTCTTGATAACCCGACACAGGTAGTAAAGGTAAATTCTATCTATAGATATGATAAAGTTGAAATCCCGTCTACTAAGTTTGCTAGCCAATGCCTGGATGAGTTTGATGACTTTATGGCTAAACAAGAAAACTTCAATGCTTATGTTGGTAAACAATTGAAAAGTGATGCTTATATGATTGGACACTTGAGTGATTACATGTCTAGAGTTAAAGGTGAACTTAAACTCATTAGTAAACATGCTTCTGTGGTTACCACTCAAGTAGAACAAGTGCTTAAAGCTCAGAATGATTTGCTCAATGAATTAAATAATAATAAACATGACTTTGCTGTTAGAGTAGCAACTAGAACGGGTAAAATGACACAGGAACCTTTGTATCCTGAGGGCCACCCTAAGAGAATTGAGCAAGATTCTCAAAGAACTAATGTAGATGCACCTAGTCCTTCTAAAAAGAAGAAGAAAAAAGATAAGACTTTGCATGCTTCCAGTGGACCCGTTGTAGACACACCTGAGAATCCCAACAATATTTCTATTTATGATGCTGAAACACAATCTGGTGATGAACATGAACCTAGCGATAATGTTAATGATAATGTTCATGTTGATGCTCAACCTGGCAATAATAATGATGTAGAGATTGAACCTGCTGTTGATCTTGATAACCCACAATCAAAGAATCAACGTTATGAAAAGAGAGACTTTGTTTCTAGGAAGCATGGTAAATAAAGAGAACCATGGGTTCAGAAACCCATGCCTTTTCCTCCTAAACCATCCAAGAAAAAGGATGACGAGGATTTTGAGCGCTTTGCTGAAATGATTAGACCTATCTTTTTGTGTATGCGTTTGACTGATATGCTTAAAGTGAATCCTTATGCTAAGTACATGAAAGATATTTTTACAAATAAAAGAAAGATACCGGAAGCTGAAATTCCACCATGCTTGCTAATTACACTTTTAAGGGTGGAATACCTAAGAAACTTGGAGATCCACGAATACCAACTATGTTAAAACTGCTTTATGTGATCTTGGAGCCGATGTTAGTGTTATGCCTCTCTCTCTATATCGTATACTTGAATTGAATAAGTTGACACCTACTGAAATATCTTTGCAAATGGCCGATAAGTCAACCGTTATACCTGCCGGTATTTGTGAGGATGTGCCTGTTGTGGTTGCAAACGTTACTATCTTAACGGACTTTGTTATTCTTGATATTCCCAAGGACAATAGTATGTCGATTATCCTTGGTAGACCCTTTTTGAATACTGCAGGGGCTGTTATTGACTGCAACAAAGGCAATGTCACTTTTCATGTTAATGGTAATGAGCATATGGTACACTTTCCGAGGAAACAACCTCAAGTTCACAGTATTAATTCTATTGGAAAAATTCCATCGATTATTATTGGAGGTTTTGAATTTTCTCTTCCAACTGTCAAGAAGAAATATGATATTCTTATTATTGGGGATGTGCATATCCCCGTTGAGGTAACCTAGTGTTATTCGAAATTTCTCCGGTTTCATGCGATTCAGAATGAGTTTGTTAACAAGACTTGATCAACCTTGTTCGTGGATTCCTTTTGATGAGCATGAGATGGATGAAGTTAGAAGGCAGAACCTTCTGTACCCTCTTTTTACTTTCTATTATTTATATTAAATAAAGCAAAAATAGTATTTTCTGTCTGTTTTCTAAATTATCCATGCAATAAAAAATACCCCAAAAATAAAAGTTCACCAAATGCCCTGAAAATGAAATATGATTTTTTTCTAGAACATTTGAGAATATTTGGCACTGAGAACACAGCAGAGGGGGCAAGCACCTGGCCATAAGGGTCCAGGGCGCGCCCACCCCCCTTGGCATGCCCCATGCCTCATGGGCCCATGGTGGCCCCCCTCCACTTATTCCTGCACCCACACACTTCTTCCTCCTTCCCCAAAAAATCACTATCCAGCTCAAGCACGAGTTCTAGCTCATCCTGCTGCCATTTTCGATCTCCTTGTTCAAAGCTCCATTCACAAAACTGCTTTGGGGGATTGTTCTTTGGTATGTGACTCCTCCAATGGTCCAATTAGTTTTTTTCTAGTACTTTATTCATTGCAAATTTTTGCTTCCTAGGTGACCCTGTTCTCGAGCTTGCATGTCAATTATATGGTCCCAAGTAGTTTTAATGCATCATATAGTCTCTAGGCACATGTGAGAGTAGTTGCTATCAATTTTGTTGAGTTTGGTTTACTTTTATTTTGAGTTACTAAAAATTTCAGATATTTTCAGAAAATGATGAAGAGATTTTTGAGGGGCTCCTCTAGCCAAAGCTCAAAGGATAAACAAAGTAAGGAGAATAAAAAGCCCAAGTATAATCTCCCTCGCGTCGCGGAAGTTCGGTCGTGTGAATGGCCTTGTGATGAGTTCTTGAGAGCAGCCGGGATTCATGATGATTTTTATTCTTTGGCTGATAATGCGGGCCTCACCGACTTTCTCCACGGCCAGCTCGAATAGTATCTCTTACTCACTAATACTTTCATGCAAAATTTTTACTTCCACTCTAAGAAATCACCACCTTCAGTGGAGTTTCATTTATATGATGAGGTTAGGGAGATGTCACTATTTGATTTTTGTGCGGTTTGCAAGATACCCTTCGAGGGCAGCATAGAGGAACCACATCGTAGAGATGTGGATGGGTTTATTGATATGATTACTGTAGGGGAAACGAGGAAGGTTTCCGATGCAAGAATTACTAGCATACACTTTCCTGATCTACGTTACTTTGCAATATTTGCTAGTAGATGCTTAATTGGTCGTGGGAACTGTGGAAACCTTAGTGTTCCTGATATTGTTATTTTGTGCCATGCTTTATTTCATGATAACACTGTTAGTTTAGGCCCTATTGTTGCTAAACGATTGAGTCCGAACCGTACAAAAGGCCCCATCTTTGGAGGCATCTATGCTTCACGCCTTGCTAAACACTTTAGGATACCTATTAGGCATTATGAGAAAGAGGAAAAGCTGCTGCCCCCTACTTTTCTAGATTATAAGAGTATGGTAGCACATGAGTTTATTGTTAAAAATGATGAGAAGATGCTTAAGCATAATTTCAAATTTCATAAAACTCATAGTGAGACTATTATCTTGCCTGCACCCTCTTTGTTTGATTTATCTTCAGGCACGTACCTCGTCTTGCCAGAGGTCGTTTACACATACCGGAGCCAGACACCAGCTCCAGAGCCTAGGCCAGAACCACCACTTGACCCTTATCGACCGTCCTTTTATCAGTGGGATCCGGAGGAGATTGCCAGCCAGTGGTACTCAGACGACGCTCCTCAGTAAACCGAAGGGAGTAGCTCTGACCCATGGGCATAGACCAACTTAGGCCAAAAGCCTAAGCTTGGGGGAGTACGTATCTCTCACCGACATTACATTCATGTTCACACACTCATTCCAGTTGTCAGTGATCATACTTTTTCATTGCACTATCCATGCTAGTTTATTTTCTTTTTCTCGCTTTCTTCTTGTGTATTTGTTGAACCTTAAGAAAAACCAAAATAATTAGTTGTAGCTTTTAGCTAGTTTACTTTCCATGCTTGTAGTAGTATAACTAAAAGAAAACCCAAAAGGATTTCTCGTTCTTCTTTTGCTTGTTGGGAGCTTTCCCGTGTAAATAGTTTTATTTCTTTTCTTTCCTTTGGGGGTCGAGAGGAGAAGACCATGATGAAAATGTTGAGTGGCTCTCATACGCATTATTTTTGATTTAACCAAGAGCACATATTACCTTGTCTTCTCCCTTAAACTGAATGCTTGCAGATTCCAGCTTAGTCCAATGCACATGCACTATTATTATTATCCACACCGTTCGGTCGTGCAAGTGACAGGCAATAATGACGATATATGATGAAATGATTGAGATGAGAGAAGCTGGTATGAACTCAACCTATCGTGTTTTTGTAAATATGATTAGTTCATCGTTCCTGATTCAGCCTATTATGAATAAACATGTTTGCCATGACAATTAGAGATTATAGTTGCTTATGCCATGCTTAATTAGCTAGGAGTTTATAATGGTTTACCTTGCGTGCCAACATGCTATTAAAAAATGGTTGTGATGTGGTATGATAGGGTGGTATCCTCCTTTGAATGATTTGAATGACTTGACTTGGCTCATGTTCACGCATGTAGTTGAAACTAAATCAACATAGCCTTCACGATATTTATGTTCATGGTGGATTATATCCTAATCATGCTTGCACTCAGTGTTGATTAATTTTAATGCATGTTCATGACTGTTGTCGCTCTCTAGTTGGTCGCTTCCCAATCTCTTTCTAGCCTTCACTTGTACTAAGCAGGAATACTGCTTGTGCATCCAAAATCCATAAACCCCAAAGTTATTCCATATGAGTCCACCATACCTTCCTATATGCGCTATCTACCTGCCGTTCCAAGTAAATTTGTATGTGACAAACTACAAACCTTCAAATGAAATTCTGTTTTGTATGCTCGAAGAGCTCATGTATCAACTAGGGATGTCTGTATCTTCCATGCTAGGTGGGTTATTCTCAAGAGGAGTGGACTCCACTCATTCACGAGAAAATGGCCGGTAACCGGGATGCCCAGTCCCGTGCTCAAATCGAAATAATTACAAACAAAACTCCCCCGGATTGCTGTTAGTTGGAGGCACCCGTTGTTTTGGGCAAGCCATGGATTGAAGATTGTTGGTGGTGGGGGAGTATAAAACTTTACCATTCTGTTTGGGAACCGCCTATAATGTGTGTAGCATGGAAGATATCGAGATCTCTTCGTTGTTATGTTGAAAATGAAAGTATACCACTCAAAATATTATTTATCTCTGTTTCAAAATCAAGCTCTGGCACCTCTACAAATCCCTGCTTCCCTCTGCGAAGGGCCTATCTATTTATTTTTATGTTGAGTCATCATCCTCTTATTAAAAAGCACCCGCTGGAGAGCACCACTATCATTTGCATGCATTACTATTAATTTATATTGACTATGACTGGATCTCTTTTACCATGAATTACAATGTTTAGTCAGTCCTTGATCTTCAGAGGTGCTCTGCATTTATGTTTTGCGGTCTCAGAAAGGGCTAGTGAGATACCATCTTGTTATATCATATTATGATTGTTTTGAGAAAGTGTTGTCATCCAAGATTTATTATTATTGCTCGCTACTTGATTATGCCATTGATATGAGTAAACATGAGACCTAAGTGTTATTGTGAATATGGTTAGTTCATGAAAACTTGAATGCTGGCTTTACATATTTACAACAAGACCAAATAGAGTTTGTAAAAGTTTTTCTTTATCACTTTCAGTTTGTCAACTGAATTGCTTGAGGACAAGCAAAGGTTTAAGCTTTGGGGAGTTGATACGTCTCCGTCGTATCTACTTTTCCAAGCACTTTTGCCCTTGTTTTGGACTCTAACTTGCATGATTTGAATGGAACTAACCTGGACTGACGTTGTTTTCAGCAGAACTGCCATGGTGTTATTTTTGTGCAGAAATAAAAGTTATTGGAATGACCTGAAAATCCACGGAGCAACTTTTTGGATTTAATAAAAAGTATTGGCGAAAGAATCAACGTCAGGGGGCCCACACCCTATCCACAAGAGTGGGTGCGCCCCCCTAGGGCGCGCCCCCTGCCTCGTGGGCCCCCTGATGCTCCACCGACATCAACCCCAACTCCATATATTCACGTTCGGGGAGAAAAAAAATCAAAGAGAAGGATTCATCGCGTTTTACGACACGGAGCCGCCGCCAAGCCCTAATCTCTCTCGGGAGGGCTGATCTGGAGTTCGTTCGGGGCTCCGGAGAGGGGGGGTCTGTTACCGTCGTCATCATCAACCATGCTCCATCACCAATTTCATGATGCTCACCACCGCGCATGAGTAATTCCATCATAGGCTTGATGGACGGTGATGGGTTGGATGAGATTTACCATGTAATTGAGTTAGTTTTGTTAGGGTTTGATCCCTAGTATCCACTATGTTCTGAGATTGATGTTGCTATGACTTTGCTATGCTTAATGCTTGTCACTAGGGCCCGAGTGCCATGATTTCAGATCTGAACCTATTATATTTTCATGAATATATTTGAGTTCTTGATCCTATCTTGCAAGTCTATAGTCACCTATTATGTGTTATGATCCGTTAACCACGAAGTGACAATAATTGGGATACTTACTGGTGATGACCGTAGATTGAGGAGTTCATCTATTCACTAAGTGTTAATGCTTTGGTCCGACACTCTATTAAAAGGAGGCCTTAATATCCCTTAGTTTCCAATAGGACCCCTATAACACCCCGAGACCGACGCTCCAGATGCCTTCCTTGTATTCCGAGATTCGTCGTGTGATTTGCTTTGTTCATTGCATTCATCCTTGCATCATGTGCATTGCATCATGTTATCATGCAACCCCTTTTTAAAACTCGCCTAAATAAATTGCATAGATCGTTGATCTATTTAAATCGAGGGATATTCACATGGTGATTTCTATTTAAAACATATTCAAAGTCTCCTACTATTATTAGGGAGCTATAATAAATATTTCATTATTTGGAATTGATCATAACACACTTGCAAATAAATCCCAATGCCTTTGTTATCTCAATTCTTGGTCTCCAACTCTGCCCATAAATTCTTTCATCATTTTCCCGAGCTCCACCAAATTTCTCAACATTTTGGACACTTCTAAAACCTTGTACTAGTTCAAACCATTTGAATTAAATTCAAATGAGTTTGAATTTAAACTTCCATTCATGCCCACTTCTATTTTACCTGGATCAAGCTCATTTTTAGGAGTCCGGGAAAATTAACCCCATGCTCAAATTCTTCCCCTAACCCTCTCTTCTGTTTTCTTCTCTCTAATGCTTTTCTGCTATAGAAAATAAGAGAGAGAGAGAGAGAGGTAAGCCCAGCAGCCACACCACCTGGGCCGACCCAACCAACCTCCAAGGTCCAGCTACACCCCTCTAACCCTAGCCGCAGGAGAGAGCTCTGCCCGATCCCCAGCTCGCATCTCTCTCCCTCGTCTCCTCCCTCGCGCCGCCACCCCTAGTTCGATCCCCTCCTCTCGTCGACCCCATTCTTCCTCCTTGCAGTGTCGCCATCTCTCCCGCCTACTGTTTCGACCCGACCCCTCTCAGCCTCCTGGGCGCCTCCCTCTGCAGCACTAGGCCACGACCGTGCCTCCTCCTCCCTCCGTTCGGCCTCAACCACATGAGCCACACCGTTACGGCGCACACCTTCTCCTATCGTGCCCGTCGCCCGCCGCGGCGCCCTGCGTTGCTGGAGCCCCGCGCCAAGACCTCCCCTGCCTCGTCATGTCTAGGGCGAGGAGGACGACCCGCATCACCTCCTCCCGTGCCTCTCCTCCTTCTCCTCGTCGCGACCAAACTGCCTCGACCTCGTCGCTAGCAGCAGCAGCTGCTGCTGCACCCTCTCGCCGACGCCGCGCCCGGACCTTCCCTGCGCCTCGCCTTCGACCTTGGCTTCCGCGTTCCATGGCCACGAGCGCCACCCGCAACAGTTTCAGGCTGTCCCCATCGCCGAGTCCCTCGCCGCCCTTTCGCACCTCTTCTCCGGCCCTGTCTATCGGAGCCACGCCTCCCGGTGCCCGCAGCTGCGTCGCCGGTCTTCCTCCTTGACGCTGCCGCCTCGAGCCTCCCCATGCCACGCGAGACCGCCGTGCCAAGTTCCCGTCGCTGCCGCTGCAAGTCCCGTTCGAAACCAGCCCCCTACATCGCGCCAAGTCTCTGCATCGCGCCCCTGGTGCTGTTGACGCCAAGTCCAACGGTCACCAAGCAAGACCACAAGACCACCGGCAAGTACCCCACCGGCAAGACCACAAGGATGCTCGGACGACTACATACCGAAACGCAAAGTTCCTCTCCGAACGTGAACGACTACCATCACCGAGACCGCAAGTACCACGACAACCCCGAAGGGATTCGAGCCCATCAAGTTCCTCTACAAATCGTGTACGACTACCGTCGTTGTGTACAACTACTTCCACTACCGTCGCCCCGAAGACGTTGGATTTGTCAAGTACCTCTCCAAAACAAACATGTACAACTACTTCCCCTACACCGCATCGAACTCGACCCGCTCCGAAATGCACGCTTCGAAGGTATAACCACCGAGACGATGACCCGTGGACGAATGTGTGTTGTATGAGATGAACCGTATGTTTGCACCGTGCCCGTTTGCTTCGTGCACGTTCCTCCTCGTTTGCCATGTCGCCGTCCCGTGGGAACCCGGAATCCGGGATCACCCCACCATCCTTGCATGACACGCTCACGCCCATTTCCTTTTGCACCGGTATCTCCGTGAGCTACCGGAACCGATATGTTGCTGTGGCATCATTTTCGGTTTCGTTGCCGTGGCATCCGTTTCGTTCCGCCATGGTGACCAAATGCTTCATAACATGCTCATGTCAACACTTTCATAAAATTGCATAAAACTTGTGCATGTTATCCGCATCATGGTAACCACATTTAAATGCTTAAAATTGTTGCTTGCTTTAAATTGCTAAATAACATATGGTGTTATCCAGAATTGTTGTTTGTTGTTTCCGGCCTCATTTAAATTGCCTAGCTAGGTAGGTTTTTATTATGTTTCACCTCTTGCCATGTTTATAACAACATGTAATTTTGTTGTGTTCCTAAACGAGAGAGAACTAAATAATTGATGTGGTGTTCCGTCAATATGCAACTCGTTGCATATTGAGCTCCACTTAACTTGTAGTGTTGTTTGTACATATTGCCATGCCATGCCTCATTAAACCGGACATGCATCATACTTGCTTGTGCATCATGACATGTTTATACTTGTGTGTTTACCATGTTGTTTGCTTCTTTTCGGTTTGCTTCTCTCGTTAGCTTCGGTTTCGTTCCGGAAATGTGAGGATTCGTTCGACTACGTCCGTTTGTCTTCTTCATGGACTCGTTCTTCTTCCTAGCAGAATCTCGGGCAAGATGACCATTACCCTTGATATCACTTCTATCTTTGCTTGCTAGTTGCTTCGTTCGATCGCTATGTTACGCTACCTATCACTTGTTTACCATGCCTCCCATATTGCCATGTCAGCCTCTAACCTTTTCACCCTTCCTAGCAAACCATTGCTTGGCTATGTTACCGCTTTGCTCAGCCCCTCTTATAGCGTTGTTAGTTGCAGGTGAAGTTGAAGATTGCTCCATGTTGGATCCGGATTATGTTGGGATATCACAATATCTCTTATATTTAATTAATGCATCTATATACGTGGTAAAGGGTGGAAGGCTCGGCCTTATGCCTGGTGTTTTGTTCCACTCTTGCGGCCCTAGTATCCATCATACCGGTGTTATGTTCCTTAATTTTGCATTCCTTACGCGGTTGGGTGATTTATGGGACCCACTTGACAGTTCGCTTTGAATAAAACTCCTCCAGCAAGGCCCAACATTGGTTTTAACATTTGCCACCTAAGTCTTTTTCCCTTGGGTTCTGCAGACTCAAGGGTCATCTTTATTTTAACCCCCCGGGCCAATGCTCCTTCGAGTGTTGGTCCAAACTAGAGCCCTTTGCAGCGCCCCCTCAAGGAAACTTGAGGTCTGGTTTTAGTTGTACGGATTGCTTATCCGTTGTGCCCTGAGAACGAGATATGTGCAGCTCCTATCGGGATTTGTCGGCACAGTCGGGTGGTCTTGCTGGTCTTGTTTTACCATTGTCGAAATGTCTTGTAAACCAGGATTCCGAGACTGATCGGGTCTTCCTGGGAGAAGGAATATCCTTCGTTGACCGTGAGAGCTTGTGATGGGCTAAGTTGGGACACCCTTGCAGGGTATAAACTTTTGAGAGCCGTGCCCGCGGTTATGTGGCAGATGGGAATTTGTTAATATCCGGTTGTAGAGAACTTGACACCAGTTTCGAATTAAAACGCATCAACCGCGTGTGTAGCCGTGATGGTCTTTTTTCGGCGGAGTCCGGGAAGTGAACACGGTCTTTGTGTTATGATTGTGCATAAGCAGTTTCAGGATCACTTCTTGGTCATTTCTAGCTTCTCGGCCGTTCCGTTGCTTCTCTTCTCGCTCTTATTTGCGTATGTTAGCCACCATATTTGCTTAGTGCTTGATGCAACTCCACCTCATTACCACTTCCTACCCATAAGCTTATATAGTCTTGATCTCGCGGGTTTTGAGATTGTTGAGTCCTCGTGACTCACCAGATACTATCACAACAGTTGCAGGTGCCGATGATAACAGTGTAGGTGATGCAACCGAGCTCAGATGGGAGCTCAACGAAGATCTTGGTCGTTGTTATGTTTCGTTTCATGTTGATCAGTAGTGGAGCCTAGTTGGGAGGATCGGGGATCTAGCAGTTGGGTTATCTTCTTTTCTTTTGGCTTCGTCCGTAGTCAGACTATGTGTGTACTCTGAATGATGTATGAATTATATGTTCATTGTGTGAAGTGGCGATTGTAAGCCAACTCTTTATCCCATTCTTGTTCATTACATGGGATTGTGTGAAGATGACCCTTCTTGCGACAAAACCACCATGCGGTTATGCTTCTAAGTCGTGCTTCGACACGTGGGAGATATAGCCGCATCGTGGGTGTTACAAGTTGGTAATCAGAGCCATCCCCGACTTAGGAGCCCCCTGCTTGATCGAATCGCTTGCGTTGTTGAGTCTAGAACAAAAATCTTTTGAGTCTTAGGATTATATATATCGGAGAGTAGGATTCTTTTTACTCCTCAGCCCCTTCGTCACTTTGGTGAGGTCTACTGACGTAGATGTTTTGTCTTTCCTCTCCTCAAATTTCACTAAATTTTTTTAGGATCACGCGGGTATCTTGGGATCGTTCCGATATTCTTATAACGAGAACATTGTTCTTGGTGTTTCCTGACATTTTGGGGTTGTGGCAGCGTCCCGGGGAGTTGGGCTCCGAGGTGTTGTCGTCATAATTTTATCGTTTCAGTTCTGGAATAACTGAATTTTGCCGACATCGAAAATCTCTTTTATGCAGTTGTTGGTGAGATAACCTCCATGCCACCCAGTACTAGGGAGTTTGGGAGTATTGCCATAGCTTGTATAACGGATGATTTTCGAAGGTTGAGGTACACGATTTCCGGAGTTTTCTTGGTTATGTGTTGACGGATGGATACAACTGGATGTAGGGATTGTTAGTTTGAGTGAGATATATTGCTTCCCCTGTATCCCCAACACCAAATTGCATAACCAGAAAGTTTCGGGAGTTTATAGGTGGGAATTCAAGTAGCTCTAGTTTTTTTTCTTTCCGACAGATGCATGATATGAGATTGGGGTTCGACGTCTAGTGGTCCGCCTATCCACGGTCGTTTTTATAGTGGTCGCGTTGTGTCTTAAAGAGCCCTTGACTATGCTGGTTCGGGGACACTTCGTATGTCATGTGCACTGCCTTGTACATGATGGTGCTGTATGATCGAGGCCGTGTGGGCCCCACCACAAAAACTTCGGACGAAATCTCTATCATATGTTTGTTCCGGCTTATTTTGCAAGCCAATCCTTGTTTTGTTTTGTTATGGTATTCAAGTTGCTTCAGTGTCAAGTGTTGATTCCATACCTTTCCTAAACGGTGTTCGCATATTGCTATGTGAATACTAATCCTTCTTGATCATCGAGGTTGTCATGTTAATTCTTTTTCAACCGGCGTGCTTCTCTTCAAGTGAATCCGATCATTTCAACATTTACGAGATCAATTATAAGTTTTCTCAACGGTGTTTGTTTCATCCGTCCCAAGTTGTCCTCGTTTTCCTGGCCTCCCACCTTTTTCTTCAAGGACTCATATATTTTAATCAAGTATCCATTTATTCATGTGAAGTCTTTTTCAATCAATGTTCTGATCTGGTGATCCCTCGTGAAGATACTAATGGAGCTTCAAGTTCATCATTCTTCATTCTCGTATTCTTTTCCGGTGGATTTAACTCAAGCTTTCGGTGTTGATCATATCCTTTTCCTCGTTCAAATGCTATCCCATGCCGATGTGTATCATAATCGTTCACCTCTCTCTATTCGTATCCGGAGTGCTAAAGATATCTCAGAAGAATCATGTTTCCATTCTTAATCCATTCGAGTACTTCGAGGTTTTTCTCTCATTCAAGCTATTTAATTCTACCGGTGCAATCTCTATTTCAAGCAATCCTTCAACGATGGTTCTTTTAGTGGGCCCTAACACACAGGTCTTTTCCCAGGGTCTTACCTGACTCTTCTAATTATCAGGAGCGATTCTCAAATTCATTTCCAAGTTTGACGTAAGAATGAATTTTCATCAGTCAAATGTCTTTCTCCAAGATCTTTCAAATTATTTTTCATTGTTGGCTCAACCTCTGTGTTTTTCATTCTCCCGGAGCACCTCAACAATTCATGGTGGTGTTTCTCATCGTCATTCTCGGGTTTTGAAGACCGAAGAAGAGTTTTCCTCCAAATCTTATCCGTTCTCTCAGAGATGCGTAGTTCAAGCTTGCTGCCATCCTCTCATAATTGTTTTTGATTGTGACAATTCTTTTCTTACCACCCGGAGCATTTCGTGAGTTCTTTCCATTTTATTCCTACGAAGGCCATCATTTCGGGTTTATTCATTCTCAGTTTTTAGCTCTCGCTCTCCAAATCTTACCGGTGCATCATTCAAATACCCTCTAATCAGTTCGTGATCCCTTTGTTCTCTTGTATCTAAATCCCCTCAAGTATCTTCATTCGTTTTCCAATTCTTCCCGGTGAATTGTGCCTTTGTAACTTTCATTTTCAGTTCTTACGGTGGTTCGTTCAAGATTTCACTTCGTTCATTATCATATTAATTCATTCGTTGTTTCCAAATCCTACCGGTGGTTCCACCAATACCTTCTCAAGTTTTGCGCTATATCTCTCTTAATCCTTTCTACGAGAATAAGTAGTATGCCAAATCCGTTGCTTGTCATCAATTTAATTGGTGAAGGATACACATAACGTAATTCTTATTATTGTTTCATCCAAGTGATCTAGTTTCTTCTTTCTAGAGTTGTTCATCATGTCACTTTTCCCGGTTCGAGATGTTTCATCTTTTCTTTTCCGGAGTTCCAAGTTTTACGCATTATCTCGTCGCGAAGCTCCATCTAAATCATCGCAAGGCTTCACCTTGTGTTTTCAACTTCTCTTTCTTTTTATCATCTTTTTATTACCAGAGTTCTTCATGGAGGCTCTACATGATGGTTCATCAAGGATTCCTTTCATTCTCGTTTTGTTCTTCAAGATTTTTTCTCGAAGTTAAGATCCGCCAAGCTATACCCAAAAATAAACATGGTGCCCAACACATGTTTTGTTGGAGGAGTTCAAGCATTCTTTATCGTGCATTCCAAAGTGCAATTCTTTCTACCTTATCTTTTGAGGTGGTGTTATATCATTCTTGACAATTTTCATTCATTTTTCACGATTCACATGTTGTCAAGAACGAGGTATTTTAAATCCATCAATCTCTTCGTTGGAGTTATCTTGGTATAGATTTCACCTAAAGCCTTCCCTAAGGAATGTTGTATTGTGGTGCTTATCAATGATCCAAGTTTTCTCCTATCCTCTCGGCAAAAGCAGTTTTCATCTCTTTGTTGATGTCAAGCAAGCATTCGTTTTCGGTAGTGGCAGAATTTCACCTCAAATTTTGAGAAGTTTTCCATAAGCCCACTACAAGCTTATTCGTTTTGTTGTTGGTTTTCCAACAACTCCGTTATAACCTTCTTGGAAGGGTGCTTTCCAAGCTCATTTGTGGCAGAAGTTGGCATTTTCTTCTCCATTCTGTTATTCCAATGATCTATCTTCTATTCTTTCTTCCGGAGGCATTGTGATGTTGCTCTTTTCACTCATCATCTCGATTGTGAGGATCATGTTCTTTTCGTGCTTATCCATTTAACCGGAGTGTTGTGTTCACATTCAAGTTCTTTCATCTTATCAAGTTTTGCCTCTCTTTTCAACCTGAGTGCTGTCTGAAATCCTACTTACCCATTGTGCCATTCTTTCAATAGTTCCGGAGGCAGTGTGTTGCCGATTTCATCAAGTATCATCCCATCTTCTCAAGTTCATGTTTTATTCCTTCCATGTTCAACCGGAGTGTTTCCCGAATTCTTCCTCTCTCATCTTGTTTTAACCGGAGTGGTTTTGAATTCTATCTTGTCCATTAAACTCTTGATTCATGTCTTTGCAACTTTGAAGTTCTCGTAATGTTCCTTGTTTCTCTTTGCTAACGGAGTGTTTGCAATCTTGTTCATCTCTATTGTACTCTTTCTTTTAAATTGCTCAACCTCTCAAGGTTCGTGGTATCACTCGTTCATCAAAGAAGCAACTTAGTTTTACCTCTTCTGTTCCTCTTCCATTTCTCTCTGGTGCCATCCTAGATCTCGGGACGAGATCCTCTTGTGCTGGTGGAGTGTTGTAACACCCCGAGACCGACGCTCCAGATGCCTTCCTTGTATTCCGAGATTCGTCGTGTGATTTGTTTTGTTCATTGCATTCATGCTTGCATCATGTGCATTGCATCATGTCATCATGCAACCCCTTTTTAAAACTCACCTAAATAAATTGCATAGATCGTTGATCTATTTAAATCGAGGGATATTCACATGGTGATTTCTCTTTAAAACATATTCAAAGTCTCCTACTATTATTAGGGAGCTATAATAAATATTTCATTATTTGGAATTGATCATAACACACTTGCAAATAAATCCCAATGCCTTTGTTATCTCAATTCTTGGTCTCCAACTCTGCCCATAAATTCTTTCGTCATTTTCCCAAGCTCCACCAAATTTCTCAACATTTTGGACACTTCTAAAACCTTGTCCTAGTTCAAACCATTTGAATTAAATTCAAATGAGTTTGAATTTAAACTTCCATTCATGCCCACTTCTATTTTACCTGGATCAAGCTCATTTTTAGGAGTCCGGGAAAATTAACCCCATGCTCAAATTCTTCCCCTAACCCTCTCTTCCGTTTTCTTCTCTCTAATGCTTTTCTGCTATAGAAAATAAGAGAGAGAGAGAGAGAGGTAAGCCTAGCAGCCACACCACCTGGGCCGACCCAACCAACCTCCAAGGCCCAGCTACACCCCTCTAACCCTAGCCGCAGGAGAGAGCTCTGCCCGATCCCCAGCTCGCATCTCTCTCCCTCGTCTCCTCCCTCGCGCCGCCACCCCTAGTTTGATCCCCTCCTCTCGTCGATCCCAATCTTCCTCCTCGCAGTGTCGCCATCTCTCCCACCTACTGCTTCGACCCGACCCCTCTCAGCCTCCTGCGTGCCTCCCTCTGCAGCACTAGGCCACGACCGTGCCTCCTCCTCCCTCCGTTCGGCCTCAACCATAGGAGCCACACCGTCACGGCGCCCGCTGAGGGAGTCCAAGACTAGGGGGTGTCCGGACAGCCGGACTATCATCGTCCGCTGGACTCCAAGACTACGAAGATACAAGATTGAAGACTCCGTCCCGTGTCCGGATGGGACTTTCCTTGGCGTGGAAGGCAATCTTGGCGATACGGATATGTAGATCTCCTACCATTGTAACCGACTCTGTGTAACCCTAGCCCTCTCCGGTGTCTATATAAACCGGAGGGTTTTAGTCCGTAGGACACAACAACCATTACAACAATCATACCATAGGCTAGCTTCTAGGGTTTAGCCTCCTTGATCTCATGGTAGATCCACTCTTGTACTACCCATATCATCAATATCAATCAAGCAGGAGTAGGGTTTTACCTCCATCGAGAGGGCCCGAACCTGGGTAAAAACATCGTGTCCCTTATCTCCTATTACCATCCGCCTAGACGCACAGTTCGGGACCCCCTACCCGAGATCCGTCGGTTTTGACACCGACATTGGTGCTTTCATTGAGAGTTCCTCTGTGTCGTCACCGATAGGCTTGATGGCTTCTTCAATCAACAACAACGCCGTCCAGGGTGAGACTTTTCTCCCCGGACAGATCTTCGTATTCGGCGGCTTCGCACTGCGGGCCAATTCACTTGGCCGTCTGGAGCAGATCGAAAGCTACGCCCCTGGCCGTCAGGTCAGATTTGGAAGCCTAAACTTCACGACGGATATCCGCGGAGACTTGATCTTCGACGGATCCGAGCCGCAGCCGTGCGTGCCGCACTATCACGATGGGCATGATCTAGCTCTGCCGCCAGACAGTGCCTTGGAGGCCGCACACGAATCCGCTCCGACCCATAGTTCGAAGCCGATCGTGCAGATCGAGGACGAGTGGCTGGACACCGCCTCGGGAGCTGCAACATCCGCGGCGATAGAGCCGAACACTGACCTTGTCCCCTATAAAACTCGTGACTCCGAGGCACCGGACTCCATGCCGGACTCCGAACCTCCTGCGCCCTTGCCAATCGAATCCGATTGGGTGCCGATCATGGAGTTCACCGCTGCGGACATCTTTCAGCACTCGCCCTTTGGCGACATCTTAAATTCGCTAAAGCATCTCTCGCTATCCGGAGAGCCCTGACCGGATTATGGCCAGGATGGTTGGGATGTGAACGATGAAGAAATTCAAAGCCCACCCACTACCCACTTTGTAGCCACTTTCGACGATCTAACCGTCATGCTAGACTATGACTCCGAAGACATCGACGGTATGGACGACGATGCCGGAGACGAACAAGAACCAGCGCCTACAGGGCACTGGAAGACCACCTCGTCATATGACATATACATGGTGGACACCCCAAAAGATGGGGACGACGAAGAAGCAGCGGAGGCAGATTCCTTAAAGAAACAGCCCAAGCGCCGACGTCAGCGGCGCCGCTCTAAATCCCACCACAGCAAGAATGGAGATTCTGGCACAGGGGATAATAACACCCCAGAGAGTGCCGAAGACAATCCCCTCCTGCAAGATTCAGCGCAGGAGGATGCAGAAGCAAGCCCTCACGAGAGAGCGGCAGACGAAGAGGTCGAGGATGATAATTACATACCTCCCTCTGGAGACGAGGCAAGCCTCGGCGACGACGAATTCGTCGTGCCCGAGGATCCCGTCGAACAAGAGCGTTTCAAACACAGGCTAATGGCCACAGCAAATAGCCTAAAGAAAAAGCAGCAGCAGCTTCAAGCTGATCAAGACCTGCTGGCCGACAGATGGACCGAGGTCCTCGCGGCCGAAGAGTATAAACTCGAACGCCCCTCCAAGAGCTACCCAAAACGCAAGTTGCTCCCCCGATTAGAGGAGGAAGCATACATACCTTCATCACCAGCGCACAATACGGCTGACCGACCACCCCGTGGTCGCGACAGAGAGGCATCCAGGCCCTCCACCAAGATCGTACCCCGGCATCGCTCAAAAAGTACGAAGCCACGAGGGAACGCGCCGGACTTGCGGGATATATTGGAGGACAAGGCAAGACAATCCAGATCTATCTATGGATCGCGTGGGCGCCCCACGACCCACGACGAATATCGTCGCGCCGGATACAAATACTCCGGCCGGGCGGAACACAACAGACAACGCTCCCTTGAGCTACGTCGTGATATTGCTCAATACAGAGGCGCTGCACACCCACTATGCTTCACAGACGAAGTAATCGATCATCAAATCCCTGAAGGGTTTAAACCCGTAAACATTGAATCCTACAATGGCACGACAGACCCCGCGGTTTGGATCGAAGATTATCTCCTTCACATCGATATGGCCTGCGGCGACGATCTCCACGCCATCAAGTATCTCCCACTCAAGCTTAAAGGACCAACTCGGCATTGGCTTAACAGCCTCCCCGTAGAGTCAATTGGGTGTTGGGAGGACCTGGAAGCCGCATTCCTCGACAACTTCCAGGGCACATATGTGCGACCACCAGACGCCGATGACCTAAGCCACATAATTCAGCAGCCAGACGAATCGGCCAGACAATTCTGGACACGGTTCTTAACAAAGAAAAATCAAATCGTCGACTGTCCAGACGCAGAGGCCCTCGCAGCCTTCAAACATAACATCCGCGACGAATGGCTAGCCCGGCACCTAGGACAGGAAAAGCCGAAATCCATGGCAGCCCTCACATCATTAATGACCCGCTTCTGTGCGGCAGAGGATAGCTGGCTAGCTCGCAGCAACAACCTCAGTAAAAATGCTGGCAGTCCGTGACGACAAGGAGGATACGACAGTCAACGCCGGATTCCGAGGCTCTAAACCCGGTCAGCGGAAGAAGCCATTTAAAAGAACCACCCCGGGTCCGTCCAATTTGGACCGACTACTCGACCGCTCTTGCCAGATACATGGCACCCCCGAAAAACCAGCTAACCACACCAACAGAGATTGTTGGGTATTCAAGCAGGCAGGCAAGTTAATTGCCAAAAAAACGACAAGGGGCTGCACAGCGACGATGAGGAGGAGACCCGGCCGCCGAACAGTAGAGGACAGAAGGGTTTCCCCCCACAAGTGCGGACGGTAAACATGATATACGCAACCCATATACCCAAGATGGAGCGGAAGCGTGCACTAAGGGACGTATATGCGATGGAGCCAGTCGCCCCTAAGTTCAATCCATGGTCCTCTTGCCCGATCACTTTTGATCGAAGAGACCATCCGACCAGTATCCACCATGGCGGATTCGCTGCATTGGTTTAGACCCAATCGTCGATGGATTTCACCTCACGAGAGTCCTGATGGACGGCGGCAGTAGCCTGAACCTGCTTTATCAGGATACAGTGCGCAAGATGGGCATAGACCCCCCAAGGATTAAACCTACAAAGACGACCTTCAAAGGCGTCATACCAGGTGTTGAGGCCAATTGTACAGGCTCAGTCACACTGGAAGTGGTCTTCAGATCCCCGGATAATTTCCGGAGCGAGGAATTAATCTTCGACATAGTCCCGTTCCGCAGCGGCTATCACACTCTGCTCGGACGAACCACGTTCACAAAGTTCAACGCGGTGCCGCATTACGCATACCTCAAGCTCAAGATGCCAGGCCCTCGTGGAGTCATCACGGTCAACAGAAATACGGAACGCTCCCTTCGAACGGAGGAACATACAGCAGCTCTCGCGGCAGAAGTACAGAGCAGCCTTCTAAGGCAATTTTCGAGTCCGGCCGTTAAACGGCCGGACACGGCCAAACGCGCCCGGAGCAACATCAACCAAGACCACCTGGCACGTTCCGAGCACGCGTAGCAATGCGGCCCCAACCCCAGCCCTCACATGATTGCAAGACCAACCCTCCGCATACATCATTACGCTCTGGAGATACCATGGGCC
Organism: Triticum timopheevii; assembly: GCA_963921465.1. NCBI lineage: Eukaryota > Viridiplantae > Streptophyta > Magnoliopsida > Poales > Poaceae > Triticum > Triticum timopheevii. The sequence goes on from OY997270.1 coordinate 203,506,698, forward strand.
TAGGGGGAGGGGCACGACCACAACAGACCCATAGTGCGGCTCGACCACACCAGGGGCTCACAAGTGTGTCGCTCTTTTTTATTTTTTATTTTCCTTCTTTGTATACACATGACTCCGTTCACCAGAGGCCCTGTCCGGCGGCGAACCCACCGAACTTATGATGCAACAGCCAGGGAGGGAAAAAGGCTGCGACGAACACTCAGGTGGTCTCCATTATGAGCATTAAATTCGATTATATACACCAGTCCGCAGCCCACCCCTGGAGGGGGACATGTTTAATTAGTCCAATCCCCTGCTTACCGCACTATTTGTATCATTCCGCACTCATAGCAGAATTCCTTGAATAAATAATGCAGCACTTTTTGCCTGTAATTGCATTACTTTACATATATGTTCACTAATGACATCTTGCACCCGTATATTTTGGTACGGCCGAATACACCAGGGGCTTATGTTCCCCGCATTATGGTGTGATAAGTCCGAACACTTTCACAAGTGCGGCACCCCAAACTTATAGCATTATATGAATCGGCTCCGAATCATGTCTTGGGTCAATAGTTGGGTTTGCCCGGCTCCCACGTTTTGGTACCTTACGTTCCGTTCTGTCGGCTAAGGTGGCACTGGGAGAACCACTGCAATTGTGCCCCGGTTGAGCTGGGCGAGCGCCTCAGTGGAGAAAGCTAAAACTGACTGTCATGATAAGGCGAGAGACTCGTCGCTGTTCGAGAGGTCTTTTCGAGTCCTTAAAGACTTATGCCGCTTCAAGCAAAGAACCGGATAATGTCCAGCCAAGGCGTGGATAGCGCCCCGAACTCGGTCTTCCGAATACTAGGGGCTTCGCCGAAATTTAAAATTATAGAATTCTATGGCTAAGTGAGAGTGTTCAAGCATTATAAGTCCGGTTGCCTTGTTCGTTGTGTTGAGCGCCTCCCTAGATGGACCCAAAAATGGGAACAAGAGTGCTCAAGTTTATCCCGAACACCCCAGCACTCGTGGCATGGGGGCTGAAGCCGACGACTTGCCATCTCTCAGATTTTATAAACGGCCACACAGAAGGTAATATTTTAAATTAAACAAGCATTGCTTAGCGCATATGAACAAAGTTTTCAGCGCACAGGATAACACATAGCGAGTTTACTCAATAATTACATCTCTGGGGCACTCATCCGCAATCTTGCGGGCACCCTTTAGGACAGTTTTATAGTATATCTCGGGTGTACGATACTCCTTGCCCGCTGGCGGCGTGTCAGTGATAAGCCTCTCCGCATCCAGCCTGCCCCAGTGCACCTTTGCGCGGGCAAGGGCCCGACGAGCACCTTCAATACAGGCGGAGCGCTTGATGACCTCCACCCAGGGGCACGCATCCACCAGCCGCCGCACGAGGCCGAAGTAGCTCCCAGGCATGGCCCCTCCAGGCCACAGCCGGACTATGAGGCCCTTCATGGCCTGCTCGGCTACCTTGTGGAGCTCGACCAACTGCTTCAGCTGGTCACTAGGGGGCACCGGATGGCCGGTCTCAGCATACTGAGACCAGAAGACCTTCTCCGTTGAGCTCCCCTCCTCGGCTCAGTAGAATGCGGCGGCATCGGACACACTGCGAGGCAGATCTGCAAACGCCCCTGGAGAGCTCCAAATTCGGGTAAGTGTCAGGTAGTTTACATTAACATGCTTGCTTTGCATGAAAAATGCCTTACCCGCCGCTATTTTCTTCACCGCCTCAATCTCCTGAAGGGCCTTATGGGCCTCGGCCTTGGCGGCTTTGGCACTTTCGAGAGCCGAGGCAAGCTCGGACTCTCGAGTCTTTGAGTCGCGCTCCAAATCCTCATGCTTTTCCATGAGAGCCTGGAGCTCTTGCCGCACTTTCGCCACCCGCGCCTCCTGCTTCTCTCGCTCCGCTCGTTCCGCGGCCGCATTGCGTTCGGCCGCGGACACGGCCTCCTTCAGGGCCGCCACCTCGTTCGTGGCCCCTGCAGTACCCACGTTATCCTTGTTATTTTTATTGCAACCGAAATCCTTTTCTGTAAGGTAAATATTCAAAGTGGTGTTATTCACCTTCTTTGTCCTCGAGCTGCTTCCTGGCACGGCCGAGCTCTTGCTCGGACCGCTCGAGATCTTGCTTCAATGCACCGACCTCCGCAGTCAGTGCGGCAGAGGTCAACAGCACAGCCTGCAAACCCATATTGACATAATTTTTAACAACCCTACGTACATCTTTATAGATCCTCAGTCCGGCTTTTCTTTCCGAACACCGAACCGAGCATCAGGGGCTACTGTCTATGCGGTATTACATTATAAATTTTTAACTTCTTACCTCAAAGCCTGTTAGAAGGCTGCTGCAGGCTTCGGTCAGCCCGCTCTTGGTGAGCTGAACCTTCTGAATCACCGCACTCATGATAGTGCGGTGTTCTTCCTCGATGGAAGCGCCTTTGAGCGCCTCCAACAAGTTGTCCGGCGCCTCCGGTTGGACGGGGGCCGGCGGCGTCACGGTCTTGCCCTTCTTGCGAAGGGGCCGCCTGCCGGACTCCGGAACCACTGCGGGTTCCAGCGTGGAGTCTGGCGCAAAGTCCGGGAGGCTGCCTTGCGGCGCCTCCGGAGCCTCCTCCTGATGGGTCCCTTCCTGGGATCCCACCTCGGCGTCCTCAGCGGCGCGAGGGGTGGAGGCAGTCGGGATGGAATCCACATCCGACGGAGCCAACGACCCGCTCGACGAAGTGGGGAGATCGTCGTCGGCCGGACTGCAGGCAGTATGCGGCATTAGAAGGACACTATGTGACACAAAATAAATTACAGATCATTCAGAATCAGGATACTTACGATCTTGCCGGAGGCCTGGCCCTCGAGGGCCACTCTTCTTCGCCAACGTTGGCGTTGGCGGAGCTGTCCGGGGGAATAGTTCTTCCCCTCTTGGACCCCTCGGCCTCCCCTGTCGGGGAAGCCTTCCTCTTCCTCTCTCCTTCCTCTGGGAGAGAGTCTTCTTCCTCCTCCTCGCCTTCGGGGGAGGAGTCCGCCTCGGAGTCGTCGGACACCTGAAAACGGGAACTCTTTTGAGTACCCGTGGCCTCCTTCTTGGCCTTCTTCTCCGGTACCACATGCGGTGCCGGAACCAGCAGCCCCGCTAGACGGGTGTCTACTGGGTTTTCTGGCATGGGAGCCGGGCAGATGATCTGCTTGGCCTTCTTCATCCAGTCCTGTCAAAGGAAAAGGAAGATTGAGACCCGCATAGGGTCAAACCATTGAAAACAAGTGTCCTGTAAAGGGGTAGAATCACTTACCTCGTCAGCTGGTCGCTGCGAGCGAAATCCGCGATCTTCAGTAGCGGATGCGGGAGCTTCGGCGCCCTTGAACAGCACTCTCCAGGCGCCTTCGTACGTCGTGTCGAAGAGCCCGCTCAATGCCTGGTGCTGTGCCGGATTGAACTCCCACAATTTAAATACCCGTTGTTGGCAGGGGAGAATCCGGCGGATGAGCATGACTTGGACCACGTTGACAAGCCTGAGCTTCTTGTTCACCAGCTTCTGGATACAGGCTTGGAGTCCTGTTAGCTCCTCCGAACTATCCCATAGCAAGCCCTTCTCTTTCCAGGAGGTGAGCTGCGAAGGGATACCAGATCTGAACTCGGGGGCCGCCGCCCACGTAGGGTCGCGCGGCTCGGTGATGTAAAACCACCCCGATTGCCACCCCTTGACGGACTCCACAAAGGCCCCTTCGAACCAGAGGACGTTGGGCATCTTGCCCAACATAGCGCCTCCGCACTCCGCTTGAGTGCCCTTCACTACCTTCGGCTTGACATTGAAGGTCTTGAGCCACAAGCCGAAGTGGGGCTGGATGCAGAGGAAGGCCTCGCACACGACGATAAACGCCGAGATGTTGAGGACGAAGTTCGGCGCCAGATCGTGGAAATCTAGGCCGTAGTAGAACATGAGCCCCCAGATAAAAGGGTGGAGTGGAAAGCCCAGTCCGCGGAGGAAGTGGGGAAGGAAAACGACCCTCTCATGGGGCCTGGGGGTGGGGATGAGCTGCCCCTTGTCGGGCAGCCAGTGCGCGATGTCGCTGGAGAGGTATCCAGCGCCACGCAGCTTTTCGATGTGCTCCTCCTTAATGGTGGAGGCCAGCCATTTGCCTCCCGCTCCGGACATGGTCGGAGAAGGTCGAGGCGAGACGCACGGACTTGGGCGCTGGAGCTCGAGAGTGCGCGGAGATGGATAAGCAAATGAGGAAGAAGGCGTAGGTGAAGAGGTGGATCCTTATTCCCTTATATATAGGCGGACGAAGACTATGCGTCCCCACCAGCCTAGTAAAACTCGCTTATCTCCCAAGCGCCACCATCAATGGCGCGGTTGGATTACCCACGTCCGTATTGATGAGAATCCCGGGATAAGGGGAACACGATCTCTGCTTCGATAAGACGTGCCAAGGAAACCGCTTCGCTAAATGCGCTGAGGTGGTATGATAAAAAAGATTCAAGTAAAGGCTTGGTAGTGGCGTGACGTCACGCTACAAGATACGTTAGCAGATTGAGCTTGTGTACATAATATTCTCTCTATGGTGGTATGTGGAGTTTATTTTGCAGAGCCGGACACTACCCTGGTGTTCACAATCTTCTATGGATTATTCGGAGGAGGAACCCGCCTTGCAATGCCGAACATTATGCGCGCCGGACTCATCATCATTGAAGCCAGGTTCAGGGGCTACTGAGGGAGTCCTGGACTAGGGGGTGTCCGGACAGCTGGACTATCATCGTCCACCGGACTCCAAGACTACGAAGATACAAGATTGAAGACTCCGTCCCGTGTCCGGATGGGACTTTCCTTGGCGTGGAAGGCAAGCTTGGCGATACGGATATGTAGATCTCCTACCATTGTAACCGACTCTGTGTAACCCTAGCCCTCTCCGGTGTCTATATAAACCGGAGGGTTTTAGTCCGTACGACACAACAACCATTACAACAATCATACCATAGGCTAGCTTCTAGGGTTTAGCCTCCTTGATCTCGTGGTAGATCCACTCTTGTACTACCCATATCATCAATATCAATCAAGCAGGAGTAGGGTTTTACCTCCATCGAGAGGGCCCGAACTAGGGTAAAAACATCGTGTCCCTTGTCTCCTGTTACCATCCGCCTAGACGCACAGTTCGGGACCCCCTACCCGAGATCCGCCGCAGGAGAGAGCTCTGCCCGATCCCCAGCTCGCATCTCTCTCCCTCGTCTCCTCCCTCGCGCCGCCACCCCTAGTTCGATCCCCTCCTCTCGTCGATCCCAATCTTCCTCCTCGCAGCGTCGCCATCTCTCCCACCTGCTGCTTCGACCCAACCCCTCTCAGCCTCCTTCGCGCCTCCCTCTGCAGCACTAGGCCACGACCGTGCCTCCTCCTCCCTCCGTTCGGCCTCAACCATAGGAGCCACACCGTCACGACGCCTGCCTTCTCCTATCATGCCCGTCGCCCGTCGCGGCGCCCTGCGTCGCCGGAGCCCCGCGCCAAGACCTCCCCTGCCTCATCATGTCTAGGGCGAGGAGGACGACCCGCATCACCTCCTCCCGTGCCTCTCCTCCTTCTTCTCCTCGTCGCCACCAAACTGCCTCGACCTCGCCACCGGCAGCAGCAGCAGCTGCTGCACCCTCTCGCTGACGCCGCGCCCGGACCTTCCCCGCGCCTCGCCTTTGACCTTGGCTTCCGTGTTCCATGGCCACGAGCGCCACCCAAAACAGTTTCAGGCCGTCCCCGTCTCCGAGTCCCTCACCGCCCTTTCGCACCTCGTCCCTGGCACTGTCTGTAGGAGCCACGCCTCCCGGTGCCCGCAGCTGCGTCGCCGGTCTTCCTCCTTGACGCTGCCGCCTCGAGCCTCCCCATGCCGCGCGAGACCGCCGTGCCAAGTTCCCGTCGCTATCGCTGCAAGTACCGCTCGAAACCAGCCCCCTACATCGCGCCAAGTCTTTGTATCGCGCCCCTGTTGTTGTTGACGCCAAGTCCAACGGTCACTGAGCATGGATTCGCCAAGTACCACCACCAATACCTCTTGATTCGCAGAGTACCCCACCGGCAAGACCACAAGGATGCTCGGACGACTATAGACCGAAACGCCAAGTTCCTCTCCGAACGTGAACGACTACCATCGCCGAGACCGCAAGTACCACGACAACCCCGAAGGGATTCGAACCCATCAAGTTCCTCTACAACTCGTGTACGACTACCGTCGTTGTGTACAACTACTTCCACTAACGTCGCCCCGAAGACATTGGATTCGTCAAGTACCTCTCCGAAATGAACATGTACAACTACATCCCCTACACCGCATCGAACTCGACCTGCTCCGAATCCGGGATCACCCCACCATCCTTGCATGACACGCTCACGCCCATATTCTTTTGCACCGGTATCTCCGTGAGCTACTGGAACCGATATGTTGCCGTGGCATCATTTTCGGTTTCGTTGCCATGGCACCCATTTCGTTCCGCCATGGTGACCAAATGCTTCATATCATGCTCATGTCAACATTTTCATAAAATTGCATAAAACTTGTGCATGTTATCCGCATCATGATAACCACATTTAAATGCTTAAAATTGTTGCTTACTTTAAATTGCTAAATAACATATGGGGTTCTCCGGAATTGTTGTTTGTTGTTTCCGGCCTCATTTAAATTGCCTAGCTAGGTAGGTTTTTATTATGTTTAACCTCTTGCCATGTTTATAACAACATGTAATTTTGTTGTGTTCCTAAATGAGAGAGAACTAAATAATTGATGTGGTGTTCCGTCAATATGCAACTCGTTGCATATTGAGCTCCACTTAACTTGTAGTGTTGTTTGTGCATATTGCCATGCCATGCCTCATTAAATCGGCCATGCATCATACTTGCTTGTGCATCATGACATGTTTATGCTTGTGTGTTTACCATGTTGTTTGCTTCTTTCCGGTTTGCTTCTCTTGTTAGCTTCGGTTTTGTTCCAGAGTTGTGAGGATTCGTTCGAGTACGTCCGTTTGTCTTCTTCATGGACTCGTTCTTCTTCCTAGCGGAATCTCAGGCAAGATGACCATTACCCTTGATATCACTTCTATCTTTGCTTGCTAGTTGTTTCATTCTATCGCTATGTTGCGCTACTTATCAGTTGTTTACCATGCCTCCCATATTGCCATGCCAGCCTCTAACCTTTTCACCCTTCCTAGAAAACCATTGCTTGGCTATGTTACCGCTTTGCTCAGCCCCTCTTATAGCGTTGTTAGTTGCAGGTGAAGTTGAAGATTGCTCCATGTTGGATCCGGATTATGTTGGGATATCACAATATCTCTTATATTTAATTAATGCATCTATATACGTGGTAAAGGGTGGAAGGCTCGGCCTTATGCCTGGTGTTTTGTTCCACTCTTGCCGCCCTAGTTTCCGTCATACCGGTGTTATGTTCCTTGATTTTGCGTTCCTTACGCGGTTGGGTGATTTATGGAACCCCCTTGATAGTTCGCTTTGAATAAAACTCCTCCAGCAAGGCCCAACATTGGTTTTAACATTTGCCACCTAAGTCTTTTTCCCTTGGGTTCTGCAGACTCAAGGGTCATCTTTATTTTAACCCCCCGGGCCAATGCTCCTCTGAGTGTTGGTCCAAACTAGAGCCATTTGCAGCGCCCCCTCAAGGAAACTTGAGGTCTGGTTTTAGTTGTACGGATTGCTCATCCGTTGTGCCCTAAGAACGAGATATGTGCAGCTCCTATCGGGATTTTTCGGCACAGTCGGGTGGTCTTGCTGGTCTTGTTTTACCATTGTCGAAATGTCTTGTAAACTGGGATTCCGAGACTGATCGGGTCTTCCTGGGAGAAGGAATATCCTTCGTTGACCGTGAGAGCTTGTGATGGGCTAAGTTGTGACACCCCTGCAGGGTATAAACTTTCGAGAGCCGTGCCCGTGGTTATGTGGCCGATGGGAATCTGTTAATATCCGGTTGTAGAGAACTTGACACCAGATTCGAATTAAAACGCATCAACCGCGTGTGTAGCCGTGATGGTCTCTTTTCGGCGGAGTCCGGGAAGTGAACACGGTCTTTGTGTTATGATTTTGCGTAAGCAGTTTCAGGATCACTTCTTGATCATTTCTAGCTTCTCGGCCGTTCCGTTGCTTCTCTTCTCGCTCTTATTTGCGTATGTTAGCCACCATATTTGCTTAGTGCTTGATGCGACTCCACCTCATTACCACTTCCTACCCATAAGCTTATATAGTCTTGTTCTCGCGGGTTTTGAGATTGTTGAGTCCTCGTGACTCACCAAATACTATCACAACAGTTGCAGGTGCCGATGATAACAGTGCAGGTGATGCAACCGAGCTCAGATGGGAGCTCAACGAAGATCTTGGTTGTTGTTATGTTTCGTTTCATGTTGATCAGTAGTGGAGCCCAGTTGGGACGATCGGGGATCTAGCAGTTGGGTTATCTTCTTTTCTTTTGGCTTCGTCCGTAGTCAGACTATGTGTGTACTCTGAATGATGTATGAATTATATGTTCATTGTGTGAAGTGGCGATTGTAAGCCAACTCTTTATCCCATTCTTGTTCATTACATGGGATTGTGTGAAGATGACCCTTCTTGCGACAAAACCACCATGCGGTTATGCCTCTAAGTCGTGCTTCGACACGTGGGAGATATAGCCGCATCGTGGGTGTTACAAGTTGGTAATAAGAGCCATCCCCGACTTAGGAGCCCCCTGCTTGATCGAATCGCTGGCGTTGTTGAGTCTAGAACAAAAATCTTTTGAGTCTTAGGATTATATATATCGGAGAGTAGGATTCTTTTTACTCCTCAGCCCCTTCGTCACTTTGGTGAGGTCTACTGACGTAGATGTTTTGTCTTTCCTCTCCTCAAATTTCACTAATTTTTTTAGGATCACGCGGGTATCTTGGGATCGTTCCGATATTCTTATGACGAGAACATTGTTCTTGGTGTCTCCTGACATTTTGGGGTTGTGGCAGCGTCCCGGGGAGTTGAGCTCCGAGGTGTTGTCGTCATAATTTTATTGTTTCAGTTCTGGAATACCTGAGTTTTGCCGACATCGAAAATCTCTTTTATGCAGTTGTTGGTGAGATAACCTCGATGCCACCCAGTACTAGGGAGTTTGGGAGTATTGCCATAGCTTGTATAACGGATGATTTTCAAAGGTTGAGGTACACGATTTCCGGAGTTTTCTTGGTTATGTGTTGACGGATGGATACAACTGGATGTAGGGATTGTTAGTTTGAGTGAGATATATTGCTTCCCATGTATCCCCAACACCAAATTGCATAACCAGAAAGTTTCGGGAGTTTATAGGTGGGAATTCAAGTAGCTCTAGTTTTTTTTTCTTTCCGACAGATGCATGATATGAGATTGGGGTTCGACGTCTAGTGGTCCGCCTATCCACGGTCGTTTTTATAGTGGTCTCGTTGTGTCTTAAAGAGCCCTTGACTATGCTGGTTCGGGGACACTTCGTATGTCATGTGCACTGCCTTGTACATGATGGTGCTGTATGATCGAGCCCGTGTGGGCCCCACCACAAAAACTTCGGACGAAATCTCTATCATATGTTTGTTCCGGCTTATTTTGCAAGCCAATCCTTGTTTTGTTTTGTTGTGGTATTCAAGTTGCTTCAGTGTCAAGTGTTGATTCCATACCTTTCCTAAACGGTGTTCTCATATTGCTATGTGAATACTAATCCTTCTTGATCATCGAGGTTGTCATGTTAATTCTTTTTCAACCGGCGTGCTTCTCTTCAAGTGAATCCGATCATTTCAACATTTGCGAGATCAATTCTAAGTTTTCTCAACGGTGTTTGTTTCATCTGTCCCAAGTTGTCCTTATTTTCCCGCCCTCCCACCTTTTTCTTCAAGGACTCATATATTTTAATCAAGTGTCCATTTATTCATGTGAAGTCTTTTTCAATCAATGTTCTGATCTGGTGATCCCTCGTGAAGATACTAACGGAGCTTCAAGTTCATCATTCTTCATTCTCGTATTCTTTTTCGGTGGATTTAACTCAAGCTTTCTTGATCATATCCTTTCCTCGTTCAAATGCTATCCCATGCCGATGCATATCATAATCGTTCACCTCTCTTTATTCGTATCCAGAGTGCTAAAGATATCTCAGAAGAATCATGTTTCCATTCTTAATCCACTCGAGTACTTTGAGGTTTTTCTCTCATTCAAGCTATTTAATTCTACCAGTGCAATCTCTATTTCAAGCAATCCTTCAACGATGGTTCTTTTAGTGGGCCCTAACCCACAGGTCTTTTCCCAGGGTCTTACCTGACTCTTCTAATTATCAGGAGCGATTCGCAAATTCGTTTCCAAGTTTGACGTAAGAATGAATTTTCATCAGTCAAATGCCTTTCTCCAAGATCTTTCAAATTATTTTTCATTGTTGGCTCAACCTCTGTGTTTTTCATTCTCCCGGAGCACCTCAACAATTCATGGTGGTGTTTCTCGTCGTCATTCTCGGGTTTTGAAGACCGAAGAGTTTTTCCTCCAAATCTTATCCGTTCTCTCAGAGATGCGTAGTTCAAGCTTGCTGCCATCCTCTCATAATTGTTTTTGATTGTGACAATTCTTTTCTTACCACCCGGAGCATTTCGTGAGTTCTTTCCATTTTATTCCTACGAAGGCCATCATTTCGGGTTTATTCATTCTCAGTTTTTAGCTCTCGCTCTCCAAATCTTACCGGTGCATCGTTCAAATACCCTCTAATCAGTTCGTGATCCCTTTGTTCTCTTGTATCTAAATCCCCTCAAGTATCTTCATTGGTTTTCCAATTCTTCCCGGTGAATTGTGCCTTTGTTACTTTCATTTTCAATTCTTACGGTGGTTCGTTCAAGATTTCACTTCCTTCGTTATCATATTAATTCATTCGTTGTTTCCAAATCCTACCGGTGGTTCCACCAATACCTTCTCAAGTTTTGCGCTATATCTCTCTTAATCCTTTCTACGAGAATAAGTAGTATGCCAAATCCGTTGCTTGTCATCAATTTAATTGGTGAAGGATACGCATAACGTAATTCTTATTATTGTTTCATCCAAGTGATCTAGTTTCTTGTTTCTAGAGTTGTTCATCATGTCACTTTTCCCGGTTCGAGATGTTTCATCTTTTCTTTTCCGGAGTTCCAAGTTTTCCGCATTATCTCGTCGCGAAGCTCCATCTAAATCATCGCAAGGCTTCACCTTGTGTTTTCAACTTCTCTTTCTTTTTATCATCTTTTTATTACCAGAGTTCTTCATGGAGGCTCTACATGATGGTTCATCAAGGATTCCTTTCATTCTCGTTTTGTTCTTCAAGATTTTTTCTCGAAGTTAAGATCCGCCAAGCTATACCCAAAAATAAACATGGTGCCCAACACATGTTTTGTTGGAGGAGTTCAAGCATTCTTTATCGTGCATTCCAAAGTGCAATTCTTTCTACCTTATCTTTTGAGGTGGTGTTATATCATTCTTGACAATTTTCATTCATGTTTCACGATTCACATGTTGTCAAGAACGAGGTATTTTAAATCCATCAATCTCTTCGTTGGAGTTATCTTGGTATAGATTTCACCTAAAGCCTTCCCTAAGGAATGTTGTATTGTGGTGCTTATCAATGATCCAAGTTTTCTCCTATCCTCTCGGCAAAAGCAGTTTTCATCTCTTCGTTGATCTCAAGCAAGCATTCGTTTTCTGTAGTGGCAGAATTTCACCTCAAATTTTGAGAAGTTTTCCATAAGCCCACTACAAGCTTATTCGTTTTGTTGTTGGTTTTCCAACAACTCCGTTATAACCTTCTTGGAAGGGTGCTTTCCAAGCTCATTTGTGGCAGAAGTTGGCATTTTCTTCTCCATTCTGTTATTCCAATGATCTATCTTCTATTCTTTCTTCCGGAGGCATTGTGATGTTGCTCTTTTCACTCATCGTCTCGATTGTGAGGATCGTGTTCTTTTCGTGCTTATCCATTTAACCCGAGTGTTGTGTTCTCATTCAAGTTCTTTCATCTTATCAAGTTTTGCCTCTCTTTTCAACCTGAGTGCTGTCTGAAATCCTTATTACCCATGGTGCCATTCTTTCAATAGTTCCAGAGGCAGTGTGTTGCTGATTTCATCAAGTATCATCCCATCTTCTCAAGTTCATGTTTTATTCCTTCCATGTTCAACCGGAGTGTTTCCCGAATTCTTCCTCTCTCATCTTGTTTTAACCGGAGTGGTTTTGAATTCTATCTTGTCCATTAAACTCTTGATTCATGTCTTTGCAACTTTCAAGTTCTCGTAATGTTCCTTGTTTCTCTTTGCTAATGGAGTGTTTGCAATCTTGTTCATCTCTATTGTACTCTTTCTTTTAAATTGCTCAACCTCTCAAGGTTCGTGGTATCACTCGTTCGTCAAAGAAGCAACTTAGTTTTACCTCTTCTCTTCCTCTTCCATTTCTCTCTGGTGCCATCCTAGATCTCGGGACGAGATCCTCTTGTAGTGGTGGAGTGTTGTAACACCCCGAGACCGACGCTCCCGATGCCTTCCTTGTATTCCGAGATTCGTCATGTGATTTGTTTTGTTCGTTGCATTCATCCTTGCATCATGTGCATTGCATCATGTCATCATGCAACCCCTTTTTAAAACTCACCTAAATAAATTGCATAGACCGTTGATCTATTTAAATCGAGGGATATTCACATGGTGATTTCTCTTTAAAACATATTCAAAGTCTCCTACTATTATTAGGGAGCTATAATAAGTATTTCATTATTTGGAATTGATCATAACACACTTGCAAATAAACCCCAATGCCTTTGTTATCTCAATTCTTGGTCTCCAACTCTGCCCATAAATTCTTTCGTCATTTTCCTGGGCTCCACCAAATTTCTCAACATTTTGGACACTTCTAAAACCTTGTCCTAGTTCAAACCATTTGAATTAAATTCAAATGAGTTTGAATTTAAACTTCCATTCATGCCCACTTCTATTTTACCTGGATCAAGCTCATTTTTAGGAGTCTGGGAAAATTAACCCCATACTCAAATTCTTCCCCTAACCCTCTCTTCCGTTTTCTTCTCTCTAATGCTTTTCTGCTATAGAAAATAAGAGAGAGAGAGAGAGGTAAGCCCAGTAGCCACACCACCTGGGCCGACCCAACCAACCTCCAAGGCCTAGCTACACCCCTCTAACCCTAGCCGCAGGAGAGAGCTCTGCCCGATCCCCGGCTCGCATCTCTCTCCCTCGTCTCCTCCCTCGCGCCGCCACCCCTAGTTCGATCCACTCCTCTCGTCGATCCCAATCTTCCTCCTCGCAGCGTCGCCATCTCTCCCACCTGCTGCTTCGACCCGACCCCTCTCAGCCTCCTTCGCGCCTCCCTCTGCAGCACTAGGCCACGACCGTGCCTCCTCCTCCCTCCGTTCGGCCTCAACCATAGGAGCCACACCGTCACGGCGCCCACCTTCTCCTATCGTGCCCGTCACCCGCCGCTGCGCCCTGCATCGCCGGAGCCCCGCGCCAAGACCTCCCCTGCCTCGTCATGTCTAGGGGAGGAGGAGGACCCGCATCACCTCTTCCCGTGCCTCTCCTCCTTCTTCTCCTCGTCGCCACCAAACTGCCTCGACCTCGCCGCCAGCAGCAGCAGCAGCTGCTGCACCCTCTCGCCGACGCCGCGCCCGGACCTTCCCCGCGCCTCGCCTTCGACCTTGGTTTCCATGTTCCATGGACACGAGCGCCACCCGCAACAATTTCAGGCCGTCCCCGTCGCCGAGTCCCTCGCCGCCCTTTCGCACCTCATCCCCGGCACTGTCTGTAGGAGCCACGCCTCCCGGTGCCCGCAGCTGCGTCGCCGGTCTTCCTCCTTGACGCTGCCGCCTCGAGCCTCCCCATGCCGCGCGAGACCGCCGTGCCAAGTTCCCGGTGCTGCCGCTGCAAGTTCCGCTCGAAACCAGCCCCCTACATCGCGCCAAGTCTCTGCATCGCGTCCCTGTTGCTGTTGACGCCAAGTCCAACGGTCACCGAGCGTGGATTCGCCAAGTACCACCACCAATACCTCTTGATTCGCAGAGTACCCCACCGGTAAGACCACAAGGATGCTCGGAAGACTACAGACCAAAACGCCAAGTTCCTCTCCGAACGTGAACGACTACCATCGCCGAGACCGCAAGTACCACGACAATCCCGAAGGGAGTCGAACCCATCAAGTTCCTCTACAACTCGTGTACGACTACCGTCATTGTGTACAACTACTTCCACTACCGTCGCCCCGAAGACGTTGGATTCGTCAAGTACCTCTCCGAAACGAACATGTACAACTCCTTCCCCTACACCGCATCGAACTCGACCTGCTCCGAAATGCACGCTTCGAAGGTATAACCGCGAGACGATGACCCGTGGACGAATGTGTGTTGTATGAGATTAACCGTATGTTTGCACCATGCCCATTTGCTTCGTGCACGTTCCTCCTCGTTTGCCATGCCGCCGTCCCGTGGGAACCCGGAATCCGGGATCACCCCACCATCCTTGCATGACACGCTCACGCCCATTTCCTTTTGCACCGGTATCTCCGTGAGCTACCAGAACCGATATGTTGCCGTGGCATCATTTTCGGTTTCGTTGCTATGGCACCCGTTTCGTTCCGCCATGGTGACCAAATGCTTCATAACATGCTCATGTCAACATTTTTATAAAATTGCATAAAACTTGTGCATGTTATCCGCATCATGATAACCACATTTAAATGCTTAAAATTGTTGCTTACTTTAAATTGCTAAATAACATATGGGGTTCTCCGGAATTGTTGTTTGTTGTTTCCGGCCTCATTTAAATTGCCTAGCTAGGTAGGTTTTTATTATGTTTCACCTCTTGCCATGTTTATAACAACATGTAATTTTGTTGTGTTCCTAAACAAGAGAGAACTAAATAATTGATGTGGTGTTCCGTCAATATGCAACTCGTTGCATATTGAGCTCCACTTAACTTGTAGTGTTGTTTGTGCATATTGCCATGCCATGCCTCATTAAATCGGACATGCATCATACTTGATTGTGCAGCATGACATGTTTATGCTTGTGTGTTTACCATGTTGTTTGCTTCTTTCCGGTTTGCTTCTCTTGTTAGCTTCGGTTTCGTTCCGGAGTTGTGAGGATTTGTTCGACTACGTCCGTTTGCCTTCTTCATGGACTCGTTCTTCTTCCTAGCGGAATCTCAGGCAAGATGACCATTACCCTTGATATCACTTCTATCTTTGCTTGCTAGTTGCTTCATTCTATCGCTATGTTGCACTACCTATCACTTGTTTACCATGCCTCCCATATTGCCATGTCAGCCTCTAACCTTTTCACCCTTCCTAGCAAACCGTTGCTTGGCTATGTTACCGCTTTTCTCAGCCCCTCTTATAGCGTTGTTAGTTGCAGGTGAAGTTGAAGATTGCTCCATGTTGGATCCGGATTATGTTGGGATATCACAATATCTCTTATATTTAATTAATGCATCTATATACGTGGTAAAGGGTGGAAGGCTCGACCTTATGCCTGGTGTTTTGTTCCACTCTTGCGGCCCTAGTATCCATCATACCGGTGTTATGTTCGTTGATTTTGCGTTCCTTACACGGTTGGGTGATTTATGGGACCCCCTTGACAGTTCGCTTTGAATAAAACTCCTCCAGCAAGGCCCAACATTGGTTTTAACATTTGCCACCTAAGTCTTTTTCCCTTGGGTTCTGCAGACTCAAGGGTCATCTTTATTTTAACCCCCCGGGCCAATGCTCCTCTGAGTGTTGGTCCAAACTAGAGCCCTTTGTAGCGCCCCTCAAGGAAACTCGAGGTCTGGTTTTAGTTGTACGGATTGCTCATCCGTTGTGCACTGAGAACGAGATATGTGCAGCTCCTATCAGGATTTGTCGGCACAGTCGGGTGGTCTTGCTGGTCTTGTTTTACCATTGTCGAAATGTCTTGTAAACCGGGATTCCGAGACTGATCGGGTCTTCCTGGGAGAAGGAATATCCTTCGTTGACCGTGAGAGCTTGTGATGGGCTAAGTTGGGACACCCCGGTAGGGTATAAACTTTCGAGAGCCGTGCCCGCGGTTATGTGGCAGATGGGAA
This sequence comes from Triticum timopheevii, assembly GCA_963921465.1. Lineage (NCBI taxonomy): Eukaryota > Viridiplantae > Streptophyta > Magnoliopsida > Poales > Poaceae > Triticum > Triticum timopheevii. The sequence continues at coordinate 203,522,740 of OY997270.1, forward strand.
TTTGTTAATATCCGGTTGTAGAGAACTTGACACCAGATTCGAATTAAAACGCATCAACCGCGTGTGTAGCCGTGATGGTCTCTTTTCGGCGGAGTCCGGGAAGTGAACACGGTCTTTGTGTTATGATTGTGCGTAAGCAGTTTCAGGATCACTTCTTGATCATTTCTAGCTTCTCGGCCGTTCCGTTGCTTCTCTTCTCGCTCTTATTTGCGTATGTTAGCCACCATATTTTCTTAGTGCTTGATGCAACTCCACCTCATTACCACTTCCTACCCATAAGCTTATATAGTCTTGATCTCGCGGGTTTTGAGATTGCTGAGTCCTCGTGACTCACCAGATACTATCACAACAGTTGTAGGTGCCGATGATACCAGTGCATGTGATGCAACCGAGCTCAGATGGGAGCTCAACGAAGATCTTGGTCGTTGCTATGTTTCGTTTCATGTTGATCAGTAGTGGATCCCAGTTGGGACGATCGGGGATCTAGCAGTTGGGTTATCTTCTTTTCTTTTGGCTTCGTCCGTAGTCGGACTATGTGTGTACTCTGAATGATGTATGAATTATATGTTCATTGTGTGAAGTGGCGATTGTAAGCCAACTCTTTATCCCATTCTTGTTCATTACATGGGATTGTGTGAAGATGACCCTTCTTGCAACAAAACCACCCTGCGGTTATGCCTCTAAGTCGTGCTTCGACACGTGGGAGATATAGCCGCATCGTGGGTGTTACAACCCCGCTGCCACGGGAGGGTAGGACAAAAGATGTCATGCAAGTTCTTTTCCATAAGCACGTATGACTATATTCGGAATACATGCCTACATTACATTGATGAACTGGAGCTAGTTCTGTGTCACCCTATGTTATAACTATTACATGAGGAATCACATCCGACATAATTATCCATCACTGATCCAATGCCTACGAGCTTTTCACATATTGATCTTTGCTTAGTTACTTTACCGTTGCCACTATTACAATTACTACAAAACTTCTACTGTTACTTTTGCTATGGTTACCGTTACTTCCATATTACTTTGCTACTAAATACTTTGCTGCAGATACTAAGTTATCCAGGTGTGGTTGAATTGACAACTCAACTGCTAATACTTGAGAATATTCTTTGGCTCCCCTTGTGTCGAATCAATAAATTTGGGTTGAATACTCTACCCTCGAAACCTGTTGTGATCCCCTATACTTGTGGGTTATCAATGTCCAGTTGAATATGGGTAGCATGACTTATTATTGTTGACATCACCCAAAGGTGAATACGTTGGGAGGCGAAATTATAATCCCCTATCTTTCTATGTGTCCGATTGAAACATTTTGCTCATGTGTACGCGGTGAGTGTTAGCAATCATAGAAGACTATATGATGGTTGAGTATGTGGAGCTCTTACTTAGACTCTGTTGAATAAGTTGAATTGCAATTGCTTTTTGACTGAGAACATAGGCTTTGAGTTTCAAGAGAATCCATTGTTTGAACCTTAACATGTGAATTGGTTGCAACTATAACATGAGAAGTTTTGTAAGAAAGAATTGTTGTTATGATGCTTGAAAAAGTGATTGAAATTTATCATTGATCAAACTTATGCACTTTGCTAGCATTCACACTTCATAAATTGTTTCTTTTATCATTTACCTACTCAAGGACGAGTAGGATTTAAGCTTGGGGATGCTGATACGTCTCCAACGTATCTATAATTTATGAAGTATTCATGCTGTTATTTTATCATTCATGGGTGTCTTACAATCATTTTATTGCAACTTTATATCATTTTTTGGGACTAACCTATTGACCAAGTGCCCAGTGCCAGTTGCTATTTTTTGCTTGTTTTTTACATCGTAGGAAATCAATATCAAACGGAGTCCAAACATTGTGTAACTTTTTGGAGATTTTTTATGGACCAGAAGAGCACCAGTGGGCCAGAGAAGCACCTGGGGGTGCCTCGAGGGGGGCACAACCCGCCGCCAGGCGCGCCCAGGTGGGTTTTGACCACCTCGGTGGCCTCCCGCACCCCCTCTTTGCACTATAAATTCCCAAATATTCGTAAACCCTTTGGGGTAGCCCTAGATCAGAAGTTCCGCCACCGCAAGGTCTCTGTATCCGCAAAACCAATCTAGACCCCGTTTCGGCACCCTGCCATAGGGGGGAATCATCTCCGGTGACCATCTTCATCATCCCGACGGCCACCATGATGAGGAGGGAGTAGTCCACCCTCAGGGCTGAGGGTTTGTACGAGTAACAATGTGTTTGATCTCTCTCTCTCTCTCTCTCTCGTGATCTATATCATGGGCTTTGTAGTCAGATCATACGATGTTTCTCCCCTCTATACTCTTGTTACGATGAATTGAATCTTTACCCTTCAAAGTTTTGTCTTGTCAGATTGCATATTCAAAGATGAGAACACATGATATGTGTCTTGCAATATGAATACTTGAGGTGACAATGGAGTATCATATTGATTCACTTGATATATGTTATGGCACTCAACTTGCAGATCCCCGCGGTGATATTGGGGTAATCTATGCATAGGGGTTGATGCACGTTTTTATTATCTTTTCTCTGATAGAAACTTTGGGGTCCCCTTGTAGTTCTTTGTGTTGGATTGAGCATTATGAATCTGAAATTCTTTGATACATATTGTATAATTAACTCGGGTACTCGCGGTGACATTGGGGTATCTAGGTGACATTCGAGTTGGTTGATATGTGTCATATGGTGTTATTTTAGTATGAACTCTTGATTAGATCAGTCGGAAAGGATAGCTTGCTGTTATTTTAGTACGAACTCTAGGATAGATCGATCAGAAAGAATAGCTTTGAGGTGGTTTCGTACCCTACAAACAATTTCTATCTTTTGTTCTCCGCTAATAGGAACTTGGGAGTGATTATTTATTGCATTTTGATGGATAGTCATATGATCCAACTATGTTAGCATTGTTGATAGATTGCACTAGTGAAAGTATGCACCCTAGGCCTCATTTTCCATCACAGCAATACCGTTTGTGCTCCGTTTTACTATTTACTACCTTGCGGTTTTTTATTGTTCGCACTACAAAAACTCATATCTACTATCCATACGACACTTTTATCACCATCTCTTCGTCGAACTAGTGCACCTATACAATTTGCCATTGTATTGGGTGTGTTGGGGACACAAGAGATTTCTTGTATTTGATTGCAGGGTTGCATGAGAGAGACTATCTTCGTCCTATGCCTCCCATAGATTGATAAACCTTAGGTCATCCACTTGAGGGAAAATTGCTACTGTCCTACAAAACTCGGCGCTTGGAGGCCCAACACGTGTCTACAAGAATAAAGTTGTGTAGTAGACATCAGCTGTACATGCCCCGGAGTCTCCAGAGTGCCGCCCCTGGGCCTCACGGGGGCTCCCACCCACGTCCTAGTGGAAGCACCATGCTCCGCGCTGGCCGTCGACACTGTCCCCCAATGACTATGCCCATGCCCAGTGGAAGCACCTAGCTCCACGCTGGCGGGAGACTAGCATAGGTGCCGGACGCGGCTGTTCTCTTTGCCCTTTCTTTGTAACCCAATTTGTTGCCTTTGACTGAATCTGGAGTTTCTTGTGCTTATTAAAAGAACAGGGGGGATTTTTCGACTTGCCGTGTTCTTGTCCTTCAGTTTTTCGCTTTGAAAGTTTAGTGACTGCTTGCTACACCTTCCCGTGAGCGCCCTGCGAGCGGGGGCTGGGTGTGGCGTGCGCACCTAGGCAGGCCAAGGCCCCCCTAGGGACATGGACGCCACCGCCACGTGCCCACCTGAACGCACACATCGCCAAGGGTTTTCGCGTTGGCTCCTCGCGCAACGCCCCTGATCGGGCTAGAAACCATATCAGGAAGCCCCTCTCGCGAGAACCCCCGGAGGGCTCATCGGGGCAAAGGGGCGTCTCCACGGCGCAAGTACCAACCTGAGGCGACGAGCATGAAAGGTAAATCGTACCAGCTACTCTAAGTCGAGAGCTCTTTGGTTCACGACAACGCATTCTGAAATTAACCCAGGAAATATATCATCATTCCATGCACCATAAGGAGATTCTTCCCAAGGAGAAATGCTTTCACTCCTCGCGGGGGCACATCCAAAAATCTTTTACAGGAAGAACACAGAAGTATAGGCCTAGCAGGATGCGCCGTCGCCCGTGTCATCACCGCCGCAGTCGTCGTCAGCTCTGTCCTCCCCGGCCGCGGGCGCGGCCGCGTCGTCAGCAAACTCCCTGATCAGGTCATCCACGTGATCGTTCACACAGGTCACAAGGTCGCCCTGGATGACTCCGGGCAGGGGACCTATCGCAGCATTGAAGTCGAAGTTGGGGTCCCAGTTAAGGAGGTAGTTGAAGACGCGTGAGAATGCGCACCCAAGGAGATCCCGGCTCTTCTCCTCGCCGAGCTGGCGAGCCTTCGCGTCACTACTTTTTGAGGTAGCAGGTAGCAAGCGTTGTCAAACTCAAGTGGATGGGCGACGTTCCCTTCACAGATGGTGTCCAAGGCGCGGTTGGCCCTCGTCCTGAGGTTTTCGAGCATCTTGGAGCGCTCCCGCTGCAACGTTTGATGATGATCCTCGTCCGCCGACCCCCTCTCCATGAGGGACGAGACGCTAGCAACCTGATGTTGAAGAGAAAAGCAACCTGGCGCTGAAGAGAAAACAGCCCCGCCTCAACAATGGCTCGGGCTTCCTCAACGACCTTCCCATGCCGCTCTACCGTGGGAAGCTGGGCTTGGAGAGCATTGGCTTTGCCTTGTAGCTGGGCCTGCCATTGCTTGAAGCGGGCCTCTTGATGCCCCAACTTCCGGCGATACTCCACGACAGGGGACTCACGAATCCCTTCCACCCTCCGGTCAACCTCCAGCTAGACCTTCGCCTCCCGGCAAGCAAGGGCCTCCTCATCTGAGGACACCTGATGCTCCATCACCTCAAGTCGATTGCGCTACAAGCTTTGCTCCATCGCCTCGTATGCCAGCGCCTCCTCGCGACTCCGAGCCTTGGTCACGTCGGCAGGGGCCCCGCCTGGCCGCACCGCGAGGGCGGCCTTGTGTGTCTGAACTTGCCGCTCAAGACCAGTATTCAAGGCCCGAAGCTCCTTCTCGCACTCCTCAGCTGCCACGCGACGCCGTTCAGCGGCCTGAGCCTCCTCTTGGGCACGGGCGCAGGCCTCGCGAGAGGCCGCAAGGGACCCCTCGACATCCGCCCGGGTGCGCTCATGTTGTGCACGCCCGAGATTGACCGCGACTTCCAGTTGGCGCCACCCACGCGCGAGACGGAGGTTTTCCACCTCAAGGCAGGAGTCGACATCGGCAGGCTCCACTCCAAGCTGGCCGAGCGTGCCCACGGCTACCTGGAGGAGGTTGTGGCGGACGGCGCTCTGCCCGCGTGCAAGCTCCAACGCTCGGCTGGGCCTCTCCTCTGTGTTGTGGTTTTCTAGGGAGGAGGTGGGGCAACTCGCGAGCCCCCAGTAAGGGCTCGGTAGCAGGGGCCTCCTTGACCACTCCTCGGGCTTCGGGCTCCACGCGGCTGGGTGCGACTCCACCACCTGAAGACAAAGCCACTACGATAGACGCCCAGCTACTCGCGAGCGTCACCGGAAGGCTCTCCGGAGCGGCTTCCATGGCTCGAGGGCTACCACAGCAGAGATGTGCCGAGGGAGCGGGCTCGTGTCCCTCCTCTAGCAACTGTGGCTCCCGGGACAGCGTCGTCTCCCGGACGGTTACCTAATTCATGAGGTTGGGGATGGTGATCAGCTCCGGGGCTCGTGAAGGGCGCATCAAGGGCGAGCTCGTCGCTAAGGAAGGAGGAAGCCTGAAGGGCAAATGTCAGGAAGGAGCTTGTCACGCAAGGAACCCAAGGGGAAAGGTACTTACTCATCATCGGCCATCCAAATCCTCTATTTCAGGGACCGTAGGGCGACACCACGACAGCTCCCAAGCCTCCTCTTGCGGGAGGCCTCGACGACTGGAGGAGGCGCGCGTTGTCTCTGGAGGCTGCGGAGGCCGTCACGACAGCGGGCGGAGCTCTCCTCGGAGCGTCCTTAGGGCCAAGGAGAGCCGCCTCAGGAGTGCTAGGAGGAGCCTGGCCTCCCGGGGCCACCTCAGGAGCAGTCATCGGCGTGTGTGTCTTCACCACCATTTAAAGGGCAAGCACAGGGGCCACCACGGCACGGTTTTTGCGGGGCCCCTCATGGCCTTCGAGGAGCCGCCCCCACTCATCGAAGCACGGTATCTTCCTGACAAAGTCCTCCGCGTTCGAGCACTGGTACAGGAGGAGGTTTCCCTTGGCAGGAATCACGGCGGGAGCTAGGTTGCCTGTCAGGAGCTTAAGCACGGTGCTTAGCATCACGGTAGGAAGCGCAGTCACTTGGTGCCTAATGGGATCCTTCTGGCCCATGAAGGTTCACATTGGGCGCGAGTGGCGCTGGAGCAGTGCGATGCGCCTCCGGATGAACTCCCTCGTCACCATCGGCGCCGTCACGCCCGGCTCCCGCAGCCTGGCCAGCCTGGCCGAGATGCAATCAAGCCGATGGCCGGACAGCTCCGTGTGCCCCCAGCCGAAGCTCAGGATGGCTGGCGCACGCGGAAGAAGGAGCAGAGGGCTAAGCACGCCGGTGTCCACATACACCCACCGCTTCCGATACCCCATGGTATCCATGCGGAACCCGAAGTTGACACCGGAGCCTGCCGTCACCGCCACCGCCTGGAGCGACACACCCAGAGCGCAGTCGTCCATCGACAGAAACGTGAATAAGTGGCGAAGCAAGGCCACAGAGGGGGCAATGCCCATGAGGGCCTCGCACAGGAAGGCGAAGATGAAGAGGAGGACAATGGAGGCAGGATCCAGATGCAATGCATGGATCTGGTAATGCGAGAGCACGGCGTTGAAGAAATCGGAGGAGGGAGGAAGCAGGCCAGCCGAGAGGGCATGAAGTTGAAGAGGAATCTCAATGGAACCCATCTCGATCAAGCTGCGGGAGGCAGGCCAGGCCTTCGTCGCACCCCACTGATGGGAATCGGCTGCAAGGGTCAAGCGTACCTTGTCTAGCCCCTCTTGGTTGATCACCATCAATCGATCCAATGCAAGCTCCAGCTCCAGGGATGGATCTACGGGCGCGCGAGCACTGCTCCTCTTCTTAGACTTTGGAGCCATGTCGGTGGAGGAAGGCGAGCAAGGTGCGGTGGCTGGAAAAGGGTGCACAAGCTCACAAGGGAAGAGAAAGCAGAAGGCGAGCACGTCGAGCAATGATGGCGAGGCTGCGCTCATAGCAGGCAGTTTTCAAATCTGATAGTTGTCGAGGTGGCATGGGGAAGTGGAGGCGCCCACGTCCTGTCAAGCGCCACGCGTCTTCATAACCCACAGGCGATTGGGCCTGCGGCGTTCCGCACTTTCCCTTTGGGTTCGCCTCTAAGTCAAGTGCGAGCGCGCCTTGGGCCCGGGGGCTTCCGTCGGTGTTCTGGGAACCAGGGTACCCAGCCCAGCCTGCCTGCAGCCCACGACGTGGCTTCATCGATGGCCTGGTACGACCCAGCTTCGACTACGGCAAGACAAGACCCTCGCGAGGGGCCAAGCCTCGCGAGGTGAGCGACATCAAGACCTCCCAAGGGAGCGGCCTCCTTAGGCTGCCTCCTAGCGGAGCGGAGATTTCTATGCAAGACCCAGCCTCACGAGGCTGAAATGACATTAGCAATGACGACCAAGCCCAGGTGCGCGCCAGCGGGCGCAGTAAAGCAGGTTTCCTCTTTGGTACAAAGGAGGCAAACGGAGGTGTGGAGTCCCAAGGAATCAGCCAAAGGTTGCCATTTGCGTCCAACAAGACCAAGACCGTCAGAATGGTAGGATGGATGTCATCGCCGAGCCCACCACGAAGTCATGCTCAGAGGCTTTGCAGGGGAATACCACCTTTCGTCAGGATTAGATGTACTTCTTGTTCCCCTTCGAATTTGGCCGTTGTGGGATCCCTTCCCGCCTAAGTTTTGGAGGAAGAGGACCAAGGCCACTACAAATAGGGGCTAGCCACCATCGTAGAAGGGAGATCGATCGATCAGCTCACCCGATGATCAGCTCATAGAACCACCAAGAGCTCACCATAGGAACACGCCTCCTGAGGATGTTCTTCCGCCTGTACTAGTTCATCCTCAGCCCATCGCGAGGCCAATCCACCACAAAGAAGGAGTAGGATATTACACCGCAAGGTGACCCGAACCTGGGTAAACTGCTGAGTCTTTCTCTATCGTGTTCGTCGAGCTAGGTCATGAGAGCTGCGGATAGGGAGCCTTGAGAGGTTGAGTTCTTCGCACACGCCCCAGAGTTCGAACCTTTCTTGGGTCCGCGGAGCCTGGAATCCGACAGTTTGAGCTGTATGTTTTATTTTGGTGTTGTCCTATGGTGCCTTCCGTGTCACGCACACGTGAAGGATTCCCGATGTAGGGTGTTGCGATACGTTCATGATTCACTTATAGTGGGTTGCATATGGGATAAAGGGGACTGGCTACTTTAATGCTATGGTTGGGTTTTACCTTAATGATCTTTAGTAGTTGCGGATGCTTGCTAGAGTACCAATCATAAGTGCATATAATCCAAGAATAAGAAGTATGTTAGCTTATGCCTCTCCCTCATATGAAATTGCAATGACGACTACCGATCTTGTAAACAATTGCCTAGGATAATTCCGCACACCGTCCCATTATTATTCCATACTCACTATTTATAATATATAGTAATATATTCTAACTTTATAATAACATCACCTATTTTTATATTTTAGTTCTCCGATATCATGCAAATCTATCCTCTTCATACCCACAATGTAGTTTAATTTCTCGTTTCTAGGGGGAAGCAAATGTTCGATGTATATAGAGTCGTATCAGTGGCAGATAGGACTTCAAAGAATATTGATCTTACCTTTAGTTCATTTTGGGTTCGACACTCCATACTTATCACTTCCACCTTTGGGAATTTCCAAGATGATTCCTTGCACTTGGGGATTATCAAGCTCTTTTCTGGCGCCGTTGCGGGGGAGCAATAGCGTGGGTTGATATTCTCGTGTGTGCTTGTTTTCTTTCTTCACTAAGTAGATTTTTGTCCCTTTTGTTTTTGTTTTTTAGTTGCGGGTGAAACAAACAAAAAAATTAAAGAATGAAAATACAAAAAATTAGTTACTAGCCTCTTATGCCCAAAAACTTTTTCAAAAAGAGAAGTGATTGGAAGGTTATGCATTGCAGAAGTGAGGGTCGACCTTGAACATTTGTGTTCATGCTCATGGAAACAATGTAGAATTTTTAGTGGAAATTTATCAGAAATAATTATCCCCTTGTATATATCCATTGTATTATAAAAATAATGTGCCAATTTTTGGTTTTAGGATGATTAGATTGCTTGTTTGCTATGTGCAGTGCAAAAACAGAAACTTTGGCTGTAGTGCATGAATTTTAATTTTTTACTAGAATGTCAAACTTCATGAAATTTTTACACAGTACTACTATAATAATTTTTAGGTTGTCCTAATTTTTTAGATTCTTGGAGTTACAAAACTATAAAAAGTTTCCAGATTACTACAGATTGCCTTGTTTTTGGCAGATTCTTTTTTCTATATGTTGTTCACTTTTTTAGATGACTCCATGGGTAGTATGGGGGGGTATGAACCATGGTGAAGTTGGAATACAGTAGATATAATGCTAATATTAAATTGGAATGAGTTTACAACAATACCTAAAGGTAGTGATTTGCTTTATTATACTAACGGATCTCACAAGGTTTTTTGTTAAGTTTTGTGTGGATGAAGTGTTCGTAGATCAAAGAGTTATCACTATGAGAAGAATGAAGAGAGGCAAGAGTTCAAGCTTGGTGATGCCCAAGGCACCCCAAGTAAATATTTCAAGGATACTCAAGCATCTAAGCTTGGGGATACCCCGGTTGGCTTCCCATCTTTATTCCTCAACAATTATCGGTATACCTCGGTTTTTGTTTTGTCCACATGATATGTGTCTTTTGAGTTTATTTTTCCTTTATTTTCCTTGATGCACCATGCTAGTGTGAGATTGTCCTTCATTGATTTATTGAATGCTTCATGCGCTTCACTTAAATCTTTTGAGTATTGCTTTATAGAATGCTTCATGCGCTTCACTTAAATCTTTTGAGTATTGCTTTATAGAATGCTCGTTGTGCTTCAATTAAATCTTTTGAGTATGGCTTTACAAAATGCTTCGTGTGCTTCACTTATATATTTTGAGCTTCGATATTGTTAATTCATATTAACTGTAGAATGCTCCATGAACTTCACTTATATCTTTTCGAGTATGAATAATACTATCATCAAAATTGGGCTTGGAAGAGTATCATTAAAATGACATGCCTGGCTAAAAAGGCATTAAAGAAAAGCGCTTGTTGGGAGACAACCGAATATTTACCCCTACTATGTTTGTGTGTTCTCATGATTATGCCACTGTAGTAATTATGTTTTATAGCTTTTGTGTCAACAAAGTTCCAAGTAAGACCTTTGGGATGATCTATGGTGATAGTTGATTTGATCTTGCTAAAAATCAGAAACTTTTATGCTCATTGCCAGAATTTTAAAAAAAATCATAGAAGCATGCTTTTGATCTAAATTTATTGCACAAGGTTGATAGACAAATGATATGGTACATTAGGCATTGTGTGAGAACAATTATGAATTTTATCTTGACAGCACCAAAGTTAATGATTTACTCTTTATCATACTAACGCATCTCACGAAGTTCCGTTAAGTTTTGTGTGATTGAAGTTTTCATGTTTTGGGTGATATATCGATACGAGGAAAATAAGGAGTGGAAAGACCCTAATCTTGGGGAAGCTCAAGGCACCCCAAGGTAATATTCAAGGAAGACTCAAGCGCCTAAGCTTGGGGATGCCCTGGAAGGCATACTCTCTTTCATCTTCAAAACCATCGGTATACCTTACTCGGAGCTTTATTTTTATTCGTCACATGATATGTGTTTTGCTTGGAGCATATTTTCATTTTACTTGCTGTTTGAATAAAATCATTAAATCTGAAATCTTGAATGAGAGAAAGTTCTCCCATGGCTATTTAACTATTTGACTACTCATTGATCTTCACTTATATCTTTCTGGAGTAGTTTTGTCATTTACTCTCGTGCTTCACTTATATCCTATGAGTAAAGGGTTGAATGAATTAAATATCATAAATCTAAAATTATATATGATTCATATGCTTATCCCATGGGCAGTAATGAATTCACATATAAGAAGTATAGGTGGTAAAATTTATTGAAAGTTAGCAAACTCAACGGTCACTTGAACAATTCATGAAAGAATATTGAAGGAAGAGAGATTTCACATATAAATATACTATCTTGGACATCTTGTATGATTGTGAGCCCCATTAATTATTTTCAAACTTGAGCAAATTAGTTGAAGTTGGACAAGGAAGACAACGTAATGAGTTATGTTTGGGTATATTTGTATAGAAGTTATATTGCTATGGACATATTTGTAGGATCTTTCGCTAGCCAACTTTTTGTACTATGTAGAGATACTACTTGTGCATCCAAAACCCTTAAACCCTGTTTCTTGCCATGAGTGACCACCATATCTACCTATGGATTGAATAAGATCCTTCTAGTAAGTTTTCATCGATGCAAAAAGCAACAAAAATTGCTCCTAAATATGTATGATCTTTTATTGTAAGGGAAAATAAGCGTTATACGAACTTGTGATGGTAAAGAAATAAAAGCGACAGACTGCATAATAAAGGTTACTCTCACAAAGGGAAATACAACATGACGTTCCTTTGCATTAAGGGTTTGCACATCCAAAATTTAAAAGTGCATGACAACCTCTTCCCTCTGCGAAGGGCCTATCCTTTACTTCCATGTATTTACTTTATGCAAGAGTCAATAGAATTACTTCTAATTTAAACCTCATTTATTCTTTAGTTGGCAAGCATCATGTGGTGGGGAATGACCCAAGCATATATAGCCATTCAAATATATTTGATCATGAATTATTATTGTTGACAAAAATCTTTATGGTAAATAATTTGGGAGGCGAAACATTAAGCCCCTATCTTTCTCTGTGTTCGACGGATGCTATTTGTTCAAAAAATATGCTTTGATGTTAGCAATCATGGAAGACTATATGATAGTTGAGTATGTGGAATTTGCTAAATCAAAGCTCTGACATAGAGCCTTCCTGAAAATAAGATGAATTGCAATTGTTTGATGACTAAGAACATGGTTTGTTCGTTTTCAAAAAAGTTTATGGTCTATACTTTAACATGTGAATATCTTGCTACTTAATCATGAGAAGTTTTATGAGATAAGCTATTGCTTATGATGTATAATGATGCTAGAAAAAGTGATTGGAATTATCATTGATCAAATTTATGCACTATGCTAGCATTCACACTTCATAAATTATTTCTTCTATCATTTACCTTCTCGAGGATGAGCAGGAATTAAGCTTGGGGATGCTGATACGTCTATAATTTATGAAGTATTCATGCCATGTTTACAACAATTTTATATGGTTTTTGTATTGTTTGATTAGAACTAACCCAGACTGACGCTGTTTTTAGCAGAACTACCGTGGTGTCGTTTTTTGTGCAGAAATAAAAGTTCTCGAAATGGGCTGAAAATTTATGGTGAATTTTTATGGACCAAAAGAGAACCCTGAAGCACAAGAGTTGTACCGGAGGAGTCCCGAGCCGACGAAAAGGTAGGGGGCACGCCCTACCCCCCGGGAGGGTGCTCCTACCTTGTCACTGCCTCGTGGACCCCCTTGACGTGTGGATGAAGTGTTTGAAGATCGAGGAGTTATCGATATGAGAAGAATAAAGAGAGGCAAGAGTTCAAGCTTGGGGATGCCCAAGGCACCCCAAGTAAATATTTCAAGGATACTCAAGCATCTAAGCTTGGGGATGCCCCGGTTTGCATCCCATCTTTATTCCTCAACAATTAGCGGTATACCTTGGTTTTTGTTTTATCCACATGATATGTGTCTTTTGAGTTCATTTTTTCTTCTTTTCCTTGATGCACCATGCTAGTATGAGATATTCCTTCATTGATTTATAGAATGCTTCATGCACTTCACTTAAATCTTTTGAGTATGGCTTTATAGAATGCTCGTTGTGCTTCACTTTAATCTTTTGAGCATGGGTTTATAAAATGCTTCGTGTGCTTCACTTATATATTTTGAGCTTCGATATTGGTTAATTCATATTAATTGTAGAATGATCCACGAACTTCACTTATATCTTTTGGAGTATGAATAATACAATCATCGAAATTGGGCTTGGAAGAGTATCATTAAAATTACATGCCTAGCTAAAAAGGCAATAAAGAAAAGCGCTTATTGGGAGACAACCCAATATTTACCCCTACTATTTTTGTGTGTTCTCATGATTATGCTACTATAGTAATTATGTTTTATAGCTTTTCTGTCAATAAAGCTCCAAGTAAGACCTTTGGGATGATCTATGGTGATAGTTGATTTGATCTTGCTGAAAAACAGAAACTTTTATACTCATTGCTAGAATTTTACAAAAATCATAGAAGCGTGCTTTTGATCTGAATTTTTACACAAGATTGATATAAAAATATCCTAGGTTGCCCTAAGTTTTTAGGATTATTGGAGTAGCATAAGTATGATTTCTGTTCAGATCATTACAGACTATTCTGTTTGTGACAGATTCTGTTTTCAATGCATAGTTTGCTTGTTTTCTAGTTTCTATGGCTTACATTGCTCAATATAAATTGTAGAAATGATATGGTACAGTAGGCATTGTGTGAGAACAATTATGAGTCTTATCTTGACAGTACCAAAGTTAATAATTTACTCTTTATCATACTAACCCATCTCACGAAGTTCCGTTAAGTTTTGTGTGATTGAAGTTTTCAAGTTTTGGGTGATCGATACGAGGAGAATAATGAGTGGAAAGACCCTAAGCTTATGCCCAAGGCACCCCAAGGTAATATTCAAGGAAGACTCAAGCGCCTAAGCTTGGGGATGCCCCGGAATGTATCCTCTCTTTCGTCTTCAAAACCATCAGTATACCTTACTTGGAGCTATATTATTATTTGTCACATGGTATGTGTTTTTCTTGGAGCATATTTTCATTTTACTTGCTGTTTGAATAAAATCATTGGATCTAAAATATTGAATGAGAGAGTCCTCCCATTGCTATTTAACTATTTGACTACTCGTTGATCTTCACTTTTATCTTTCTGGAGTAGTTTTGTCATTTACTCTTGTGCTTCACTTATATCCTATGAGTAAAGGGTTGAATGAATTGAATATCATAAATCCAAAATGATATATGCATCGCATTCTTATCCCATGGGGAGTAATGAATTCACATATAAGAAGTATAGGTCTTAAATTTATTGAAAGTTAGCAAACTCAACATTGCCACTTGAACAATTCATGAAAGAATATTGAAGGAAGAGAGATTTCACATATAAATATACTATATTGGACATCTTGTATGATTGTGAGACCCATTAATTATTTTCAAACTTAAGCAAATTAGTTGAAGTTGGACAAGGAAGACAACGTAATGAGTTATGTTTGGGTATATTTGTATAGAAGTTATATGGCTATGGATCCTCCAACATCTGGTGCTAGCTTAGGATCCTTTGCTAGCCAAAGTTTGTACTAAGTAGAGATACTACTTGTGCATCAAAAACCCTTAAACCCCGTTTCTTGCCATGAGTGTCCACCATATCTACCTATAAAAATTGCTCCTAAATATGTATGATCTTTTATTGTAAGGGAAAATAAGCGTTGTACGAACTTGTGATGGTAAAGAAATAAAAGTGACAGACTGCATAATAAAGGTTGCTATCACAAAGGGCAATAGAACGTGACGTTCCTTTGCATTAAAGGTTTGCACATCCAAAATTAAAAAGCGCATGACAACCTCTGCTTCCCTCTGTGAATGGCCTATCCTTTACTTTCATGTACTTACTTTATGTAAGAGTAAATAATATTCCTTCTTATTTAAACCTCCGTTATTCTTTAGTTGGCAAGCATCATGTGGTGGGGAATGACCCAAGCGTATATAGCCATTCAAATATATTTGATCATGAATTATTATTGTTGACAATTATCTTGATGGTAAATAAGTTGGGAGGTAGATCATTAAGCCCCTATCTTTCTCTGTGTTCGACGGATGCTATTTGTTCTAAAAATATGCTTTGAGTGTTAGCAATCATGGAAGACTATATGATACTTAAGTTTGTGGAATTTGCTAAATCAAGGCTCTTACATAGTCCCTTCCTGAAAATAAGATGAATTGCAATTGTTTGATGACTAAGAAGATGGTTTGTTAGTTTTCAAAAAAGTTTATGGTCTATACTTTAACATGTGAATAGCTTGCTACTTGATCATGAGAATTTTTATGAGATAAGCTACTATTTATGATGTATAATGATGCTAGAAAAAGTGATTGGAATTATCATTGATCAAATTTATGCACTATGCTTGCATTCACACTTCATAAATTATTTCTTTTATCATTTACCTACTCGAGGACGAGCATGAATTAAGCTTGGGGATGCTGATAGGTCTCCGACGTATCTATAATTTATGAAGTATTCATGCCATGTTTACAACAATTTTATATGGTTTTGGTATGATTTGATTAGAACTAACCCAGACTGACGCTGTTTTCAGCAGAACTACCGTGTTGTCGTTTTTTGTGCAGAAATAAAAGATCTCGGAATGGGCTGAAAATTTATGGTCATTTTTTATGGACCAAAAGAGAACCCCGAAGCACAAGAGTTGGACCAAAAGAGTCCCGAGGTGACGAGAAGGTAGGGGGCGCGCCCTACCCCCCCGGGAGGGTGCTCCTACCTTGTCGCTGCCTCGTGGACCCCCTTGACGTGAGACCGACGCCAAAAATTCCTATAAATACCAAAACCCCAGAAATAAACCTTGATCGGGAGTTCCGCCGTCACAAGCCTCTGTAGACATGAAAAATCAATCTAGGCCATCTCCGGCACCCTGCCGGAGGGGGCCATCTCCGGCACCCTGCCGGAGGGGGCCATCATCACCAGAATCAATGGAGGAGGATCCCGGAGGGGGCCATCATCACCAAGGAGGCCAAGGACTAGAGGGAGAACCTATCCCCATCTAGGGGGAGGTCATGGAGGAGGAAGCACAAGGTGGAGACTCTCTCCCCCTCTCTCTCGGTGGCGCCGGAGTGTCACCGGGGGAATCATCGCCGCATTGATCATCTTCATCAACATCATCATCTTCATCACCATCATCATCTCTTTTACGCGGTCCACTCTCCCGCACCCTGATGTAATCCCCTACTTGAACATGGTGCTCTATGCCACATATTATGATCCAATGATGTGTTGCCATCCTCTGATGTTTTGAGTATATTTCCTTTGTCTTTTGGGTTGATTGATGATCTAGATTGGTTTGAGTTGTATGTTTTATTTGGTGATGTCCTATGGTGCCTTCCGTGGCACGCACACGTGAAGGATTCCAGATGTAGGGTGTTGCAATACATTCATGATTCGCTTATAGGGGGTTGCTTGAGTGACAGAAGCATAAACCCGAATAAGGGGGTTGTTGCGTATGTGATAAAGGGGACTTGATACTTTAATGCTATGGTTGGGTTTTACCTTAATGATCTTTAGTAGTTGTGGATGCTTGCTAGAGCTCCAATTGCAAGTGCATATGATCCAAGAAGAGAAAGTATGTTAGCTTATGCCTCTCCCTCATATGAAATTACAATGACGACTACTAATCTTGTTAACAATTGCATAGGATAATTCCGCACACCGACCCATCATTATTCCACACTCGCTATTTATAAATATAGTAATATATTCTAACTTTATAATAACAACACCTATTTTTATATTTTAGTTCTCCGGTATCATACAAAGTTTTCCTCTTCATACCCACAACGTAGTTTTTTTTCTCGTTTCTAGATGGAAGGAAACGTTCGGTGTACGTAGAGTCGTATCAGTGGTAGATAGGACTTGAGAGAATATTGATCTTACCTTTAGTTCCTTGTGGGTTAAACACTCCATACTTATCTCCTCCACTTTTGGAAATTGCTATGATGATTCCTTGCACTTGGGGATTATGTCAATATTTCATTGCTGTTTCCTTCTTCTTGTCTACATGATACATCTATTGGATGGAGGACCAACATTGGAGATTGACCCTATGGACCTTCAAGTTGAGGAGAGCCACGACATCGAGCTATGGTACAACACCACCCATAACAATGCATCTTATGCATGGATTGACCCACATTATGATTGCCTTGTTGCATCTTGTATTTCTATGTCATCCATGATATATGAGCTTGTGCACTTTCTTAGCAAATTTGTTGTGTTCTTCCTTGATGGCATATTCATACATAATGATCACATTGCCTAACATCAATTGCATGATAACATAATCATATTGAGAATCCATTGCCATGTTCATGCTCTTGATATACCATCTCTCTATGACCTCATTTTGCACAATGGTTGCATTAACCACATTCACAATACCTTTGTGTGCACAACAAATGAATCTGCTCCCAAGGATGTTTTGCGTCTCATTCTATATCATTTCGTTAAGCATCATGTGCTTTTTCATAAACAGTCTTGTCGCACGGACTCATGCTTACTTAATGGACACCTTGTGTGCACTAACAAATGTATTTCCATGTGTCGTAGTGTTTTCTCTGCATGTATACCCCTTCTGAGACACCTTGGAGTACTTGGATTGTGCCATGACTTCCACTCTGTCCAACTACAAGTCTGTCCACGAAAACTGTTTCCATGGTGATGAGGATTACGATGAGGTCAAATCTTTCCCAAGGGGGGAGATGATGCGGAGCATCCTACGGTCATCCCCATGTACACTAGGAATACTCCCCAAGCCCCAAGTGGACATATGATGAGACCTCAAGCACACACCATTGGACACATGGTTAACTCGCTCCTCTCCAAACAGTCACTTTCGACATGTGAGACATAGCTACTACCTCATGCATCAACCTTGTGTATCTCAGGCACAACCGAGATGACCATGGGGAATCAAAGGGACAAGGCCAAGCATGGAAGAGAAGAAGGAAGAAGAACGGAGCAAGACATGACTTGTCCGGATCATCCGAACCCCTAGCCGGACGATCCGGATAGAGCCCGGGCGATCTGGACGACCACCCGAATGATCTGGACAACTACCTGAAGACAGCGAAACCATCTCGCTAAATCCCAATCATCCGGACCCCAGCCAGGATCATCCGGACGGACCTGGATGTCTGGACCAGGACCGGGCAGCCAAACCTCCCGTGGCCTCTAGGAAACGTCCGGACCATCCGGACGCCGACCCGGATCATCCGGACCCTAGACGCCCGAATCATCCGGACCCCCATCCGGATCATCCGGATCCTACATGCATGCATGACTTGGGCCGAGGCCCGTGTACCCGTTTCGCCCCTGCAGTTACCCCTTCGTGGCTTAGACTATAAATAACCGCCGCCCCCCTCCATGATTTTAGTGTTATCAAAGTGATAGCTCATTTGTATGTGAGCTTTTCTCCTTTACCACTCCTCTTGAGAGAGAGAGAGAGAGAGAGAGAGAGAGAGAGAGAAAGAGAGAGAGAGACCACTCCACTGGAGTTCAAGACCTCCTTTGGAGAACATCCCATAGGGGAATCAAGAAACCTTCTTGGGAAGATCCTTCTAGGATTCAAGACATCAACTCCTCCAAGGATTGTGATGAACTAGTTATCTCTTATATCTTCTTGTGTTGGATTTGGACCTTTGTATCTCTCTTTGTGTGTTTGTATCTAGCACAAGTGTGATTGGATCAAGTCAATTTGAGTGTTTTCCACTTGTGTGTTCTTCGTGTTCTTCAGGTATCCCCCTCCAAATCATGGAAGATCGACCCCTAGGGTTCCACCCTACATCACCATGGTTATTGGCATTTGTTTTTCTTGTGATGATATTGATATGCTCCCTTTGCATCATGTCCATCATATGCCATGCCATGACTACCTAGCTTTGGATATGCATTATTTTCGACATTGTTCATATTCTCCATATGATGTTTCCGATATTTCTCATGAGGAGAGCCCCATAGTTTCCTCATCCATATTCAGAGATTTTGATCCATCCCATCCATTGCATGATCCCAATAATTATGTGCACCATATGCTCCCCATGAATAACAATCCTAGTATTGTGCCATATCATTGCATGCTCAATTTGTGTCCCCATCATGTTATACATAACAACTATTCTTTCATGATGGATGACATGTTCTTTTACCATGCTTCAAATTTCTTCGAGCGATGCTTATATTGTCTTAACCCTCATGTGCACATACACATCATGATGGATGATGTGTACATTTACCACGCACACACTTTCTTTGGTTTGTGTCTCTTTTGTGTAGATCATCACGCATATTCGTCAACCTCGCAATCCCATGAGTTGATGAAACGAGCTCTAGAGAGCAACGATGACTTGGGATCCCATGGATTGTTTTCGACACCATTTCCATTGCGCAAGGACTTCGCACATTTCTTCTACATGGCCCTCACATGGTTATGGGTTATTGTCCATTACATATTCTATGCACATTTTGCCATGTTCACTTTGCATGATATTCTCATTCCTATGCCTTTACCATGCATTTGTGACCCATGCTTTGCATTACACATGATGATTGATTATACTACTTGTATGTGTATTTGCAAGCTTGGTGGAGATATTGCTTGTTACTGCCATGTTTCCTTTGTGACCGATACCTATAATGATACTTTGACCATGACATGCTTTCGTTCTTGCAATATATAATGTGCATTGTCTATGCATACTATTTTCTCACATGACATGATTGCCATGATTTCCTTTAATGTGTTGCATCTTCGCTCCACTAGTTTGCATGACTTGATTTCTTTGCTTGCCTATGTTGCATCACCGATGATTTCTACTTGCTCGCTTCATGCGGTTGGTGAGAACCATTGCCATGCTTTGCACATGATTGCTACTGAATGTTGTCATATGTCTCCATATATCGCCTCGCGCATGCTAGATGATTTGCCAAGTATTAAGTGCTACAATGATTTTAGTCTTTCTAATGAGATTGCCCCCATAGCATTCTCGCATATATTTGGAGCTTGTGACATATTTCTTGAGAGGCATGCTTGTCTTACTTCTTTGCACCATATACCTACTGCCATGAGTATCGCCATTGTTGCATCATATTATTCATGCACTTGTGGTTCTAATGATTATGTGCAAGAGAAGAGAACCATCATGATGGATGATGTGTTTATCTACCATGCACGTACATTCTTTTGCCTTGTTGTGTGCATGTGCAGGACGCTTCGACTACATGTCAACTTCTACTTCTCGTGAGTTGACCATTTGAGCTCTTGAGAGCGAGCCTCATACATTCCACCATGATTCGCTTCTATATAACATTTCCTACCACTCAGGCATTGTGAAGGATGCACAAGGACACGCCTCCAAGGTGACATCTTTCTTGAGCATGGATATTCTGGATCATACTACTTGTGTTGCTTCCACCACGAGACTTATTGGTCTTGGACCATTTGATTGCGCACATGTTAGAGATCTCACTACGACTTGTCATTCTCACCTTTCCATGCCTCATGAAATATATACCTTGTGTGTCGCATCCAATTCATGTATTACTTGCTCCTATCATATACTTGGTTGCAACAATGTCATTTCTTCGAATATGTCATGTCACATTGATTCTTACAAGCTTGACTTGATTGCCTCACACATGATGAACAATTTATCTTTCTATTGTGCTGAGTGCCACACTATATTCACTACACCCTATGCATGTTATACTTGGATTATCTTGCACTTGACCCATGTGTTTAGACACTTCATTTTATTTGGTGTTGTGAATGATTCGTATGCCTACAATAGAGCATTCATTAAACACTTTGTGCATGCTTGCTATGGCTTCGAGGTAGATTCTTATTCTCTTGTCACACATATTTGCATGACTGTTATTTGCACACGAACACGTCACCGTGTACCCTCGACACCGGGGGTGATGCACCGCAGCTCATGTCAAACAAGACTCGTCCGGAAGCATGGTACGCAAGCAATCCGGCGGGCGCTTTTGAGGACCCGAAACCCCACATGCCCGGGAGGGACCCCGTCAGGGCGCGAGGCGGCTATGGGCTGCCCTAGGTCGACATGATCGCTCCTAGGGCCTCGAGGTTCGCTGCCCTGCAACAAGAAGAACGAACGAAGAACGAGGAGGAAGAAGAACCAGGGTTAAGGAGAAAAGATAAAATGATAAAAAGTGGTAGATTGATTGTTCGATTGTGTGTTGTTGTTCAATCAGCCATCAGCCCTTAGGTATATAAGAGGCGGCTGGACTTCCTGTGGAAGGAAAAGGCTTGGATTCACGTCCAAAACCGTAGTCAAATTCGGATTGGTTTTGTCCGAACTTTTCAAAACTGTTCGGTTTAAACTAGTTGTACCTTGTGGGTCTTTTTTGTGGTGGTAAACGACCTCGGATGGAAACGAGTCCAAAAGCAATCTTGACCGTTTTGACGAGGCGAATAACTTTCATGTTGAACATTTTTTGATCATAGGTCATCTTGAGGGTCAAATAGCTCGCGCGAAACATCTATTTGCTCGCGCTACCCATCAAACATGGCGTCTGGTGGGGCGCGCCATATTTCACCTCCTGACAGGGTTGCATTCCGATAGCTCTAACTTTTGCATACGAACTCGGATTGGGATTAGTTTTATATCAAAATCGATCGTTTCGACGACACGAAGACAATTTGTGTATATAACTTTTCCATAAGAGGCAGTCTTGAGTGTGTAATCAGCCGAATAGTGTTCTGGATACAAAATCTTAGTACTTCGAACATAACTTCGGCCTTAGAGATGAGACACGGATGGCTATGGCCCAAATATCAAAAATTTCTCATTTTGAGGATACGGAACCTTTTCCATTGAGCACTTTTCCATTTGAGGTCTTCTTAATTATGCTTTTAACCATGGCAAAATCTGGTGTCAACACATGCCCCCCTGTTTTTCGGCAAAGCTTGTGTGCCGAAAAATAACTTGCACATAGCTTGTTCTAAGGACGATGTCAACACTCCATCGTCCATTTTGCATGTTCTTAGGACGATAAGTATATATCGGCCATTGCTTGCGAACCTCTTGATGCAAACTTGGGTGAAAACTTCCCAGCTTCTATAACAATCCGGTGATAAGGTTCCATAGATCAAAACCATCCTCCGAACCATATTGTTCTCCCTTTCGCTAGGATTTTGCAGATAATTCCTCCAATCCTTACTTCATCTGCATAAAAGTTTCATTAGTGGCCGAAGCTGTGGACTTCGGTTTGGCCTTACCTATCTTGACGAGACGAAGCATCGGCTATTGAGAGAAATGCAGTACACCATGATTAACATAGTAGCTGGATGTTTGCTGTGCCAACTCATTCGACTTGTCATGTCTAAATATATGAACAATACTAAAGCAACCCAAGGTAAATTCTATATCTAGGCATACCTCAAGGTAAACTATAAGTGATTCATCAAAACATTGATAACCCTTGGATATTTGTTGCACTACTCATAATGAATCACTGAAAGCCTCAATGTGATTAGCACCTATGGCACCAAAAAGCTCAAAACCGAATAACATTGCATATTCGGCTTTGATCATTTGTGCATAAATATTTCAAGCGGTATGAGGCTTCATAGAATAGCACCATAAGGAGATATATAAACAACACTAAGACCTTGGCCATTGCTAAAAATTTAATCATCAATATATAATCACCATGGTACTAGAGAGATAAAGCTAACATTAGTATTATGCATGATGTCAATATGATGCTCAATAATAAAATCAACCACGATTTGGCTTTACATAAATTCTGAAAACTAATAAGCCAAAGCACACCCAATCAAAACGTAAGTCCACTTTGCAGTTTTGGTGAATTGGTCTATGCATAATATCTTCAATGACATCAATTTGACAGATTTCTATGCAAGCACTTATCTCAATCTCTACTCAAACTAAGGACGATGTTAGAATACCACACCGGCCATTCTTAGATATGTTCTTAGGGCGATAGATAAATATCGGCCATTACCACAAGGTCCATGCAGAATTCACCCACCAAAGTATGTATATCCAAAATAAACAAATGAAATAGCAATAAAATATTTCGGCCCCTTTCTATTAGCAACAATAATGTAACTAACCAAATGTATAGTGATTTGGTAATACCCTGTCATGATATAGAAAATTATGTTGCATCCATGGACCAAAATAAGTCCATGGAGGGTACTTGATCATACATGTGGATGAATTCCATGGCAAAGGCATCAATGGCATTGTTGAAGAAAATGGATGATGTGCTAACCAAAGATTTTGATGTTGTGATGCACACCTTCAGCTTAATTGTTTGTTGCTTCCATTCTTCTCTTTCTTCACTTTTATCGCACTTGTCGCAATAGAAGCATGCACATCATTTTTGTTATGAATGATCCTCTTGGGAACCCATGCCATGTTCTTCTGCCTCAGCTCTTGTGCACTAAGATTTTGTAATTCCTTCTTTTTCCAATACGATAAGCCGAGTGGGCATCTCGGCTATGATTCCGTTTTGACCAATGGCAATTCCTGTTCGACCTTGTGCACTCTCCACTTCTCTTCTTCACATTTGGCACTTTGATTCTCAATAATTGGTTGGTTCGTCTCATTGCCTTTAGTAGCCAATGTCCACACTTTAATTGGCCCTTTTTCATTTAAGACCAAATCTGAAGTTGCACTCTTACGACCATCTCTTTTAACACGGTAAACTTGCCTGACCACTTCTTTCTTCTTCCTTGAGTTCTGGACCGATTCCTTTTGATTGAAACGGTCTTTAACATGTGATTGTTTAAATGTTGATCTTCTCAGAGTTGCATAATATTGGTGAGATGGTCTAAAATAAGATGGAGAATGTGCCCTTGTATCATACCTGTCCCATGATGGATATGGATCTATATGAGCATAGGGAGGCATCCACGACATTGGTATTGGCGGCCCAAAATAAGGATATGAATATGTTGCATTAAAATTCTCACTTTGCCAATGCCGATCCTCATATTTGCGCCTTGTGGGTGATCTTGGTTTCTTTGCATGATTTGGCTGATAAGTATCCTTCTCTTCACTCTTCTTTTGATATTTATCCAATAGTTTAGCGAAGGTGATTTTTTATCTCTTACACTTGCGCTTATTTGGGCCTTTGTTTTCTTTTGGTTTACTTCCATCGACCATTGGATTTGCTTGCTGCCCCCCAGTTCTTGGCGTCTCCATTACAACTGGAATTCTCACCCTCAAGATTATGGTCATTATGCTCTTCAACAACTTCTTTACTTGAAAGCTTGATCCCATCACCTGCAGTTTTTACCTTCTCTTTAAATGGATCGGCTTGAAGCAGTCAATGCAAAAACTTTTTGCCATCGGGACCAATCGGAATAGACTGGTCATCTCTTGGTGTTGCAACAAATTTCAATCGTCCATTTACAATGGCCGATTTAACTATTTGACGAAACATGTTGCAATCCTCAAAATTATGCTTGGACGAATGATGCAACTTACAATACATTCGTCCTTGGATTGATGGCTTAACATGGTGATCAAGAATTGTAATGTAATTATTTTTCAGCAATAAATCAAATATTTTTGAATTGAAGTTATACTTCTTATTTTCTAGCCGATGTTGGTGTGTGAACGGCTTTGGAGATAAGCAAACAAATGGTTCAGATTTGGAATCTCCCATTTGGCTATGCATTGTGTTTTCCACTCAATCTCTGATGTCTTTGGATAAGATATTATATTCGCACTGGTTTTCTCAATAGAATTTAACCTTGGCTTTAAATTTTTGAAACGAAGATATTTAGAACATACATGTCTCAGTTGAGACCAAGTGCAAGCCAAGTACGAAATAAGATAAGCTACCCAACTAGATATGAACTTTACATAAAGCAACGGGGAAAGCTTTGGATGTAACAATAAGTCATTATTGGTTTCTATAAATGGCGCCATGGGTTGACCAATATGTTCCATAAAAATTTTATTGCTAACAAGTAAATTACCCTTCTTCATTGGTCTTTCAAAATTACTTATGAGAATATTTCTTATAGATGCATCAATAATTAAGTTGCGACCAAATCTGAAAATAGGTAAATTACTCGCTATGCATACCTCTTCAAATATGTTGGGAGAGCATGATGGTGGTGTGACTTGAACAATATCTAGCTTCGTCTTTGGATGACTCTCCAACGCCTTTTCATCATCTTTTTCTTTATTCCGTGCATCATTACCTTGACGATCCTTATCAGCTGAATTTTGTTCAGCTACTTGCTCTTGTCCTTGAGGCTTGTTAATTTCTATGGCACAGAACTCATAGGGTAGGAAGTAGGTTCCATTATTTTCAGAAAAATCAAGCATGGTTGTTTCGCTATGCTTGCCATGCCCTTTGTCAATAATGCTTGCCTCTTTGGATTTGATGGATTCGGAATATATACTACTTGATTCGGCTTTTTCAACCGAAGCACTTTCAAGGTCCGAATCATCCTTCTTTTCATTCATACTACTAATTGGCAATGCTTCTTTTATCTGAACCAATTCTTTTTCTATTTGTTTCTGGTGGTGAGCGGCAAAATTGGCTTTAAGTTTTTTCTCAATTTCAGCCCACTCTGGATATGATTGCCCCCCCCCCAATGTTTTTAGATTCTTTCAGCAATGACACATGGGTGTTGCCGAAATTTTGCAATAGTGTAGGGGGTGTATAATATGATGTAGTACTAGGTGAAGGCATATGAATTGTTCTAAAACCATATTTTTGCTCGCTAATTTTATCAATTGGCAAATATTCCTATTCTTGCAAAACTCTAGCTTTTATTGCGGCATAATCAGGAAATAGCCCCTTTTCATGTTGTTCAAGGCAAAGAGCACTAATCCTCTTATTTTTGGCTAAACTCTTCAATGCAGCCACCACTACCTCATCTTCTACTATATTGGACACAATCGCTCCTGTAAAATTTACATTTATTCGGCTATAACCAGGAACGTGTGAAGCCGAATTATGAGCATCTACAGTTGTGTATGGTGCCGAAAAATTACTAACATGAGGTGTAGCATATGATGGTTGAGAGTAACTAGCTGAATAACTGGTTGTAGCATGGCCAATTCTCCCATTCATCGACATGGTTGGATTAGTATATTGTGCATTACTTGCGATGAATAAAAGGGTGAAACACTTTCTTGCATGTCATTGGAAATTCTAACATGAGGTGTTTTAAATTTATTAACTGAACTCACCATGTTTTTCATCGGCATAACAATTTGTGGGGTTGCCGATGCATGAGAGTTGCGATACATATGGTGCAGGTTACTAGTATCATAAGAAGTTGAAGCATGCAAATTACTTTGAATCGGCCCTTGCACGTAATTAGATGCATTATTGAAAAAACTAGGGCTGGCCGATAGAGTATACTCATTGATCGATCTAGTAACACCATATGTATTATTTGCATCTACAGTAGGGAATTGGGTATTCATATTACCTTTGTAGATTGCAAACCCTAGATGATGATCTCTTCCTAGCAAGAACAGGCTGGAGACCGTTCAAAGCGTCCCCAGCGGAGTCGCAAAAAAGTGTGTTTGCACACGAACACGTCACCGTGTATCCTTGACGCCGGGGGTGATGCACCGCAGCTCACATCGAAGGAGACCCGTCTGGAAGCGTGGTACGCAAGCAATCCGGCGGGCGCTTTTGAGGACCCCGAAACCCCACACGCCCGGGAGAGAGCCCGTCAGGGTGCGAGGCGGCTATGGGCTGCCCTAGGTCGACCTGATTGCTCCTAGGGCCTCGAGGTTCGCCGCCCTGCAACAAGAAGAACGAACGAAGAACGAGGAAGAAGAAGAACTAGGGTTAAGGAGAAAAGATAAAAAGATAAAAAATGGTAGATTGATTGTTCGATTGTGTGTTGTTGTTCAATCGGCCGTCACCCCTTAGGTATATAAGAGGCGGCTGGACTTCCTATGAAAGGAAAAGGCTTGGATTCACATCCAAACCCTAGTCAAATTCGGATTGGTTTTGTCCGAACTTTCCAAAACTGTTCGGTTTAAACTGGCTGCACCTTGCGGGTCTTTTTTGTTGTGGTAAACAACCTCGGATGGAAACGAGTCCAAATGCAATCTTGACGTTTTGACGAGATGAACAACTTTCATGTTAAACGTTGTTTGATCATAGGTCATCTTAAGGGTCAAATAGCTTGCGCAAAACATCCGTTTGCTCGCGCTACCCATTAGACATGGCGTCTGGTGGGGTGCGCCATATTTTGCATCCTGACAGGGTTTCATTCCGATAGCTCTAACTTTTTCATATGAACTCGGATTGAGATTACTTATATATCAAAATCGATCGTTTCAACGAGACGAAGACAATTCGTGTAGATCATTTTTTCCGTCAGAGGCTGTCTTGAGGGCGTAATTAGCCGAATAGTGTTCAGGATACAAAATCTCAGTACTTTGAACATAACTTCAGCCTTAGAGATGAGACCGGATGGCTATTGCCCAAATATCAAAGTTTTTCATTTTGACGATATGAAACTTTATCACGTTTAGCACTTTTCCATTCGAGGTCTTCTTAATTATGCTTTTGACCATGCCAAAATCTGGTGTCAACAACTGTCTCACAATTGCATACTTGTCCCCATGATATCTTTGCTTGTGATGTGCTTACATGCCATGTCACAATCCTTTGTCACACCATATGCTATGATTGATGATGACACTTGTTGGCGAATCACCACTTGGATGCTTGGTTTTGTACTAACACTAACCACTTTTTTTCTGAAGTGTTTCTTGTACTTGCTCCTTTTGAAGGAATTGCTAGACGGTGCGACATTGGAGAGTGCCCATTTCGAGCTTGAAGATGATGAGTACTTGGTGAACATCCACATCTAGACGTCAACACCATCTATTTCCCATGGTGATTTGGTTTTCGATCCGAGGTCGGATCTTTCCCAGAGGGAGGGGATGATGCGGAGCATCCTACGGACATCACCATGTGAAGAGTTCGTTTGGCAAGTGACACGTCCAACATTTATTTAACATACACAAAGGCGAATCATCTACTTCACATGTGCTCACTTGACCCCTTTGAGGATGGTATACTACTTGACACTCCTCTCGTGTACATACATTATTGTTGGAACTTCATGGATGACGAGGAGGAATCTAAACACAAGAGTACAACTACATCATCCACAAGGGAAGCATGGAAGAGAAGGAAGAAGAGGAATCTTCCCAACGCAGAGATGGAGGTACAACTGCCCAACTACCGCCAACTACCGGTCCACCAGTACAATTGCCCAACTACCACTCCGTGCTATGTGATCAAGCGGTGCAAGACCGGTACTGCCCCGGTTGTTCCCACAGCTGCAACATCACCGGTACAAATGGTCCCTACCTCCATGAACGCCTCCAGGAAAGTGGTACAATCACCCAAGTGGTACAACCGCTTGTATGACCAGTACAACCGGCCTGCCTGCACGCTCTGAAATGGGCCACGACCCATGTAACCCCAACTTACCCCTTGGATTATAAATACTCGTCTCCTAGCTCCGAATTAGGGTTAGCAAAGTGATAGCTCATTTGTATGTGAGCTTTGCTCCTATCTACTCTTCTCATGAGACTGAGAGACCACTCCATTGGAGTTCAAGACCTCCCTTAGAGAAGATCCCATAGGGGAATCAAGACCCCTTCATGTGAAGATCCTTCTAGGATTCAGGACCTCAACTCCTTCGAGGATTGGGATGAACTAGTTACCTCTTGTATCCTGTTCTATCGGATTTGGACCTTTGTATCCTCTCTGTGTATGTGGATCTAGCACATGTGTGATTGGATCTAGTTGATTTGAGTGTTTTCCTCTTGTGTGTTCTTCGTGTTCTTCGAGAATACCCCTCCAAATCATGAAAGATCGGCCATTAGGGTTCCACCCTACATCAACCCAGTTATACTTTTTTTGAGGAAACCCAACACACGTCAACTTGTTATTCTCCGCCCCACTTGGCTGCAAATCTTTCCTAGGAGGGATGCATTAGGCTTGCCAAGAAAATGTTTTTTAAGAAATAAAAAATGGGCTGTATATTAAAAAAATGCACCGAATAGGTAATTACTTTCAGAATTATTATTTTTGGATTTTGAAAATTTTAATTTCATTACTTGTTGCGCAGGAAAATTTCGTTGGAATTTTTTCCAAATATAAATTTATTTTAAAATTAGATTTAATCTGACTCGAAATTTCAGGATAAAAATATTTTGGATCCCATCAAAATGTGGGAAATTTGGTTGAAATTATTAACCGTTATCCTGGCTAGAAATGGGATGTAATGTTAACAAACAGTAAAAAGGGCTGCAGTAAATTCCACTAGAATTAAAAAACGGGCTCTAAATTATTACAAATCGAAATGGGCTATATGCTCTCTGCCACAGATGTGATACTCACTTGTGGGCCTAATAAGTTGACACGTAAGCAAGGCTTTGTTAACTTATAGTCAACACACGATTCTAGCAGTAGTGGATGGTGGATGTCCATCCAATGGCTGTTTTGCTTCTGCAATCTCGGATATTCTTGCTTCAGCCACTCAAAACCACCGCTGACGGTACCGCCTGCTACTGCCTCTCGTAGCCGGCTGTGCTGCCATGTAGGCCTCACCGGCCCACCCTACTCCCGTCACCATCCACGCCATTCCTCCAATCACCAACACCTCCTTTTATTCTTCGGTGATGACTGCCCCACATCACAGCCGAACCAGTGAACCCTCGCACTCCCCTCCATGTGGGAATCCACCTGCCTCGTCTTCCCTAGCTCTGCATCCTTTTGTTCCTAGGCATTACCGTCGTCCACTGCCTTGATGCTCTTGGCACGGCGTGGTCAACGAGGTCAGCGAACAACAACCATCGAAAGAGGACTTTAGGCGGCCACGCTGACAGCTAGACCCGCCAGCTACATCTTCGAACGCAAGGAAGTTCCTCCTTGTTACTCATAAAATAAAAATGATTCCTCCCCTAACAGCTGGGACCTAGCAGCTATATTTTCGCACGCAAGGAAGTGCATCCTTATCCTCCCTGGCAGATGGGACCCACCTGATCGAAGCGTATGTAGTGTTGTCTATCTTGTCACAAACGTGTACGTACATTCTGGTCGATCAGTCTCTTTACAATGATGAACCGTGGCCGAGTAAGTAGCGGCACGTGGCATAGTAGAGCCCTCGACGTAGAAGTTCAGGTAGTCTCGTCTAAACCGGGTACACATACATACCACATGCCAAAAAATATGGCCACGTACGTACATACGAGCGGGGTCTCAAAATGCCTACTCACGCATATGGACGACCAGGGCTCGTGTGCATGGAGAGGCAATAGATGGCTACAACGGTGTCATATTCATCAGCAGCCAACCGGCTGGGTCAGAACAGAGGAAGCAACATTGTGTTCATCGGGAGGCAACCGATTGGGCTGGAATGCGTCTTGTTCAATGGGAGCCAACTGGCTTGGACAGAACAGCCGAAACGGGCTCTGGCGTATTGCAGAACAAAGGAAACGACCTTTAGTTTGACTGCTTACGGTTAAAACGGGATCCTGTTCATTGGGAGGGGTCTGGTGTACCGCAAAACGGAGGAAGCGGACTTCTATTCGAGCGCCTACAGTCGAAATAGGGTCTTGTTCATCGGGAGGGGTGTGGCGTACCGCAAAATGGGACTCCGTGGGCTACTATTCATCCATCGTCTACTGCCTTGCTCGAGCCTCCATAAACTATTTTCCATCCACCGTCGACTTCCTCCAGCCTCCACTGGCTACTGGTCATCCAGCCTCCATGGGGGACCTAATCATCCACCCCGACTGGCTGGTTGTGTGGCAGCCTCCTCGGGGTCTTGTTCATCTAGCGACAACCGCCTACTACCACGGGGTCCTGTTCATCCAACAGCAACCGCCTAGCCACACATGGCCGAGGTCCTATTCCTATCCAACCCCCTGGCTACTACCTCAAGTAGAGACACTTTGCATACTCAGGTACCAAGGGACTAGCCATGGAGAAGCTAATGAGCAAGTACAATCGAAGGAGAGAAGCATTGGCGAAGACAGAGAAGAGAACGAACAAGATAGGAGCTATCCGGATGATCCGGACCAAGTCTCGGATGATTTGGACCCAGCTCGGACGATCCAGACCCCGGCCCGGATGATCCGTCTACCGCGTGACAAGAGTACAACAAGCCATCTAGCGAAGCCAGATCATCTGAACCACAACTCGAATCATCCAAACGGACCTGGATGCCTGGACTAGGACCCAGACAACCGGAGCCCCTGCAGCCTCTACGGCGAAACCGGAGGATCCGGACGGTCGCCTGGACCACCATCTGGATCATCTGGATGCTGCCTGCATGCAGGAGTTGGGTTGAAGCCCATGTACCCCTTGGCCCCTCTAGACTATATATATACTCCTCCTACTCCACCATTCTAGGGTTAGCATTGTGATAGCTCATTTTGGAGATAGAGGCTTGCTCATCCACTTGTATCCCTACTCCTTTGGAGATCAAGGCCTTCTAGGAGAAGATCCCCCAAGTGGATTCAAGACCCCCTTGTGGAAAGATCCACTGGTGTAGAGACCTGCTATACAAATGGTTTTTAACCCCTTTCCGCGATGGTGTTTAGAACCATCGCCAAGTGAGTGTGGGCGATAGGGGGGTCTTTCCCACCCAACCCAGAAACCGTCGGGGATAGGCCCTCCTAGCACACTGGGGCAAAATGAGCTCGTGTGCGATCTGGCGAGGCATCAAAACTCAATCATTTTCGTTCATATGTACATCCCGCACGGTGAATCCCAGAAAAACATTTCTATTCGTATGTATATCACACACAGTTTTTTGTGTGGAAACGTTTTGTGCAAGGTGTTCTAACGCAAACAATTCTCTGCCGGAAGCCGTGTGTGATTGTTAGTTTATCGAACACGCCTACTTTCTAGAAGCCCTGCGGGTTGTTTGAGTTCATCGCCCATGGTGCTCTCTGAGTAACCATATGCAATGGAAAACCCCAATAAGCAGGGTAATTAGCCTATTATTGATAATCCATGTAGTAATCAAATTGATATTTCTTATAAAACACACCAGAGATTTCATATTCGTATAACAACAACCAGGATTTCATAATCGAATTACATCAGATAGCTTCGGCACTCAATTACGCCATTACACAACAGCACCAAGTTTCACATGCAACATCGAAAACCTTTGGGAAGTAGCATCATACAGGGTAAATAGAAAGATGGATCTCATCTGGGAAACTGTAGAAGTGGAAGGCAAATATTGAGCCTTCAGTGATGTTGAATGTCCTTGCAACCTTAGGCCAGTGGTTATGGATAATTGCCCGCTGAACCTTAGTCCTCTTCAGGAAGACTTCAATATTGTACCGTGGGTGTTGAATGAATACCTTCCTCGCCTCTTGACCATGCAGATGGTTTGAGAGGTAATCATTGGTGAACTGCTTCGAAAAGTACTAATAACAAAGATATGCATAAATCACTGTTATAAATTTTTGAAATGGCGCAAGGGGTAAAAACAAGGTATAAGAATTAGTACCATCCTATAGTTGACTGATGTCATCTTCATTGTGCAAACAAAGATCTTGATATTATTCGTTGCAAGTTTCTTCATCCTAACAATCTTTCTGAATTTCATGACTTGACTGATATTCATGGACATCTCATTTCCCCATATGCAAAATGGGTCGAACAGTGGGCCTAAGGCTCTGACACCAGGACCTACAAGTGCAAGACCAAATTGTAAGAAACCTAAATATTAGAATGATTCCTGCAACTGCACAATAATGTGCTATTAGCAAAAGGAGCATGCATGAGAAAACCTCGATGGTAAACCACAGCGTCTCCCATTGTTTCCCTGCAACACACATAAGATCTTGATCAGGTTTACTGAGAGTTGACATACTATTAGTAGAATATGTATTGAGTACAACCAAATTCAATTTATTTCTCACATGCATAACAATACAAAATTGTACCCACAACAAATGAAAATCAAATTGCAGAATTAAACCAAACAGTTAAATGGATAACAGACCAAATGAACTAAAACAGTTAACTGGGCACGACATTGCAGAATAGAAACATGTACTAGAAGATAAGACAGTTAACAAAACAAAGAATGCTTGAGAACAATACTATAAATGTAGCAACTGTTGGACCAAACTATAATTGAACATTATATTTCAGAGGACCAAACTGTTAACTGAACATTACATTTCATAGGACTAAACTATTAACTGAACATCAGATAGCATATTAACATTACAGAGGACAAATCACTAGAAGGCACTGGCGGTGGCCTCGAGAAAAACAGCATGAACTGTATTTTAAAGTAGACAACCGCGTGGCGGTGTCGACGGTGGCCTCGAAGACGAGGTGCTCCTCCAAGATCTGGCTGTTGGCACACATGGCAGCCATAGCTATCTCGTGCGCGTGTGTGGCTGCGATTTGCTTCTTCACTGCTAGCTCCACGTTATACTGCGTGCAAAATGGCTATGGGCGGTGCTTAATTGGAGGATGGGGACAGTGATTTTGGCGGAAGGTGTCGCGCCGTCGGTTGGGGCATGTGGGTTGGGGAAGGAGGAGGATGGTGTGGGTGGGGTGTGGATTACCTGACCATATCAACAAGGTCGCGCAGCAAGAAGAAGGGTCGGTGGCAAGGAGGACGCGCAGTAAGAAGAAGGATCGCCGGTGAGGAGGTGGTGCTGCAAGAAGAAGGGTCGCCGGCGAGGAGGCGACACTTCAAGAAGAAGGGTAGTCGGCAAGGAGGCGACGCTGCAAGAAGAAGGGTCGCCGGCAAGGAGGCTTAGCTGCCAGTAAGCAGTAGTGAAGGTTTGAACTTGGAAAGCAAGGAGGAACATTGGTAATGTGGGTTTTGGTGGGAGTGAGGGGGCGGGGCGGTAGATATTTCCGCAATGGCAGAAAATTTTTGCTCGGTGCCGCGAGAAACTGGCACGCAAGTGTGGTTCAAGCGCGAGCGGTGGACTGAAGACGATGAAGCTTCCTGCGTAAGCCAGACAAGATGGTGCGCCAATTTATTTTATATCACATCCCACACGATTCTTTCTAGTAATTGTTTGTGATATACCTGATTTTTTCATTTTGTTTTGAAAGATAAAATGGTGTTACGGAGGGAAAGGATGGTGTTTGAATTGCTAGAACATTTATGTACAGTGAACATGCAACTACATTAGTGTCATGTTTAAATTTGGAATTATTCCGGGTTCGTTTGGCATTTTTATGCATTAATTGAGTTTCTGGGCATTTAATGTGCATAATTCAAATTTGAACTACAAGCACATGCTCCAGTGCACCAAAGTATGTTGAAAAATCACATGTGTGTCTTTGGGTGAATTTATAGATCCCATGCAAGAAATGGGAATGAAATTCAAACATCTGGGCGTCATGGCTCGCTCGGGAACATTGAGAAACTTGGTTTTTAAATTCCTGGAAATTCAAAACTTGTCTGAAAATCATGAAACTTGGCATGGTGTCATTTCATGGCACCAACATGCTATGGTAAAAAAATTGGCCGCATTTGGACAAGTTTTGGTATAAGCTTCTTGCAGACCGGAGCTTCTCTCGAGAAGACTCGTGGTTCCCGAGGGGGGACGTGTCACCTTTGTGTGAGAAACGATATGCTGCCTCCCCCCCCTTGATTTTTTACAGAGGCAACATAGAACTATATGAGTGCCGTGTTGAAATTTGGAATTATTCCAGGTTTGTTTGGACTTTTTTATACATTAATTGAATTTCTGGTTATTTAATGTGCATAATTCAAATTTGAACTACAAGCACATGCTCCAGTGCACCAAAGTTGGTTGGAAAATCACATGTGTGTGCTTGGGTGAATTTCTAGGTCCCATGCAAGAAAAGGAAATGATGTTCAAACATCTGGGCATCGTGGCTCGGCCGGAAAGATTGAGAAACTTGGTTTTTTAATTCATGTAAACACGCATGAAAATCATGAAACTTGGCATGGTGTCATGACATGGCACCAACATGCTGTGGTAAATTTTTTGGCTGAATTGGGACAAGCTTTGGTATAAGCTTCTTGCAAACCGGAGCTTCTCTCAAGAAGGCTCGTGGTTCTGAGAGGGAACGTGTCACCTCAGTGTGCGAAACGACATACACTGCCTTCTCCCACCTTAATATTTTACATATGCAGATTAGACCAAATAGAAGTATCGTGCTAAATTTTGGAATTATTGCAGGTTCGTTTGGCCTTTTTTATACATTAATTAAATTTTTGGGCATTTAATGTGCATAATTCAAATTTGAACTACAAGCACATGCTCCAGTGCACCAAAGTTGGTTGAAAATCATAGGTGAGTCCTTGGGTGAATTTGTAGGTCCCATGCAAGAAATGGGAATGGAATTCAAACATCTGGGCATCGTTCCTCAACTGGAAATATTGAGAAACTTGGTTTTTTAATTCCTGTAAATCGAAAACACGCCTGAAAATCATGAAACTTGGCAAGGTGTCATGACATGGCACCAACAAGTTGTGTTAAGTTTTTTGGCCAAATTGGGACAAGCTTTGGTATAAGCTTCTTGCAAACCGAAGCTTCTCTCAAGAAGGCTCATGGTTCCGAGAGTGAACGTGTCACCTCCGTGTGCGAAACGACATACACTGCCTTCTCCCGCCTTGATTTTTTTACACATGCAACTTACACCAAATAGGAGTTTCATGCTAAATTTTGGTATTATTTCGGGTTCGTTTGACCTTTTTATACATTAATTGATTTTCCAGGCATTTAATGCACATAATTCAAATTTGAAGTACAAGCGCATGCTCCAGTGCGCAAAAGTTAGTTGGAAAATCATTTATGTGTACGTGGGTGAACTTGTAGGTCCCATGCAAGAAGTGGGAATGGAAGTCAAACATCTGGGCGTCTTGGCTAGGCCGAAAACATCGAGACACTTGGTTTTAAAATTCCCGTAAATCCAAAACTCGCCTAAAAATCATGAAACGTCACATGGTATGACATGGCACCAACATGTCGTGGTAATTTTTTTGTCCGATTTTTGAAGGCGCACACATTAACAATCAACACAGTCATTTTGGAACAAGTGTTGTCACGTTACAAATCGGAAACATAAGTATCACTGAAACTGTGGGCGTTCTACTTACCAATTACGTGCCGCCACGCGTCCCCTTTTTTATTGGCTAGGAGGTGTCGTGTGGGGTAGCTATTTGAGTACGGGAGGCGTGCGATCAAGCCCCTGCGCGTGCTCATCGGGAGGAGAGCTCTTTGACCTCTATCCGCCGCCCACCTCCCTCCCAACATCTCCATTAATGGCGCCCAAGCCCCTGTTTCATGGCGTGGCTATGTCCCACTCGACTGAGATTTAAGAGAGAAAAAAGAAAATCTGAAAAGAAAGTTTTGTACGGATCTTGATGTAAGATCCGACGGACCTATATAGCATCGACTGCGACTTATAGCAAGACTGATGAATATAAGGACGATGACAGTGGATAATAATTGTCTTACGTATTTAGGAAGATAATTAAAAGAGCCACATGCGGCAACGCCTGAAATACACAAGGGCGAAACAAGAAGGAAGACACCAATCTGGCTCGCTAATCTCTACTTTCTTGATGCATTGCTGCAGGCCACGGGAACTAGCCTCTGCGGCGAGCGGCGATGAGCTCATTCGTGTCCTCTAGACGCTGCTTGAGAGCATCCACGGATTCCTCCACCAGCCTTTAGCGCTCGGTGCGGAGCATGTCAATCTCGTCCATAAGTTTCTTGATGATGTCGCCGGTCCTCTTCAACAAGGCAGTGGTCTCTTCCTGCTGCTCCGCACTTTCAACGATCTTCGTCCCCAGCAGGTCACGCTCGGCCCGGAGCTTCGCATCGCGCTCACTTAGTTGACAGATGACATCGGTAGCTTGTTCAAACGAGGCTTTCATATCGTCCTGCAACCTCACCCAGCCGAAGATCTTATCCATCTGGCTACAGACAATCGCATTCATGCGCGTGTAAGAGTCCTCACATGCCTGCAAGACATTTTCCCAGGCCGCTGCGGCACGGGAGGACATCTCTGCTGCATTCGCAGCATGGCGGGACACAATGCTGCTTCCGCGGCGCGACGGACCAGTCTGCTACATCGACAGCGCGGCAGGACCTTCGTGCTGCTTCGGCGGTGCGGCGGGACCTCTATGCTTCTACGGCCACGCGGCGGTACATGTCGGCTGCTTTCTTAGTGAGGCGGGACTTCTCTCGTGCTTCCGCTTCCATGCTCGCCTCTCCCTGGTGGTAATCTCTCGACCCAGAACTCATGCTGGCCATGGCAGACCAAAGGGAACAATGATGAATGACTTGTTTGTTTTTGTGGATGAGGAGTTGAGGAGGAATGTGCAGTCATCTTGGAGGAGTAGTATTTATAACCGAGTACTTATACGCTCCTAAGTGGGAAACCGTTTAGGTTTTCATCGGTGTGAATAAGTTTGCAATTAAATATAGTCGTGGTAGTAATTTGGAATTTGACGGGACGATTTGTTGCGGCTAATCGCAAACAGTTCATCCGTGTGAAGTGTATGTTGTCATTCGCAGACACTTTGATCTGGCTGACCATTTATGTTCTGTTGCCTAATCACAAACAGTTAATCCTTCTGAAGCGTATGCCCCCAATCGCGCACACCTTTATCTAGCTGCTTGTTTCTGTTGTTCCGCCTCATTACAAATAGTTATTCTGAGTGAATTGTATGCCGTATATCGCAGATGCCTTCGTCTGGCTGCCCGTTTCTGTTCTTCTTCCTCATCGCAAACAGTTAATGGAACTGAACTATATGCCCTGCAACGCACACACAACTAAAATCGGAACCGTGTTTGATGGCTCCTCCATCGCAAATGTTTACATCTTTTTTGACGGGTTTTTTACATCACCGTTTGCGATTAATGCATCGCACGCAGTTTCATCAAAGGGTCTCTGATCGTAGTGTTACGTTAGCAGCATCCAACAGTAGTGATCCTTCGTGGACTCAAGACCTCCTTCATGGAAAGGAACTAGTGCCCTTTGTATCCACCCTTGTTGGATTTGGACCTTTGTATCCTCTTTGTGTACTTGGATCTAGCACATGTGTAATAGAATCTCGTAATTTGAGTGTTTCCTCTCTTTGTGTTATTCAAGTTCTTCAAGAATTCCCCTCCAAATCATGAAAGATCGGCAATTAGGGTTCCACCCAACATCATCTTGGTATCATGAGCCATGATTGATCACGAATTTGGAGTTCCTACCCCCACTTTCTAGCCTAATTTTGCTTGTTTTGTCCCAATTTCGAAAATCCCCTAAAAAATAGCCATACCATTTTTTTTGTGATTTGTTGGTTTGTTGATATGTCTTGAATTTGATTTGTGGATTCATTGTGTTGCAAATGGATCTACCTTTTCGCCACCTCCCCACCACGAAATCCACCCAAAAATCCCCATAACTTCTCTTTCTCCAAGATTTTTGAGTTCATCCTGAACCCTAACCCGAGATGGTTGACCCGAATCCTGAAAGGTCGGCCATTAGGGTTCCACCCTACATCATGGGTGGGACGTAAATTTCTCGGTCGTCGGCTTTAAGTCCGATTTTGTTGTAAACCGAAGTTTTGCTGTCCGAGATCGACAAACTTTGGGTTCGGTAAAGCATGTTATCGAGGTGAGATAACTCCTGGGGATTCATGGGTTGGTCGTAGGCTAGTTTAACTCGAAGTGGCATTGGTGGTACGGTCAACGCATTGTCGGCCGCCCCAGGAGTGGAAGTAGATTCTAGATCCGTGATCTGGTTTGATTGTAAGCATGATACCAAATTTGAAGCCGAGTTCTGATTTAAGTCAAAGCCGGGTGCTGTGATGGAGCCATCCGAGGAGGGGGAGTGCGGCCCCTCCGTGCCTCCCTGTGTCGGTGGGCCTAATGGGTCATATTCAAAGGAGGTCGGTTTCGAAGTTGAGCTTGTGATGCTCGGCAAGCCCTGAATCTGGTCAGTCGTCCAGCCCGACAGGACAAGCTTGTCATGGGAGTCCGCGGTGTACTCTAGTCCTCTGATGGTTACAAGCTGATCGGGTGCGTAGTTTTCGATGGTGGCCAGATGGACCATCAACTTGAGCAGATAATCATGCTGCCGAATGCAAAAAGTTGGTCGGGGGCGTAGACATCCCCGTATCCGGTACCGCAGTTGACCTGCAGATGAGCCATCAATCCTTTGCCGATCTCATAGCGGAACTCTCAATGAAAGCACCGGTGTTGGTTTGAAATCCGTCGGACCTCGGGTTAGGAGGTCCCGAGCTGCGGATCTCGGATCGTGGGTAACAGGAACAGGGAGACGATGTTTACCTAGGTTCGTGCCCTCATGATGGAGGTAAAACTTTACATCCTACTCTTGTTTATATTGATAGAGATGTATCGAGTACAGAGCTGATCTACGTCGAGATCGTAAGATGTGTTCTAACTCTAGGCTAGGGGAATGAGATTGCGTTGATATCCCCTCTATGGCTAAACCCTATGGCTTATATACACTCCAGGTTGGGAATCTAGGGTTAAAAGGTCAGTGCCAAGGTGTGGAGATGGCAGGAGAAGTCTTGGAGTATACGACAAGTCTTTGGTTGATGTAGTCTTGGTCAAGCCTCT
This sequence comes from Triticum timopheevii, assembly GCA_963921465.1. Lineage (NCBI taxonomy): Eukaryota > Viridiplantae > Streptophyta > Magnoliopsida > Poales > Poaceae > Triticum > Triticum timopheevii. The sequence continues at coordinate 203,562,494 of OY997270.1, forward strand.
GTTGTCCATGTTCCAAAGTCCATCTTGAGAAGAATGAGGGCCCACCAACCTAGTCCGAGGAGCATGGGCAAACTAGCTTAGTGCTACGTCTTGAGCTTGTGTTGGTTTTCCTTGAAGAGGAAAGGGTGATGCAGCAATAGTAGCGTAAGTATTTCCCTCAGTTTTTGAGAACCAAGGTATCAATCCAGTAGGAGGCTCCTCAAAAGTCCCACGCACCTACACAAACAAACAAAGAACTCGCAACCAACGCAATAAAGGGGTTGTCAATCCCTTCACGGCCACTTGCGAAAGTGAGATCTAATAAAGATAGTATGATAAGATAAATATATTTTTGGTATTTTATAATATAGATGCAAAAAGTAAAGATGCAAATAAAAGTAGATTGGAAGCAAATATGATAAGAGATAGACCCAGGGGCCATAGGTTTCACTAGTGGCTTCTCTCAAGATAGCATAAGTATTACGGTGGGTGAACAAATTACTGTCGAGAAATTGATAGAAAAGCGAATAATTATGAGATTATCTAGGTATGACCATGTATATAGGCATCACGTCCGTGACAAGTAGACCGACTCCTGCCTGCATCTACTACTATTACTCCACACATCGACCGACTCCTGCCTGCATCTAGAGTATTAAGTTCATAAGAACAGAGTAACGTTTTAAGCAAAATGACATGATGTAGAGGGATAAACTCAAGCAATATGATATAAACCCCATCTTGTTATCCTCGATGGCAACAATACAATACGTGCCTTGCAACCCTTTCTGTCACTGGGTAAGGACACCGCAAGATTGAACCTGAAGCTAAGCACTTCTCCCATGGCAAGAAAGATCAATCTAGTAGGCCAAACCAAACTGATAATTTGAAGAGACTTGCAAAGATAACTCAATCATACATAAAATAATTCAGAGAAGATTCAAATATTATTCATAGATAAACTTGATCATAAACCCACAATTCATCGGATCTCGACAAACACACCGGAAAAAGAGTTTACATCGAATAGATCTCCACAAGAGAGGGGGAGAACATTGTATTGAGATCCAAAAAGAGAGAAGAAGCCATCTAGTTAATAACTATGGACCCGAAGGTCTGTGGTAAACTACTCACAACTCATCGGAGGGGCAAGGGTGTTGATGTATAAGCCATCCATGGTCGATTCCCCCTCCGGCAGAGTGCCAGCAAAGGCTCCAAGATGAGATCTCGCGGATAAAGAAGGTTACGGTGGTGGAAATTGTGTTTTGTTGGCTCCCTGGATGTTTTCGGGGTACGTAGGCTTATATAGGAGGAAGAAGCACGTCGGTGGATGCCCGAGGGGCCCACGAGACAGGGGCGCGCCCTATAGGGGGGGGGGGGCGCCCTCCTATCTCGTGGAGGCCTCGGCTGCTTCTTGACTTGCACTCCAAGTCCTCTGGATCACGTTCGTTCCAAAAATCACGCTCCCGAAGATTTTATTCCGTTTGGACTCCGTTTGATATTCCTTTTCTTCAAAATACTGAAATAGGCAAAAAAAAAGTAATACGGGCTGGGCCTCCGGTTAGTAGGTTAGTCCCAAAAATGATATAAATGTGTAAATAAAGCCCATAAACATCCAGAAGGGGTAATATAATAGCATGGAACAATAAAAAATTATAGATGCGTTGGAGACGTATCAAGGATCCCCAAGCTTAATTCCTGCTCGTCCTCGAGTAGGTAAATGATAAAAAGAGAATTTTTGATGTGGAATGCTACCTAGCATAATTCTCAATGTAATTTTCTTTATTGTGGCATGAATGTTCAGATTCAAATGATTCAAAATAAAAGTTCATATTGATAAAAGAAATAGTAACACTTCAAGCATACTAATCAAAGTAATCATGTCTTCTCAAAATAACATGTCAAAAGAAAGTTCATCCCTACAAAATCATATAGTTAGGCTATGCTTCATTTTTGTCACACAAAGATTTTCCCGACTTCTATACCCCCGATGACAAGCCAAGCAATTTTTTCATACTTAAATAATCTCAAACTTTTTCAACCTTCACGCAATACATAAGCGTGAGCCATGGATATAGCACTATGGGTGGAATAGAATATGATGATGGGGATTGTGTGGAGAAGACAAAAAAGGAGAAAGTCTCACATTGACGAGGATAATCAACGGGCTATGGAGATGCCCATGAATTGATGTCAACATGAGGAGTATGGATTGCCATGCAACAGATGCACTAGAGCTATAAATGAATGCTCAACAAAAGAAAACTAGTGGGTGTGCATCCAACTTGCTTGCTCACGAAGACCTAGGGCATTAGAGGAAGCCCATCGTTGGAATATACAAGCCAAGTTCTATAATGAAAAATTCCCACTAGTATGAAAAAGACAACTTATGAGACTCACTATATGAAAAACATGGTGCTACTTTGAAGCACATGGTGCTACTTTGAAGCACAAGTGTGAAACATTGCCATTTTTATTTATTTTCTTTTTTTTCTTTTTTCTTTTTCTTTTTTTCTTTTTTCTTTTTCTTTTTCTTTTGGGCCTTTCTTTTTTTTCTTTTGGCCTTTCTTCCTTTTTTTCTTTTTTTTTCTTTGGGCAATGCTCTAATAATGATGATCATCACACTTCTATTGATTACAACATATGAATTACAACTCGAAAGTAGAACAAGATATGACTCTATATGAATGCCTCCGGCGGTGTACGGGGATAGTGCAATGAATTAAGAGTGACATGTATGAAAAATAATGCATGGTGGCTTTGCCACATATACGACGTCAACTACATGATCATGCAATGGCAATATGACAAAAGTAATGTATGTCATGATAATGATGAACAGAACGGTGGAAAGTTGCATGGCAATATATCTCGGAATGGCTATGGAAATGCCATAATAGGTGCGTATGGTGGCTGTTTTGAGGAAGATATAAGGAGGTTTATGTGTGATAGGGTGTATCATATCATGGGGTTTGGATGCACCGGCGAAGTTTGCACCAACTCTCAAGGTGAGAAAGGGCAATGCACGGTACCGAAGAGGCTAGCAATGGCGGAAAGGTAAAAGTGCGTATAATCCATGGACTCAACATTAGTCAAAAGAACTCATATACTTATTGCAAAAAATTAGAAGTCATCAAAAATCAAGCACTACGCGCATGCTCCTAGGGGGATAGATTGGTAGGAAAAGACCATCGCTCGTCCTCGACCACCACTCATAAGGATGCACAAGCCAGGTACACTTCATGTTTCAAATTTGTTACACAACTTTAACCATACGTGCATGCTACGGGACTTGCTAACTTCAACACAAGCATTCTTTAAATTCATAATCACCCAACTTTAATATTACTACCTCCCTTTCTCAAAAGAATTATCAAGTATCAAATTGATCATAGCATCCAGTTCACTTCCTATGATAGTTTTTATTATACCCAACTTGGATGCCTACCATTCTAGGACCAATTTTATAACCATAGCAAATACCATGCTGTTCTAAAAGACTCTCAAACTAATATAAGTTAAGCATGAGAGACTAGCAATTTCTTCAAAATTAAGTCACCACCGTGCTCTAAAAGATATAAGTGAAGCACTAGAGCAAAAACTATCAAGCTCAAAAGATATAAGTGAAGCACATAGAGTATTCTAGCAAATTCTAATCAAATAGGCTTCTCCCAAAAGGTGTGTACAGCAAGGATGATTGTGGTAAACTAAAAAGCAAAGACTAATATAATACACGACGCTCCAAGCAAAACACATATCATGTGGCGAATAAAAATATAGCTCCAAGTAAAGTTACCAATGAACGAAGACGAAAGAGGGGATGCCTTCCCGGGGCATCCCCAAGCTTAGGCTTTTGGCTATCCTTGAATATCTTGGGGTGCCACAAGCATCCCCAATCTTAGGTTCTTGCCACTCCTTATTCCATAGTCCATAAAAGCTTTACCCAAAACTTGAAAACTTCACAACACAAAACTCAACAGGAAATCTTATAAGCTCCGTTAGTGAAAGAAAACAAAACCACCACATAAGGTATTGTAATAAACTCATTCTTCATTTGTTTTGGTGTTAAACCTACTGTAATCCAACTTCTCTATGGTTTATAAACTAATTTACTAGCCATAGATGCATCGAAATAAGAAAACAACACACGAAAAACAGAATCTGTCAAAAACAGAACAGACTGTAGCAATCTGTAACTAACGCAAACTTCTGGAACTCTAAAAATCCTACCAAAACAGGAATTCCTGGAAATTTTTTTATTGATCAGCAGAAAAAAGAATCAACACAAAATCACGTTTCTATGATTTAACAAAACTAAATTCATGCGTGCAAAGTTTCTGTTTTTCAGCAGAATCAAATTAACTATCATCTTAGGTTATCCTATAGGTTCTACTTGGCACAAACACTAATTAAAAGATAAAAACACATCTAAACAGAAGGTAGATGCAAGATTTATTCCTAAACAGGAACAAAAACAAAAAAACACAAAGAAAATTGGGTTGCCTCCCAACTAGCGCTATCGTTTAACGCCCCTAGCTAGGCATAAAAGAGAAGATAGATCTAACGAGTGCTATCTTTGGCACTAAATTCATAAGTAGCCCGCATGATAGATTCATAAGGTAATTTGACTTTCTTTCTTGGAAAGTGCTCCATGCCTTTCTTTAATGGAAATTGGAATCTAATATTCCCTTCCTTCATATCAATAATCACGCCAGTTGGTCTAAGGAAAGGTCTACCAAGAATAATAGGGCAAGAAAGATTGCAATCTATATCAAGAACGATAAAATCCATGGGCACCAAATTTCTATTTGCAACAATGAGAACATCATTGATTCTTCACATTGGCTTTTTAATGGCGGAATCCGCAAGGTGCAAATTTAAAGAGCAATCATCAAGATCATGGAAACCTAGAATATCACATAAAGTTTTCAGAATCGTGGAAACACTAGCACCCAAATCACACAAAGCAAAACACTCATGATCTTTAATTCTAATCTTTATAGTAGGTTCCCACTCATCATTAAGTTTTCTAGGTATAGAAACTTCCAAATTAAGTTTTTCATCATAAGATTGCATCAAGGCATCAACAATGTGTTTGGTAAAAGCTTTATTTTGACTATAAGCATGAGGAGAATTAACAACGGATTGCAAAAAGGAAATACAACCTTCTAAAGAACAATTATCATAATCAAATTCCTTGAAATCCGAGATAGTGGGTTCAATACTATTTAAAGTTGTGACCTCTCCAATCCCACTTTTACCAAATTTAGCATCAAGATCTAAAAACTCCGAATTCTTGGGACGCCTTCTAGGTAAAGTTGACTCATCATCAGTCCCATAATTATCAAGATTCATATTGCAAAACATAGATCTAATAGGAAACGCATCAATAACTTTAAGATCCTCATCATTATTTTCATGGAAACTAGAAGAACACGCTTTTATAAAGCTATCTTTTTTAGCACGCAATCTAGCGGTTCTTTCCTTGCACTCATCAATCGAAATTCTCATTGCTTTGAGAGACTCATTGATATCATGCTTAGGAGGAGAAGATCTAAGTTTAAGAGAATCAACATCAAGCAAAAGTCTATCAACGTTCCTAGCCAAATCATCAACTTTGAGCAATTTTTCTTCAAGCAAAGCATTAAAATTCTTTTGAGAAATCATAAATTCTTTCACACTATTCTTAAAATCAGAGGGCATCTTATTGAAATTACCATAAGAATTATTGTAGGAATTTCCATAATTATTAGAGGAATTACTAGGGAATGGTCTAGGATTAAAGTTTCCTCTTTAAGCATTGTTTCCAAAACTATTCCTACCAACAAAATTCACATCCATAGATTCATTATTACTCTCAATCAATTTAGACAAAGGCATATCATTGGGATCAAGAGGAGTATTTTTAGTAGCCCTCCTATCTCATGGAGGCCTCGGCTGCTTCTTGACTTGCACTCCAAGTCCTCTGGATCACGTTCGTTCCAAAAATCACGCTCCCGAAGGTTTTATTCCATTTGGACTCCGTTTGATATTCCTTTTCTTCGAAATACTGAAATAGGCAAAAAAAAACAGCGATACGGGCTGGGCCTCCGGTTAGTAGGTTAGTCCCAAAATGTTATAAATGTGTAAAATAAAGCCCATAAACATCCAAAAGGGGTAATATAATAGCATGGAACAATAAAAAATTATAGATACGTTGGAGACGTATCACTTAGTACCCCCTAGTCCAGGACACCGTAAGTTGCAACTTCTTTAAGAGATCTCGACTATAATATGTAGGCACAAAGAACGCTCTCATGACCTCCTTCATTTGATTCCATGTTATGACTGTTGGGTTGTCTTTGGTTTGGCGCCGCTCACTGACTTGCTCCCACCAAATGAGAACATAGTCTTGGAAGTCAAGTGAGGCCATAGCGCGGAGGTGCAACGATATGCTCGGTGAAGTAGCCCCGGTGAGGTGGGAGACAACGTCGGTGAAGCTCACCTGATGCGGTGGAAGTCGGTGTCTGTGAGGCACGTCGGTTGTGGCGGCCAACATTGTCGGTGGGCCACCCGGTGCGGTGGACGAGGGTGTAGATGAGGTAGCTCTGGTGCGGTGGTGAAGCGCGACCATCGTCGTCGTCCGGCATAGAGGTGGGGAAACAGACGAGACGAGGGGCGATTCGAACTTTGCTTGGGTTGGCGGAGAATTAGGGATTTGAGCAATCTGGGCGCGGATGGGGACGGTGGAGAAGGAGATTTTGCAGGGCTAGAATTGGGGCCGCCAGATATTTCAATCCGAAACGTGGAAGCGGGAACTTATTTTGTCATCGTCCTTTTGGGGGGGGGAGGGGGTGGGTGGCTGAGTGCTAAGCGTCCGTCCGACACACGCGACCACCACGACACGACCCTGGTCTGCCTGGTGCGCCTGCATTTGAGAATGCAAACGAATCTTCTTTCATTTGCAAATGAATGTGTATGTATTACCATGCCCGTGTTTTCCTTGCAAATAATTAGTCATTCGAAATGAGATACTATAAATAAATTAATGAGGAGTTATTTGAAAAAAGAATCAAAACGGTATCCACGCTAACGTGGATTAGAGTGTGTGTCACATAATTAGTTATTTGAATTAGAGTGTGTGTCACATACCGATCTCCAATTCTAACGTGGATTTCGCATTTCACTGTATCCGTGCTACTTTTTAATACAAATTCATATGTATATGATGAACACCATGGTAGTGAGAAAACTTTTGGATGGATTCAAACATATGACCTGCAAAATAGCACAACAATCGAGTCAATGTCAACTTTTCCAAACCTAGTATGGCACGAATTCGGAATAATTACCCGTATGCATGGTCCTCAGTTCAAATCTTACAATGTACACTGAATTGAAACATCGATATTAAGTCTCATACTATCTACATTCAAATGTTGTTTTTAGCCCCCTCCCCCTCGGCACACATGCTACATACTTCCTGTATCGGTCAATTTTCCTTTCCTAACCACCTTAGGAAGCTATCGGTTTCTGACACATGTTCATTCTTTCTCTCCATGTTTCGATCTCTAACTTTCTCAACTACACAACCCCCTTTTTCCACTCTGTTACCAAATGTATTTACCTCACACACCCGCCATTGCACCCCATGTCGAGCTCTCTCTCTCTCTCTCTCTCTCTCTCTCTCTCTCTCTCTCTCTCCCTCCCACCATCTCGTGCTAGATATATGCATTGCCTATCTAGGCCCCCAACCTCTCATGCGCACGCACGCACGTTGTCTATCTAGGTCACTCCCTAGAGACTGTCTCACTCTTTCTTCCGCACGGCTGGCCACACTCGCTCTCTTTATCCGAGTCTCGATTAACCTCGTTTTCTTTCACACACAAAATGATATATCTCCCTATTCGGGCCTCGATCGACACACTCTATACTCTCTCACGCAGATTTTCTATCTAGGTCAGTCCATCCAAGCCGCCCACACTCTTTCAACCTCATGGAGGGCCATGCTTGCTCAATCTCTCTCTCTCTCTCTCTCTCTGTGTGTGTGTGTGTGTGTGTGTGTGTGTATGTCTCGATTGACCTTGCTCTTTCTCAGACACAAACAATATATCTCCATGTTTGAGCACAATTCGACTTCGGCATATTCATATTGTATACTCTCTCACGCACATTGTCTATCTAGGTCACTCTCTCAAACCCGTCTCACTGTTTCGATTGCACGACGACCCACACTCGCTCAATCTCTCTCCCTTTATATATGTAATCGATTGACCTTGCTTCCTCCCACGCACAAAATATATCTACATGTCTATGAATAGATCATCTCTCAAGCTCTATCTTACATCTCTCACCCTTCCCAAAAGCTCAGTCGGACAATATCTCTCCAGAGCATATATATCTTTTCAATGAATGTCGGACCACACTCACTTTGTCTCTCTATCTATATGTCTCTTGATTGACCTCGCTTTCTCACGCCATATCTTACACACATTGAAGCTACCTCTCCATCCCTCGCAAAGGCAGAGCTATTTACATTGCAAGGGGGACTCCAACCTTGGATTAATTTGTGTAGGCATTTATTCCGGTGGGTTTAGATTATATTTTCGTAGCATTCGGCCCACAACTACTCCAAACACCGTTGCAACCCCCGCACCTCCCCCAGTTGATTTCCCTCTGGCTCGATCATCGCTCTCTCGCACGTCCTTTCTCGCCTTCAACGTTGCACCATGGTATTATTGCAAAAAACTCTGTTGTTCTCTTTAATTTGTACAAATAAGCTACAAAACTACACACCGATAGTCCACTTGGAATGGAACAAATTTCAACCCACAAATTAAAGTGCTACAAACTTCACACCAAGGGCCCCACCTGTCATGAAACAAATTTGGACCCATATACAAATTACAAAATACAGGACGAGGATCAAACATGCGACCAGGGCCTTCAAGCCGCATGTCAATAGGAAACATATGTAGAACATCATTGTTTGTTGTACCCCCCTTTGTTCATATAATGTTTTTATATTACCACAACCTATTTAATGGATAACAAGTAATGTTATTTTTAGTACATTAGTGGGGCCGGCTCATTAGCACGTACTATTCGCCTTCACTTACTGGTGGGTTCCATGTGTGCTCTCTCTCTCCTCCCCTTCTGCGTTTAGACGCATGGGCAAACACGAAGAACTCGCGGGTAATGTGGCCGTTGACCATATCTGGATGCGTTCACAAGTTACGACAGCAGTTTCACGTACTAGCAGCACTAGTCAATGTGTATGTGCAATGCACGTTAATTTGGAAGTATATTAAGTGCATGCGGATATTAAGTAGGATATGATTTGCGTGTTATTATGTGATTAGCACTATTTTTGGCATGAAATTTACTGCACGCTAAATGTGTTGATCTCTTGACATTGAAGCAGTCTAGGTCATTGGATGAGAAGGAATACATGTGGCTTGATGACGTTTTATATTTAATTTGATATGGCTCTAGCAGAACATTCAATCGATCAAACCATAGATTTCATTCAGTCTGACTCCGACTTTACATTCATATGATGATAGATCTAAAATAAACGGAAATGATAAACATTCAGATTTTAAGCATGGCAATTCGAACGTTTTTCATGCTAAATTTAGATTACGCGGTGGCGGCGGGGGCGTCTTGCGGTGGGAAGCGGCTCTACCGTGCTCCATGTGTTGTCGGGCCACTGACCGACGGCGATGGCGAAGGTGACCGCAGCGTCTTGCGCCATTGTTGGCGTACTCCTGGACATTGGCCGAAGCTTCAAGGAAGGCCACAATGTTCTGGATTTCGGTCTCCAGGAGCGAGTCAACTGGCGGGAGGAGGCAACTGGCGTTGGTGCAAGGAAGCAGTCGACGGAGGCCATCCTTGCCGCTGAGGGGGGCACTGGCACCCGCACGGGGACATGCTGGCAACGGCGCGGCAGAGACATTCGTGTGCACAGGCACTGGCACGGGCGCGCACGTCAGTGCATGCGCAAGCGCATGTGCTGGCAGGTGCACGGGCACTGGCACGGGCGTGCGCGTCAGTGCACGCACAGGCAGGTGCATGGGTGTGTGAAAGTTGGCGGGGACCTCGTGGAACCCCATGGCATCAAGCTCGGTGGCAATGTGCGGCTCCCAGCCCATCAATGCCATGGGGATGGGCGCTGGCAGGGCGACGGGAGCCGGAACGGGAGTGGGGACAGGCGCGACGTCTTCCCGCAAGGCCGGTTCAAGCTCGTCTCAAAGCGCCTTATGTTCTTGAGACTCCGGCTGGGTGTCTTCCTTAAGAAACTGGAAGACTAAGGGCAGACCATCGTGATGCGGCATGGCGTACGTTTAGGTCAGGATGGTTGGAGGTAGACGACGGGAGAATCGGAGAGGAAGAGAGAAGATTGTAGCGATACCGGGTAGTGCGGAGTTGATTTTAAACTCCGGCACCGGCGACATTAAAAGTGGGAGCAGTTGGGACGAAGGTGGGCGGCGGAGCCTGGTCAAAGGGCTCGCCTCCCGGTGAGCCTGCACAGCGGTCTGCTCGCATGCCTCCCTATCAGCCAGCGCAGCGGTCTGCTCGCACGCCTCCCGTCGACTCACACGCTTGCTCGGACGGCACCTGCCGATGAGAAGCGGGACTCGTGGTAGCACGTAAATGCCCATGGTTTCAATAGTGAAAGTGTTCGCCTTAACGCGACAAGTCTCTGTTCCAAAATACCTTGGCACTTCATTTGTGCAACTTGTCATAAGGAGCTTGTCTCAAATTGAAGAAAAAAATACGAAGGAATATTTGTGCCATATCACGTGACCATGCTCGGTTTCATGAATTTCTGGTCACTTTTGGATTTTCTGAAGTTTAAAGTCCAGGATTCGAAACAATATCATAACCTGCATCATGCATTAAATTTTCAAGCAATACATATGTCCTATTGTATTTCTTAAGAAAGGATTTGGTCAAACATTTTGCTTGGTTAGACTTCAGACAAGTTATATATGCAGAGTAAAAGGATAATCCCTCTGTACTAGTGCATTGCCTGGTATATTAACTCAAGTACTAGGCACGAACAAACGGGCTAAATTTTGTGCTCATCCTGGTGTAGCAGTAGTAGTACTAGGCAATGCAGTTGATGGGCAACCTTGGGGAGCGGCGACTCAGGGAATTGAACCATGCTCGGCACGGTAGGTAACGTTGTCTACTTACTAAAGCATCCCTCCATTATTCATCGGTAGTCATTATGGACCGGGGACATGAGGGGAATTTCCTAGGGATGGAATTCTGGCCGCCAGATATTTCGACTCAAAACGCGGAGGCTCGACTGGTTGGGGTTGGCTAATGTGCGTACCACGCACGCCACTAGAAGGACATGAGCCCATTTTTTAGGATCAACACGAGCCAAGGTCTGGCTGGTACGCTGTTGGATCCTACCATTCGAGAAAACGAAAGGAATCTTTTAAATTGCCAAACGAATCTATGTGTATTACAATGCCCGTATTTTCCTTGCAAATAGACTCAACGTGGTAATTGATTTATGACGAGTTCTTGAACTAGAGTGAGTTTGTGATATAGTGATCTCAACGTGGATTTCACATTTCATGGTATCCCTAGTAAGTTTTTCATTGCAAATTCAAATTTAAAAGATGAACAATATGGTGGTGAGAAAACTTTGTATGTATCAAGCATATGACCACACACACACACACACACCCACTAACGCAACAACAATCCAATAAGTATAGTGCATCTATTTTTCGAAACCATGCATGTATGACACGAATTCAAAAATACTCCTTCTGTTCCTAAATATTAGTCTTTTAGAGATTTCAACAAGTGACTACATATGAAGCAAAACGAGTGAATCTACACTCTAAAATATGTCTATATACATCTATATGTGCCAGTCCATTTGAAATCTCTAAAATGACTAATATTTAGGAACGAAGGGAGTAAAATGTAATACATGCATGGTCCTCAATTCAATATTTAAAATGAATAGGAAACTGAAACATGAATATTAAGTCTAGTACTACAGTACATGCAAATGTTGTGTTTAGGCGGAGCTATGTAGATTGTCGGGGGTTAACCCCTCGACCTTAGATAAAATTGTGAAGCTCTGTTTAGGATTGTTTAGATTATATTTGTCCCCACCATCCCAAACACCGATTGGTTGTGCACCCCCCTCCTCCCCGGGGTAATATCATGTGCCCCCACACCTTAGATGTTATATGCTGATACGAGTTGCTTGGAGCTTGTATATCTGAGATATAGCAGCTCACAGGATGTCTTAATATTTTTACAGGAAACCTTAATGAGTTTGAGAATTGCACACAATTTGTACAAAAACTACTTAGATGCCCTTGGATCCCATATCCAACGACCTCGAAGCTTGCATCACCGTAGCATCTAAGATGAAGGAGGACATCATATTCTCCTGTATATATGAATATCATGTGCTACCACACCTTAGATGCTTTGGTGATACAAGCTCTTCGGAGCCATTGGATTAGTGACCCAACAACTCCTTGGTGGTTCGAATGGTTTTTTTTTTTGCAGAAAAGCCCCCAAAGAGTTCGGCCACTGCTTACAAGCACAAAGACTACTCAGATGCCATTGGATCTCAGATCAAACGACCTCGAAGCTCGTATCACCGTAGCATCCAAGCTGCGAGAGCACCCGATGTTTTCTCGCACGGGAGAATATGAGGTGCTCCTGCACCGTAGATTCTATGGTGATACGAGTTCACAGAGATTTAACGGCCCATAGTAGGAGGTTTGAATATTTTTTTTGCAATATACGGCAGAGAGAGTTTGGGAATTGCGCAGAAAGTACAAGTACTACGCATGTGCCATCTGATCACAGATCATACGACCTAGATGCGCGTATCACCGTAGCGGCTAATTAAGCTATGGGGAGCCATTGGATCTAAGATGCAGCGGCACACATGAGGCCCGAATGTTTTATTTGCAAAAAACCTTTGGAGAGTTTGGAAATTGCGCATAACTACAAAGACTACTCCCAAGCCATTGGATCTCACTTTCAACGATGTAAAAATTCGTATCACCATAGCATCTAAGCTGCGGGGTGGATGTGATATTCTATGCCGCTGTCATTTTTGTTCGTAAACTTGCAAAATACGTGTAACTTGTTCTGTTACTTGTCTAACCGCGCAAAGTGTTTGTTCAAAAAACCATCCTACACTGAAATATCGGAACAACACACGGGGTCCCACTTGTCATTAATCAAATTTGGACCTAAAACTAACAAATCTGAAAGATGAGATTCGAACTTGCAACCTGGAGTACAAAGCATAAGTTGATAGCCTGAAACAACAACAGTTGTTGGCTTTGTCCCATAACTTAATTTTATACAGTATTACGTTGAGTAGAGTAGAGGGAGTGCCTCGTCAACACGTGCATGACCGTTGACTCACTTACTGGTGCGTCCTAGGTCTGCGATCTCTCTCTCCTCTCCATTGTCTAACCTTTGCACGGGCACACACGAAGAGTGGCGCTAGCTTGCCGTGGTGTTATTATAACTAAAAAAGCTTGGGAAACAGAAGAATCGCCTAGAACAAGAGACGTTGTGGCTGGTCGAGACGGAGCTAACCACACCTATCCTCCGTGCCACGTTAGCATGATGAATCTGTGTGGCTAGTGGGGTGTTTTCGACCGACTGGCTGGGCCCCGAGGTCGAACCATAGGTACTACGTCTGATACAATATATTTTTACACGCACATTTTCCTATGTGCCGAGACGTGGCACACCCTACCGCGCGGTTTTGGGGTCCTCCCAGGTGGTGCACGCATATATTCTTCCTTGCCGAGACGTGGGACGCCCCACCATGCGTTTTCTGGGTCCTCCTCGGTCGTAGCGCCTAAGCAAGTAAATGAGTCATCAAATCACGAAAGACCACCTTTCCCGCCGAGTACATCAGTGAAGCACAGTGGCTAGCTAGTTGGGCTAGTGCGACCGATTAGCTAGGCCGCCACCACATTTGTTTTTCACCAATTTTTTAATCTCCTTGCCGGCAGGTAAATTTAAATATCCACCGCGGCTTTGCTCTAGTGTTTGGGTGCGGCATGATTTTAATTTTTTTGATTGATGGGAGCAGGCGCGGCAGGATTTTTAAGTTTTTTGATTGACGGGAGCAGGCGCGGCAGCAATTAGTCACAATGACTCCGCTTGTAAAACCCACTGCTCCCTGATGTGAGAAGTCGTCGACTGGTGTTTTCCCATGGTGAAAACCAAACGATTACCCGCTCCTCGCCGGGCTCCCTCTGCCTTCCCATAGATTGCATTGCCTTTCGGCCGTTTCGCCCCCTTTGCTTCCTCTCCCCATTGCTTCTACCTGGTGCCATGGCGGCACAGCAGATCACGGAGTCTGAGGTGAGGCGCCTGACACAGGAGCTCCAGGCCAAGGATGCGGAGCTTAGGTCCAAGGACGTGGAGCTCCGTGAGCTCAAGGAGGATTGGAGTGACATGCTCCTCCGTTATGTGCGGGAGTTCACGGAGCTTCAAAAGCGGCAGGCGTCCACCGCAAAGATGCTCGAGGTGTCGGCGGCATTGCTGCAGAAAGCGGGAGATACGATAGGCCGTCAGGGGAGCTGGCTGGAGCACGAGCGGGCTGATAATGACGAGGTCCGGAATTGCCTCAACCACTTGGTGGACCAAGTTGCCACACACGTGTTGCGGATGCGCGATCCCTACCGTCGTGTCAGCGCAACCATGCCGGCCGTCGGGCTAAACCCGTTCGACCATCCCGTCGACTTCAACGAGCTGCGGCTTCCTTACCTGGTCTCCTTCTTCACCTATATCTCCGAGGAGCTGAGCCGTCTCTACACGATGGTGGGGGCGGAGCTGGACAAGGAGGGGTTGCCGGCTGTCGTCGCCGTTGTCGGGCGAATCCTCTCAGGGCTTCGTCACCGCAATCCATTCGTGCCATTTGACGTCGTCTTTGACGAGCTGGCTCCCGTCGACTGGGAGAGGGCTCTGCGGGCGGTTGCACCCTGCATCACCAACGTCATGTGCCTCGAGAAGCAGAGGGACTTCGGTGGTGTTTAGGTGCCCTCTGCATGGGCATGTCCATGTCTCGGCGCAACATGACCGTTGGATCAAACTCAGACGGTACAGATCAGTCACTGTAGCACAAAGCGTGTGGGTGTGTTTGGTTGCATTCTCATCTCAATATAGTTGTTCCCTCTTCGTGTATTTGTGTTAACCTACTAGTGTGGACTCATGCACCCTTCATACACTCTGCCGAACACCCAAAAGTGGGTCGAGAAGGGAACTTTTGCTCCCATCCCGTGCACCCGTCATACACCCTGCCTAACACTGATTTGTGCTTCATATGGTTCATGTTTCGTGGAGTACTGTAGCACCGTACTCTCCGTGCGCTGTAGACCTAGTTCTGTTAACATTGATCTCACCATTCATTATCGACCGAAGAGTCAAAAAAGTGGTACTATGTTACTACATTACTGTTCATATAGTTGACATGCGCACAACATCATTTGTTATCGTCATATCTTACTACACTAGCAACAAGATTATGTAGTATTGATGTATGAACCACTGCACATGCCTAGTATTAGGAGCACTGTGTATGTTCAAGAGGTTGCCGTGTTTCGCACTCCTCCGTCGTACGAGTAGAAATGCTTGCTGTAATAATTTTTTTCTCCAGAAAAACAGTGGACACGCTCTACCATGCAGATCCTCCTCCAGCCATGCACTAAATTACTCACTTTCGCCGACGTGTGGGACAGCCAGCATCGGGGTCCACCAGCCATGCACTAAATTACTCTGTAGTAGAGTGCTCAACTGCATGGTAAACTACCCCAGATCGAAGCACCGCAGTAATGTCCAATGAGCCGTCAAATCACAGAACCCCCTCCTTTCCAGCAGTAAGTTGGACGAACGAAGCAATCATCATTTCACTCTTCTCTCTCAGCTTCCTCTCTTGAAAAAAACCCCCACTCGCTTCGCTTCTCCCTCATCTCGTTCCTCATTTCTTCAAGAAAACCCCGACCTACTTTTGCCATTGTTCTTCTCTCCCAAAGAAGGAAAGGTGAGTGCATCAATGGTGTTGATTCTGGCCAAGGCCCGGTCTTGCAACCCCGAGACTGATCCTATAACTCCCTCTCTGTTCTTCTTTTGGGTTTGTGATTGTGGCTTATTTTCTTTTATTTCTATTTGACAATTCCTTGATGGACGCTGGAGCACCGGCCGAAGTGATGTCTATGGCTCTGGCCAAAACCGTTGAGGCTCATGGTATGAAGAAGCGCAAGCACCCCACCGAGACTACTGCAGACAAGCTCAAAACCATCGCCCTATCCAAGCCCCCCTCTCTGGGATCCCTCATTAAGCAAGTCCAGGTAACATCTCTTCTTGACGATCTTTTTCTCAATCTTGATCATGTGTTTTCATCTAACACGCAGTACTAGTACTAGTAGTACAACTTTCTGGGTGATCATGCATGTGATTTTTGTGTGCCAAATGACGGTTCTAAATTCCTCTTTTGACCAAAACATGCGAGAGGTTGACACTGATTTCTTATAGATTACTTTCAACTACTTTATGAACATCAATGCTACCTTTGAAGAGGGTATATTTGCCTCAGTAACTTGTGTTGTGGATATTGCAAGTAATCCCTCTGATCACATGCTTTTGAAGACATGTTCTAGTGTCTATGTTCACTCATTTCTGTGCGTATATGTAGTCATATATGGAGTATAATATCGAAAATCATCTTATATTTCCGAACGGAGGTAGTAATAAAATATGGTTTCTGTTTGAATTAGAACCAGGTCCACGGTGGAGATGAAGTTCTCAAAGTCATGCCGTGTGAACTGGAAGACCTGAGGATGAGTTCTACTGCTAAACTATCCAGCTGCTGTGTCCTTGTCACCACGTGTCCTGAACTAGTGTTTTCCTGTAGCATTGTTGTCAGGCATGTTCTCGAGGCTGTACTTGACCACAACAATTTCCTGGCTGTGCCTTCAATTATGAAGGGTGTGGTTCTTGTAAAGCTTCCCAACAAATCTGATGCGGCTTGTCTTCATCATCATGTTTACGAGTGGAAAGACCACTCTATTAGGTTCTCCAAAGGTTGACGAGATGGTGATGGTGCAGGTAGACATCGCTCACGAAGTCCATGTCCTAGTCTGTTATGCGGGGTTCATCCCGTAGGTCGGTGGCAAGAAATAGTCTACAGATTTTAATTAGTGCAACTTTGCTTGTCTGTAGTAAGTACTATTGTTCAGTACTTGATTTGTGTTTGTGAACCCTTTATTGTTTAGTACCGCCGCTTTTGGTGTGTGGTGAGTCCTGAGAACAGTCTATGTTAATGTCTGTCCACTCAATTCAGTCTGTATATTTTGAAGTATCCAAGGTCATCTTTTTTGTGAGGACGGTTTATCAATTATGGTTACACTCCAATATATGTATGCATTGCAGGGTTTATCACACCCACCAAGATTTCCAGTCCCATGGATGTTCGGTCTGTACGATTTTTCACGACCTTTGGACTGTCCTGCTTGTGGGAGTTGGAGGGGGCTCTGCATGCCACACGTAGTTGGACGATCAATCTTCTGTTTAGTACTTCAACATAGTGATTTCCTGGTAAGGATTCACTCGTGTCACATCAAGTAAATCTTATTGATTTACTGTCTAAATCTTATTGATTTAATGTCATGTTTTCTTTCTTTTCCTGCAATTTTACGATGCAGGTTTTGCCATGTGACATTCATCACAGAATAAACCGTTTGGTTTGCTCTATGATGGCTATTTTTGCAGGTTTCACTTCTTATGTCGTCTCAGTAACGAAGGCACTGTCCATCACATATACTACTGGAAAAAATTGGATCAGTCTGCTGTCTGAGTACAAGATGAATGCCGATGGTGAACTGCAGTTTGGTTTAACAAACACGCCACAATTAGTCCTTCTCGCGTTTAAAAGAAATGAAGAAAAAAACTGGATCACGGTCATGGAGCCTAGCCAAGTTAGAAAGCTGATCATAGTAGACCAGACATGATCACTGTTGTCTCGCACATCAGTACCACCTTCAGCAACGGATCCAGCACCAGCAGTTGCTCTAGCACTGACAGCGGTAGCAGCTCAGTTTGATCCAGCTGACGATTGGGCACTGACCCCTTCAACGGATCAGGCTGATCTACCGGAGGATTGGGCGTCGACACCGGCACCTGCTCCGACACCGGCACCAGCTCTACAAGGAGCACCATCTTCGGCAGCAGCAGCGGCACTACCAGTCGCACATGCATGGGCGCCAGCAATGGCTTCGACACCTGCACCAACACTTGCACTTGCATCTGCTCCGGCCCGTGCAATGGCAACCGAACGAGCAGTTGCACCAACAACATACTGGGCTGCAGTTCGCACTTCATATACCAAAGTCCTTACAAAAATCGACATGTCCACCTTCGTAGTAAGCATTGGCCGCCTAAGTGCTTCGTTCTTTTTTCTTCCCATGGTGTTTCACATGATTCACTATGTTGATCTAACTGTTTGTGTATGTCTTCTTGTTTGCAAACAGAGAATTCCTAGAGCAACGAGGGAGTCGTTCAACAGTCTGGGCGACCGTGGCCAAGTTTCTCTTACCATGCGCAGCCTTGGTGTGAATGAACCTCCTCAATATACCATAAGTACAAAGGATGGTTGCATGATGATTAATGCTAAAGGATGGTCAAGGTTCAATTCTAAATCATATCTTGTAGCGACCAGACCTCAAACAGTCTGATCTCTGTGCTCAGTGTCATCCCTGGATCAGTAATGCTGACACCACACAGTACTTGGAGGATTTATAACAGAGTAGCAATCACGCACTTATTACATCGAATGTCTCAAAAGAGAACTTGTTGAAATAAATATGGCTTAAGGCCATCTAAAACGATAACAGCGGAAGGCTTGGAAGATAAGCGAGTCCATCAACTCCAACGGCATCATTGAGTATAGAACCACGACCTAAAAGCACCTTACTCGGCGTCTGAAAAGTCTGCAACATGAAACATTGCAGCCCGAAAACGGGTCAGCACATGGAATATGCTGCCAATGTAACACATAGAGAGTAACAATGGGGATAGGCTATACTACATGCATATTTTGCTGGTGGTAAAGCTCTATGGTTACAATTTTTGCATAAAGCCAATTTTTCCCTACTTCAAAGGAATAAATTTATTTAACTATCATGGTGGTTGTTAAACATTGAGAATGGTTGACAGCATTCTCAATCCCAATTAAAAAGTACTCATTAAAACCCAACAATATTAATTAAAGTAACATGATGAGATTCACATGATAATCAAGTACTAGATACTCAAGATGTCCATTACCGGGGACACGGCTAACCATGATTAGTTTATACACTCTGTAGAGGTTTGCGCACTTTTCCCACAAGACTTGATCGCCTCCGTTTGATTTCTCACACTACAGGATGTTTGAGAAATGGATGACCGAGACATAGTCTTTTGGAAGCACTAGCACCTTACATGTGGGTAGACCGGTACACCTACATTCCCCTATATCTGCTAGTCTACCCATAAGAGTTCGCACAACTTAGTCAACTATGCCAGAGCCCATAATGGCTTGTGGCTGCACACGTAAGTTTCTAGTTTGAATAATCTCATGACCCCTTTGAGCCTGGGTGGCGGTCCGAAGAAATACAGGCAAGTCCTGCTAGAAAACAGGTGCCTCAATCCACCCAGATGTGTATTCAAGTTGCCACCTTATATAAACCATTAATTTAACAATCTCACATCTGTCATGGATATTCACTCACCATAGCATGGCATAATAAGCAAACGTAGAAGTAAATCCCAAAGGTTTGATAATAAAATAGGTAATAGGTACTACCTCAATCTACTTTCCATCCCACAATTTAATTAGATCCTAATCATGCAATGTTTGAGGATAGATCTAATGCATAAAAACTGGGTAGTAGAAAGGTATGATCAAGTGTTACTTGCCTTGCTGATGATCCGCGAAACCTAGAGACTCGAAGTAACAGGCGGCGCACTCCGGGTATTCTATCGCAGACAAACAAACAAGCATACAATAAGTACTCATCTAATGCATAGGTAAAACTCGAATAAAAGATCCAACCAGAATGTTCAACTTAAGAACTCCGATTTGCAAAAGAATCAAATCAAATAAAGCAACGAAAGTCAAACGGCGAAAGAAAACAACTTCGTTTTATTAATCTGGATCTAAGTCAAATTTTACAAAAGCAAAAACTTATTTAAGTAGATTATTCAAAAAGAGGGTTTCGAGACGAAACTCGAGGCGCTTGAATCGCCTGATTCCGATGAACGAGCGAAAAGTTATACTAACACGAAAATCGGATTAGAAAATAACCGCGGAAAATCCGAGAAAAAGAAAAACGACGAATGGATTAACGAACGAACGTTCGTTAATTAAGCGAATCTGACGAAAGTGTTCGTTAAAACGAACTAACGGACGAACGTCCGCTAATTAACCTAAACCGGAAAAAAAACCGAAAACTAAAATAAAAACGAATCTAAAAGAAAAACGAAAACAAAACCGTAAAGAAAAACCGCCCGGTTTTAAGAAAACCGGCGGCACGCGGTTCGAGGCGGCTGCGAACCTCGGCGGCGGCAGCGACGAAGTCCGGCGGGGCTCCGGCAGGTCTGGCGTCGGCGGCGGCGGCGGATCTGGCGGCGGCGGCGGAATCGGGCTAGGGTTAGGGTTTTCGGCGGCGGGGTGGGCCGGCGGCGGGGCGATCTGGGCCAGGGGCGCGGGTTGGGGCGGCTGGCGGCGGCTGGCGGCGGGGTCCCGGCGCTATTTATATAGCGCCCCCCTGAGCGGAGTCCCGCTCGGGTACGGCCCGGAGTTGGTGCACGTTTTTTTTAAATAATTACGCTCGGTAGAAAAATAAAAAGAAATACTAAACGGACACCAAAAATCCCGAAATAAAATTTCCCCGGCTTCTAAAATCAAGCCGGACTAGATGAATATTCATTTGGGGCCTAAATGCAATTTTGAAAAACGCGCATTTTTCCTAAATTCAAATAAAAAGCGAAAAACTCCAAAATAAATCTTATTTGATTTTTTTATTAAATTTTCAGTATTTCTTTATTTTGGGAAAGTCATTTTATTCCCTCTCTGAATTTGTGGTAGTAGAAATAATTGAAGATAAAATAAATAAAATCAATGATCTTATCTTCAAAATTTGAGAAATACTCAAATAAGAAAATAACAAAATCCCCAACTCTCTCCGTGGGTCCTTGAGTTGCGTAGAATTACTAGGATCGAGCCAACAATGCAACAAAATATGATATGCAATGATGATCTATGTATAACATTCCAAATTGAAAATTTGGGATGTTACAAACCTACCCCCCTTAAGATGAATCTCGCCCTCGAGATTCGGGTTGGCTAGCAAATAGGTGAGGGTGGTCCTTGAGCAGATCTTCCTCTCGCTCCCAGGTGGCTTCCTCCTCGGTGTGGTGGCTCCATTGAACTTTGCAAAACTTGATAACCTTGCTGCGGGTAACTCTGCTGGCATAATCCAAAATCTTAACAGGTTTCTCTTCATAGGTCAGATCTTCTTTCAACTGAATCGTTTCCAAAGGCACTGTATCTCTCAGTGGTATATCAGCCATCTCTGCGTGACACTTCTTCAACTGTGAAACATGGAACACATCGTGAACTCCTGACAATCCCTTAGGTAATTCCAACTTGTATGCTACTTCCCCCATGCGTTCCAAAACCTTGTATGGCCCAACAAAACGTGGCGCTAACTTTCCTTTAACTCCAAAACGCTTAACTCCCCGAAGTGGAGATACTCGAAGATAAACTCTGTCTCCGACTTTGTATTTTGTCTCCTTGCGTTTCGAATCTGCATAGCTCTTCTGCCTTGACTGAGCTACCTTGAGCCTGTCGCGAATCAACTTTACTTTCTGTTCAGACTTCTTAATCAAATCTGGTCCAAACAACTGACGGTCTCCAACCTCATCCCACAACAACGGGTTTCTGCACCTCCTTCCGTACAAGGCTTCGAAAGGGGCCATCTTCAAGCTAGATTGGTAACTATTATTGTAAGAAAACTCCGCGTATGGCAAGTTGTCATCCCAACTTGATCCATAATCCAACACACAAGCTCTAAGCATATCCTCCAAAATCTGATTGACTCTCTTGGTCTGTCCATCTGTCTATGGGTGGAAAGCGGTGCTAAACTCCAGCCTGGTTCCCAATGTTTCGTGCAATTGCTTCCAGAACTTCGAGGTGAATTGGGTTCCTATATCTGATACGATACTCCTCGGAACTCCATGCAAACATACAATCCTCGTCATGTATATCTTAGCCAATTTGGCACTGCTGTAGGTAGTCTTTACTGGGATGAAATGAGCTACCTTTGTCAAACGATCAACTACAACCCAAATCGAGTCATAGCCTGAATGAGTCCTGGGCAATCCCGTGATGAAATCCATGCCTAGTTTTTCCCACTTCCATTCGGGTATAGGCAATGGCTGCAACAATCCAGCTGGCTTCTGATGTTCTGCTTTCACCCTCTGACATACATCACAAACTGCTACATACTCTGCGATATCCTTCTTCATTCCGGTCCACCAGAATGTTTCCTTCAAATCCAAATACATCTTTGTATTTCCTGGGTGGATCGAATATGGTGAATCATGTGCCTCTTGCATAATCAACTTCCTGATCTCCGGGTCATTGGGCACATAAACACGGTCCTCAAATCTTAGGGTATCGTACTCATCCTCACGAAATCCCTTAGCCTTCCCCTTGCTCATCTGTTCCTTAATAGTGGCAACTTCCGTATCTGCCTTTTGAGCTCCTCCGATTTTATCCATCAACGTAGACTGAACCTCCAATGCTGCTACATAGCCTCTCGGAACTATTTCCAAACATAGCTCTTGAAGTTCCTCGGCTAACTCCTTGGGTATTTCTCCCGTCATTAGAGTATTGACATGGCTCTTGCGGCTCAACGCGTTTGCTACAACGTTAGCCTTCCCGGGATGATAATGCAATCTCATATCATAATCCTTAATAAGTTCCAACCATCTCCTCTGCCTGAGATTTAACTCCTTCTGCGTGAAGATGTACTTCAAACTCTTGTGATCCGTGTACACCTCACAATGATTTCCAATGAGAAAATGTCTCCACGTTTTCAGTGCATGCACTACGGCTGCTAACTCCAAATCATGAGTAGCATAATTCAACTCATGGGGCTTTAGTTGTCGTGAAGCATACGAAGCAACTCTTCCCTCCTGCGTCAGCACTGCTCCAAGTCCTCTACATGAAGCATCGCAATACACTTCATAATCCTTAGTCTGATCTGGTAGAATCAACATGGGTGAGGTAACCAATCGTTTCTTGTATTCTTGGAAACTAGCCTCACACTCCTCAGTCCAAATGAACTTAGTATCCTTCTTCAACAATTCTGTCATAGGCTTCGCAATCTTCAAGAAGTTTTCAATGAATCTTTGGTAGTATCCTGCGAGTCCAAGGAAACTCCTGATCTCTCCAACTGTGGTTGGTGCTTCCCAGTTTGTCACAGTGACTACTTTAGTGGGGTCTATTGCGATACCTTCTCCGGATATAACATGTCCGAGAAATCCAACTTCCTTCAACCAAAACTCATACTTGCTGAACTTGGCGTATAGCTGATGTTCGCTGAGCTTCTCGAGTACTAATCGCAAGTGCTCCTTGTGTTCCTCTTCATTTTTCGAGTAAACCAAAATATCATCAATGAACACCACGACGAACTTATCCAAAAACTCCATAAACACCTTGTTCATCATGTTCATAAAATAGGCTGGGCGTTAGTCAGACCAAATGACATAACGGTATACTCATACAGCCCGTACCTAGTGGTAAAAGCCGTCTTCGGTATATCTTGCTCCCGAATCTTCAACTGATGGTACCCTGATCGCAAATCGATCTTGGAAAACACCTTAGCTCCTTGCAACCGATCAAACAGATCATTGATCATTGGTAGTGGGTACTTGTTCTTGATTGTTACTTCATTCAATCCGCGATAATCAACAACCATTCTTAACGATCCATCCTTCTTCTCCACTAGAAGTACTGGCGATCCCCAAGGCGAAGAACTTGGGCGAATAAAACCTTTATCCAACAACTCCTTAATCTGCTTCTTGATTTCCTCCAAATCTTGGGCTAGCATCCTGTGCGGTCTCTTGGATATAGGCCCAGTGCCTGGCACTAGCTCAATTAAGAACTCAATGTGTCTATCCAGTGGCATGCCTGGCAACTCTTCTGGAAATACATTAGGGAAATCCCTTACCACTGGTACTTCTTCCTGCACAACTCCTGATAAGGAATTTACATGTGCTCTCCTCGGCTCATGCCGTGATACATACTTGATCCTTATCCCTTCTGGTGTTGTAAGCAAAATTGTCTTACTAGCGCAATCAATGTTTCCTCCATACATCGACAGCCAATCCATACCAAGAATTACATCCAATCCTTGGGATTCCAATATAATCAAATCCGTGGGGAAAACATGCCTTCCTATACTCAACGGCACCTGGAAGCATCCCTGACTGACCATAAACTCAGCTCCCAGTGAACTTACTAGCATGGGTGTCTTAAGAGTCTTAGTGGGCATGCTAAACTTATTCACAAATCCCCTTGATATGTATGAATGCGATGCACCAGTATCAAAAAGAACAACTGTAGTAAATGCCTTAGCCAAAAACTTACCTATTACTGCGTCTGGCTGAGCTTCAACCTCCTCCACGGTAACGTGGTTCACTTGCCCCCTTTTGAAAGGGTTCGGCTTCTTTCCTGAGCTTCCATTACCATTTCCATTTTGGGCTTCAGGACAATCATTTGTATAATGCCCCGTCTTGCGGCACTTATAACAGGTGATATGGCTCAGGTCTCCTTTGCATGGTGTTGACGGGGTGGTGCGGCTTTGTCCATTGCTTCCTCCATTCCCGTTTCCATTCTTTGCGCCATTGTGATTGTGTGAGCTGCCTCCTCCATGAGTATGCTGAAAATGTCCTCCTGACTTTGGGGTAAAGCGTGGCTTCTGCTGAGCTCCAGAATTATACTTCCCCTGTGCATACTTCCTCTTACGATTATCAATCTGCTGCTGCTTCCCTTCAATCATAAGAGCACGATCTACTAACTCCTGGTAATTATTGAAAGTGGCTACCATCAACTGCATGCTCAGCTCATCATTCAGGCCTTCTAGAAACTTCTCCTGCTTAGCTGCATCCGTAGCAACGTCATCTGGGGCATAACGTGCTAGCTTACTAAAATCATCCACATACTGGCCAACTGTCCGTCCTCCTTGGCGTAAGTTGCGAAACTCACGCTTCTTCATGGCCATAGCTCCTGCTGAAACATGGGCAGTACGAAAAGCTTGCTGAAATTGATTCCATGTGACAGTGTCTACAGGGTAAGTGGCTGTAAAAATCTCCCACCATGCTGCTGCGGGTCCGTCAAGCTGATGCGCGGCAAACTTTACCTTTTCTCCATCTGTGCATCCTGCAGTGGTCAACTCCCTCCCTATCTTACGGAGCCAATCATCTGCTACTATCGGCTCGGTGCTACTGGAAAACACCGGCGGATTCAACCTTAAGAAATGTGCCAGATGGTCAATAGGTGGTGGTGGTGGTGGGTTGTTGTTGTTGTTGCCTTGGTTCTGTACCAATGTTTGAATCAAGGTATTCTGCTGCTGAATCAACTGAGTGATCTCTGGCGGGAAAACAAACTCGGGGTCGCGTCTCGGAGGCATCTGAGGGTTTAAAGGGAAGAGTTAAGAATAGAATGAGGTCTAGTGAGGAAACACTACCCATATGCACATGAGACAAAACACACAATATCATTCCAATCAATTCAAACAAGGGCATACAACGGTCTAACTATCATTACAAAAGTGCTTGGACTGAAACTAGTTAAATGGTGGAAAATTCTACTACTATTATGGTGGTCAACTAGAAAAACTGCTCTGATGCAGATTCCATGATATCTGCTCCAGCTTCATCAACATAGTCATCATTGCTGTCGTCGGGATCCGAGTCAGTGTCGTCGATGATGATATAGTTATCTGAACATGTAGGTTCATCCTCTTCTCCTCGGGGTGCTGAACCTCCCATGAATACTCCAATCTTCTCCTTAAGGTCACCGTTCTATCTTACTAGAGCGACGATTTCTTCCATATAGTCTTTACGCGTAGCCTTGAGTTCTGCTTCTAGCTCCTTAATCCTGGTCATAGCCGTCTGTAGCTCCTCCATATCTGCGCACATCTGGTTCTCCTGGCGTCGGATGTGTTGGTTTAACTCCTGAATATAAGCTGCGATTGATCTGTCCCTCCTAGTGGTGATCATCTCCCAATGCTCATCTCGGCGCCCACAAATCTAGTAGATAGTATTCTTGAGATCATTGTGGTAAACTTCTCCAATTCATCCCATGGCGATGTGAGCTGCCATGCTCTTTCCTAGGCTCCATGTTGGTGCATCAAAGGTAAACTCTATTGGTTCCGTAATTGGTGCAAACGTCCTTCCTGGAATGTAGACTTGAATCCTCCAGCGCTCCTCTTCGGGTAAAGTGGCGTTGAAAGTTCCAGTGAAGCTTGGTACTCCTATGTTCAAGTATCTAGCGGCTTCCTTCAAGTGACATCCAAAAGGTGAATTCTCATCTGGTTGTGCAAACTTGATCCTTGCATCCGCCATCCTAAAGAATAGAAAAGATGAGGAGTCAGAAATGAGAAGAAAGAGTAGTGATCTAGGGCTTAAGCTTAGTGGTCGTGTCCTACAGTCAGCTTGTGCTCTGATACCACCTTGTAGCGACCAGACCTCAAACAGTCTGATCTCTGTGCTCAGTGTCATCCCTGGATCAGTAATGCTGACACCACACAGTACTTGGAGGATTTATAACAGAGTAGCAATCACACACTTATTACATCGAATGTCTCAAAAGAGAACTTATTGAAATAAATTTGGCTTAAGGCCATATAAAACGATAACAGCGGAAGGCTTGGAAGATAAGCGAGTCCATCAACTCCAATGGCATCACTGAGTATAGAACCACGACCGAAAAGCACCTTACTCATCGTCTGGAAAGTCTGCAACATGAAACGTTGCAGCCCGAAAACGGGTCAGCACATGGAATATGCTGGCAATGTAACACATAGAGAATAACAATGGAGATAGGCTATACTACATGCATATTTGGCTGGTGGTAAAGCTCTATGGTTACAGTTTTTGCATAAAGCCAAATTTTCCCTACTGCAAAGGAATAAATTTATTTAACTATCATGGTGGTTGTTAAACATTGAGAATGGTTGATAGCATTCTCAATCCCAATTAAAAAGTACTCATTAAAACCCAACAATATTAATTAAAGTAACATGATGAGATTCACATGATAATCAAGTACTAGATACTCAAGATGTCCATAACCGGGGACACGGCTAACCATGATTAGTTTATACACTCTGCAGAGGTTTGCGCACTTTTCCCACAAGACTCGGTCGCCTCCGTTTGATTTCTCACACTACAGGATGTTTGAGAAACGGATGACCGAGACATAGTCTTTCGGAAGCACTAGCACCTTACATGTGGGTAGACCGGTACACCTACATTCCCCTACATCTGCTAGTCTACCCGTAAGAATTCGCACAACTTAGTCAACTATGCCAGAGCTCATAATGGCTTGTGGCTGCACACGTAAGTTTCTAGTTTGAATAATCTCATGATCCCTTTGAGCCTGGGTGGCGGTCCGAAGAAATACAGGCAAGTCCTGCTAGAAAACAGGTGCCTCAATCCACCCAGATGTGTATTCAAGTTGCCACCTTAAATAAACCATTAATTTAACAATCTCACATTTGTCATGGATATTCACTCACCCAATCCACGTCTACTAGCATAGCATGGCATAATAAGCAAACGTAGAAGTAACTCCCAAAGGTTTGATAATAAAACAGGTAATAGGTACTACCTCAATCTACTTTCCATCCCACAATTTAATTAGATCCTAATCATGCAATGTTTGAGGATAGATCTAATGCATAAAAACTATGTAGTAGAAAGGTATGATCAAGTGTTACTTGTCTTGCTGATGATCCGCGAAACCTAGAGACTCGAAGTAACAGGCGGCGCACTCCGGGTATTCTATCGAAGACAAACAAACAAGCATACAATAAGTACTCATCTAATGCATAGGTAAAACTCGAATAAAAGATCCAACCAGAATGTTCAACTTAAGAACTCTGGTTTGCAAAAGAATCAAATCAAATAAAGCAACGAAAGTCAAACGGCGAAAGAAAACAACTTCATTTTACTAATCTGGATCTAAGTCAAATTTTACAGAAGCAAAAAGTTGTTTAAGTAGATTATTCGGAAAGAGGGTTTCGAGACGAAACTCCAGGCGCTTGAATCGCCTGATTCCGATAAACGAGCGAAAAGTTATAATAAAACGAAAATCGGATCAGAAATCGCGATCAGAAAATAACCGCGGAAAATCCGAGAAAAAGAAAAACGACGAACGAATTAACGAACGAACGTTCGTTAATTAAACGAATCTGACAAAAGCGTTCGTTAAAATGAACTAACGGACGAACGTCCGCTAATTAACCTAAACCAGAAAAAAAACGAAAACTAAAATAAAAACGAATCTAAAAGAAAAACCGAAAAAAACCGGAAAGAAAAACCGCCCGGTTTTAAGAAATCCGGCGGCACGCGGTTCGAGGCGGCGGTGAACCTCGGCGGCGGCGGCGACGAAGTCCGGCGGGGCTCTGGCGGGTCCGGCGTCGGCGGCGGCGGCGGCGGGCGCTGGCGGCGGCGGCGGCGGCGGAATCGGGCTAGGGTTAGGGTTTTCGGCGGCGGGGTGGGCCGGCGGCGGGGCGATCTGGGCCAGGGGCGCGGGTTGGGGCGGCTGGCGGCGGCTGGCGGCGGGGTCCCGGCGCTATTTATATAGTGCCCCCGAGCGGAGTCCTGCTCGGGTACGGCCCGGAGTCGGTGCGCGTTTTTTTAAATAATTACGCTTGGTAGAAAAATAAAAAAAACTAAACGGACTCCAAAAATCCCGAAATAAAATTTCCCCGGCTTCTAAAATCAAGCCGGACTAGATGAATATTTATTTGGGGCCTAAATGCAATTTTGAAAAACGCGCATTTTTCCTAAATTCAAATAAAAAGCGAAAAACTCCAAAATAAATCTTATTTGATTTTTTTATTAAATCTTCAGTATTTCTTTATTTTGGGAAAGTCATTTTATTCCCTCTCTGAATTTTTGGTAGTAGAAATAATTGAAGATAAAATAAATAAAATCAATGATCCTATCTTCAAAATGTGAGAAATACTCAAATAAGAAAATAACGAAATTCCCATCTCTCTCCGTGGGTCCTTGAGTTGCGTAGAATTTCTAGGATCGAGCCAACAATGCAACAAAATATGATATGCAATGATGATCTATGTATAACATTCCAAATTGAAAATTTGGGATGTTACATATCTTGCGATAGGGGATGATGTCAAAATCGAACTTTCTCGGCAAGGAGAGCTGGTCCAAATCAACTTTGAAATTCTTCAGTAGCAGCACGCAACTGCCGAACTGATCTATCTTCCGAGAGATTTTGATGTAATAATCTGGCATGGTGAAACAAGTGTCCTGTGTGTATAAGTAGTACGACAGTATTATTTACCACATGGTATATCGTTGATAGAATTGCAACTCTGATTGCTGGTTAGGAACTGTGTTCGATTTCATTCCAACAGCTGCCATGCTTTATTCAATTTTGTGTATTCGCCTTGCGACAGCATCTAAAACCAGTGCCGTACCGACCGCTTGCAATATGAAAAGCGTTGAGGTAGTACACATGGGCCCCCAAACATGCAGGCCAACCGGACTGTGGCCCAGAGTCCAGAACCGTGAGCCTGTCTGAGTATTATATTCTCAGCTAAACCCCCATAATGCCCGTGCGTTGCACGAAACATCAAGATGCATTTGTATGAGTATTTTATCTTGTGATAGAAAAGGATGAACGAGGCAAGGCCTTATTTGCAAATGTGGAGAGGTGTGTGGGTACCTTTTTGCAAAATTGCCATAGTTTCCTTCCTATCCGTTAGATATAAATCGGACGGCCTATATTGCAGGATGGCAGGCACACCATCATCACCAACTCATCTACTGTGAAAAACTCTGTTTTTTATAATTATATATGTTATATATATTCCCCTTGATTTTTCTTATGTATAAAGTTGTGATATAAAAGATTTTTATATTTCTTTACAGAGGGAGTATCTCTCTGTCAAAAATATATTTATGTGTAACTAGTTACTCCTGTCTTTCTACTTCCTTCCACTGATATGTGGGGCATCCGGCAACGGGGTCCACGTGCCATATGCTCCAAATTAGAATGTACGACTGCACGCTAGACACACCCCGGTCGTAGCACCGCAGTAATGCCCAATGAGCCATCAAATCACAAAACCCCCCACCTTTCCAGCTTTAGCAGTAAGCTGGACGGATGAAGCGGCAATATTTCACCGGGCCTAAATCCCCTTCTCCCTCGTCTACTTGTTCAGAGAAAATCCCCTCTCGGCGATTGCATATGGATTTCTCATGGAGAACCAGGTACGAATTCTTCATCCATCCCCGATAAATCCAAGTCCCTTGGTTGCAGGTAATCCTAGGATGGCAGCTGCCGCCGTTGATGCATTTTCTTCCTACCGAATCTAGTGCTTTTCATTTGCAGTGCACAAAGTATGAGGACCCTACAAGTGTTTGCACCCTCGGCGAGATGCCACAGTTGTTCCTTCTCATCCTAACACAGGATTTTAAAATGCGCACAGTATGTTCCTAGAATCCTCTTTTCTATCCGGGAGGGTGGGTTTTTTCGAACATGCTGTTGACTAATTTGGAAATTTGGATTGCTATATTTGGACAAAAGGTACTAGTACGATGGTCAACACCGTGAAGGAGGAAATTATTTCTAGATTTGGACAGGAAATACATTGTGTTCTCATATTATTTTTCCTGCAGTGCATTACTTGCTCTGCCAGAACACATTTACTCAAGATGCTCGGCCTTGCCATAACTGAAGACACCAGTTTAATGGTCACAGTGAAGACAAGCCATGGATATAAGTTCCGAGTTGGGTTTATGAACCAAGAAGATCGCTGCTTTTTTATGGCCGAACATGGATAAAGTTTCTCAAGTGTTATGGACTAAAAACTGGCGCATGAATGTTGATGGAAATAGCAGAACCTGGTCTCATCTTCACTGCAATCTTCCACCCCGACGTTGTTACAATTGTTCATCCATGTTAGTTTTGTATCTAGTTATTGCTTGTTGCCTCGATTACTTCTTAATCCACCTATTCTGTCTAACTAATCACAATTTAACTTTAGAAGTAGCAACGAATCTCTCATGAAGATGCTACTTCTAACTAATATTTTCTTATAATTGGTGGCACGTGTAGGTTGTTTTAGAGTTAAGCAGGCTGCTCGTTTGTTATTCTATAAGAACTTGGTTGTTACTGATGGCACTAAAGTTGACTGGGACGACATCCATAAGTTCCTACACTTTATTGATCGTCTTGAGGTCCTTGTGGGGCGTTTCAATGGTGGAAGGCCACGTCAGATATGTATGCCACTGCTACACTCATTGAACAGGTCCAACTATGTCGAAAAACTTATGGTACGAGCTATTTTCTGTTATATATGTTGTTCATAAACCATTGCTTATACATAGTTTTACAGTTGTGATCTTCCTGAAACAGAAACTGCCCAGTTCTATTGTTCCTATACATATGCCTAACCATAGTTGGGTCAGACTCGTGCTTGGTCACAACATGATGTTTATGTCGACCTACTCCATTCCCCTTGGAGGTGAAAAGATACTTATTCATGGGTGGAACCAAATAATGAAGGCCCGTCCATCTTGGAGAATAGGACAGAAGATTATGTTCCTGCTATTCCATGGCTCTAAAGTGAATATCATGTTCATTGACCACATTGCGAGATGAAGCCGCTTTCAGAAGGTTGTTGATGCGCGGGGTGGTGCCTGGGCCTTGTCCTGGGGCTTGGCGGCCTCACCCTTGGTTAACTGTAGGAAAAGTAGCACTGTTCGAGGCGTGCTTTGTACGGTTGAACCTGTATAAGTACTCATACTACTTTCAGCTATGGTTGTTAAGTGCCCCTGCTGGTTGTAGTTAAGGTTGTTAAGTACTCCTGCTGCTTTTACAGTCTACCGTGTTTCTTCAGTCCTGTCTTCCTCCAGCCGCCAAAACAAAACCAGTGTCGGTGGGGCCGCCTGCTTCCGCCTCCCACGGCTGGTTGCGCCTCAGCGCATGCATCGCCACCCCATCGTGTCCTAAATCATTAACGCCGACGTACAAGGCCTCGCCGTCGTCCTCCGCGCGCTTTGGGGCGCTCGTGGTGGCGCCTCCCTCTCGCGTTGTCAACATGGTCAAAAAACAATAGGAATTGGTAGAAGTACGTGGAGAGGATGATAGTAGGGGCCCACCATGTCAGCGTATGTAAAAAGAAAATGCTTCCTCCTAGTGGTTTCCTGACATCTGGGACCCACGACATTGTGAGCGTATATAATCAATAGACAAGAGAACAGCATAAGATCGGCTAACACCTGGGACATAGCTGCTCGAGTAGTATTTTTTTGTTATTGTTGAGACGGAGCAGGGTTTCAACTGGGCTGTGGCCCGTCTACCCTAGGCTTACATTTTATGTTCACCATATGACCAGCCCAGCTATTTTTTCTTTGTGAAAATGAGCCATGTTTATTTTTTCTGAAGAATACCCAATCCAGGCCCACTTATTTTTCTACGCCCCGATGGGTTGCAACTCTTTCAAGACGCCTGCAAATCTTGAAGTAATCTGAAATGGGTTGTAAATATAAAAACAGATGACAAATTGGCAATAACTTTATAGTTTCTGAATTTTTTCACATTTTCAGATTCCTATTTCATTGGGCTTTAACCTAATTTAAATATATCTTCAAAGTACTTTAAATCTAGGTCGACATTTCAGTATTAAACATAGTTTGGAACCCACAGAAATATGTGAAATTTCATTTAAATTTTTAACCTTGGCCCTGGCCAACAAAAAAACGGACTGCGATAAATTGCATCAGAAGTTGCAATGAGCTACATATAAATTATTAAAAAAAATAGGGAATGGTCTGACTTGTGGGCCTATTAAGTTGACGCATATGCAAGATTTTTTTTAGTTATTATATAAGTCAACAAACGATTCTAGCAGACGTAACCGTTGGATGTCAAGCCAACGACCGTCGTGTTTCTTGAATCTCTGACCTTCTTGCTCCAGCCGCCAAATCCAGCGCCAGCGGGACCACCTGCTCCCGCCTCCCGTGGCCGGCTATGCTGCCGCGCAAGGCCTCACCGCCCCCTACTACTCCCATCGCTGGCCAGGGCATCCCTCTACTCACCCACACCCCTATTATGCTGCGGCGATGGCAGACTCACACTGCAGCCGAACTAGTGAACCCTCATACTCCTCTCTGCGCAGGCTTCCACTGTCGCATCTTCCCCTTCCTAGGCCTTGCCATCGTCCACCGCCCTGGTGCTCTCGGCGCGGCATGGTCAACGTGGTCAAGGAACGACTTCCATCGGAAGAGTACTGTATGTGGAGAGGCTGACAGCTGGGTCCATGGCCGCAGCAAGGAAGTGCCTCCTTATTACGCGCAAAATAATGATTCCTCCACCTGACAGTAGGGACCCATCAGACGGGCCACCATATTTTGCAAAAAAAAAAAACGTTTCTCCCCTGACTGCTGGGACCCACCAGCTACATCTTCACACGCAAGGAAGTGCGTCCATATTACGGGCAAAAAAACAATTCACCCACTGACTGCTAGGACCCACCAGCTACATCTTCGCACGCAAGGAAGTGCCTGACAGTCGGTACCCACCTTGTCGAAACGTACGTAGCGTTGTCATTCTGGTCGCGAACGTGTACGTACATACTGGTCGATGTAGAGGCGCGCACGTAGCATGTACACGTATGTACAGCGGCCAGGGTGCAAGAAAGAAAATACGGCGACATACGTACATACGGGCGGGGTCTCGAACGCCTACTCGTGCATACGTACGGCCAGAGCTCGTGTACATGGCTAGGTCAGAACGGAGAAACTGCGCCGTCGTCATGTTCATGGGGAGCCAACCGGCTGGGTCGGAACATAATGCGTCGTCGTGTTCATCGGGAGGGCTTGGACGGAATCGTCGATGGAAATGAGGCCTGGCGTAGCGCAGAGCGGAGAAAATGACCTTGTGTTCGACCGGCCATGGTCGAAACGGGATCATGTTCATCGGGAGAGGTTTGGCGTACCGCAAAACGGAGGAAACTGACTTCTGTTGGACCTCCTACGGTCGAAACAGTGTCCTGTTGATCGGGAGGGGTGTGGCGTACCGCAAAACAGAGGAAACAGACTTGTGTTGGAGCGCTACGGTCGAAACGGGGGTCCTGTTCATCGGGAGGGGTGTGGCGTACCGCAAAATGGGACTCCAAGGGATACTGTTCATCTCCACCATTGACCTCCTCCAGCCTCCATGGGCTAATGTTCATCCACCGTCGACCTCCTCTAGCCTTCACCCGTGACTGTTCATCCACGGCTCCTGTTCATCTAGCCTCCACCACACGCTCCTCCACCGACTACTGTTCCCTCTCCATGGAGTCCTGTTCGACCACCCCTCCACGGGCTACTGTTCTTCCAGCCCTCCACCGGCTACTCTTCAACCAGCCCTCCACCGGCTACTGTTCAACCTTCCCTCCACGGGGTCCTGTTCATCCATCCCTCCACGGGGTCCTGTTCATCCACGCCCAACCGGCTCGATCGATCGGGGTCATGTTCATCCAGCGGCAACACCACGGGGTCCTCTTCATCCAACCCCCCACCGGGAACTATTCATCCAAACCCCGCCCCCCAACAACGCTCACCATTCATCCAGAGGCAACATCGATCGGCTTCAGTTAGCAGCAGTAGCGAAGGGATCGCTCGATCGGGTTTAGTTAATAGCCATCGACCATCGCTCGGGTTCAGTAATGCGTAGCATGCAGTGCAATCGCTCGGGTTCAGTTAGGCGACGCCTCGCTTGGGTTCAGTTAGAGCCCAACACCTCGCACCCACGCGCGTGCGTGTACGAGTGAAACGCTCAAACCTCTGTGCATCGCTCGGCACCGACCACCCACTGTAACCGGGAACACCCCGATATTTTCCTCACCCTCGCTTCTACCACGGTTATATCCATCATGGACGGCCCAAAGAATGTCATGCAGCTGCGTCTCCAGCCCGCCCAGGACGAAAAGCCCATTTTTTGTCATGAGTTTTTCTCATAGAAGTAGGAGCCCACCACATCTATGATGATACTGGGTTTTGTCACAATTATCATCATAGAAGTGTCATAAGCATGACAGAAAAATTTTCGTTCGGCCCAAAATATCATGGATGTGTCTTTTTTTGTAGTGCAAGGTGTCAATCCAGTAGGAGACAATGCCCAAGTCACCGAATACCTGCACAAACAACCAAACAAACTTGCCCCCAATGCGATAAAGGGGTTGTCAATCCCTTCACGGATACTTGTAAAAGTGAGATCTGATAGAGATAGATAAACGGTAAAGTAAATAGTTTTTGTATTATTGATTTATAGATCGGAAAGTAAAAGGTTGCAAAATAGTAGATCAAAAACTTATATGATGGAGACCCGGGGGCCATAGCTTTCACTAGAGGCTTCTCTCAAGATAGCAAATAATACGGTGGGTGAACAAATTATTGCCGAGCAATTGATAGAGGAGCGCATAATTATGATGATATCTAAGGAAATGATCATAAACATAGGCATCACATTCGTGTCAAGTAGACCGACTCCTGTCTGCATCTACTACTATTACTCCACACATCGACCGCTATGCAACATGCATCTAGAGTATTAAGTTCATAAAGAACGGAGTAACGCATTAAGTAAGATGACATGATGTAGAGGAATTAACTCCAGCAATATGATGAAAACCCCATCTTTTTATCCTCGATGGCAACAATATGATACATGCCTTGCTGCCCCTACTGTCACTGGGAAAGGACACCGCAAGATTGAACCCAAAGCTAAGCACTTCTCCCATTGCAAGAAAAATCAATCTAGTAGGCCAAACTAAACCGATAATTCGAAGAGACTTGCAAAGATATCAAATAATTCATATAAGAATTCAGAGAAGATTCAAATAATATTCATAGATAATTCGATCATAAATCCACAATTCATCGGATCTCAGCAAACACACCGCAAAAGAGTATTACATCGAATAGATCTCCAAGAACATCAAGGAGAACATGGTATTGAGAATCAAAGAGAGAGAAGAAGCCATCTAGCTACTAGCTATGGACCCGTAGGTCTGAGGTAAACTACTCAAACTTCATCATAAGGGAAATGGTGTTGATGTAGAAGCCCTCCATGATCGAATCCTAATCCGGCAGGACGCCGAAAAAGGTCCCTAGATGGGATCTCACGGGTACACAAGGTTGCAGCGGTGGAAAAGTGTTTTCGTGGCTCCCCCTGATGGTTTTGGGGTATAAGAGTATATATGGGCGAAAGAATTAGGTCAGGAGACCCACGAGGGGCCCACAAGACAGGGGGCGCGCCCTACCGCCCTGGGCATGCCCTCCACCCTTGTGGCCGCCTCGTGGCTCCTCCGACTTCATCTCCAAGTATCCTGGTTTGCTTTTGGTCCAAGAAAGATCATCGCAAAAGTTTTATTCCGTTTGGACTCTGTTTGGTATTCCTTTTCTGCGAAACTCAAAAACAGGCAAAAAACAGAAACTGGCACTAGGCTCTAGGTTAATAGATTAGTCCCAAAAATAATATAAAATAGCATATTAATGCATATAAAACATCCAAAATAGGTAATATAATTGCATGGAACAATCAAAAATTATAGATACGTTGGAGACGTATCAAGCCTCAGCTGGTGGGAGTTGGTTGTGGTTGAAAGCTCTAGGGGCCGGATGTCCGGGGCTTGGGGCCGGTTGTCCAGGTCCTGGGGACTTCTCCGGTTCCTTCCATCGTCCCTCTTCGTCCATGAACTTGGGGACTTGTCCGTCTTCACATGCATCTTCGAGAGGGTCGTCTTGGTACCTGATCATGCACAACATTCCGGACTTAGGTAGTAGCCATGTCTCGAGTGGATCATATGGAATATCACTAAGGAGATATGTCACCTTCATCTCGAGAGCTTTAGCTCGTGCTCGTGTCATTGGTCCTTTTGGTAGTTATTGAGGCGATGGTAGGTCCATGGGGATGACCTCGGGATGCTCCGAATTATATCCCCCCCCCCCTGGGAAAGATCCGACCTCGGATCGAAAACTTCATAACCATGGTAGGGAGAGAGATCCTTGATGTTGAAGATGACGCTCTCGTTGTACTTGTCGTGTGGGAGATCAATCTTGTATGCATTGTGTTGTAGCGTGCTAGCACCTTGAAGGGTCCGTCGGCTCGAGGTAGAAGTTAGGATTTGCGTTCGGGGAAGCGTTCCTTGCGAAGGTGTAGCCACACGAGATCTTGTTGACGTTGAGCTTGGTTGCGAGTCATTGAACTTGGCGCTCGATGGTGTGCCTTGTATCTTCATCCATCTTCTTGAGGTAGCTCACTCTTGCACTCGCGTCCATGGTGATGCGCTCTTGTAGTGGTAGAGGGAGAATGTCCAATGGGGACAATGGGTTGAAACCATAGACGACCTCAAAAGGGGACTTGCCGGTAGTTGAATGTGTTCCTCGGTTGTAGGCGTACTCGGCGATGGGTAGGCACTCCCGCCACTCCTTGACTTTCTTCTTGATCGACACGCGACGTAGAGTGGAGAACGTTCCATTCGTCACCTTCGTTTGACCGTTGGTTTGTGGATGGTATGCCGAGGGGAACAAAAGCTTGATTCCGAGCTTGGCGCATAGAGCCTTCCAAAAGTAAGTCAAGAACTTGACGTCGCGATCCGACACAATCCTATTTGGCACTCCATGGAGTCGCAAGATTTCCCTACAAAAAAGATTTGCAATATGTGAAGCATCGTTTATCTTGTTGCATGGGACGAAATGAGCCATCTTAGAGAATCGGTCCACAACAACAAACACGAAATCTTTGCCATTTCTAGTTCTAGGCAAACCAAGCATAAAATCCATGCTAATATCTTCCCATGGATGATATGGAATTGGAAGGGGCATGTAAAGACCATGGGATTGAGATTTTGACTTAGCTTTGCGACATGTCGAGCATCGGTTGGTGAAGCATGAGATGTCGCGGAACATCTTGGGCCAAAATTAGTTCTTAGAGAGCATGGCGAATGTCTTGTCACGTCCAAAGTGTTCCATTTGTCCACCTCCATGAGCCTCTTTCAAAAGGAGCAAACGAAGAGAAGATTCGGGAATGCAAAGTTTGTTAGCTCTCATACGGTAATCATCTTTGATGTAATAGAGTTCCCAAGATGTATGCATCAAACACTTGGCATAAGGAATAGCAAAAGTAGGATCATGCGCATACAAGTCTTTTACGTGCTCAAAACCAATGACATTCAATTCAAATTGGGTAACAAGCATGCATCTACGGGAAAGTGCATCCGCCACAATATTTTCCTTAGCTTTTATATACTTGATGACATAAGGAAATGACTCGATGAATTCACTCCACTTGGCATGCCGCTTGTTTGGCTTAGTTTGACCCTTAAGGTACTTATGTGTTTCATGATCGGTGTGAAGAATGAACTCATGAGGGCAGAGGTAATGCTCCCAAACATGCAATACGCGAACTAAAGCATATAGCTCTTTGTCATATATAGGGTAATTGAGTTGCGCTCCGGAGAGTTTTTCGCTAATGTAAGCTATGGGGCGCTTCTCTTGCATTAACACACCTCCTATGTCATACCCACTAGCATCGCAATGTATCTCAAACAGTTTACCAAAGTTAGGTAATGCAAGAAAAGGGGCATGCGTAAGCAAATT
The DNA here is from genome assembly GCA_963921465.1 of Triticum timopheevii. Taxonomy (NCBI): domain Eukaryota; kingdom Viridiplantae; phylum Streptophyta; class Magnoliopsida; order Poales; family Poaceae; genus Triticum; species Triticum timopheevii. The sequence continues at coordinate 203,601,431 of OY997270.1, forward strand.
CTTAATCTCATTGAATGCGGTATCTTGAGATGGTCCCCAAACAAAGGGTGCATTCTTCTTACTCAAAGCATGTAAAGGTAAGCAATGTTGCTAACACTACTGCAGGATGCTGCTAACGCGACACTACGATCAGAGACCCTTCGAAAAACGGTGTGCGATGCAATAATCGCAAACGGTGGTGTCAGAGAACCGTCAAAAATGTCCAAAACGTTTGCGATGATGGATACATCAAACACGGTTCAGATTTTAGTTGCGTGTGCGATGCATGGCATATGGTTCAGTTCAATGAAATGTTTGCGATGAGGAGGAACAAAATAAATGGGCAGCCATATGAAGGCATGTGTGATACACAACATACAGTTCACTCGGATTAACTGTTTGTGATGAGGCGGAACAACAGAAACGGACAGCTAGATAAAGGTGTGTGCGATTGAGGGCATATGCTTCAGAAGGATTAACTGTTTGCGATTAGGCAATAGAATAGAAACGGTCAGCCAGATCAAAGGTGTGTGCAATTGATGGCATAAACTTCACACGAATGAACTGTTTGCGATTAGCCACAACAAGCAGAAACAGTAGACAGATCAACGTGTGTGCGCTAGACGGGCACACATTCTAATTAAAAGAAGCATGCGCGATGGTAAAAACGAGCGCGCACAGTTCTTGGAACAAGACGTGTGCTGACATTGCCTATTTTGGTGCACCAAATGCCACATACGCGGCCGAGAAAGCGTGCCCATGTTACGTCATCTCGGATAGTGCTGAACTTAGGAATTATAGAACCGTCAATAAATTTTGAGCCTGCGTCCCATCACCTTCCAAATTGCAAACCCATTCACACCAATCAAAACCTAAATGGTTTCCCACTTAGGAGCGTATTAGTACTCGGTTATAAATACTATACTATGCCAAGATGACTGCACATTCCTTCCTCACCTCCTCATCCCCAAAAGCAAACAGGTCATTAAGCATCATTCTCTTGCGTCTGCCATGGCCAGATTGAGTTCTCGGTCGAGAGATTACCACCACAGAGAGGCGAGCATGGAAGCGGAAGCACGAGAGATGTCCCGCTTAGCCGCGAAAGCAACCGACATGTCCCGCCGCGCCACCGAACCAGCACGAAGGTCTCATCGCGCCGCCGAAGCAGCACGGAGGTCCCGTCGTGCCATCGATGCAGCAGACTGGTCCGGTCGCACCGTGGAAGCAGCACAGATGTCCTGTTGCACCGTGAATGCAACAGAAATATCCTCCCGCGCTGTGGTGGCCTAGGAAAATCTCTCACGGGCAGGCGAGGACTCTTACAAGCGCATGCATGCGATCGTCCATAGCCAGATGGATCAGATCTCCGGCTAGATGAAGCTACGGGATGAGTTGAATGCCTCGTTTGAACAACTTCGGGCCGACCGCGACCTGCTGAGGGCGAAGATCGCCGGAAGGGCGGAGTAGGCAGAGGAGACCACTGCCTTGTTGAAGAGGACGGGCGTCATCATCAAGAAACTTACGGACGAGAATGCCATGCTCCGCATCGAGCATGAAAGGCTGGTGGAGGAATCCGCAGTTGCTTCCGAGTAGCGTATTAAGGACATGAAACTGATGAAAGAGATCATCGCCACTCACGGCGAGAACTACTCTCCGCGACCTGCAGCGCATCAAGAAAGTAGAGATCAGCAATCCAGATTGTTGTATGCATCTTCCTTCTTCTTTTGCCCTTGTGTATTTCGGGCGTAGCCGCATGTGGCTTTTTTAGTTATCTTCCTAGATATGTAAGACAATTATTATCCACTATCATCGTCCTTATATTCATCATGCTTGCTATAAGTCGCAGTCGATGCTATATAGGTCCGTCGGATCTTACATCAAGATCCGTGCAAAACTTTCTTTTCAGATTTTCACTTTTCTCTCTTAAATTTCAGTCCAGTGCGACATAGTCACGCTGTGAAACAGGGGCTCGGGCGCCATTAATGGAGATGTTGGGAGGGAGGTGCACGGCGGATAGAGGTCAAAGGGCTCTCCTCCCGATGAGCATACGCAGGGGTCTGATCGCACGCCTCCCGTACTCAAATAGCTACCCCACACGGCACCTCCTAGCCAATAAAAAAAGGGACGCGTGGGGCACGTAATTGGTAAGTAGAACGCCCACGGTTTCAATAATAGTTGTGTTTCTGATTTGTAATGTGACAACACTTGTTCCAAAATGACTTTCTTGATTTTTATTGTGTGCGCCTTCGCAAATCGGATAGAAAAATTACCACAACATGTTGGTGCCATGTCATGACACCCTGCCAAGTTTCATGATTTTCAGGCGTGTTTTGGATTTACAGGAATTAAAAAATGAAGTTTCTCAATCTTTTCGGCCGAGCCACGACGCCCAGATGTTTGAATTTCATTCTCATTTCTTGCATGGGACCTAGAAATTCACCCAAGGACACACATGTGATTTTTCAACCAACTTTGGTGCACTGGAGCATGTGCTTGTAGTTCAAATTTGAATTATGCACATTAAATGCCCAAAAATTCAATTAATGTACAAAAACGACGAAACGAACCTAGAATAATTCCAAAATTTAGCACGATACTTCTATTTTCTCTAATCTTCCTGTGTAAACAAATTAAGGCGGGAGAAGGAACTGTACGTATGTCGTTTCACACACGGAGGTGACACGTTCCCTCTCGGAACCACAAGCCTTCTTGAGAGAAGCTCCGGTTTGCATGTAGCTTATACCAAAGCTTGTCCCAATTCGGCCAAAAAAACAACCGCTGCATGTTGGTGCCATGTCATGACACCATGCCAAGTTTCATGATTTTCAGGCGTGTTTTGGATTTACATGAAATAAAAAACCAAGTTTCTCAATCTTTCCGGCCAAGCCACGACACCCAGATGTTTGAATTTCATTCCCATTTCTTGCATGGGACCTAGAAATTCACCCAAGGACACACATGTGATTTTTCAACCAACTTTGGTGCATTGGAGCATGTGCTTGTAGTTCAAATTTGAATTATGCACATTAAATGCCCAAACATTCAAATAATGTATAAAAAAGGCCAAACGGACCCGGAATTAATGTATACAAAAATTAAATACATGCTTGGAAAACATGACGCCTGGCGTGGTGCCATGGTTTGGCCTCACCATGCCCTGGTAAAAATTTGAAAATGTTTTCCTTATGTCATCATGCACGCCTTTCATAAATCGAACCATCACCGAGGAAGTTCCATGGATTCGAGGGGGAAATCACCAATATTGAAGGGGGATCCAAATTTCCTTTGTCGTTTGTCCATGAGTTTTTTTTACGATGAACATACACCCTGCAAATCACCACGTTCAAATTTGACACTTCTCTGTGTTCATTTACCATATTTAGGGGATTATTTGCATTCTCTAGGCATTAATGCACATAATTCATATTAAAACAATCGGTGCATGAAAAGGTGCACAAGAACGGTCTAGAAAACCATCCTCGTACCATTTAGTAAATTCTCATGCCTTTTACAAGGAATGGACAGATATTTCGAGGAAATGTGTGGCAATAGTCAACCATAAACGCGTCGTTTACTGGGTAACAACTATACAAAATATGAAATAAATGCTTGAGAACATGACGCCTCGCATGGTTCCATGGTATGGCCTCACCATGCCCTGGTAAAAGTTTCAGAATGTTAACCTTATGTCGTCATGCACGCCTTTCATAGATCGAACCATCACCGAGGAAGTTCCGTGGTTTCGAGGGGGAAATCACCAAGATTGAAGTGGAATCCAAATTTCCTTTGTCCTTTGTCCATGAGTTTTTTTCTACGATGAACATACACCCCGCAAATCACCATGTTCAAATTTGACACTTTTCCGTGTTCTTTTACCATATTTAGGGGATTATTTGCATTCTCTAGGCATTAATGCACATAATTCAAATTCGAACAGTCGGTGCATGAAAAGGTGCACAAGAACGGTCTGGAAAACCATCCCCGTGCCATTTAGTAAATTATCATGCCTTTTACAAGGAACGGACAGATATTTCGAGGAAATGTGTGGCCATAGTCAACCATAAACGCGTCGTTTACTAGGTAACAACTATACAAAAAATGAAATAAATGCTTGAAAAACATGACGCCTAGCGTGGTGCCATGGTATGGCCTCACCATGCCCTGGTAAAAATTTGAGAATGTTATCCTTATGTCGTCATGCACGCCTTTCATAAATCGAACCATCACCGAGGAAGTTTCATGGTTTCGAGAGGGAAATCACCAAGATTGAAGGGGGATCCAAATTTCCTTTGTCCTTTGTCCATGAGTTTTTTTCTAAGATGAACATACACCCTACAAATCACCACGTTCAAATTTGACACTGTTCCAGGTTCATTTACCATATTTAGGGGATTATGTGCATTTTCTAGGCATTAATGCACATAATTCAAGTTCAAACAATAGGTGCATGAAAGGGTGGACAAGAACGGTCTGGAAAATGATGCTCGTGCTATTTAGTAAATTCTCATGCCTTTTACAAGGAATGGCCAGATATTTTGATGAAATGTGTGGCAATAGTTAACCACAAATGTTTGTTTATTGGGTTTTCAACTATAGAAAAAATGAAATAAATAATTGAAAAACATGACGCCTAGCACGGTGCAATGGTATGACCTCGCCATGCCTTGGTGAAAATTTGAAGGTTTGGCTTATGTCATCATGCACGCCATTCATAAATCGAACCATCGCTGGGGAAGTTCCATGCTTTCGAGAGGGAAATCACCAAAATTGAAGGGGAATCCAAATTCTCTTTGTTCTTTGCCCTGGAGTTTTTTTCTACGAAGAACATACACCCTGCAAATCACCGTGTTCAAATTAAGCATTTTTTCAGGCTCATTTACCATATTTAAGGGATTATGTGTATTTTCTAGGAATTTGTCGCATATAAATCCAATCCAGCTACAGCAGCACGGATGTGATGTGAGGGACATGGATTGTCGTTCAATCGTGGCACATCCTACGGTGCACACGTGCGATTCGCGTGGCTGGGGTTCCAGCCAATCATAACACAACACACAATAGCCTCAGTGCACACTGTTTCTGGAAGCGACCAAGATGAACCATGTCCAATGATGAACGAGCAAAATTGTAAGGGAAGCCAAATTCCCTTTGTCGTTTGTCGTTGAGCTCCTAAAAACCACCGCACTGTACGGGTGCCCGGCCCCTCTGTCCCACAGCTCTCTCTAAGTGTTGTTCATGGCACTGTGGCACATAGTAACTGGTAAAGAAGCGATGGCATCCTACGCCGCCGCGTTCCTTGCCGCCCGTGACCGCACACATTGTAAGGTAGCAACGGCACCTCGCCGCGCCGAGTTCATCGCCGCCGGTGGCCACACAGTTACGTGGGCGGACTCTGAGGCTGCCATGGCTGAATGGGCGGTGGATCTAGAGGCGGCCAAAGCCGCACAGGTGGATCAAAAAAGGTAGAAAGCAGTCAAGAAAAGAGAGTCCTGCCACCGCAAGAAAGAAGAGGCCGCACGCCGTGATGAGGAGAGCTTTACGGATATCAAAGCACGATTGGCTGCCGCCTACAAGGTCGGGAAGGAGAACGCCAGCGTCTGGCTAGCATGCCTTGGTGGCAGCATGTGAGAAGTAGTTTAAGTTTGTAGTATTAGATCAATTACCAGTAGTACTTTAAGTTTGTAGTATTAACCCTATGATGAGCATCCTTTGAGGGCTTTGAGCGTTGATTAGCATGTGTGACCGTGTGCACTTTTTTGCATTAATCATTAGAAGATCACAAAACACGCGGTTTCTATGCCGTACCCGTGTGCATTTTTTGCGTTACTGATCCATAAGTTTTTTATATGTGCGATGGTTCCTAATAAACCAGGCGTACCATTGACCGAAAAAAAATCGACTACACGTGTACATTTTTTTTGGAGACAGGAACTGCAAATTTTATGTTTTCTCGCACACGAGTATTTTACGCGCTTTGTGTCCGTTGTGTGTTTCCCCCGCCCAAGTTTCAAGTTTTGCATCGAAATATTCAATAGGCGCGCGATTTCAGAATTTATTCCTCCAACCACATCCCCGCCCATCAAATTTCCTCAGTATCTTCACCCACCCCCCCCCCACCCCCCCACTCCCCCCTTCCCCCCTGCGACTCCCCCTACTGGCAGCTCAAACCGCCACCGCCGCCACCATAGCTTCAACCACATCTACGTTCTGCTCGGATCCAGTCAGGTAACCCACCGATCTCTATCACAGCCCCGGCCTGATTGCTTAAATGGTGCCTGCGAAACATCCTCATGCCTCCAAATCCCCACTGTCCCTACCTCCAGAGCATCGCCGTGCAAGCCCAACCACATATCACATGGAGGTCGAGGAGCTGATGGCGGTTCATGGCGCGATGGTCGTTGTGCGTGTTGACCTGGAGGAACACCTCACCTTCGCTGCCGCCAACATGGTGCAGGCTCTGGCCCAGAAGAAGTGCCTCGACGACTACCCCCAGGACTTAACAGGTATGATCTGACCAGCTAAATCTTACCAATACCACTTGCAATGGCTATGTTTTGTACGGTTGATGTATTAAGCATGTTCGTGCCTTGTTTATTTCAGTACTACACACTATGTGATGTTCAAGTATTAACTGTTCAGTTCAATTTCACCAATACCAGCAACAAACTTTGCTACCATGCTACTCTCCGCAATGAATATATACTAGAGATGCTGCCCATTTGCTATTTTTGGTGGATGCTAACCCTGTTGTACTTAACATGCCTATCCATGTACTTACGCAGGGCCATAATGGGTGATGCTATTGTTTGCCGTCGAGGTTAGCTGCATCCCATGTCTTACAGTATTTTACATCATTTGTGCAATTGTAGTTTGGCTTCTAACATTTACTTGCTTCTTGTAGGTACACATGTCGGGGGCACTAATCCACGCTTTGACCCGGAGGAAGAGCTTTCCTCTGCCGCTGCTGACTTTGGGCGGGCTCTAGCCAAGATGAAGTGCCCCAGCAACTACCTCTCAGGACTTACCAAGTATGAACTCACCAGTTCAATCTTACCAATACCAGTTGCAATTAATGGCTATGTTTTATATGTTCGATGTCTTAAGCATCTTGTAGTAAACATGCCTAACATGTTTTAGCTATTTTCCCTACCTTTTTATAGACAACTTGGCCATTATCTGCTCTGGCAGCACCTTGTGATGTTTAACTCTGCCAATTGCATTTTTATCAGTACCGGTTTCAATGGCCATTAAGCCTATTGCAATTAACAGTTGTATCCATTTTTAAACAGTTGTATTTCAATGTCTACAAACTTACAAAACATGAATTAGGATGTTGTTAAGCTTGTTGCAATTAACAGTTGTATCCATTTTTAATCCGTCCCTTTGCTACCGTGCTACTCATTCGCAATGAGGATATCCCTACAGATGCTACCATTTTATTACCATTTGCTATTTTTGGTGGATGTTAACCCTATTGTAGTTAACATTGGCTTTCCGTGTACTTACACAGGGCTACGATGGGGGATGTTGTTGTTTGCCGTCGAGGTTAGCTGCATCCCATGTCTTATACACCATCTATTCCTAAGTTTAAGTATTTTTAGAGATTCCAATATAGACTACATAAGGAGCAAAATGAGTGAATCTAGATTATAATCTAAACATATCTATAATTCTATATACATCCGTATGTAGTTCATATTGAAATCTCTAAAAATAATTGTACCTAGGATTGTAGGTAGTTGTATTTTACATCATTTGTGCAATCTCATTTAGCTTCTAACATTTACTGGTTGCTTGTAGGTACGTATATGAGAGGTATTGATCCACGCTTCGATCCCTTTTGCGTATGGGACAATGAGATATTCATGAACAAGCGTCAAGTGAGAAAACTAAGAAATATTATTAGGCGAAACAAACGGGTGATGGGGATTAATCTCTTTATTTACACTTTGTCCAAGACATCAGTGAACTTTAGGATGGTAAGTAATATGTTGCCTTTTCCCCCTGCCCACAACAAGTTACTCTATTAGACCTCATGATTTGATATTTTTCTCTTTTTAGTGGTTTCCAAAGCTATTTACTGATGATTACCTTGCACACTACATGACCGGAGTGGAGGAAACTAAGGTTAAAGTATATAATTCATGCTACCATGATAATGCTCTAGAAGTCTTCCTGAAGGCGGTGAAGGATGAGTGGGCGATCGTCACGAGGGGTTCGACGAAGGTTGTTCGTGCCTATGGCATGCATGAAGGCACATTATGGGCATGCCGCTTCTTCAAGAACATCAGCAGTCAAAATGATTTACACTTGACTCTTCACCTTTACCACATGTAAATATTCTTGTAATTACTGAACATATTGTACTGACAATTTTATTTATGGATTCGTTGTTGAACCATTGTACTGAGAATTTGAATTGCACATTTCATATTTCAAAATTTCCAATTCGAAAAATAAATTACAGCCAAAAAATTTGTACATGAGCGAATAAAATAATGTGCACACGGTTAGAAAGAAAACAGCGTGTGCGATGGAAAAAGAAAACAGACGGTTCTTTGATGTGAAACGTTTGCGATGCCCTTCGAACACACACACGGTTTCGTCTCATATGCATGTGCGATTCATGGTAATACGGAAAAAATGTTTCAAACCAGTGTGCGTGTGTGATAGGAATACCAACCGCACACAGTTACGAAAATGTACACGTTGGCGTTAGTAGAGGCACCGCACACATTTTACATTCTTGAACCGTCTGCGATAACGTACCTATCGCAAACATATCGGGAGATTAAATGTTGATGTCCACCTTTTTCACACGACTATAGCGGCCTAATCGTTTGGGATGTACATACGAACAGAAACATTTTCCCGGGATTGACTGTGTGGGATGTACATACGAACGGAAACATTTTCCCTGGATTCAATATGTAGGATGTACATAAGAACAAAAATGTACTCCTTGGATTTACTGTGTGTGATATACATACGAACGGAAATGTTTTTCTAGGATTCACTGTTTGGGATGTACATACCTACGGAAATGTTTTCTGGAATTCACCGGGTGGGATGTACATACCTATGGAAATGATTGGTTTCCATGGGTCACCCGATCACACACGAACTCATTTGGTGTCCTGGGAGGGCCTATCCCCGACGATTTCTGGGTCGTGTGGGAAGGACCCCCCTTATCGCCCACACTCACATGGCGACGGTTCCAAATGCCATCGTGGAAAGAGGTTAAAAACCATTTGTATAGCACCGACGCGTACCAGTGTAAAATCCTTCACAAATCTATGATAAAATCCGGCTAAACCAAGAAAACTATGCACTTCTTGCAAGTTTGTGGGTTGGGGCCAAGTTTTAATAGCATTGATCTTAGATTAATCTACATGCACACCCTTAGAAGACATAACGAAACCTAAGAAAACAAGCTTATCAACACCAAAAAGGCATTTGTCCATATTAGCATAAAGGCGCTCTTTCCTAAGGATTTGCAACACGGTTCTAAGATGGGTGACATGACCTTTGAGGTATTTGCTAAAGACAAGATTATCATCAAAATAGACTACAACAAATACACCAATGTATGGCCTAAGAACAAAATGCATAACTCGCATGAAAGTACCGGGTGCTTCGAATAAACCCATTTGCATAACAAGCCATTCACATAAGCCAAATTTGGTCTTAAATGTGGTTTTCCATTCATCACCTTCTTGGATGCGTATTTGGTAATATCCACTTTTAAGATCAATCTTAGAGAAAATTGTGGCTCCGCTAAGTTCATCTAGCATATCATCTAAGCGTGGAATGGGGTAACGATATCTAACAGTTATAGCATTGATGGGACGACAATCGGAACACATGTGATAGGTGCCATCTTTCTTAGGAACGAGGATTACCGGTACGGCACATGGGCTCAAGCTTTCCCACACATGGCCATTGTCGATGAGTTGTTGTACTTGCCGTTGGATCTCCTTGGTTTCCTCGGGGTTTACGCGGTAGGGTGCCTTGTTAGGAAGGGGGGCTCCGGGTATGAGGTTGATGCGGTGTTTGATGCCTCGAAGAGGTGGTAGTCCCGGACGTTGCTTATCGGGGATAACGTCTTGGAACTCCTACAAAAGAGAGGACGACACTAAAGGTAGATTGTGTGAGGTGTTAGTTTTAGGTGCCTCGTCCTTGCACAAAAGGACATAGTGCATAATAATTGATGCGTTCTCACACACTTCTCTCATCTCACTTTTGGTGGCAAATAGAACTAATTTTTTCTTGTCGCTCATCCTGGAGGCACTGAGTTTTAGCTTGTGGTGCTCACTCTCTTTGTGGTTGTTTGCTCACTCACTATTTTGTCCATGATGGTTTGCCTGCTTGTCGGTGATCACTTAACTTGGAGACATAGGTTGTAGCACGTACTCCTTTCCTTTCATCTTGAAGCTATAGTGATTGGTACACCGGTTGTGGATGAAGCCTCGATCAAATTGCCATGATCGTCCAAGAAGGAGGTGGCAAACGGACATCGGGACGACATCACACTCCAAAGTGTCTTCGTATGCTCCGATCTTGAAGGAAACTTGCACCATATGGTCGACTTGGATAGTGCCAGAGTCGCTTAGCCATTGTACCTTGTAGGGATGTGGGTGCTTCATCTTGACTAATTGGAGCTTGGAAAATAGCTCTTCGCTTGCCAAGTTATGGAAACTCCCTGCATCGATGATGACCTTCACGGACCTTCCATTAATGCCGGCCTTGGTGTGGAAGATATGGCATCTTTGGTCTTCGCCTTGTTGATGTTGAAGAGTCAAAACCTTGGAGACAAAAAGAGCGGGGGTCGAATCTTCATCACAAAAGAGTTGATCATCTTCATCTTCGTTCACTTGCCGGTGCATGGCCACTTGCTTAAGGGTTTCCATTCCCTCTTCACTCATGGTGTCATATGTTCTGTTGTCGTTGAGGATCATGGTGCGCTTGTTGGTGCACTCGAAGGACTTGTGGCCTCGGCCGCCGCATGTGAAGCACTTGATGGAACTTGTCTTGGTGGTCTCATCGGTTGGAGTGGATGATGATGACACTCTTGGCTTGAAGTTGCTTGTAGTAGAAGGACGACTTGAAGTTGTCAAAGTCTTTTTGCAATTTGACTTATCTCCGGTGCTTGTAGAGGGTGGTGGAGTCGTTGAAGCTTGGTTGTTGGAGACACCGTAGCTCTTGGAAGAGTACTTGGCGTACTTGAAGTCATCTTGCACTTGACGTTCCACTTTGGTAGCTTGATGCACTAGCTCAATGAGGTTGTAGTAAGGTTGGAAGTCGGCGATCTTCTTGATTAGATGGTTGAGTCCATTCAAGAAATGGGCCATAGTTTGCTCATCATCTTCCGTGACATTGGCTCTTATCATGGCAATCTCCATTTCCTTGCAGTATTCTTCAACTCTCTTTGTTCCTTGTTTGAGGAGTTGGAGTTTCTTGAAGAGGTCGCGGTTGTAGTATGTTGGCACAAAGCGTGCTCTCATGATATCCTTCATTTGATCCCATGTTGTGATGGATGGTTCACCTCTTGCCTCTCGGCGCTCAAGGACTTGTTCCCACCAAATGAGTACATAGTCTTGGAATTCAAGGGATGCCATGGCGATCTTCTTCTCTTCCTCATAGTTGTGCAAACAAAAGAACTTGTCGACCTTCAATGCACATGACAGGTACTCTTTGGGATCATTGCTTCCGGTAAACTTGGGCATAGTGAACTGGATCTTGCCGTAGCGTTGCTCTTCATTGTGTTGGGGTTGAGGGTAATGATGACGCCCTTGACATGGAGGATTGTCAACCTCATGTTGCTCTTGGCGTGGAGGATTGTCAACTTCCTGTTGCTCTTAACGAACTTGAGGTTCTTGTCGAGCTTGTGCGACATGTTGATGTACTCTTGCTTGATAGTTCCTCTCTTGGACTTCTTCGCTTAGTGCTTCTTCTTGTTCGCGCGTATGTCGGGTGCGGGTGGCAACGGCGCGACTTGTGTCGTAGAGGGCACGTTGCGCCTCAAGTGCTTGGGCTTCACGCTGTTGTTGTTGAAGACGGGAAGCTTCTGCGTCTTTCTTGTCTTAGTGTTGTCGTGCGCGCTCTTCCTCTTGTTGTCGTAGACGTTGCCTTGCTTGTGCTTGCGCGAAGGTAGCTTGATTTTGATGATGTCGGTGTACTTGTGCTACAAGTTGCTCTTGAGAATAGGTTCCGTGTAGAGGCTTGCGGTTAGCTTGATGGTCTTGGAGCACGGCTCGACGTAGAGTGTTTGATGATGGTGTACTTGAGCCAGATATGGTGTCGTTAGATTGTCGACTCGAGCGGCCCCGTCTTGAGTAGGACGAAGTGGTAGAAGAGCGGTTTACCAACAAGGCACCGCTCTCATCCATTCTTGCATCGTTCTCTTGTTTGTGTTCATCGAGCTTGTTGTTGAAGTAATCTCTTGTACGTTGCTCGGAGAGTCGCAAGTCGGTGGCGAGATTGTCGATGCGGTCGCTCATTGCTTGTTGTTCTTGATATAAAGCTCATTGTGCACCTAAGAGGCGGCTCTTGGTGACATAGGAGGACATGTTGTCGTCTTACTCGATGAAGAGTTGGTTGGTAGAAGAATTTGGCCTATCCATCATTCCAAGCAAATATGTGAGTGGGAGAAAGAGAAGAACTTATACCAAATGTACCTTGACTATTGAAAATGGATCAATGATCACTCAAATGTGACAAGGAAATAGCACAGTTGGTACCAATTCTTGTCGGTTCTTATACCTACACAAATAAAAGCTGATGGTGGAGCTCGGTTAGGATGGTGGCGCAAAATTTGATGCAATTGTTAGTGAGACTCAAAGATGTTGGAAAAGATTCGCAAATTTGCAAAAGCAACAAGTAGACCAATAGCAATATGTGGCACATGGAAACACACATGCAAATAGATAAATGGGGTCATGCAACCAAAAATGAGCTCAAAATCTGGGATCCACGGAAAATGCTCTTGTTGCACAACACTAGAGAGACGGTAGCACGATTGCACAATAGGCGGATGCGAGACTTGTGCACAACCTACTAAGCAAAAATGCAACGAATTCTATCCCAAGTATGATATATGTATGGTATTCCTATGATATGACCCAAGATGATTGAGTATGACAATCTTAGAGCATCTCCAGCCGTTCGGTCCCCCGGGGCGCCGAAAAAGAGCGGCCTGGGGGTGAGCCGGTGATAAACTCGGTGCTGGGGGCGGTTCGGCACCCAGCCGTCGCCCCCCAGGTCGCCCCCAGGCGCCGATTTTGGCCCAGTGTTTGGCCCAATTATGTCCAAAAATGGCCTGATATCTGCGTGAATCGGCCCATATTTGGCGCGGTTCGGCGTGTTTTGGCGTGAATTTTCGCATACAAATAGAAATCAATTAGTTCGTCACATGGTTCGGCATGGTTCGACATGTTTTGACGTGTTTCATCACATAAATCAAATAGTTCAATACAAATTATATAGTTTAACAAATAAAAACTCAAGTTTCATCACACGTCATTCCTGGCCTCGCCCTTGAGCCTCCATAGGTGCTCCACCAGATCGTGTTGAAGTTCTTGATGCACCTGTGGGTCTCGGATCTCCTGAGGCATATTGAGGTAGTCAGTCCAGTTTGCCGGTAGATGGTGATCAACTTGGGCAAGAGGACCCTGCTTGTAATATGGTTCAGTGTCAAGCACTGGCTCTTCCTGCTCGCTCTCAATGATCATGTTGTACAACATGACACAGCAAGTCATGATCTCCCACATTTGATCTTTCGACCATGTCAGAGTTGGGAACTGGACAACAGCAAATCGAGATTGGAGCACACCAAATGCCCGCTCGACATCCTTCCTGCAAGCCTCCCGAACCTTCGCAAACCAGGCGTTCTTGCCTCCTGGCAAAGGGTTTGAGATGGTCTTCACAAATGTCGACCATCTCAGATAGATGCCATCAGCTAGATAGTACCCCTTGTTGTATTGCCTCCCATTGACCTCGAAGTTCACCGGAGGAGAATGACCTTCAACAAGCTTGGCAAAGACTGGGGAGCACCGCAGGACGTTGATGTCATTGTGAGTTCCTGGCATCCCAAAGAAAGAGTGTCAAATCCAGAGGTCCTGTGTGGCCACTGCCTCCAGTACCACAGTGCAACCGCTTTTGGCGCCTTGGTATAACCCCTGCCAATCAAATGGACATTCTTCCATTTCTAATGCATGCAGTCGATGCTTCCAAGCATCCCAGGAAATCCTCTTGCTTCATTCTGTGGTAGGATCTGAGCAGTGTCTTCCGCATTGGGTGTTCGCAAGTATTGCGGTCCAAACACTGCCACCACTACCCTCTAGAACTTGTAGAAACACTCAATGATGGTGGACTCGGCCATGTGCCCATAGTCATCGAGTGAATCACCGGGAGCTCTGTATGCAAGCATCCTCATAACTGTCATGCACTTGTGGATCGAGGTAAATCCAAGTATGTCGGTGCAATCCATCTTGCACTTGAAGTAGTTGTCGAACTCCCGGATGGAATTCACAATCCTGACGAAAAGCTTTCGGCTCATCCGATAACGGCGCCGAAATGTTTTCTCACCGTGCAATGGAGCGTCGGCGAAGTAGTCTGAGTAGAGCATGCAGTAGCCTTTTAGACGATGTCGGTTCTTTGCTTTCACCCGCCCAAGCGCCAAGCCACCTCGTCATGGCTTTTCACTGCTCGCGAGCAGGCCGGCGAAGGCGGCTAGCACCATGTGATGCTCCTGCTCCTGGACGTCGGCTTCGGCTTCCTCCTCCAGCAACGCCGCGAGCGCCTCCTCATCTTCGGAGTCCATCGCCGGGCCGAGCAATTCACCAAACACCTTGCGGGCGAGGGGGGCGCAAGACCACCGGTGTACAGGCCCTGCGCGGCCGAGACGCCGGAAAAGGTGCCCGGACAGCGGCGAAGAGGCTGCCTCAGCGAAACCCCTTCTTTTTCCCGGCGGGAGATGGTCTACCTAGCTGCGGTGAGCGGTGGACGGCGCCGGGATCGGTAGGGTGGCGCAGGGTGGCGGCTGAGCGCGGGGGATAGGAGGCGAATCTGGACGGGAGGCTTGACTTTTCGCTTGCCAATGTGGCCCCAGGAACGCTTTTCCCTTGCTCCGGAGCCCCCGAGCGCCCCCAGTGCTCCGGGTTCAGCTTGCGATCGCCGAGCGCAAAAACAGGCCGAGCCGGCAGAATTCGGCGTCCTGGGGGCGCGACTGGGCCATTTTTTTGGCGCCGGCGCAAAAAAGTCGCCTAGGGAGGCCGTGCTAGGGGCGCGGCTGGAGATGCTCTTAATGTTGTATGATGCTATGGTTCATTCTTAAAAGCTCTTTGCTTATCTTTCTCGTTTGCTTAAAAGCTTCTTTGGCTCTTTTTCTTTTGAGCTCTTTTGATGGCCACTCATGCGAAACTTCACGAACCAAGTTAGTAATTGTGTATATGCTATGACAACCTTGTGACACAAGAGATGATACCAAGATATGTACCAAGATGATATGGTATGTGTGCAATGGGGCTATGATCACTAATGTGCACAAGTGACATTGCCGGCAATACTCAAATGGCTAGTCTCGATGGGTAAGGTACACAAAATGACCGCGATTATCAATGTAATGGAAATAATGTGCAATGAGAGGGTACCACGATACCAAGATGATATAGAGGTTACCGTTCTTGCTTACGGTCGAGGTGTCAAAATTGTTGAGCGATCGATGTCGATGATGAAGATGAGCGGTGGTGATTGCAAAGTCGAACTATCCCTAAGTAGCCGAAACACGTTAGGAAACGGAAACCACAACTCAAATCTCAAAGACCAAATGTGTAAAAATTTGTCGAAGTGTGAAACAGGTATGCAATGGTGGTTGCGGAAAGCGATAGTGGTATGCAGAAGAGATGGTGGTATGCCCGGCCTAAATTGGCGAGAGTTAGGCGATAAACGGAGCGGTGGAATGAAGTGATATTGTCAGGGGACAGATGTCCGGGCTTGGAGGCCGGATGTTCGGGGTCACGGGCCGGATGTCCGGGCCCTGGATCCGTGGACGAACTCGGTGAACTCACTGGGAAAAGGTCAAATCCGAGGCAAAATTTGAGAGATTTTGTGGAGGAAAATTGGGGAGAAGATGGGGGAAAGCTAGATCTACCTGCTACACACGAAATCCGCGGATCAAATCCAACAAAACTTCATCACACCAACAAATCACAAAAAAATTGGGAGGGCTATTTTTGTGGGGATTTTCGAATTTGGGACAAAATCAACTAAAACAGGGCTAGAAAACAGGGGTAGGGGCTCCAAATTCGTGATCAACCAAGGCTCATGATACCAAGATGATGTAGGGTGGAAACCCTAGGGCCGATCTTTCATGATTGGAGGGGATCCTACCACGAACACGAGGGTAAACACGAGGGGAAACATGAGAGAAAACACTCAAACCAACAAGATTCGATTACACATGTACTAGATTCACGAAACACAAAGAGGTACACTATCCAAATCAAACAAGTAGCGGTAGTTCTTCTCCATGAGGAGGTCTTGAGGGGTCTTCCCGTGCTGGGGTCTTGAATCCACTTGGGGGATCTTCTCCGTAGAGGTTGTGACTTCGATGGAGAAGGGATCAAGTGGAGATCAAAGCTTCTCTAATGAGCTACTACTTTGATAACCCTAGAAAGAGGGAGGAGGAGAAGTATATATAGTCTAGGTGGGCAAATGGGTACATGGGCCTCGGGCCCTTACACCGTGCGCAGACAGGGGAGGCCGGATGTCCGGGCGTCGGGCCGGATGTCCGGGCCTTCATGAAGTGCCGGATGTCCGGGCGGTCAGGGCTGGTCTCGGTGCTCTCTAGATAGACGGGGTCTGTATGTCTAGGCTGGAGGCCGGATGTCCGGCAGCTCGGGAAGGGCCGGATGTCCCGGCCCTGGGCCGGATGTCCGGGCTGACTTGGCCGATTTGGTTGCTTTCTGGATAGGAGGAGCCCGATTTCCGGGCTTCAGGCCGGATGTCCGGGCCTAGCCAGATATTCGGGGTTGGGCCGTATGTCCGGGCCCTGTAGCCTTGGCTGGTGGGCGTTGGTTGTGGTTGAAAGCTCTAGGGGGCGGATGTCCGGGTCCTGGGGACTTCTCTGGTTCCTTCCATCGTTCCTCTTCGTCCATGAACTTGGGGACATGTCCGTCTTCACGTGCATCTTCAAGAGGGCCTTCTTGGTACCTGATCAAGCACAACATTTTAGACTTAGGTAGTAGCAATGTCTCCAGTGGATCATATGGAATATCACTAAGGAGAGATGTCACCTCGGTCTCGAGAGATCTAGTTCGTGCTCGTGTCATCAGTCTTTTTGGTACTTGTTTAGGCGATGGTAGGTCCATGGGGATGACTTCAGGATGCTCTGCATCACAAATTTTTTGGGCCATAAATAATGTTGCCATTTTTATAAAGTCCGAACAAGAGCATATAATTATTTATCATAAGTAGAATAATTCAGACTAGACCTGTTCAATTTTTCAGAAAAGTATGCAATAGGTTTACCATCTTGTAATAACACACCTCCTAATCAAATTCCACTGGCATCACATTCAAGCTCAAAAGTCTTCTTAAAATGGGGAAGTTGGAGTAATGGAGCATGTGTCAACTTATCTTTCAATACCGTGAAGGCTTCTTCCTGTGCAGTACCCCAAACAAAAGGCACATCCTTCTTTGTAAGCTCATTGAGAGGTGCAGCAATGGTGTTGAAATCTCTCATAAAATGGCTATAGAAACCAGCGAGTCAAAGAAAACTCCTCACTTGTGTGACTGTTTTGGGCTGCGGCCAACTCTCAATAGCTTCCATCTTGGCTTTATCAACTTCAATTCCCTGTGGGGTAACAACGTAGCCAAGAAAGATACTCGGTCGGTGCAAAATGTGCACTTCCCAAGGTTACCAAACAAACATGCATCACGTAGAGCAATAAAAACAGCACGAAAATGTTCCAAATGTTCCTCAACAGATCTGTTATATCCGAAACTTCCTGATTTTCCTGATTTTAATAAGATTTTTGAAAGCATGTAAATTGCCACAAATCATGCAACGTGATGCCAACTTCCTGATCAAAGTGAACTACCACACATTGCCCAATTAAAGCACGTTAAACTTCGGTCATTAATCTCATGAAAGTACTAGGTGCATTAGTTAACCCAAAAGGCATGACTAATCACTCATATAATCCAAACTTAGTTTTAAGTGTTGTTTTCCATTCATCTCCCAATTTCATACAAATTTGACGGTATCCACTAAGCAAATCAACTTTGGAGAATATTGTAGAGCCACTCAATTCATCAAGCATATCATCTAGCCAAGGTATAGGATGATGATAACAAATAGTAATATTATTAGTGCCTCTACAATCAACACACATACGCGATCTACCATCCTTTTTTTAAACTAGTATAATAGGAAAATCACAAGGACTAAGAGATTCACGTATATATCCCTTGTCGAGAAGCTCCTATACTTGATGCATAATCTCCTTCATCTCCTCCGGATTGGTACAGTATGGTGCACGGTTGGGTAGCGATGCACCGGGAATTAAATCAATTTGATGCTCAATCCCTCGAATAGGTGGTAATTCTAGTGGCACATCTTGTGGAAAGACATCAGCGAACTCCTGCAAAATGTTAGCGGTAGGAGGCAAATAGGAAGGCGCGTCCTTGAATGAAAGTAATGCTTCTTTGCACATAAAAGCATAGCAAACAGATTTGGTGAAATCTAAATCATCAGTATCAGATTTGGTGGCAAGTAAACATCCACTTTTCAATTTAATTTCGGTGGCAACATGAGATGATGGTTTGTTATGAGGCTTCATTTGTTCCTCAAATTCTTTTGCCACGATGTGATTTTCACTCTTATTTTGCTCCTGTTTTGCTTTACTAGCTCTCTTAATATCATCTTTCAAAATGGAATCTAGATACATAGGAAGCAAAGTAATATGTTTATCCTTATGAACAAGAGTATACTGGTTGTTTCTACCATGGTGTAGAGAATTTTGATCAAATTGCCATGGTCTACCAAGTAATAAGGAACATGCTTGCATGGGTACCACATCACAATCAACATAATACGCATATGTAGTGATAGTAAAATGCACATGGGTAGTACGTGTTACCTTAACCTTGTTGTTGTTGTTGTTAAACCATTGGATGTAGTAAGGATGCAGATGTGATCTTGTGGTGAGAGACAGCTTCTCCACAATCTCCATGCTAGCCAAGTTGTTGCAGCTCCCTCCATCAATAGTGACGCGGATAGAACGTTCCTTCACAACTCCCTCTGTATGGAACAAATTGTGCCTCTGATTTTGCTCAACTTGCGTTACCTGCACACTTAAAACACATTGAGTAACTAAAGTTTCATACATGTCAGCGTCTTCAGCAGCCATGTATTGAGTCTCTTGTTCAGAATCATGTCCACCCTGCTCTTCACTAGCAGTAAGAGCCAAAGTCTCCTCATCATAGTCACTAGCGGACTCATACCCACCATCCTCAGTAACAATCATCACATGCAGAGATGGACATTTGCTGGCATAGTGACCTCCACCCTTGCAACGATGGCATATAACCTCATGTGTTTGCCCTGTTGATGCCATTGATGAAGAAGAGCTCTGTGCGGGACCAGAAGGTGTGCTCCTGGCAGACGGTGGTGGTGGTGCCTGTTTTCCTATATCTCAGTTTCAATTGGCGGCTAAAGTAGGTGGTGCTGCGGAAGTAGAGGATGGACGTGGTGTCCATGATGAAGATCGACCTGTAGAAAATTTAGTTCGCAATGCATGTTGATCCTGCACTTTGCGTTCAGCTTTGCAAGCAAGATGGAATAACGAGTGATATTGTTATACTTGTTATACTCTAAAATTGTTTGAATCTCTCTATTTGACCCACCCATAAAACGTGCAAGCATAGCTTCTTATCCTAAACAATACCACATCTAATCATGACAGTTTGTAGTTCCTGATAATATTCCTCTATGGAATTTTTTCCTTGTCTTAAACGCTGCAATTTTTGAAGTAATTCACGTTGATAATATGATGGACACATAGCAGTTTTCAAAGCAGGCCAAGTAGTTGGAATATTATCATGATATAATCTACAATGTTCAGACCACCAAACAGAAGCAAAACTAGTGAATTCACAAACAGCAGCAGAAACACGTCTATCCTCGGGATATTGTAAGCATGTGAAACATTGTTCAGTTTCTAACTCCCAGATAAGATAGACATCAGGAATGTATCTACCCTCGGATGGTGGAATATTCAATTTCAATTTAGGAACATGGTCATAATCTCGTACCTGAGGTGGTGGTGTAGCCCTACCATTGTGATAGAATGCTGTGGACGACCTGGTGCTTGTGCTGGTGGTTGCACGTAGTTCTGATTTCTATCAATGTCTTCCTAATAATCACCCTCGTAATCGTAGTCGTCTTCAGCAACAGCAGCATGAGCCACAGAAGCATTAACAGTAGGTACAGCAGCACCGGGAGTTTGGCCGGGGTCAAGGGGAACACACATTGCTCGTCCCACTTGATTTGGAAGGCGACGTTGTTTATGTTGTTGATGTTGTTATTGCTGTCGTTGTTGTAAAGGTGCGACAGGTGTAGCCAGTGGTGCTTGTGGAAGACGCGCGAGCAGTTCATCAAACTTGCCATGGAGCTTTGTTTCGAACGTCTTCTCAATGCCATCGATCTTCTCCATACACTCTTCAAATCTGTTCAGCACATCTTGCACCTGTTCAGTCATCATTTGCTGAAATTTATCATGTAATGCCTTGTTCGTCATGTTCTCCCAGTCAGCCTCATCGGCTTGTGATCCTATCATGGTTAGTAGCAATAGAAACACACAAGAATATGATCCTACAGACTATTAGGAAGTGGTGTGTGGGGACCCCGACTCATAAGTCGAGATCACCGAATGCACGTGTACAGTGATCCCAGAGATCAATACTCAATGAACACACAGAAACTGAATAACAAGAGTCTTACATCCATACATACCATTTTACACAAGTAGGACCATTATGGTCAAGTCTGGAGTGTATCATCGCAGCGGAAATCTTCGTCGATAACTTGGACCCATGCCATCTGCCTTAACCCTACATGCATTCTGACTGGGAAGCGTCCTAGCTCGCATGTTCGTCTCCAAAGAACTCTTCTTCGAACTCCGGTTCTTCCATGCCTGGTCAATTAAATAACCAGTGGCAAGCCAATGAGTACTTTGAATGTACTCGCAAGCAACCCATGTTTTGGTTCAAGATACAACAATGCATGATATAGGTAAATTTTTGCAGAAAGCTAGTTTTGAGTGCAATGACATGTTCAACAACTTGTAAGACATGCATCAAGAGAATTCACGTAACCATGAGGACAGGTTACAGATATCAACATAAATAGAGTGGGCACCAACCCAACTCAACCATGTCAAGTCCCTTGACTTGACCCAAGTCATTTTATCAACACACACACACGGTTTGTAAACATGTGGACGTAGCCCAAGAGCAGTTACCCAACTGTCCTTGACCGTGGACACGGCTATTCGAATAGTTTTACAATCTGCAGAGGTTGCACACTATACCCACAAGATCCGGGGAACTTCCGTGTCATCCACGACCCGCGATACCTCAAGTACCCAGGGTAAGCACCCGATCACTACCTTTCCCTAGGCGACACTAACATGGAGTCCACTCTATTGGTAGTAACCCCCGTGCCCAACATTTCACATCATATAGTTGTGGAGCCTCGCTCCCATATTCATCACATACCACAAGCACGGGGTACCAACGGTGTGTTCGGTGCCCTGTGAAAACAGTCATGGCCGCCCTACCTGGCACGACCCCGTCCCGAGAGAGCGCACCAACAACTCTCCCGTCACTAGTAATGCGGGATCCAAGATAGTATCGGTCTAGGTAATCAATAATGCCCTTTCCCATATAAGGGTACAGTGGTTGCGCATGTAAGGTTGGAATAACGGTCGCAACTTCAACCAATCCATTTTGAAAACAACACACACTTGCCTCGGTAAGCCACTTCGTCATCAAGTGGCTACCCAACTCATCATCTACCCCGGGCATAAGTGGCACCCGATGGGGTTTTCGAAAATTCTTTTGAAAACACTTTGTCTCCTTCATCATGCATATTCCCGTCCCTTTTTGCGTAGCACTACTTTAGCATCCTATCTACTCCCACCGGCATAACCCTCATAAGAAGGTAGGGTCATGCACAATGCAAGTATCAACGAGGAAGTACGGTGGCAAACCATCAAAGTGGTAACCACCTCATCATGATTTCTGTTGCAACAACAATATGGTGCTATATGACATGCATAAAAAGGGTTTCATAGTCATGGTCAAAGGGATGCTTGCCTGGTTCCTTAGAGTCTTCAAGCCTTCTGGTCCTTCTCCAAGTACTCCGTCTACTTCGTCAACTAACGTCGGAAACAATCATAATAAGCAACACAACAAGGCAGGAAATAAAAGTGCTCTAAAAATATGGATTTGACTTTTATTGGATACCTCTGGTCATATGAGGAATGACCAAAGTGATTTCATTGGAAGTGGATCAATGGATATTTCTAAACATTTCGATATGATGGAATTAAGGGGTTTATGAATTTGCAAGAGGTGTACAGAAATATATTTTTGAAAAATGAGCAAAGGCACCCATTCAACAAAGGATGATTTTAGAAGCATCTAGGAATTGGTTTCACTGGATTTGGAGTTGAGATGATTTTCCTATGAATTTGCAAAGTTGGCTATATATAAAGAAATAGACCATTATTTGACGTGATATAGAAAGTATTATTAATAAAGTTCAAAAACTAAGTTTTGAACTTATAGACATAGAGGATTTTGAATCATGGAATTTGGATCACAAATGGGCTCTTTGTGATTTTCTAAAGTTTATCACAGAAATAGGAAAAATAGGATGTGATAAATATTTGTCAAGGAAATGCTTTTTAAAAATGTTACAATAGCACTATGTGGTAGGGAATGATTTTATAAACTACTAGAAATTTGAATCATCAAATTTGGAGTTAATTTGAATTATTTATGGGTTTTAGAAACTCACTGGAAAAGAATAAAAAGAAATATATGGCATTACCCTTATCCTGCGCACCGGCGAGAGATAGCCGTGGGCCGGCCCAGCGGCTCGGCCATGCGGACGACAGGCGACATCGAAGGCGTATTTCGCCCGGCCCATCTCCACTTGCCAGCGTGGCCCGGTGACTGGGCCACTGACGAGCGGGGCCAGCCTGCAGTTCATCATCTTCGTCTTCCTCCCGCGCGCTCGCCAGGCCGAGGGAGCAGAGAGCCCCGACGACGACTGCCGGAGCTACGGAGCACCTCCGGCGACGCTCTGGCTATGGATGAGCTCGGCGTCGAGCGCCACATCCATTCATGTATGCCACGGCTGCCGGGGATGGTTGAGGTGACAACAGCTTGGATGCCGGCGGACGGTGGCGTCGGGAGAGATTGGGCACGGCGCTACGGTGCGTCCTCGGACGAGGGAAAGAGCGTGGGAGCTCCGCCTTGATCAGGGGAGCCTGCTGGTGGAGAGAGGAGAGGGAGAAGAGCTCGGGCTCGGCTAAATTTAGGTGGAGGCCAGCGGCGGCTCTCCGGCCATGGAGGGCTATGGAGGGCGCGGGGAGAGGAGTGAGTTGGTCCAGGGGGTCTCTGGAAGGGAGAGAGAGGCAAAGGAGTAGGGAGGAGCCTCGGGGGTGGCCTTAAATAGAAGGGGGCGAGGTGCACAGCGGGGCCGTGCGCCGGCAAGGTCGTAGCCATCGCTGGAGGCCACGGGAGTGCTTGGCTTCGAGTCAGGGTCTTTCTGGGCGTGGTCTACGGCCAGGGGAAGGGAGAGAAGGAGCGGGGGAGCGTCAGGGCAGCGCGCGTGTGTGCATGCCCATTGGAGCTCTCGGGTGGCCATGGTGCGCGTGCGAGCAGGGGCAGGAGAGAGAGAGGAAGAAGTGGGCCGACAGCGTGCCGTGTACTGGACGTCGAGGCGATGTCGGGGGACACGATGGGGAGGCCCTAGGTGGTCCGGTGGCTCGGGCAGAGAGCGGCTACAGTGCTTGGGCGCACGTAGCGCGCTCCAGAGCGCGTCTTTGGCCGGCATGGCCATTGTTTTGGCAAAGTGGGCGCGGCCACTAATGTCTGGTAGCGCTAGGGAGAAGTAAACAAGTGGGAAGGGGTATTGGATGCCCTGGAGATCCACTGGAGTGAGGAGGGAGGTGAGAAAGGAGAGGAATGCTGCTGTCCAGGAAGGTAAATGGGGTGTTTCACCCCTCAATCATTGAGCAATGGCCAGGGGGAGGTTACTGGTGGGTAGAAGAGGGTCAGGAGCAGCTGTGGTACAAAGTTGAGCCCATGGAGATTAGTAGAAGAGGTCAAAAGTGGCATTTTGGTAAAGTGCCAAAAGGTGTTTGATAATGGTTTGGACCAGCAGATGATTTCCAACTGACATGAGACTCCACAGGGTGAAATGACACATATAAATAGGGCCTTCCACCAATTTGGAGCTTATTTGGGCAAAGTTGCCAATGCAACTTTTGTAACCCTAGAAATGAACAGAAATGGATTTTCCAAGATTTAGTCATGCAAATCTATTCTCCTTGATGCACCACTTGGTGTAGTGTCATCATTAGAGGCTCTGAACATGTCCACAAAAGTTGAAATCAAAAGGATAAAGTTGCCAATGTAGAGTTGTTCAAATTTGGTTCTGGACAGGAAGGGTTTTGGGGCACTTTGATCAAGTTAACTTGTTCTCCAACTTGTGCCATTTGGTCTAGATGAATTATTAGACCATTTGAGCATTTTCACAAGGTTTGAGAACATTTGGACATGTTTGGCAATGTAAAGTTGCTCAAACTTTAAAATGGACAGAAATGGTTTTGAGGGGATTTCATGGAGTTATACTATTCTCCATGACATGATACTTGTCAAGATAATCAAACATGTCATACGTGACATGATAGAATTTTCTTGGGATTTTTGGAGAATATTTCCTTTGTAAATATTTCAAAAGCTTGAAATATCCAGAAAGGGTTTTTGAGGGATTTGACCAATATTTTGAACATGACCATGTGTTGAAACTCTTATATATGGACAATATATGTCCACTGAGTTTCTCTAGGTTTTTGTCAAATATTTTTGAAACAATAAAATAATTTTTCCCTATTAAAGACCATTTCTGGCCTTAAGAAAAAGCTTTTAAATAAAATAGGAAAATAACTTTTAAAATTATATTTTTGTGGTTTATGGGTATCCTATATCTAATATGAGTCAAATATATTTTTGGAAAGATTTTTCATACCCCAAATCAAGTACTTGAAGTGCAAATCTCAATTCAGGGGTTTTTGGAAAACTAGTTTTTGAAAATACTATTTGGCCAAATTATTTTTGTAAGAAACTATTTTTATGTCCTATACACATGGCATGATCATTGGTCAAGGTTTTTGGATCAAGGGGAAGGAGTATAAGGGTTGGAGAATTTATTTGATTTTTAGAGCACTTGCAAACAGCAGTCAAACATTCAATCACAGCAAAGACAAAACACTCAAAAGTTTTTGTCAAACCACATTTTAGCATGATTTATTGACTTAAGCGTTGTGGCATGAAAATCAGGGTGTGACAGACCTACCCCCCTTACAAGAATCTCGTCCCCGAGATTCCCAAACTAGGCGTGGAAAGGAATATGAAAACTGGATCCGGGGTAGTCTTCAAGTCCTCATGTTGCTTCTGCTTCCGTGTAGTGCTCCATTGAGCTTGAAGTACTTGATGATGTGGCTTCGTGTATGATTCTCTTCTTGATCCAGGTTGCTAATGGGTAGCTTGCAGTAGGTTAGGTTGGGCTAGGGGTCGATGGCTCGGTGGTTAATGTCTTTGTGGAGACCGGGCAAGTTAGGAAGTTGGAAACACTTCCGGGGTTGTGATGCATGGAAAGTGTTGTGCACATCAGGTAGCTCAGGTGGAAAATCCAGCTGGTAACTGTCTTCTCTTCGTCTCATAGTGATCTCAGAGGGGGTTGTTACATCTTGGAGTGATCTCGAAGGGGGCCGATGAATCTTGGTGTGGGTCTCCTTGTCATGGAAATGCTTGGTTCCTTAGAGAGGAGTGGCTTGCAGATACACCTGGCCTTTGACGCGGATGTTTACTTCTTGATGATGGTGGTAGTTTTTCCTCCTTAGCATGGCGGTCTTCAAATGTTCCTGGACTAGCTGAACGGCTCTTCTTCCGTCTCTTCCGTCTTCGGGTGGACAGGTAGGTCACCAAATGATGATGACAACTATCTTGTCTAAGCACTCCATGAAGTCTATGGGGTACGTAAAGTAGGCTGCGGAATTAGTGGTGGTCTTGTTGAGTGTGGGCCAAGGTGGTTCTAGATCTAGTGTGAAGGCCCTAAGGTCCTGATCGACCATGTTGTAGCTTGGTAGGGCTTAAGGGTTTCAAGGATTCTAGTGTGCGAGTGAACATTTATCATCTTATCTTTAAGCACGGTGTCTGAGATGCCAATAGTCTATCTAGTCCTTTAAACAAATCACATCATATCATCGATAGCATCATTTTGCATAGGTCAACTCCAATCATCACTCATGTGATTCATATCCTCATGACTCCCCAAGAGGAGGTCTAACAAAATCATATACGTCTACGATCCCCAAACTCATATGTATGTCTACCCCTAAAAATCCATGGGTAGAACATATAAGCTGCTAAGCTTGAACGTGACAATCCAAGTGCTCAGCCTATTCTTCCAAGGTCTAAGATAAAGCACCTCTATCCTAAGGAAACAAGTCATATGCCACTCCAAAATCTTGTTTCCTTCCTATGAATCAACTCCAACAACCCATTAACTACACCAATCATTACATGATCCAGTAGTTCTTCAAATCCAATCTCTATGGTGTTCCACACGATCTTCTAATATCCTATAATCCACAAATACTGGGAAGGCTACCTTACTATAGTCAGTCCACCAATTTCCATTATCATGGTCAAGTAAACTCCAAGGTCAAGCTTATATAGACTCCCTAAATAAACTCCGACAATTAGTCCAATCTCCTAGTTTATCGTCCACCGAGAAACATGGTATCATGTTCGAGATCATCAGTCTAAATCCAATTTACTCCGAACCATGTAGACATACTCAGCATCCATATTCAAGTAGAATCACCTACTAAAATCCATATCTCTTGTCCAACGGGAATTCCTACATGTTCCCCCAAGTCATTTACGTAATATCAACTCTCTCCTATCAATATCCCATGGCTAAGACAAATCCAAATACTTCCAAGAATTCCAGCTTGCGAACACAATTATCCTACTAAATCCAATTTACTCAGGGGTAATGAAAGCTATGCTAATCTATACTCATGATCCCACCAAGTTCATCTACCAACATCAAAGCCTCATAATCCACCAAATAGTCTCATATAATTCCTCAAGTCATTGATATAAACTCATCAAGTCATTTGTCCTCTATTCCTATATCCTCATATTGGTCCTCCCTATGGCATCGTCAGTTTTGGTGCTATCTTAGGATGATAATGTGCTCGTTCACTATGTCCACTAGTTCCCTAATGAACCCAGTGATAAGCAAGGTTACAGAGGCTTAACAGGTCCTCTTGCAATTATGTGGGTTAAGCACATGGTTAAGGATTCGAGCTGGGGTATCTTATGAAGTCTCGAAGGGTCTAGGAATGGGTTTCTAATCTTGAGGGGCAACCATAACTCTAAGGGGTTGCATTTGGTCGAGGAGGTTGTAGCAAAAGTCTTCTATGCTTGTTCGTTGTCGAAGTAGAATCCTTGGTGTAGCTTGTCTTCCGGTCTTCAGTTGAGGAGAGAGAGATGAGAGGGAAAAGTAGCGTAGAGGAGGGGAATGCTTAAAGGGGGTTCTATAGTGCTAGTGCAAACAAACAGGTGCAAAGAGGGCCAACAAAAGAGACAAGGTGAGGAAGGTGATATAGTCGCATACTTGTCGCCTAGGGCAAAAGTGCGACCAATATCAAAACACAAACAAATAAAAACAAGCAACACACAATCATGGTTCTATTCGAACTATCATACGGACTTGACTGCGCATAGGGGGTACACGACTCATCCTACCCTAGGGGTTCTCGGACTCAGTAGTCGTGCCTTGTGCCTCATGCAGTCTTCTGAGTTTTCCTCAGGTGTTGCTACGTCTCTTGTAGTTGTTTGATGAAACAGTCCGGGTTGAGCCTGAAGATTCTTCATCAACTTCTTGCCTGTTAAAGTGATGGGGTGAATGTGGCTCTCGTAACTAGCAATGAATTGGTCTTCTATTGTCTTCTTAATCACGACGATCCCTTTTTGTCTTCTAAGCCGTCGATGGTACCAGGTAGGTAATCCTTTATGCAATGACATTATCAAGGCATAATAGAGGTCCATCATGTCAGTTACGTTGATGACAACATCGACACCAAGAGCGGGGGATGAAGAGAACCGTTTTCCTGCTCACTATAGTGAGGCGGACCAAATGGCTAGGTTCTCATCCACCGGTGGTTGCCGATACAACAATGGTAGTGACAGGGTTACTCTATTAGCGATGTATATCATGATCTTGCATATTCTATGCCCTGGTCATTGTAGGCTAAGGTTGCATCATCTTGGGGCAGTGTCAAGGGTGTCACCATCTCCTGGGTCTTCAGGTTCTCATTCCTTGAGGATGTATCTTCTGTTGGTATCGTCTTGTTGTGATGTCGCCAATCTTGTGTTCAGGAGATGTGGGTGAACGTCTGGCAAGGCATCTTCCTTCTAGATTATCCGCGAGGATTACAAGGAATCCAGTGGTCAGGGGCATAAGGGTTCTAGCGACCAAAGGTTTTGAAGGGGAAGAGATTAATAAGGAAAGTATACCTTAGTTTTGGAAAAATTGAGAAGGGAAGAGAAGTATAGATAGTTTTGAAAACTAGTAGTTGTTTTGGAAATAGTTTTACCCTAACTAACGACCATGCTAACTAAGGCTTCCTACAGTCAGGATGGCTCTGATACCAGCTCTGTGGGGACCCCGACTCATAAGTCGAGATCACCGAATGCACGTGTACAGTGATCCCAGAGATCAATGCTCACTGAACACACGGAAGCTGAATAACAAGAGTCTTACATCCATACATACTGTTTTACACAAGTAGGACCATTATGGTTAAGTCTGGAGTGTATCATCGCAGCGGAAATCTTCGTCGATAACTTGGACCCATGCCATCTGCCTTAACCCTACAGGCATTCTGACTGGGAAGCGTCCTAGCTCGCATGTTCGTCTCCAAAGAACTCTTCTTCGAACTCCGGTTCTTCCATGCCTGTTCAATTAAATAACCAGTGGCAAGCCAATGAATACTTTGAATGTACTCGCAAGCAACCCATGTTTTGGTTCAAGATACAACAATGCATGATATAGGTAAATTTTTGCAGAAAGCTAGTTTTGAGTGCAATGACATGTTCAACAACTTGTAAGACATGCATCAAGAGAATTCACGTAACCATGAGGACAGGTTACAGATATCAACATAAATAGAGTGGGCACCAACCCAACTCAACCATGTCAAGTCCCTTGACTTGACCCAAGTCATATTATCAACACACACACACGGTTTGTAAACATGTGGACGTAGCCCAAGAGCGGTTACCCAACTGTCCTTGACCGTGGACACGGCTATTCGAATAGTTTTACACACTGCAGAGGTTGCACACTATACCCACAAGATCCGGGGAACTTCCGTGTCATCCATGACCCGCGATACCTCAAGTACCCGGGGTAAGCACCCGATCACTACCTTTCCCTAGGCGACACTAACATGGAGTCCACTCGATTGGTAGTAACCCCCGTGCCCAACATTTCACATCATATAGTTGTGGAGCCTCGCTCCCATATTCATCACATACCACAAGCACGGGGTACCAACGGTGTGTTCGGTGCCCTGTGAAAACAGTCATGGCCGCCCTACCTGGCACAACCCCGTCCCGAGAGAGCGCACCAACAACTCTCCCGTCACTAGTAATGCGGGCTCCAAGCTAGTATCCGTCTAGGTAATCAATAATGCCCTTTCCCATATAAGGGTAGAGTGGTTGCGCATGTAAGGTTGGAATAACGGTCGCAACTTCAACCAATCCGTTTTGAAAACAACACACACTTGCCTCGGTAAGCCACTTCGTCATCAAGTGGCTACCCAACTCATCATCTCCCCCGGGCATAAGTGGCACCCGATGGGGTTTTCAAAAAGTCTTTTGAAAACACTTTGTCTCCTTCATCAGGAATATTCCCCTCCCTTTTTGCGTAGCACTACTTTAGCATCCTATCTACTCCCACCGGCATAACCCTCATAAGAAGGTAGGGTCATGCACAATGCAAGTATCAACGAGGAAGTACGGTGGCAAACCATCAAAGTGGTTACCACCTCATCATGATTTCCGTTGCAACAACAATATGGTGCTATATGACATGCATAAAAAGGGTTTCATAGTCATGGTCAAAGGGCTGCTTGCCTGGTTCCTCAGAGTCTTCAAGCCTTCTGGTCCTTCTCCAAGTACTCCATCTACTTCGTCAACTAACGTCGGAAACAATCATAATAAGCAACACACCAAGGCAGGAAATAAAAGTGCTCTAAAAATATGGATTTGACTTTTATTGGATACCTCTGGTCATATGAGGAATGACCAAAGTGATTTCATTGGAAGTGGATCAATGGATATTTCTAAACATTTTGATATGATGGAATCAAGGGGTTTATGAATTTTCAAGAGGTGTACAGAAATATATTTTTGAAAAATGAGCAAAGGCACCCATTTAACAAAGGATGATTTTAGAAGCATCTAGGAATTGGTTTCACTGGATTTGGAGTTGAGATGATTTTCCTATGAATTTGCAAAGTTGGCTATATATAAAGAAATAGACCATTATTTGAGGTGATACAGAAAGTATTAGTAAAAATGTTCAGAAACTAAGTTTTGAACTTATAGATATAGAGGATTTTGAATCAGGGAATTTGGATCACAAATGGGCTCTCTGTGATTTTCTAAAGTTTATCACAGAAATAGGAAAAATAGGATGCGATAAATATTTGTCAAGGAAATGCTTTTGTAAAAATGTTACAATAGCACTATGTGGTAGGGAATGATTTTAGAAACTACTAGAAATTTGAATCATCAAATTTGGAGTTAATTTGAATTATTTATGGGTTTTAGAAACTCACTGGAAAAGAATTAAAAGAAATATATGGCATTACCCTTATCCTGCGCACCGGCGAGAGATAGCCGTGGGCCGGCCCAGCGGCTCGGCCACGCGGACGACAGGCGACATCGAAGGCGTATTTCGCCCGACCCGTCTCCACTTGCCAGCGTGGCCCGGTGGCTGGGCCACTGATGAGCGGGGCCCGCCTGCAGGTCATCTTCTTTGTCTTCCTCCCGCGCGCTCGCCTGGCCGAGGGAGCAGAGAGCCCCGACGACGACTGCCGGCGCTACGGAGCACCTCCGGCGACGCTCTGGCTATGGATGAGCTCGGTGTCGAGCGCCACATCCATTAGTGTATGCCACGGCTGCCGGGGATGGTTGAGGCGACGGCGGCTTGGATGCCGGCGGACGGTGGCGTCGGGAGAGATTGGGCACGGCGCTACGTTGGGTCCTCGAACGAGGGAAAGAGCGTGGGAGCTCCGCCGTGATCAAGGGAGCCTGCTGGCGGAGAGAGGAGAGGGAGAAGAGCTCGGGCTCGGCTAAATTTAGGTGGAGGCCGGCGGCGGCTCTCCAGCCATGGAGGGCTATGGAGGGCGCGGGGAGAGGAGTGATTTGGTCCAGGGGGTCTCTGGGAAGGAGAGAGAGGCAAAGGAGTAGAGAGGAGGCTCGGGGGTGGCCTTAAATAGAAGGGGGCGAGGTGCACAGTGGGGTCGTGCGCCGGCAAGGTCGTAGCCATCGCTGGAGGCCAAGGGAGTGCTTGGCTTCGAGTCGGGGTCTTTCTGGGCGTGGTCTATGGCCAGGGGAAGGGAGAGAAGGAGCGAATGAGCGTCAGGGCAGCGCGCGTGTGAGCATGCCCATTGGAGCTCTCGGGCGGCCATGGTGCGCGTGCGAGCAGGGGCAAGAGAGAGAGAGGAAGAAGGAGGCCGACAGCGTGCCGTGTACTGGACGTCGAGGCGATGTCGGGGGACACGAGGGGGAGGCCCTAGGTGGTCCGGTGGCTCGGGCAGAGAGCGGCTACAGTGCTTGGGCGCATGTAGCGCGCTCCAGAGCGCGTCTTTGGCCGGCATGGCCATTGTTTTGGCAAAGTGGGCGCGGCCTCTAATGTCTGGTAGCGCTAGGGAGAAGTAAACAAGTGGGAAGGGGCATTGGATGCCCTGGAGATCCACTGGAGTGAGGAGGGAGGTGAGAAAGGAGAGGAATGCTGCTGTCCAGGAAGGTAAATGGGGTGTTTCACCCCTCAATCATTGAGCAATGGCCAGGGGGAGGTTACTGGTGGGTAGAAGAGGGTCAGGAGCAGCTGTGGTACAAAGTTGAGCCCATGGAGATTGGTGGAAGAGGTCAAAAGTGGCATTTTGGTAAAGTGCCAGAAGGTGTTTGATAATGGTTTGGACCAGCAGATGATTTCCAACTGCCATGAGACTCCACAGGGTGAAATGACACATATAAATAGGGCCTTCCACCAATTTGGAGCTTATTTGGGCAAAGTTTCCAATGCAACTTTTGTAACCCTAGAAATGAACAGAAATGGATTTTCCAAGATTTAGTCATGCAAATCTATTCTCCTTGATGCACCACTTGGTGTAGTGTCATCATTAGAGGCTCTGAACATGTCCACAAAAGTTGAGATCAAAAGGATAAAGTTGCCAATGTAGAGTTGTTCAAATTTGGTTCTGGACAGGAAGGGTTTTGGGGCACTTTGATCAAGTTAACTTGTTCTCCAACTTGTGCCATTTGGTCTAGATGAATTATTAGACCATTTGAGCATTTTCACAAGGTTTGAGAACATTTGGACATGTTTGGCAATGTAAAGTTGCTCAAACTTTAAAATGGACAGAAATGGTTTTGAGGGGATTTCATGGAGTTATACTATTCTCCATGACATGATACTTGTCAAGATAATCAAACATGTCATATGTGACATGATAGAATTTTCTTGGGATTTTTGGAGAATATTTCCTTTGTAAATATTTCAAAAGCTTGAAATATCCAGAAAGGGTTTTTGAGGGATTTGACCAATATTTTGAACATGACCATGTGTTGAAACTCTTATATATGGACAATATATGTCCACTGAGTTTCTCTAGGTTTTTGTCAAATATTTTTGAAACAATAAAATAATTTTTCCCTATTAAAGACCATTTCTGGCCTTAAGAAAAAGCTTTTAAATAAAATAGGAAAATAACTTTTAAAATTATATTTTTGTGGTTTATGGGTATCCTATATCTAATAGGAGTCAAATATATTTTTGGAAAGATTTTTCATACCCCAAATCAAGTACTTGAAGTGCAAATCTCAATTCAGGGGTTTTTGGAAAACTAGTTTTTGAAAATACTATTTGGCCAAATTATTTTTGTAAGAAACTATTTTTATGTCCTGTACACATGGCATGATCATTGGTCAAGGATTTTGGATCAAGGGGAAGGAGTATAAGGGTTGGAGAATTTATTTGATTTTTAGAGCACTTGCAAACAGCAGTCAAACATTCAATCACAGCAAAGACAAAACGCTCAAAAGTTTTTGTCAAACCACATTTTAGCATGATTTATTGACTTAAGCGTTGTGGAATGAAAATCAGGGTGTGACATGGTGTGGTGGAGTCACAAATCCGTCAAGCGAAACTCAATTTCTTACCAGTTCTTACCCAGCAACAGGCAATTATCGGCAACCGTGGTAGTCAAAACTCTAAAAGCTTGGAAAAAGCGATTGCCATGTGGTGTCAAACGCACAACATAGATGTATGTGGAGCTGTGAAGGCTTATAATATGGTAGCTAAAAAAAGGTCAGCAATAATCAATTTAGAAACATTCTCAAAAAGCATCTCCTACGACTTCTTAGTTACCAAAAGGAGTACTGGAAGAAGAGATGCACAATCCGTTGGATTAAGTTTGGCGACGAAAACTCAAAATTTTTCCAAGCTGTTGCTATGGAACGATTCAGAAGAAACTGCATTGCTACCCTAAAAACTGAAAATGGGTATGCTGTCCAGGATCATGCAGGCAAAGAAGCTATCTTATTCCAAGCCTTCAAACAAAGGCTAGGCTCATGCTCGAAACCTAACATGAAGTTCAACCTATCGTCTTTACTCCGACACCAAGTTGATTTCGATAGCCTCACTACCCCGTTTACACAGCATGAAATTGATGCTATGATTAAGGACATGCCCCCGGACAAAGCACCGGGCCCGGATGGTTTCAACGGAGCCTTTCTGAAAGCATGCTGGCCTATATTTAAAAATGACTTCTACAACTTGTGCAATGAATTTCACAGAGGAGATTTGAATCTTGAAAGCTTAAATTATGGATATATCACCCTGATCCCAAAGAATGCTTCCCAAGAGACGGTCAATGACTTCCGCCCGATCACTTTGCTCAAGTGTTGCCTTAAGTTGATCACAAAACTGCTGGCCAATCGTCTCCAAAAAATCATCTTGCACATCGTCCACCGTAATCAGTACGGGTTCTTACGTGGTCGATCCATACATGACTGCTTGGCGTGGGCCTTTGAGTATATTCACTAGTGTCAAGCCTCGCAAAATGAGATTATCCTGCTGAAATTAGATTTCGCCAAAGCCTTTGACACTATCCAACACTCGGCTATGCTCCACATTATGAAAAAGGTGGGTTTCAATGACAAATGGCTTCAATGGATGCAAGGTATCTTCAAATCTAGCAAATCTTCAGTCCTACTCAATGGTACTCCGGGAAAATCTTTCCAATGCAAATGTGGTGTGCGTCAAGGTGACCCCCTCTCACCTCTGATCTTTGTTATAGCTGCAGACCTCCTTCAATCTGCAATTAACGAGGCACTTCGAAATAATATCCTGGACTTACCAATCCGACGCGACACTAACGGGGATTACCCGGTTATCCAATATGCGGATGACACGCTCATTATCCTGCCAGCCTGCACCCGCCAACTTACCAAGGTTAAGGAAATTCTGGAGGACTACGCCATGTCAGTAGGGCTCAAGATCAACTTCCATAAGTCCACACTTGTGCCAATTAACACGCCTCCTGACAAATGCAAAGAACTGGCTGATTTGTTAGGTTGCACTATGGGGTCCATGCCGTTCACATACCTTGGGCTGCCCCTAGGCACCACTCGCCCGACCGTGCTGGATCTGGCTCCGCTTGTTTGCAAAGCAGAAAGAAACATTACGGCTACTATGTCTCTAATGTCGTACGCGGGGAAACTTGCTCTAATGAATTCGATGGTAACCTCCCTTATCATGTTCACAATGGGCACCATTCGCATCCCACCAAAAATTGTGGCTCAGCTAGACAAGATTAGGAGGCATTGCCTATTGCAAAAACGGACCAAGGATGGGGCTAAGAGTAACTCTCTTGCGGCTTGGAACATGATCTGCATGCCCAAGAAAAGTGGTGGACTGGGTGTTATCAACCTCAAAATACAGAATGATGCCTTGCTGCTTAAATTTCTCCACAAGTATTACAACAAGCATGATATCCCTTGGGTCCATTTAATCTGGGAAACTTACTATGGTGATTCCATCCCTCATGCACATGATTCGTGTGGCTCCTTTTGGTGGAAAGACTTAACACATCTAGTGCCCACATATCGCGGTGTGACACACATAAAAATTGGGAATGGATCTTCTGTGCTATTTTGGAAAGATAATTGGAGCCAGTCCATATATGCTGATAGTTGCCCTAGGGCTTACTCATATGCTCTCTCAGAAGACATCTCGGTCAAACAACTCTTGACATCCACCACCCTGCATGAAAACTTTCAACTCCCACTCTCTATTCAAGCCCGTGATGAGCTGCAATCCATCCAGGTTGAAGTGGCCGAAACCAATCTTACGGAAGATCATGACACCTGGCAGTGTATATGGGCGTCCACACTTTCCAAACATCCTCATACTACAAATTCTACTTCAGAGATGTAACTTCTCATGAAGCCTTCGGTTGGTTGTGGAAAGCAAAATGTACTCCCAAGCTCAAGACATTTGGGTGGTTCCTACTTGTTGATCGTCACAACACCAGAAACATGCTCAAGAGGAGACACTACAACATTGGGACAAACTATGACTGCCTCCTCTGTGACCAACATGTTGAAGAAACGGTGGAACATCTCTTCTTTCACTGCACGTTCAGTCAGAAATGCTGGCAAGATCTTGGTTTCAACTGGACAACGCAGCATGACAGACTTGACATGATCAAACATCAAAAGACCGTGCAGCCTAGAGAGATGTGGATGGATATATTTTTGACATCGGCCTGGAGTCTCTGGAAAGAGAGAAACAACCACCACTTCAGGAAAATCAGGCCGTCAGTCGCTTCCTGGAAATAGAGGTTTAAGTTGGACTTTTCCAATCTTAGATATAGAGTGAAACCTTCCAAACAACATATTGTTGCTGCCATACTTGAATCCATACAGTAGGTACTTTGTAAACTAGGGTGCTTTCTAGTGGTGCCATCACCACCCATGTATGTAACTCACACATGTAATTGTACCCCCTGAGGTTTTGGTAATATATATGCAGTAGGAACCTTTCCTACTGTCTTCACAGTAAAAAAAACGTTGAATAAACGCTCAATAACGGTATTGTGCTGGTCCTAGGCTAGAACGTACTAGAGACGCGAGCCTAGAAATCTAACAAAATCACGGCGCTACACGTAAACAAGGGAGGAGCACATTCTAAATCGTTTTTTTCTTTTTTTTCACTTTTTTGCACTTTTTCCTTTTTTTTCTCCGCAACAATTTTTTTTCGAATATATGGTCTAAAAACTGCCTAGCCAGAAATTTCCAGTCTTAGTTTTTTTTAACTGGAACTATTTTTTTGTAGGGGGCACTGAAGTTGGGGAGTCCGACTTTGGCACAACTTGTACTAGGGCGTGATCTGGAAATCGATAACAGAGGCAAAACTGGACTCGGACTAAGACTAGCGGCGGAGATGAATCTGGTGGAACTCGGACTGGTGGAGGATATATGTAGGGGCGGTGGAACACGGACTGGTGGCGAATCTGTGATGGATGTGGACTCGGATTGGCGTGATGGCGGTGGATATGTGGTGGTGTATATGGACTCGGATTGGCGGCGGATATGCGGTGGATGTATATGGACTCAGATTGGCAACGGATATTTGGTGACGGTATATGGCAGCGGTGATGAAGATGGTGCGACGGCGACGTAAAAAACTATGACAAGAACTCAAAACTCTAAGCTAACTAGACGCTAAGACCAGCAACTCGACACGACGATGTAACCGCAAATTCTACAAAGCAAAACACTAAAAGATTATGCAAAGGCTCAGATTGGTTTGAATATGATGAACTAACCCTAATTTTTTTTGGCTTTTTGTTTTCTGGACTGTGGTATGAAAAACAGACGTGATCTAAGTATGAAAAACTAGAAATTCTCACCGAGCAACCTGGAAATCTGATACCACTTGATAGAGGCAAAGGTGCCCCGTCTTTCGATGAGATGGTGGCTATCGTTTGGTGGAGTAGACTTTGACGATCCGACTACGAACGTGCGAAGACGTCGCGCCATAGCAATCACTAAACCAACTCTGGGAGGTTATTGACCACGCCAAAGCACGATCAACCTGACCACGAGGGTCTATTCCTGCAGGCAAACAAAGAACAAGCAAGATACTAAGATTGCAATCTGGATATTGCGGATATAATATGAAAGCTTTATTGATGAAAGTGCGGTTCTATGACGTCTTGGTCTGGTCGTTGAACACAAACGAAGTACGCGAGTTGCATCTATGGCGAACTTTAATCTAAACAAAACTCAAAGCCTAAACGGTGCCTTAAGGGCTGTATTTGTAGGGAGAAAGAGAGGGAATTTCGTCCCCCCTTGGCAAGGTGGGACTAAAACACCTCCTAAGTCGTTTCCCCTAAAATACGGACTCTAAAAAATAGCCTATACACTGGTACACATCGGTGCTATACAAACGGTTTTTAACCCCTTTACGCGATGGCATTTGGAACCGTCACCAAGTGAGTGTGGGCGATAGGGGGGTCCTTCCCACACGACCCAGAAACCGTCGGGGATAGGCCCTCCTGGCACACAGGCCGGGGAAAAATGAGCTCATGTGCGATGGGCGAGGAATCGAAACCCAATTGTTTCCGTTCGTATGTACATCCCACATGGTGAATCCTAGAAAAAAAAATTCGTTCGTATGTATATCACACACAGTCAATCCAAGGAGTATGTTTCCATTCTTATGTATATCCCACACAGTCAATCCAGGGAAAACGTTTCCGTTCATATGTACTTCCCACACAGTCAATCCAGGGAAAACGTTTTCGTTCGTATGTACATCCCATACAGTCAATCCAGGGAAAACGTTTACGTTCGTATGTACATCCCACACAGGTTTATGTATAGGCTTGTCTATGATAGGTGTAACTATCACACATGCTCTGCCTTGGTTAACCATTTGCTTTTATCAACTACATCACACACGATTTGATGAAGAAAGTTGTGTGGCATTGGGCTATCCATCACAAGCGCTTTTACTTCCAGAACCGTTTGCAAAGTTCCATGATCCATTTAGCAGGTTTATTAGTTTACAATTAATGATTCCAGTATTACACAAATTCACATTTCATATCGAAAAGTTGTTTGCCAATTTCATGTCAGGCACATAGATATATTTTAACATCAGAGTATGATAGCTACCGGAAAACCGCACAGTACAACATATAGATAGTTCAACTTCATAAGAACAATATTGGAACAATATATTCATTTCCCTAATTGAGATCATCCAGACTTGCCTTATCCACCTCTGCTTTCAGTTCAGTAAGAACCTGTTTTGCACTGGCCAACTGGGAAAGTGCCCCCTCCTTCGCCAACATCTTAGCAAAGTCTAATTTAAAAAATCTGAGCTCATTCTCCACCTTCCTCTTTTTATCCCGCATCTTCAAATATTCTTCAGCATTGACAACACTTTCTCTAAGCCTACCTCTATTCTCTTCCTGATACATGCTCCAGAGCTTTGCTAGGCACACCTTCAGAGACTATGGCCACTCTTGATCAACCCACTCCAAGTAAGAACACTTTCGTTCATCCTATAATAATTAAAACTAGATCAGTAACAATTGTAGGGGAAATGGGTTTATAGCAACATAGAAAATCACCAATACTTATTTTGAAAACTGAAGAAACAGGTTAATTATGACATATCTTCTCAAAAAGATCAATGTGAAAATGAATTAATTGCTACTGAGACAACAACCAAATTCTGAAACATTAGAAGCTATAATTAAATACAACGCTACAAGTTCTTACTCATGTACTATAAATAACAAATTGAACATTTTTAGAGGAAGGTAAATATAACTGCAATAGCATAGCGACAGTGTTTGGTTGACAGCAAATTGATACTAACAGGTGTGTACATGCACAAATTTAGTAACATAGAACTAATAGCACTAAGGCCGTCCACTATGTATGCCAACACCGGCGTAAAGAAAACTATTGCTACATCTCGCACCGGTGCCCTACACTGGCGAGTCGATGCAGCGGAAAAAAATCAGGGACCCAAACTCCGGAGCACCTAGTTGCTCCGACGCCCAGTTCCTTCGTGCCATAAAGATTTAGTATTTTACTGCTTGGCTACTCAGATGTGTGGACAAGTTGGCTCCACAAACTGTTGAAGCGGTGGCAAATAACTTTCTAATGGCATTGCTGATGAGATGGCGACATTTTTAGATACTAGGTACAAACTGTGACACTATCTTAGGATTCGTTTGGTTGAAGGTGTGGTATGAATGGATTGGGACCGGCACAGTGTCTGAATCACATCTAACAAATGGTTTGTAACAACAAAAGAGGTTCTAACCTTCTCTGCACATGCCAGAAGCTTCCTCCCACTGTCCACAGATTTAAACGCAACTAGCTTCATGCATGGAGATTGATGGTGACAACGAGCAGACAGATCTTCAGCCACCCCTCTCCATTTGTTGCAACTGATGGTCCTAGGGAACTACAAGAGGAAGAAATGACTCAAATCAACCGCCGGGTAAAATCCTTCATTCCAAGTCATAGCCCGAGAGAGAGAAGAGAGGCATACCTGGGTGGTGAAGAAGTCATCATAGGAGGAGGAACCGCTGGAGAGGTCTTTGAAGAAGACCATGGCGACCCCGGCAGTAGGATGCGAGACGGCAAGAGCGAGGAAGCGAGCCAGGAAGCGGCTATAGCTAAGGAAGGAAGGAAGGAAGGAAGGGGGAAACAGAGGAAATGTGACTTGTGGTCGGGGAGAAAAGGGGATGGGGAAGGGGGTAGATATTTCGGCAGTAGGCCAAAATATTTGAAATGTGGAGGGAAACTTTGCGCGCAGTGCCACCGGACACCATTCACTTTGAACGATAGTGTGCATCGCAAACAATTCTTTTGCTTTACGTGCATGGGATGAGTTGGATAATTCAAATTTTGATGGAAATTTCCCCGGGTACGTCATTGCATAATTTAACATCGCTTGCTAATTTGGGCACACAAAAGAGCATATAGCACACAGATCAGACTTACTGAATCGAGCAATTTTAGTAATTAAACAGAGCCAGTTGACCTAAACATTGCTCTAACAAAATACCAGCATTAAAAACAAAGCCTAAGTACGCATAATTTTAACAAATCCACCGCCGCGCCGGCCTACGCATCGTCGGTGTGAGATGAGACGTCGATGACTTGTCCTGGCGACATGCCGCCTTTGGTGGACTCCGTGTCCCCCCTTCTGAAGTCGACCGCATCCGCGTCCTCATCCTCATCCTCGGCGCCGCCCTCAAGGTTGTAATACTCGTAGTAGTGGCTAATCCAGAGCTCATGTTGGTACTCCACCGCCGATTCCTCGACGGACAAACTCTTGTCTACCTCGACTTGGGCCACGCGCAACTCCTCTGCCCGGCGCTCCTCGCTCTCTGCCGCCTCCTGCATCTCCAGCTCCCGCTCGGCGACCTCATGAGGAAGCACATGCTCCATGGCCACCGCCGCCTTTTCGGACGTGGCTTGCATGCTGGATTCCGAGGTGGCCTGGAATATCTTGGCGTGGATGGCCTCGACCTGGGCCAGGGCGACATCAGCGGCAAGGACGGCAGCTCGAGCGCTCTCGGCATTTGCAGCCGCCATCACAGCAGCAGCTGCAACCGTCTTGGCTACTGCAGCTGCCCTGTCGGCTGCCTCAGACTCCATCTCAGCGAAAGTGACCGCGCTCAATGCAGATGCGGCAGCACTCTCGACATTGGCGGTGGCACTCTCGGCGCAGGCGATGATGCTCGGGGGGACGCGGCCATCGTACGGGCCTTCACGAAGCGTTTCCACGGTGTCATCTTTTCAAG
This sequence comes from Triticum timopheevii, assembly GCA_963921465.1. Lineage (NCBI taxonomy): Eukaryota > Viridiplantae > Streptophyta > Magnoliopsida > Poales > Poaceae > Triticum > Triticum timopheevii. The sequence continues at coordinate 203,642,920 of OY997270.1, forward strand.
AAGGGGGTGCAGGAATAGGGATCAGGATTTGTGGATTCGGGAGTGATACGTCTCCAACTTATCTATAATATTTGATTCTTCCATGTTATTATATTACCCGTTTTGGATGTTTATGGGCTTTACTATACACTTTTATATCATTTTTGGGACTAACCTATTAGCCAGAGGCCCAGCCCAAATTGCTATTTTTTTCTATTTCAGTGTTTCAAAGAAAAGGAATATCAAACGGAGTCCAAACGGAATGAAACCTTCAAGAGAGTTATTTTTGGAACAAACGCAGTCCAGGAGACTTGGAGTGGACGTCAAGAAGCTATCGAGGAGGCCACGAGGCAGGGAGGCGCGCCCTAGGGGGGTGGGCACGCCCCCCACCCTCGTGGGGACCTTGTGGCTCCCCTGACCGACTTCCTTCGCCTATATATACTTGCATACCCTGAAAACATCAATGAGCACCATGAAACCCTATTTCCACCACCGAAACCTTATGTACCAGTGAGATCCCATCTTGGAGCCTTTTCCGGCGCTCCGCCGGAGGGGGAATCGATCACGGAGGGCTTCTACATCAACACCATAGCCTGTCCGATGAGTTGTGAGTAGTTTACCACAGACCTTCGGGTCCATAGTTATTAGCTAGATGGCTTCTTCTCTCTCTTTGAATCTCAATACAAAGTTCTCCCCGATCTTCTTGTAGATCAATTCGATGTAACTCTTTTTGCGGTGTGTTTGTCAAGATCCGATGAATTGTGGGTTTATGATCAAGTTTATCTAAGAGAAATATTTGAATCTCCTCTAAATTCGTTTATGTATGATTGGTTATCTTTGCAAGTCTCTTCGAATTATCAGTTTGGTTTGGCCTACTAAATTGATCTTTCTTGCAATGGGAGAAGTGCTTAGCTTTGGGTTCAATCTTGTAGTGTCCTTTCCCAGTGATAGCAGGGGCAGCAAGGCACGTATTGTACTGTTGCCATCGAGGATAAAAAGATGGGGTCTATATCATATTGCTTGAGTTTATCCCTCTACATCATGTCATCTTACCTAATGCGTTACTCTGTTCTTATGAACTTAATACTCTAGATGCATGCTGGATAGCGGTCGATGTGTGGAGTAATAGTAGTAGATGCAGAATCGTTTTGATCTACTTGTCGCGAACGTGATGCTATATACATGATCATTCCTAGATATTCTCATAACTATGCACTTTTCCATCAATTGCTCGACAGTAATTTGTTCACCCACCGTAATACTTATGCTATCTTGAGAGAAGCCACTAGTGAAACCTATGCCCCCTGGGTCTATTTTCCATCATATAAGTTTCCGATCTACTTTATTTTGCAATATTTACTTTTCAATCTATATCATAAAAATACCAAAAATATTTATCTTATTATTATCTCTATCAGATCTCACTTTCTCAAATGGTCATGAAGGGATTGACAACCCCTTTATCGCGTTGGTTGCGAGGTTCTTGTTTGTTTGTGTAGGTAAGAGGGACTTGCGTGTAGCCTCCTACTGGATTGATACCTTGGTTCTCAAAAACTAAGGGAAATACTTACGCTAGTTTGCTGCATCACCCTTTCCTCTTCAAGGGAAGACCAACGCAGTGCTCAAGAGGTAGCAAGAAGGATTTTTGGCGCCGTTGCCGGGGAGGTCTTGGCTCAAGTCAAGACATACCAGGTACCCATCACAAACTCTTCTCCTTGCATTACATTATTTGCCATTTGCCTCTCGTTTTCCTCTCCCCCACTTCACCCTTGCCATTTTATTCGCCCTCTCTTTCCTGTTCGCCTCTTTTTTGCTTGCTTCTTGTTTGCCTGTTTGTCCTGATGGCCTTGCCTAAAAACGTTGATCCTCACCTTAGAAGGTTGGAAGAAATCGAAAACAACGTTAGAAGCTTTATGGCTTTACAATTTGAGCATAATAATTTCTTTAGAAACGAGCTTAAAGAACAAAAAAGCTTTATGGAATACATGAATAAAGAGCTTGATGATATGTCTAAGGAATTTTATGGTTTGAACTCTCAGTTTGCTCGTCTTGAAAAATCAATAGCCCAAATTTCTGATAAGCAGGCCACCTTAGTTAATAAGATGGCCGTCAAACCAGAAGGGTTAGAGGGAAATAATGATGAAGATCTAAAAGTGATTGATGTGTTCCCTATTAAATGTTTGTTTTGCAATATGAATCTTGTTAATGATGGGACTGGAGATGAGTCAACTTTAGTTAAAAGGCGTCCCAATGATTCGGAGTTTTTAGATCTTGATGCAAAATTTGGTAAAAGTGGGATTGGAGAGGTAAAACTTTACATAGCAATGAACCCACTATTTTGGATTTCAAGGAATTTAATTATGATAATTGTTCTTTAATAGATTGTATTTCCTTGTTGCAATCCGTGTTAAATTCTCCTCATGCTTATAGTCAAAATAAAGCTTTTACCAAACATATTGTTGATGCTTTAATGCAATCTTATGAAGAAAAACTTGAATTGGAAGTTTCTATCCCTAGAAAACTTTATGATGAGTGGGAACCTACTATTAAAAATAAAATTAAAGATTATGAATGCTATGCTTTGTGTGATTTGGGTGTTAGTGTTTCCACGATTCCAAAAACTTTGTGTGATGTGCTAGGTTTTCGTGATTTTGATGATTGCTCTTTAAACTTGCACCTTGCGGATTCCACTACTAAGAAACCTATGGGAAGGATTAATGATGTTCTTATTGTTGCAAATAGGAATTATGTGCCCATAGATTTTATTGTTCTTGATATAGATTGCACTCTTTCATGTCCTATTATTCTTGGTAGACCTTTCCTTAGAACGATTGGTGCAATTATTCATATGAAGGAAGGAAATATTAGATTCCAATTTCCATTAAGGAAAGGCATGGAACACTTTCCTAGGAAGAAAATCAAACTACCTTATGAATCTATTATGAGAGCCACTTATGAATTGAGTACCAAAGATGGCAATACTTAGATCTATTCTCGCTTTTATGCCTAGCTACGGCGTTAAACGATAGCGCTTGTTGGGAGGCAACCCAATTTTATTTTTGTTCCTTACTTTTTGCTCCTGTTTAGTATTAAATAATTCATCTAGCCTCTGTTTATATATGGTTTTATGTTTTAATTAGTGTTTGTGCCAAGTACAACCTAATGGATCATCTTTGGTGATAGTTAATTTGATCTTGCTGAAAAATAGAAACATTTGCACGCACGAGAATAATTTCAATAAATCACAGAACATGATTTTTAGTTGATTCCATTTGCAGTATATCAATAGACAAATTGCCTAGGACTTTCTATTTTGGTAGGATTTTTAGAGTTCCAGAAATATTTGAAAGTTACAGATTGCTACAGACTGTTCTGTTTTTGATAGATTCTGTTTTTCGTGTGTTGTTTGCTTATTTTGATGAATCTATGGCTAGTATCGGGGGGTATGAACCATAGAGAAGTTGGAATACAGTGGGTTTAACACCAATACAAATAAAGAATGAGTTCATTACAGTACCTTAAAGTGGTGGTTTGCTTTCTTGCACTAACGGAGCTCATGAGATTTTCTGTTCAGTTTTGTATTGTGAAGTTTTCAAGTTTTGGGTAAAGATTTGATGGATTATGGAATAAGGAGTGGCAAGAGCCTAAGCTTGGGGATGCCCCGGAAGGCATCCCCTCTTTCGTCTTCGTCCATCGGTAACTTTACTTGGAGCTATATTTTTATTCACCACATGATATGTGTTTTGCTTGGAGCGTCTTGTATGATGTGAGTCTTTGCTTTTTAGTTTACCACAATCATCCTTGCTGTACACACCTTTTGGGAGAGACACACAAGAATCAGAATTTATTAGAATACTCTATGTGCTTCACTTATATCTTTTGAGCTAGACAATTTTGCTCCAGTGCTTCACTTATATATTTTTAGAGCACGGCGGTGGTTTTATTTTGTAGAAATTACTGATCTCTCATGATTCACTTATATTATTTTGAGAGTCTTTTAGAACAGCATGGTATTTGCTTTGGTTATAAAATTAGTCCTAATATGATGGGCATCCAAGTTTGGTATAATAAAAACTATCATACAGAGTGCATTGAATTCTATGATTAATTTGATGCTTGATGATTGTTTTGAGATATGAGGATGGTAATATTAGAGTCATTCTAGTTGGGCAGTTGTGAATTTGAGGAATACTTGTGTTAAAAGTTTGTGATTCCCGTAGCATGCACGTATGGTGAACCGTTATGTGATGAAGTTGGAGCATGATTTATTTATTGATTGTCTTCCTTATGTGTGGAGGTCGGGATCGCGCGATGGTAACTCCTACCAACCCTTCCCCTAGGAGCATGTGTGTAGTACTTTGTTTTGATAACTTGTAGATTTTTGCAATAACTATATGAGTTCTTCATGACTAATGTTGATTCCATGGATTATATGCACTCTCACCCTTCCACCTGTGCTAGCCTCTCTTGTGTCGCGCAAATTTCGCCGATATCATACACCCACCATATACCTTCCTCAAAACAACCACCATACCTACCTATTATGGCATTACCATAGCCATTCCTAGATATATTGCCATGCAACTTTCCACCGTTCCGTTTATTATGACACGCATCATCATTGTCATATTGCTTTTGCATGATCATGTAGTTAACATCATATTTGTGGCAAATCCACCTTATAATTCTTTCATACATGTCACTCTTGATTCATTGCATATCCCGGTACACCGCCGGAGGCATTCACATAGAGTCATATTTTCTTCTAAGTATTGAGTTGTAATTCTTGAGTTGTAAGTAAATAGAAGTGTGATGATCTTCATTATTAGAGCATTATCCCAAGTGAGGAAACGATGATGGAGACTATGATTCCCCCACAAGTCGGGATGAGACTCCAGACTTTATAAAAAATAAAAGAGGCCAAATAAGCCCAAATAAAAAAAAGAGGCCAAAGAATCCCACCAAAATAAAAAAATGAGATAAAAAGATAGAAGGGACAATGTCACTATCCTTTTTCCACACTTGTGCTTCAAAGTAGCACCATGATCTTCATGATAGAGAGTCTCCTATGTTGTCACCTTCATATTCTAGTGGGAATTTTTCATTATAGAACTTGGCTTGTATATTCCAGTGATGGGCTTCCTCAAATTGCCTTAGGTCTTCGTGAGCAAGCAAGTTGGATGCATACCCACTTAGTTTCTTTTTGAGGTTTCATACACTTACAACTCTAGTGCATCCGTTGCATGGCAATCCCTACTCACTCACATTGATATCTATTAATGGGCATCTCCATAGCCCGTTGATACGCCTAGTTTGTGTGAGACTATCTTCTCCTTTTTTATCTTCTCCACAACCATCATCCTATTCCCATATAGTGCTATGTCCATGGCTCACGCTCATGTATTGCATGAAGATTGAAAAGGTTTGAGAATACTAAAGTATGAAACAATTTCTTGGCTAAAACCGGGGTTGTGCATGATTTAAATATTTAGTGTGATGAAGATAGAGCATAGCCAGACTATATGATTTTGTAGGGATAACTTTCTTTGGCCATGTTATTTTGAGAAGACATGATTACTTTATTAGTATGCTTGAAGTATTATTACTCTTATGTCAATATGAACTTTTATCTTCAATCATTTGGATCTGAACATTCATGCCACAATATAGAAAATTACATTGAGAAATATGCTAGGTAGCATTCGACATCAAAAAATCTGTTTTTTTTTTCATTTACGTACTCGAGGACGAGCATGTATTAAGCTTGGGCATGCTTGTTACATCTCCAACGTATCTATAATTTTTGATTGTTCCATGCTATTATATTACCCGTTTTGGATGTTTATGGGCTTTACTATACACTTTTATATCATTTTTGGGACTAACCTATTAATCGGAGGCCCAGCCCAAATTGCTGTTTTTTTGCCTATTTCAGTGTTTCGAAGAAAAGGAATATCAAACGGACTCCAAACGGAATGAAACCTTCGGGAGAGTTATTTTTGGAACAAACGCAATCTAGGAGACTTGGAGTGGACGTCAAGAAGCAATCAAGGAGGCCACAAGGCAGGGAGACGTGCCCTAGGGGGGTGGGCGCGCCCACCACCCTCGTGGGTGCCTCGTGGCTCCCCTGACCGACTTCCTTCACCTATATATACTTGCATACCCTGAAAACATCAATGAGCACCACAAAACCCTATTTCCACCGCCGAAACCTTTTATACCCGTGAGATCCCATCTTGGAGCCTTTTCCGGCGCTCCGTCGGAGGGGGGATCGATCACGGAGGGCTTCTACATCAACACCATAGCCTCTCCGATGAGTTGTGAGTAGTTTACCACAAACCTTCGGGTCCATAGTTATTAGCTAGATTGCTTCTTCTCTCTCTTTGAATCTCAATACAAAGTTCTCCTTGATCTTCTTGGAGATCTATTTGATGTAACTCTTTTTGCGGTGTGTTTGTCGAGATCCGATGAATTGTGGGTTTATGATCAAGTTTATCTATGAGAAATATTTGAATCTCCTCTGAATTATTTTATGTATGATTGGTTATCTTTGCAAGTCTCTTAGAATTATCAGTTTGGTTTGGCCTACTAGATTGATCTTTCTTGCAATGGGAGAAGTGCTTAGCTTTGGTTTCAATCTTGTGGTGTCCTTTCCCAGTGACAGCAGGGGCAGCAAGGCATGTATTGTATTGTTGCCATCGAGGATAAAAAGATGGGGTTTATATCATATTGCTTGAGTTTATCCCTCTACATCATGTCATCTTGCCTAATGTGGTACTCTGTTCTTATGAACTTAATACTCTAGATGCATGCTTGATAGCGGTCGATGTGTGGAGTAATAGTAGTAGATGCAGAATCGTTTCGATCTACTTGTCGCAGACGTGATGCCTATATACATGATCATGCCTAGATATTCTCATAACTATGCACTTTTCTATCAATTGATCGACATTAATTTGTTCACCCACCGTAATACTTATGCTATCTTGAGAGAAGCCACTACTAAAACCTACGGCCCCCGGGTCTATTTTCCATCATATAAGTTTCCGGTCTACTTTATTTTGCAATCTTTACTTTTCAATCTATATCATAAAAATACCAAAAATATTTATCTTATTATTATCTCTATCAGATCTCACTTTCACAAGTGGCCGTGAAGGGATTGATAACCCCTTTATCGCGTTGGTTGCCAGGTTCTTGTTTGTTTGTGTAGGTACGAGGGACTTGCGTGTAGCCTCCTACTGGATTGATACCTTGATTCTCAAAAACTGAGGGAAATACTTACGCTAATTTGCTGCATCACCCTTTCCTCTTCAAGGGAAAACCAACGCAGTGCTCAAGAGGTAGGAGGGAGTTGCCTGCACTAGAGCAGACGAGCCGGTAAAGCTTAAGGAGGAAGACTTAAATAGACCCCAAATATTTCATCGCAAACGATTCCTACAAAACAATTGTGTGTGATGTTGTAGATATTTTGATGTAGGGTATAACCCTAGAGGTCGATCTTTCATGTTTGGAGAGGATCCCTACAAGGCACACGAAGAACGCGAGGAGGGGAACGAGAGAAAAACACTCAACCAACAAGAATAAAAGTCACACATATGCTAGATCATCGAAACACATGGATAGATACAAGATCCAAGTCCAACAAAGGACGATACAAAGGGTAACCGATTCTTCTCCGTGAGGAGGTCTTGATGATGGTCTTCTCCAGATGGAGGTCTTCAATCCAGGTGGATCTTCTCCGAAGAGGTGTCGGTCCCTCATGGGGAGTAGATCCGGATGGATGAGTGAGGCTCTATCTCACAAATGAGCTAAATCAACGCTAACCCTAGCTAGGAGGTGGGAGAGGTCTATTTATAGTCATAGTGCAAATGAGGGGCGAAGTGAAGGGGTACAAGGGCATCAGCCCGAAACTAGACGCAGCCAGGGTCCGGACGTCCGTGAGGCGCCAGTCGTCTGGAGGCTCGTGGGGTCCCGAACGTCCGTGGGTCTTCGGATGTCCGCAGATTCCGTTCTATGGTCACTGGCATGGTCGTCCAGACTTCTTTCGGTTTTCGTAATTTCTGTTCTGTTGGCGGAGTGTTGGACGTCCGAAGGGGCTCGGTCGTCCGGAGCCTGGGAGTGGCCGCACGTCCGGGCTGGGCCGGTCATCCGGAGCCTGTAGCTCTGGCAGGCCTCTCTTCCCTTGGTTGTAGCGATCTCCAGGGGTCGGACGTCCGGGCTGGGCTGGTCGTCCAGAGCCTGTAGCTTCCAAAGCAGCTCTTCTTCTTGTCCTTCACGCTTGGTGTCCTCACCTTCTTGTCCATTGAATGTAGCTGGTCCGTGGCTCCCTTCCAAGCACCTGATCACACATAGAATCTCTGTAATAGGTAGTAGCCATGTCTCGTGAGTAGGGAGAGGGAGTTCGAAGAGGAGCGAGTTCACCTTATCTTCGATAGCCTTTGCTCGAGCTCTTGTCATGGGTCCAAGTGGTGTCGAGGGAGATGTAGCTACGTCCACGGGGATGAGCGAGGGATGCTCCGCATTATCTCCCCCCCACTTGGGCAAGATCCGATCTCGGATCGAAAGTTTCATCACCATGGTATGGCGAGAGGTCTAAGACGTTGAAGATGTCACTCACGTTGTACTTGTCTCGTGGGAGGTCGATCTTGTGGGCGGAGCCGCCCTCCCCCTCCTATAAAGCGCACCCCGGGACCCCCTGGATCCCGTTTTCGCCGCCGCCTCGAGCCGCATCGCCTCACCGCCGCCGCCCCGATGAGATCCGCCGCCGCCGCCATCTCCTCGCTTCCCCGCGCCGCAGCCGTCACCTTCGTGCCGCCCCGACGCGGTTGCCTCGCGCCGTCGCCGCGCGGCCCACGTCGCGCCTCGCCGGAGCTGCCGCCCTGTCTCGCCGGAGTTCGCCACTTCACCGGAAACTGCCGCCGCCGGTTTAAATTCTTGAACCGGTATAAACCGCAAACCACCCCGGTTATTTTTTTCGTTTTCGGTTTTTATCGTTAGATCATTTTTTTAATTTGGTTTAGTTATATAGCGAAGCTCACTAGTTAAACCTCTGTAGTGGACGAATTCGTCGCTTATGCTTCTGTAGCGAACGTTCGTTTGATAGGATTTTTCTTTTTTTTGTTATTTTCGGCCAGGGACTCATCTGTGAGTATTTTATTTACAGTTTAGTCCCTGATCTTCTTTTTAGCACAACTTCTTGCTCGTTTATCCAAATCCAACGAAACCAACGCCCACTTCTTCGTTATGATCTCCACTATCCAGTAAAACAACTTAAACCTGTTTTTGAAAGTTTAAAATCTGAGTTTCAAACAGTTTTGTATTTGAACTTCGTCTGATCATAACTTGAGCTTTATAACTCCGATTTGAGTGATTCTTTTTGCAACTCGAAGCTCTTGACCTAAACTTTCTGATAAGGCCAAATTCACATAATTTTGGTACTGTTAGGAATTGTTTTATGCTGCAAGAGTTATTTGTTTGGTTTTGATGTTTTCCTAGTTGTTCTCTTCGTTCTTTCCGATCTTTTGAGTGATTGCTTATGTGTGGTTACTATTGCTTGCTCACGATAGATTGACCGGAGTGTGATGAATAGAACTATCAAGAGTTGAGTGCGAATCATCTTCATCAACATTGCAGGCAAGTAACACTTTGATCATACCTTTTCTACTTCCCAGTTTTATGCATTAGATCAATCCTCAAACATTGCATGATTAGGATCTAATTAAATTGTGGGTTATGGGAAGTAGATGAGGTAGTACCTATTACCTGTTTTATTATCAAACCTTTGGGAGTTACTTCTACGTTTGCTTATTATGCCATGCTATGCTAGTAAACGTGGATTGAGTGAGTGTATCCATGACATATGTGAGTTTGTTAATTTAATGGTTTATTTAAGGTGGCAACTTAAACACACATCTGGGTGGATTGAGGCACCTGGTTTCCAGGACTTGCCTGTTTTTCTTCAAACCGCCACCCAGGCTCAAAGGGATCATAAGATTATTCATGCTATAAACTTCCGTGTGCAGCCACATGCTATTATGGGATCTAGCATAGTTGACTAAGTCATGCGAACTATTACAGGGTAGACTAGCAGATGTAGGGGATGTAGGTTGGTATTGTCTACCCTCTACATAAGGTGCAAGCGCTTCTGAAAGACTATGTCTCAGTCATCCGTTTCTCAAACACCATGTAGTGCGAGAAACCAAACGGAGGAGATCGAGTCATGTGGGGAAAAGTGCGCAAACCTCTGCAGAGTGTATAAACTAATGATGGTTAGCCGTGTCCTCGGTTATGGACATCTTGAGTATCTAGTACTTGGATATCATGTGAATCTCATCATGTTACTTGTAATTAATATTGTTGGGATTTTAATGAGTACTTTTAATTGGGATTGAGAATGCTGTCAACCATTCTCAATGTTTAACAACCACCATGATAGTTAAATAAATTTATTCCTTTGTAGTAGGGAAAAAATTGGCTTTTCGCAAAAACATTATAACCATAAAGCCTCCACCAGCCAAATATGCATGTAGTGATAGCCTTTATTCAACATTTGCTCTATGGTGTGAATTTGCCAGTACATTCAATGTACTGACCCTTTGTGGCTGCAACGTCTCATGTTGCAGGATCTTACGATGAGTAAGTGATACGTTAGGGTTACGATTTACTATACTCAACTTTGCCGTTGGTGTTGATGGGAATCCACAACCTTGTTACTTCCGCTATTTGGATTGAGGTAATAGTATTTACGCTACTTTATACATGTGATTTACCTCTGTTATAAATCCTCGAGTACTGTGTGTGTCAGCATACCGATCCAGGGATGACACTTAAGCACAGAGACTTGACCGTTTGAGGTTGGGTCGCTACAGGATGGTATCAGAGCAAATGTTGACTGTAGGACGTGACCCTAGAAAACTGGCAAGCCCATAGGAAAGATTTTTCTCTACAACTTTCTTTTCAAAAGAATCTTTTATCTCTCTTATCTTCTGAGCTTATTCAAATATTTCCTTTTAGAGAGACCATACCCCTTTCCCCTTTTGACCACTCGAAGATTCGACCGATGAGACCACTCCAAGAAGGACCAGATATCAGACAACTAAGACCATTCGGAATGAAGAGGTTTTTACCGAGCATTATAATGATGGAAACTACGACGGATAAAAGACTTCGAAGACTAGGAGAATATGAAGAATTTCCAGATTTTTATGACCTAGGAAGGCTACCTTTATGGAACTTGGCAGACTATGGAAGCTGTCAATACCCGAGATCAAGGTGTGCTGGAGAAAGACCGGAACATGGAGCGTTAGAACTCAAAGGTTTTGTCAAGAAAGCCCCAAGGCAGGAGATATCAATTATGAAATGATAGCTCATGGCAGTAACATGGGCATAAACACAGTTATCCATGATGTTATTGCCCGATTATACTATTATCACCGGGCTGAGTTAAGCATGCAGATGCATGGAAGGATTGGATGGTAGAAGGCTGAAGGAGCATCTGTCAGCAAAGGATGCAGTTTTAACCTTAGCCGGTGTATGACCAGGATCTGGAGAATTACCTCAGGAGTTTTAAGATGGATCCGCATGAAGCCGTATTTCACAAGTAAGCAGTTCGCGAAGAACTCAGGAAACTAGAAGCTGAAAGTAGCCAAGATGGAGGAGTAAGACCTCGAGATACCGGAGATTAGACAGGAGTTGAAGGATAGAAGGACATGGTTCATGTCAAGGAGGTTGAAACCCAGAAGTTTGGAATGCAACTCCAGAATAATAAAGGACGTCACGAGAGGCTTTGCGTCAACAGAGATGATCTGGCAAAAGAACTTGAGAAGGACAAGCATGATCTGACGAAGCCCTCGGAGACATGAATAAGACTTGATGAGTTTGCGACGTTAAAGATTTATTGACCTTTAGAAGACCCAACCCCGTTGTACCCGCGTTAGATGCGACGATTGTGAGCTGTCATTTGTTTGTTGTTTTTCCTACAGCCACAATAAAACCTATCTTTTCAAAACTATTGTTTGTACTGTGTGCATCCCTCTCGATCTCTCTTATCCCACCCCAAACCCATGGACCCCATAGAGGATGAATGGAGGTGAGCTTATATTTTCTGGACCGATGAGTCAAATTTGAGACGGACCGATGGATTCAGGACATAGAGGATCACATGAAGAATAACCCTGTAGTCGGAAATGATATGACCCAGCATGCCCTTCAGAGTTTTGAAAGAGGTGCTGCTACTTGGTGGAGGATGTACCAAACCATCAATGGATGGCAAAGAGTAACCACTTGGAAGGAATTTAAGTTGACTTTGCTAAAGTCTTGGTTGGTGTCCCAGAAATTGAAGCCTTATGGAAAGGATATGAAGAAACCTTATGCATACAAGCTTTGTGGAGAAATAGGACACAACCATAAATAAAACAAGGACGTATACCCTCATAAGCGGGGGATTACCAAAGGAGTTAGCCGAGGATTTTTCAGGGAACTTCGGTTGGAGATCGTTCCCAAAGGTTTTGTTGCAACAATGGAAGTTCAGTCTACATTGTTGGGAAAGATTCGTGAAGCTCGGAAGTATGGCAAAGAGATTGCTGAGATAAAAGAGAGGATGAGCAAAGGAAAGACCAAAGGTTTTCGTAAGGATGAGCACGACATATTATGGTTCGAGGACTGTGTATATTCCCAATAATGCGAAGATCAGGAAGTAAATACTTTAGGAGGCTCATGACTCACCATACTCGATTCACCCTGGAAACACCAAGATGTATTTGGATTTGAAGGAGTGTTTCAGGTGGACTGGTATGAAGAAGGATATCGTGGAGTATGTAGTCGTAGGTGATGTATGCCAGAGAGAGTAAAAAAATCAAAGCATCAGAAGCCAGCAGGATTAATACAGCCTATGCCGATACCTGAATGGAAGCAGGATAAGCTTGGCATGGATTTCATTACCGGATTTTCCCAGAACCCGAACAGCATATGATTCTATGTAGGTAGTAGTTGATTCGCTTGACCAAAGTGGCTCACTTTATCCCGGTGAAAACCACCTATACAAGTGCGAAGTTGGCCAAGATATATTTGACCAGGATCGTATGTCTGCATGGAGTTCTGAGGACCATCGTATCAGATAGAGGAACACAGTTTACCTCAAAGTTTTGAAATCAGCTGCACCACACTTTGGGTACTAGGCTAGAGTTCAGTACAGCCTTTCATCCGCAGACAGATGGATAGACCGAGAGAGTCAATCAGATTCTGGAGGACACGTTGAGAACATGTGCGCTAAATTATGGATCTAGTAGGGATGATAATCTACCTTACGCTAAGTTCTCATACAACAATAGTTACCAAGCCAGTTTGAAGATGGCCCCTTTTAAAGCTTTGTATGGGAGAAGGAGCCAGACACCATTGATGTGGGATGAAGTTGGAGACCATCAATTGTTTGGATCAAATGTGATCAAGGATTCAAAAGAGAATGTTTAGTTGCTTCGAGATAGACTGGAGGTAGCTCAGTCCTGGCAGAAGAGTTATGCAGACTAAAAAAATGCAAGGAGGAAGTCTATGAAATTGGAGATAGAGCATGTCTTCGTGTGTCCCCTCTGCGAGGAGTCAAACAATCTGGAGTTAAGAGAAAGTTAGCCCCGAGATTTGTAGGACCATACCGAGTTTGGAACGTATGGGAGAAGTGGCCAACAAGTTGGAGTCACCCGAAGGACTGTCAGGAGTTCATGATGTGTTTCACGTTTCCCAGTTGAAGAAGTGCCATGCAGAGATGGCCAATATTCCCCTGTAAAGACGTTTGACCCTGGAAAGGATAATGATGTTCCACGAAGTGGAGTATGGACATCATAAGTATAAGTTTTATCTCGGTATGTTGGATGTCCCACGAGGATGAAGAGATGAATTACTATTGGATATAAAGGAGGTATGTTGGAAATATGGATCAATGGAAATTCCATGATGAGTCTGAGTAATCATGTCCTAGTTTGGTGCCAATAGAAGGAAGAAAGACATTACAATTGGATGGATTTAAGAATACTAGGAAGCTGGATGTTGGAATAATGATTAGTTGCCCCGATGATGAGTTCAAGGTTTACAAGTGATGAGATGGGCCATAACCCACAGGCCCCAGGACCTGCCAAGAAGCAAGCACACTCTTGCTGAAGGAGAACCCCTGGAAGAAGAGGATATGCCTTCATCAACCGACGATTCTATAGGAGTTTACGCCAAACCTGAGAGTTATTAAGGACCGACAGATGTTTGTTTGGCTTGCAGAATCTATGGATTTATCCGAACTTGGTTTGTCGACAAGAGAAATTCTGCAATGCTTGTGAGGATGACCGAGTGTTAGAATGCGAGATTCGTTAAACCATATACAAGATAATGATTTGGGTGCGGGATGGATTGATCACCATACCGACTTACTCTTATTATTCGCCTTGCTATGTGGGATGGTAAATCTGAGTGACTTACCTATAGTAGAGTGATGGTGATCAAAACCTTGTTTGAACCTTAGAATGGTATAAGTATTTTTTTCCCTTGTACGAGGCAGCTGTTGCCAATCGTAGGTTATACGGTGAGGTTCAACCCAGACCCGTTTTCTACAGGAGAAACCATAAACTGTTGACCACCATGAGATATCGATAGCTGATTAGTATTGGCGCCAGACCCGTCAGCTAAGAAGACCCAGTCTCGGAATAACCTTACCAAGATGAAAGGACAGAAGAACAGCGGTAAAGGTTATGCCACCACCGGAAGAGCCCACAGAAGGAAATTTTTCAGAGGATCTGAGAAGATCGACGCTGCCAACAATAAGGATGGAGTATATGAGTTTTGATGGAACCGTAACCATGTTCCTAAGGGTGGTAGCACCCGAGACCCCAGTGATGATCGATGGATTTTGAGAAGACCCCCAAACACTAACCTATTTCTTGCTAGCCTCTCCGAATCTCGAGGACGAGATTCATTTTAAGGGTGGTAGGTTTGTAACATCCCAAAATTCTAAATTTTGGAATGTTATATTAAATAGATAGATTTCATGGATTGTTTGATTGATTGTGTGAAATTGAGTGAAATTCAAAACTTTTTAAAAGTTAAAAGAGAGGGAATAAAAGGACTTTCCCAAACTTTCATTTTATTTTATGATCTCCGTGAATTCAAATTCTTTTCAAATACAAAACCCTTGAGCGAAGATGATATGACTTCTTCCATTTAAATTAAATGAAAGGGTATTTGATAATATTTGAATTCATTTGGAAATATTTTCAAATTCAGAAACTTTATGCAACTCAATGATTTTCACGAGCGAAGATAAAATGACTTCTTCAAAACATACGAAATATGAGTTGGGAGTTTGAAAGAATTAAATTCAAAGTTCTTTTGAATTTTATTTTCAAATTGGAGTTATTTGAGTTTTATTCAAATTATTTTTCTCCAAAAATAAAATATATGGAAAATAGGGTAACATGATTCCCTACATCAGAAAATGGAGAGAAATAAATTTGAATTAATTTTTGGTATTTAAAAAATGATTTTTATTGGATTTTACTAGGGCAGAAGCACTCTTTGCTTTATTTAAATTTGTGTGTATTTTATTTGATCTTACAAAAATGTTCAACTTGTAGCAAATCTTTTTCTGAAAATTTTGATATATTATATGCCTATATAATATATTTATTCTGTTCTATTCTTATTTATTTTGTCTGTGAAAATGTTTTAAAAAAACTCTTCGGACCGACTGGGCCGAAGCCCAGCCGGCCCAGCGCTGCGCCGGCCCACCCCGGGTCGTCCCCGATCTCTAGCGGGAGACCGAACCCCGCACGACTCCGCCGCCGCCTCAACGTCCGTGCCGCGGCAGACTTTCCTCGCGCCTTGCCCCCTCCTCCACGCCTCGGAGCCGCCCTCCCCCTCCTATAAAGTGCACCCCAGGACCCCCTGTATCCCGTTTTCGCCGCCGCCTCGGGCCGCATCGCGTCACCGCCGCCGCCCCGATGAGATCCGCCGCCGCCGCCATCTCCTCGCCTCCCCGCGCCATAGCCGTCGCCTTCGCGCAGCCCCGACGCCGCTGCCTCGCGCCGTCGCCGCGCAGCCCACGCCACGCCTCACCGGAGCTGCCGCGCCGCCGCTCCGTCTCGCTGGAGTTCACCGCTTCGCCGAAAATCGCCGCCGCCGGTTTAAATTCTTGAACCGGTATAAACCGCAAACCACCCCAGTTATTTTTTTGGTTTTCGGTTTTTATTGTTAGATCATTTTTTTTAATTTGGTTTAGTTATATAGCGAACGCTCACTAGTTAAACCTCTGTAGTGGACGAATTCGTCGTATATGCTTCTGTAGCGAACGTTCGTTCGATAGGATTTTTCTTTTTCTGTTATTTTCGGCCAAGGACTCATCTGTGAGTATTTTATTTATAGTTTAGTCCCTGATCTTCTTTTTAGCACAACTTCTTGCTCGTTTATCCAAATCCAACGAAACCAACGCCCACTTCTTTGTTATGATCTCCTCTATCCAGTAAAACAACTTAAACCTGTTTTTGAAAGTTTAAAATGTGAATTTCAAATAGTTTTGTATTTGAACTTCGTCTGATCATAACTTGAGCTTTATAACTCCGATTTGAGTGATTCTTTTTGCAACTCGAAGCTCTTGACCTAAACTTTCTGATAAGGCCAAATTCACATAATTTTGGTACTGTTAGGAATTGTTTTATGCTGCAAGAGTTATTTTTTTGGTTTTGATGTTTTCCGAGTTGTTCTCTTCGTTCTTTCCGATCTTTTGAGTGATTGCTTATGTGTGGTTACTATTGCTTGCTCACGATAGATTGACCGAAGTGTGACGAATAGAACTATCAGGAGTTGAGTGCGAATCATCTTCATCTACATTGCAGGCAAGTAACACTTTGATCATTCCTTTTCTACTACCCAGTTTTATGCATTAGATCAATCCTCAAACATTGCATGATTAGGATCTAATTAAATTGTGGGTTATGGGAAGTAGATGAGGTAGTACCTGTTACCTGTTTTATTATCAAACCTTTGGGAGTTACTTCTACGTTTGCTTATTATGCCATGTTATGCTAGTAGACGTGGATTGGGTGAGTGTATCCATGACAGATGTGAGTTTGTTAATTTAATGGTTTATTTAAGGTGGCAACTTAAACACATGTCTGGGTGGATTGAGGCACCTGGTTTCTAGGACTTGCCTGTTTTTCTTCGGACCGCCACCCAGGCTCAAAGGGATCATAAGATTATTCATGCTAGAAACTTCCGTGTGCAGCCACATGCTATTATGGGCTCTAGCATAGTTGACTAAGTCGTGCGAACTCTTACAGGGTAGACTAGCAGATGTAGGGGATGTAGGTTGGTACGGTCTACCCTCTACGTAAGGTGCAAGCGCTTCTGAAAGACTATGTCTCGGTCATCCGTTTCTCAAACACCAAGTAGTGCGAGAAACCAAACGGAGGAGATCGAGTCATGTGGGAAAAGTGCGCAAACCTTTGCAGAGTGTATAAACTAATCATGGTTAGCCGTGTCCCCGGTTATGGACATCTTGAGTATCTAGTACTTGGATATCATGTGAATCTCATCATGTTACTTCTAATTAATATTATTGGGATTTTAATGAGTACTTTTAATTGGGATTGAGAATGCTGTCAACCATTTTCAATGTTTAACAACCACCATGATAGTTAAATAAATTTATTCCTTTGTAGTAGGGAAAAAATTGGCTTTTCGCAAAAACATTATAACCATAGAGCCTGCACCAGCTAAATATGCATGTGGTGATAGGCTTTATTCAACATTTGCTCTATGGTGTGAATTTGCTAGTACATTCAATGTACTGACCCTTTGTGGCTGCAACGTCTCATGTTGCAGGATCTTACGACGAGTAAGTGATACGTTAGGGTTACGATTTCCTATACTTAACTTTGCCGTTGGTGTTGATGGGAATCCACAACCTTGTTACTTCCGCTATTTGGATTGAGGTAATAGTATTTATGCTACTTTATACAAGTGATTTACCTCTGTTATAAATCCTCGAGTACTGTGTGTGTCAGCATACCGATCCAGGGATGACACTTAAGCACAGAGACTTGACCGTCTGAGGTCGGGTCGCTACACCGCCGCCGCCCCGTGGAGCCGCCGCCGCCGCCACCCGCTGTCGTCGCCGGAGCCGCCTGCTGCCGCCGTCGATCGCCGGAGTCGCCGCCGACCTCGCCACCGAGGTAGCCGCCGCCGCCACCGCCGGTTTTCTTAGGAAAACCGATCATTTTTTTCGAAACCCTAGATCCATTTTTTTAGTTTTGGTTCGTTTTTTTGCTTAGTTAAATAGCCGACGTTCGTCCGTATGTTTGTTTTAACGAACGTTGTTCGTAAGTTAGCCGCAGACAGTGACCGTTTGTTCGTTAGCCTGTTCGTCGCATTTTATTTTTCCAGGGTTTTTCTGCGATTATTTTCAATCGCGATTTGTGCCATTATCTTCGTTTTAGTTTATCTTTTCGCTCGTTTATCCGAATCAGGTGATTCAAGCGCCTAGATATTCGTCTCAAAGCCCTGTTTATGTTTAACCAAGTTGAACAAGATTTTCATACTGTAACTCTTTCTGTTTAACCAAGTTGAACAAGATTTTCGTACTGTAAAAATTTGACTTTAGTCCAGATTAGTAAACGAATCTTGTTTCTTTCGTAGTTTGAGTTTCGTTACTCCGTTTGATTTGATTCTTTTTGCAAACCAGAGTTCTTCAGTTGAACTTTCTGGTTAGATCTTTTATTTGAGTTTTAGCCGTGCTTCTAGTTTGAGTGCTTATGTACGTTATTATTTATTTGCGATAGAATTCCTGGAGTGCGAAGCGTGCTGCTACGAGTCTCTAGGTTTTGCAAATCATCAGCAAGGCAAGTAACACTTTGATCATACGTCTTTACTACCCAGTTTTTATGCATTAGATCAACCCTCAAAAATTGCATGGTTAGGATCTGTTTATAATATGTGCGTTTCGGAAGTAGACGATGAGGTAGAACCTATTGCCATTTTATTATCAAACCTTAGGGAGTTACTTCTACGTTATGCTTATATTGCTATGATATGCTCGTAGACAGACGTGGATTGGGTGAGTATATCCATGACAGTTGTGAGTATTGTCAATTAATGGTTAACTTGAGGTGGCTACTTAAATACACATCTGGGTGGATTGGTTGAGGCACCCTGGAGTACCTAGTGGTTGTCAGGGCACCTGGAGAATCCAGTGTTGTCCTAGGATATCCCGGAGTGCCCATGTGATAATCATACGGTTCGCCACCCAGGCTCAAAGTGAACATAAGCTTATTCATGCTAGAAACTTTCGTGTGTAGCCACAAGCCAATATGGGCTCTGGCATAGTTGAGTAAGTTGCGTGGTGCTCTTGAAGAGGTAGACTAGCAGATGTAGTGGGTTGTAGGTGGTACTGTCTACCCTGATTAGGGAGTTAATGCTTCAAAAATACTATGTCTCGTTCCTCCGATCATGGATGTGTTCGAGTCTTGTGGGGAAAAGTGCGCAAACCTCTGCAGAGTGTATAAACTAATCATGGTTAACCGTGTCCCTGGTTATGGACATCTTGAGTATCGGGTTCTTGGATTATCATGTTGATCTCATCACTCTAAATTAATTTGTTGGGTTTAATGATGATGCTTAATTGGAATTGAGTTGGAGGAACCTTCGCAATGTTTATCAACCACCATGATAGTTAAATAAAACTTATTCCTTTGTTGTAGGGAAAAATTGGCTTCATGCAAAAACTGTAACCATAGAGCTTTCCACCAACCATATATGCATGTAGTGATAGCATTTATTCTGTTCATTACTCATGTGTTACATTGCCAGCATATTCCATGCGCTGACCCATTTCGGGCTGCAACATTTCATGTTGCAGACTTTTCAGACGACGAGTAAGGTGCCATAGATCATTGTTAATCACTCAGCTATGCCGTTGGAGTTGATGGACTCACTTTATCTTCCAAGCCTTCTGTTGTTATCGTTTTTAGATTGCCTTAAGCCGTATTATTGTGTAGTTCTCTTTTGAGACATTCGATGTATTAAGTGTGTGATTGACACTCTGTTAGGAATCCTCAAGTACTGTGGGTGTCAGCATTACCGACCCAGGGATGACAATGATGCACAGAGACTAGACTGTTTGACGTCTAGTCGCTACAGCAGGTCAAGTTGTCAACAGGGGGTGGCGACGGTGGATTGTTGTTGTATTTGTTCTGGTTCTGGATGAGCATCTCCATGAGGGAATTCTACTACTGGATCAGTTGGGTGAGCTCCGGTGGAAAGTTGAAACCGAGGTCACATCTCGGAGGCATCTGGTGTTTTGGAGTGGATGAGAAAATTAGAATAGAACAAGGGTCTAATGAGAAAAATAGCACTGCCCATATGAATGCACAACCATAATCACACCAATCATTTATTCGATCATCTCAAACATGGTTCAATCTCGGATTACAAAATCTTAGGACTAATCGAAAATAATGGCCTAACTAATCGATGGAAAAATAAAAATAAACATGGTAGTCGACTAAAGTATTCATCAATCATCCTTGCGTCCTCCGGTACGGCGTCCTCTGGTGCGGTGTCCCCTGTTGTGGTGCCTCCTCTTGCGGCTTCCTTCGGTGGAGCTCTCTTCATAATCCCGGTCATTGCTCACGAGAGGTCCATCATCTCCACTCAGAAAAATGTCTTCTCCCTGATCCAGCTTCTCCTCCAATGCGGCCACATCCAACTTTAGCTTGTTGACTCTCTCCATGAAATCCTTGACTTCATCCTCATGATAATAGTGGGCTTCACATGTTGCAGCCTCCAGATCAAGTTCATGATGGTGCAACTTCTGGATCGTCTTCATGCTACTATGCATCTGAATCTCTAGAGCCCTGATGAGAACCTCCAAGTCTTGGGCAAATGAGTGAACAGAGTCATCATTTCTGGGGCGGATGATCTCTCCCTCTGCAGTCCTGTGAGAAACCATGGTGTAGTCTAATCCAACAAGCTCAGCCCTGCTATGTCTCTCCCGATGATCCAACCGGGTGCAATGAACCTGAAGTCAATGGGCGCCGAGAGTTTTTCGAACGTCCTCCTTGGTATGTGCACCTTAATACTAAAGCGACGGTCATCTGGAAATGCCATGGTAGGGGTCCCGGTGATTGAAGGCAGAGCAATCTTCAATTCCTTGGTGATCTGGACCATCCTCCTGCCGAAAAGCATAGTCTCGTCGGGCTAGCAAAACTCCAGGAGCAGAACCGGGATGAACTTAACGGCCATCTAGAATGTTGAAATCGGAGAAGAGTCAGAAATGAACAGGGAAGAAGAAAAAAATACGGAAAAGTAAAGATGTAAAGTAAACTAGTCTCTTTCTATGGCTTTCCGATCCTAGGGGCTACGTCCTACGATCAGCGTGCGATGTGAATACCATCACTGTAGTGACCCGACCCGAATTCGGTCAAGTCTCTGTGTAGCTGTACCATCCCAAGATCATGCTGGCACACACAGTACATTGATGCAAAGATTCAAAGTTCAATCACACCTAAATTTATTACACGATTCTCATATCGAGTCTTTATTACATGATAATAAATTCGGCCGAAGGCCAACTCATGAGAAATAAACTAAATAAAGCTTCAGAAGCGTACACGAATAGCGAGTCCATCCGACTCCATAGGGCAATCGCCAAGCATGGATCGTAGCCTCACTCTTGGTCGGACTCCTCTGCAACATAAGAGGTTGCAGCCGTGTAGGTTAGCATTTTTAAATATGCCGGCAAGTCATGAAGAGAACAACAATAAAATTACTAACACTATATGCAATTTGGCTGTGGGGCTCTAAGTTTTCTGTTTTTGCGAAAAAGCCAGTTTTTTCCTACAACAAAGGACTTGTTTGCAATTACTACAAAATGTTGGTAGTTATTGAGATGGTTCCGCCAACCAATGTCTCATTCCCAATTATTAATAACCCCTCAATTAATTTATTAAGTTCAATGTTGAGATATCCGAAATACTCCAATTCCCAGAGGCTCAATTTGTCCGTAACCGGGGACATGGCTAATCAATTAGGGCTTCACTCTGCAGAGGTTTGTGCACTTTACCCGCAAGAAACGTTCCCTCCTTTAACATTTTGCAATGCCTGGTGTTTGAAGACGGGATGAACGAAACAGGTCCTTCCGAAGAGTTCCTCTGGCCACTGCCGGTGCCCATCCAATCCTACCATTCTTCTACATCTCATAGCGCCGTCCGGCCAGAGTCAGGCCTAGGGTCGACCAAGCCAGAGCCCATAATGGCTTGCGGCTGCACAGGTAAGCTTCTGGTCAATGGGGTATCCATCCATCTCTTCACGGCTGGGTGAAGCTTTCCGCAAGATGTCATGGCGCTTCTCCATGCATCCCGGCCATCCGCTGGTTTCTCCAGGGTGCCCATCAACCTTCCTCCACCCAGTAGTGAATTTTGAAGTCCATCTTGAGCTTGTAGTCATGGGGTTGTCATCATCTTGACTCCCACATCTCCCTTATGAAACACTCAACCAACCCGTCCACGAAAAGCATAGCAATCAACTACATCGTCCCGGGCATTGGTAACAAGGGGAATGGGTTCATCCTATCTCATGATACTACTCAATGACATAACTTAAAATTCTCCTAATGCATGCATGGTGGGGAAGGAATTATTCAAATGCAATAAAATCATAGGTATTGTAAAAACATGATCAAATGACTTGCCTAGTTGACGGTCTTCGAAAGCTAGCGACTCGTAATAGCAGACCTCACACTCCGGGAATGCTACCGAGTCAAACAATAGCACAAATAAGTATAACACAATATAACATAACAGCAAGTTAAAGTAAAACACCCAAGCACTCAAACCAAAACCAAAGAAAACTCGAAGAAAAGAAAAACAAGGTTTTCACCACATCAAGCAACAACTAGGAAATAG
This sequence comes from Triticum timopheevii, assembly GCA_963921465.1. Taxonomy (NCBI): domain Eukaryota; kingdom Viridiplantae; phylum Streptophyta; class Magnoliopsida; order Poales; family Poaceae; genus Triticum; species Triticum timopheevii. Next base: position 203,665,833 of record OY997270.1, read on the forward strand.
TTTTGATTTAGCTTCAGGACAAAGAGATGGCGCTCCTCTCACCTCTCCTCTCCTCCCACCTGCTGACACCATACCCTAGCAATGGAGATCTCTAGTTGTGCGCATGGAGGGGTTACTACACTGGGATTTCTCTCCCGGCCTTGCGGTCGCGGATCAGGTGCGTCTTGTTTTGGCTCCACGGTTCACTTTTCCTCATCTGGCTCCTCCAAGGAATTTTTCTTGGTGGTTTTCTTCTCCTCGGCTAGCTTTCCTCTCAACGAAGAATTTGTTGGTCTGGCTTTGCAATGCTGTATTGGTGGTCTCGCTTCAGGTTTCAATGTTTATCATCTGGAAGATCGTCGCTTTAGATTTTCTGTGGCATCCAATCATGTTGGCCATTTCATCTATGGACTTAAAGATCGAGTCTGGCCGGATTTCATATGTCACTTCAGCCTTTTCAGGCCAGGGAAACATGTTTCATCTGCCAATAAGTCTATTTGGCACTTTGATCAACAGATTCCTGAGGTTTTAGCTCGTTCTCCTATGGCCATTAAATCTAAGCTCAATTTCTTGAATTAGGAGGTTGGCCCTGACAAGTGTTCTTGTGAAGAATTTGCAAAGTTTGATCTTTTTTCTTGATGTGCGCCACTGAATTCACTGGCAACCTCGCCGGCAGCGAGTGATCGAGATCCGCTCTGAGTTGACGATAACATTATTGGCAATGATCTCACTAATCAGGGAAAGGAGCAATCAACTCATAATTTGGTCTTTGGCAGCTTTCAAGCAAGCATTAATGAGGGTATTACTCCTGTCGCTGTTGAGGGCAACATCATGAGATTTCAAGGAATTAATTACCAGCAATCTGCATGGCACTCACTCCCCACTTTTTTGCTCTATCATATTTTGGACCAACGTGTTTTTGGATATTCTGATGAGAAAATTGCAAATATTTGGAAGATTCTATCGGTGCCACCTTCAGCTTACATTTATGAACGACTCAACTTGTGCTCCATTTGCAAAGACTATGGACATCTAGCAAACGTCTGTCCTGGGCCTTATTGCCATTTCTGTTATTCACGGCCCTGCTCCTGCCCTATAGCTAGTTCATCTAAAAATTTGGAGCCTTTAGTTAATGATGGGCCCGGACAAGAAGTTCTTCCCCCTCGGCCCAACGGAGCTTGTTCGTTCTGTAATTCTTTGGGTCATATTTTCTTTGATTGTCCCGCTAATCTTAAGTGTGGTTCCTGTGGTCTTTTGGGACATCGGTCATTGGGTCGTACAAATCCTAACTCTGCTCGTTATTTTTGGAAACCAAAAAATCAAATCCCTGAGAACCAGTCTCTGTTGCTGCGATCAATTGGTCAGAATCTGCAGAAAAATGGAAACTTGAACCATATCAATTCTGATTTGACTAGTCCTGATTTTACTGATGACTTGCCGAGTAATGAGTTACCTGCACATTCGGATGCAACCCACAAGGAACCTACGCCAGCCGTCCGATGGGCATCTGTGGGGCAGGCTCAACACGTGGCTCCATCCTATCGTCTGCACAGAGTGTCCCACCGTCAAGTATGGGTACCAAAAACAAATTCGAGGCTTGACGCTTCCCATTCTGCCTCGCTCCCTATGCTTGCCTCTGCTTCCACCGCGACAGCTTCACCACGCGCACCCATGGCGAACTTCCCTCTCAACGTCATCCCCTACATTCCCCATGGGATGACGGTGGAGCTTGGGCCGGCTGACCGGAAAGTGCGTGAGGATATGGTGGTGAACCCTTCTCCGCCCCTCCGCCATGATTTTCTTGCTATCGTTGAGGCCAATCAATTTGTTCCCTTCCACCACAAGGTTGGGATCCGTCACATCGTTCAAGGTTTGCTGCATGAATCCCATTTTTTCCCTACTGAAGTTGAGGATCATCCACTGGGTATAGGCATTTTTGGATTTGTGGATTCTGCTGTTAGAGATGCGGTGGTGGGTACTACTTTTGAACTAGATGAGGATGAAGTGGATGAACACACTGTTATTTCCTTTGTTCCGCATGATGCTGCTCTTAATATGAGGCTCACAACTTTTGGACCTGAGGTTTGGTTGCTATATGTTGGATTCCCCTATGACTATCAAACAAATCATTACATGCATAAGTATGTGGATATGTTTGGTAGTCTAGTGGATTGGAATAATCCTAGGGGTGATAGACGCTTTGTTCTGATGAAAGTTAGAGTGATTCATCTCAGGCTGGTCCCAAAAAGTTTAGTTGTCAGACAGCTGGGGGGTGCTCGCCATTGTTGGACTGTGGCAGTCACAATTTTGCGTAGTGCTGATTGGAATGCTCATATTCATGATGTGCCACCTGCTAGAGAGGATCCTCCGCCTGCCAATGGAATCCCGCATCCTCTGCATGGTGAGGGCCTCAATGCAGAACAATTATATCAACAACAACTTCACAATTGGATGGCTCAGAATGTGGCTGCGGGTGCTGCGGCTTATGCTAATGAGGAAGATGTTGTGGTTGATGGTGGTGATGATCTGCAGTTCCAGCCAGCTTGGGGTGAATGGCCACCTTCACCCCACCTGTGCTCTATAATTTTCAGCAATGGCTTGCGGCTGAAGGTCTCCAAGTGCAAGATGGTGTTTTGCCACCCAATAACCTGAGGGATAGTCCTGCTGCGGCATGGAATGACTCTGTTTCAGCCTACAGCAGTTCAGACTCCAGTGCTACCCTCTCGGACTCCTATGTCCTGGTGCCAGTTAATCTGATGAACAGAATCTGGGCTGGTTCCTCCTCCATTACTGCCCCTCCTCAGCAGTCGCTGGATATCGTTCTGGCTTTGGTTGTTGACACAGACACTGGTATGATCCTACCCAATCGCATGACTATTAATATCTCCATTTCTGCTGAAGGCCTCCACCTGGACATGATACCGCAGGGTAACATAGTTTCCAATATTCTACTTCATGAATGTATTCCTGTTTTACGCCTCAATACTCTGCTCACTGGTACTATGCGTCCTGTACTGGCCTCTTATGGGCCGTGGAGTCATGGCTTTGGTTTCAAGAATGACAGGGTGGAGTTTCAGTTCATGATTTCTGAATCTAATGGAGTGTTGTCCATTGACTCTGCTACAAAACTGACAACTGTGTCCGCCTCCTCCTCTGTGGTTCTTGAAGAGATCTCGGATGAAATCAGGACAAACTATGCTGTGGTCTGCTAAGCCTTTGCCTCCTACTTCATCTTTGATAATTGAGGAGATACCTGATGCTTCTGCTATGGATTTACTACAGTCTGCATCTTCAGACAATCTTGTTGAGGCAGACACCCATGTGGCTGTGAATTCTGATCTGATAATACCACCTGTGCTGAATGAACCTGTGCTGTCTGAGGATGTTGGTGGCTCTTCTTCAGTGCTTCCCACTTATGGCAGAAAGGGCAAATCTGTGGTGCATGAATGTGTCACTACCCTGCGCCGGAGCACATGCAAGAACAAATATGATGGCTTCCGCGTCCAAATGACCACTGATCTCAAGCCCAAAACTTCCAAAGTAAAGCCAAGAATTGTTCCTTCTGCTATGATCCCCGACAACTCTGAAGAAAATGCTGATGCAGTCCTTCCTCCATCTGATGATGTTGTCCCGCCTCTGACACCAATTCATGTGATTCAGCAGGTGGGAATCCATTTGTGTGCGATCCCACCGGCTGAGCTCTCTGAAGAAGCTCTTCAGGCGCCATGGGAGGGAGCGTCATCTTCCTCAACCTAAGTCTTCTTGCTTTATGCCGCTTTTGGTTAATTGGAACGTCTTATGTTGGAACGTTCGCGGCTTAAATTCTGGTGATAAGCAACTTGCACTTTCTAATGCTATCACTTCAAGTGGGTGTGCTATTATTTGTTTACAAGAAACCAAAAAGACCTCCTTTGATTTAGCCTTCGTTAAATCCTGTTGTCCTCGTCGTTTTGATCAATTTGCTTATGTGCCTTCTCGGGGGGCCTCTGGGGCATCATTACCATTTGGAATAGTTCTCTGTTCTCTGCTAATGTGATTGCAACTGAAGATTTTGCTCTTGTTACTCGTTTCAAATCAACACAATCTGCTCAATGTTGGACCCTGGTGAATGTGTATGGCCCATGTCAGGGAGAACAACGAGATAACTTTGTTAATTGGTTGCTCAACTTAAACATTCCAAATAATGAAGATTGGCTTCTTGTGGGTGACTTTAACTTTATTCGAGCTCCTGATAATCGTAACAAGCCAGGTGGGAACATCTCTGATATGATAACATTTAATGACTTCATCAGATCACAATGCTTGATTGAGCTTCCTGTTAAGGGTCGTTTATACACTTGGAGTAACATGCAATTAGACCCGCTACTTGAACAACTTGACTGGTTCTTCACCAGCACTAATTGGACTCTCTCATACCCTAAGACTATTGTAAAACCACTAGGGAAACCAGTTTCTGATCATACCCCTTGTGTGGTTCACATTGAAACTGCCATTCCAAGGTCCAAGTTGTTCCGGTTTGAATCTTTTTGGATTCACTATGCTGGCTTTCAAGAAATAGTGAGAAACTCATGGTCCAAACCCGTGCATGGAGACAACACAGCCAAGGTAATCTGCAGGAAACTCAAAAATTTAAGAAGGGATCTAAAACATTGGAGCAAGAATATTTCCCGGCTTTCTATTGCAATTGAAAATTCCAACAAAGCTCTGAATGAAATTGATGAATTAGAGAATAAAAGACGCTTAACTACTCCAGAAATGAATTTCAGATTGATTCTTAAGAGTCACCTCCTCAGATTACTCTCTTATCAACAACAATACTGGAAAGAGAGATGCACTATCCAGTGGGTCAAATTCGGGGATGAGAATTCCAAAATTTTCCAAGCTATGGCATCTGAAAGATACAGGAGAAATAATATTGCTTCCTTAGTGACAGAGGATGGAACTTGTGTTGAGGATCACGCTGGCAAAGAGTCCATTAATTAGAATACTTACAAGGAACGCCTGGGTTCTTCATCCACCCACACCATGCAATTCGATCTAGCAAGCATAATTAAAAGGAGTGTAGATCTAGATCAGCTCACGATCCCATTCACAAAAGAGGAAATTGATAGTGTAATTAAGTCTATGCCGGCAGATAGGGCTCCAGGCCCAGATGGATTCAATGGAGCATTCTTAAAAGCATGTTGCCCAATCATTAGAGAAGACTTTTATAATCTGTGCAATCAATTCTATGACGGCAATCTCAATCTTGAGAGCATTAATGATGGATACATAACTCTTATCCCAAAGATTAACTCTCCTGCCACGGTAAATGACTTTCGACCAATAACGCTGCTCAATTGTTGTCTGAAAGTTATCACAAAAATTCTTGCAAACAGACTTCAACGTGTCATTCTGAAAATTGTTCATCGCAATCAATACGTTTTCATAAAAGGAAGATCAATCCAAGACTGCCTCGCTTGGGCATTTGAATACATTTATCAATGCCAGGCCTCCAAGAAGGAAATTGTACTCTTGAAGCTTGATTTCGCAAAAGCGTTTGACACAATTAAACATGATGCCATGATTGATATTATGAGGAGCATGGGATTTAATGCTAAATGGCTTAACTGGATCGAATGCATCTTCAATTATGGAAAATCATCAGTGCTCCTCAGCGGCACTCCGGGTAGACAATTTCTTTGTAAATGCGGAGTCAGACAAGGTGCCCCTCTCTCGCCTCTTATCTTCGTTCTTGCCGCCGATCTTTTACAAGCTGCCATTAATGACGCATTTGCAAAAGGCATCATCAACTTACCATTCCAATGCTCTCAACAAATGGACTACCCGGTAATTCAATACGCGGACGACACGATCTTAATCCTTCGTGCCTGCCCTGACCAAGCTAGGGCCACCAAGAGCATCCTTACTAATTTTGCAGACTCAATTGGACTGAAAATTAACTTCCACAAGTCTACAATTGTTCCAATTAATTGTGATACTGCCAAGTGCGCAAGTCTTGCTCAAATCTTTGGATGTACCGTTGGGAAAATGCCATTTACATACCTTGGTCTTCCACTTGGCTCTACAAGGCCCACGGTTCAAGATCTAATGCCCCTTGTGTGTAGCGTGGAACGTCGACTCTCGGGCACACTGAATATGATCTCGTATGGAGGCAAACTGTCACTTCTAAACTCGGTCATCACGTCCTTGATAATCTTTGCACTCTGCACTTTGAGACTTCCTGCGAAAATCATGGAACTATTGGACAAAATCAGAAGGAAATGTTTGTGGCTCAAGAAATCTGAGCAAGGTGACAAGTGTAATTCCCTTGCTGCTTGGGAGATGGTCTGTCGTCCGAAGGATTCTGGTGGACTTGGTGTCCTCAACCTTAAAGTCCAAAGTGATGCTCTTCTGCTTAAATACTTGCATAAGTTCTATAATCACCATGATCATCCTTGGGTTGATCTTATCTGGTCCACCTACTATGACTCAAAAGTTCCACATGCCTCTGACACCTGTGGATCATTCTGGTGGAAAGACGTGACAAAAATTATGCCTGCTTACCGGGGTATTGCTCGTGCACAGATCGCTAATGGCTCTGATGTTCTTTTCTGGAAGGACCTTTGGACAAACGATATCCTGGCTGATTCATTCCCTCGTGCATTCTCATATGCCATTAATGAAGAATTGTCAGTTCAGGGATTCCTAAACGCGTCTTCACTGGAACAAACATTCCACCTTCCTCTGTCCAGCCAAGCATTCAATGAGGTCAAGGATATGCAACTACAATTGGCAAGCACCACATTAAGTGACTCGGTGGATACGTGGACTTATGCATGGGGATCTGCAATTTACTCTTCACACAGATTTTACACGTTCTACTTCAGAGACGTGCAGGCTCATGACGTCTTCAGGTGGCTTTGGAAATCTAGGTCCACTATGAAAATTAAAGTTTTCGGCTGGCTTCTTCCGGTTGATCGACTAAACACTCGCAACATGCTTAAACGAAGGCACTACAATATTGGAGACGACCATGGATGTCTTCTTTGTGGCTCAGCTGAAGAGGAAACCTTGAATCACCTCTTTTTTGACTGCCCTTTTAGTACTCACTGTTGGAATGCCACCCACATCTCCTGGAACACTGGGGTCGCGACATATCAAAGGATCTCTGAGGCCAAACTTACATGGAACCGGCCACTCTTCATGGAGACATTCTTGCTGGCAGCTTGGAGCCTTTGGAAAGAAAGGAACAATAAACACTTTAGGAAAATTGTCCCCTCGAAGGAATCCTGGCTTAGAAGATTCAAAGAAGATTTCTCCCTCCTCACTCATAGGGTGAAGGAAAAGCACAAAGTCTTTATCCCATCTATTTTAGCTACAATAGTATAGCCTTTTATCTTCCCTCCTCATGGAGATGTAAAAACTTTGTACATTATTCCCATTCTTTAATTTAATTTAACAGTAGGAGGTTCTCCTACTATTCATGGTTCAAAAAAAACTAGGAAATAGTTTTATAATACTAAAACTTTTCTTAACAGAACCTAAGCATGGGTTTTTCTAACTAACAGAAAGGGGAACAACATACAAACTAGAGGCAAAAAGAATCATATTAAAAGCTATGATAAAACTCCTATTATGCCTAAAACAATACTAGCAATAAAATAAAATAATTTTTTTATTCTATCGTAAATAAAAGTTCATCTTCTGTAACTACAGAAACTAATCTAACATAAATTATAACATAGGAAAAATAAAATTATGTACTAACTAGAACAGTAGGAAAATAGTAGCTAGCTAAATAAACTAGAAAAACTTGATTTCGACTAAAACTAATTTTTAATTAAATCTGAAATACCCAAACAAGTTCCTACTGCTAGGCATGGTCTAAACTAAGTAGTAGCAAAAAGAATCACTAAAATAAAATTATTCTAGCTCAATTTCTGGCAGAAAAATTAATCTAAATAAAATTAATATAAAACTATTTTAATTAATCTAAACATGTCTAAACACAATTTCTTCTGAAACTACAAGAAATTTGTAAACTAACAAAAAAAGAATCAACTAAAAACAATAAACCAACTAAAAGATATAGCAAAAACAAAAACAAAACTATTGTGATAAAAACAGAAAATAAAACTAAAAAGAAAAAGAAAAAAAACGCGACTGGCCTATCCATGACATAGGCGTAATATAACTAAGATGCGCTCGCGGCTAAACAGAACACCCATACCAGTCTGATCTAACAAAACCGAATAAACCGTAAGTAAACCGGCTATAACAAAAAAAACCTTTACCCCTTCGCAGATCTAATCTAAACTGTAGATTCTACATCGAACGGTCGTGGGCGGCTCCAGCGACTTACAGTGAAGTCGACGGCGACGGCGACTCGGGCAACGACGGCGCGACGGCTCCAGTGATCGGGGAGGAAGGAGGAGTGTTCGGGGCTGTGCCGCCACTCGAGGGCAGCATCGGGTGGTCTCGGTGGAGCTCGGGGACGTCGGAGGAGACCGGGGCGACGATGACAAGGCTCGGGTGCTCCGCGGCTCCGGCGAGGTGCGGTGAGTATCGGGGCGTCGGTCCTGGTGGTTCCTGGGTGACGAAAAGGTGTCAGAGGGGAGCGTGGGGTGGAGGGGGTTCGGGTGGGGGATCTTGGGGGCAGGGGTGGCTCACCGGCGGCGGTGGCGGCGACGAACGACGGCGGTAGGAGCGAGATTGGGACGGCGAGGGAGCGGGCTATGGTGGGAGTTGGGGTAGGGTTTTTGGGGGGTTTAGAAGAGGAGAGCGTAGCGGTTTTATAGGGCAACGACTTACGGGAGGGGGCGGCTCCGGAACGCGCTCACGGGAAGATCGGAGCGGTTGGCGCGCTCTGCGTGCTCTGGCTCGGCATAGCATGGGCCAGGGGTTAGGGATAGGGTGGACCCCGCGGGCCAGTGGGAGAGAGAGGGGAGGAGGCGAGCGGGCGACCGAGGGGGAGAAGGTTCGGGCGTCGGGCGCTGGGGCATGCCGGTTTGGCCGCTGGTGGGCTGGCGCCTGGCCCGCTGGTGGGCTGCGGCTCGGCGCTGGCTGGGCCGGTTGGCCTGGCTGGCGCCTAGCGCTTTTCCTTTTTTTGAATTAGAACAGAGAGAAAAACTAAATAGACAAATAAATATATATTTTTTATATAGCACATATATATATATATATATATATATATATATATATATATATCAAAATTCTCAGGGGAATTTATCCTATAACGTGGACATTTTTCCAGGGGCAAAACTCAAACTAAAAACCATTTTCTGAAAATCCCAAATAAAATTCAAATTTGAATTCAAACTCTTTGGCAGTATTTTTCTTCTGACATTTTTGGAGTGTCATGTTTACTCCTCTCATACTTTTGCTCAAGTATTTGTCAGCCATTGATATGAAAATATTTCATTTGCCAATTTGAATCCAAATTCAAACAAACTCAAATGCCTCTGAAAAAAAATCAAATGCCACTCCATTTCAAACAATATGCATAGATGCTTAGCTAAAATTGTAAAACATTCCAAATGGGAAATTTGGGATGTTACACCTACATTATGACAAGTATTTAGCCCTGAGCTGCAAAAGCCACACATTATCACAAACTATAATCAATGTTCTATATATTATATGTAGTACTAGCAAGATCCCCATGCGTTGCACGGAACATCAAGATGCATTTGTATGAGTAGTTTAACTTGTGGGAGAAAAGGATGAATGAGGGAAGGCCTTATTTGCAAATGTGGAGAGGGGTGTGGGTATCTTTTTTCAAAATTGTCATAGTTTCCTTCCTATCCTTCAGATATAAATCAAACGGCCTATATTGCAGGATCGCAAGCACACCATCGTCACCAACTCGGTTTATATATATATATATATATATATATATATATATATATATATATATATATATATAAAATATTATATGTAGTATAACATTTTCATAACCACACCATGCGTATCACCGTCCTATATATCCATGCATGCGTCGGTTTAAAACACTATGATAAATTCTTCAAATATCTGAATTCACTTTTTACAATGAATTATGATCTCTATTCGTCTTTTACACCCACACAATCCTCTTATCTTTGTAGCTAGAGCTAACTTTCTCTTGTGCATGCACACGCCCGCCTCCCTCTCACCCTCCCTCAGCATTCTGTGGCTCCATAGCGCAAATTCGTCCTTTCACTTTAGGTCGTTCACCCACGGTCTTTGTAGGCCCCCAACTCCTTCTTCCCGGCACACACCGATCGATACGCCTCTCTAGCTAGGTGTGCCTACCACAAACACAAGCTTTCCCTCTTCTTTTCTCACCGTCCATGTCTCACTCCCGACCCTCTTTTCATTGATATCGTACTCGCACACTCCTCCCCCCTCGATATAGTATGCCTCTCGCACCACCTCCCAGCTGCATCCCTCTCTCTCTATCCTTCTCTCCAAGTCTTATTTGCTCTAACACATACATGCATGTGTACCGATCGATCTCCCTACATATACCTAGGTCGACTTTAACTATTTTCCCCATGCATCGATTAGCGTACCTCACAAGTTATGTCTCTCCTTTCTCCGACAAAGGATGATTGATCTTCCTATGTAGTTATGTCTGCTTACCACAACCATATCGTCCCCCCTCATCATTCGTGCATGCCTCCTGACCTGTCTCTGACACGCACGTGCACAAAGAGGCAGGAATCCTCTCTCTTATTGATATTGCAGGTGTGCCCTCCATTTATCTAGCAAGCCTCTCCCACCATTTGTGAGAAGCAACTCCACCACCAACCCCTCCGACAATCTAGCTCTGTCACTCTCCCAACCTTATTACTCTCCTAGACATATGCATGGATGCTGATCGATCTCCCTCAATACATAAGGTAGGTCTCTCTCCTCCTCCACACATATACCAACCATTGTACCTCTATAGTTAGGTCTTTGCCCCCCACCCCCCCCACACACACCGATTGTCAAGCATTGTAGGTAGGTATCCAAGCCACAGAGACAAACTGTGTCTGTCCCCTCTCACGTTCCAGTAGGCCAGCCACCCCATATCTTTGATGTGGGCACACACAAAATCAATGGCACTCTTTATTGATCGAGCAAACACACACACGTCATCCCTCTCTTCGATTCTATGGATACCTCACGCCGATGATACCTCCACTCTCTTCTTGTGGATAGCCTCCTTTATATATATGTTATATCCAAGCCTCTGTTTCACACACATTGCATATGTTACATTTTTTGATTGAAATATCATCAACACATATTCCCTGTCTACTCTCACGCCCCCACCCACCCACACACACCGATGGTCAAGCGTTGTAGGTAGGTATCCATGCCACAGAGACACACTCCACCTGTCCCCTCTCACGTTCCAGTAGGCTAGCCACCCTATTTCTTTGACGTGGCACTACAGCAGGATGCTGCTAACGCGACACTACGATCAGAGACCCTTTTAACGGAACTGTGTGTGATGCATTAATCACAAATGGTGGTGTAGAAAAACTGTCAAAAAAGGTGCAAAACGTTTGCGATGATGGATGCATCACACACGGTTCAAATTTTAGTTCCGTCTGTGATGTAGGGCATACGGTTCGGTGCAATTAACTGTTTGCGATGAGGAGCAATAAAAGAAACGGGCAGCGAGATGAAGGTGTGTGCGATAAACAGCATATGGTTCACTAGGATGAACTTTTTGTGATTAGGCAACACAAAAGAAACGGTCAGCCAAATCAAGGTGTGTGCGATATACGACATGCGGTTCAGGCGGATGAACTGTTTGTGTTAAGACAAGAGAACATAAACGGTTCAATATAACAAGATGTGTGTGATACGCGGCAAACAGGTCTGTAATCAAAAATGTGTGCGAAGACCAAAAATAAGACAGACGATTGCTGCTAATAAGACGTGTGTGTTGTGCGATGGGATTGCATACAAAACAACAACATATATATTACATGCATGATTAACCAAATTCAACATCCAATTACATAGGTGGCTACTACAACCATGGAATTTGCACACACCAAATTAAACTATTACATGCATAATTTCATAGGTGGCTACTACACACATGAACTTCCACACACATATAAAGTAAACTATATATTACATGCATGATTAACTAGCATAAAAGATCATCTGATCATCATCTACTTCTTGTGACGCTTGCTCTGCTTGTGGCTCGATCCGGGCTGGTCAATTTGGGTAACGAGGCACTTCCTCATGTCAACGATCCGCCTGTGCATCTCGTAGCATGTGTACACGCTCTTGGCCGCGAACCTGAGGTGAGGTTCATCCAGTCGCCGCATCCAGGCCCTGTGCCAAGGTACGAGATTTTTTCTCTGGGCATCCTGCTTCATCTTTTCGTAGTAGGGGTTGATGATGGCCGAGGCGAGTTCGACCAGGAAGTCCATTTTCGTGTTGCCCCGGACCCTGTAGTGGTCATGGATTTCAACAAGGTTCTAGCAGGCCAATCCCGTAAAACTGAGCACTTTTACATCGTCGGTGTTTCCATCGTGGCGAACTTGTAGTCAGTGCTGTTGACAAACCTGTTGAAACGGTCGCAAGGCTCTCTGTCCATGCAGTAGTGGTAGATGAGGACATGATGGTGTACGCACAACTGGGCGACGGAAATCTTGTGATCTATGCCGGGACTACCGGCGGTGTACTGGAGGTTGATGCCGACCACCTTGTACTTGTCTCCAGCAAGCAACTGCTCAACGATGTTGATGTAGTCGTCCACCACGGCCGGGTTGATGGTGTACACCACTGAGAGATCCGTCTCCCTCGCGAGGGTCTCCACTTTATGCTCGCTGAAGTCCATTGGAGCACCGCTAGACAGCCCCTCTTTATGTGTCATCGTGGGTGTGCTTGTTGTGCTGTGGGGCGTGATCGAAAGGTTGAAGAGACTAAGGTTATAATGGCCGCGGGAATTAAAGGGGAGGCCGTACGGCACGTCCTGATGGCAGTTCTAATTTGCAACGCATAACTCCATCGTGCCGCACGCAACTTCATCGTGTGGCAACGCGCGTGGCACAACCACATGCATATGGGCCCCCCGACATGATCGTGCGCAGGCCCAACCACTGGCAGAGCACGCGCGGAGGGACGTGAGCAGAGCGCACCGCGGTCGCCTCAACAGCGAGCAACCATATATATGCATATAGCAGTTGAACATGCAAGGAAAAGCTGTCGACAACCCAAGCGCGCCGACGGACGCGAGCAGAGCATGCCACGGTGCCTAACGGTTGAACTATTTCTATAAATTAAGCACGACTGCTTAATCTATGAATGAAATCTGTGCTTATGTACTGAATTTTAGTTGCAAAAATTAGATAGTGCTAGTGATTTTTAGCTGCATATTTTGACAAATCGCCATTGGAACCGCTGGATGTCCTCTCTGTATGTGTCGTCGTGGGTGTGCTTATTGTGTCGTGCATCAGCCCCAAAAACTGGCAGGACAACTTATAGATTGACGGATGGAGTACTAGTTATAGTGATGCATATAATTAAGCAAAGGGATCACACATGTCTGAATTGACTGGAACGAGAATGCAATAGCACAATAAGAATTAAGGAGGCAAGAAGAAAGATGCATCCATCAACGTACGACCTCCTCCTCCTCAACTCAGTGCGCCGGGCCACCGACCGGCTGCTAAGGAGCGGTGGCTTTTGTGGCCAGGTCAAGGTGCTTCTCAGCAAAGGCATCCAAGGCTTCCAGCCGATTGAAGAAGGTCAACATCGTAGCGTCCTTGCTGGCCTTGTAGATACCTAGGTACACAATTTGCTCGTACACATGGATGTGTAGGTCGACGAATTCTTGTAGGGTGAGGCGCCTTGTGGCGCGCGCGACCTCCAGGTGGACATTCTTCGTGGGATCTACGGGCAGTCGCAAGGCCGCCAGTGCTTGAAAGAGGTTCCAACCATGGAGGCTGATTAGGGTGGCAGGCAATGAGGATCCCGGCCGCGCGGGCTGGAGGAGTACGGCAATGTCTTTTGTGAGCTTCTTGACGACGATGAACTTGTTGGTGGTGGCAACGATCATCTAGTCCAACTTAGAGTCGTAGCTGGCGTCAACGGCGGCCATCCACCAGCCGGTCGCCAACACCGTCTGGAGACGATCCTCCGTGCCATGCCGCAGGCCAGCGTCGTGGACCGTCTGGCACAGCCGCTGGCCGCTCGCGTGCATCGCCTCCATGGGTCTTGAGTGAGCACTTTTGCGCTTAGTGTAGGTTCTTAGGCAAATGCTTAGGTGCGTACGATTTGGTAGATGCATTGGAATGGAGGGGCGCCTTTATATGAGTGCAAACTGCGTTGCATTCACATCGTTCTGCCTCTTTCCCCGGTCCTCCTCCCATTACTTCCCTCGTGCATTCATGATGCTAATTGAAGGAGGATGCATCATTGGACGTTCAACATTGCGGGAACCGCTACCGTCTCCCTTGTCTGCATTAAAGCCATATCAGGAACTACGCCGCCTGCTGTCAAATCGAATAGTACTATGCCGCCCGGCTGAACAAGCCTCCTCGCCTCCATCTATGCTTAATTACTGAATTTTAGTTGCAAAAATTAGATATTGCTAGCGATTTTTAGCTTCATATTTTGACAAATCGCAGAGTTACAAGGTTAACAAATGGTAATGTTACTAGATCAACGAATGTCAATATTTCGAGTTTGACAAATGGCAACATACCCAATATGACAGATGCAAATCTTACCAAATTGTTTGTAAGTGGTTGCACACGGGTCGTCCAAAACAACCATTTGCGTTGAAGAGATGCACAAATCCTACTCTTAGTTTTCATACGGGTGCTCTTTCTAAAACGTTTACGATCAAGAGACATTAAAACCTATAGCCATTAAAACCAAGACACGTGGCGTCACATGAATGGTTAAAATTTGAATTATGCACATAATGCATTGAAAAACTCAATTAATGCATAAAAATGTCCAAACAAACCCCAAAAAATCCCAAAAATTGACACAACACTCCTGTTGTTCTATGTTGACACGAGAATTTTTTTGAAAGGAATAAGAGGCAATGGATATCGTTTTGTCCCCAAAGGTGGGACGTTCCCTACAGAAACCATCATGCTTGTTGTGAGAAGCTCTGGTTCATAAGAAGCATATACCCAAACCTGCCCCAAATGGGACCAAAAATTTACCACAACATGTTGATGCCGCTCCATGATAGCATGCCAAGTTTCATGAATTTCAGATGAGTTTTGGATTCACTAGAATTTAGAAACCAGGTATCTCAATGTCTGCGGTCGAGTGACGGTGGCAGGGTGTTTGACATTCATTCCGATTTCTTGCATGGGACTTAAGCATGAAACAAAGGACACATATTTGAATTTTCAACCAATTTATATGCATTAGATCATGTGCGCATGTAGTTCAAATTTGAATTATGCACATAAATGCATTGAAAAACTCAATTAATGCATAAAAATGGCCAAACGAACCCCGAAAAATCTCAAAATTTGCAACAACACTCCTGTTGTTCTATGTTGACAAGAGAAAAAATTTCAAAGCAATAAGAGGCAATGGATATTGTTTTGTCCCCAAAGGTTGGACCTTCCCTACCGAAACCATCAGGCTTGTTGTGAGAAGCTCTGGTTTGTGAGAAGCATATCCCTAAACCTGCCCCAAATGGGACAAAAATGTACCACGACATGTTGATGCCGCTCCATGATGGCATGCCAAGTTTCATGAAATTCAGATGAGTTTTGCATTTACTAGAATTTAAAAACCAGGTATCTCAATGTTTGCGGCCGAGCGACGGTGGCAGGGTGTTTGACATTCATTCTTATTTCTTGCATGGGACCTAAGCATGCAACCAAGGACACATATTTGAATTTTCAACCAATTTATATGCATAAGAGCATGTGCCTGTAGTTCACATTTGAATTATGCACATGAATGCATTGAAAAACTCAACTAATGCATAAAAATGTCCAAACGAACCCTGAAAAATCGCAAAAATTGACACAACAATCCTGTTGTTCTATGTTGACATGAGAAGTTTTTCAAAGCAATAAGAGGCAATGGATGTTGTTTTGTCCCCAAAGATGGGACGCTCCCTACCGAAACCATCAGGCTTGTTGTGAGAAGCTCTGGTTTGTGAGAAGCATATCCCCAAACCTGCCCCAAATGGGACAATAAATTTACCACGGCATGTTGATGCCGCTCCATGACAGCATGCCAAGTTTCATGAATTTCAGATGAGCTTTGGATTTACTAGAATTTAAAAACCAGGTATATATCTCAATGTTTGCGGCCGAGTGACGGTGGCAGGGTGTTTGACATTCATTCACATTTCTTGCATGGGACCTAAGCATGCAACCAAGGACACATATTTGAATTTTCAACCAATTTATATGCACTAGAGCATGTATCTGTAGTTCACATTTGAATTATGCACATGAATGCATTGAAAACTCAGTTAATGTATAGAAATGCCCAAGCGGAACCCCCAAAATCCCAAAAATTGACACAACACCCCTGTTGTTCTATGTTGACACTAAGAAAAAAATGAAATCGAGAAGAGGAAATGCATATCATTCCATCCATAAAGGCGAAACGTTCCCTATATCGGGCTTGTTGTGAGAAGCTCTAGTTTGTGAGAAGCATATCCCCAAACCTGCCCCAAATAGGACAATAAATTTACCACTACATGTTGATGCCGCTCCATGACAGCATGCCAAGTTTCATGAATTTCAGACGAGCTTTGGATTTACTAGAATTTAAAAACCAGGTTTATATCTCAATGTTTGCTGCCGAGTGACGGTGGCAGGGTATTTGACATTCATACTCATTTCTTGCATGGGACCTAATTAAGCATGCAACGAAGGACACCAATTTGAATTTTCAACTAATTTATATGAATTAGAGCATGTGCATGTAGTTCAACTTTGAATTATGCACATGAATGCATAGAAAACTCAGTTAATGTATAAAAATGTCCAAGCGAACCCCAAAAAATCCCAAAAATTGACACAACACTCCTGTTGTTCTATGTTGGCACTAGGAAAAAAAACTGAAACCGAGAAGATGCAACGGATATCGTTTCGTCCAGAAAGGTGAAACGTTCCCTACCGAAACCATCACACTTGTTGTGAGAAGCTCTGGTTTATGAGAAGCTATACCCAAACCTGCCCCAAATTGGACAAAAAATTTACCACGGCATGTTGATGCCACTCCATGATAGCATGCCAAGTTTCATGAATTTCGGACGACTTTTGGATTTACTAGAATTACAAAAGCAAGCACCTCAACATTTGTCAGAGGGCCATGGTGCTGTGGTGTTTGAAATTCATCCACATTTCTTGAAGACGTAAGCATCAACCCATGGACACATATATCATTTTACAACCCATTTTGGTGCGCCGGAGCATGTGCATGTGGTTTAATTTTGAATTGTGCACCTGAAATGCCTAGAAAACCAAGTTACCGTATAAAAATGTCCAAACGAATCCTGAATAATTCCAATTTTTTTGACGACACACCTATAGTTGCATGTTCACTACAGATAGAAGTTCTAGCAATTCAAACACCATCCTTTTGTAGCTGTGACCCCATTATGTAATTCAAATCAAGATGAAGAATCAAGTAGATCCCACACAGTTTATTATCACCAACCTTGTGAGATGCAGTACAAAATATCCTGGAGCACCGTTGGTGTATAGCACGCCTATGGCTTACTCGAGAAGGTTCGTCGGCTACAGTCCACAGCCCGCTCTGAATAATGGACCGTGTTTGATGACACTTTGCGCGGCCGTTTTTTCGCTGAAGCGATTCTAAATTTTCGGCTTCCGCGGAAATATCTACCTCCCCTCCTACCAAAAGCCACTTTTCCCCTGTTTCCGCCTTCCTTTCCAAGTTGAAACCTTCACTCCTTGCTTGCAGCGCCACCTCCTTGCCGGCAACCCTCCTTCACGCTGCTCGGCCTCGCCTATCCAGGCAGGTAATCCATACCCGAACCCCATCCCCCTCCTCCTTCCACATCCCACATGCCCCGACCGCCAGCGCGAGCGTGACACCTTCCACCCAAATCACCGACCCCTCCACGAAATAAGCACCGTACTAAGCCATGGTGCATGCAATATAGCCAGGATCTCAAGGATCATTTGGCAGCGAAGAAGCAAATCGCGGCTACACGCGTGGATGAGGTCGCGGTGGCTACCATTCGTGCCGACCCCCAGATCTTGGAGGAGCACCTTGCCGTCGAGGCCACCGTCGACGCCTCGTGCGCTGACGCTGCAGCATGGTTGGCTGCTTTAAACGATAGTTCGTGGCATTTTTTGAGGCCAGCGTTGGTGCCTTCGACGAAGACTACGATGTGTTTTCTCAGCGTGCACGTGCTTAACTCACCACTATGACGAGGGCACCCACGATGCGGAGGCCTCGCCCTCTTCCATGTCCAAGGAGCCAATCATCATCGATATCTCCAACAATGAGTAGCTTGTCTTATTAGCTCACTATAAGGACCCATGTTCAGTTTGCTAGCTACTACCTTTCCTTAACAAATTCTAGTGAATTGTGCTATCTACTTTTACCATGCAATCTTCTGCTCTAGTGTATATGTTCTATATGTCGTGCAATGTGTTGTTCAGGTAACTGTTTGGTTCAATTCTACAAAGGTGATGTTCAATTCTTTAGGGTGCAATTTTCCAAGTTGTCAAGCATGCTCGGTTTGGTTACGGTCTGATCTTCTATGAGGAGTATGTTATATTGTGCAATGTGGTGCTTAGTTGACGTTTGGTTCATTTGTTGTGGTGTTTAGTAAACTGTTTGGTTCAATTCTGCAATGTGATGTTCAATTGTTGTGTGTGCATTCTGTTATTGTATACCATGTGAGAATAAATCAAATTTGACTGTACTAAATACATGAGAAACAAATGCAATTGCTATATTTCCAAGTTGTTAAGCATGCTTGCTTTGGTTAACTATATGATCTTCTATTAGGAGTATGTTATATGGTGCAATGTGTTGAGATTTGGTTCATGTGTTGTGGTGTTTAGTTAACTGCGTGGTTCAATTCTGCAATGCGATGTTCAATTGTTGTGGCTGCATTCTGTTCCATGTGAGGAACAAATCGAATTTGGCTGCACTTATACATGAGAAACATATACAAGTGCTATATTTCCTAGTTCTTAATCATGCTTGGTTTGGATAAATGCATTTTCCATGCGGCTGGAATTAATCTGATGAATCTGCATTGTGCTTATTTTTCATCAACATTTTTTCTATACCACTATATAGTTCACTGATGATTACCCCTCAAACCACTGATTTTTATGCACATCCTTGTTTTTAGGACTTTCAAACGCAGTTCACTAATGATTACCTCTCAAACCACCTCCATGGTGAGGAGGCGAGGAAAGTTTTCATACAACACCCACGGTTCAATATTGAAGTGTTCCTGAAGAGGACGAAGGATGGACGGTCAATCATCCACGGGCGCTGGCCTAAAGTTGCAAAGACCTTCAACATGAATGAAGGCTCAATATCCTCCTTCCGCTTCAACAGTTTTCCAGATGACATGCATCTGTTCTATGTACCGTCTATGATGCTAATTTTGAAAGGTTCTAGATATTGCATGTGAAACTTGGTGCTGGTGCAGTTGTGTAATGGGGTAGCTGAGTGCTGAAGCTATATCATGTTGTACTCTGATGTATTTCAATTATGAAATCCTACTTCCTTAATATGGGAATGAAATATATTATGTGTTTAATATGAATGTCAATTAGATTAATAAATGGGTTATTAATAATAGGGCAACTAGCCTGCTAATTGGTTTTTGCCATTAGAAACCGTTATTGAGAAAAAAATATCATGGGCGATGACCTAAGGCAACGCACACAGTTTCTAGGAATAAACCGTGTTGGATCAGTGAGCAATCACACACGACATTCTCTTCAAAACTGTTTGTGTTAGGCCACCTTGCGCAAACGTTTATCGCATAAAAGTTTTGTGTGATGGATAGCCTTTGCCACACAGTTTCTTCTACGCACGGTGTGTGATGCATTCAATAACGCAAATGATAAAATTATGAATATTGTGTGCGATGGGAAGGCCATCACAAATGATTTAATGGGGAAAATTGTGTGGGATGTACCTACGAACGGAAACGTTTTCCTTGCAGCGACTGTGTGGGATGTATACACGAACAGAAACGTTTAGCGGGGACTGCCTGTGTGGGATGTACTTACGACTGGAAATGATTTCGCCTGTATAATTGCATTTTTTTGAGCACTGCTGTACATATAACCGTATTTGCTCGCTCACCGGTCGCACACGATCTCATTTTGCGAGCGTGTGTGCCAAGAGGGCATATCCCCGACGGTTTCTGGGTCGTGTGGGAAGGACCCCCCCTATCGCCCACACTCACTAGCTGACGGTTCCGAATGCCTTCGCAGAAAGGGGTTAAAACTGTTTATATAGCACCGACGCGTACCAGTGTGGGCACACACAAATTCGATGGCACTCTTTATCGCTTGCACGCGCCCACACACACATCATCCCTCTCTTCGATTCTAGGGATACCTCACGCTGATGATACCTCCACTATCTTCTCATGGATTGCCCTCTCTCTCTCTCTATATATATATATAGGGAAAATACATCCTACCACCCGGTGGTAGTTATCCCACATATCTCATATACAACCATGTGGTATTATATATACTATTTTATTATTTTAAATATGTTCATATACTATATCTAAGATATTTCAAAGCAAGTTACATGAAAAAATTGCATATGAGCCCATAGTTTTTGTTATATTTGTGAAATACGTACATATTTGTACATAAAAAAGAGCATTCTCAAAACATGGTACATACTACCTAAAAATTAGTATATATACTACCTAATCATTGTTATATACTACATACTACACGTGCATACTCTCGGTTTCGATAGATACTACATACAACATACAGAACGCAAGTGGTGGTAACTACCACTGCTTGTAGGAAACATTTGTCCTATATGTATATAGATGTATGATATGTCGAGGCCTCTGTTTCACACATTGCATATGTTACATTTTTTGATTGAAATATCATCGACACATATTCCCTGTCTATCTCTAATCCCCCCCCCCCCAAATGCAGTCACGAACCCACACACTATATCTCTCTAAGTTTGTATCTCTCTCACACAAACCCGTGTAGGTGGTGTACGTACATGAAGAGAATAGGTGCACATACTCATGCTTCGTGCGCAGCGACACCCGCACGGGTACATGGTGGAGCTCATTTCTGTAT
This sequence comes from Triticum timopheevii, assembly GCA_963921465.1. NCBI lineage: Eukaryota > Viridiplantae > Streptophyta > Magnoliopsida > Poales > Poaceae > Triticum > Triticum timopheevii. Next base: position 203,687,078 of record OY997270.1, read on the forward strand.
GAAATGGCAGCCCACGTGCTAATTGGAGCATGTGTAGCAGTTGTTTACCTACGGAGGTCGTGTACCACGCGTGCACGAAACAAAGTTCGACTTGATGCATCAGCGCATTATTTTTAAATAAAATTATATCGCTCAATGGCACGCACACAGAATATGAAACGATTTTTATGGAGAAAAAGGTAGTCTGCTCCACTATATACAATGGAGCCTGCCTGCCGGGATTTGTCTTTCTTCAGAGTATCTCACACATGGCGGCGGTGTCCTCTCTCTCTCTCTCACCGTTGGTCACTGACCCGGACGCATCCCGCCCGCCGGTGGAAAGGGAGGATGTGCATCGTCTCTCCGTTCGACAGCGCCGAGGCAGCACGTCCCGATCTGCGGTACCCACCTGATGCGGAGCATCCTTCCATCATCCACATGGACTCTACACCGACACATCCAACCCCACGAGGACCCATTACAAGAGCTAGAGCACGTGCTTTGGAAACCGAGGCGAACTCCTTCCTGCTTGACTTGCATATGGACATGAATGGAACATGGTCACTATCGGTGTCAAAACCGGCAGATCTCGGGTAGGGGGTCCCGATCTGTGCGTCAAGGCTGATGGTAACAGGAAGCAAGGGACACAGATGTTTACCCAGGTTCGGGCCCTCTCGATGGAGGTAAAACCCTACTTCCTGCTTGATTAATATTCAAGATGTGGGTAATACAAGAGTAGATCTACCACGAGATCGTAGAGGCAAAACCCTAGAAGCTAGCCTATGATGGTATGATTGTAATTGTGATCGGCCTTCTAAGGACCAACCTCTCTGGTTTATATAGACACCGGAGAGGGCTAGGGTTAACATGGAGTCGGTTACAAGGAAGGAAACACAATATCCGGATCGCCAAGCTTACCTTCCACGCATAGGAGAGTCCCATCCGAACACGGGCCGAAGTCTTGTGTCTTGTATCTTCACGCTTCAATAGTCCGGATGTTGTACACAGTCCGACTATCCAGATGCCCCTAATCCAGGACTCCCTCAGTATCCCCTGAATCAGGCTTCAATGACGATGAGTCTAGCGCGCAGTATTGTCTTCGGCATTGCAAAGCGGGTTCCTTCTCCGAATACTCCAAAGTAATTATTGAACACTTGAATCGTGTCCGGATCCACAAAATGATCTTTACACACCACTGTAGAGAGAATGATACTTCACAAATGCAATCTGCTAACAACTTTTTAGACGACGTGACATGTTATTACGGTCGGATCATTATTCGAACCGTTTTCCCACAACCAGCCACAACGCATATTGCGAGGCGGTTTCTTTGACACGTCTTGTCAAAGCAGAGATCGTGTCCCCTTATCACGGGATTCTCATCAATACGGGTATGGGTAATCCCACCACGCCATTAATCATGGCGCTTGGGAAGCAAGCGACTCCCAACGGGCAAGTGGGGAGGCGCACCGCTTTCGTCGCCTCTATAAAGGGATAACATTTCCTCATTTTTACCCACGCCTTCTTTCTCCCTTGCCCACTCTTGCCCCCTCGAGCTCCAGCGCCCAAGCCCAAGTCTTCTCTGCACAGCTAAACATGTCAGGAGCAGGAGGCAAGTGGGTGGCTTCCACCGTCAAGGAGAAGCACGTCAAAAATCTTCGGGCGGCCGGATTCTTGGCCGCAGACATAGGGCACCGGCTACCGGACGCCGGGCAGGTCATTCCGACCCCAGGATCCCATGAGAGGGTCGTATTCGTCGCCCACTTGGTCCGTGGACTGGGATTTCCACTCCATCCCTTCGTCCGTGGGCTCATGTTCTACTATGGGCTAGATTTCCATGATCTAGCCTTGAATTTCATCCTCAACATCTCGGCGTTCATCATCGTATGAGAGGCCTTCCTCCGCGTCCGGACTCACTTTGGCCTATGGCTGCAAACCTTCTGCGTGAAGCCGAAGATTGTAAGCGGCCAGCAAGCGGAGTGCGGAGGGGCCATGGTGGGCAAAATGCCTAACGTCACCTGGCTGGACGGTTCCTTTGCGGAAACCGTAAAAGGGTGGCAATCAGGGTGGTTCTACATCACCGAGCCGTGCGGTGCCAAATGGGCAGCGGCCCCCGAGTTATGATCCAGAGCCCCCATGCGGCTCACCTCGTGGGAAAAGAAGGGCCTATCCTGGGGCGAATCTACAGAGCTGACCGGACTCCAGACCTGCATCAAAAGCATGAAGGACAAGAACATCAAGCTTGTCAACACGATCCAGGTCATGCTCATTCGCCGGATTCTTCCCTGCCAAAGGCGGGCACTCAATCTGTGGGAGTTCGTCCCGACCGAACACCAGATGCTCCGGAAGATCTACGACATGAAGCACAAAGGCGCATGGAAGGTGTTGTTCAAGGCCTCCGAAGTACCTCCTCCCACATCCGAGGACCGCGGGCTTTACGCCGCGCGGCCTCCTAGTCAGGTGAGTTCTCAGACTACCACCGGATTCAGTTCTTCCCAATATATTCATGGGAGAGCCTTAAGTAATTATGCATATTTGTTCAGGATTATGTGGAGACAGCGGAGCAGGTTTACTGTCCGGCTCCGCTACCAGAAGGCCCAGCTGATGCTCTCCTGACGGAGATGCTGGTCCCGACACCATACAAGGTGCCGGAGAAGAAGGCCGAAAAGAAGGCCCCGGGGACCCGAAAGGGACTCCGGCGTAAGGTTGTGCCAGAAGCCTCATCCAAAGACGACGAGGCACACTCCTCCCATGAAGGGGAGGAAGAAGAAGAAGAAGACGCCCCATCCAGAAAGGAAGAGGGGCCTGGGGAGGCAGACCAGGGGGCCGGAAAAGGCCCTCGGCGTAAGGCCATCATACCCACGTCATCTCACGATGACGAGACAGATTCCTCTCACTGAGGTGGGGGGAATCAAGAAGAAATTCTACCTCCCCACACTGGGGAGGAGAAGAAGAGAAAAGCCGCCCCGGAAGGGGAGGCTGGGACATCCAAGAAGGGAAAGGTATCCCTTCCGGACTACTCTGCCAAAGCCGCTCTCAGCGAGGAAGGGAGGCTGCCTAGGGGGAAGCCCCCAGTGCGATCGTAAGTGTCCGCACTCTATCATGACTTCAATCCATAGCTTTTTTATAACACCGAACATATATGCAGTCCGGCCAGGGCTCACCCCGAGGTATCTTCCTCCGGGTCCCTGAGTGATTCGGAGATGAATTCGCTTTCGACAGCCACTACTGCTCAGCCCGTGGATGACACGGAGGTGTTGTCTTGAAGGCTCCCAGAGCGGGGGGAGGTGACTCTGGAGAAGCCCCGAGGCGGGGTTCCAGATGTCGGACACGCGGGGTTCAAGATCCCCGTGGATCATGTCGATGAGAGCCACAGTAGGCCGGGCTCTCAGCCGAACACCGTTCCGGAACCTTCAATGGTTCCGGACTCAGGCAGGCAGCCCCTCGTTAAGGAGGGCGAGCCGTATGCGTCGAGGACTTATGTTGCGCCCGAGGCGCCGGATTGTCTGCCGGAAGCGCTTCGCAGTGCTTCCATGGATGAAGAGCACCGTACTATTATGAATGCGGTGATTCGGAAGGTTTCGTCCGCCAAGAGCGAACTAACCGAAGCCTGCACCAGCCTCCTGACAGGTTTTGAGGTAAGCAATAAATGTGTGTAAAATTACCACCCGATAGGTAGTAGCCCCTGATACTCTGTTTGGCGTTCGGAAAGAAAAGCCAAACGGAGCGTCAATTATGATCCGCAGGAGTCTAATAATGAATTTTCATGTGAATAAGCATGATGTGCTGCTTGCCGCTGCTTCCCGCACAGCCGAGGTTGCCGAACTAAAGCGGGACCTAGAGCAGGCACAGGGAGAGCTCGACCTCACGAAGAGGCAGCTCAAAGAGAACAAAGGTAAGTTATTCGCCGCTCTTATGCATTTAAGGATAGGCGAAATTGGTTAGTCCAACGCCTAAGCGTCGTGACTGTGTAACAGGGGCCACCGCCGAAGTGGCGTCCCTGAAGAAAGCGTTGTTCGAGGCTGAAGAAAAGATGGCCTTGGAGTGCAAGGAGAGCGAAAAGCAAAGTGCAAGAGTGGGCGAGGTACAACAAGAGCCCCAGGACATTGGCAAGAAGTACGAGTCCGTGGAGCATGATCTGAAGATGAAAGAGGCCGAGCTTTCGAAGGCCTTGGTGAGTATGAAAGACGCCAAGGCCGAAGCCGAGAGGGCACAACAGGAAATCCAGGAGGCCAAAAAGATAGCAGCGGGTAAGAAATTCTTTATGCAAAGCAAACATGTGGAGGAGGCGTTTCTTTTACTTACTCGAATTCGGAGCTCTCCAGGGGCATTCACAGATCTGCCATGCAGCGTATCAGACGCTGCGGAGTTCTACCGTGCCCAGGAGGGGAGCTCAACGGAGAAGCTATTCTGGTCCCAGTATGCTGGGGCCGAACACCCAATGCCTCTGAGTGACCAACTGAAGCAGTTGGTCGAACTCCACAGGGCGGCCGAAGTGGCTATGAAAGATTTCATAATCCGGCTGTGGCCTTGTGAGCCCCTGCCCACTAGCTACTTTGGCCTGATCAAGCGGATGGTGAATGCATGTCCACGGCTTGAAGTCATCAAGCGATCTGTTTGCATTGAGGGTGCCCGCCGGGCCTTTGCCCGCGCGAAGGTGCATTGGGGCAAGCTGGAAGCTGAGAAGCTGGTGAAGGACGGGCCGCCAGAGGGCAAGGAGCATCGCCATCCCGAGAAGTACTATGATGGTGTTATGAAGGGCGCCCGTCTCGTGGCCGATGAGTGTACCAAGGACAAGATCTTTAACTAAATGTACCTCTGCCACTGTTGTAATTTAAAGACGAATTTACTTGTGTTATGTAGCACTGTTTGATTTAAAATATTACCTTCTGCGCGGCTGTTTATAAAATTCTGAAAGTAGGCCAGTCATCGGCTTCCACCCCCATGTTACTAGTACTGGGGTGTTCGTGGAAAAGTCGGACACTCTTTATCCAAATGTTTGGTCCCTTAAGGAGGTGTCCGGCGCAGCGAACAAGGAAATCGGACTATGGGGCTTTATAACTTTCACTTAGCCATAGAAGTCTACAATTTTAAATTTTGGCGAAGCCCCTAGAATCCGGAAGGCCGAATTGGGGCGCTATACACGCCTATATCGGACGAAGCCGATTTATCGCCTAAAGCGGAAAATCTTTAAGGATTTTAAGACCTCTCAAACAGCGACCAGATCTCGCCATATCATGCCGGTTAGTTTTCGGCTTTCTCTACTGAGGTGCTCGTCTGGCAGAACCAAGACACAATCGTAGTAGTTCTCCCTGCGCTACCTTAACCGATATAATGGAACGTAAGGTACCAAAACAAGGGAGTCGGGCTAACCCAACTGTAGACCCAAGACATGATTCGGAGCTGATGCATATAATGCTATAAGTTCGGGGTGCCGCACTGTTGAAAATGTTTGGACTTGTCCTGCCGTATTATGGGGCGCCATAAGAAGCCCCTGGAAAACTGACCGTACCAAGGTGTACGGATGCAATATCAAATAAACATTTATGAGAAAAAATGCTCAAATAAGAATAGTAAGCTCACGCTATATATGATCTCCCATTGATGAATAATACGTTTAAGAGTATGTTTACAATGGATGCATTAAGCGGAGATAAATAGGACTATTTGACATGTCCTATCAAGGGGCAGGCTGTGTATAGATAGATAAAGCAGGTATAATGATCATAAATAGATTCCACCTGGGTATTTCCTGCTATGCACAACGCCTGTTGCCTCCTTGGTTGTCTCTCCCATGTAAGTCCGGCAATCCGGCTCTTCTGAGGATGCTGCACTAAAGCGATGTCCTGAAAGGTAAAAGGGAAAGATTATGAAGGTATTTGGCGGTTACCCGCACTATTGACTGAGTCGTTGTTGCGCCTCCGCCTATGCCCATGGTATCTTGAGTGCGTAATTATGTACGCGTGGCACGAATGTTGCTTTGATGGGGCTTGAGCGGAGGCCGGACTGCTAATCGTGCTCTTGGCACGCCTGATAATCCTGCTGTGGGGTACTTCGGACTTGCTTGACGGTGCTGGAGGTTGTCATCGCCGGATTGGTGGTTTGTCGGAGGAGGCCGCATTGTACTTCTGCCGCGAGGGCTGCAGTATGCTCTTCTGTACGAAGAGAGCGGTCCATGTTTCCGTTGACTGTTATGGCCCCGCGCGGACCTGGCATCTTGAGCTTGAGGTATGCGTAGTGCGGTACCACATTGAATCTAGCAAATGCGGTTCGTCCGAGCAGTGCGTGGTAACCACTGTGGAAAGGGACGATATCGAAGATTAACTCTTCACTTTGGAAGTTATCCGGGGATCCGAAGACCACTTCCAATGTTATAGAGCCCGTACAACGGGCCTCTACTCCAGGAATCACGCCTTTAAAGGTGGTTTTGGTGGGCTTGATCCTTGAAAGGTCAATGCCCATTTTGCACACTGTGTCCTGATAAAGCAGGTTCAGGCTGCTGCCACCGTCCATAAGGACTCGCGTGAGGTGAAATCCATCTATAATTGGGTCTAAGACCAATGCGGCTGAGCCGCCGTGACAGATGCTAGTAGGATGATCCCTACGATCAAAGGTGATCGGACACGCTGACCATGGGTTGAATTTGGCGGCGACTGGCTCCATCGCTTAGACGTACCGTAGTGCTCGCTTCCATTCCCGCTTGGGGATGTGAGTGGCGTAAATCATGTTGACCGTTTTCACCTGGGGGGAATTTCTTTTGTCCCCCCGTGTTCGGACGCCGGGGCTCTTCGTCATCGTCACTGTGCAGCCCCTTGTCCTTGTTATCAGCGTTTATTTTGTCAGCCTGTTTGAACACCCAGCAGTCTCTATTGGTGTGGTTGGCTGGCTTGTCCGGGGTGCCATGAATTTGGCACGAGCGCTCCAGTATGCGGTCCAGACTGGGCGGTCCCTGATTATTTCTTTTGAATGGCTTTTTCCGCTGACTGGACTTGGATCCGCTGAATCCGGCATTTACTGTCGTGTCTTCAGTGTTGTCGCTGTTGTTCTGTCGATTATGTCTGTTGCGTCGTGGCTTGCCGTTGTTATCGCGGACATCCGAAGTGCCGGAATGTGGCGTGGTGCTACTGCGAGCCAACCAGCTGTCCTCGCCCGCGCAAAAGCGGGTCATTAGTGTTGTGAGAGCTGCCATGGACTTGGGTTTTTCCTGGCCGAGATGTCGAGCAAGCCACTCGTCACGGATATTATGCTTAAAAGCCGCCAGGGCTTCGGCGTCCGGATAGTCAACCATTTTGTTCTTTTTAGTTAGGAACCAAGTCCAGAATTTCCTGGCTGACTCTCCGGGCTGTTGAGTAATGTGGCTCAGGTCATCAGCGTCCGGCGGTTGCACAAATGTGCCCTGGAAGTTGTCGAGGAATGCGTCTTCCAGGTTTTCCCAACTGCCAATGGAATTTGCTGGCAAGCTGTTTAGCCAATGCCGGGCTGGTCCTTTGAGCTTAAGGGGAAGATAATTGATGGTGTGTAGATCATCTCCACGGGCCATGTGAATGTGGAGAAGGAAATCTTCGATCCATACTCCAGGGTCTGTTGTGCCATCATATGATTCGATGTTTACGGGTTTGAACCCTTCTGGGAATTCATGATCCATCACTTCGTCAGTGAAGCAGAGGGGCTGTGCGGTTCCTCTGTGCTGGGCTGTGTGGCTACGCAGTTCGAATTGGTTAGGGTTGCTGTGTTCGGCCTGACCGGACTTGTTAATAATGTATCCGGCGTGACGGTCATCGTCGCGCGCTGGGGCGCGCCCCCGCGATCCATAGATCAATCTTGGCTGTCCTGCTTTGTTTTCCATAATATCTTGCAGGTCTTGCCTGTTGCCTTGGGCCATAGTGTATCGGCGTGGGGGTGCGGGCTGGTATTCGGGCTGATATCCCATTTTATCTCGGCCACGGGGTGGCCGGTCAGCCGTTTGGCGCTCAAGTCCGTATTCCTCGGCGGCCAGGACTTCAGTCCATCTGTCTGTGAGCAGGTCTTGATCAGCTTGGAGTTGCTGCTGCTTCTTCTTCAGGCTCCTCGCAGTGGCTATAAGCCGACACTTGAAGCGCTCCTGCTCCACGGGATCCTCAGGCACGCCGAACTCATCATCGCCGAGGCTAATCTCGTCTTCGGAGGGTGGCATGTAGTTGTCCTCCTCCGGGTATCCGTCCGTCACCTGTTCTTCTGGGCTGACCTGCTTATCTTCCTGTTCGGCCTGCTCGAAGGCGGGATGGTCAAGGTTATATTCCTCTTCGGCGCCATCCGGATTGCTTTCGTCTCCGGGGCCGGTATTGCTGTGGCGGGGCTTGGAGCAGCGCCGACGACGCCCATGCTTTGCTTTTCTTCCTGAGGGGTTATCCTCCGTTGCCTCGTCAACATTGGTTTCCTTCGGAGTGTCCACCATATATATATATCGTATGAGGAGGTGGCCGTCCACCGCCCTATGAGCAGTGGCTCCTGTAATTCTCCTGCATCATCGTCCATACCGTCGATGTCTTCGGAGTCGAAGTCAAGCACGTCGGTTAAATAATCGACCATGGAAATGAAGTGGTGGTGGGTGGGAAACGAATTCCATCGTTGCTTGCTTCCCACTCAAGCCGGCCATAGTTCGGCCCAGAGCCTCCGGACAAAGAGAGAGACTTCAATGAGTTCAGAATTTCGCCAAAGGGCGAGTGTTGAAAGATGTCTGCAGCGGTGAACTCCATTACCGGAGCCCAACCAGGCTCGGCGGGCTCGGGAACGCGCGGACTGGAACCTACAACCGGATACGAGTCCGGTGGTCCGGAGTCACAGGCTTCCTCAGAAGTGAGGCCTGTGTTCAGCTCCACCGCCGATGAGGGTACGGCCTGCGGGGCGGGAGTCCATCCCTCCGTCCCTAGGCAACGCAGCCTGCTCTGGATTTGAGTCCAGGGCTGCTGCAGGGGTGATATCCCGAGTGTTGTCCGATAGCAGGTCCAGGCCATGCTTGTAGCGACTGTCCGGTTCTCCTGGCGCGGGCCCGAATCCGTCGAAGATCAAGTCTCGCGGATATCCGCCGTGTAGTTCAGGTTTCCGAACCTAATTTGATGGCCAGGGGCGTAGCTGTCGATCTTCTCCAGATGGCCGAGCGAATTGGCCCGCAGTGCGAAGCCGCCGAACACGAAGATCTGTCCGGGGAGGAAAGTCTCGCCCTGGACCGCGTCGTTGCTGATGATTGAAGGGGCCATAAAGCCCGGCAGCGATGACACAGAGGAACTCTCAATGAAAGCAACAATGTTGGTGTCAAAACCGGCGGATCTCGGGTAGGAGGTCCCGATCTGTGCGTCAAGGCTGATGGTAACAGGAAGCAAGGGACACAGATGTTTACCTAGGTTTGGGCCCTCTCAATGGAGGTAAAACCCTACTTCCTGCTTGATTAATATTGAAGATGTGGGTAATACAAGAGTAGATCTACCACGAGATCGTAGAGGCTAAACCCTAGAAGCTAGCCTATGATGGTATGATTGTAATTGTGATCGGCCTTCTAAGGACCAACCTCTCCGGTTAATATAGACACCAGAGAGGGCTAGGGTTTACATGGAGTTGGTTACAAGGAAGGAAACACAATATCCAGATCGCCAAGCTTGCCTTCCACGCAAAGGAGAGTCCCATCCGGACACGGGCCGACGTCTTGAGTCTTGTATCTTCACGCTTCAATAGTCCGGACGTTGTACATAGTCCAGCTGTCCGGATACCCCCTAATCCAGGACTCCCTCAGTCACTACCTCACCAAAATACGCTATGCCTCCTTAGGTATGAAGAGGAACATCACCAAGAAGCTCAGGAGCATCACCAAGGAGAAGGAGGACCACCCAAGGCCTTGCGAACCAAGACGGAGTGCAACAGCATCAACACAAGAAGTCCCAGGTGACCCATGCGCACGGGCCCCCGAGACCCCGTGCCCACAGACTACACAGGAAGCTGGCGCTGGAGCACCCCGTGCGTACGGGCATGTACCGTGCCCACGGGACCCCCGTGCGCACGGGCCTCCCAGGATGGCCGGCTGAGATTCCATCTTCGGCCCCTCTTCATCTCCTTTGACCCCAAGGCTATATATTCCGTACCTAGGACCATGTTTAGGGTTAGTAAAGTATTAGGAGAGATATTTGTGAGCTTTCCTCCTTCACCTTCCCTCTTGGAGGATCAAGACCCCCTAGGGAAGAATCCTTGTGGATTTCAAGACCTCCATAAGGAGAAGACTATCTTCAAGCCCCCATCTCCTTTGGATTTGGGATGAACTTTGCCATTGAATCTTTCCTTTGATTGTGTTTGTGACTTGTGGATCTTGTGTTGTTATCCTAGTGGATGTGTAATCGAGAATTGTTGGAGTGATTTCCTCTTTGTGTTCTTGTTGTTCCTCTCCTTTTCCCCCTCCAAGTGTGAAAAGATCCCTCTTAGGGTTCTACCCTACATCATCTTGGTATCATGAGCCACATTGATTCACATCTTGGAGTCCTTACCTTCCACTTTCTAGCTTGATTTTGTTGTTTTTCGTCCTAATCCGAAAATCCCCACCAAAAATAGCCCCAAAAAATTTTCTTGCAATTTGTTGATCTTGTGAGATTTGGTTGTTTTGATCCACAAATTTGGTGTTTGGCAAGTGGATCTACCCCTCCATCTTCTTCCCACCCTTCCACCGTTCGAATTTGGCCAAAAACTTGGGAATTACCACGGGATTGGAGCAGTTCGTCCGCTCACAAAGGACCCCGTGCACACGGGCCATCGGGACCCCGCGCACACAGGCCTCACTTACCCCATGCGCACGGACTATCCAGGGAGTTTCAGCCATTTTCTGTTTTTTCTTCATTTCGTTTCCCCACCACCTCTTGTGTTCTTCCGCACCATTCCACGTGTTTGTTTGAGTTTGGGTCGCGGTATCTCTCGTGTCCTAAGGTGTTTCGGCTACTTAGGCGCGAGTTGGTATCATCATCATCGCCACCAATCATCGACTCGGACAACACATCGGCTTCGACAACATCATCTTCATCACTACCGTAAGCAAGGACGGTAACCTCGATGATGGCTTTGTGCTCCCTTGCCATTAACTTGATAGCTTCGAGCCCTTTTGCGTAGCATACCCATCGAGACTAGCTTGTTGAGTATTGTTGGGCCACGCTTAGTGCACCATTAGTGTTCTGTCCCTCCCGTGCATTTACTACTTGTTACATCATTGTGTGGCTCGTATATCAAGCATCGTGGCATAGTTATAAAAAAGGAAGAGAAAAAGATTTTCAGCAAAAGAGAAGAGAATCAAAGAACTTATAAGCAATAGCATCGAGGATCCTAGCATACATACATTATCTTGGTCATCATCCATAAGCATACTTGGGATAGTGAGACAAGTGACTTCTCTATTAGGTTGGTGCACTAGCATATCTAGCCCATTAGTGCAATCGAGCTAGCGTCTCTCTAGTATCCGTACGACAAGAGCTTTTCCCGTGTTTTGACATCTTCGAGCTCACCCCTTGGTTGTGCGGATCCCATTTATCTTCCGTGTGTGTGTTCCTTGTGTTATCTTTGGAGGTTGATCTATTTTTCTTACTTCCCATTTGTGAATCTTCTCAACTTTATCAACATCTTGACTAACATTTGCTTGAATTATTTGCGCCTTTTCCTAACCGAGCTCCTCCGTAGACCATTTACCTGTAGGTGTGAGAAACAATTCCAGGTACCAATTCCCCTATTATAACATCACGTGGGATCGTACTTGTTACATCCACAATCTTCGGCAAAGGTAACTTTGGTTTTGTTCTCTCATTTTCCTACTCACCACCACTTTCATATGATGGATAGGCCAAGTTCTCCTACCAACCCACTCTTCATCGAGCAAGACGACGACATGTCATCATTCATCACCAAGAGCCACCTCTTTGGTGCATAACGAGCGCTACATCAAGTGCAACAAGCAATGAACGACCGCATCGACAACCTCGCCACCGACTTGCGACCCTCTGAGCAACGTACACGGGACTACTTTGACAACAAGCTCGACGCGCACAAGCAAGAGAAAGATGCAAGAATGGACGAGATCCGCGCTTTGTTGGTGAACCGGCCTCCATCAACTTCTTCATACTCAAGACGGAGCCACTCAAGTCGACACTCCGACGACACCTTCTCCGGCTCAAGCACACCGTCATCGAACACTCTTTGACGAGCCGCGCGTCAAGACCGTCATGCATCTCGCAACCCGCTACACGACAAGCATTCACAAGAGCAAGTCGATGAGCAAGTACCTCGTCCTCAACCACACCAAGTCGCTTTTGCTCAAGCTCAAGAACGACAATGACTACGGCGCCAAGAGGAAGAACGAGCGTGTCTACATCAAGAGGAACAAGACGCCGAGGCTCAATGTCTTCAACAACAACAACGAGAAGCACAAGCTCTTGAGGCGCAACGTGCCCTTCAAGAATCAAGTCGAGCCATCACAAACCGCAATCACGAACAGCGCAATCAAGAGGAAGCCCTTCGAGAAGAAATCCAAGAGAGGAACTACCAACCACGTGTGCACCGTCAAGTCCCTCAAGCTCCTCCACAAGCTCGTCAAGCTCCACCTCAACCTCAAGTTCAACAAGAGCAAGTTGATCATGGACTTCCTCCATGCCAAGAGCAATATGAAGATGATTACCCTCCACGTCAAGGGTGTCATCATCACCATCGTCAACAACACAATGAAGAGCAACCCTATGGCAAGCTTAAATTCAATATGCCTAAGTTCAATGCAAGTAATGATCCCGAAGAGTACCTATCATGGGCATTGAAGGTTGTCAAAATCTTTCGTTTGCACAACTATGAGGAAGAGAAGAAGATCACTATGGCATCACTTGAGTTCCAAGACTATGTGCTCATATGGTGGGAACAAGTCCTTGAGCGCCAAGAAGCAAGAGGTGAACCTCCAATCACCACTTGGGTTCAAATGAAGGATGTCACGCGAGCACGTTTTGTGCCCACCTACTACAACCGCGATCTCTTCAAGAAGCTACAAATCCTCAAGCAAGGAACAAAGGGTGTTGAAGAATACTACAAGGAAATGGAGATAGCCATGATCCGAGCCAATGTCAAGGAAGATGATGAGCAAACAATGGCACGTTTCTTGAATGGACTCAATCATCCCATCAAGAAGATTGCCGACTTCCAACCCTACTCCAACCTCATTGAGCTCGTCCATCAAGCGACCAAGGCGGAACGTCAAGTGCAAGATGACTTCAAGTACGCCAAGTACTCGTCCAAGACCTACGGCTTCTCCAACAACCAAGCTTCAACAACTCCAACCTATACATCAACCAAGCCTTCTCCAAGCAATGACGACAAGTCCAGTTACAAGAAAACTTCGGCAAGTTCAAGTCATCTTCCTCCTACTACAAGCAACTTCAAGCCGCGTGCTTCTTCATCTACTCCGACCGATGAGACCGTCAAGACGAGTTCCTTCAAGTGTTTCACTTGTGGCGGCCGAGGACACAAGTCCTATGAATGCACAAACAAGCGCACCATGATACTCAACGACGATGGCACCTACGACTCAATGAGTGAAGATGAAATGGAAGCCCTTGAGCAAGTGTCCATGCACCGGCACATAAACGAGGATGAATATGATCGAGTCTTTTGTGATGAGGATTCTAGCCCCGCTCTCGTTGTCTCCAAGGTCTTGACTCTTCAACATCAACAAGAAGAAGACCAACGATGCCACATCTTCCACACTAAGGCCGGCATCAATGGAAGGTCCTTCAAGGTCATCATCGATGGAGGTAGTTGCCACAACTTGGCAAGTGAAGAACTATGCTCCAAGCTTCAATTGGTCAAGAGGAAGCACACGCACCCCTACAAGGTTCAATGGCTAAGTGACTCTGGCACTATACGAGTTGAGCATACGGTCCAAGTCTCCTTCAAAATTGGTGCATATGAGGACACTTTGGAGTGTGATGTGGTCCCAATGACTATTTGCCACCTCCTTCTTGGTCGTCCATGGCAATTCGACCGTGGTGTTATCCACAACGGGTGTACCAATCACTATAGCTTCAAGATGAAAGGGAAGGAGTATGTGCTACGACCTATGTCTCCTAGTCAAGTAATAGCCGACAAGCAAGCCACCCATCATGGAGACAAGAGTGAAAAAGTGACCCACCCAAAAGTGAGTGAGAGCCACAAGCCAAACTTGAGCGACTCTTTGCCTAGAGAGAAAAACCTCATACTATTTGCCACCAAAAGTGAGATGAGAGAAGTGTGTGAGAACCCATCGAGTGTGATGCGCTTTGTCCTTGTGTGCAAGGATGGGGAACCAAAAACTAACACCTCTCACGAGCTACCTTTAGTGTTTCAATCTCTTCTATAGGAATTTCAAGATGTTTTCCCCGATGAGCTACCTCCGGGTCTACCTCCTCTTTGAGGCATTGAGCATCGAATCGACCTCATCCCCGGAGCTCAACTTCCAAACAAAGCTCCATACCGTGTCAACCCCGAGGAAACTAAGGAGATCCAACGGCAAGTACAACAACTCATCGACAACGGTCATGTACGTGAAAGCTTAAGTCCTTGTGCCATTCCCGTTATACTTGTGCCTAAGCAAGATGGAAGTTTACGCATGTGTTCCGATTGTAGACCTATAAATGCTATTACCGTTCGCTATAGGCATCCCATTCCTCGCTTAGATGATATGCTTGATGAACTTAGCGGAGCCGCCTTTTTCTTAAAAATTGATCTTAAAAGTGGCTATTATCAAATCTGCATACAAGAGGGTGATGAATGGAAAACTTCTTTCAAAACAAAATTTGGCTTATATGAGTGGTTAGTTATGCCTATGGGTTTATCGGAGGCTCCCGGTACTTTCATGTGTCTTATGCATTTTGTGCTTCGACCTTATATTGGAGTCTTTGTTGTGGTTTACTTTGATGACATTCTTGTGTTTAGCAAATCCATGAAAGAGCATATTAATCATGTTAGGGATGTTTTGCAAACCCTTCGCAAGGAACGTCTTTATGCCAACTTGAAAAAATGCACGTTTGGTGTTGACAAGCTAGTTTTCTTGGGTTTTGTTGTATCATCCAAGGGTATCCACGCCGATGAATCTAAAATTGAAGCAATTAAAACTTGGCCCCAACCCACCAATTTGCAACAAGTGCGTAGTTTTCTTGGTCTTGCGGGTTTTTATCGTCGCTTTGTGAAAGACTTTAGCACTATTGCCGCCCCTTTGCATGCTTTGAGTAAGAAGAATGCTCCTTTTGTTTGGAAATCTTTGCAATCCACCGCTTTTGATGAGCTCAAGTCTTTGCTTACTCATGCACCGATTCTTTCTTTGCCCAACTTTGAGAAAACTTTTGAGGTTCATTGTGATGCTAGTGGTACCAGAATTGGCGGAGTTTTGATGCAAGAAAAATGAGCAATTGCATATTTTAGTGAAAAACTCTCCGACGCTCAACTTAACTATCCCATATATGACAAAGAATTGTATGCTTTAGTGCGTGTGCTACATGTTTGGGAACATTATCTTAGACCTCATGAGTTTGTCATACATACCGATCATGAAACGCTTAAGTACCTAAAAGGTCAAACTAAGTTGAACAAGCGTCATGCCAAATGGAGTGAATGTATCGAATCTTTCCCCTATGTGATCAAGTACATTAAGGGTAAGGAAAATGTAGTTGCAGATGCGCTTTTATGCATATGCACGTTTGTCACTAAACTTGAGTTGAATGTTATTGTCTTTGAGCACATAAAAGACTTGTATGTTAATGATCCATCTTTTGCGAATCCTTATGCTAAATGTTTAATGCATACATCTTGGGAACAATATTACATCAAGGATGGTTATCTTATGAGAGCTAACAAACTATGCATTCCCGAGTCTTCTCTTCGTTTGCTCCTTTTGCAAGAGGCTCATGGAGGCAGACTCATGGGACACTTTGGACATGATAAGACATTCGCCACGCTCTCCAAGAACTACTTTTGGCCCAAGATATTCTGCGACGTCTCACGCTTCACCACCCGATGCTCGACATGTCGCAAAGCTAAGTCTAAAGCTCAATCCGATGGTCTTTACATGCCTCTTCCTATTCCTTATCAATCTTGGGAAGATATTAGCATGGATTTTGTACTTGGTTTGCCTAGAACTCGAAATGGAAAGGATTCCGTGTTTGTTGTTGTGGACCGATTTTCTAAGAAGGCACATTTCATTCCTTGCAACAGGATAGACGATGCTTCACATGTTGCAAATCTCTTTTGTAGGGAAATCTTGCGCCTCCATGGAGTACCAAAGACCTCCGACCGTGACGTCAAGTTCTTGAGTTACTTTTGGAAGACGCTATGCACCAAGCTCGGAATCAAGCTCTTGTTCTCATCCGCATACCATCCTCAAACCGACGGCCAAATGGAGGTGACGAACCGTACACTCTGCACTCTACTTCGCGTGTTGATCAAGAAGAAAATCAAGGAGCAGGAGGAGTGTCTACCCATCTCCAAGTACACCTACAACCGTGCAAGACATTCGACTACCGGCAAGTCCCCCTTCGAGGTCGTCTACGGCTTCAACCCGTTGTTCCCATTGGACATTCTACCTCTTCCTCTACAAGAGCGCACCAACATGGATGCGAGTGCACGAGCAAGCTACATCAAGAAGATGCATGAGGATACAAGGAACACCATCAAGCGCCAAGTACAATGACTAGCGACCAAGCTCAACGTCAACAAGCAACCCATGACCTTCAACATAGGCGATCTCGTGTGGCTACACCTTTGCAAGGACCGCTTCCCCAACAAACGCAAGTCCAAACTTCTCCTTCGAGCTGACGGACCCTCCAAGGTGCTAGCACGCTACAATGATAATGCTTACAAGATTGAACTCCCACGAGACAAGTACAATGTGAGCGACATCTTCAATGTCAAAGACCTCTCACCGTACCATGGTGATGAAGATTTTGATCCGAGGTCGGATCTTTCTCAAGGGAGGGGAGATGATGCGGAGCATCCTTCCATCATCCCCGTGGACTCTACACCGATACATCCAACCCCACGAGGACCCATTACAAGAGCTAGAGCATGTGCTTTGGAAACCGAGGTGAACTCCTTCCTACTTGACTTGCATATGGACATGAATGGAACATGGTCACCACCTTACCAAAATACGCTATGCCTCCTTAGGAATGAAGAGGAACATCACCAAGAAGCTCAGGAGCCTCACCAAGGAGGAGGACCACCCCAAGGATTTGCGAACCAAGATGGAGTGCAATAGCAGCAACACAAGAAGTCCCAGGTGACCCCGTGCGCACGGGCCCTCGAGACCCCGTGCCCACGGACTACACAGGAAGCTGGAGCTGGAGCACCCCGTGCGCACGGGCCCGTACCGTGCCCACAGGACCCCCGTGCGCACGGGCCCAACTTACCCCGTGCGCACGGGTCTCCCAGGATGGCCGGCTGAGATTGCATCTTTGGCCCCTCTTCATCTCCTTCGACCCCAAGGCTATATATTCCGTACCTAGGACCATGTTTAGGTTAGCAAAGTATTAGATGAGATATTTGTGAGCTTTGCTCCTTCACCTTCCCTCTTGGAGGATCAAGACCCCCTAGGGAAGAATCCTTTTGGATTTCAAGACCTCCATAAGGAGAAGACTATCTTCAAGCCCCCATCTCCTTTGGATTTGGGATGAACTTTGCCATTGTATCTTTCCTTTGACTGTGTTTGTGACTTGTGGATCTTGTGTTGTTATCCTAGTGGATGTGTAATCGGTAATTGTTGGAGTGATTTCCTCTTTGTGTTCTTATTGTTCCTCTCCTTTTCCCCCTCCAAGTGTGAAAAGATCCCTCTTAGGGTTCTACCCTACATCACCACCATTCTCTTTGACCAAGCTCTTGGGCGGTAGGGCCTACGCCACTTGCTCGCTGCCGTAGTATGGGCAGATCCCGCCCGCTGCCGCTCTCCTAGTTACATCCCGACGACTCCCAGGTATCCCCTCCGGCCTTGCTCCACTTCCCATCTTCCCACGTCGTTGCATGTGGAAAATCTTGCATGTGAATCTTCCATAGTTCTTTGCCCAAAACGTAGCTCGTCCGGCGTACTTTCCATATTGCAATCTCATCCTCACACTGTTTTAGATAAACACAACAATGCTAGTATCTTCTCTTAGGACAAGGAATATGCATCTTTTTTGTCATTGTATGTGTCAATAACTGTTATTGGCCAGTAATTGTTTCCTTTCCACCTCTTTTTTGCAAACAAGGCTATCCATTTCTCCTTGTTGCTATTCCGACCTTTTGGTGAACTGCACAAATCACTTTTTTCTTAAGAGTGTTTTGTGCAGTTCTACTAAAATGTCACACGGGAAACGTCTCTAGATTTTAGTGCGACTGCACAAAAGGAGACTGGTTTTGCTCTATCCTCCTCATTCAACTACGAGCCTAATCTTCTCCAACTATTTGTTTAGTCTTCTCCAACTAGTTATTCTTCAGAGAGACTGCGAAGGTGATCGGCTTCTATTTGTGTGTTTATCGTTTCATCAACAATCCTCTATTATTGTGATCACATTTAATATCTTTGGAACAAGGACGCTCAGCTCTATTTTAGTGGAACTGCACAAAATGATTGGAATGTTGCATACTCCTGTTAGCTACTTTTTTTGCCAACATGCCTTGTTGATTTAGACAGAGTTGGGGGAAAGTTGGTGCTAATGAAAGCATGGATCAATTTTAATTCAACACCTTCTGACAACTTTGTCTTCGGTTGTGATGTAAATATTAGCTTTGATCTGCTAATCATTGAGATGCTTTAGCAAGGAAGTTAGTTTTTTATTTTTTCCGAAAGAGCATGGATGGCAAGACACACGAAACAAAAGCTGAAAGCTCAGAGCATTGTACAATTTCATGTCGCTGGAAAATTATTTGTATAATACGTCAATTATGTTGCTAGAAGCTTGATAGCATTGCTAGAAGCCTCTTCAGCATCCGGGTCCATGTGCCATGCACAAACTTATACTCCTTCCGTTCCTAAATATTTATCTTTTTAGAAATTTTAAATGGACATATTATAGAGTCTAGATTCACTCATTTTGCTTCATATGTAGTCAATTTTTGAAATCTGTAGAAAGACAAATATTTAAGAATGGAGGGAATAGTGCACAACCGCATGGGAGACTCAGCCCAGTCGTTGCGCCGCACCTAATAGTGAGTTATGAGCAGTCAAATCATAAGCCCACCTTTCCCACTTTAAGTTACTCAGAAGAAGCAACCATCAATACGCTCTTCTTTGAATCCACTCATACTACTCCCTCTGTCACTGTTTGCCTCAACAATCTCTGGGACCAAGGTGACTAGCGATCGGCCTGAAAAATAGCATGTTTATTACTAGAGGAAATATGCGTACACACATGCATGTAGTGCTTCCACCTCGGGTACACACATGCATGCACTTACTCCACTCCGCGTACACACCTACATCGAGAGAAAATTGTGGACTTGATTGCGGTTACCACACCCTAATTAATTGAGCGTTAAACCAAACACATCTAAAATCTCCCTGGTGGTGGAAATGAATGGAGAGAAATGCATGAGAATAGGCGCGCCCTATAAACTGTGACGGAGGGAGGAGTAGTATTAAGGTGCAAAACCAAGTACGCGTATGGCCAGTCGTTCAACGCACTTCCTCTTGGCATATCACTTACATGTGGGAAAGGAGTGTCAGCAAACCCATCTCAATTGACGGCTAAATGGCCAACCCGCCATTCCTTGAGAAAGACGAGGAGCGAGAACACACAGCCGGGCTCGCACGGGGGCTAAGATATATTCGAGCATGGTTGATCGATATCATCATTACATGTTCGATGTTTTCTAATAGTACTATTGGGCTACCGTTTTCCGCACTTCTCCCAAATAAAAAATGTGTACTTTCTCAGAGATTAAAATAAAATAAGATTACACACTTTCCACCATGCGGTTCCTAGTACCTGTATACTAGTAGTAGTACTACTCATACTACTAAACTTTGCACTTGGCTCTTCGCCTCTTCGCGAAGTCGAACAATGCAGTTACTACAATCTATGCCTCTGGCAATCTGACACCGAATGAACTGCTGCACGTCCACCGCCTGGGCGAGTGATATGTCTTCAACGTATCTACATTTCCTAATACTTTTCCTCTTGTTTTGGACTCTAATTTGCATGATTTGAATGAAACTAACCCCGGACTCACGTTGTTTTCAGCAGAACTACCATGGTGCTGTTTTTTGTGCAAAAATAAAAGTTCTCAGAATGGAACGAAACTTTGCAAGGTTTTTTTTATATCAATAAAGAGAATTTCTGGAGCCCAGAGATACTTGAGGGGGCACTTGGGTGGGCACAACCTACCAAGGCATGCCCACGTGGGTGCTGCCCACCTGGTGGCCCCGCTGACCCTGAAACCGACACTATAAAATCACATTATTCCAGAAAAAACCAAGGAGAAAGAATTATCATGTTTCACGAGACGGAGCCGCTACCATCTCCTGTTCTTCATCGCGAGGCCAGATATGGAGTCCGTTTGGGGCTCCGGAGAGGGGAATCTTCGATCTTCGCCATCACCAACAGATCTCCATCGCCAATTCCATGATGCTCCCCATCGGGAGTGAGTAATTCCTTCGTAGGCTCACTGGTCGGCGAGGAGTTGTATGAGATTCATCATGTAATCGAGTTAGTTTTGTTAGGGCCTGATCCCTAGTATCCACTATGTTCTGATATTGATGTTGCTATGACTTTGCCATGCTTAATGCTTGTCACTTTGGGCCCGGGTGCCATGATTTTAGATCTGAACCGTTTATGTTATCACCTTTATATCCATGTTCTAGATCCGATCTTGCAAGTTATAGTCAGCTACTACGTGTTATTATCCGGCAACCCTGGAGTGTCAATGTCGGGATAACTCCCGGTGATGACCGTAGTTTGAGAAGTTCATGTATTCACCGTGGGCTAATGCTTTGTTTTGGTTCTCTATTAAAAGGAGGCCTTAATATCCCTTAGTTTCCAATAGGACCCCGCTGCCATGGGAGGGAAGGACAAAAGATGTCTTGCAAGTTCTTTCCATAAGCACGTATGACTATTTACGGAATACATGCCTACATTATATTTATGAACTGGAGCTAGTGCCGTATCGCGCTAGGTTATAACTGTCTCATGCTGAATATCATCCTACGAGTCACCGATCCAATGCCTACGAATTTATCTTATATTGTTCTTGCTAAGTTACTACTGTTGCTATTGCTATTGTTACTGCTACAAAATCACTGCTATCACTGTTACCGATACCATTGCTACTGCTACTATCATCAAAACTATCATGTAACTGTGCTACTAATCACTTTGCTGCAGATAATTAATCTCCAGGTGTGGTTAAATTGACAACACATCTGCTAATACTTGCAAATATTCTTTGGCCCTTGTGTCAAATCTATAAACTTGGGTTGAATACTCTACCCTCAAAAACTGTTGTGATCCCCTATACTTGTGGGTTATCAAGACCTTTTTCTGGCGCTGTTGCCGGGGAGCATAACTATATTTGTTCAGTCACTTGGGATTATTATCATATTATCACTATGAAGAATCTTAAGGATGCTAAGACTAAGATTTTTCCCTCTAAGACGAGGGGAGGTAAGGAACTGCCATCCAACTCCAGTTTTGATTCCCCTTCTGTTATAAGTAAACTTGCAACACCACATGCTATTAATTCTGATATGTCACAAGTTATTGATGATGCTACTTCTGCTATGAATACTACTCATGATGATGCTAGTACCTTGCTTGATGATGAGGTGCCACTAGGTGAACTTCTTGATGAACAAATTGCTAGAGTAAGACAACATGATATTGTTGAATCTGATAATGAACTTGAAACTGAAAATCTTGAAACACCTACTAGAACTAGTCCTCCTAGATATGAATTGCCAAAGGTACTGAAAGGTTATACTATGAGTGAGGAGGCAACCAGAAATATTCTTGCTTGTAAGGATAGAGATGATCTAGAGAAATTATTATGCAAGTATAAAGAAAGATCTCTGAATGCTAAAATGAAATTTGATCCCGACTTTGCTACTTCACCTATTTTTATTGACGATGAGGATTATGAGTTCTCCGTCGACCCAGAGTTGATCAATTTGGTTGAATTTGATCCTTTCCATGGTTATGAAACTGAAACGGTTGTGGCACATCTTACTAAGCTGAATGATATAGCCACCCTTTTTGCTCATGATGAGAAGATTTGCTATTACTATATTCTCATGTTATTTCCGTTCTCATTGAAGGGTGATGCTAAAGCTTGTTACAATACTCTTGCTCCTGATTGTGTGCGTAGTCCCCAGGATATGATTTATTACTTCTCTCAAAAATATTTTCCTGCTCATAAGAAACAAGCTGCCTTGCAGGAAATATTTAACTTTGTGCAAATTGAAGAAGAGAGTCTCCCACAAGCTTGGGGGAGGCTTCTCCAATTTCTTAATGCTTTGCTTGATCATCCTCTTAAGAAAAATGAAATACTTGATATCTTCTATAATGGACTAACCAATGCTTCTAGGGACTTCCTAGATAGTTGTGCTGGTTGTGTTTTCAGGGAACGAACTATTGGGCAAGCTGAAGAATTATTGAATAACATATTGAAAAATTATGATGAATGGAATCCTCCTTAAACACCTATTAAACCCACTCCAAAGAAGAGGGGTATCTTATATCTCAGTCCTGAAGATATGCAAGAGGCAAAGAAATCTATGAAGGAAAAATGTATTAAAGCAAAGGATGTTAAAAATTTACCACCAATCGAAGAAATACATGGTCTTGAATCACCACCACCACGTAAGGTGGTAGAGGTAAAATCTTTAATGAAATTCAATGATAGTGATGATCCTCATAATAAACATCCTAGCCAATGCCTTTACGAGTTTGATAATTACATTAGAAAGCAAGATCACTTCAATGCAAATGTTATGAAACAATTGAAATACAACTCTGATATGATTGCTCGCTTAAGTGACTTGTTATTTAGAATATCAAATGATGTTAGGGGTGTAGGAAAGCAAGCCTCTATGGTTCAAACTCAATTAGAACAAGTTGCTAAATCTCAAAGAGAGTTACTTGATGAAATGAACAATAATATAAGTGACTTTGCTGCTAGAGTAGCTACTAGAGGAGGTAAAATGACTCAGGAACCACTTTATCCTGAGGGACATCCTAAGAGAATTGAAAGAGACTCTCAAAGAATTAACACTGATGCACCTAGTCCTTCTAAAAATAAAAAGAAGAAGAAAAATGATAGGACTTTGCCTGCCTCTAGTGAACCTGAAATAGAAAACCTCCTGATAACGGTAATGAAGTTTCTATATCTGATGTCGAAACTCAATCTGGTAATGAACACTCTCCTTCTGATAATGAAAAAGATGATTATGAGGTTCATGAAGACACTCAACCTAATGATAAAGAACCAGATAATGATGTTGAGATAGAACAAGCTGTTGATCTTGATAACCCACAACCTAAGAATAAAAAGTATGATAAAAGAGAATTTGTTGCTAGAAAACATGGTAAGGAAATAGAACCATTGGTTCAAAAGCCTAATGCCCTTTCACCTAAGTCAACTAAAAAAAGGTAAAGAATTTGAACGCTTTGCTGAAATGTTGGGGTCAGTCTTTCTGCGAACTTGCTTAACTGATATCTTAAAAATGCCTCCTTATGCAAAGTATGTGAAAGCCATCATCACTAATAAGAGAAAAATACTGGAAGACGAAATCTCCACTATGCTTGCTAAATACACTTTTAAAGATGGAGTACCTAAAAAGCTTGGAGATCCGGGAATACCAACTATACCTTGCTCCATCAAAAGAAACTATGTGAAAACTTCTTTATTTGATTTGGGAGCTGGTGTTAGTGTTATGCCTTTCTCTTTATATAAAAGACTTAATTTTAATAAACTCACACCTACTGAAATATCTTTGCAAATGGCTGACAAATCAACTGCCATACCTATCGGCATTTGTGAGGATGTGCCCGTTATGTTGCTAATGTTACTATTTTGACTGACTTTGCCATACTTGAGATGCCCGAGGACGACAACATGTCGATTATCCTTGGTAGACCCTTCTTGAATACTGCAGGGGCTGTTATTGATTGCAATAAAAGCAAGGTCAGCTTTCATATCAATGGTAATTAGCATACGGTGCACTTTCCGAAGAAACAATTCCAAGTGAATGGTATTAATGTTATTGAAAAATCTCCGACAATCACTATTGGAAGTTTTCAACTACGTCTACCTACTGTTAAAAAGAAATATGAAATGCTTATTTTTGGGGAAATTTATATCCCCATTGTGGTAACTTAGTGATTTTACAAAAGTTTTTCGGTTTCATGCTAATCGAAAGTGGTTGTTAATAAGACTTGGTCAACCTTATTAATGGATCATTTTTGAGATGTATGAGGTTGATGAATTTAGTAAGCACTACCTTCTGTCCCTACCTTTTGTTTTCTATTTTTTTAGTTAAATAAAATAAAATGCCATGCTTTGTCTGTTTTTGAGTTTTCCGTGCAGTAAAAAAAATAACCCAAAAATAAAAGTTCTCAGAATGCTTGAAAATCGGATACGATTTTTTTCTGAATATTTCTGAATTTCTGGTGCAAATAATATCAAAGGGAGATGCACGAGGTGGGCACAACCCACTTGGGCGGCAGGACCCCCAGGCACGCCCTAGTGGGTTGTGGTCCCCACATGGGCCTCCTCACTTACTTCTTCTTCCCACATCACTCCATTCACCCAGAAAAAATCACTACCACACTCTCTCTCGTGTTCTTGCTCCCTAAACCGCGGATTTAATTCTCTTTGCTCGAAGCTCCGTTTCCGAAACTGTTTCAGGGATTAGTTGCTTGGTATGTGACTCCTCCATGTGTCCAATTAGTTTTTATTTTAGTGGTTTATATTTAGAATAATTAGCTACTCTTGGTGCTGCTATAGATGAGCTTGCATTTTGAATTCTTAGAGTTGTAAGTAGTTTGAACGCTTGATGTCGCCTTTATGCATCCCTATGAGTAATTGCTATCGATTTTGTGAAGTTTTGTTAAAAAATCGTGACCAAAAAATTCTAGAAAATTTTACGCGAACATTATGAACTTCTTTGGAAGGAGTTCTTCAAGGAGGAGGTTCTCGGAGGCATCTTCTAGCAGCAGCTCTGTTCATCGGTCCCATGCTGAACCAAGTGAAAGTTCCATTCGAAGTGACACCACCAAAACATGCTTATGGCCATTTAACGATTATATGGTGGGAGTGGGTATTAAGGAGGAATTTGAGCAATATGTTAACAATGCTGAGCTCGGTCCCTACATTTCAGATAAGTGCAACCAACACCTCATCCTCACCGAATCATTTGTCAAAGAATTTAAATTCTTTCCCCGTGAGTCTAGGGTGTCATTTAAACTGTATGAAAATCCATTTACCATTTCTCAAGAAAGGTTTGCCCACCTCTCCAAAATCCCATTCTGGGGTTCGCACGATGAGCCACCTAGGTCTGAGTTTGAATTATTTTTGACTAGTCTTTGCTTTGGTGAAACTAGGGGAGTGACGCAAGGTAGAATAAAGAGCATTCATTTTCCCGCAATTCAGTACTTCACATTATTTAATGGAATATGTATTGCAGGCAAACAAGATTGTATTACACTTTGTGCTCCTGATCTGAGCCTCATTCACACCGCTCTCTACGGTGATAATAGTTATAATCTTGGAGCAATTGTTCCACGTAGGTTACAGCACAACGCTAGAAGTGGATGTTTTTATGGTGGAATTTATGCCACATGCTTAGCAATAGGGCTGGGTGTTTCACCTTTGCCCTATGATCCTATTTTACCCACACAGTATTTACAATTTGATGCTTTAAAAAGTCATAGGATCCTCAAGGTAAAAATTCATAACTTCACTTACAATCTGTTGTTTAACCAAACATCTGTTGTGCACACATATTTGCCTGCGCCTGCTCTTTTTGACTATCACAACAAAGGAAGTTATTTTGTTCTTGAGAGCGAGGCTCAAGCTCAGAACACAACAGTGGAGGCAGCACGACGGGGCGAGGCATCAGCACCGAGAGCCTCCGTGAGCTACCATGCCGACTACCATCCAGGCTACTAACTGATTACCAAGTTAGGCCAAAAGCCTAAGCTTGGGGGAGTATGTATTTCCACCAACATTACATTCATGATCACACATTTCATTCCAGTTGTCGGTGTCCACACTTTTTGATTGTATCATCCATGCTTAAGTTATTTTTCTTGCTTTCTTATTGCGTGTTTGAAAAACCTTGAGAAAATCCAAAAATATGTTTCTTGCTTCTTTTTGATTTTCTGTCTTCCTAGTTTAAGTGGTTGTAGCACTGAAAAGAAAACCCAAAAAGATTTCATTATTCTTCTTTTACTTGTTGGGAGTTTTCCCGAGTAAATAATTTTTCTCGTTGTTGCTTTCCATTTCTCATTTGCTTGCTTTTGAAAAACCAAAAACTCCAAAAATATTTCAGTCTGTTTCTCTGAATTTTTTTTCTTTTATTGAGTCATACCGAGGACAAGACCACGATGGAAATGTTTAGTGGCTCTCATTTGCATTATTGATCTACCAAAGAGCCCATATTACCTTGTCTTCTCCTCTTGAATAAAATGTTTGCAGATTCTAGCTTAGTCAATGGCACTCTTGCACTATTATTATTTCAAATTGTTCAGTCGTGCAAGTGAAAAGCAATAATGACGATATTAGATGAATTGGCCGTGGCAGAGAGAAACGGGTATGAACTCAACTTTTTCTGTTTTTCTAAATATGTTTAACCTAGTATCCATGATTCAGCCTATTATGATCAAACATGTTTGCAATGACAATTAGAGATTATAGTTTCACATGCCATGCATAAGTAGCTAGGAGTGAATAATGACTTATCTTGGATATCAACATTGCGTAAAATGATTGTGATGTAGTATGATGATATGGTATCCTCCTCTGAATGTTCGAGTGTCTTGACTTGGCACATGTTCATGCATGTAGTTGAATCAAAACCAACATAGCCTCTATGATATTCATGTTCATGGTGTTCATATCCTACTCATGCTAGTATCCAATGTTACTTATGCACAATGCATGTTCATGACCGTTGTTGCTCTCTAGCTGGCCGCTTCTCAACCTCTTTGCTACCCTTCGCCTGTATTAAGTGGGAACTCTGCTTGTACATCCAAAAACCTGAAACCCAAGTTATTCTAGATGAGTCCACCATACCTACCTATATGCGGTATTACCCTGCCGTCCTAGGTAAATTTGCATGTTCCATCTCTAAAAACTTCAAATAAATATCCTTTTTGTGTGTCTGGATCGTTTATGGAACGACAGGAGGTAGTCGGTATCTACTAAGCGGGTTATTCTCAGGTCGAGTGTTTATTTACTCACCATCGCACGAGAAAAGGGCGGTAATAGGGATGCCTAGTCCCAAACTACAAAAAGAAAAGAGCTTACAAATAATCAAACAAAAAAACTCCCAATGGAGTCATAACCTTTACATTTCCGCTTAGTAACCGCCACTAGCGTTTTTAGCATGGAAGATATTGATAACTAATAGTCTTGAAGTAAATGAGAAGGGTGCATGTCTCAAAATATCATTTACCTCTGTTCTAAAAACTTGAGCTCTGGCACCTCTGCAAATCACGGCTTCCCTTTGCGAAGGGACCCTCTATTTACTTTTATGTTGTGTCATCACCTTCTCAAATAAGCGCCAGAACCTGAGAGCACTGCTGTCATGCTGATGCATTGTGTGTTGCTAATGTTCGGTGCATCATGACTGGATCTTTTCTACCATGAATTACAATGTTTAGTCACTGCTCGAACTTTGGGGGTGCTCTGCATTTATGTTTTGCGGTCTCAGAAAGGGCTAGCAAGATACCACTATTGTCACATTATATCATGGTTATTTTGACAATGTGTTGCTGTTTGAGATATCTTATTATTGCTCTCTAGTTGTTTATATCATTGATATGAGTTAATATAATTTCTAAGAGTTATTGTCGACATGGTTAGTTATAATCCTTGCTGAAAACCTGGGTGATGTTTAAGCTTATTTATGAAACAAGAGCAAAAGAGTTCGTAAAAAATTTCGTTTTTCACTTTCAGTTTATCAACTGAATTGCTTGAGGACAAGCAAAGGTTTAAGCTTGGGGGAGTTGATACGTCTCCAACGTATCTACTTTTCCTAACGCTTTTCCTCTCGTTTTGGACTCTAATTTGCATGATTCGAATGAAACTAACCCTGGACTGACGCTGTTTTCTGCAGAACTACCATGGTGTTGTTTTTGTGCAGAAATAAAAGTTCTCGGCATAGAATGAAACTTTGCGAGGATTTTTATATCGATAAAGAGAATTTCTAGAGCCAAGAGATACCTGAGGGGGGCACCGGGGTGGGCACAACCCACCAGGGCGCGCCTGCCCCCCCCCCCCCCCCAGGCGCGTCCAGGTGGGTGCTGCCCACCTGGTGGCCCCGCTGACCCTGAAACCGACACTACAAAATCACATTATTCAATAAAAAAATTAGGGAGAAAGAATTATCGTGTTTCACGAGACGGAGACGTTGCCGTCTCCTGTTCTTCATCTGGATGCCAGATCTGGAGTCCGTTTGGGGCTCCGGAGAGGGGGATCTTCGATCTTCATCATCACCAACACATCTCCATCGCCAATTCCATGATGCTCCCCACCAGGAGTGAGTAATTCCTTCGTAGGCTCGCTGGTCGGTGAGGATTTGGATAAGATTCATCATGTAATCGAGTTAGTTTTGTTAGGGCCTGATCCTTAGTATCCACTATGTTCTGAGATTGATGTTCCTATGACCTTGCCATGCTTAATGCTTGTCACTTTGGGCCCAGGTGCATGATTTCAGATCTGAACCGTTAATGTTATCACCTTTATATCCATGTTCTAGATCCGATCTTGCAAGTTATTGTCACCTACTACGTGTTATGATCCGGCAACCCCGGAGTGACAATAGTCGGGACCACTCCCGATGATGATCGTAGTTTGAGGAGTTCATGTATTCACCATGTGCTAATGCTTTGTTCCGGTTCTCTATTAAAAGGAGGCCTTAATATCCCTTAGTTTCCAATAGGACCCCGCTGCCACGGGAGGGTACGACAAAAGATGTCATGCAAGTTCTTTCCATATGCACGTATGACTATTTACGGAATACATGCCTACATTATATTTATAAACTGGAGCTAGTGTCATATCGCCCTAGGTTATAACTGTCTCATGATGAATATCATCCAAGGATTCACCAATTCAATGCCTATGAATTTATCTTATATTGTTCTTGCTAAGTTACCACTGTTGCTACTGCTAACATTACTGCTACAAAATCACTTCTATCAATGTTACCGTTGCTACTGCTACTATCATCAAAACTATCATATTACTGTGCTACTAATCACTTTGCTACAGATAATTAATCTCCAGGTGTGGTTGAATTGACAAGTCAGCTGCTAATACTCGCAAATATTCTTTGGCTCCCCTTGTGTCGAATCCATATATTTGGGTTGAATACTCTACCCTCGAAAACTGTTGCGATCCCCTATACTTATGGGTTATCAGCGAGGGTAGGTTGCATTACTCAAAAGCTTCTCGTCGTCCTACGAGCCACCAGGCTTGAGGTAGATAGAGAGGGCGTAAGCGAGCTTCACCTTGTCCTGCAGGCTTCTCCTCGTTGTGCAAGTTGACGGGACACACCAAAAAGTAGTGCTACTCCATATTCCCTCCTTTGCAGTTAAGATGGCTAAATATTTTTCGCGGGTAAATGAGAGAGCTTTATTAATATATAAGCATTCTTAGGAAGATCAGCCAAGAGACTGGTCACTAGGAAGCGAGGTACCCCGCAAAAAAGAAGGAAGCGAGGTGTTTCATCAAGCCAGCTCTCGGTCACATTCAAAGTGCAGCAAGAACGGTTCGCACAAAGATGCGCCGCAAGGTTTGCTGACCTGTGTACATGCCGAATAACAAAAAAAGAGAAAATATAACCAAGCGCTCCTATTTCTAACAGGATATAGGAGCCAGAATTAAGTGAGAATTGTGGCGAGTGTTCCATGCAATCAACTTCCATTATCACATGCGAGAACCCTCAAAGAGAGCCAATGTGTTCACTACAAAAAAATACACTTCCATGATGATACGTGTTTGTCACAGTAGGTCACGTTTTCTGTCATGCATGTACATCCATGATGATTTTATGACAGAATCAAGATAGTCATACCTGTGCTGTCGTAGAAGTGTTCCATGACATTACCAAAATTATCATCATGGAAGTGTCCACTTCCATGACGATAAATCACGCGTCATAGAAGTGCTTTTGTCAAGGGTGACCGGCACGTGGCATCCACTGTAATGGCTCGCCGTTAAGCTATTGGGTCCAGTTTTGGATCCGAGAACACATTAATAGCCCTGACCAATGGGGATTTTCCACGTGTAAAATCATCATTGGCTGGAGGAAACACGTGTCGGCTCACCGTTGGGATAGATGTCATCCACTCATTGGACTGAAGGCGCCTATGATACATCGACACGTGGTATGGCCCAACAGAGGCCCATTCCTGTGAAAAGGCCGACCCGTTTGACTTGGTCAAAAGGTGGCGGGCCGGCCCACGGAAAGCCTGTTAACGGCCTGTTCGCATATAGCCCATTTACAGCACGCTAACCCAGGGCTCGTTACGACCTATCCGAATTAGGCCTAGTAGCATCATCTGGGCCGTCCAATATGGTTCCGGCCTATTTTAACTTCCGACCCATGTATGGCCCATGACGTCTTTCGGCCCATATGAGGCCCTTTGTAACTCTTGTCCCATTAACGACCCATGGTGAAGCTGGGCCGTAATGAACAGTGTATCACTTTATACCCATTAACAGCCCGTGGTGGCTATCGTACCTTAGGGAAAATCCAAATTTCTATCAACGATTCCCACCCAACTCTGGAATGACTGGGTCCATCCAGTTTATTC
This sequence comes from Triticum timopheevii, assembly GCA_963921465.1. Taxonomy (NCBI): domain Eukaryota; kingdom Viridiplantae; phylum Streptophyta; class Magnoliopsida; order Poales; family Poaceae; genus Triticum; species Triticum timopheevii. The sequence goes on from OY997270.1 coordinate 203,718,079, forward strand.
TTTTGGGGTTGTGTGTGGGACTTTCCTCTTGATGTGGAAAAATAGGCTCTTAGGCTGGCCCGTAATGAATAGTGTATTAGTTTATACCCATTAACGGCCCGTGGTGAAACTGGCCCGTAATGAACAGTGTATCACTTTAAACCCATTAACAGCCCGTGGTGAATCTGGCCTGTAATGAATAGTGTATCACTTTATACCCATTAACGGTCTGTGGTGAAACTGGCTCATAATGAATAATGTATCACTTCATACCCATTAACGGCCCATTATTCCATTGGGCCATTTCCAGCCCATGTTATCTTTCGGTCTTCTCAGGGCCCATTATTTTTGGGCTCATTTCTAGCATTCATTTACTTATGGCCCATTACTGTCATTTTCTGCTTGTGGGCCAAATTCAGGCCGTGGTTACAGTCGGCCCGTTTGTGGACCGTTAATACGTCGGGCCGTTTTCATAGCGTCATCAAATACGGCCGATTAACAATGGCCCGTTATGGTCGGCCCATGAACGGACGATTCCAACTCTTGCCCGTCTACGACCATAATGCGGTTTGTTATTGGCCCATGTTTGGCCAATCAATCATACGCCCCGTAGAAGGCCCATTGATGATACGGCTCGTAGAAGGCCCATTGTGTCTACGGCCCGTAGAAGGCCCGTTGTTTCTACGCCCCGTAGAAGGCCCATTGTTTCTATGGCCCTTAGAAGGCCCATTGTTTCTATGGCCTGTAGGAGGCCCATGGTAACTACAGTAAATAGGTAGCCCATGGTTATTGTGGCCTAGTTTTAGAAAATAGGTTATTGCAGCCACTAGCAAACCGCGGAAAAAGAACTTCACTGACTACAAGCAAACAAATAAACAAGACAATAAGGAAATAAATAAGCAAGCAACTTACGCTAGGCTATCACGACTATTACACATATTACATCCAATGGGCATCAAAGTTCGCTACCAGTGCCAATATAGGGAACAAAGCAGCATATCATACACACTGGTTGTCAAAGTTGGCGACCAGTGCAAATAAACGCCGTAGCAAAACAAGTCCAGAACTGAAACCACTTCAGAAGAGCTCAAGAAACAATATCCTGGGTACCCATAATGTTGGCAAGATGCTTAACAAGCTTATTAACTTTCTCTTGTTTGGCACTTAAATCATCCAGCACTTGCTGTTGCACCAGAAAGTATGCATCTGAATTCTGCAGGGACTTCCTCAGTCCTTCGGCTTCCTGTCGCATAACATCTGATCGATGTCTTTCAACTTGAAGTCAAGACTCAAGAAGCCGAACTGATTCAGGCAGCGAGTTCGAAGAGCTAGTGCCAGCAGTAGTAGCCAGTAACTCGAACACTACATCAAGATAGGACTTTGGGGTTGTCTCAGTGTCTTCAATATAGTTTTTATCAGCTTTCTTGGAGACCAACAGGGATGTCTCACTATCTTGAACCTTATCTGCATTACTTCCTTTACCATTGCATAACGGGGTACTCTTCTCCAATATTTTATCCGCGTTCTAAAAGAGAAACAAAGAAACACATCAGAGGTTTACAATGTATTATATGAAACTCATTTTGGTAAACCAGTTCAGTAGTAAGGTGGACAGGATAACAGCATAAAACAAACATATAGCTATGTAGTATGGTCACTGTATGGTCTATATCATTCTAGTTTATGTTGCCAAATCAAGATAGATACAGTTCAAATCATATCTATTTACAAAGCAGCATTGAGAGAATATAATTGTGGGAAACTACACAGCAATAGCAACACTTTTAATGTGCATGGCATGAGAACATAACTATTTATTCAATTGAAACTGAAATCAACATAGAGCAAGTTACAACAGCAAACACGTTAAAGAAATAGGTTTAAAACATACCTGTTGCGCCAGTGGAGTTTCAATTGCATCCTTCAAATTTGAAATTAGTTGGTATGAGTAAATACAGTGATGCAAGAGAAAAGTAGTATGAACCATAGCTACGGAACCTGACCTGAGAACCATTCTTCTTTTGCTTTAAGCGTTGACTTGGGGTTCGGAGTGGTGGTCCTCGTTCTTTGGGCACTGCAGTTGCCTTACTAACTGCTCGTGTTTGGGTTCTCTCTGGTGGAGAAGGTGCTGTGTCAACTAGAAAAGGGTTACTATTTGCTGGGGTTGGGGTTAGAAGGAGTTTAGCTGGTTCTCTGTCCAACTGGGTAGGGGTACAATCTGCGTGAGTCTAGGTTATGTGTGGTGGGCTGGTTCTTGGGCAAGTACAACTATGGTTCTATTTGCATCGACATGTAGCACGATCTTTTCTAAACACCGTGTATTTACTCCCACAGATACTGCCATCACCCCCTCCAATTGAAATGGCTGATAAACAAGAAAAGTAATTGAATGTACAGACTTTGTAAGATAGACAGGTGCAATGGATAGTAGGGAAGAAAACAGGGCATGAAATAATTCACATTTATGTTGTCTAACCAAATAGAATAGCAAGACATAATTTCACATATATGATGCTAATTAAACAGGATAGCATGACACAATTTCACATGTATGATGGCTAACTAAACATGATAGAATGACATACTTCAAAATATGATGACTATGTAAACAGGATGACATGATATAACTATACGATGTGTCTATTAAAGTGGTTGGCATGCCATAAATCACAAACATGCCGTCGATGGAAGCATGATGGCATGATATAAAGAATGACATAATTCAAAATATGATGACTATGTAAACAAGATGAGATGATATAACTATATTATGTCTTTAGGAAATGGGTTGGCATGCCATAATTTAGAAACAAGCTGTCTATGTAAACATCATGGCATGATATAGTTCAAATATATGATTTATATACTAAGCATGTGAGAAGAGGGCAATCGCATATATGATGTGTCAACTAAGGAGATGGCATTCAATATTGTGTATATGATGTAAAAACTAAGCATTGCAATACAACATATGCATGATATGAGTAATATAACCCTGCCAAGTTTGAGCATACACCTGAGGGGGATAATAGGTCTAGTCATCTACCTCTGAATCCTCCTCTGAAGAGCTATCTGTAACCAGCAAGATATCTGCTTCAGCAGGTAGCATTGTCTGCTCTGAAGACCTTGTTTTCACTCCAGATTTCTCCATCACCATTTTAAATGGCTGGTGCATAGGAAGAGCAGTTGAGTATACAAACATTGTCGACAAATGCAATGAGAAATACAAAAAAGGACAGCATGATATAATTCACATATATGACGCTTGGCTAAACATCATGGCATTGCATAATTCATATATATAATGCCTTGCAACAAGTTAGCATTGCATAATTCACATATATAATGTCTTGCAACAAGATGGCATTGCATAATTCACATATATGGTATTTAGACACTAAACAGGTGGCATTCACACAAAGCATATCTAAACTAAGCAAATGACATAGCAATGCAAGATACCATACGCACGATATGAGCAACATAACCCTGCCAAGTTAGAGCATGCACCTCGGCGGGAAATAGGACTGGTCATCTGTCTCTGAATCCTCCTTTGAGGAGCTATCCGTAACCAGCAAGACATGCGCTTCGTCAGATAACATTGTCTGCTCTGAAGACCTTGTTTCCACTACAGATCTTCCCATGACCGTGTCGAAAATGGCTGATGCACACGAAGAGTAATTGAATGTACTAAAATTGTTGACAAATTTAACACGTAATAAAAAAATGATGGCATGATATAATTCACGTATAAGATGACTGGCTAACCAGAGTGGCGTTGCAAAATACACATATATGATGCCTGGCTAAACAAGATGGCATTCCATGATTCACATATACGATAGAGAAACTAAACAGAGGGCATTTACGCAAAGCATGTCTAAACTAAGCAGATGACATCTTTGATGTATACAGTAAGCAATGCAAGGCACCGTATGCATGATATTACCAACATCAACATGCCAAGTTACAGGAAAGACCTCAGGAGGTAAATAGGAGTGGTCTTCTCCTTCCGAATTCCCCTCAGAACAGTTATCTTTCTCTTGATTACGATCCGAAATGGGTGGGGGGGGGGGCTGCCTTTGCGCCCACCATGGAGCGATGTCTGCATGAAATTTTATTGCCACACAAGGCTCGTCTCTTTTGCTCTACATGTGAAGTTCCATTGTGTACAATAACTGGCATGCATAGGAATAAAACATAGTGAGATTATTTAAGAAGTGCATGCACAAATCTAGAGTGATGGTAGCAATTTGTGGATGGACCCAAAACCCATTATAGCAGGCAGATAATAGCTTTAGTTAATAATACAGATAATGGCTCCTTTAATGTTTGTTTGCACCCAACATGAAACTCATATTAGACACCCGAGATTAACCAGATGGTACTGATTGCTGCCCCAATATGTACCCCACAACCATTTAAAAACTCAAGTTTCAGCATTAGTTTGGACCTGACTCGGAGTCTAATAGGTGAACACAATGATAAAGTAGCATGTCATCATATTAAGCGATGCATAACATAAGCAGACACGGAAGAGTGCGACCTCTCTTGCGGACCCGTGTAGTCCTCAAGGTCATCTGCTTAGTTGATGATGGTAATGCAGTTGTCGTGGCTGCCGGCGACGGGGAAGAAGATCTGAGGCGGTGCAAGACAGTCTGGAGAGCGGATCCCTGCTGTGGTGAACCCTTCCATCGTTGGAGCAACTAAGCTGGGGTGGAACACAGCGCTGTGGGAGCAGGACAAACCACACAAGGTTTTCTTTGACACATATCTGTAACAGAAGTAATTGTGTAAGGGCTTGTTTGAATTTGAGGACTCTAACAATGCAGGGGTAGGAAATAGAGAGGAATAGGATAGGAATGCACATGCAAAATAGAGAATTTAAAAACACAGTATTTCTGCCAATCTGGGTGTTTCATTCACAGGAATTGGAAGATCACAGGATGCAAAGAAGAATGGTTAGATTAAGTCAAACCACAAGAAAATGTACGGTTATAATGCTATTATGCTACTATCTCTTAGTCTTGTGCTTCATGAATAGGAATTTAAAAAGGAGGACAAGTGGAAATTAAAATTTCTATGATTTTTCTTTCAAGGAGACATTAAAGGAACAAATCGTACAATTTTCCTCGGATCCATTCCTTTGAACCAAATTCATGAATAGTAGTACCATAGGAAACTTTCCAATTCCTATGTTTTTCCTTCACTTTTCCTTTCAAGCGCTGGCGATTCTAGTAGGAAGGCTTGAGCAAGGAAAAGCCTACAGTAAAAAAATGTTTTTGTGCTACTTATATTACTTTGGACCCCGGCCACTGCCCTACTAGCTCAACTCCCAGGCCTATTGACAAATGCACAGCTCAAATGCGCAGAGATAAATAATGATGGCATTCAAGAGAGTCCATCACGAATAGCTAAGTTGCCTGGTACCTCACTGCTTGTCATATAGTAGGATAAAATAATCGTATGTCACATTACTACGTGTGCTCAGTGGACAATATATATATCATGTAGAGTAAAAAAGAGATGCAACAAGTGTACAACCTCTTTGGCGAAGCCATGTTGATCTCAGCGTGATTGGGTTGGTCCGTGAGGATGCTCCAGTTGACTTGGCTATCGGAGGAGGGGAAGAAGATCTTAGGCATCTCGAGATGGAGCCCTGGGGTACTGCTCCGCTGTGATGGAGGGTTTCGTCATTGGAGCAGCTCCAGTGAGTTGTACGACGCCGAGGCTGAAGCAAGACAAGAGAGACAACGTTAACCTGAGTGTAATTCTAATAGCATCTCCAATAGATGACGTAAAATACATAACCACAAAGTGCTAGATGTAAAATACATCAGCCGCTCATGTCTGAACTTAACTGTTGAAACTGAATTTAACTGTTGAAACTAAACTTAACTGTCAAAACTGAATTTTTCTGTCGAAACTGAATTTTACCATCGAAACTGAACGCACTAGAGGTGAGGCTAGATGTCAATCGACTGGCTTTTCATCTCTGGTTAGTCGATTTTCCAGTCGTTGGATACGAAATCAAGGGCCTGCAGTTCATCTTCAAGCTCCACCCCCCTGAGCCTCCAGCCACCACCGGCCAAACAGCCGCCCCCCGCTGCCCCGCCAGCCCCAAAACCACTCCTCACCGCCGGTCCTCCGCCGCCTCGGCCATCCCTCTAGGCCCCCCATGCCGAGATTTTTCTTCGGCGATCCCCATGCCACCGCCCCACCACCGCTGGCGACCACTGCCCCACCCTAAACCCTAAGATAGATAGTGGGGTACCTCTCCGGCGAGCCCCCCTCCCCACTACGTCCGGTTCTTCCTTAACTCCGGCGAGCCCCCCACCCCCTGAAAATCGACTGACCCAAAATTCGATTCAGTCGGTTGAAGTGTAGCTAAATCGGAGCAGCATTGCAAGCAAGAGCAAGAGCGAGAGCAGCAGTGCGAGCAAGAGCAAGAGCAATAGCAAGAGCAGACCAGGCAGGGGACTGAGAGCAAGAGTAGAGCAGCAGCACGAGCGAGAGCTAAAGCAGCAGCAACTCCTACTGATGTGGACATCGCCGCCGATGGAGCGACACCATGGAGGAAGTGGCTGGCGACGCCGTCGTGGATGGAGCCGCGCCGTGTCAGCTCGGGACCGAGCGCCGGCAGCACCATGAGATCGAATCAAGAATAAAATACGGTGATTAGTGTACAACCTCTTTGATGGCGCCAATTAGGCTGCAGCTTCATCTGAGGAAACGGTGATGATGCTGCTCTTTCGGTGGTGCAGGTGAAGACGGCGATGTGGGAATAGATGTGGCGCGAAAGACGACGGGAACATCAGGGCAGCTCCTTGGAGGTGGAGGATGGGGTGGCTGAACCGGCGGGACGACGAGATCGACGACAGATCCTCATCCGGTACGGTTGATGAGGGACGTCGAGGTGTTGCTATGGACGATGTCATTGGGGAAGAGGCTCCGGCTAGGTGGCGGACGGAGGAGGGTGTGGGGCTTCGCAGGTTTTTGCGGCCTTGGAGTACGAATGGGTGGGCGGATGGGATGGGAGTGGGGAACCATGGCATAGGGACGCGCTTGTCCGAAATGTGGGGTAAGTTACGGGCATTTCAAATGTCGGGATTTCATAGGAGGTGGGAGTTTTCGCGCGCGTTGTAATTTTGGAATAGCAAGGTGCGGGTTGAGATCGAGGGAGTTGTCAGAGCACAACGAGACAAAGATATATCTTAAATATTTTGGGGTAATAAGGCGCGGGTTGAAGAGGCGGGAGTTTCGCAGCATGATAGACAGAGACGCTAGCTTGAAATTTCGGCATAACAAGGCGCGGCTTGAAATTTCGGGAGAACAAGCTTAACGTGTACCCCAAAAAAAGACAATTCGCACCTCATCACTAGAGAGAGCCATCTCCCGTTTTACTCTATTACTGGAAATGCATTCAAATACAACAAAAAAAACTAAAAAGATCGGGACAACAAACATAACGTGTACAGTACCAAAACAATTTGCACTTCCCTCAACAATAAAAAAATAATGTGTTGTCTAGCATATTGACTAAATTTGAGTACATTTTCCCTGTTTGAATGGGATTGTACTCGGGTTAGTTATACAACCATCTAAATATTATCTTCACAACACATGACATGAAAATAGGAGAAGTAAATTCCTATATAAATACGAACTACATGTACATATGATCTCAAATTCAAATATATGTATCCATTTTATGTTGAATTCAAATCATAGTACATGTATGCTCTAGCTAGATGTTCAGAATCTAAACCATGTATGATATACTACGTACAATGTATTTAACATGCACAACACACACACAAACACCATTTAGACTAGTAAGGTACACGTGCATTGCACGCATGAGATTTGGCAACCAAATTATGAATAATTACCACATTATAGCATGTAAGCTTTGAGTCATATATGCATGATGTAGATGTTCGTTTAATTCTTATAGTTCATTTCATTCAAAATCATCTAGTTTTTATAAGAAAGCTAATCTATTTTAAGATTCATGGAATTGTGCGTTGTAAGGCATAAAGTAAAAACAAATAATGGCAAATCATGTAGAAAAACATTTGGGCAATTCTGGTACGGAAGGTTCTAGAACAAAGAAGAAGTGCTTGTGTTTTGAGGTTTGTGCATTATGCTTAAGTTCAACCATGGAGTCTTCTAGATTGTACATGTGGCAAAATCTGGTGGAATCTAGATGATATCCAATGGCCAGTAGTGCTCAAATTTGCCATCTCTGCACCATAAGATTGGCCTCATCCAACGGCCATCTTTCAAAGTTAAAGTTATCCACACTATAATATTGTGTGTCCATCATCTGGGGTATAGATATAGATATGTGATGCGAAAGCCACCCATCATCTCCAATTATAATAGTGTGTCCATGCACGGATGCAATGTGGCCAAACGATGTCTGCCATCGGTATCTCAAATTCAAATTAGTTTGACCTTGTTCAATGTGTATACATTACAACATTCTTGTTTCCAAACCACACCGCGCATATCTCCGTAATATTCATGCATGCATGCATGGCTTTCAAACATCATGATCTCTTATTCAAATATTTGAATTCAACTTTACATTGATTATGACCTCACGTAGTCTTTTACACCCACACAATCATCTTCTCTTTATAATTGTACCACTAACTTTCTCTCGTGCATGCATGCACACACACTACCAGTCGGCATTATCCATCACTCACATGCAATCTTTTTCTTCAGGTCGGTCTCCCATGCAGGCACACACACACACACACACACACACACCTCCCCCTCTCCATCATATCAAGAATTCTTTATCTCTCACGTGCATGCGCAACGATCGATGTTCCTCTATGTGTGTGTGTGTATATGTAGCTAGGTCTTTCATAGTTTTCCACACAAACCGATCAATCTATATATCTAGTGAGGTCTCACCCTCTTCCCCACGTCCACATCGATCAATCTATACCTCTCTATATAGGATTACATAGCTAATACACCCACATTAATTATATATATCCAACGTCCCCCTCTCAACATCCATGCCTTCCGCTTCATCTCTCAGGCGCGCGCACAGTGGCGAAGACAGGGGCAGCAAGGGCCCTGCCCCCCCTAACATCACCATATATCGAGGCTAATATGAATGTGATCATTAGACAATTGCTGGTAAAATGGTTTAAGTTGATGAGCTGGCCCTCCTTGTAAACGATTAGCAATGCCTGGCCCCCTAGCTCATTTGTTTTTCATGGCTCCGCCACTGCGCGCAACAGCGCATGTTCTCGCCCCCTCTCTTTAAATATCGATCCCGCACTTGTGCACTCTTTCATAGTCTCCCTCCACTTGGCCCCTCGCACCATCTTCTATTACCCCATCGGATTTTCCACATGTACAATCTAGCAGACTCCATGGTTGAACTTAAGCATAATGCACAAACCTCAAAACACAAGTGCTTCTCCTTTGTTCTATAATCTTCCGTATCATAACTGCCCAAACTTTTTTTCTAGTTGATTTGCCATTATTTGTTTTTACTTTATGCTTTACAATGCGCAATTCCATGAATCATAAAATAGATTAAGGTCTTCTTCGATTCAAAGGTTTCTCAAAGGAATTTTGGAGGATTCTAATCCTTAGGAATTTTTCCTATCTTGGTTGTTTGATTCGTAGGATTGTAAACCATAGGAATTTTTACATAGGATTCATTTGCACTAGATTTCATAGGAAGCATCCCATCCAGTCAAACCTCTTTGAAAGAATCTTGCGTTTTTTCTATGCACAATCAAACACTCATACAGTCCTGTAGGATTCAAGACGACATTCCACTCTAATCCCGTGTTTTTCCTATTCCTGCATTTTGGAAATCCTACGAATCAAAGAGACCCTAGCTTTTTTTATAAAATTTAATTGATTTTGAATGAGATGAAATATAAGAATTAAACGAAGGTCTATATCAGGCATATATGACTCAGATCTTACATGCTATAGTGTGGTATTTATTCATAATTTGGTTGCCAAATCTGAGGCGTGCAATGCAAGTGTACCTTACTAGTACTTCGAGTATGTGCAAAACACGTAAATTATAATTCCAATGGAACGCTACACAGTGTCTCTCTTACAGTTCATGAAGCCATGTAGCACATGTGGAGGCGTTGTCATGACCTCCTTGTGTGGATTGATCACAGCGACATGCTGCTGGTTCCAGAAGAATGTACTCATCCTCTCTGAGCCACACTGGCGGTACATGCATGAAGCGAAGATGTGCACACATGCCACGCACACACTCATTCCCTCGCACGCACATGCGGGTACACGGGTCGATGCAATTTTGTACGAAGATCCACCCCATGTGATAATTTGACGCGTGTAAAGTCCTTCACTTCATTGATGGTCAATTAATACAGCGCATGCAAATTGAGTGGATGTCAGGCGGAAGAAAGACATTACTACTCCACTACGTGCATGCGAGTAGTTAGATCATGTGTTGCTAGTACTTCCATTGGTTTCCTTCGTATTTTGTGCCACTTTTTGACCATATTTGTAAGTAACGTAATATTTACGCATTTGAGCAGTGTAGTACTCCCTTTATCTTAGTTTACAAGTCTTGCACGTGTACCTAGGTCGTTAATTTGACCAACTTAATAAGAGGCATAGATTACGAAAAATATATCATTACAAACTTCAAATATTCTATTTTTTTATGATATATTTTTTAGGTTAAACAATTTATTTATATAAGTTACATTGACGACCTAGATACATGTGCAAGCCTTGTAAACTAAGATGGAGGGAGTACTTGAAATTTATGTTCCATTAAACTCATCGGGAGCCATTTCGGGCCTCGAAACCAAAACCATCAATTAATCTTTACCTTGTTCCCATCACATTCGAAAGTACTAGTGCTACAATTAAGTGCAAGCCTGCTCACACCTACTAGTATGTACCAAACCTGAACTTGTTCCCACTATGCAGGTTTTAGTACTAGTGCTAGTACTTAGGTTATAAAAAGGGGAACTACCTAACCAAAAATCACTCTTCCTTCCTCCTCATAAGTCCTTCTTCGTCCGTCCTTGCCATGGACGATGTGCAAAGATCTAGGTCGAGAACTACTCGTAACAAGGGAGCGGCAACCAAGGCAGCGGAAAAAAAAGAGGGCTCGCTGCCATGCAGAGACCTCGAAAGATCTCTCACGGGCTGGCGATGGCTCCCAGGAGCGCCCTAGCCGCGGAGGCAAACATGCCGAGATGGTGACGCTGGAAATGTTATCCCTCGACGGCATGCCCGACCAGCTCAATAAGCAAAAGGAGTTCATCCACGGCTTGGTGGAACTGCTGGAGGAGAGCCTCGACGACATGCCCGCTTAGCTCAGTGAGCAGGGGGAGTTGACCGCCGGCTTGGTGATGCTGCTGAAGAAGAGCATTGCCTTGGAGAATAAGGCGACATGCGAAATCCTGCAACTTCAGGAGGATATGGCGAAGCTCTGCCACGAGCTCGACCTGCTGAAGGAGAAGAATGCCGGCTAGAAGAAGCTGCATGAGAATAGTAGTTCCTCGATGAAGATGGTGCATGCCCTCGTCATGGAACAGAAGGAGGAGTTGGTGAAGCTCCGCATCAAGCACTCGGCTGCTGTCAAGGTACGTAATGCGGCCGTGGAACAGATGATGAAGGCTCGCGTCGAGAAATACCGTGTCATGGATAGAATGAAGAAGATGGCGGAGGAGACGCACAAGGGATGGAGGTCATGGATGCGATGAAGAAGCAGTTACGACTCCACGGCCAACAACCCTTCATGTAGTGAGAGCAGCGCCCCAGACTTGTGTGTGCGTCTTCCTTCTTTTTTTGGGGTGATAATATTCCTTCTTATTTTGCTCCTGTGTTTCTTATTTTTCTTCGGGTGTTTAGCCGCACGTGTCATGTTCTCTGCGAGGCATGAATAGAACAATGCTAACAATGAGATGACTAGCAAATTAGATCATTTTTATCGCCATATGGCACTGGCCTGCCATGTTTCGTGCTCCTCGGTCATAGTACTACTCCAGTGGAAAACTTGAGTATACCGCACGGTTCTTTGCTCCTCCTCAGGTCTTCGGCACATTTATATGAGCAGTCAAATCACAACGCCCCGCCTTCCAGCAGTAATGTGCTGTCAAATCACAAAGGCCCTCGCCTCTCGTGAAATCGACCAAGCTAGACTGCCCCGCCCTTTAGACTTTTAAAAAAGGTATACTTTTGTACAGTAGTAGTATCAATAGATTGCGCCATGGAGCAAAACTAATAAGATGAAATTAAAGAAAAAAGGTGGTACATATAGAGAGCGCTCGTTGCCAAATTATGCATATAGTACTATTAAAAAAACTAGTATGTGCTTAAATGGGGTGCTTGATTCTATTAAAGAAATTAGCATACCTATTTAATTCTTGGGTTCTTATTATCTATGCCACTAGTTGTGTATCACTACTAGGGTTTTGCCATTAGAAGTTACAACTACTCAAAAATGCCATCGATCCGGGAGATGCCTGCTCAAAAATGCAATTAGATATCTCAAAAATGCCATCATTAAGTTACATGTTTGCTCAAAAATACCATTAGACATTGTTATTTTCACGTCAAACCCATTGACCATGTTACATGACAAAAGTAAGCCGATTCTCACAATGATAAGTGTGGCCCCGCTTGTCAGGAGTAACCAAGCGAATAATTTTACAGGAAAATAAGAACGTTGTTGGGATCAAGTAGGCCCCACGTTTTATTTTACTGTAGTGAGATAGAGGGAGATCTGGCATGTTGGTCCATTGGTATTTATGTCATTATAACATGGAAAAAGAGATTTGAGTCACAATAATGGTGTCTAGCACAACACACCCCTCAAATAAACTAAGCACCCTGAAATTCTTTGACAAAACTAAGCACCCTGAAATTGTTTGACAACTAAACTGCTGGCTATATGATGTTGGCCATATATATTGTACGTATATAATGTGAAGAAACGAGTGGTAGTACTATACCAACTAATAGATGAAATTTAAGAAATATAACGAGAAGAAACATAACATAGTTCTACTGGGGGCTCAGCAGAACACACCCCTCAAATAAAACTAAGCACACCTGAAATTAAACTAAGAAACTAATGCAGTAGACACGGCATTAGAACCACCATGAGCAACAACATTGGCACCTTACTCGGAGTCCTCGTCCACATCCTCGACTTCGTCCTTGTCTCTCTTCCTCTTGGCCGATACTTCTTTGCTTGAACCGCATACTTGGCTCTTGCTCTTCATCCAACCATTGTAGATATTGTAACAAAGGTAGCCATCCATTCCAGCGTACTGGATGTGGTCTAATCTAGTACATTCCACTGCCATGCATGACGATGAAACGTGTGCGGAGGTTTCTTTAGTTTACCGTATGCAGGATGAACCATGGCTCCTGCCAGGGTCAGCATTGAAAGCTGATCACGGGAGGGCAGTAGCCCATTAATCTAGAGGTCAAAGGGGTTGCCTACAACGAGGCCTATCCGACCCAGGACTGTCATTCATAAAGTCTACAGTAACGAATTTTACTAGGTCGTCCTTGAGGAAGTTCTTAAATTCCTCGCACTCAACATCGGCATGGCATATGCGGTAGACCAAGAATAAGTCATGCACGCAAACCTGGATCACGGCGGGCATCATCTTCCCTTCCTCCTTTAGATTCTTCTATTTGTCTAGGGTTGTGGTGTACTCAATATCTAGCCCAGCAACCCACTCATCATTTGAGTTTTTGAACATGCGTCTAAAGCGAGCAAGGCATCCTTTCACCAACGCAGAAGAACGGATGTAGATGACGTCGAACTCATCGCCTGTGATGGTTCTAACCTTGTACTCACCGCTGATCATGGAGATTTCGGACGCCATGGATTTGGGAGGAGGGTTAGGATTAGTGGACCTACCGTAATGTGAAAGGACGGGACGACTAGGAGGGAACTGCCGTAATGCTAAAGGATGTCCGGGGATGAGTAGGAGCAAACTGCCAGTCGTTTTTCAATTGTAAAAATGTTGAGTGGGGCGTTCAAACGGTAGGGTAGTGGCTTGCCTGGTGGATAAATGGATTCATGCACAGTACTATGGGGGCCCAATTAGATGTCATGTCTACTCGACGCCCAATTAAATGGCTTTCGATGTCATGTCAAGCGTCGGGAAAATTACAGGTCATACGAAGCTTTCCATTCTCCCATGATACGGGCTTCCGAGAGCCCTTGGATCTGAGATCGAACGGTTTCACGGCATGATTCTAGACCTATGGGTGAATATCCTATCCTGGAGGGTTATTCTGCAAATTTTCAACAACTTAGCATGCGAAAGTTTGATCTCAGATCCAAGGGCTGCCAGCAGCCTGTATCATGGTCGCGCCTACCACGACCGTCGCCTCGCTCGCGCGGTTGCGCCCTTGGATATTTAACACAGTGCGTTAGGCTATCTGATGTTGGCATGTCATACATAGTCATCACTTAGTCACTCATACTACAACAAGGTTAGCTATAAGGTTGGCTATAAGAGTATTTTTTACTTCTCTCTATCTCTTTCGTAGGATTTATTGCATTTGCCAAGGAGTGACCTCTTCCAATGAAATGGTGCTTAGATGAGGTGCTAAGCACATTAAATGGATTAGCAATCAAGTCCCCAATGCATAGGTGCTTTGTTTCTTGTTGCTAAGTTTGCTTCATTTAATTAGCTATAGACTCAAAATTGTCTTTTCACCTAGGTACATGTGCTTAGCACCGTTTCTTCCTTGGGTCCCCAAACTAGTCTCTCTCTCTTCTTAATTAACTTGCCACATCAGAGTTTATGCCTATGTGGCAAGCTTAGCACCTGTAGGAGCAAGTAAGTACAACAGTGGGCTATAAGCCCGCTTTACATGGCATTTTTTCATATGTGGAGGAAAGAGGGAAGGAAAAAGTGGAGGAGTGAGCTCTCATGAAAGAGCCAGCCTCTACATGGTGGAGCATTAGGAGAGGCACCTGTATGGAGGTTGTCAGGAATCGGGAGACTCGCACCAGTCGTAGCACCGCAGTTAAAATGATAATGGCAAGTGAAATCATGGGGCCCCACCTGTCCAGCAGTAACTCACTGTCAAATCACACATCCCTACGTTTGCAGCAGCCTACTCCCTCATCTTATTGTGTCTTTGTCGAACCGACTAGGCGGAACTGCGCCGCCTACCGCACAGGAAAAGACCCGCCCTCGACTTTTAAATAGTACTGTATACTAATTTTGTATGCATGGATTGCACCATGGAGCAAAGCCTTAAGAAAATGGCGGTACACATGTACGGAGTATACAGCACGCCCGTCGCGTTCGCGTCGCACCCCATACGGTCGGTCGGTCTGGCATGCCGCTCTCCGAATGGAACGCGTGTCATATTGCGTTAGCACACACATGTGGGACCGCAATTGAGAACCGACCATAGGCACACTCCCCGGCCTCGCAAGTCGGGTGAGTTAAGAGAAGAGTGAGATGAGCGATAGTACTAGTAGAGAAGTGTTGTACATACGTTGGTGCCTGGACGATCCCTGCATGAGACGGAAGATCAGTTCGTCCATGCATATGACCAGACTCCAGTAGACACGCCTAGATTGGCTATCGTCTACATATCGTGCAAGTTGTGTTGTACAAGGCTGTAGTTCTGTGAGAAATCTAGAAAAAGGTTTCTTGTCATCTCGCAAAATTAGGTGTCATGTGCTTCGGATCACTGCGAGACTTACACAGCGACAACTGAGTTCCTCCAAGGGGCTAGTCATTGGGGGAACATGCACGAAGACTACTCGGCTGCCATCTAGGTCAAGATGGCTATGTTAATTAGCACATCTATCGATGGACCCCTTTTCTACGAGTTTATCTTTATTTTGAGCTTTGATCCTCGTCTAGTTTGTCCGTCGGGATTCATGTTGTCTCCTTTGTGCAGTGAGGTTATGATTTCTTGTGATGTGGCATTTTTTCAAGTTATATGTTATAATCCGGTGCTTCAGATAAAAATGACAACAACTACGCCTCCGGCGCACGTGCATGAAGACTTATCGACATCATTGATGAGGTCAAGCCGGCTCCGGTAGACAAAAGAAAATTAGTACTCCACTATATAGGTAGGAGCCTCCGCGCTTGCTTGCTAGTGTTGCTCTCTTCACACTATCTCGTCCTCTCTAGATCTAAACACGACAGCGGTGGCCACACACTCTCTCTCTCTCTCTCTGCTCACCGCTAGTCACAGATCCAGCCGGATCCACTTTGCCGCGGAAGGTGATAAGATGCAACGTTCACGCGGTCGTCCTCGGCAACAGCTCTTACCCACTGCCGGCGCATCCCGATCAACGTGCCTTGCCGTTCTCTCCCAAGCACCGCTGGCTAGGGAGGGCCTCCGACCCCTTCTTCCTTGCTGCCGTAGTGTGGGCATATCTGGCCTCCCGCCGCCCACCTAGCGACATCCTGGTGACCCTCAGGTATAACTTCCTTCGAAACCGGCCTTGCTCTACTTCCTGAGCTCCTGACATCGCTGCATTGGTATCTTTTACTATTTATCAGGGCCCCTCGTAGATTGAATTGATCGACTGTTCAAAACCACCTAAATTTTTACTGTTAAGAGGTAAAACTAGTTCATGCACTCAAATCTAGTACTACTTGGTTCAAACAAGGAAGAAAGGGGGTTGGGTGGGGGAAGATTTGTTACCTGAATCTAGGACTTGGTCGAAAGAGGAAATAATGGGGGCGAAAAGTAGCAGAGACTGGCTATCCAACTGGTCTCTAGGTCTAATAGGGAAATAAAGGGAAACGCAGTACAAACTCAATATAAACCCGATCTACTGGTTGAAAAAGGAAAGAAAGTGGGGACTGGAGGACAAGTCAATAGAGTAAGTCCAGCACTAGATTTGCTAGCCTCAAACAGTATAAGGTGGCCATACCAAACAAAAATGGGACCAACCCAGATATCTTGTTCTGATGTTTGTTGCCCCGAGCCACTCTTATGTAATGCCACTGCTAAAATGTAGCAGTCACACTATTAAAAGTAAGGACACGTTACACCAATCTTGTTTTCAATGTAATGCCTCCAGTAATATTTATCAATGGCACTTTTTTTCATGTCCTGCTAAATTTCCCATTAAGATAAGTTACTTCTTTTTGGTAGAAATGCAACTGTCTTGGTCCGCCTACTCTCTCGTGCCAATATGCCGACTCTGTAGTAGCTGTTAATGTAATGTTGCTGGTAAAATGAAGCAATGGCACCATTAAAGTAATGTCATATTTGACGGTTTTCATAGTTAATCCTAATGCCCACACTAATATCTAGCAATGCTGCTGCTTTAGAAATTGCTACTGTCCTTGTAGGATTGCCATTCAGATAAGGAACATGCTTCTTTTCATTTGATGCATGTTTCATCACTTGTTAGTCACCCTTCTTTCCACCTTTTTTGTGCAAACAGATATATACATTTCACGCTTGATCTTAGTTGAACTGCGCAAATGATATCCAAATTATAGTTGAACATTCCAGGAGGTTCACAACCAACCTTGATGTTGCTTAGTTTTATTGCAACTGATGAAGAAGAAGCTCTATGGGTTTCGTTTTCTGATGGAAATGGAACCGGGGCTGGAGCCCCTTTCTTAAAAAAAAGCTGCTAGCTCATGGGACATTGCTTCATTTTAGGTGAACTTCTCCAAAAGGTCCCATGAATTGAATCATCCATATTGGTGACTGGTGTCATCCCTTCTACGATGGCGTTGACTGCAGATATGGTTCCCATCACGAGGTATGTTCCTTTTTGGTTTGACCGTTTGCCAAAGATCCTACATGTTGAGTGTGCACTTGTGCTACTATTTTGGCATTGCCATGATAAAGTAGTAATGTTATTATTTTGCACCTTAATCTAGTGGCGCTATTAATTTGAGGCATTGTTTTGTCACCGCTAGTGCCACTGATTTTTTTATATATCAAAAGAGGGGGTTTACTCCGATTTCATTAAAGAAACCCAACCATAGAGAACCATTATCCGCAACATCTCAGTGTAAACGGGCAGTTATGCAACTACTACTAGAATGGACTGAGTACTAGCAGGAGACAAGTTTGCCACATAAGCTAGGCAAGTAGGGGGACGCAGCACCAGATTGACCAAGTTTGGATTACAACCCAAATGCTACCACAGAAACATCAGGGGGGGAAGATAGGGACTGAAAGAGCCAGCTTCAGCATCCCAGTCTAAGCACCCCCGGCCTCCATCCTTGCGGCGCACGGTACACCTCGTTTGCCACCTGCTCGACCCTAGTGTCACTGATAAAATGAAGTAATAATATAGTTAAAATAGAGCGAGTGTCCTCTCTATCATTTCATTTCCAATGTAGATAAAGAAAGTGCTTCTCTTTGTTAGTGTATGTTTCATCAACTAGTCCCATTGTTAATGTTTAAGTGTTTCTGCAAACTGGGGTGCTTAATTTTAGTTGATATGCACAAAAATAGAGATTGGAATTTCTCAAGGCCCCTCCTTGTACTATCGTTGTACACTGATGTTCATCACTGGCAGAAGGTGTATCAGGGAGACTTGGGTCAATTTCCAGTATGAGGCGTATCGTATGAGGCGTCGCAGGTCCCATCTCGCCCTTGCAGCATGGCATACTATGTTAGTATCGCAATATTTTCTTCTATTTATTAGTTTATGTTTCATCAGCTAGTGCCACTATAATGTAATCACACTTTTCATTTTCTGTGCAAACAAGGTTATTCAGCTGTATTTTGGTGGAACTGCACAAATGTACGGATGGAACCGGCATATATGAAGAGTGCGAGGTGATACGGGGTGCCCAATCTTCACGGAGGATCCGCTCTATGTTGCGAATTAACACCACCTGAAGGGTATGAAGGAAACCCTCAATCCCAACCAACAACGCTATCGGGTAAAGGATAACTAGTGCAACCTGACGAGACCGAAGCTAACTATTGCAAATGCAACAACTAGCGACAAGTATTCGCCCAACCACACCCTTAGTTCCAATCCACGCAACCACGCACGAAGTTGGGAGCACGAACTGGTCGCCGCCTCAACGGCTGCTGTTGTAAAATCACAAAGTGAGTTTACGCTCTCACAAGGCAAGATTACAAGAGCTAAGGAGGAAGTGAACTCTCAAACAATATTCTGGTTGCACTTAGCTAACCTATGCTGAAATCAAATTGCCAAAGAGTTGTGGCTGAAGTGGGGGAAGGGGTATTTATACTAGGAACAGCCCTCCTAGTTTAGGTGTGAAACCAGGCCAAAGAGGGGCTCAAATTCGTGCTAACAAGCTGGTCAAGGGAGCAAACTCATGGAGCCTCGTGCAGCAATTAATGCGCTGGACAGCTTGCATTGGAACTCTCATATCCTTTGACTCAGGACTCCAAATGATGCACCATTTGATTTTCCTGAAAGTAGACTTCATATGCTCTCCATTTTGTACTCCCACACGTGCTGGATACTCATATATTTGTGTGGCATGATGCAACAAGTCTTGGGACGAATTCTTGAACTGCACATGCACCAACAGGTAGTTGAGATGGCTTGTTGTTCTTCCTTGATGTATAACTAGTTGGCCTTGTCACCAAAACAGGCTTTGCATCAGGGGTGAAACTTGTTCTCTTCAAACTTGTTGTATGGGCTTCAGAACTTGTTTCTTCATGCACTGAAAGTTGTTGGTTATCCTCAACATTGTACCTGAGTAAAATCAGCACACAAGATTTAGGCAGTATAAAGTTCTCATGGTTATTTGAATTATGATCAGCTAGGAGCGCATTCACCTCTTGTGCTATTTGTTTGGCACGGCTCCTTGTCATGGGACCCAAATGGATCTTCTTTGTAGCAGCTTCATTTGAGAGCTGAGTTTTATCATCAGGAGAAGATGATAAACGAGGTGAACCTGGGATGTCCTCATCATCCTCCCCCTCTTCAAAAGGAGTCGTCCTCGACTCTTGACCCTCTTGATCGAAGCATGGAGACAAATCAGCAACGTTGAATGTTGGACTCACAACATAGTCTTCAGGAAGCTCGATCTTGTAAACATTGTCACTGATCTTGGCCAAGACTTTGAATGGTCCATCTCCACGAGGCATTAGCTTGGATTTGCGCTTCTCTAGGAACCGATCTTTGCGCAAATGTATCCAAACCAGATTGCCGGGCTCAAAAGTCACCTTCTTGCCTTAGCAGCATAGTACTTGGACTTCCTTTCTATCTCTTCTCTGGTCTTCTCATGAATCTTCTTCACATATGCAGCACGCTTTGAAGCCTCCATGTTACATCTCTCTTGCAATAGAAGTGGCAGTAAGTCAATTGGTGCAAGTGGTTTGAATCCATATACCACCTCAAACGGGCACATGTTTGTGGTAGAGTGAACTGCCCGATTGTAAGCAAACTCCACGTGTGGCAAACACTCTTCCCACTCCTTCAAATTCTTCTTGATCATTGTACGCAGCAAGGCCGAGAGTGTGCGGTTCACTACCTTCGTTTGCCCATCAGTTTGGGGGTGACACATTGTTGAAAACAACAGCTTGGTTCCCAATTTTGCCCACAATGTTTTCCAAAAGTAACTCATGAACTTCACATCTCGATCTGAAACAATAGTCCTTGGCATTCCATGCAAGCGAACAACTTCCCTGAAAAACAAATCAGCAACATGTGAAGCATCGTCGTTCTTGTGGCACGGAATGAAGTGTGCCATTTTTGAGAACCTATCAACCACAACAAAAACTGAATCCCTCCCCCTCTTAGTCCTAGGTAGTCCTAAAACAAAATCCATGCTAATATCTTCCCAAGGAGCATTTGGAATAGGTAGGGGAGTATATAAACCATGGGGGTTCAGTTTAGACTTAGCTTTGTGGCATATGATGCATCGCTGCACAAATCTCTCAACGTCCTTCCTCATCATTGGCCAATAAAAGTGATCAGCCAACAGCTCATAAGTCTTCTCGCGACCAAAGTGTCCCATTAATCCTTCTGCATGTGATTCCTGCAAGAACAAAGGCCTAACCGATGAATCTGGAACACACAACTTGTTAGCCCTAAAAAGGAGCCCATCATGCACATGGTATTTATGCCAACCTTTCCCATCTTTACATTTTGCATATGGTTCTGAAAATATATGATCAGTGCAATACAGTTCTTTTAAGCTCTCAAGTCCTGGTGCCTTCACTTCTAATTGTATCAAAAGAACATGCCTACGGGACAAAGCATCAGCAACCATGTTTTCCTTTCCTTTCTTATACTTCACAACATATGGGAAAATTTCAATGAATTCTACCCGTTTAGCATGCCTGCGATTCAGTTTAGCTTGGCCCTTCAAATGTTTCAAAGCCTCATGATCAGAATGTACAATAAACTGTTTAGGCCATAAGTAGTGTTGCCAAGTTTCAAGCACTCTAACCAAGGCATACAACTCTTTATCATAAACAGAATAATTCAGTTGTGCACCACTCAGCTTCTTACTAAAATATGCTATTGGTTTTCGTTCTTGCATTAACACACCTCCAATACCTATTCCACTAGCATCACATTCTATCTCAAAAGTTTTAGTGAAATCAGGTAGAATCAGCAAAGGTGCTTCAGTTAATTGTTTCTTAAGCTCAAGAAATGCTTCTTCTTGTGGTGCACCCCATTTAAAGGAAATTCCTTTCTTTTTCAATTCATTCAAAGGTGCAGCAATTGTACTAAAATCTTTCAAAAACCTCCGGTAGAAACCAGCAAGGCCATGAAAACTTCTCACCTGGCTTACATTCATTGAAGTTGGCCAATTCTTGATTGCTTCCACCTTAGATTCATCCACTTCAATTCCCTGTCCTGAAACGACATAGCCAAGAAAAACAACCTTGTTTGTGCAAAAGGAGCACTTCTCAACGTTCGCATATAGTTTTTCTGTCATTAGCACATTCAACACTTGTTTTAGATGTTCAATATGTTCTTCAATGGATCTGCTATAGATTAGGATGTCATCAAAGTACACAACAACAAATTTGCCAATGTAAGCTTTCAAAACATGGTTCATCAATCTCATGAATTTACTTGGTGCATTAGTTAATCCAAAAGGCATGACTAACCACTCATACAACCCAAATTTTGTTTTGAAAGCAGTTTTCCATTCATCTCCTTCTTTCATCCTAGTCTGATGGTATCCACTCCTCAAATCAATTTTAGAGAAAACAGTAGAGCCACTCAATTCATCAAGCATATCATCTAACCTAGGAATAGGATGACGATACCTAATAGTTATAATATTGATAGGCCTACAATCCATTACCAATCACCATGTGTCATCTTTCTTGGGCACCAAAATCACAGGTACAGCACAAGGACTTAAGCTTTCACGCACATAACCTTTATCTAAAAGTTCTTGTACCTGCCTTTGTATCTCCTTTGTTTCTTTAGGATTGGTGCGGTAGGGAGGTCGATTCGGAAGTGATGCTCCTGGAATGAGGTCAATCTGATGTTCTATGCCACGCAAGGGAGGTAGACCAGCAGGTACTTCCTCCGAAAAAACATCCTCGAATTCCTGCAAGACATCACTAACAGCACTAGGGAGACATGTTAAGTCGTTAGCTGAAAGCAAAGCATCTTTGTACACAAGTACAACGACCACTTGATTTGGGTTGAGCCTCACATCTCTCGGTTCTGATTTGGTGGCTAACATCACTAAGTTCTCTCCCTCTCTTTTATTCTTCTCTCCCAGATTTGGCTTGTGGCGCTCACTCACCGATTTGTGGATCTCTCTCTCACTCTTTTTCTCTCCCTCTTTCTTACTCACTATATTTACTTCAGAAACTTTCTGCAAGTGCTCAACCTGATTTGTTGGGGTGTCATGGGTCGAAGCACCAAGTACTTTCCTCTCCACTTGATGGTGTATTGATTGGTTCTGCCACAATGTTGAGCTGAATGATCATATTGCCACGGTCTGCCCAACAGCAAGTGACACACCTTCATTGGCACCACATCACACTCAACGGTGTCATTATAATCTCCAATCTTGAATTGCACCTGTACCATGTGTGTGATCTTAATCTCTCCACATTCGCTGAACCATTGTATATGATATGGATGAGGGTGTTGTAGCAGGTTCAGCCCAAGCTTATCACACATTTCTTTACTTGCAAGATTGTGACAACTCCCACCATCAACAATTACCTTGCATACCTTGTCTTGCACTTTGGCTCTTGTTTGAAACAGATTGTATCGTTGTCCATTCTCGCCTTCTTTGATCTGCACACTCAAAAATTTAGTGACAACAAGAGAGGCACCTTGCTCATAATCACAATAGGTTTGGTCATCACCATCTGAACCATCACCATCTTCAGTTTCTTCTTCAGGCTCACTACAAGACTCATATTCTCCATTCTCGGTGATCAGCATGGTATATTGTTGGGACAATCCTTCTTCATGTGGCCACGTCCCTTACATGTAAAGCACTCTATCTCACTAGTTTTCCCCGTGGAGCCAATGGAGGATGAACCAGGAGCTGCAAATTTGCTCTTCTCCTTCGAATTTGATGCATCATTTCTGCTCGTGGTTGCACGTGCATGGGGCTGATTTCCACCACCAGAACTAGTCATAATACCTCGACCAACATTGAATTGAGGTACAAACTTACTCCCACTTGATGTAGCTCGAGCTGTGAAGGATGTTGTTCTGTTTTGCTTCGAGTCTTCTTGCAATTGACGTTCAGCCTTAGAAGCAAGATGTACTAGCTCTACCACATTACGATATGGCTGCAAATCAACCACTTGTTTAACATTAGGATTCAGCCCATAGAGGAACCTTGCCATGGTCTGCTCCTCATCTTCATGTATGTTGGCTCTTATCATTGCCTTCTCCATCCCCTTATGATACTCCTCAACTAATAACTTTCCTTGCCTCAAATTCTGGAGCTTTTCAAAGATGTCATGTCTATAATGCCTTGGGACAAATCTTGCCCTCATCTCTCCTTTCATTTCTGTCCATGTAGCAACAACAGGCTCTCCTTCTTCTTCTTGCAGAATCTGAACTTGCTCCCACCAAATTAGAGCATAGTCTTCAAACTCAAGTGAGGCCATTGCTAATTTCTTCTCTTCAGAGTAGTTGTGCATGCGGAAAATCTTGTCAACCTTCAATTCTCATGTGAGATAACTTTCTGGATCAGATCCACCATCAAACTTGGGCATGGTAAATTTCAGCTTTCCAAACCTCTCCCCCTCCTGCCGTCCACGACCATAGTTTCTACGATGATGAAATTTGTCATTCTGGTGCATGCCATCTTCATCTTCATCAAACTCATCTCCACTACCTTCATGGTGCAAATTTGCTCTTCGGTGGCCTCCTCTAAGACCACGACTAGCAGCAACTTCATGATGACCACGTCCATTACCATGATCATTTCCACGTCCGGGACCGGGAGGTCTCATGGCATGGGGAGCAGGAGCATGGTTTCTTCTAGCTTGTGCATTGGAGGCAGCACCTTCCCCATCAGTTACATTTTGTTCTTCACCATGGACACTTGCATCTTCTCGGTTCTGACGAAGCTCTCGCACAATATCAGCAACAATACCAGTCCTCATGGCTGCCATGTTCTGAGTGAGTTGCTCATCAACATTACCCATAAGTTGCTGCAAATCTCTAGACAACTTGTCTTGCTTCTCTTCAATTGGGTCAAGGTTATTTCTGAACTCTCGGCGTAGATGATCACGTAATGCGTTGAAGTGAAACCGTGTGACGGCTGATTGAGATGCCCATTTCCTTCAACATTGTAATCATTTTCTTCACCTGCCATGGTTAGTTCTCCAAAAGCCCTATAGTACTAGAAGCATATATGTGGATAACAACTCAAGCTCACCTCACTTACCAGCCAAAGCTCATGTAACTTCCAAGTGAGAGCAGAATCATGCTCAATCGTGGTCTCGGTGGTTGGTATACAAAGAGTGATAATCAAGCGAATACAAGTCTAGGGTTGCACATGCGGGGCTGTTTGGTGTAGTTTGGGTGGGGTATATATGTAGCAAAAGATGCACTATTCTGCAATCTAGATATTGTTGAACAAGTAATCATCCACACAAGATTCTAATGCATTTAGTTGTTGAATGAGATATACGTGAGGAACATGCAACTCTCGCCAAGGAATCAGATTTGCTGCAAGCAAGGATTGAAGACTTTGCACACTTGACACGTTTCAGCTCACAACACAAACAGGGATTTCTCAAGATACAAGTGAAGAACATTCCCAAGTTTTCTCTCTTTTGCTTCTTGCACACACTTTCTTTCTTTGGGCAGATCTCTTTTTTTGACAAACTTTCAACAAGGGACTTGCATCTGAACACACACTTTGGGGGAATCACGAAAATCACAATAGATGAAGTCAACCAACAAGAACATGCAGCTGAAACTTTGGCAGCAAACACACACGAACTGATCTGATTTTACTTGGAGGAAAATACGATGGGAATCAGATCTAACAAGGATGAATGGAGAGCACACAGTGTGGGCTTTTCAAAATGCACAAAAACACTCAAAATGGACTCCGGATGACAAAGATATGCATGATTTGGTGGAGGATGCAGATCTGAAATCGGTGCACGAAAATGAACACAAACACACAAGATTGGATGGGGGAAAACTCAGCAACTCAATACAAAGATCTAGTGGACAAGAACTTGATAAAACTCACCAAATAACAGATTAAAGGCTGCAAAGGGTTAGGTAAAGGGATTTTTTTGTGGGGCTGTTTTCTGGACTTTTAGGATGAACAAGAACATGAACTAAACTAGGGATACAAGATCCTAACGCGTCAACCAAAGCTCTGATACCAAGATGACATGGGGTGCCCAATCTTCACGGAGGATCTGCTCTATGTTGCGAATCAATGCCACCTAAAGGGTACGAAGGAAACCCTCGATCCCAACCAACAACGCTGTCGGGTAAACGATAACTAGTGCAACCTGACGAGACCGAAGCTAACTATTGCAAATGCAACAACCAGCGACAAGTATTATCCCAACCACACCCTTAGTTCCAATCCACGCAACCACGCACGAAGTTGGGAGCACGAACTGGTCGGCGCCTCAACGGCTGCTATTGTAAAATAACAAAGTGAGTTTACCCTCTCACAAGGCAAGATTACAAGAGCTAAGGAGGAAGTGAACTCTCAAACAATATTCTGGTTTCACTTAGCTAACCTATGCTGAAATCAAATTGCCAAAGAGTTGTGGGTGAAGTGGGGGGAAGGGGTATTTATACTAGGAACAACCCTCCTAGTTTAGGTGTGAAACCAGGCCAAAGAGGGGCTCAAATTCGTGCTAACCAGCTGGTCAAGGGAGCAAACTCATGGAGCCTCGCGCAGCAATAAATGCCGTGGACAGCTTGCATTGGAACTCTCATATCCTTTGACTCAGGACTCCAAATGATGCACCGTTTGATTTTCCTGAAAGTAGACTTCATATGCTCTCCATTTTGTACTCCCACACGTGCTAGATACTCATATATTTGTGTGGCATGATGAAACAAGTCTTGGGACGAATTCTAGAACTGCACATGCAACAACAGGTTATTGAGATGGCTTGTTGTTCTTCCTTAAGGTATAACTAGTTGGCCTTGTAACCAAAACAGGCTTTGCATCAGGGGTGAAGCTTGTTCTCTTCAAACTTCTTGTATGGGCTTCAGAACTTGTTTCTTCATGCGCTGAAAGTTGTTGGTTGTCCTCAACATTGTACCTGAGTAAAATCAGCACACAAGATTTAGGCAATAAAAAGTTCTCATGGTTATTTGAATTATGATTAGCTAGGAGCGCATTCACCTCTTGTGCTATTTGTTTGGCACGGCTCCTTGTCATGGGACCCAAATAGATCTTCTTTGTAACAGCTTCATTTGAGAGCTGAGTTTTATCATCAGGAGAAGATGATAAACGAGGTGAACCTGGGATGTCCTCATCACGAGGTGTGCCAAGTAAAAGTTACCGACACCAACCATGCTCCATGCACGCATTGGCATCCACCACCACCAGTGGGATGTGTGGCGCTCTCTGTGGACAGATCTTTCTTGGAAGCAAATCCTCTAACCAAATACTAGTAGCTTATAAATTGCAGTTTTCTAGGAAGTACTCTTTTCTGAAAGAAGCACCATTCTATTTTTCTTTATTTGTACACAATGTCAACTTTGACCCAAAGGTCCAGAGCTATTTTAGGGTGATTGGCGTAGTACTCGGAGACTGATTGTAACCATGATTTTCATTAGTTGTCACACTGATTGTAAGCATGAGCAGATGGAAGATTAGGCTAGTGTGAAGCTTACCTTAAACCCTACCACCGCCGTTGAAACGAGCCGAGTGTCGCGGGAACCGTGGAGAATGGCGGGGAAGCGATGTTGTGCCATCCGGCCTCCTCTTGTGGTGGGAGAACAAATACTCCTATGGCTCCGACTGGCTCTGCACCCTCACGAACGGCACACCATACTCGATCGATTTGTTATGCTCTTGGTGCTTGACCTTCAACCTGTACGCCCACCACCTCCGCCTGACTTTTGCCTTGGGAAAATCTGTTTGCTCCATCGCCTAGAGGAGTTACTTGATGAACTCAAAGGACTGCGGCATGACTGCCGCCAAGGAGTACATCGCCACCCTCATCGCCGCCATCTCGCTCTTTCACATACATTGCGACATGACCCTCACCGTCCTCGAAATCTCCCACTCATTTTCAAACCAAGTAAGGATCTCCTTCAACCTGGCTAACTTTGCCTGGTCACCGCCGGTGATCTACCTGATTCGCTGCTGCATCCTCTCCATAGATGTCCTTCTGAGTGCTCCGGTGCTAGCTTTAGAAGATGGGAGGAGAGATGATGGTCTTGCAATAGAGAAGAGGGAGAGGCGAGGCGGTGGTTTTGGAATGGAGATGATGGAGAGGAGAGGAGGTGATTTTGCAATGGAGAAGAGGGAGAGGCGAGACGGTGGTTTTGGAATGGAGATGATGGAGATGGGAGGAGGTGGTTTTGCAATTGAGAAGAGGAAGAGGAGCATGCGGCTGCGATTTAGGATTGGACGAGAGGGCCGGTGAGCTGTGACTGGATCAAAATCAAAATCAATTTACCCTTCAATTAAGAAAGCAACCCCACATTAAGTAGTCTCCCTTTTATTCCGGGACATAATTGACCATGATTTTCACAAATAAAATATATGTGATACGTTGCAAAAATAATATAATTTGAAAGTACATTCAGATACGAACCAAATGATACAATTTTTGGTGACATGCATTCACATTTTGCTTGTCAAATGCAGTACGTGGTCAAACTTTGACCCAAAATACGCAAAACAAAAAAAATACTTCCAAGACCAGCGTCGCTCTTCCGCTCTTCTTCTCTTAAACCACCACCGCTCCTCTCTTGTTCCAATCTAAATCCAGTGCCTCTCCTCTCCTCTTCCATTTCAAAACCACCGCCCCTCCTCTTCTGTTCCAATCCAAAACCAGCATCGCTCCTCTCCCGTTCTAATCCAAAACCAGCGCTGCTCCTCTCCTCTTCCATTCAAAAACCACCGCCGGCGAGTGAAGGTGCTGTAGAGAAGTAGATCGATGGAGGAGTACAACCGATATGTGAGGATCGCAGACGGCGACCCTGTGAAGCTAGCTAGGATGTTGGAGATATAGTCTTGGTTTGACAACAAGGACGAAGTAGCCGCGGCGGCGACATCCATGTCCAAATATCTGCAACAGAGCGAAAAGGCGGCGATACTCCCGGAGGGAGTCGCGTGGGAGTACATAGAGCTGCTCCTTTGGGCCATGGAGCAAACAAATTCAACGAATCTGATCGTGATGGAAAGGTGGTGGGAGTATCGATCACAGATGGAGCATCCACTAAAGATTGAAGAATCGAGCATCTATAGCATGCCGTTTGTGAGGGTGTCGTGCCAGAGCGAGCCGGTGGAATCTTCGTCGACCAAACCCAACTGCAAGAGGAGAAAAGCAGTTGGCCCGACAATGCTTCCCCTCCATCCTCCCCCTCGCCTTTCACATCGTCTCCCGGGGCGGTTGTCTGCCACCGAGGAATAGGAGGGGGCTGCCCCCCAGCCCAATATTCGGGCAAGTTGTGAATTGTCAGGAGGAGCTTAGGGCTGTCAGTATTTGCGGGTTGTGAATTGTGTTTTGTGTTGTGTATTTTGAGAGTACTTTCAGATATGAATCTCTTTTGAATTTCAGATTTGCAGTATTGAGGATATGAAGTATTTTATGAATTCTAGATATCAATTTTTAGCACTTAAAAAAATGTAGTTTCATAGGAGTATGAAAGTGCAGACAATGTGATTCTCAGAGAAGAAACTGTAAGTTTCAGTTTCAGATAAGAAACTGCAAGTTCAGTTTCAGATAAGAAACTGCAACTTTCAAAGGCAGGGCATTTATATTAACACGGCCTTTTCAAACAGGGTTAACATCATGTTGCAAGTTTTATTCATGGTCGAAAATGGAACTACCACCTAGTTAATATCATTCTGATCAACATTCATGCATGGCACATCTTCATATGATGCAAAGTCAAAAAGATATGCTATTTTCAAAATGCCCACACAACGTCGAGTGTGCGAAAAACAGAGAAAACGAGGGACGAAGTTTTGGCAAGTGTTGGACGTGGTGTGCGTAGATGACAATGGTGACCCACATGTCAATAATGGCAGCGGCAAAAAATTTGGAGATATTTTCCCTGCATCAGGTGGAATCGAACCCGGGCGGAACAACTGTCGGGTAGTGTCACTTGGCCACTGGGCTAGTTTAGTACTTTCGTTACAAATAAGGCTCTTCCTCAGGTGGTCGGATCTCCTCCTGCACCTTTGTGCGCTCGCCACGGTGCCGCTGTGTGCTGTTGTGAACATGATGAACAAACGAGAGGAATCTGGAGAGGATTGTACATGGAGAGGCGGACAGTCGGGACCCATCAGGTCTATGGCCGTACACAAGCAAGTGCCTCATCGAAAAAATACTTCCTCCTAATGCTATATTAACGTTGGGGCCCACGGGTTTGTCAACATAGTTACATTTCCTTAGGTGCTTCAACGTAGTTACTATAGGAGATAAATTCACAACGAAGACGGGGAGCTGGCAGGTATCATTTATTATCACTGGGCAGCAAGTATCAGTTGGGTTTTGGGCTGCCTCGTCTAGGCTTTCTTTTTTAACATGTGTAGCCCACAACATGCCGGTTTGTATTTTCTTGAGGGCCGTCATGTATCGACCGGCCTATGGACCTCCCATCCGAGGTTTATTTTTCCTGAAACATCGGCAGCCCAATTTATGTATTTGTTTGAAGAAAACGCAGAGGTCTGTTCTATTTTTCTATATAAGAATAGGAACGCCTGGTTCAACTTATGTTTCCCTTCTAACTATATTATATATATTTAAATTATTTTATAAGTTATTATGTATTATTGTAATTTCCATTATATATTTAACAGATACTTACATATGTAAGAAAACAATATCCCACATCTTATTAACTTATAAAAATAATTTCTTAACAATAAAATCCTGGATTTTTTTGACAACGAAAATCCTAGTGATTGTGTACAAAAGCTTGCTAAGATTTAAGACCAATGTAATAATAAATTACTTATTATTTAAATATATTTATAACAAAATGCTCAGCCCTTGTTTATTTTTTGATAACATTGCTGCGCCCAACCCAACACTATAATTAGAATCAGCCCAGCAAAATCGTGTATTTTGAGAAAGTGCAAATGGCATGTAATTTTTTAGGAAAAAAATAAATGGGCCGCATGGACGCTACATTATTTGTTCACCCAACCCAGCTAATGGACTGCAATTCTGGAAAAAAAAGATCAAATTGATTGTAAATTCTACCCCGCAAAAAAAGACTATAAATTCTGAAAAATGGGTTGAATACATGCCACATTTTTGGAGGCTAAAATGTGGGCTAATAGGTCGAAGCCAACGCAAGTCATTGTCAACTTAGTCAACAAATGATTCTGACATCGTTAGCCATTGGATTTACATCCAACGACTGGCATACATCTTCAATCTCTCGTCTTCTTCCTCCAGTGCCACCGGGACGACCTGCTCCCGCCTCCTACTGCTAGCAGCTCTGCTTAGCACGCTTTGCTGTGAAGTGCTACCCCACTGTTGGCCAGGCCATCCCTCCACCCCTCCACACCTCATGTTCTTCTCCACCGACTGCCGAACCACACCGCACCAGAACCAATTAACCCTTGTACACCTCTCCGTCTGCGACTCTACTCCCATGTCTTCCCATCTCCGGCTCATTGCTGTCCTGGCCTCGCCATCGTCCACCACCTTGGATGCGCTCGGCACGGAGTGGTTAACGTGGTCAACGAACGATATCCATCAGAAGTAGACTGTGCGTGGAGAGGCTGACAGCTGGGTCCATGGACGCACGCAAGGAAATGTCTCCTTATTACGCGCAAAATAATGATTCCTCCACCTGACAGCTGGGACCCACCGGAAGGGCCTCTGTATTTCATGAAAAAAGTTCACCCCGCTGACAAGTCGGACCCACCAACTATATCCTTGCACGCAAGGAAGTGCCTCCTTGTTACGCACAAAAAAAATGAATACCCCCTGCTAGCTGGGACCCACCATAGTGGGAGGCTAACTTGTGGGCCTACTAAGTTGACGGGGACGGAGGGCTTTGTCAATTTAGTCAATATGAACGATTCTAGCTCCAGTGACCATACATTGTCCATCCAACGGCCGTAGTGCCTCTTCAACCTCTGGTCTTCTTGCTCCAGCCGCCCAAGCCAGCACTGGTCGTGCCGCGTGCTCCTGCTTCCCATGGTCGGCTGTGATGTCGCGGAGGCCTCACCGCCCCCTACTACTCCCACCGCTGGCCAGGCCAACCCTCTACTCACCCACACTCCCTGCGGCGACGGGAGCCTCACACTTCAGCCGAACCAGTGAACCGTCGTACTCCTCTCCGCGTGGGCATCCACTGTCGCGTCTTCCCTGGCTCCATGTTGTCCCCTTCGTAGGCCTCGCTGTCGTCCACCGCCCTGGTGCTCTCGGTGCAACGTGGTCAAAATGGTCAAGGAACGACTTCCATTGGAAGAGTACTGTATGTGGAGCGGCTAACAGCTTGGTCCACGACAGCCGCAAGGAAGTGCCTCCTTTTTACACGCAAAATAATTATCCCTCAACTTGACATCAGGGACCCATCGGACGAGCCACCATATTTCAAGAAAATAATGTTTCCCCCCTGACTGCTGGGACCCACCAGCTACATCTTCGCACGCAAGGAAGTCCGTCCATATTACGGGAAAAAATGATTTGCCCCCCTGACTGCTGGGACCGACCAGCTACATCTTTGCACGCAAGGAAGTTCCTGACAGTCGGGACCCACCTGGTCGAAGCATACGTAGTGTCGTCATTCTGGTCACGAACGTGTACATACATACTGGTCGATGTAGAGGCACGTACGTGTTGTAGTAGAGGTGCGCACGTAGCATGTACACGTGCGTACATCGGCCATGGTGCAAGAAAGTAAAGACAACCACATATGTACATATGGGCGGGGTCTCGACGCCTACTCGCGCATGCGTACGGCTAGGGCTCGTGTACATGGCTGGGTCAGAACGGAGGAACTGCGTCGTCGTCGTGTTCATGGGGAGGCAACAGAATGCGTCGTGTTCATTGGGAGGCAACGGAATGCGTGCTGTTCATCGGGAGCCAACCGGCTGGGTCAGAACGGAATGCGTTGTTGTGTTCATCGGGAAGGCTTGGACGGAACAGCCGATGGAAATGAGGCCTGGCGTACCGCAGAACGGAGGAAATGGCCTTGTGTTCGACCAGCCACAGTCGAAACGGGATCTTGTTCATCGCGAGGGGTCTGGCGTACCACAAAACGAAGGAAACGGACTTATGTTGGACCTCCTACGGTCGAAACAGGGTCCTGTTTATCGGGAGGGGTGGGGCGTACCACAAAACGGAGGAAACGGACTTGTGTTGGATCACTACGGTCGAAACGGGGGTCCTGTTCATCGGGAGGGGTGTGGTGTACCGCAAAACGAGACTCCACGAGATACTGTTCATCTCCACCATCGACCTCCTCCAGCCTCCACGGGCTACTATTCATCCACCGTCGACCTCCTCCAGCCTCCACCTGCAACTGTTCATCCACAGGCTCCTGTTCATCCAGCCTCCACCGCGCGCTCCTCCACAGGCTACTGTTCAACCAGCCCTCTCCATGGGGTCCTGTTCAACCACCCCTCCATGGGCTACTGTTCATCCAGCCCTCCACCGGCTACTGTTCAACCAGGCCTCCATCGGCTACTGTTCAACCTTCCCTCCACGGGGCCCTGTTCATCCAGCCCTCCACGGGGTCCTTTTCATCCACGCCCAACCGGCTCGATTGATCGGGGTCCTGTTCATCCAGCGGCAACACCACAGGGTCGTGTTCATCCAACCCCCGCCGGGAACTATTCATCCAACCCCCCCAGCAACGCTCACTATTTATCTAGAGGAAGCATCGACCGGCTTCAGTTAGCAGCAGCAGCGAAGGAATCGCTTGATTGCTTGGGTTCAGTAACGCGTAGCCTGCAGTGCAATCGCTCGAGTTCAGTTAGGCGACACCTCGCTCGGGTTCAGTTAGAGCCCAACGCCTCGCACCCACGCGCGTAGGTGTACGAGAGAAACACACCTCGCTCGGCCCCCGACCACCCACCGTAACCAGGAACTCCCCGATATTTTCCTCGTCGTCGCTTCTACCACGGTTTTTTCCGTCATGCACGGCCCAAAGAATGTCATGCAGCTGCGTCTCCGGCCCGCCCAGAACAAAAAGCCCATTTTTTGTCATGATTTTTTCATAGAAGTAGGAGCCCACAACATCTATGATGATACTAGGTTTTGCCACAATTATCGTCATAGAAGTGTCATAAGTATGGCAGAAAAAAAATTCGTTCGACCCAAAATGTCACGGATGTGTCTTTTTTGTAGTGGTTGAAGAATGCTTTATCATAGATTAAAATAAAATAAGAGTGCAAATGCTCCACCATCCGGTTCCTAGTAGTACATACCTGTATAGTAGTAGTACTAGTAGTAAACTTTGCGCTTGGTTGTTCGCCTCTTCGGGAAGTCGAACAATAGTTGCACCAGTACAGTGTATGCTTCTGGCAATTTCACACCAAATTAACTGTTGCACGTCAATCGCCTGAGCAAGGGAGAGCTTGCATTAGTCAAAAGTTTCTCCTTGTCCTGCGAGCCATCGCACGCAAGCTCCTCCCGTCCTGCAAGCTTCTCCTCCTTCGGCAAGTTGACTGGACACAACAAAGTATTGCTAGTCCATACTGCAGTTAATATGGCTTAATTTGAAACAAGATAAATACACTATCTGTAACTGTATATTTGTAAAAATACGGCCAGTGGACTTCATAATACGCTCATTGCGCTCAATATATACATTTTTCGGTGTTTATACAGTCAGTAGCTCACCCTGGCTGAGTATGTGTGTGCATGCACGTGTAGGTTGAGCACTTGAGCGTGACCGTGTGTGTTCTGTTGTGTGCTCGGAGATGAATGCATTAGGGCGTCACGTGTGTGTTTTGCGTCCATGTGTACGTGTGACTACTGCATGCATGCACGAGGTTGTAGTCCCTCACATTCACATGTTCATAAGTCAATGCTTTGTCAAAATGTTGCATGCAAGGTTTAATCATTCGTTGTTCACGCATGCATTCTCGATATTAATACATTGATAAAGACAATTTCTTGAGGAAAACCAGCCCATGAATTGAGTACAAAGGGGACCAATAAACCAGGACGGAGGGAGTACTAGTAGTGAACCAGAAGGAGGGAGTAGGTGATACGTCTCCAATGTATCTATAATTTTTTATTATTCCCGGCTATTACATTATCCATCTAGGATGTTTTATATGCATTTATTTGCTATTTTATATGATTTGATCCTCGGCCGCCTGAGATTGCCATCGCCGTTCTACCCGCGTCGGACCTCCCTCGAGCTCGCTGACGCCACCGCTGGATCCACTGTGAGCTTCTACTCCGAACCCCTCTTCTCCCCCTCATTTTTGCACGCGCTAGCCCTGTTCCCGCCATGGCCGTAGCTCCTCACCGCCGTTCATGGAGCCGCTGTGGCCAGGGTCACTGGAGCCCATGCCCACGCGTGTCACCGTGCTTAGCAGGCCCCTAGTAGGCCAACACCGCAGCCCGCCGCTCCTGCCATGCACCGCAGCAGCACGCCCGCACCTAGCCGTGCTCCAGCCTCCGCCCCGGGCTTGTTTTCGGCGAGCTCCGGTGCCCCCGTGGCCTCGCACCTGCCCCCTAGATGTGGGAGAACACGGGCTACTCCCCTGTGCCCTCAACCGTTGTTCCCATGGCCGGAAACACAGACACCGCCACGACCAGAGGTCGCCGACAACGAGCCCCGTTGCCTGAGCCCATGCGGGCCCGGCCTGTCAGGTGATTAGCTTAGTGCTAACCACCGGTTAACCAACCCCCCATGACACTGATAGTGGGACCTGATGCGCCCTAGTATTTAGTTAGGTTAAAAATACCCCCCCTGTTTAACCCTGTGCCACTGACTTGTGGATCCCACATGTCAGGTTTGACCCAGCCAGCGCTATTGACCCGCTGACGCAAGCATGACGCAGTGCTGACGTAATTAATCTTTTTCTGGTTTTATAATAAATCAGGAAATTCAAAAAATGTTATAAACTTCAAAAAATCATATAAATTCAACCGTAGCTCAGGTTGAAATAATTTATATATGAAAAACTATCAAAAAAATTCAATCTATCCATCTGTACCATTTCATGCATGACAAATGAAGTTATACCTACTGAATATATGAAAACACATAAATGGCATTTTATAAATGCTTAATTTGGAGTTGCATTTGAAACCTTGGTTCAAATGGACTTCATTCAAATGGGATGCTAGTTGCACTAGATCAAATAACATCACATCTACATGCCATGATCATGCATCATATTGTTGCATATGCTTGCGTTTTGATTGTCAGCACCGTCCTTCTCGGTAGGTCCTGCTGTGGAGACCATTCCAGAGTACCTATCTGAGGAGTTGTGCCCCCTGTTGATCTTCCAGGCAAGCAAACCCCCTTGTTCATTCCGATACAATCCCACTCTCTCGCTCCTGCTCTCTGTTATTGCATTAGGACAACAACGATTAAACTGCTACTTTATGCTGCGGTAGTTGAACCCATTCCTCTGCATGACCTGTCATTGCCATAGTAAATAGTTGAAACCCACTAGCATGTGTAGGAGTTGATTGAGCCATGTTGTGTTCCTACCATGCCATGCCTGCTTTTTCTTAGAGTTGTGTCAGGTCTAATTCATTGGGAATGAATTGGAGTGCAGTGCTATGTTCTGATGCTGAGAGTTAAGTGTGTGAACATGATTTGGTAAAGGTAGTGGTGAGAGGCCATGTAGGAGTACATGGTGGGTTGTCTCACCGAAACCGTCCTTAAGAATTGAGTTATGTGTATGTTGTCCAATGACTAGCTACTACCATGCATTGGAATGCTTAAGTGCCCCTCTCAACTTATTAACCGCCCTGATCTCTGTCCAGGAGTTGCAACTAGTTTCTGGTGTTTGTAGGTAGCACTATTTTTTCTACCGAATGTCGCCCGGCAGGTAGGACTTGGGACAGAGTAGGCATCCTAGCCCGGTGTACCGAGTGGCACCTAGATGGTGGGCTCGAGAACCCTGCACATATCGTTTGGGGCCGTGATGGAAACCTCCGCCGGACTCCCTTGCGGATAGAACCCGAATAGGCGATAGACCTAGACTAGGGTCTTGTGTGGTTAGTCAGGTCGTGGCCGACACCCTCGCCAGGCTTCCGCTTGAAGGTTGCCGAGATACATGACGTGTACATGGCAGTAAGTGGCGAGAGAGTGTGTGTGAAGAAGTACACCCCTACATGGTTAACATGATCTATTCGAATAGCCGGGTCCGCGGATATGGATTTCTTGGATGCTTACGTTGTACATAGACAACTTGAAGTGGATACTCTAAAATGCACAAGACAAGTGTGAGTGCTATGGATGGCCTTCTCATAGGGAGATGGGAAAGAATCCATAGTAGTGTATTGTGTGGTGATAAGTGGACTCGTGTGCGCTATCTCACCTCAAAGTAGTTACTCGTAGTCATAGAACAGGACAGCCACTTAGTCAAAGCTGGCTTGCTGCAACTAGACCCCACATTGCCTTCTTGATACTAATGCATGTATGATAGGATCTGATGTAAGTCTTGCTGAGTACCTTTGTACTCACGTTGCTTAATTTATGTTTTTGCAGATGAGACTTTGGTCTTACAAGTTTTTCCTCGTGGACTTCGACAAGTAGCTTGTTACCTCATCTACGATCATGTACGGGTTGTGAAGATAGTCAGGCTCCTCAGCCTTTTTCATTTGTAGTTGTCTACTTAGACATGTTATCCTTCGTCTTGGTGCTTGTATGCTCTGTATGTTGGGTCATGTGACCCCTGTTTGTAATAAATGCGATGATGGCTCTTCTGAGCCTTTATCTATATGAGTTGTTGAGTTATGTTGTGATTCCATGTTGTACAACACATACTTGCATGTTATGCATACGTGTAACATGTATTGCTATGTGTGTGATCTGACAACCTAGTTGTTTATACTTGATAGCCTCTCTTACGGGGAGATGTCTCCTAGTGCAACCACTGAGCCATGGTAGCTTGCTACTACTCCGGAACACATAGGCTGGCCTGCATGTGTCCTTCTTTGTTCCTGTGTTTGTCCTTCAGGGAAATGTCTCGCATTGTTCCTTTAAGTCCTTGTAGCTTGCTACAACTTGGGTTCATATGTTGATGATCGACACGTTCGTTGCTGGGTCATGTATGCCTGTCCCTGTAAGTTCGTGCCACCTTGGGTTCACGACTAGTCATGTCGGCCCGGGTTGTCTATCATATGGATGCTAGCGACACAATCATATACGTGATCCAAAAGGCGCAAACGGTCCCGTTCCATGTAAGGTGGCACCCGTGGGAATACCATGCGTGAGGCCGCAAAGTGATATGATGTGTTACATGCTAGATCGGTGTGACTTAGGATCAGTGTCCCGACATCATGGCCCCATAGGTGGTCGTGGTTTCCCACGACATCTTTAGCGCGGCGGGGGAACGGAGCTCTCTAGCAGATTCAACTCATGCCGTGGCGCAGGATGCTCCGATGAAGACGAGTTTTGCGAAGAGCTCGAACTCGATTCGGCGCTGGAGTCGCCCTCCATAGCTGCTGGCTACTTGGCGGGAATGGCTATGGCGCCGGAGTGCCGAGGAGAATGCCAGCGTACAGCTTCAGGAACACTGACCTTGGAGGTGATCTCCTTCGCCCTCCTAGCGGCGGGCACAGGATCGGAGACTGCCGCTCCCCGATTAGGCGCTCGTTTGCGCGGGTGTGGGTCCAAGATTAGCTCGGGGGCTTGATGGCCTTCTGTGAACCATCCCTCCTCAGGTACCACCGCTTCCTCAACCCCTTATTCCTGTAAGTCCTCTGTTGCCGCGGCATACACATCCTCGATTCCGGAAGGCCCGTCCCCAGCAGGCTCTCCCCCGGCATGCTCTCCCCCGGCAACCTCTTCCAAGACCCGCGCCTCACCCCTGTTGTCGTGGAATTGTCACGGCAGATGTCCTAGTGAAAGGACTTAGTCGTGGAGCCATCGCAACTAGGAAGCTTGAAGGGGTTAATCGGGACAAAGGACACGAGGTTTATACTGGTTCGGCCCCTTACGGTGAAGGTAAAAGCCTACGGTCCAGTTTTGAGTGGGATTGCTTATGTCTCGATAACCAGGGAGCGAATTGCTGACCTAGCTCTCGTGTTGATGTTACTTGCCCTGAACCGCCGCCGGGTAATCCCTTTATATACAGAGGCCAACACCCAGCGGCTCTACAGAGTCCCGGTTGGCTCATAAACAGTGTCCGGCTCGGTCTCTTAATATTTCTTGTCTTACAATACAAGTCACGCATACATGGCTGTTTATCACTACAGGCCTTAAGTCGCCTCTGGGCCATGGGGGTTAAACTAAACCGCCATCCATAACCTGGGTCTTGGGCTTCAAGAATATTTGCAAGTATGACCAGGGCAGGTCATACCAATATCTATATCCCCAACATTAGGCCCCAGATTGATTTGAGCTGGTTTCATGTCAATCTTCGACACTTGGGAAAAAGTCTTCTGCCTTTATGAAATTTTTGTAACCCGCCATGACGTCATCTGTCATAAAAGCACGTTTTATCCAATGTATCCCAACGGATCTTTGTCTTGATTACCATCCCAAAAATCGAGGCATCTTTGTAGTTGGATAACTCATGTTTTTCGGCCTCCTCGTTTTTCACGCTCTTTAGTGTCCCTTCCTTATAAATAGACCCGACTAGGTCTTCTTTCATTCTTCCCGTTCCGCATCTTCTTCCTCCCTCCGCCATCTGTCACTGGAGCTCCGCCGCCATCGCCATAGCGCACCTCGTCTTCATCGAGCTTGGCCGCTGCATCGACCTGACCTTGATCAGAGAACGGCAGCATCCCTCCTCCGCAGATCTTCCACAGTAAGTGTTTCCCCTTTCTGCGCCATAGATCTGCGCTAGGGCTAGCAGGTTCTTCTGTATCGCGCGCAGTTCATCTGAGTTCTTGTGTTCCACCTGCTATAGCTTCTTTCGATCCAAAAACCCCATAGATCTTATGCGATACGTATTCCGCATCCATTTTGGGTACCAGTAAATCTCCTTTCCATGTAAGAAAACCCCATTATAGCACATGAACTCCTATGCGCCCTGTTTTAGGTCTAGTAAATTTTCTTTTCTTAAAATCTGTTTGATCCAAAATAACAGCTGCAAATTGTGAAACCTATTTGTACAACACTTAGGCAAAATCTGCACTTGTTAGATTTATCTAGTCATGGCGACTCTGATCGCCGGTTTTAAGGGAGCAATGCTCAATTAATAACTTGAACCACCCTCGGCGGTTTAAATAGTCTGGACAGCTTATAGAGCTTATGGCGGCTTAACTAACCAGGACATAATTATCCTTATACCATTAGGCCCCTTCATAAGCCGCCATTTTGAATATGCACAGTAATATTTTTGTCCTGCCCGACTTAAATTTGAACCGGCACTTTTACTTTGTCTTAGGCTTTTAATCAGAATGGCACCCAAAGCACCTACCTCCTACAACTGGGTTAAATCCATTGTCAGTGACAGCACCTTGGATGACTTTGTGAAGACCAGCTATCTGCCGAAAAAAGAAGTCATGCCTTATCGTGCTCCTAACCCGGATGAAGAATTTCCTCAACCCAAAGACAGAGAGGTTGTTGTTTTCACAGATCATATGAACCGGGGATTTACTCCTCCTGGCTCAAAATTCTTCAGGGATGTGCGGAATTTCTTTGATCTTCACCCACAAGACATCAGACCCAATTCCGTGTCTAATATCTGCAACTTCCAAGTATTCAGGGAAGTATACCTTGGTGAAGAACCCAAATTGCTGCTTTTTAGAGAACTGTTCTATTTGAACCGCCAGACTGAATGTGCCAGCGGCCAGAGCTTAGAACTTGGCGGAGTCTCGATCCAGAGCCGCAGGGATGTGATATTTCCTTATGCTAACCCGCCAAGCCACCCCAAAGATTGGAATATGACATGGTTTTACTGCAAAGATACCTCTCAGGCTGATGAAAACCCTCTGCCCGGCTTTCGTGCCCTTCGTCTTGAGACCAACCATCCTCTGGCTGACAAGATTACAGCCACGGAACGTAAATCACTTGCTCCAACTTTGGCCAAGATCAAGGCTCTGCTCGGGAATGGGCTAACAGGCATGGACCTAGTCCGGGTTTGGCTCGCCTGGCGGGTTATTCCATTGAGCCGCCGCACCGGCTTGATGTGCGAATATACTAGCGCCAAGAATGATCCTCTGCGTCACAGCCCTGACGACTTACCTGACTATGTCATTGATGACATGACCAAGTCGCTTCTGAATGAGAGTCTGGCGGATTGCGGCAAGGTGGGCCTAGCCCCCTTCTGCAAAGCTAACCCGGCTCCAAAGGTAAACCACCCATATGAAATGACTACCTTAATTTCTTAATGTTTCACCCATACTCATGCATATGCTAATCTTTGCAGGAGGGTGATAAATTTTGGGAAGTTAAATATGATCATGAAGCTGCCAAGAAAGCTAGAAAAGAAAAGAAAGCCGCCAGGAAAGAAGCTGTCAAAAGGAAGGGCGAGAAAGCCACCGCTTCTGACCTGTTTCGGCTAGCGGAATCTTCTGAGTCGGAGGTAGCCCTTGATTCCCTTGGCTCATTTTTTAACCATCTTATTGACACTGATTATCAGCAGGAGGACACAGGAGCAAGCCGTAACAAGGCTGATGAGGTAACTATCCTTTCCTCCGACTCCTGGCCTTTGCCAAGACGGAAAATCCGCAGAGTGACCCGGAAAGTAAGGTTTTCTCATCCTTTAGCTCATCACGATCCTCAATTTCTTTTGAAGCGGAAAATTCATGAGAGCCGGAGGCAGACCCGGACCAGCAAGGACACGGAGCTCTCCTCCGACTTACCAAACACTCCAAGGAAGCGCCGGAATGAGGTCACTTCTGTTTTAAATAGATTTTACCCCTTGGCGGGTCTCTTTCGTCAACCACTCAATTCTTCTGACTCGTATTATCAGGATACTTCCCCTTCCTCCGGCGAGTCACTACAGGCCAACTTGCCGGCTTTCAAGACTGCACCAGGGTATGATGACCCACTCCTCTTGCATTTATTTTAGTCCCTTGCATCTGTATTAACCTTTATTTTGACGCAATGGTCAAGCCAAACCCAACAAACGGGTCAGGAAAAATAAACCAGCTGAAGATACAGTTGTGACTGAGCCGGTTCTTGAAACAGCTGTGCCAGACTCGAGCACTCATGAGCCACCATCTGAGCCAGCTCAAGACTTACCAACTCCTGCTACTGACCTTCCCACTGATCAAGCTGCCGACGACTCAGAGAATCCAAAGGTTCCTAGCCCGGTCCGGACTAATGACCGTTCAAATGCTGATGTAGAGATCACCAGAACCGGCTATGTTGAGCCGGGAAGGCCGACTGTACTGGCCAAGTACAACGCCAAGGAAGAACTTCTAGACCAGCGCCGGGTCAAGATGGATGTTGCCAACTATGCTCATATGAATATTGGAGATATCTTTTCTGGCTATATGAGCCAAGTGCACAGCAGCCAGAACCTCGAGATTGATATGGTGAAGCAGATGCACCAAAAGTTCGAGGTATAACCCGTTCTCTTTTGTTCATTAATCTTTACTATGCTAGGCCCCAAGTCTACTGCTTATGATGCTTATGTTATAGACTTTGAAACAAACTTAGCAACATAAATGAAAGAACCATATAAAAGTTCCGGTTTACCATGTAGTCCCCATGGGGCGACTTAACCAAGATGGCTGAGCTGGTCCTTCTATAAAAAATTCTTATGGGTCCTTGAACAGCAATATGCATTAGTCCCCAAGTGCCAAGTATTGTTGCTTGCAAAATGCTTGGGACTTACTCTCATAAATCGCCATCGTATGAACCGCCATTGAAAATAAAACTCTTTGATAACATTAGCCCCCAAGTGCCAAGTGTTGTTGCTGGCAAAATGCTTGGGACTTTGATATTGCAACAACAATTGACTTGATTTTGACTCTGCACTTGTATAGGCCACCACGAGCCAACTCGAATCCGAGGTGACTAATCTGAAGAGCCGCCTTGAGGCCCAAGAGACGGAAATTGAAAAGGCCGACACCAAGTTCAAATTCAGCGTTTCTGAACAAGAAAAACTGAGGAAAGAATTTGAAGCTCAAAAGAAAGCCTAGGCTGATGAAAAGACCGCACTGATTAACTGAGCTGACAAAGCAGAGGCAGCTCTGGAAGAAGTCACTGGTGAATTAGCCGGTTTAAAGCGCCATGTCTCTCAAATGGTATCAGCCATATTTGGTAAGTCGCCCTGCAAGTGTTCAAATATCTAAGCCTTTCAATTGACCATAAGACTGGAATTAACTCACCTGATCACGTTTATGCTGGCCCCAGAAGCTCAAACTTGAACCAAGACATGCTAATCAAACTGAAGGCAGTGTACACTTTGGTGGAACAATTGTACACCGGGTCTCAATGTGCATTAGCCACGGTGGCTCTGTCTAATGGAGTGCAACCCACCTTGTATAAGTCTTGAAGAAGCTTTCAGTTCTCCCTCAACGGTTCAATGAACTGAGGCGGTCAGATGCAAGAGCCGGAGCGGTAAACGCTTTAAGCCGGGCCAAGGCTTGGTTACCAGAATTAGACCCGGCTGATATTGCCACCGACTACCCAAGCCTGAAAGAAGATGGCAATCCTTTTGAAGACGCATACTTTCTCACTTGTGTCGAAGAGATACGCCCCGTGGCTACTATGATAGCAAATGAAGTGGATCTTACCAAGTACCAGGCGGGTTATGATGAAGAGAACCGGAGAATTCCAATGTCTCACTATGAAGTGACCAGTCTGATTCCCCCACTCCGTAAGCACACCTTTGCTCCTGAAGTTGACCCGGCCGGCCTTGTTGACGCTGAAGCTGAATTTGAAGCCTTGAACAATGTAACGCCCCGGATGCGATGCGCCAGGTGTATTCCAGTTATTCGCCGTCGTTGCCATGTCATTTTCTTGCGTGTTGCACTTTGCCATGTCATCATATGCATTTCATATCATGTCATCATGTGCGTCTCATTTCGCATACGTGTTTGTTTCTTGCATCCGAGCATTTTCCCCGTTGTCCGTTTTGCAATCCGGCACTCCTATGTCCCCCGGCGTTTCCCTTTTGTCTCTCGTTGTGAGCGGGTGTTAAACTTTCTCGAAATGGCCCAAGGTTTGCCAAGCGGCCTTGGTATAGCACCGGTAGACCGCCTGTCAAGTTTCGTGCCATTTGGAGATCGTTTGATACTCCAACGGTTAACCGGGTAACCGCAAAGCCTCTTTTGTTTGCAGCCCAACACCCCTTCCAAACTGGACCAAAACCCAGCAAACTCCCCTCCATGCTCTCAGTCGTTCGATTACGATCGCGTGGCTGAAAACCGCTCCCCATTTGGACTCTCCTAGCTCCCTCTACCTATATAATAGTCCCCCTCCCTGAATTCGCGGATGATTCCCCTAACCCTAGCCAAACCCCTCCCCGCCGCCGCCGGACACATCCGGACCGGGCCGGACATGTCCGCCCGCGCTCGCAGCCAATCCGCCCCTGCCACGTGGCCTCCGCCGCCAGCCCCGCGCCGCCGGCCCGCGGAGCCCATCGCGGGCCCGCGCAGGCCCGCCGGCGCCGCCCGCCGCCGCCTCCATGCCCGAGGCGCCGCCGCCCCGACCGGCTCCCCGCGCCGCCGCCGGCAGGGCTCGCCCCGCCGCCGCGCCTCCGGCCCCATCGCGCCGCCCGACCACGGCATCTGCCAGCGCCGTCCGCCGCCGCTGCGACCCCGCCGCCGGTGCCTTCCCCGCCGCCCGAGGCTCCTCCTCCGCCCGGAGCCCAGCCGCCGCCGTGCCCCGAAGCCCGCCGCCGCGCCCGGCGCATCCCGCGCCGGCCGGCCGAAGCGCAGCCGCCCGTCGCCCCGGTCCCTCCCGCCGTCCTCCTCCGCCTCCCCGCGCCCAGATCCGGCCGGATCCGGCGAGATCCGGCCCAGATCCGCCATCTCCGGCCTCCCCGGCGTCTTCCCCGTCTACTCCGGCGATCTCTCCGGCAAACCTCGAAATCCGTGCGGACCAAA
Source organism: Triticum timopheevii (assembly GCA_963921465.1). Classification (NCBI taxonomy): domain Eukaryota; kingdom Viridiplantae; phylum Streptophyta; class Magnoliopsida; order Poales; family Poaceae; genus Triticum; species Triticum timopheevii. The sequence goes on from OY997270.1 coordinate 203,762,791, forward strand.
GGTTGACCCCGTTTTCCCACTAAGTCCCCGAAGTATTTTAACATTTTCATGCCCTATTCATCGCATCATAACTCCACATCTACTGCTCCGTTTCGTGCGTGTAATATGGCAATTGTTCGTCCCGATGAGTACTACATTTCATTCCATTGCATCATTTTCATTTGAGCTCATCTTGATGCCCGAAATGCTGTTGGAAGTGTGCTATGTGATGTTAATCTGCTGGAACTGTTATAACTTGCTGTTTTGTCATTTTTGCCATGTTTGATGTGTGCATCCTATGAGGTTGATGTCTACATGTGTTTTGATCTATGCCATGCCATCTTTCCAGTGGTGCCATCCATGTATTTTTGTGGGTCCTGTAGTGAGTGCATCAAGCTTGTTAAGGAGGGTACTTGCTGTTGCTGTTTTCCTAACAGATTCTGTTATATTTTGTTGCTATGTAAACCTGCTGCTACAAGTCATTTCGTGCATAATCTGGAGATGTTCACTAAGGATGTTTTGTTATACATGTCTTGATATATCCATTCATGCCCCTGGTTGCATTTATATCCTGCTTTAACATATTGTAATCTTGCTCCAAACTTGCTAAATGATGTTGCTGTCAGCCTGATTAACATTAAGTTCAGTTTTGGCCATGTGCTTTTCTAGTGATCCATGCACCCTATGAACTTGATCTTGCCATGCTTAGCTTCATAAACATGTATTCTTACTGTTGGTTGCCTTGCCATGCCATGTATTTCTCTATGGTGAGTGGTTCAAGCTCACCAACATGCCTACTTATTGTTGTTCCTGCCATGTATGAATCTGTCATATAACTTGCCATGTTTACATGGGTGCCATCATATCCTCTGATCCTTTTTGGCTCATGGTCAGTAAGGGACTTTTGTTATATGCAATTAGTAGATTCATGCCATGTCTTTGTTTGCCATGTTAATTTCCTGTAACATGTTGTTTGATAGCTCTAAACATTGCAACCTGATGTTATTTCTGCTAAGCCTGAAACTGTTATTATTTGCAATCTTACCATGTCCTTTTGGGCATGTTCTAGTAGTTTCTGGAGATAGCTTAGTGTTCATGTTTTGTTGTGCTTTACCTGTACTTCATGCCCATGCCTTTTTTTATTATGTTGGGGTGCTGTAGCATATTGTTTTGATGTTTGCAATATGCCTAGTTGCTGTTTTGGACAGATTGTTGTTATCACTTGTATAGAGTGTATGTGTTAAACCGTTGCTCCGTTTTGAGTGTGCTCTATATGAAACTTGCTTGATTTTGCATGTCGCTTCATATTATCATGTTGCATCCATGTTTGGGAGTGTTTGCTTGGTGTGCGCATGCATTTTGCATCAATGCCATGCTTAACTTGTTTTGCTCATATCTTCTAGGCCGTAGCTCCGAATCTAATGAACTTTATATGTAACTTGACTAGAATTTCGTGTAGATCATCTTGGTGCATCTTAACTTGCTGTTTAACAACTTCAACTTAATGTTTGTTCAGTTCTGGACCAATTTCGAAATTTGCATATGAGGACTTACCGGATTTGTTATATGTTGTTTCCGGCCTCATTTAAACTTGCTTTGATGTGTTGCTCTTGTATGCATCATCTTTTGCCATGAGTAGCTTCATGTAGTATTGTCTTGCATCATGCTTTTTGTGCATCATGTCTTGTCTATGTGTGGTGTGTTTACCATGTTGTGTGCTTCTTCTCGATAGTTCCTGTTTCGTTGCGATCGCGAGGATTCGTTCGTCTACGCTTGGTTCGTCTTCGTGGCTTCATCTTCTACATGGACTCGTTCTTCTTCCGTGCGGGATTTCAGGCAAGATGACCGCTACCCTGGATCTCACTACTATCATTGCTATGCTAGTTGCTTCGTTCTATCCCTATGCTGCGCTTCCTATAACTTGTTCTTCAAGCCTCCCAAATTGCCATGAACCTCTAACCTTTGACACCCATCCTAGCAAACCGTTGTTTGGCTATGTTACCGCTTGGCTCAGCCCCTCTTATAGCGTTGTTAGTTGTAGGTGAAGTTGAAGATTGCTCCATGGTGGACAGAGTTATGTTGGGATATCACAATATCTCTTATATTATTAATGCATCTATATATTTGGTAAAGGGTGGAAGGCTCGGCCTTATGCCTGGTGTTTTGTTCCACTCTTGCAGCCCTAGTTTCCGCCATACCGGTATTATCTTCCCGGATTTTGCGTTCCTTACGCGGTCGGGTGATTTATGGGACCCCCTTGACAGTTCGCTTTGAATAAAACTCCTCCAGCAAGGCCCAACCTTGGTTTTACCATTTGCCTCACCACCACCTACATTTCCCTTGGGAGTAATTAACCCAAGGGTCATCTTTATTCAGCCCCCCGGGCCAATGCTTGTCTGAGTGTTGGTCCGAACCAGAGCCACTTGCAGCGCCACCTCGGGGAAACTCGAGGTCTGGTTTTTGTTGTACATAGTGTTCATCCGGTGTTGCCCTGAGAACGAGATATGTGCAGCTCCTATCGGGATGTCGGCGCATCGGGCGGTCTTGTTGGTCTTGTTTTACCATTGTCGAAATGTCTTGTAAACCGGGATTCCGAGACTGATCGGGTCTTCCTGGGAGAAGGTACATCCTTCGTTGATTGCGAGAGCTTATCATGGGCTAAGTTGGGACACCCCTGCAGGGATTAAACTTTTGAGAGCCGTGCCCGCGGTTATGTGGCAGATGGGAATTTGTTAATGTCCGGTTGTAGATAACTTGACACCAGATCCGAATTAAAACGCATCAACCGCATGTGTAGCCGTGATGGTCTCTTCTCGGCGGAGTCCGGGAAGTGAACACGGTTTCTGTGTTATGATTGACGTAAGTAGGAGTTCAGGATCACCTCTTGATCATTACTAGTTGACGACCATTCCTTTTGCTCCTCTTCTCGCTCTCACTTGCGTATGTTAGCCACCATATTATGCTTAGGTCGCTGCTGCAACCTCACCACTTTACCCCTTCCTTTCCCATTCAGCTTTGCTAGTCCTGATACCCATGGTAATGGGATTGCTGAGTCCTCGTGGCTCACAGATTACTACAACAACAGTTGCAGGTACAGGTTGTGCGATGATCTTGACGCGAGAGCGATGCTTGCTTGTTTTGGAGTTCTTCTTCTGCTTCTTCTTCGATCAGGGGATAGGTTCCAGGTCGGCAGCCTGGGCTAGCAGTGTGGATGTCGTTCGAGTTTTTGTTTGTGTTTCATCCGTAGTCAGATGGTGCCCTTATGTAAGATGATGTTGTATTCGTGTGGCATTGTATGCCTTTTGTATGTATCCCCATCTATTATGTAATGTTGATGTAATGATATCCACCTTGCAAAAGCGTTCCAATATGCGGGTCTATCCTTGGTGGGACCTTCGAGTTCCTTTTGGATAGGGTCGCATATTGGGCGTGACAAACAACATTGACTGGTCATCGTCAACCTTCCAGGAAAGGGAGCAGGGCAAAGGCGCGAAGAGGGCTAACCCGAACGGTTCAGGCCAATCATGAAGGTGAACCTGCCGTGGCGGCTCATACCTGGGATGTACTTCAAAACAATGTGAATTATTTGGACTCAGGGAGTCCTGTAATAGGATAGAAATAACTTTATTTTGGCCGTGCCATCGTGCACGTTTTAATGCTTAACGCCATTAAACCGCCACGTTGTATCCATCGGTGTTACTTTTCATCTCCTTACCATATGCTTGATCAGACTTTGCAAACTGTCCTGCATGTCAAAATAGACTGCAAAATCCCTTGACAGCTTTATACCAGGTGGGTCAAAAGGATTTAAAAAGAATCATAGATTAGCTTGTTGTAAAAAACACAACTATGATCCTATGCTTATGACTTCTTAGATTTGCACCGCCGGTTTATATGACCCGGTCGGTAAGGGTGATAACCCAGACTTTGGATACCCAAAATTTCAAAGGTATAATGATGCTTATGTATCGGCGACTCATCAGTCGATATTGAGCCGGGTCAGAAGCAATCATACTTAAACTTGTAAGCCTTGGAAAAAGTCTCAAGTCAAATAAAGGGTATTTCCAAAGAAAACTTTAAACCGAAATAGAATAAAATAAATTCAAGGCTACTGATTCGAATACGATCAGTAAACCGTACCAGAGGGGTTTAAGCTAGGATTCGAATATGATCATGTAGCCCCCAATGGCTTTGGCGTTGCGCCGATCAAGAGGGTACCTATAGTTGTGTTCTCTTTGGTTCGAATATGAAATATGTTTGAACAGGAAGCCCCCTAATGACCTTGAGAGTTTTTTAATGACTCTGATTCGAATACGATCAAAGTCGGTTCCCAAAAGGGGTTAAGCTATGAATATGATCAATAAGCCCCCAGTGATCTCGGCAGTGTGCCAATCAAAAGGGTACCGACAGCTATGTTCTCTTTGGTTCGAATACGACCTATGTTTGAACAGGAAGCCCCCTAGTGATCATATTTTTTAACGGCTAGATTCGAATACGATCGTAAGCCGGATCAAATGGGTTAAGCCGGATCGAATGTGGTCAGCCCCCAAGTGATCATGTGAGAAAATAATGACAATAATAATGACAAATTTACCTTGGGGGAAGGAAAAAAGGACAGAGGTTCTACTTTATTATTTATCATAATATATACATCGGCAAAATATGTACATCAGGAGGGCCAATGGTTCAAGTGTAGTAGGGCCGAAGATGAGCGATATTCCACGGCCGGCGGGTCTCTTCCTCCGACTTACGTGAGTCTTTGCGCTCTCGAACATCGATAAGGTAATATGACCCATTGTTCAAGTTCTTGCTAATCACAAAGGGCCCTTCCGAAGGTGAGGATAGCTTGTGCGCATCAGTTTGATCCTGGATGAGCTGGAGCACCAAATCACCTTCCTGAAAGGCTCTGGACTTAACCCGGCGGCTGTGATATCGGCGCAAGTCTTGCTGGTAAATCACCGAGCGAGCTGCTGCCAAGTCCCGCAGTTCATCTAACAGGTCCAGAGCATCCTAACGCGCATGTTCATTGTCCGCTTCAACATAAGCCGCCACGCGAGGCGAGTCATGATGGATGTCGCTAGGGAGAATTGCCTCAGCTCCGTAGACCATGAAGAAAGGTGTATAACCCGTAGATCTGTTAGGAGTAGTGTTATTGCTCCATAACACAGAGGGTAACTCCTCAACCCAGCAACCCAGCGTCCGTTGCAAAGGGACCAAAAGCCGGGGCTTGATGCCTTTCAAGATCTCATGATTGGCTCTCTCGGCTTGACCGTCGGATTGGGGGTGAGCCACTGATGAAACATCAAGCCGAATATGCTCCCGTTGACAAAATTCTTCCATGGCGCCTTTAGACAGATTAGTGCCATTGTCAGTTATAATGTTGTGTGGAAAGCCGAAGCGAAATATCACCTTCTTCATGAATTTAACTGTCGTAGCTGCATCACACTTACTGACTGGCTCTGCCTCAACCCAGTTTGTAAATTTATCAACGGCCACAAAGAGGTGGGTCTTTTTATCTTTGGACCTTTTAAAAGGCCCAACCATGTCAAGCCCCCAGACTGCGAATGGCCATGTAATTGGAATCATCCTCAATTCTTGAGCCGGCACAGGAGCCCGTCTTGAGAACTTCTGACAACCATCACATTTACTAACCAAGTCCTCTGCATCAGCATGAGCCGTCAGCCAATAGAATCCATGACGGAAAGCCTTAGCCACGAGGGATTTTGACCGGCGTGGTGACCCCAATCCACTTCATGAATCTCACGAAGAATTTCTTGGCCTTCTTCAGGAGAGACGCAACGCTGAAACGCCCCTGTAACACTGCGACGATGCAACTCGCCATTGACAATCGTCATAGACTTAGACTGCCGGGTTATCTGCCTGGCCAAGGTTTCATCCTCAGGCAACTCGCCCCGAGACATATAAGCCAGGTATGGCACCGTCCAATCCGGAATGACATGAAGAGCCGCCACCAATTGCGCTTCTGGGTCAGGAACAGCCAAGTCCTCCTCTGTGGGTAGCTTGACAGAAGGGTTATGCAGAATATCCAAGAAAGTATTAGGTGGCACCGGCTTACGCTGAGATCCCAGCCGGCTTAAAGCATCAGCCGCCTCGTTCTTTCTGCGGTCAATGTGCTCCACCTGATAACCCTTGAAGTGTCCCGCAATTGCATCGATTTCACGGTGATAAGCCGCCATGAGACGATCCTTAGAATCCCACTTGCCTGATACCTGCTGAGCCACCAGATCTGAGTTGCCAAAGCACCTTACCTGGCTTAAGCTCATCTCCTTAGCCATCCGGAGACCATGGAGTAAGGCTTCATACTCAGCTGCATTGTTAGTACAAGGAAACATCAACTGGAGCACATAACAAAATTTGTCACCTCGAGGGGAAACCAAAACAACTCCAGCCCCCGAGCCCTCCAATTGCCTGGACCCGTCAAAATGAATTGTCCAATATCTATTGTCCGGCTTTTCTTCAGGCATCTACAGCTCTGTCCAATCGTTGATGAAATCCACTAGTGATTGAGATTTAATAGCTGTGTGCGGCACATACTTTAGACCATGAGGCCCAAGCTCAATGGCCCATTTGGCGACTCGTCTATGGCCTCTCTGTTTTGAATGATATCCCCCAAAGGAGCAAAACTAACAACAGTGATGGGGTGGCCCAAGAAGTATTGCTTAAGCTTCCGGCTTGCCATGAACACCCCATAAACGAGATTCCTCCAATGTGGATATCGTTGCTTGGACTCAATAAGCACCTCGCTGATGTAGTAAACCGGCCATTGAACCGGGTGTTCCTTGCCAGCCTCCTTGCACTCCACCACGTTGGCCACGCTGACGGCACGCGTGTTAGCAGCCATATATAATAATAAGGGCTCCTTATCAATGGGAGCAGCAAGAACTGCCGGCTTAGCCAGCTGTCTCTTCAGATCTTCAAAAGCAGCGTTGGCAGCGTCACTCCAGGTGAAGTTATCTGTCCTCTTCATCATTTGATACAGTGGTATGGCCTTCTCACCTAACCGGCTTATGAACCGGCTTAGAGCAGTGATACGACTCGCCAAACGCTGAACGTCATTGATACACGCTGGTTTGGCCACAGAGGTGATGGCCTTGATCTTCTCCGGGTTAGCCTCGACGCCCCTGTTAGAAACCAGAAAACCCAAAAGCTTGCCTGCAGGCACACCAAAAACACACTTTGTCAGGTTAAGCATCATCTTGTAAACCCGAAGATTGTCAAAGGTTTCCTTAAGATCATCAATCAAGGTCTCCTTCTCTTTGGATTTCACCACTATGTCATCCACATAAGCATGAACATTGCGCCCAATTTGACTATGAAGACAATTTTGCACACATCGCTGGTAAGTCGCCTGGGCACTCTTGAGCCCAAAAGGCATTGATACATAGCAGAAGGCTCCAAACGGAGTAATGAATGTCATCTTCTCCTGGTCCTTAACTGCCATCTTGATCTGATGATAACCAGAGTAAGCGTCCAAAAAACTCAAACGTTCAAAACGCGATGTAGCATCAATTATTTGATCAATACGAGGGAGAGCAAAAGGATCAGCTGGACAAGCCTTGTTTAAGTCCGTGTAATCCACACACATATGCCAAGTGTCGTTTTTCTTAAGCACAAGCACCGGGCTACCTCCTCACCAATGGCTTTCCGCCTCTCCTCATTAAACCACCGAAGGAACTGCTTGACCGGCCTAAACTTTGGATCAATATTAAGAGTGTGCTCAGCGAGTTCTCTCGGTACACCTGGCATGTCAGAAGGTTTCCATGCGAAGATGTCCCGGTTCTCACGGATGAATTCGATGAGCGCGCTTTCCTATTTGGGATCCAAGTTAGCACTGATACTGAACTATTTGGATGAGTCGCCCGGAACAAAATCAACAAGCTTAGTATCGTCGGTCGACTTAAACTTCATGACCGACTCATGTTCTATGGTTGGCTTCTTTAAAGATGTCATATCTGCCGATCAACATTGTCCTTGTAGAATTTTAACTCTTCTGTCGCACAGACCGACTCAGCATAAGCCGTGTCACCTTCTTCACATTCCAAGGCCACCTTCCGGCTCCCGTGCACCGTAATGGTTCCCGTATGACCCGGCATCTTGAGCTGCAAGTACACATAACACGGCCGTGCCATTAATTTGGCATAAGCCGGCCGTCCGAATAGAGCATGATACGGGCTTTTGATCTTGACTACTTCAAACATCAGTTTCTCGGCTCTGGAGTCATATTCATCCCCAAAAGCTACCTCCCATTTGATCTTACCGACTGGATACACCGATTTACCGGGTACGACTCCATGGAAGATAGTGTTGGACTGCTTAAGGCTCTTATCAGTTAGCCCCATGCGACGGAAGGTCTCATAATAGAGGATATTGATGTTGCTGCCTCCATCCATGAGTACCTTGGTGAATTTATATCCACCCACCTGAGGGGCCACCACCAGGGCTAAGTGACCCGGATTATCAACCCGGGGAGGGTGATTGTAACACCCCAAAAATTTAACCAGGTTTTAGTTATTAAAATTTTTCCAAGAGTTTAAAATTTTTGCCTCCAAGAATATTTCTGTTTATTTCAAAACTTTTCTTTTAATATTAAGAAATTTTTCCCAAGTGGAATCCTTCCAAAACATATTGGACTTATTTTCCCTCTCATTTAAAAACATCTCTCAATCAATAGATTTATTTATTAAATTATTTCGCTCTGAGCTTTATTCATTAAATGACTTGTTTTAAAATTTGGAGCTCTTTTTGAACTGCAACCATTTGATAGATTTATCTAAAAATCCAACCAAAATTTGGAGATGTCATGTGATGTTATTAAATCACTCTTATACAAAAATATCTTTTATTCTTGAAATATTTTGAGTGCTACACATGCTTTTCTTCTCTGGTCGAAAGAGCAATTTTGCACTACAACCCTTTTGAACATTTATTTCTAGCCTCCACCAAAATTATGGGATGTCATTAGGAGCATATCATTCCATTATATGCAAAAATCCAGGGATGTTCTTTGAGAATTTTGAGTGAAACAACCTCATCTTCATTCTGGTCCAACATGATGGTTTGTACAGCATCCATATTATTTCTTACTCCTTGGCCATATATTATTTCTCCTACTTGTAGTCCTCCATGTTAAACCCCTAAGTCCAGAAGAGTGGACCCATTGGATGATTCTAAGTGCTTGCAACAATGCCATTTGCTTTCTGTCCAGAATTGAAGTTTTGCAAAACTTGCACTAGCAAGTTTCTCCTTTCTGCAAACTAACATTTCCACCCTCTCTTTCATCCACAGAGACACTAGTCTGGAAGATTTGGCCCCTCCAAGAATAGCCTAGGTGCCTTTGGCATTTTGACAAACACCTAGAGTGCATGGACTAAATTGGCATGATCTCAAGTCTACACTATGAACTTGGCCACCTGACCAAACCACCTTGTCCCTGAAGTTTCCCTCTACCTCTAACCTAGTTTTGTTGCCTGACAGCCTCACCTGTGACTTGTAGCATGCCACGGCATTGTGCCGAACACCTTCAGTGCGTGCTCTGGGCGCGCCCAGAGCGCGCGTTTTGCACGTGCGTGCGCTCGGGCCGCCGCGTCACGCCCCGGCCCTTGCTCGCCTACAGAGCTGCACCCACCGACCTCATCCGCTCCCAGCAACGCGCCAAGCCACCCTGGCATGCCTACAGCGCCACCGACAGAGTTTTGGCGGCACACCGGCGACCGCAGTGCGCCTCTGCCGCGGTCGGCGCCGCGCAAGCCACCTCGGCTCGCCACCTGGCCCCTAGCACAGCCCGAGCTCATCCACAAGGGTGTCGCCTAGCTCTCGTCGTCGCCACGACACCCTGCGGCTACAGAAAGACGGTCGCCGACGAGCTTATCCACGGCCGCCGCGGAACCGCCTGGCCTCGCCTATATAAGGAGCCCGAGCTCGTCTCCGCACGCATGCAACCTCAGTACACTCCCCTAGGACCCCTTGGGGCAGCCAATCGACCCAGGGAGGTCATCTTCCCCACCTCCGGCAGCAGCGGCCGCCGCCATGGCCCCAGCTCTCCCAGCGCCACCAGGGCCTCTCCCTCACATTTCTCTTCGCCAAGAACACCTAATTCCTTCCAGGAACCCAACCCCCTACTTGATTTTGATCGGGAGCCATCGCCGCCACAAAACCACTTCGCCACCGAAGCCTCCCCCGCCGCGAAGCTCGCCGCCGGCAGCTCCCTCCGTCCCCACCTACCTGACGACCACCGGGAGGACCGCCCTGGAGTGGTGGATCCATCCCCGCCCTCGGGGCCCCGCGAGGAGCCGCCAGTCGCCGGTGACGATCGCCGGAGCTCTGCCTCCGCTCGAGACAGAGGAAGGAGAGGGAGGACGACTAGTCAAACCTGACTAGTGGGCCACCTAGGACCCACTGTCAGTGACCCCGCTCGGTCCACGCGGAGTAAGTGGAAGCGCAAAACCCCGAGTACGTTTCCCCTGTTCGAAGACGTATTCTGCCGAAATGTTTTCTTTTCTGTTTTATTATTAAAAACAGATTTTGACCAAATCTTTGACTGGCTTTATCTTTTTAAATATAACTCCAAATGAATTAATTCTTTTTCCTACCTCTCTCAAATTTCACCTAGTTTATTTTAAGATTTATTTGAAAAAATTTCAGAACAACTTTTGGTGCTGTTTTTGTTTTGTGTGTTAATTCTTTATATTGCTAAAATAGGATTTTTGAAGAGAGGAGAAATGTTTCAAGTTTTGGAGTGCACCCTGCCTTTCCACACATTGAAGGCAAGCATTCTGAACCCCGGCATAATATTTTTGGTGTGTTCGTTGACACGTTTATAACACCACCTCATTTCGAAGGACTTGTTATTTCATGTGATATGATCATTTGCATGGATGCATATTGGTGATTTCCATGCTGTTGGAAATGAGTATACTTGTGATGGTAATCATCCTCATGTATCTTGCATGCATGCCGGAAAGGAATCCGGGAAAGCCTCTGCCTTGGGTAGGCGTGAGCTTGACGCCGGTCTCCGTCGGGACGGGTATGTCCGGTATGGCATGGTAGATATAATGAGTGTTGATTGTATTGGTTGAAATATATTTGTTATACATGTCATGCAGGAAACTATAAACCTCGTGAGTCGACCGTAGATCGAGTCTTGTTCCAGTAACCCCCACACTTGTTTCGTGCTACCACTTGTCCCTGCCACAGGTAGGGTACGGTTCAGTAATTTGTCAACCCCTTTCTAGCACACACCGTACAGAGGGGCCGGGATGAGGGTACCATGACCATGGATTAAAGCCAGGGATGAGGCTACCATGACCATGGATTAAAGCCAGTCATCCGGTCAGGGGGCATGGGTGTTTCCGGTTGGGACCGAGAGGGGAGGCCACCCCTTAGAGCGCGCGATATAAATTTGATCCCATGCTACGCGAGGTTGTAGCCTCCCCACTTAGAGTTTGCTTAACGGGTGTTGTGGGTGATTCCAGACACCGGTAAGTTAAGCTGGTGTGTGCAAGTCAGGTGTGTTTTCATTTTAAAGACCGTAAGCGGAATTAGTCCCGATGGACTAAAGGAATTCGTTACTCGTGGGCAAAGAGTACACCCTCTACAGAGATTAAAACCTATTCGAATAGCCGTGTCCATGGTTAAGGACTACAGTCTGGGATGGGTCAAGTGTCGGTCTTAGTGTCGGTCTTCGGAGGTGAAGCTGTTAACCGGAACTGGAACAACATGGATTGTGACTTGTGACTTATGATGATTATGATTATTATTATCGTTGACTAACCCGTGATATTATTGTTATTATCGAGTATCTCTGGGATGGTTCTACCTCCGGGTTATTCACTATGATTGTTTATTTTAAAAGCCCTTTATGTGGTGTCGCTCAGACGCCCGACTGTGGCATTTCTTTTAAAGCCCCTTATGTGGTGTCGCTCAGACGCCCGACTATGGCATTTCTTTTAAAGCCCGTTATGTGGTGTCGCTCAGACGCCTGACTGTGGCATTTCTTTAAAAGCCCTTTATGTGGTGTCGCTCAGACGCCCGATTGTGGCATTTCTTTTAAAGCCCTTTATGTGGTGTCGCTCAGACGCCCGACTGTGGCATTTCTTTGAAAGCCCTTTATGTGGTGTCGCTCAGACGCCCGACTGTGGCATGCTTGTTATTTATTTCATAATTTTTAATACCTCTGTGACATTGCATATTCATATATCAGAGTTATATTTATCTTTGTGACGGACGTCATGAGCATAAAATATTGTCAGCACATCATTGTTATATTATACCTGTGTTCAAAATGTTTGCGAGTACATTCAAAGTACTCACTGGCTTGTCCCTGGCTATTGTCTTGGCCAGATTTTCTTGCACGGAGAGGAGCGATGCGATGACAGCCCCGGAACCTAAGCGACGGAGATAGCAGCCTCGCGGAGATAGGAGTTAACCTGGTCAGCTGTTCCTGTGGGAAATGGAGTTCCATAGACACTGATGTTTCACAACCCGCTTCCGCCATCAACCTCTAGAAACCATTTGTTGTACTCATAGGCCAGAATGGTCTTGTACCACATATTTTGTATTTTGCTTGGAATTTCTGTATCAAGTTGGAGCCTCATCAGCTAACAGTAATCCTGGGGCTGATGAGCACGACGGTCTTTTCTGGAAATTTATTCCCCGGAAAACCGGTCGTGACAGTGATCCTCCCTACTCCATAGGATAGGCTGCTCAGACCATCTCAAGTAATGAGGAACTGCCGGCTCAACAGCATTCACAGCCCTCTTATGAAGATTCTGGTCTCGTTTACATAAACTGGTGGTAAACACATGATATTGCCCACTATTCAGCTGCTTTGGATTGCTCTGGTATCCACCTTGCCGTTGTTGCTGACCGCCCTGGCCAGATTTTTGGTTATGCCACCTTGGTTGCCTTGAGAATTTTGAAAATTGGGATTTGACCCGCCGCCCGGGCCATGAAAGCCGCTGCCACCTGAGCCGCCGCCCTGCCCATTGTTACCATCAAACATGTTGAAATTTTTGAAGGCCTTCATGATCGTACAGTCCTTCCATAAATGGGTAGCCGGCTTCTGCTGAGTGCTATGTCTCGGACGGGGCTCGTTCAACAATTGATCAAGTGTGGGGCCTGACCCGCCAGACCGGGGAGGTGGCCTCCCTTTCCGCCGTTGGTTGTTCCCCTGCGCACTAGTGTTAGCCACAAAATCCAAACTACCGTCAGCCTTATGTTTATTACCTCCTTGATTTGCCGGGTTGTGCTGAGGGCCCTTGCCATTGCCATTCTTCTTTCCCTTCCCTGCCTTGTCATCATCAGACTCGGGATCCTTGGTACTATCAGAGTCGGCATACTTGACCAGAGCCACCATCAACATGCCCATATCATTGCAATCACGCTTGAGCCGCCGCAACTTTTGTTTTAGAGGCAAAAACGACACTTTTTCTCCAACATTAAGACTGCAGAGCCGGCATCCATCTTATCAGATGAATGTATTATGGCTTTAACCCGGCGCACCTAATGGGTTGTAGACTCACCCTCCTCTTGCTTGCAATTCGTCAGATCCACAATCGACATGGGCTTCTTGCACGTATCTTTGAAATTCTGGATGAACCGGGCCTTTCGCTACACCCATGACCTGATTGAATTAGGTGGCAGGCCTTTCAACCAAGTGCGGGCGGTCCCATCCAACATTATGATAAAGTACTTAGCCATTGCAGCATCACTGACCTCCAATAACTCCATAGCCATCTCGTAGCTCTTGATCCATGCCCCGAGCTGTAAGTCGGCCACGTAATTCGGCACCTTCCTAGGTCCCTTAAAATCTTTGGGCAAATGCTCGTTGCATAGAGCCGGCACTAGACAGGGAACTCCGGTCCTGGCGACAACACCTGCCTCGATAGAAGTCGTCGGATAAGCCGGATATGGCTGGTAAGCCATCAACTGAGCCGCTTGCTCAGCCGCCTGCTGAGCCGCCCGCTCAGCTTCTTGACATATTCTATCTTGATCTACCAAGTTAAAGGCCTCATGGCGCGCCGGGTCATGCCCACCTGGCTGGTTACGGCACCGGACGTTGCTCGAAACGGCTGCTAAATCCATGTGCCTGCTATATCTCGGGCTTCGGCTTGGGCGAGGGATCGAATGGATCCTGTCCCGGCTATATGAGTACGCCTCCTGCTGTGCTAAGTCCGTCTGAAGAAGTTCTCTAACCCGGCGGGTTTCAACCGCCGCCGAAGAGTAACCATCAATTGGGAGAGCCGCCAACCGTGCCACTGCCACTATCATGTTCTACAATGGGTTAGAATAGTGACCCGGAGGTGTTAGTATATACTGAGGTGGAGCCGTGTTTACGCGGGGAGGTCTCATCACCTGCGGTTGAACCGGTGCGCCGTCCCCGGGTGTCGCAACACGGTCCGCCCCTGTACGCGTGGAGAGCCACAGCGGGTTACTGGGCCCTGCCCCCGGTGTGTGAAAGAGGTTTCGAGGATCATAAACCGGGGGGAGTCCAGACTGAGACTTCTGATGCCTTCTCCTCTTGACCTCATTAGACGCGTTCTGATCTTGCGTGAGCCGGAAAGTCTGTGCCTGAATCTGCTGAGCCCGAACATTCAGAGCTGCCCGCTCTGCGGTTATCCTAACATCTTCCGCTGCTAGATCTTCCTTAGCCTGCACCATATCCAATTTTAACTATGCCACCTCCGCTTCATGACGAGCTTGGTCCGCCGGGTTGACCACGACGGTTAGCAGAGTGGTCAGCTTATGTGTGAGATCCATCAACACCTGAGCCGGCGAGTGCACAGGGCCTCCTGCCCCGGCTACTGCTGACCCGTAGGTCATGGCTGCTGTAGTTGTGGAGTCTTGGATAGGTTGTGTGCCGGCCATGAAGATCCCAACCCTGCTCGGCGACTCAAAGCAATCCGGAATACTGCTGCCATCGGAATAGCCCCCGAGCCCACCGTCTTGCAGTTCATACAACGAATCTGTCTCACCTGTGGATGACCCGCCATCAGAGTAGATGGCCATCTCACCGCCAGATGCAGATCCTTCAAAGAGCCCTTCATGGATGCATCCCACGAAGGCATGCTTCACGGCAGGCGGAGCCCGGGCGGGTTTTGCATGCTGAGCCGTTTCGACGAGGTCGGTGCAGATGTCTGGCTCAGGTCCCGGCTCACCGATCTTGCCGATGAAGACGTGAATTCCGCCGAAGGGGACCCGGTACCCGTACTCAATTGAGCCGGCCGCGACGACTCTTGGTCATCCGGCCCACATCGTATCCCTTGAGCCCTTCGAAGCTGCCCTTCAAGAACTCGAATCCACCGTGCGCTGGCCCCACGGTGGGCGCCAACTGTCGTGGAATTGTCACGACAGATGTCCTAGTGAAAGGACTTAGTCGTGGCGCCATTGCAACTAGGAAGCTTGAAGGGGTTAATCGGGACAAAGGACATGAGGTTTATACTAGTTTGACCCCTTACGGTGAAGGTAAAAGCCTACGGTCTAGTTTTGAGTGGGATTGCTTATGTCTCGATAAACAGGGAGCGAATTGCTGACCTAGCTCTCTAGTTGATGTTACTTGCCCTGAACCGCCGCCGGGTCGCTTTATATACAGAGGTCGATGCCCAGCGGCCCTACAGAGTCCCGACCGGCTCATAAACAGTGTTCGGCTCGGTCTCTTAATATTTCTTGTCTTACAATACAAGTCACGCATACATGGCGGTTTATCTCTATAGGCCTTAAGTTGCCTCTGGGCCATGGGCCTTAAACTAAACCATCATCCATAACCTGGGTCTTGGGCTTCAAGAATATTTGCAAGTATGACCCGTCCCTTCTGGGCGGGTCATACCAATAGCTATATCCCCAACACCTGTCGTGGGAAGAGATCTCATCTCCAACTTTTCCTCTTCCCTTTACTGCCTTCCCGGCCTTCGCCACTACTGCAGCTGGGGCCGCCATGTCTTCCTCAAGCTGCTTCTTAATGTACGCCACCTCCACCTTGGAGGTGCACTTGTACATTCTAGTTTCCACCTTAGTAGCCCTTTCTACTTAGGTGGAAGACCATGCCAGCTCTTCAACAAAAGAGGATAACTGCCAGTCACTCGAAACCCCGTCGGCATTACAGTGCGGGATCCATTTCAAGATCTGATTCCTGGCAGAGTTGATGTTCAATGGGATGTTGTTTGTCGGCAGATTGAACAGCCCAAAGCGGCTGAATAATTGATCGCACAACCAGGCATGGCCATAAACTGTTAGGTTGTTGGCTAGGCCAGGAAGCAATCTCATCCTATCTCCAACATCTCCGTACTCCGAGGCGAATTTGTCCCTTTTCTATAGAGGAGCGATACGGCGAAGCAGGAAATCCTCCCCTACATGCTCGACGGTCAGCCCGGCAGTCTTTAGACGGGTAATCCTGTTTATTGCCGAGCGGAGCCTGTCCTCGGAGAGGACAAATGTCGTCCAGACATTGTCACGCTCAAGGCATTCCATTCGTGCCTGGTAGAATTCGGGGACCTTTTCATCCTGAATCCAACACCAGTCTCCTCTCCACTCCTCCCATCAGTTGTGTTGCTAGCCAGAGATATAATCCCAGTTCTCTGTTAGCACAACCCGTGGCATCCTGCTTATGTTCCCGGAGCGGTGGTTCTTGTTCTCCACCCGCGGGACGAAATTGTGCCTGAACAGATCAACGTTAGGGGCCACTCCAACGAAGTTCTTGCACAAGTGGGCAAGGATCGCCATACACACCATTGCATTTGGCGTGAAATCCAAAGGTGGAACCCATATACCGCCATCACCGCCTCGACAAAATCCGACAAGGGAGGGCAGAGGCCGTAGATGAAATATGCGCAGAAAAATTTGTATGAATCTGGCGGGTCCTTCTTCCCCTCCGCCAGAACCTTGGGAGCACCATGCCCCTTCGAGACCTCTCTTCCCGCAAATATCCATACCTCACCTGCAGCATGTCACCGTCAATGTGCGATGGGTATAAGATGATGTCTCCCCTTTGTTTCTTGTCAAACTCCATCGCCTTCTTCCTCCCATCACCAGCCACCTGTTTCGCACCTATCGTCGGCTTTCCCCTGGTCGTGGTTTTCTTCCCGATATCCCCATGTTGCAGTGGGGGCGCGGGAAGGAGATTGGAAAGGGGTGGTGGCGAGCGTGGGCGAATAGAAGGAGCGGTTACTTGGCTTGCGGAGGAAGATGATGTGGAGGCAAGGCAAACCGTGAATGGGTAGTACCCTTTCGCGTTTTCCCCTCTTAAGGGAAGCATCGTGAGGAGAGGGCGTGGCTCTTCGGAAAAGTTACCGTTTTTACATTAACTGCTACAGTCCCACAACCCCACAAGTCACGATAATTGCGCGAAGTGGACGTTGGATTGATTGGTCATCATGACGATCCATACTGCGGGCAGCCCTTTTCTGCTATGTGTCCGTGCACTATTTGGGGCCTAACCCAACGTGCCCGGCAACAAGTATGGCTCAGGCCCGGGGGCTTCTATCGGGGAACACAAACAGGGGTATATGTTTTCCCCTGACTTGTGCACGAACAGCAAGCAAACAGGCCCGAGGACAAGATTACAGCACCAAGATCAACCAAAGCATGAGGGATCAATTCCATTTGAAGGATCCAAGTACAGATCAAGAAGAACAATATGAGCCAGAGAAGCAAAATATTGCTAAGTAAAGAACCTCCCTTGCCGGGCAGGCGAGCCTGGCAAGGTTGGGTTTGCCCCGGAAGCAAGCTTTTGGGTCATCTCGGAAGGCCTGCCGGTGCGGGCAAAGGCAAGCCACCTCCACTCCACCTCACAAGCAACGCAAGTCACCGATCAGTGTGGTGTCAAGCGCCTAGGTGACTAAGTGGCTGCTTCTTGCCACATGGCAGCCACTTCCTATAGCAAACACCTCCATATGACACCCATCCTTAGACGTGTCAAGCAAGCAGGTGCAAAGCTGCAAAAACAACTCGGCATGGGTTGTCGGGCACACTGTGATGTGGCACTAGACGGCGCATTTAATGCGCTCTGTCAGCCTGCAGAGTTAGGTATGGTAGCACTGTTTGCTATCGAATCAGTACATAAAGACTAATTTACCACTATGGTGACCCCCTTAATCTATAAAAGGAGGCCCATGGCGACCGTAGAAAGGGTTGGCTGATTTGGACCCTCACACATTGATACGCGTGTAGGCACTCTCTCCCTGAGGCAACCTTGCCGGGCTACTGCGCCACGTTCTCCACCATATTTCCACCATCAACCCACCAAAGTGGGAGTAGGGTTTTACGCCTCACGGCGGCCCAAACCTGGGTAAAAACTGTCCCTGTGATCTCTGCCACGTTGTGCTATGCTTCTGCGCTCTTTGTGCAACGTGCCTATCCCCCCGCCGAACCAAAAAGGGGCTCACGGCTCCATAGGTGGCCATGGTTTCCCAGTACATCTTTGGCGCGGCGGGGGAACGGAGCTCTCTTGTAGCTTCAAGTCCTGCCGGGGTGCAGGAAGCTCCGATGAAGACGAGCTTTGCGAAGATCCCGAACTCGATTGGGCACGGGAGTTGCCCTCCATAGCTGCTGGCTACTTGGCGGGAATGGCCCTGGCCTAAGAGAGCCGAGGAGAATGCCAGCGTACAGCTTCGGGAACGCTGACCTTGGAGGCGATCTCCTTCGCCCTCCTAGCGGCGGGCACAGGATCGGAGACTGTCGCTCCCCGATTGGCTGCCCGTTTGCGAGGGCGTGGGTCCAAGATTGGCTCGGGGGCCTGAGGGCCTTCCGCGAGTCATCCCTCTCAGGTACCATCGGTTCCTCAACCCCTTCTTCCTCTAAGGCCTCTGTTGTCGCGACATACACAACCTTGATTCCGGAAGGCCCGTTCCTGGTAGGCTCTCCCCTAGCATGATCTCCCCCGGCAACCTCTTCCAAGACATGCGTCTCACCCCTGTCATGGGAAGAGCTCTCATCTCCAGCTTTTCCTCTTCCCTTTACCGCCTTCCCGGCCTTCACCACTGCTGCAACTTGGGCCACCCTGTCTTCCTCAAGCTGCTTCTTAATGTACGCCACCTCCACCTTGGAGGTGCGCTTGTACATTCTCGTTTCCACCTTAGTGGCCCTTTCTACTAAGGTGGAAGATGATGCCAGCTCTTCATCAAAAGAGGGTAACTGCCAGTCACCCGAAACCCCGTCGGTATTATAGTGCGGCATCCATTGCAAGATTTGATTCTTGGCAGAGTTGATGTTCAACAGGATGATGTTTGCCGATAGCTTGAACAACCCAATGCGTCTGAATAGCTGATCGTACAACCAGGCATGGCCATAAACTGTTAGGTTGTTGGCAAGGCCAGGAAGCAATCTCATCATATCTCCAGCATCTCCGTACTCCCAGGCGAATCTATCCCTTTTCTATAGAGGAGCGATATGGCGAAGGAGGAAATCCGCCCCTACATGCTCGATGGTCAGCCCGACAGTCTTTAGATGGGTAATCCTAGTTATTGCCAGGCGGAGGCTGTCCTTAGAGAGGCAAAATTCGCTCCAGACATTGTCATGCTCAAGGCATTCCATCCATGCCTGGCAGAATTCGGGGGCCTTGTCATCCTAAATCCAACACCACTCTCCTCTCCACTCCACCCATCTGGTGCGTTGCTGGCCAGAGATGTAATCCCAGTTCTCTCTTGGCACAACCCATGGCATCCAGCTTATGTTCCCGGAAAAGTGGTTCTTGTTCTCCACCCGCGGGGCGAAATAGTGCATGAACAGATCAACATAGGGGGCCACTCCAACAAAGTTCTCGTACAAGTGGGAAAAGATCGCCACATGCCATTGCATTTGGCGTGAAATCCAAAAGGTGGAACCCAAAGACCGCCATCATCGCCTCAAGAAAATCCAAGAAGGGAGGGCAAAGGCCGCAGATGAAATATGCGCAGAAAAATTTGTATGAATCTGGCGGGTCCACCTTCCCCTCCGCCAGAACCATAGGAGCGTCATGCTCCTTCTGGACCTCCCTCCCCCACAAATATCCATGCCTCGCCTGAAGCACGTCACCATCGAGGTGCGACGGATAGAAGATGATGTCTCCCCTTTGTTTCTTGTCCAACTCTGTCGCCTTCTTGCTCCCCTCGGCGGCCATCTCTTTCACGGCGGTGTACGGCTTTCCCTCGTAGTGGTTTTCTTCCGAATATCCCCAAGCTGCGGTGGGGGCGAGGGAAGGAGATTTGAAAGGGGGCGGTGGCGAGCGTGGGCGATGAGAAAGAGCGGTTGCTTGGCTTGCGGAGGAAGAAGATGGGGAGGCGAGGAAAATCGTGAATGGGCAGTACCCTTCCGCGTTTTTCCCCTCTTAAGGGAGATGGCATGGGGAGAGGGCGCAACTCTGCGGAAAAGTTATCGTTATTACATTAAGTACTATAGTCCCACGCCCCCACAACTCGCAATAGTTGCGCGAAGTGGATGTTGGATTGACCGGTCATCATGACGAACCGTAATGCTGGCAGCCCTTTTTTGCCATGTGTCCGTGCACTATTTGGGGCCTAACCCAACATGCCCAGCGGCACGTATGGCTCAGGCCCGGGGGCTTATGTCAGGGAACACAGACAGAGGTATATGTTTTCCCCTGACTTGTGCACGGACAGCAAGCCAAGAGGCCTGAGGACAAGATTGCAACACCAGGATCAAACCAGGCATGAGGGATCAATTCCTTTGAGCGATCCAAGTACAGATCAAGAAGACCAACATGAGCCAGAGAAGCAAGATATCGCTAAGGAAAGAACCTCCCTTGCCGGGTAGGCGAGCCTGGCAACGTTGGGTTTTTCCCCAGAAGCAAGCTTTCGGGTCGTCCCGGCAGGCATGCCGGGGCTTGCGAAGGTAAGCCATGCCTCCGCTCCACCTCACAAGCAACGCAAGTCATCGATCAGTGCGGTGTCAAGCCCCTAAGTGACTAAGTGGCTGCTTCTTGGCACATGGCAGCCACTTCCTATAACAAACACCTTCATATGCCACCCGTCCTAAGACATGTCAAGCAAGGAGGTGCAAAGCTGGCAAAACAGCCCGGCAAGGGTTGCCGGGCATGCTATGATGTGACACTAGATGGCGCATTTAATGCGCTCTGTCCGCCTGTAGAGTTAGGTATGATAGCACTGTTTGCTATCTAATCAGTACGTAAAGACTGATTTGCCACTATGGTGACCGCTTAATCTATAAAAGGAGGGCCATGGCGATCATAGAAAGGGTTTGCTGATTCAGACCCTCACACATTCATACCCGCGTAGCCACTCTCGCTCCAAGGCAACCCTGCTAGGCAAGTGCGCTTCGTTCGCCACCATATTTCCACCATCAATTCCACCAAAGCATGAGTAGGGTTTTACGCCTCACGGCGGCCCGAACCTTGGTAAAAACTGCCTGTGTGATATCTCCCGTGCCGTGTGACGCTTCTTCGCTCTCTGTGCAACGTGCCTATACTCCCGCCGAACCAAAAAGGGGCTCATGGCCCCATAGGTGGTCGTGGTTTCCTACGACACAGGGCTCCGTGGACCCAAGAAACGGTTCGAACTCTGGGCGTGTTTGAAGAACTCAACCCCTTCATCCAACCGGTTCGTCGCCCCCAAGGCCGAGCTCGATGAACAAGGAAGAAGGTGGACATGGCAGTTTACCCAGGTTCGGGCCACCCTGCGGTGTAAAACCCTACTCCTGCTTTATGGAGGATTTGCTTCACAAGGGGCTGAGGATGAACTAATACAAGGGAAGAATAGCCTTGCGAGGTCTGCTCTGGTGTCGGTGTGAGCTGAAGGGATTCGACCCCTTGCTATGGTGGTGGCTAACCTATACTTATAGTGGCCTTGGTCCTCTTCCCCCAAAATGTAGGCGGGAATGGATCCCACAGTGGCTAATTCAAATGGGGACAAGTAGTACATCTTATCCTGACAAAATGTGGTCTTCTCCTGCAAATCTCCTGGTAGTGACGCTGCGGTGGGCTCGACGATGACATCCATCCTGCCATCATGGTGGTCTTCCTCTTGTTGCACGGGAATGGAAACCTTTGGCTGATTCCTCGGGACTCCGCGCATGCGCTTGCCTCCTTAGGACCAAAGAGGAAACCTACTCCTCTGCGCCCGCTAGTAGCCGCCTGGCCTTGGTGGTCATGGCTTGCGTCGCCGCAACATCATGAGGTTGAGCACCTGCATAGGAATCTCTGCTCCTCAGGAGGCAGCCTGGGGAGGCTGCTCCCTTCGGAGGTCTTGGCGTCATCCGCCTCACGAGGCATGGCCTCTCGCGAGGGTCTTGACTTGTTTGTGTCGTAGATGGGCCGTACCAGGCCATCGACGAAACCACGCCATGGGCCGCAGGAAGGCAAGTTTGGGAACCCTGGTTCCCAAAACACCGACAAGTATGACCTACGATCAAATGTTCTCATTTGACTCCTCAGTCAATATACTCATATATAGATGACCTAGTCATCGCCAATTGCGTGATAGATGCTAGAATTGATTGTGAATGCTTTGTCACATGTTCTATTTGCTACCAAATTGTGCGAGCATGTTGGTTGCATAATTTCTCCATTAGAGGACATCCATTTGTTGTTTTGATTGTCTTGGTTTTTATTAGCCAAATGGATGGACAAGAATGCCTAAGAACCTCCTCTAGCAATCTATGCTTTGTCTCTACTCAAATTGTATCCATGCTACATCACAGAAAAATTGAACCAGTCTTTTTTCGGACCCTCTGTGTGAGGAGTACTCGGAGCCACTGATCCGGCATGGGCTGCCTTCCAAAACCTTCTTGTGAATTTCTGTGAGGCCAACACACTCATATTCGGTCCCAGCGAAACGAACAGATTGATCTAGGTTTTCATCTGGATGATACCGATTAGAATTACTCGGTCCCACCGAGTTGCACAAAGTGCACGCAGTTTTGTATCTCAGTGCAACCGCACCATTCATTCGGTGCCACCGATAGCGTCTAGGTATATATACTCTACGAACCCGTAGGGTTGAAAAATTCCTAAAACTACACGAGCTTGCGCCCCAACACTGCCGCCCCTTGGTCTCCGGATCGTACTGTCTCTGCTAGTGCTCCTGGCGGTGTACAAAAGTAGGGGCTTTCCTTTTGACCCCTTTACTTGTGCACGGGCAGTCGGAGGCACACGCCATGGCCGCACATAGCAAGGCAAAGGAGGGGAGCCGGAGAGAAGCCGAAGGCACAAGACAAAAAGGCAACATCAAAGGCCAAATCCACAAAGTGCAGATGGACGAAGCAAGTTTCCCCGGCAAGACCCATGCCGGGGCAGCCTCAGCACCGGAGTGAGCCACCCTCGGACCCACAGTCTTCAACACCATCAACTACGTTGGGCCAGGGCTCGGGAGGCACCTCCATGGTGGCATGCAGATCTTTGTGAAGACAAAGAATATTCAAGGTCAGATGAGGATTGGAAGGCAACAATCCTCGTCAAGATTCTTACCGAAGAAACCCACAAGACCCCCGGCAAGATCCTTGTTGGGGCCGACAGCGCACCACGGGAAGGCCCTTGCCAGGTCACTCGGCAAGACCGTTGCCAGGCCACCCGGCGAGACACTTGCCAAGGGCGTCAGCGGGGCCACTGCCAGGCCCACACCAACCAAATCCCCACCGCCGTTCACATGCACGTGCCAGCCCGACCAGCTGGGCAGGCACCTACGTGGCAACATGCAGCTTCCAGGCCAACTCAGCACACACTTGCGTGGCGGCATGCAGATCTTCGTGGAGGCACCACCACCGCGCCACCTCAGCTGCTTGCCTGCCTACATGGCGCCGCATGCATCGCTGGCCAGGGCGCGTGTCAAAGCGAGGAGGAGCGGCAATGGATGGGACGGGCCTCACCCCCGTCCCCAATAAAGCGAGGGGACACCTAAGCTATGCATTAAATGCGTCTTGTCTTGTAATACGAGTGATAAGCTCATAGCACTGTAGGCCTTTCCACCTCCTGTGTGCCAGTGTGGTAGCCCCTTCGACTATAAAAGGAGGCCCGTGGCGTACTAGAGAGGGATTTGGCTCTTTTGAACCACGCAGCCACCGTAGCTAGTTCAAGAGCTCAAGAACACTTAATACATCCACCAAAGTAGGACTAGGGTTTTACGCATCCTCGCAGCCCGAACATGGCTAAACGATCCTTGTGCTGACTACTAATCCTGCTCTTCTCACAACCCCGCGCCCCGCAACCGTTGTAGGGATTCTTGTGATCCCATAGGTGTCGTTTCCCACCGACATCTTTGGCGCGCTAGGTAGGGGTGCGCAATTGTGAGAATCTGGTCTAGTGATTTTCCTAGCGATTTTTCATCGCCACGGCTCCCGCGGAGAAGGTGGCCAAGAGAGCGGCGCTGCCTGCGAGCGCGAAGGATGCCAGGGCGGTGACGAGAAAGCTAAGTCACACCAAACTTTAAATTTTCTCCTTAATATAAGGTTATCACCCTCGGAGATTCTGCCTATGTATGGAAAACCTGTACGCAGAGGCGCCCTCCCACGATTGGCGACATCCTTGTTCTGTTTCGAGTCCACTCAACAGCTCAAGCGGCCGTGTCGAGAGTGGCAGGGTAGCCTTCCGCAATCAGAAACACTCTTGACTCTGACTCGAGTCAAGCTCGACAGTTTGAGCGGCCGCGTTAAGGGCGGTAAGGTGGTTCGCCCGGCAGCAAGCGCACCTGGCAGGCTAATGGGGATCCATCCTCAAGACGCCGCCCTGGGTTTACGCGCCGTCAAGTCTACCCAGTTAACGTAGGGTGGACATACAAAGGAAAATCGAACAGGAAAATAACATGCATAATGTCAGAAGTATTGCAGAGTTATATTACAGAAATTGCCGCCGCGGTTCTAACTAAAGATAGCAATTGTCTTGGTCGTGAACCTGCAGCGGCGATAAGGAAAAGGGTGCCTAGTCCCGGCGCTGGCCCTCCAACCTCTTGATTTTGTCGATGCGGCTGAGGATGGGCTTGATACGCTCCTTGAGCACCGCGATGTCAGCATTGTCCGGCAAGCTCTTCAGCGCAGCTTCCAAGTTGAGGTCAGGATGCCAGTGCGCTATCTTGGCAAGCACCTTGGTCATGACACCCCTGCAGAGCATCCGGGACTCCTCGACCTGGGAGGCCGCCCGGTTGGAGTGAAGCCGCTCCAGGGCGCCGACGACCTTCTCAAAGAATAGGGTCGGGCTGGCGTTGGGGCTCAGGCTCGCCTCTGGGGCATACCTCATGTCTGGCATCCCCATGGTGGCCAGCTGCGTGGCGGCCGAGTTCGCAACGACGGCGAGGCGTTCGAGCCAACGCTTCTCGCCCTCCACGTGGTCTTGAAGGTTGGCGGCCTCGTTCCTCCGCAGCTGCTTCTCGGTCTCCAGGTCCTTGGTCAGGGTCCCCTCCCGTGCCTTGGCCTCCAACAGCATCTTCTTGAGATCCTCCAGCTTCAACTTGAGGTCTCTGATGGAGTTGTTGGCCTCGGAGAGATCCCCGGCCCTGCTGACGGCCGCGTCATGCGCCTCCGCCAGGGCGCTGTTGAGCGTGTCCTTCTCCTTGGACAGCTTCAGAGTCTGCTCCTTCAGCTCATCTTGCTCCGCCTCCATATCCTTCACCTTGCCGGCGTGAACCAGAGCCTGGGCCTCGAGTGCCTCCTGATGCCTCTGCTCTAGCTCTTGAGTCCGCTGTACGACGAGCTTGTCCACCTCTTCATGCTTGCCGCGGAGCGTGGCAGCAAGCTTCTCCTCGCGCGCGGCAAGGTCCTCCTCCTGGGAGTTTAGTGCGGCCTCACGCTGGGTCCGGACGGCTTCGGCGGCGGCGACCAAGTTCTTCGCCGTCTCTTGGGCCTTCTCGACGTCGACCAGCTTCATGGTGAGCTCTACGTCCCGCTTGGCCAGCTCACCCTGGGCGGCCCTTAGCTCGTCTTGAGCCTGGCGGAACTAGTCCTGCGCATCGGCGACGCGCTCCTGGAAGTCCATCTCTGCTTTCTCCGCCACCGCTGTCCTAGACTTGGCCTTGCCCAGACGGGCGCGGTGGAGCACCTGGAGCTTCCGGAAGCTGGCGCCCATGGCCTGAAGCAGCTGCTCCTCCTGGGAGCCGTCGCCACCAACGCTCAGCTCGTTGATGACCTTGAGCCCGGCAGCGGCAAGCACCTCCTTGTCGAACACCTCTCCCTCAAGGGGAGCCCTGGTGCTCGACGCGCCTGGAAGATGGACGAAGAGGTCATCGCTCACCCTCGGGTACCTACCGGAGCCGGAGGCAGCGGAGGAGGAGGGCTGGTCATCAACCACCTCCTCCTCGGCAGTGGCCTTGCCGGCCTCCCCGGCAGGCCCCTTGCCAGGCTCCCTGGCGGGTCCCTTGGCGGCATCCTCAGCAGCGCCCTTGGCGCTCTCATCGGCGGCAATCTTCTCGGCCTACGCCACAACATCCTCGCTGACGTCCTTGATGACGGTGCTGACGTCCTCTGCGTCCATCGAGGGGAAGTCTGGATGCCAAGAAGGGGACAAGGCGGGGCCAAGATCTAAAGCCAGTAAAAAAGAAGAAAGAAAGAACGCAAGCTGAGACAGAAAGTGAGTGGCTTACCCGTGCCAAGCTGAGAAGCGGAAGCCCCTTCTCTGCCAAGGTTCGGTGTCGAGGCGAAGCCACCAGCGCCCGCGTTCTCCTCCTTCTCCGTGCGCATGGGCTCGGCGCTTGGTGCCCTTACCGGGGACGCCCCTCGGGGCGGTGTGGTCGACGGGGGCGGCACGTTGGGAGAAGCCCTCTGTGGCTCCCCTTGATGCTGCTCCCCTCCTACATCCACGACATGGTCAGTACCAAAGTATCATGCCCCTAGCGCACGTCGACGAAGGACGGGTGATGGACTCACGCTGGGGGCTGGGCTGGGGGCTGCTGTCCGGGCTGCTCAACACCACCAGTGGTGTGCTGGAGGTGCCTGCTGGGGGCTAGCCGCTCAACGAAATCCTGGCCCTCTTTGCTCTTTGGGCCAACGTCTCCACGTCCCAGCGGAATGAAGATGACTCAGAATAGGCGGCACCATTTGAGGAAATGAAGGGAAAAAAGAAGAAGGGCAGGGGGAAAGCAGAACTTACTCTTCCTCCTCCTCCTCCTCTGCTGCTTTCCTCTTCCTCTCCGGGCTGAGGGGTCCAAGTTAAACGTGATCCCCGCGCCGATGTCTGCCGGCGAAGGGGAGGCGATGGCGTCCGGACGCGCTTGGACAACGAAGAAGCGGATGCCTTCTTATTCGCCGCCACGGCCTTCACCGCCTTCTTCGTCGCCGCAGCCCTCATCTGGTGCACAGGCGCCTCCTGGGCCTGCCACAGCTGCGTAGCTCGGTCGGGGCGGACCGGCTCGCTGAAGGTGGCCCGCCGCAGGACTCGCCCTCTTCCGGTGATCGGAGGATCGGAGGGTCGAAGGGTCGATGGAAGCTGGCCTCCTTGGCGAGCTTTGCCTACTCCTCGGCAAGCTTCGCCTCTGCCACCCTAGCGGCGATGTAGTCCAGCTCCGCCGGAGAGGTGTCCTGGATGAGCAGCGGCTCGGTGGTGACGTACCCCTCATGCAAGGTGTCGAAGAATTCCTGCACTCGGAGCTCGTCCGGCTCGACCCAGCTCGGGTCAAGGCCGTGCGCATTGAAGAATGGCATCATGGCGATAATCTCAGACCGGCAAGAATTGTAGCACAGCGGGACCACTCCCACCGGCAACTTGAAAATGGGCTCTTTGGCATCCTCGCCAGCCTTTGCGGCAGCCCTCGCAGCCTTGCCGGACCGCTCAACCTCACCGTCGTCATTGACCTCGAGGTGGAAGATCCGTTGGCAGAGATGGGCATGCCTCAGCACCATGAGGTTGTGGTCGAGACCAGGGCGGAGCCTCATGATGTCGGCTGCATTCACGAAAAACCAGGCCGGCCTCCCCTTGTTGTGCAGGGGAGCAATTCGGCGGCGGATGAAGTCCGCCCCAATCATTTCAAGGGTGAGCCTGACCTGGGTGAGCCGAAGGATCCTAGCGGTGGCAATCGTGAGCTTCGCGTCGTCGGCATCGACGTCGCCCCAGTCGTTTCCATGGACCGGCGACTCCTGGCCAACCTCGCAGAATGTTGGCGGGTTCTTCTCCTCAATCCGGCACCACTGGCCCCGCCACTCTTCCCACCTCTCCTTCGTGGCGCCCTCCGGGTACGCCCCCTTGGCCCTCGGAATCCAGGTGACGCAACCAGAGATGTTGCCCCCTTTTTGGATCCGAGGGGAGAAGTAGTGGCAGAAGAGCGCCGTGTTGGGGTGCACCCCTGCGAAGCCCTCGCAGAGGTGTGCAAAGAAGGCCATGCACGGCACAACATTCGAAGTGAAATC
The DNA here is from genome assembly GCA_963921465.1 of Triticum timopheevii. NCBI lineage: Eukaryota > Viridiplantae > Streptophyta > Magnoliopsida > Poales > Poaceae > Triticum > Triticum timopheevii. The sequence goes on from OY997270.1 coordinate 203,791,060, forward strand.
CAGAAGGCGGAAGCCTTAGGTGTGCATGATATCCCTGAAGAAATCAGAAAAGGAGGGACAGAGCCCGCAGGAGAAGTAGTCGACGAAGAAGGGGTACCGATTTGGGGCGACCCCAGTGCTGGCAGGGACGACGCGCATGGCTGGATGCCCCATCGTTTCTCCCCCCATCTTCAACCCCCACAGAGCTTTGAAGCACTCCCAGAGCTCAGGCATGCCGACTACCAAGGGGAAGTAGGCGAACTGCGCCCGTCACGCCACCAGCTCGCTCTCCGACTGCTCCGTCACCCCGGCATCTTTGGCCACTCCCTTGCTTTTGGTAGATTTGGGCGCCATGGCGGTTGCGAGAGACGAGAGGGCAGAGGATGGAGGAAGCGCAGCGACGGTGGACGGAGACAGGGGGCTCGAGAAGGAGGAAGAAAGGGGGCGGCGGTTCCAAGATTGGAGAAGGCGCAGGGAAGGGGTAAAGTGATCAGCGCGCCGGCGGTTATTCCTTTTTACGGGGAATGCACGGGTCGCCTCCTTTCCCATTAACTGTGATACGACGCATGCGTGTGGGAACCACCCCACGCATGCCCCACCACGTCATGCACGCTCCTCCATGACGCGCGCTCAACGTGAGTCGTGGGGAAGCGCAGTGGACGAAACAGTTACCGCGGTGAAATCCGCCCCGCCTACCCGCACACCGTTCTGGGCCTGGCCCGACAACGTGTCGCGCTTATCTGTGGCCCAGGCCCGGGGGCTCCTGTCGGTGTACAAAAGTAGGGGCTCTCCTTTTGACCCCTTTACTTGTGCACGGGCAGTCGGAGCCACACGCCATAGCCGCACATAGCAGGGCAAAGGAGGGCAGCCGGAGAGAAGCCGAAGGCACAAGACAAACAACTCAACATCAAGGGCCAAGGCCACAAAGTGCAGATGGAAGAAGCAAGTTTCCCCGGTAAGACCCTTGCCGGGGCAGCCTCAGCGGCCCCGACAAGGCCCTTGCCGGGGCGGCTCGCCCACACCAGCGGAGTGAGCCACCCTCCGACCCACGGTCTTCAACACCATCAACTACGTTGGTCCAGGGCTCGGGAGGCACCTCCATGGTGGCATGCAGATCTTTGTAAACACAAAGAATATTCAAGGTCAGATGAGGATTGGAAGGCAACAATCTTCGTCAAGATTCTTACTGAAGAAACCCACAACACCCCCGGCAAGATCCTTGCCGGGGACAACAGCGCGCCACAGCAAGGCCCTTTCCGGGCCACCCGGCAGGACCCTTGCCGGGCCACCCGGCGAGACCCTTGCCAAGGGCGTCAGCGGGGCCACTGCCAGGCCCACACCAACCCAATCCCCACCGCCGTTCACATGCAGCTACCAGCACGACCAGCTGGGCGGGCACCTGCATGGCAACATGCAGCTTCCAAGCCAACTCAGCACACACCTGCGTGGCGGCATGAAGATCTTCGTGGAGGCTCCACCACCACGCCACCTCAGCTGCTTGCCTGCCTACATGGCGCCGCATGCATCGCTGGCCAGGGCGCGTGTCAAAGCGAGGAGGAGCAGCAACGGATGGGACGGGCCCTGCCCCTGTCCCCGATAAAGCGAGGGGACACCTAAGCTACGCATTAAATGCGTCTTGTCCTGTAATACGAGTGATAAGCTCATAGCACTTTAGGCCTTTTCACCTCCTGTGTGCCACTATGGCAGCCCCTTTCGACTATAAAAGGAGGCCCATGGAGTACTGGAGAGGGATTCGACTCTTTTGAACCACGCAACCACTGTAGCTAGTTCAAGAGCTCAAGAACACTTAATACATCCACCAAAGCAGGACTAGGGTTTTACACATCCTTGCGGCCCAAACCTGGGTAAACGATCCTTGTGCTGACTACTGATCCTGCTCTTCTCACAACCCCACGCCCCGCAACCGTAGTAGGGATTCTTGTGATCCCATAGGTGTCATTTCCCACCGATAGTTGCTCGGCCACAGGTCTCTGCCACCGTCAACGGGATTCTCCACTGTAGTTGCCGCCGTAGCGACTCGTCACCAAGTTAGGGTACAGTTCGACCACTTTGTGCTATTTCCTTTTCCGATTCTTTGCACAAAGTTAATGCCTAGCTTCTTTCCATGAATGAGAACTTCCTATCCATAGAAAAAATCATGTAGATTAGATTTGACGAAAAGTCTTAGGGTTAGGTTTCCACCAAGCTCATCTCAGACTGACCAAAATGAACTTTTCTGTCCCACCGATTGGCCCTGGCCATCGCACTAAGTACAACTCGGTGCCACCGAAGTGTACTGGTCGGTGAGACCGAAAGAAAAACCTAAGTGAAACCCTAGCATCTCGGAGTCACTGAACTGCAACTTAGTCGGATTGATGTTATGTGTTTAGAATCCGTTAGTGCTTCGGTGTCACCGAAGATTTTCTTATCGGTAGCTCTGAAATGTTTTTTGCAGAAAAATTAAACTAAGGTTATGACTCAAATTTTTGGAAAATCAGCGGCTTTTTTGATGCTCATCCACTTTTCCCATACCTATCTATTCACAGGGTATGTTTGCAATATGTCTGATGCAAGTGACAGCTAGAATAGGTCAGAGGAGGAAGTGAGGCACAAGCCCTAGTGGTAGCTATGATGAGGGCAGTAGAAGCACTCCTAGCAATCTGCCCAAAGATGTTACTAGACAAAGACAGAAGAAAACCTCAGAGAGTGAGGATGAAGACGTTGTGGTTGAAAATGAAGTAACCTCCAAGAAGGAGGTGTTGAACAAAGAGGATGTTGCTGCTGTCACTAAGCCGGGTCTCCAAAAGAAACGTGCTGGCAAGAGAGTTCCATGTCAAAGGCCGAAAAGTCAACTGTTACACAAGAGTCTATGGAATTCACACTTGAGCCAAGAGAAGAAGAAGTTGTTGATGGGAAGAAGAAGAGGAAAGAAAGAGTCATGAATACTATTGCGAGAGTAATTGGCAAACCGTCCATGATGAGGGATGAAGATGAAGATGAGGAGGACGAGGAAGCAGCCGCACCGCCTTCCAAGTCTCAGAAATTTATTGCAGATGCCATTAAAATAGGTGCTACTTCCTCCAAGCCCAAGCATGCACCTAAAGCTAGAGCTCAGAAGAGATCCACTGGAAACATCCCTACTATCGGGGTTATGATACTGACAATGAGTACTAGGGGTACGAATAAGGTGCAGAGACTAGCTACGGCAGAGGTGTAACACATGGTGTTTAATGTCTTCAGGCCCCTCACTCGGTGGAGGTAAAAGCCCTACGTCTCATACCCTGAGGCTTGCGTTGATTTGATAGATAGGATTACAAGGTTGAACATGCCCGGCTATGAAGAGGGCTGCAGCTTATATAGAGTGCGCTGCAGCCCATGTCTCCCACGCCGCCGGGGCAATTAATGTCATTGAATGAGGTAGTTACTAGTGTAATGAGCCTATACTATAGAAGTTACAGGTAACGGTAGTTTTAAGTCTATTTGGTGGACGACTTTGGATCCCTCGACTATTGCAGCTCCTATGACGCTTTCTTGCCCTGTATCTCCGAGTGGTTGACCGTCTGCCGAGTGACGTGTGGTTGTCCAAGTGCTGTAGAGTCGCCCGAGTGATCCTCCTAATGTGCGCATTCGAATTCTAGCATGGTCCAGGGACCTACCTATCATGATGATGGGCCCCATATGGGTCCTGAATGATGGGACCTTGACCCTACATGTAATAGGTCGCCACATAATTAGCCCCTTAATCGGTTGGGATTCCGTGGATATGTTTCCTAGTCATGAATTGTTATTCCTTAGACGGAAACGCAATGGATTCTAGACCTTAGTTTTGCCCATATGACCAGTTGTTGCTGATCATCGACAAAAACCCAGTGGCACCCGTTTTGTCTCTCATAAAAGATAGACTAGGGGCCCGAGTGAGGGCATGCATGACAACTCAAGGGGCGACGCTGGCGCGTGGTCTGACTCTCTAGAGAGACGCCAATCCTTATCCCAAGGGAATGCTAGTGTGGGCCTTCTACATGTTCAGGTTTATGAGTCATGCGCCTTGGAGCCTTCCAAGAGGGCCACGTGAACCCACAGAGAGGCGTCAAGCTCGTCTCATAACGATCCTGAAGAAGACGTCAGTCGGATGTTTAACGTGGCCGAGTGCATGGGTGCCCACGGAGGGTGGTCAGTCGGACTGACGTGTGTCCTTGAGGAAAGGAATCACTAGTAATCAATTGGATTGTTTTATCCCGTTAATCACGGGATTTGAATTCGTGCATTCGCGCGCTGAAGCGGTAATGTTGTGCGTTGGTGGGAAAGTGGGGGCGTGGCTCCTCGATTTGCATGCACAATCACCGCCACATGCCATGGCTATCATGTGCTACGCCCTGCCGCGCGGGCCGTCGATCCGGGGATTCATGATGAGAGATTCACCCCGAGATTTTGTCTATTAACATAAAAGGTTCAGCGGCAGAGCTCCTGGCCTCAGATCCCCTTTCTCTCCTTTTGACTCCTCCGTTTCTTCTCTCCACCCAAGTGCATGGTGTTTACTAAAGGATCCACAACGAAGGCAGAGAGGGCGAAGAAGGCGGGGAAGGCCACCTACTCTGGTTCGGGCACTGCAGCAGCCGACGGCGTGTCGGGGGAATGACTCCCGTGGCGTGTTTCCGCTCTGGAGGATCTGGCGGAGGAGCGACTGATCCCACATGATGGGTGGCGCCACCCGAGCGCGGGGGAGATCGAGCGGGTGTATGATAACCCACAAGTGTAGGGAATCAGTTGTAGCCTCTTTCGATAAGTAAGAGTGTCGAACCCAACTATGAGCTAAAGGTTGAAGAAATATTCCCTCAAGTTTTAACGACCACCGATACAACTGTACACACACTTAACGTTCGCTTTACCTAGGTGTAATAGGATAGGTTTGCAAGATAATAAAAAGCACGTAAATAAAAAGTAGGGGCTGTTTCGATAAAGACACAACTAAATTAGTTTTAGTAGAGCCTTTTGTCACGAGAAAATTATTTGTCCCTAGGCAATCAATAACTAGAGGGGTAATCACTATTGCAATTTTATATGAGGGAGAGGCATAAGCTAACATACTTTATCTTCTTGGATCATATGCACTTATGACTGGAACTCTAGCAAGCATCCGCAACTACTAAAGATCATTAAGGTAAAACTGAACCATAGCATTATAAGGTATAAAGTCCTTTTTATTCCCATATGCCATAACCCACTTATACGTCTTTGTGTTTCTATCGCTCACACAATGCAGACAATAAGCAAACCATGAACATATTGCAAACCCTACAGCAGGGATCCCTCACGCTTGCGCGACACAGAGAACACCATAGGACAGCACCAATAATAAAATGTCACGCCCAATATGCGATACTATCCTAAAGAGACTCAAAGGTCCCACCAAGGATAGAACCGCATATTGAAACGATGTTGCAAGGTGGATATCATTACATTAACATTACATAATAGATGGGGATACATACAAGGCATACAAATGCCACAAGAGTACATCATTACAACATACATAAGATCAACATCCGGCTACGGATGAAACACAAACAGAAGCTCAAACAAAATCCACCCTGCTAGCCCAGGCTGCCGACCTGGAACCTATCCCTTGATCGAAGAAGAAGCAGAAGAAGAACTCCAAAACAAGCAAACACCACTCTCGCGTCATGAACATCGCATAACCTGTACCTGCAACTGTTGTTGTAGTAATCTTTGAGCCAAAAGGACTCAGCAATCCCATTACCATGGGTATCAAGACTAGCAAAGCTTAATGGGAAAGGAAGGGGTAAAGTGGTGAGGTTGCAGCAGCGACTAAGCATATATGGTGGCTAACATACGCAAAAGAGAGCGAGGAAAGAAGCAAAGGAACGGTCGTGAAGCTAGAAATGATCAAGAGGTGATCCTGAACTCCTACTTATGTCAAGCATAACCCAAAACCGTGTTCACTTCACGGACTCCGCCGAAAAGAGACCATCACGGCTACACACGCGGTTGATGTGTTTTAAATCGTATCTGGTGTCAAGTTATCTACAACCGGACATTAACAAATTCCCATCTGCCACATAACCGCGGGCACGGCTCTCGAAAGTTTATACCCTGCAGGGGTGTCCCAACTTAGCCCATGATAAGCTCTCGTGATCAACGAAGGATATTCCTTCTCCCAGGAAGACCCGATCAGTCTCGGAATCCCGGTTTACAAGACATTTCGACAATGGTAAAACAAGATCAGCAAAGCCGCCCGATGCGCCGACAATCCCGATAGGAGCTGCACATATCTCGTTCTCAGGGCAACACCGGCTGAGACATCCTACGAGTAAAACCAGACCTCGAGTTTCCCCGAGGGGGCCCCGCAGTCTACTCGGTTCGGACCAGCACTTAGAGAAGCACTGGCCCCGGGGGGCTAAAATAAAGATGACCCTCGGGCTCCGGAAACCCAAGGGAAAAAGGGGTAGGTGAGGCAAATGGTAAAACCAAGGTTGGGCCTTGCTGGAGGAGTTTTATTCAAAGCGAACTGTCAAGGGGGTCCCATAAATCACCCGACCGCGTAAGGAACGCAAAATCCGGGAACATAACACCGGTATGACGGAAACTAGGGCGGCAAGAGTGGAACAAAACACCAGGCATAAGGCCGAGTCTTCCACCCTTTACCAAGTATATAGATGCATTAATTAAATAAGAGATATTGTGATATCCCAATAAAATCCTGTCCACCATGGAGCAATCTTCAACTTCACCTGCAACTAACAACGCTATAAGAGGGGCTGAGCAAAGCGGTAACATAGCCAAACAACGGTTTGCTAGGAAGGGTGACAAGGGTTAGAGGTTCATGGCAATTTGGGAGGCTTGAAGAACAAGTTATAGGAAGCGCAGCAAAGCGATAGAACGAAGCAACTAGCATAACAATAGTAGTAGTGAGATCCAGGGTAGCGGTCATCTTGCCTGAAATCCCTCTAGGAAGAAGAACGAGTCGATGAAGAAGACGAACGGGAGTAGTCGAACGAATCCTCACGATCGCAACATTACCAGTACAAAGAAACAACACCAGAAAGAAACAAACAACATGGTAAATGCACAAGCATAAACATGGCATGATGCACAAACAAGTATGATGCATGTCCGGTTTAATGAGGCATGGCATGGCAAAGTGCACAAACAATACTATAATTTAAATGGAGCTCAATATGCAACGAGTTGCATATTGACAAAACACCACATTGACATATTTAGTTTAATCTCGTTTAAGCTACTCAACAATATTAAATGTTGTTAAACATGGCAAGAGGTGAAGCATAATGAAACCACCTATCTAGGCACGTTTAAATGAGGCCGGAAGTAACAAATAACAATTCCAGAAAAATCCTCATGAGCAATATTCGAAAAACATATTTTAAAGTTGTTAAACAGGAAAATAAAGTGGACCATGTTAAACTAGGCATTTTTCCACCCCATTTACATATAAAGTTTATTTAAAACCGAGCTACGGTTATTTAGTTATGAAATAAATCATTTTAACATGGCATTTAAGCAAAATTAAACAAACAGCAAGTTTAAACATATTTAACATGGATGAGAGTTGCAAATTATTAATCTACACAAAATTCTAAGCATTTTACATGTTAAAATCATTTTAATCCGATGCACCATTTGTGAGTCATTAAATGCATGAAGTGCAAGGGGTTTTCTGTAAACTGACAGTCTCTGGATAAATGGCAAAATTCACAGCACATGAAAAAAAAATACACGGGCCGAATCTGGTGGGCGCAAGCTAACATGTGGTGCACTGGGGCGAGGGATAGGCTGGAGGCTCACCATGGGCCGAGGCCCGGCTGGAAGCAGAAGAGGTCGGCTGGGCTTGGTGGATCTGGCTGTTGGCAGCCCGCAGCGCGGCTGGAGGGCATCGGGCGGTCAACACAGTTGTGCGTGCGTGCGAGCAGAGGCACGAGAAGAGCCGCTGGTTGACGCGGTCAACGAGCGGGCTGGATTCACTACGAAGCAGGGGAGGCAGCAGGCGCGGCTTGGACTCCGGCGACGACGAGGCAAAACAGCGGCTCCCTGGAACTTGCGGGAGACAGCGAAGCGGGACTTGGGGACGAGCGAAGGGGAGGCGGCCCAGGCGCGTGCGGTCGCTCGAAGCTAAGGACGAGCAGGCGTCGCGGCTCCAGGAACATGGCGGTGATGGCGCGGAAGCAGCCGAAACGGGCGGAACGAAGCGCGGGGAAGCCGACGGAGGGGCCGGAACATGGCGTGTGCAAGCTTGCCGGCGTGGATGCAGGGGGGCGAGGAGGGCCGTGGGGATCTCGGGCGATGGAGATCGATGGAAGGATGGGTCGATGGGATTGGGTGACAGGGGTGAGCTTTGCCTGGATCGGAAGGACGGATGGCTGGGGCGATTGGGCGGCGCTAAAAATTAGGAACGAGGGGGCTGGTTGTCTGGATCGGGGAAGGATCCCGAGGAACACGGAGACAAGAGGAGTGGCGGCGCGAGGTGGAGGACTGGATGGGACAACATAGGGGCTAGGGTTTAGACTGGTTTATATATAGCACATGGGTTAGATTAGGGGCGATCTAGTCCCTCCGATCGAAATCAGATGGACCGAGAAAAATTGGCTAGGAGAGCCCCAAAAAGAACCGAAGATACTTTCGGGATGCTTGGGGATGATCGGGACCCACCGGTAACAACAATCCAGGTCTGGTTCAGGGAAGTTTTCGGACGCGCGCTTGAGGGGGCTGCGAGCTGGCAAGAGAGGTTAGGTGGTCACGGTCAAAAGGGAAGCAAAAACCCGATTGGTCTCGGAACGGTCAACGAAAGCAAGGGGGGACGCGGCAACTAAGAACGGGTACGGGTTTTATGAAAACATGCAGATGCAGTGCGGATGATGCTATGAGATGAGATGCATGCCATGAACAAAATGCAAAACAAAAGGCAAAAACCCAACCACGAAGGAAATATCATATCGCATCTCCGGAAAAGGCAAGAGTTGGAGTTACGAATATGGAACGTTGTATCCGGGGCGTTACAACACTCCATCACTACGAGAGGATCTCGTCCCGAGATCTAGGATGGCATCGGAGAGAAACGGAAGAGGAAGAGAAGAGGTAAAACTAAGTTGCTTCTTTGACGAACGAGTGAAACCACGAACCCTGAGAGGTTGAGCAATTAAAAAGACAGAGTACAACAGAGATGAACGAGATTGCAAACAATCCGTTGGAAAAGAGGAACAGGGAACATTACGAGAACTTGAAGGTTGCAAAGACATGAATCAAGAGTTTAATGGACAAGATAGAATTTGAAACCACTCCGGTTAAAACTAGATAGAGAAGGAATAAGATTGACATAATTTGGGCAGCACTTCGACTGATAGAAGAAGGAAAACTTGATAAGATGAAAAGAACTTGAAGAGAAGACACAACACTCCGGTTGAATGGATAAGCATGAAAAGAACACGATCCTCACAAATCGAGATGATGAGTGAAAAGAGCAACATCACAATGCCTCCGGAAGAAAAAATAGAAGACAGATCATTGGAATAAAAGAATGGAGAAGAAAATGCCAACTTCTGCCACAAAAGAACTTGGAAAGCACCCTTCCAAGAAGGTTATAACGGAGTTGTTAGAAAACCAACAACGAAACGAATAAGCTTGTAGTGGGCTTATGGAAGACACCTCAAAATTATGAGGTGACAAACTGCCACTAACGAAAAACAATTTATTGCTTGAGAGCAACGAAGAGATGAAAACTGCTTTTGCCGAGAGGATAGGAGAAAACTCGGATTATTGATAAGCACCACAAATAGCAACATTCCTTAGGGAAGGCTTTAGGTGAAATCTATACCAAGATAACTCCAAAGAAGAGATTGATGGATTTAAAATACCTCATTCTTGACAACATGTGAAACGCGAAACATGAATGGAAATTGTCAAGAATGATATAACACCACCTCAAAAGATAAGGTAGAAAGAATTGCACTTCGAAATGCAAGAAGAAGAATGCTTGAAATCCTCAAAACAAAACATGTGTTGAACATCATGTTTATTTTTAGAGTATAGCATGGCGGGTCATAACTTCGAGAGAAATCTTGAAGAACAATTGAAGAATGAAAGGAATTCTTGACAAACCATCATGTAGAGCCTCCATGAAGAACTCCGGTAATAAAAGAATGATCAAAAAGGAAAGTTAAAAACACAAGGTAAAGCCTTGCGATGATTTAGATGGAGCTTCGCGATGAGATAAAGCGGAAAACTTGGAACTCCGGAAAAGAAAGGGAGCAACTTGAATCGAGAATTGATACCACGAATGAACTCTGGAGGAAGAAATGAAATCACCTTGAGGAAACAAGAATAAGATTTACTATATGTTTATCCTTCATCGACTTAAATTGATGACAAGACGGATTTAGAATACTACTTATTCTCGTTGAAAAGGATTAAAGAGAGAGATATAGCACGAACTTGGGAAGGTCTGGAATGAACCACCGGTAGGATTTGGAAACAACGAATGAATTGATATGATAACGAAGGAAGTGAAATCTTGAACGAACCACCGTAAAAATTGGAAAAGAGAGTAGCAAGGGCACAATTCACCGGAAAGAATTGGAAAACAAATGAAGATACTTGAGGGGATTTAGATACATGAGAACGAAGAGGCCATGAACTGATTAGAGGTTATTTGAACGATGCACCGGTAAGATTTGGAGAACAATAGCTACACGCTGAAAATGAAGAATTATGACATGATGGCCTTCGGAGGAAAGAAATGGAAACAACTTATGAAATGCTCCGGATGGTAAGAAAAGAATTGTCACAATCAAAACAATTATGAGGATAGCATGAAGCTAGAACCATGAATATTCAAGAGAATGGACCAAGATTTAAGAGAAATCCTTCTTCGGTCTTCAAATGTTGAGAATGCTGATGAGAACCACCATGAATTGTTGAGATACTTCGGAAGAATTAAAAGAGGAAAGGTTGAGCCAAAGATGAAAAGAATTTGAAAACGACCTTGGAGAAGGCATGTGACTGATGAAAATTCATTCTTACGTCAAACTTGGAAATGAATTTGAGAATCACTCCTGATAATTCGAAGAGTCAAGTAAGTTCCTGGGAAAAGACCTGTGGGTTAGGGCCCACTCAAGAGAAAACACCGTTGAAAATGATTTTAAAGAGAGATTGCACCGGTTGAATTAAATGGCTTGAATGAGATAACAATCTCCAAATGGCTTGAACGGATTAAGAATGAAAACACAAATCTTCTGAGATATCTTCAACACTCTGGAACAAATGAATAGCAAGAGGTGAGTGATTGAGAGGTGCACCGGCATGAGAAAGAATTTGACACGAGGAAAGGAATATGATCAACACCGAAAGCTTGAGTTAAATCCACCGGAAAAGAATACGAGAATGAAGAATGATGAACTTGAAGCTCGTGAGCATCTTCATGGGAAATAACCGGATAAGAACATTGAAAGAAAAGAATGAAGAGACTTCCCACAAATAAAAGGATACATGATTAAGAAATCTAAGTCCTTGAAGAAAAAGGGTGGGAGGGTGGGGAAAAACAAAGACAACTTGGGATGAACGAAACAAACACCGTTGAGAAAGCTTAGAATTGATCTTGTGGGTGGAGAGAATGATAGGATCATCTCGAAGAGAAGTGCACCGGTTGGAAAAGAATTAACATGACAACCTCAATGATCAAAAGGATTAGTATTCACATAGCAATATGAGAACATCGTTTAGGAAAGGTATGGAATCAACACTTGACTTCGAAGCAACTTGAATACCACAAATAAAACAAAACAAAGGATTTGGCTTGCAGGATAAGCCGGAACAAATACATATGATAGAGATTTACCCAATCCATATCATGCATCTGTCGGAAATATATTCTAGGAGCTACTTGAATTCCCACCTATAAACTCCCGAAACTTTCTGGTTATGCAATCAGGTGTTGGGGATACAGGGGAAGCAATATATCTCACCCAAACTAACAATACCTACATCCAAGCTGTATCCATCCGTCAAGACATAACCAAGAAACCTTCGGAAATCGTGTACCTCAACCTTCGAAAAGCATCCGTTATACGAGCTATGGCAATACTCCCGAACTCCCCAGTACTTGGTGGCGTCGAGGTTATCTCACCAACAACTGCATAAAAGAGATTTTCGATTTTGGCAAAACTCAGGTATTCCAGAATTGCAACAATAAAATTATGACGACAACACCTCAGAGCTCAACTCCCCGGGACACTGCCACAACCCCTAAATGTCAGGAGGCACCAAGAACAATGTCTCATCATAAGAATATTGGAACGATCCCAAGATACCCGCGTGATCCTAAATTTTTTTTAGTGAAATTTGAGGAGAGGAAAGACAAAACATCTACGTTAGGAGTCCTCACCAGAGCGACGAAGGGACTGAGGAGTAAAAAGAATCCTACTCTCCGATATATATAATCCTAAGACTCAAAATAGTTTTCTTCTAGACTCAACAACGGCCAACAATCAAGGGGGATCCTATGGTCGGTCGAGGCTCTGATACCAACTTGTCACGCCCAATATGCGATACTATCCTAAAGAGACTCGAAGGTCCCACCAAGGATAGAACCGCATATTGAAACGCTGTTGCAAGGTGGATATCATTACATCAACATTACATAATAGATGGGGATACATACAAGGCATACAAATGCCACAAGAGTACATCAACACAACATACATAAGATCAACATCCGGCTACGGATGAAACACAAACAGAAGCTCAAACAAAATCCACCCTGCTAGCCCAGGCTGCCGACCTAGAACCTATCCCTTGATCAAAGAAGAAGCAGAAGAAGAACTCCAAAACAAGCAAACACCGCTCTCGCGTCATGAACATCGCATAACCTGTACCTGCAACTGTTGTTGTAGTAATCTGTGAGCCACGAGGACTCAGCAATCCCATTACCATGGGTATCAAGACTAGCAAAGCTTAATGGGAAAGGAAGGGGTAAAGTGGTGATGTTGCAGCAGCGACTAAGCATATATGGTGGCTAACATACGCAAAAGAGAGCGAGGAAAGAAGCAAAGGAACGGTCGTGAAGCTAGCAATGATCAAGAGGTGATCCTGAACTCCTACTTATGTCAAGCATAACCCAAAACCGTGTTCACTTCCCGGACTACGCCGAAAAGAGACCATCACGGCTACACACGCGGTTGATGTGTTTTAAATCGTATCTGGTGTCAAGTTATCTACAACCGGACATTAACAAATTCCCATCTGCCACATAACCGCGGGCATGGCTCTCGAAAGTTTATGCCCTGCAGGCGTGCCCCAACTTAGCCCATGATAAGCTCTCGCGATCAACGAAGGATATTCCTTCTCCCAGGAAGACCCGATCAGTCTCGGAATCCCGGTTTACAAGGCATTTCGACAATGGTAAAACAAGACCAGCAAAGCCGCCCGATGCGCCGACAATCCCGATAGGAGCTGCACATATCTCGTTCTCAGGGCAACACCGGATGAGACATCCTATGAGTAACACAAGACCTCGAGTTTCCCCGAGGGGGCCCCGCAGTCTACTCGGTTCGGACCAGCACTTAGAGAAGCACTGGCCCCGGGGGGCTAAAATAAAGATGACCCTCGGGCTCCGGAAACCCAAGGGAAAAAGGGGTAGGTGAGGCAAATGGTAAAACCAAGGTTAGGCCTTGCTGGAGGAGTTTTGTTCAAAGTGAACTGTCAAGGGGGTCCCATAAATCACCTGACCGCGTAAGGAACGCAAAATCCGGGAACATAACACCGGTATGACGGAAACTAGGGCGGCAAGAGTGGAACAAAACACCAGGCATAAGGCCGAGTCTTCCACCCTTTACCAAGTATATAGATGCATTAATTAAATAAGAGATATTGTGATATCCCAACAAAATCCTGTCCACCATGCAGCAATCTTCAACTTCACCTGCAACTAACAACGCTATAAGAGGGGCTAAGCAAAGCGGTAACATAGCCAAACAACGGTTTGCTAGGAAGGGTGACAAGGGTTAGAGGTTCATGGCAATTTGGGAGGCTTGAAGAACAAGTTATAGGAAGCGCAACAAAGTGATAGAACGAAGCCACTAGCATAGCAATGATAGTAGTGAGATCCAGGGTAGCGGTCATCTTGCCTGAAATCCCGCTAGGAAGAAGAACGAGTCGATGAAGAAGACGAACGGGAGTAGTCGAACGAATCCTCACGATCGCAACATTACTAGGACTAAGAAGCAACACCGGAAAGAAACAAACAACATGGTAAATGCACAAGCATAAACATGGCATGATGCACAAACAAGTATGATGCATGTCCGATTTAATGAGGCATGGCATGGCAAAGTGCACAAACAATACTATAATTTAAGTGGAGCTCAATATGCAACGAGTTGCATATTGACAAAACACCACATTGACATATTTAGTTTAATCTTGTTTAAGCTACTCAACAATATTAAATGTTGTCAAACATGGCAAGGGGTGAAGCATAATGAAACCACCTATCTAGGCAAGTTTAAATGAGTCCGGAAGTAACAAATAACAATTCCGGAAAAATCCTCATGAGCAATATTCGAATCAGCTACTGTTCTTCCCTAAAACATATTTTAAATTTGTTAGACAGGAAAATAAAGTGGACCATGTTAAACTAGGCATTTTTCCACCCCATTTACATATAAAGTTTATTTAAAACCGAGCTACGGTTATTTAGTTATGAAATAAATCATTTTAACATGGCATTTAAGCAAAATTAAACAAACAACAAGTTTAAACATATTTAACATGGATGAGAGTTGCAAATTATTAATCTACACAAAATTCTAAGCATTTTACATGTTAAAATCATTGTAATCCGATGCACCATTTGTGAGTTATTAAATGCATGAAGTGCAAGGGGTTTTCTGTAAACTGACAGTCTCTGGATAAATGGCAAAATTCGTAGCACATGGAAAAAAAATACACGGGCCGAATCTGGTTGGCGCAAGCTAACATGTGGTGCACTGGGGCGAGGGATAGGCTGGAGGCTCACCATGGACCGAGGCCCGACTGGAAGCAGAAGAGGCCGGCTGGGCTTGGTGGATCTGGCTGTTGGCAGCCCGCAGCGCGGCTGGAGGGCATCGGGCGGTTAACGCAGCTGTGCGTGCGTGCGATCAGAGGCACGGGAAGAGCCGCTGGTTGACGCGGTCAACACGAGCGGGCTGGATTCACCGCGAAGCAGGGGAGGCAGCAGGCGCGGCTTGGACTCCGGTGACGACGAGGCAAAACAGCGGCGCCCTGGAACTTGCGGGAGACGGCGAAGAGGGACTTGTGGACGAGCGAAGGGGAGGCGGCCCAGGCGCATGCGGTTGTTCGAAGCTGAGGACGAGCGGGCGTCGCGGCTCCAGGAACATGGAGGGGATGGCCCGGAAGCATCCGGAATGGGCGGAACGGAGCGCGGGGAAGCCGACGGAGGGGCCGGACCTAGGGCGTGGAGGCAAGGATCCACGGCGTGTGCAAGCTTGCCGGCGTGGATGCAGGGGGGCGAGGAGGGCCGTGGGGATCTCTGGCGATGGAGATCGATGGAAGGATGGGTCGATGGGATTGGGTGACAGGGGTGAGTTGTGCCTGGATCGGAAGGACGGATGGCTGGGGCGATTGGGCGGCACTGAAAATTAGGAACGAGGGGGCTGGTTGTCTGGATCGGGGAAGGATCCTGAGGAACACGGAGACAAGAGGAGTGGCGGCGCAAGGTGGAGTATTGGATGGGACAACATAGGGGCTAGGGTTTAGACTGGTTTATATATAGCACGTGGGTTAGATTAGGGGCGATCTAGTCCCTCCGATCGAAATCAGACGGACCGAGAAAAATAGGCTAGGAGAGCCCCAAAAAGAACCGAAGATACTTTCGGGATGCTTGGGGATGATCGGGACCCACCGGTAACAACAATCCAGGTCTGGTTCAGGGAAGTTTTCGGACGCGCGCTTGAGGGGGTTGCGAGCTGGCAAGAGAGGTTAGGTGGTCACGGTCAAAAGGGAAGCAAAAACCTGATTGGTCTCGGAACGGTCAACGAAAGCAAGGGGGGACGTGGCAACTAAGAACGGGTACGGGTTTTTTGAAAACATGCAGATGCAGTGCGGATGATGCTATGAGATGAGATGCATGCCATGAACAAAATGCAAAACAAAAGGCAAAACCCAACCACGAAGGAAATATCATATCGCATCTCCGGAAAAGGCAAGAGTTGGAGTTACGAATATGGAACATTGTATCCGGGGCGTTACATAAAACATGCAACTCAAACCAATCACAATCATCAATCAACCCATGGGACAAAATGGATCTACTCAAACATTATAGGATGGCCATACATCATTGGGAAAAATATATAGCGTTGAGCACCATGTTCAAGTAGAGATTATAGTGGGGAGAAGAGGTGTTGAACCGCTGCATAGAGGGGGAAAGAATTGGTGATGACTGTTGGTGTCAAAACCGGCGGATCTCGGGTAGGGGGCCCCGAACTGTGCGTCTAAAGCTAATGGTAATAGGAGGCGGGGGACAGGATGTTTACCCAGGTTCGGGCCCTCTTGATGGAGGTAATACCCTACTTCCTGCTTGATTGATCTTGATGATATGAGTATTACAAGAGTTGATCTACCACGAGATCGTAGAGGCTAAACCCTAGAAGCTAGCCTATGATTATGATTGTTCTTGTCCTACAGACTAAACCCTCCGGTTTATATAGACACCGGAGGGGGCTAGGGTTACACAGAGTCGGTTACACAGAAGGAGATCTACATATCTGAATTGCCAAGCTTGCCTTCTACGCAAAGGAGAGTCCCATCCGGACACGGGACGAAGTCTTCAATCTTGTATCTTCATAGTCCAACAGTCCGGCCAAAGTATATAGTCTGGCTATCCGAGGACCCCTTAATCCCAGACTCCCTCAGTAGCCCCTGAACCAGGCTTCAATGAAGATGAGTCCGGCGCGCAGATTGTCTTCGGCATTGCAAGGTGGGTTCCTTCTCCGAATACTCCACGGAAGATTTTCAACACGAGGATCGTGTCCGACTCTGCAAAACAAATTCCACATACCACCGTAGAGAGCACAATATTCCACAAATCTAATCTGCTAACAACTTTTCATAGCGTGACATCACACCACGACCCAGTCATTATTCTAACCGTTTTTCTCAACCAGCCACTACACGTGTTGCGAGGCAGTTTTATTGGCACGTCTTGTCCAAGCAGAGATCATGTTCCCCTTATCATGGGATTCTCATCAGTACAGGTGTGGGTAACCAAACCACGCTTGTTTAATATGACTCCTCGATTTTAGGCAAGTTCCAAACGGCTACGCGGGGGACGCTTGATATTCGTCCTCTTTATAAGGGGGCCAAGGCTTGTCCTTTGCTTCCCACGCTCCATCCTTCCCGTCCCCCACCTCGAGTTCCAACACACAAGGCTCAAGCTAAGCACTTCGGACCTTCAACCATGTCCAGATCCAACCTTCAAGGCCGGTGCATGGCCTCCTCTGTCACAGAGGACGACATCAAGAAGCTTAGGGAGGCCAGGTATCTCATCGTCGAAATCCCGCACAGGCTGCCTTCTCAAGGGCAGGTCATCCCCACTCCCGAACCCAACGAGAGTGTCGTATTTATTTCCCACTTCCTCCGAGCGCTAGGTTTTAGTCTTGATCCCTTTGTGAGAGGGCTCATGTTCTATTACGGGCTAGATTTCCATGATCTAGCTCCAGATTCCATCCTTCACATCTCGTCATTTATCGTCGTGTGTGAAGCCTTCCTCCGCATCACCCCCCCCCCCACTTCGGACTATGGCTCAAGACCTTCAATGTGAGGCCGAATATGATTGACAGGCGTCACGCGGAGTGCGGAGGTGCTATAATAAGCAAAGGCGCCGACGCTCCATGGCCAAAGGGTTCCTTCACGGAAGTTTCCGACTTATGGCAACGGGAGTGGTTTTACATCACAACTCCCCGAGGTACAAAGCGGGCGGCCGCTCCAGCGTTCCGCTCGGGCTCTCCGCCTCAACTGGCATCATGGGTCAACAAGGGGTTGGACTGGGGGCCAGTTAACGACGTGATGACACTGCAAAGCCACATCCAAGACCTCCTTAAGAGGGATGTCAGAATTGTCAAGGTAATGCAAGTAATGCTAGTTCGTCGGGTCCTGCCATGCCAACGTCGATCTCTCCGTATGTGGGAGTTCAACCCGGAAGGACCGCGAAGCATTCAACAATTGTTCGGCGTGACGCTCACAGAGTTGTATGGATTGTTCTTCGGATCACGAATAATGTGTCCGGACACCACCGAGGATGCGGGTCTCAACTGCAACTGTCCGGATACCCAAGTAAGTAATTTCGCTACCGAACATGCCATCCTTTATGTTTGTTACAACATCATTCTGAAAAATTGCTCTCTGCCAGGACTGGATAAGAAAGGCAGAGAGGATCAGGTGTTCGGCCCACCTTCCCGAAGGCTCGCCGGATCCTTTATTAACTAGGATGCTTGAGCGCGCGCCGTATCAGGTGCCATCAGGAGAAGATGAGGGGAGGAATAGAGAAGCCACAGGCGGGCTTCATACTTTACACATCCAAATGAGGGGAGTAAGTGCCTCCGCGAAGGAGGATAATCGGGGAGGTGAATCTAAAATCCCCTCTCATCACGGGAAGAAAAGGGCCGCCTCAGAACACTTGGAAACGGAGGTTTCCAAACAAGGGAGGAAACCCTCGCCAGGGGGCCCTGCCCCAGAGGGCGTCCTTACCACACAGCACTCGCAAGGGGGCCAGTCCTCAACCGAGCTGTAAGTAAAAAAGAACTTTGGTAAATGTATCCTGTTTTATCTCTGAGAATAATAACCGAGACATATATCTTGTAGTCCGGCCCGTAGACCTTCTCCATAGAGTTCGTCTTCGGGGGATCTTCCGCCGGAGATGATGGAGAGCGAAAAGCCACCTCCTGCCTCCCTGCCACATCGGGCGGACGACCCTGAGATGTCGTCACGGAGGATTTCTCCCGATCCGCCAAGGCCAGAAGTTAACACTCTGGCTGCCCGAACTCCGGAGTATTCGGCTCCCAACGAGAGCAACAGAAAGAGTCCAGGGTTGTCCGGCACACGACCGGACACATTGATGGGTCTTCTGGAGCGAGCGTCTATCTCCGAGGTGCATCGTACCTTAATGGGTACGGTGGTTGAGGGGATTTCATCCTCCAAAAGCGGTTTGAATGAAGCTTTTACGAGCCTGCTAAGAGGCTTTGAGGTACGCAAAATAATATATGTATTTTTGGTGGTACCGCACATGCTAGTTGTGCTTTGTATAGATAGTAGCCCCTGAGACTCTGGTTGCCGTCGAGAGGCGGCAAACAGAGGATCGTAGTCCCAGGTAATGATCGTGCTGCTTTTAGGTGTAGGCAGTGGAGGGTCCGGCGGCTGACCAGACTGCTGATTTTGCCGAACTAAAGCGGTAGCTTGACGTGGCAGATGCCGACATCGCGCTTGTGAACAAGCGGCTTGATGAGGCACAGGCTATGTATCTTCGTCTTATCAGCAAATATTAAGAGGAGCATGATGCTAGTATCTATAATATGTTGTGACTGCAGATGGAGCTGCCACCGTGGAGACCCTTCGGGTGGAACTTGCCCGAGCCAAGGAACAAGCCAGAATAAGTGATGTGGCCGCCCTGAAGGCGGTCGAAGAGTTAAGAGCCGAACAGGTTGCTCATCGCCAGAGCGAAGAAAAAATAGCCAAGATGGTTGTTGAGCTGAAAGATGCCACCGGCCGCTATGAGCTCCTCGAAAAGGAAAGCCAAGCGAAAGCGGCTGACCTGAAGAAGGCCTTGGAGGCAGCCAAAGAAACCCGCTCTGAAATTAGAGGGATAAGGGAGTAGCTTCGTGAGGCCAGAGATATCACGGCTGGGAGGCCCTTTTTGTTGCGGATGAAGTTCAGAGATCCGAAGTATGCCCCTCTGGACCAGTTATGGAGTGCTGCAGACGCGTATGTGGACTTGGCAAAGAGTGCTGCTGATGCGACTGAGTTTTACAAAGATCGGAAAGATCATGAGGTAGAAAGGTTATTCTGGTCGCAGTTCAGTGCCCCGACGCGTCCGTTGT
Source organism: Triticum timopheevii (assembly GCA_963921465.1). Taxonomy (NCBI): domain Eukaryota; kingdom Viridiplantae; phylum Streptophyta; class Magnoliopsida; order Poales; family Poaceae; genus Triticum; species Triticum timopheevii. The sequence goes on from OY997270.1 coordinate 203,811,159, forward strand.
CGTCGAATGAGAAAATGGCTGCATGGGTCGACCTCCATTGGTTGTCCGGGCTTGCTATGAGGTCTGTCGTGGATCATCTTTTGCCAAAACGACCAAGGCCGGACAATTATTTTGGTTTTGTGCAACAATTCCTTGGTGCTGTGTTACATATCGACGTTGTGAAGAGGTCGGCATGCATGGAGGGTGCGCGGATGGCTCTTGCCCGTATTAATACATACTGGGTAGGGATGGAGGCCACTGCTATTGCAACCCGGGATCCAGCGGGAGGCCAGGACCTGGTCGAGCACTATTTTGAAGAAGTCCTAGAAGGTGCCCATTTAATAGAGGCTCAATGCTCGAAGAGTACCATGTTCGAGTGACATGTATCTGAATTGTAAAAACAATGCTATTTTCATTATAAGGACTGTGTTTATACTTTTGCTGAAAGTATTATAGTGCCTCCTGTCCGGCCGTTTATGTACGTATGTATATAACCTAAAAGTTTGCGGTCGTCGGCTTTAGCCCCCATGCATATAATGCGGGGGTGTTCAGGAAGGCGCGTAATCACACTTGATCCAACGTCTTGGTCCATTAAGGAGGTGATAGCGCGGCGAACCAGGCAATCAGACTATATAGCTTTAACACTTTCACTTAGCCATAGGAGCTTGACGGTGGGGCTACTATATAGCCCCTGGTACTTCCGCGTTCATCCGAATATGGCGCGCATACGTACATGACCGGGAAACTAGTCCTTCATTAATGCGGAGGAATCATGAAGATTCCACTGAGTCCTCGAGTGGTTGACCAGTCTCGCGCTATATCATGACAGTCAGTTTTCAGCTTTCTCTACTGAGGTGCTCATCCAGATGAACCAGGGCACAATGGCAGTAGTTCTCTTGGTGCCACCTTAGCCGATAGAGCAGAACATAAGGTAGCAAAACACGGGAGCCTGGAAAACCCAAATATTGACCAAAGACATGATTCGGAGTTGATGCATATAAGGCCAAACTCGCGACGCCGAACACTCCCTAAGGTATTCAGACTTTACAACATATACTGGGCTGAGTAACGCCCTTGATTATGAGCCTGAGTTTCCAGGTACATGCATTGGTCTAGTGTGGTGAAATGCCAATAATGTCAGTATCCCTCTCGGTTGTGTTAAGTGTCTGGAGGGGAAGAGGCAACAAGAGACGTTAAAAAAGGTTTACGCAGGGTCTTAATCTAAAAAGAAACCTTTGAGAGGGGCCCTGCTGCACGTCCGCGCCTTTGTCTCCGTTGTGCCGTATCCTGGAGGGCTGTAGCACTATGACCATCTATAAAAAGGAAAAACCCAGATGAAAGACTTCTTGCAAAAAAGTTGTTTATTCTGGACGAACCATGAAAATGCAATCTGTTATTGGATTAATAGGGTCAAGCTGAACTATGGGCTTTTTTACATGCGTGCAGCCCCTTGCGCCAGCTATGGGCGTATATCCACCGTCCCCAGCTCAGGTTTATCTGAGCTGATACAATAGGTGGTGTGCCGGACTTGTCTAACCTTGTTCGTGGTCTTGAAGACCGACCATTTATTCTGGTTGGAGAGGTCGTTTAGTGTTCGGCTGCTAGAGCCGTCACGTATTCTTCCGCACGTAAAGAACGCTCTATATTTCCACTAACTGTGATGACACCACGTGGACCGGGCATCTTAAGTTTGAGATAAGCCTAGTGCGGTACTGCATTAAAACGACCGAAGGCTGTTCTTCCAAGTAGTGCGTGATAGCCACTTAGGAATGGAGCGATGTCGAAGATTAATTCTTCGCTTCTGAAGTTGTCGGGAGAACCGAATACAACCTCTAGTACTATAAAGCCTGTGCAGCGGGCCTCTGCGCCTGGTATTACTCCTTTCAAGGTAGTATTACCGCCGCCCATGAGGATTCGGGTGTCATGATATATCCCCATTTTGCGGACAGTGTCATGATATATCAGATTAAGACTACTACCACCGTCCATGAGGATTCGGGTCAGATGGTATCCGTCAATTATTGGGTCGAGCACCAAGGCAGCCGATCCAACGTGCCGGATACTAGTCGGATGATCGCTGCAATCAAAAGTGATCGGGTAGGCCGACCAGGGATTGAATTTGGGGGCGACGGGCTCTACAACGTATATGTTTCGGAGTGCACGTTTACGCCTTTCTTTGGTATGTGTTTTGCGTAAATCATATTCACTGTTTTCACTTCTGGTAGGAATTTTTTCTATCCCACAGTGTTCGGCTGGCGAGGCTCCTCCTCGTCTTCACTTGACGTCTCCCTCCCTTTGTGTTCGGCGTTTAGTTTGCCGGCCTGCTTGAAAACCCAGCACTCTATGTGGGTGTGATTTGCAAGTTTTTCAGAGGTGCCATGAATCTGACATAATTTGTCTAGAATCTTATTTAGGCTGGACGGTCCATCTCTGCTGCCTTTAAATGGCTTCTTCCATTGACTGGGTCAATAGCCCCTGAATTCGGCGTTGACCGCCGTGTTATCGGGGATGTCTTCATTGTTTTGACGCTTGTTTTTATTGCGTCGCGGCTTCCCGTTGCCATCCCTGACTTCGGATGTGCCTGGGTCGCTGGTGCCGCTACGGCCAGCCAACTGTCCTCGCCCACGCAAAAGCAGGTCATAAGGCTTGTTAAGGCTACCATTGTCCTCGGCTTTTCCTGGTCGAGGTTTCTGGCAAGCCATTCGTCCCAGACACTATGCTTGAAAGCCGCTAAGGCTTCGGCATCCAGGCGGTCGATGATTTGATTCTTAGTTAGAAATCTGTTCCAAAGCTTTCGGGCTGACTCTCCGGGCTGTTTAATTATGTGACTTAGATCGTCTGCATCCGGAAGTCAGACGTAGGTCCCTTGAAAATTGGCCCTAAAAGCATCCTCAAGTTCTTCCCAACTTCCAATTGAGTTTTCGGGGAGGCTTTTCAACCAGTGCCGAGCTGGTCCTTTCAACTTGAGGGGCAGGTATTTGATAGCGTGGAGATCATCTCCGCGAGCCATGTGGATGTGAAGGATAAAGTCCTCAATCTAGACCCCAGGTGTGTCGTTCTGTCGTATGCCTCTATGTTCACGGGTTTGAATCCCTCTGGAAATTCATGATCCAGCACCTCATCGGTGAAGCATAGGGGGTGCGCGGCACCCCTGTATTTGGATGTGTCATGGCATCCTGTCGACGATTGTTGTGTTTGGTGTTGATTTCGAGCTGGTATTCGATCAATATGATCGTTTTGGTGGTTGTGATCCTGTGCCGGAGCATGCTTCCTAGATCCATGGATGGACCTGGTCATAACGGATTTTTTGTCCAGGAGCTCACGTAAATCGTGTGCTGACTTGTGTGCGGCATCATTAGCTCCCCTGCCGCGGCCACGGGGTGGTCGGTCCGGCTAATCGGCCGTTTTAATTTTTCGGCTGGATGGGCTCTATAGCCTCGTCGTCGAATTCGGGCAGCAGCTTGTGCTTTGGATAGCTCTTTGTGTGGCGATCACCATCGTATTTTTCTTCAATGTCGAGCACTTTGTTCCATACAGTTGAGCATATCCAGCGCGGCCTTAAGCCTTTGCTTCTGCTTCTTCAAGCTCCTTGCGGTGCCAAGAAGCCTTCTTTGGAGGTTCTCTTGTTCCAAATGTTTTTCCGGGATGATGAGTGCAACGTCGTCCGGACTATTCTCCTCTTTGGAGACAGGTTGATGAATTTTACACTCGGGATCGGTGTCATTGAACATCGGCTCCGGACTATGTTCACCGTCCCCTGGCTCATCCTGCTCCATCGCTGGGTCCATGGGGTCGTCGTTTCCTTTGGAGTCGACCGGGGTATTATTCTTTCTTGCGCTGCTATCGCTGTTTTTACTGTGGCGGGATTTAGAGCGGCGCCTACATCGTCGCTTTGCTTGCTGCTTGATGGGATTGTCCTCCGTTGCGTCCTCGCCATTGCTTTCTTTTGGGGTGTCCACCATGTATATATCATATCATGAGGTGGCTGTCCAGCGCCCCGTGGGCGGTGGTTCCTGTTCGTCTCCAGCATCGTCGTCCATACCGTTGATGTCTTCGGAGTCGAAGTTAAGCGTGTCGGCTAAGTCATCAACAGTGGCATTGAAGTGGGTGGTGGGTGGGGAACGAATTTCTTCGTCGTCCGCTTCCCACTCGAGCCGGACATAGTTCGGACAAGAGTCTCCTGACAACGAGAGAGACATTAATGAATTTAGCATGTCACCCAAGGGTGAGTGCTGAAAGATATCCGTGGAGGTAAACTCCATGACCAGTGCCCAATCAGATTCGATAGGCATGGATGTACACGGTTCGGATCCTATGGCCGGAGACGAGTCCGAGGGTCCGAGAACACAGGTATCTTTAGAGGTGACGTCTGTGTTCGGCTCCAGCGCTGATGAGTGAGCGGCCTCCGTGGCAGGGTCCATCCACTTGTCCTCGGATGGTGCGATCTACTCCAGATTAAGGGTCGGGGCCGCCGCAGGCGCGATCTCCTGTCACGTCCTGATTTTCTTGGCACAACACTTAAGATGACAAATCATGATAAAATGTGGTTTGACAAAAACTTTTGAGTGTTTTGGACTTTGCTTGATTTGATTTTTGTCTGCTGTTTGCAAGTGCTCTAAAAATCAAATAAATCCACCAACTCCTATACTTCATCTCCTTGATCCAAAACCTTTTCCCAACGATCATGCCATGTGTATAGAGCAATATAGTATTTTCTTACAAAATTAATTTGGCCAAAAAGTATTTTCTAAAATTAGTTTTTCAAAAAACCCCTGAATTGAGGTTTGCACTGCAAGTACTTAATCAAGGGCAGTAAAAATCTTTCCAAAAATATATTTGACTCCTACTAGATATAGGATACCCAGAAACCACAAAAATATAATTTTAGAAGTTATTTTCCTTTTTATATAAAAGCTTTTTCTTAAGGCCAGAAATGGTCTTTAGTAGGGAAAAATTATTTTATTGCTTCAAAAATATTTGACAAAAATTAGGGAAACTCGTAGGACATATATTGTCCATATATAAGAGTTTCAACACATGGTCATGTTCAAAATATTGGTCAAATACCTCAAAAACCCTTTCTGGATATTTCAAGCTTTTGAAATATTTACAAAGGAAATACTCTCCAAAAATTCTAAGAAAATCCTATCATGTCACATATGACATATTAGATGATCTTGCCAAGTCTCATGACTTGGAGAACAAGATAACATCATCAAATCCTCTCAAAACCATTTCTGTCCATTTTGAAGTTTGAGCAACTTTACATTGCCAAACATGTCCAAATGCTCTCTAACTTGGTGCACATTCTCAAATGGTCTAATAATTCATCTAGACCAAATGGCACAAGTTGGAGAACAAGTTAACTTGATCAAAGTGCCCCAAAACCATTCCTGTCTAGAACCAAATTTGAACAACTTTGCATTACCAACTTTCTCTCCTTGACCCCAACTTTTGTGATCATGATAACATGACCAAATGAGGCCACCACACCAAGTGGTTCATCAAGAAGAACAGATTTGCATGACTAAATCTTGGAAAGCCCATTTCTGCTGATTTCTAGGGTTTACCAAAGTTGCATTGGCAACTTTGCCCAAATGAGCTCAATCTTGGTGGAACATCTTATTTTCTCATGCCATTTGACCCTGTCAAGCCTCATGACAAGGGAAGTCCATTTTCTTGCCCAAACCAACAACAAACATCTTCTGCCATTTTTCCAAAATCATCATTTTGACCACTTCCACTATTCTCCATGAGCTCAACTTGTTACCACAGCCACTCCTAGTCCCCTTGCACGTCCAGTAGCAATGGCAAATCCACATCTCAATTATTGGAGGGGTAAAACCCCACTTTCCCTCTCTGGACAGCCCTTTTCTCTCTCTCCCTCAACCTCTCTCCTCTCCTAGTGGTTCACCAGGGCATCCAAGGCACTCTCCCCTTTCTTTACTACTCCCTAGCACTGCTGGACACAAGTGGCCGCGCCCACTTTCCACTTTTTATGCCATGGCATGCCAAAGGCGTGCTCCAGAGCGCGCTACAGTGCTCCCACGCACTGTAGCTGCTCTCTGCCCAAGCCACCCGACAACCTCGAGCCTCCCCCTCGCGCCATTCGAGGTGCCTCGACATCCGCAACACGCTACGCGGTCGGCCCCCTCCTCTCTCCTCCTCCCCGCGCCTCCGCGCTAGCAGACACCGGGCGCCCGAGCGCGCCAATGGTGCGGCTCACACGCGCGGCACCCTGGCTTTCCCCCGCTTCTTCTCTCCCCTCCTCTCGCCCTAGACCAACCTCACGAGCACCCCAGACATGCCCACGCGCGCCCCCGTGGCCTCCAACAACGGCTAGGAGCTCACCGAGCGCCCTGTCCACGGTGCACCTCGCCCCCTCCTACTTAAGGCAGTCCCTGGCCTCCCTCTCTGCTCCATTTGCTTCCCCTCTCTCCCGTGCACCCCATGGACCAACTCTCATCTCTCCCCGTGCCCTCCATCCATCGCAATGGCCGGAGCTCCGCCGTCGGGCTCCGCCTAAATCCGGGCTATCCCGAGCCTCTCCTCTCTCCCTAGCCACTCCAGTACCCTCGTACCACCACCTTGAGGCCCTCCATCAACATCGTTCGTCCCCGGGAACACCACGCGCTCGTGGCCAAAGATGGCCGACAGCCTCCTCCGCGGCCACCCAGACCATCGCTGCTGCAGCCCTCCGCGGCGTGCGTGCAGCACATGGATGGGTGCGGCGTGGCCTCCTGAGTACGCCGGTGGGCGGAGCGTCGCCGGAGACGCTCTGTAGCCCCGGCAATCGCCGGCGGGAGCCGCTTCTCCCTGCGGCCGGAGCGCGCGCGGGAGGTTGAAGGCGACGGCCTGAGCGCTGGGGCCCGCGCGTCAGCGACCCAGCGGCTGGGCCCCGCCGTTTAAGTGGAGACGCCTTCCGCCGTTACCGCCTCCCCCGCGCGAAGGCGTATTTCCAGGAAACCGCCTTCGTCGTGGCCCCTGCGCGCGTGCGGCCGAGCCACTGGGCCGGCCCAGTGGCGCCTGCCGCTAAGCCTCGCCCGGTGCTTGCCGCCGCCGCCCAGATCCAGCCCATCTGGGTAAAACCCTTTTCCCCTTTTTCTTTTCTGTACAGCTTGTAAAATCCATAGATTATTTATTCTAAGTCCAAATTTGATGATTCTAATTTCTGTGAGTTCATAAATTCCTGATCTATCACATGGTGCAATTTGCACATTTTTCCATAAAGATTTTCTTCACAGATAATTATCAAATCCCATATCTTTACTTCTGTCATAAACTTTAGAGAATCACAGAAGGCTCAAAATTGATCCAAATTCCATGATTCAAATTCCTAGGTGCATCTAAGTTCAAAACTTAGTTTTTGAACATTTTTAGTAATACTTTCTGTATCACCTCAACTAATGGTCTATTTCTTTGTATATAGCCAACTTTGCAAATTCATAGGAAAATCATCTCAACTCCACATCCAGTGAAACCAATTCCTAGATGCTTCTAAAATCATCCTTTGTTAAATGGGTGCCTTTGCTCATTTTTCAAAAATATATTTCTGTACACTTCTTGCAAATCCATAAACCCCTTGATTCCACCATATCAAAATGTTCAGAGATATCCATTCATCAAATTCCAATGAAACCACTTTGGTCATCCCTCATATGACCAGAGGTATCCTAGAAAAGTCCAACTCATATTTTTAGAGCACTTTTATTTCCTGCCTTGTTGTGTTGCTTATTATGCTTGCTTTCGACGATAGTTGACAAAATAGACGGAATGCTCGGAGTTGGACCAGGGATATTTGAAGACCTCGAAGACTTCGTTACAACAGGCAAGCAGCCCTTTGACCATGTCTATGAAACCCTTTTTATGCATGTCATATAGCTCTTTATTATTGTTGCATCGGAATCATGATGAGGTGGTAACCACTTGATGGTTTGCCACCGTACTTTCTCGTTGATACTTGCATTGTGCATGACCCTACCTTCTTATGAGGGTTATGCCGGTGGGAGTAGATAGGATGCTAAGGTAGTGCTACGCAAAAAGGGACGGGTATATGCATGGTGAAGGAGGCAAAGTATTTTCAAAAGACTTTTTCGAAAACCCCATCGGGTGCCACTTATGCCCGAGGGAGATGATGAAATGGGTAACCACTTGATGACGAAGTGGTGAACCAAGGCAAGTGTGTGTTGTTTTCGAAAACGGATTAGATCTAAGATTTGTCGACTGACCCAACCTTACATGCGCAACCACTCTACCCTTATATGGGAAAGGGCATTATTGAGTACCTAGACTGATACTAGCTTGGAGCCTGCATTACTAGTGACGGGGGAGAGTTGGTGCTCTCTCTTGGGACGGGGTCGTGCTAGGTAGGGCGGCCATGACCATCTTTATGGGGCACCGGACACACCGTTGGTACCCCGTGCCAGTGGTATGTGATAAGTATGGGAGCGAGGCTCCAAGAAAATGTTATGTGAAATGTTGGGCACGGGGGTTACTGCCAATCGAGTGGACTCCATGTTAGTGTCGTCTAGGGAAAGGTAGTGATCGGGTGCTTACCCTGGGTACTTGAGGTATCGCGGGTCGTGGATGACACGGAAGTTCCCCGGATCTAGTGGGTAAAGTGTGCAACCTCTGCAGAGTGTAAAACTATACGAATAGCCGTGTCCACGGTCAAGGACAGTTGGGCGGTGCTGCTTAAACTACATCCAGAGTTTTCAACCGTGTGTGTGTGTTGATGAAACTACTTGGGTCAAGTGAAAGGACTTGACATGTTTGAGATGGGTTGGTGCCCACTCTATTTACGTTTGTTGGGTTGGTGCCCACTCTATTTACGTTGATAACTGTAACCTGTCCTCATGGTTACTTGAATTCTCTTGATGCATGCCTTACAAGTTGTTGAACATGTCATTGCACTCAAAACTAGCTTTCTGCAAAATTTACCCATATCATGCATTGTTGTATCTTGAACCAAAACTTGGTTTGCTTGCGAGTACATTCAAACGTACTCACTGGCTTGTCCTTGGCTATTTACTTGGCCAGGCTTGAAAGAACAGGATATGATGAAGAATACTTCGGCGACGAACATGCGAGCTAGGACGCTTCCCAGTCAGAATGCCTGTAGGGTTAAGGCAGATGGCATGGGTCCAAGTTATCGACGAATATTTCCGCTGCGATGCTATACTCAAGACTCGACCATAATGGTCTTACTTGTGTAATACGGTATGTATGGATGTAAGACTCTTGTTATTCAGCTTCTGTGTGTTCAGTGAGCATTGATCTCTAGGATCACTGTACACGTGCATTCGGTGATCACGACTTATGAGTCGGGGGCTCCACAGAGCTGGTATCAGAGCCATCCTGACTGTAGGAAGCCTTATTTAGCATGGTCGTTAGTTAGGGTAAAAATATTTCCAAAACTACTACTAGTTTTCAAAACAATTTATACTTCTCTTCTCTTCTCAGTTTTTCAAAAACTAAGATATACTTTCCTCTTCCCCTTCAAAACCTTTGGTCACCAGAACCCTTATGCCCCTGACCACTGGATTTCTTGCAATCCTCGTGGATAATCTAGGAGGAAGATGTCTTGCCAGACGTTCACCCGCATCTCCTGTACACAAGATTGGCGACATCACAACAAGACGATACCAACAAAAGATACATCCTCGAGGAATGAGGACCTGAAGACCCAGGAGATGGTGATGCCCTTGACACTGCCCCAAGATGATGCAACCTTAGCCTACGATGATCAGGGCCTAGAATATGCAAGATCATGATATGCATCGCTAATAGAGTAACCATGTCACTACCGTTGTTGTATCGGCAACCACCGATGGATGAGAACCTAGCCATTTGGTCCGCCTCACCATAGTGAGAAGGAAAACGGTTCTCCTCATCCCCCGCTCTTGGTGTCGATGTTGTCATCAACGTAACCGACATGATGGACCTCTATTATGCCTTGATATGTCATTGCATAAAGGATTACCTACCTGGTACCACCAACGGCTTAGAAGACAAAAAGGGATCTTCATGATTGAGAAGACAATGGAAGACCAAGTCAATGCCAGTTATGAGGAGCCACCTTCACCCCATCACTCCAACAGGCGAGAAGTTGTTGAAGACTCTTCAAGCTCAACCGGGATCGTTTCATCGAACAACTACAAGAGACGTAGCAACACCTGAGGGAAACCCGGGAGACTGCACGAGGCACAAGGCACGACTATAGAGTCCGAGGACCCCTAGGGTAGGATGAGTCGTGTGCCCCCTATGCGCAGTCGAGTCTGTATGATGGTTCGAGTAGAACCATGATTGTGTGTTGCTTGTTTTATTTGTTTGTGTTTTGATATCAGTCGCCCTTTTTGCCCTAGGCAACAAGTACGCAACTATATCACCTGCCTTATTTTGTTGTTTGTGTTTGGCCTTTTTGGCACTTGTTTGTTTGCACCTGCACCATAGAACCCCCTTTAGGCACTCCACTCCTCTATGCTACTTTTCCCTCTCATCTCTCTCCTCAACTGAAGACAAGCAAGACAATATGCACCAAGGATTCCACCTCGGCGACCAACAAGCACTGAATACTTTTGCTACAACCTCCTCGACCAAGTACAACCCCGTATGTTTACACCTCAAGACTAGAACCCTATCCCTAGACCTACAGGACTTCACAAGATACCCCAGCTCGAAACCTTAACCCTGAGCTTAACCTACGGAATCACAAGGGAACAAGTTAAGCTACAGTAAGCCTTGCTTATCACTGGGTTCATTATGGAACTAGTGGACATAGTGAATGAGCACGTTATCTTCCTAAGATAGCACCAAAACTGACGATGCCATAGGGAGACCAATTCAAGGATATAGGGATAGAGGAGAAATGACTTGATGAGTTTATATCAATGACTTGAGGAATAATATGAGACTATTTGGTGGATTATGAGGCTGTGATGTTGGTAGATGAACTTGGTGGGATCATGAGAATAGATTAGCATAACTTTCTTTACCCCTGAGTAAATTGGGTTTTGTAGGATAATTGTGTTCGTAAGCTAGAATTCTTGGAAGTATTTGGATTTAGCTTAGCCATGGGATATTGTTAGGAGATAGTTGATATTACGTAAATGACTTGGGGAACATGTAGGAATTCTCGTTGGACAAGAGATTTGGATTTAAGTCGAAGATTCTAGTTGAATATAGATGCGGAGTATGTCTACATGGTTCGGAGTAATTGGATTTAGACTGATGATCTTGATCATGATACCATGTTTCTCGGTGGACAATAAACTAGGAGATTGGATTAATTGTTGGAGTTTATTTAGGCATCTTTGTGAACTTGACCTTGGAGGTTACTTGACCATGATAATGAAAATTGGTGGACTGACCATAGTAGAGATAGCCTTTTCAAGTGTTTGGGGATTTTAAGGACTTTAGGAGATCATGTGAAACACCAGCATAGGCGTTGGATTTGTAGAATTAATGGATTGACTAATGATCGATGGAAGTTAATGGACTGTTGGAGTTGATTCATAGGAAGGAAACAAGATTTTGGAGTGGCATACGACATGTTTCCTTAGGGAAGAGGTGCTTTATCTTAGACCTTAGGAGAATAGGCTGAGCACTTGGATTGTCACGTTCAAGCTTAGCAACTTATATGTTCTACCCATGGATTTTTAGGGGTAGACATACATATGAGTTTGGGGATTATACACACATATGATTTTGTTAGATCTCCTCTTGGGAGTCATGAGGATATGATTAGCATGAGTGATGATTGGAGTTGACCTATACTAATGATGCTTTCAATAGTATAAGGTGATCTGAGGACTAAGTAGAACAATTGGCATCTCAGAAACTGTGCTCAAGGATGGGATGATAAACTTTCACTCGCACACTGGAATCCTTGAAACCCTTATGCCCTACCAAGCCACAACACGGTTGGATCATGACCTTGGGCCTTGGCTCTAGATCAATAAGACCTTGACCAATGCTCAACCGTGACCCTCACCAATGCCTCAGCCCACTCTACGTACCCCAAATACTTCATAGAGTACTTGGGCAAGTTAATCATCATCCTTACTTGAGGACATGTATGTCCACATGAAGACGGAAGAAGAGTTGATCAGCTGGTTAGGGAACATCCGAAGACCGCCATGTCAAGGAGGAAGAACTATACCAACCACCGTCGTCAAGGAGTGAGCTTCCGCGTTGAAGATCATGCATATCTGCAAGCCACTCCTCTCCAAGGCAACTATGGCCTTGTGAAGAAAACTATGCTACTCATGCTCTTGAGCTAGCAGTAGTGGTTCATGCCCTGAGGACATGGCGACATTACCTCTTAGGGAAGCGATGTGAGATATACACGGATCACAAAAGTCTGAAGTATATTTTCAATCAAAGGGAATTGAACACGAGGCAAGGAAGATGGCTAGAGTTGATCAAATACCACCCTGGGAAGGCTAATGTGGTAGCAGATGCATTAAGCAGAAAGGCTTGTTCCTTGAATGCTATGCTTAAGGACAAGCTGCCCGCCTTGTATGAAGAACTTGAAAGCTTCGGGTTGGAACTGGTTGCACCAGGATTCTTAGCTAACCTTGAAGTCAAGCCGACCCTGATGGATGATGCTAAAGAAGCTCAGATGGGACACGAGAGTATTGAAGGCATCAAGAGGAAGATCAAGGCGGGCAAAGCCCCGGGTTTCACAGAAGATGAGCAAGGAGTCGTGTGGTTTGGGAATTGCATTTGCATACCCAACAAGATTGAGCTCAAGAATCTGATCCAAGAAGCTCACGACACCCCATATTCCATCCATCCTGGAGGAACCAAGATGTAACAAGACCTGAAGGAAAGATTCTGGTGGCACGGGATGAAAAGGGAGATCGCCACCTATGTTGCAAAGTGTGACGTATGCCAAAGAGTCAAAGATGAACATCAGCGACCCGCTGGATTGTTGCAACCCCTCAAGGTGCCTAAATGGAAGTGGGACAAAGTCGGGATGGACTTCATCACCGGTTTACCTAGGTCAAGCGAGGGACATGACTCCATATGGGTCATTGTTGACCATTTGACCAAGGTGTCCCACTTCATTCCTGTCAAGACGACCTACAAGGGGAACCAGTTAGCCAGTCTCTACATTAACCGAATCGTGAGCATTCATGGCGTTCCCAAGGAGATTGTGTCGGATAGAGGGACCCAATTCACCTCAAGGTTCTGGAAGAAGTTCCAGGAGGCCATGGGGACCAAGTTGTTCTTCAGCACTGCTTTCCACCCATAGACCGGAGGTCAGACAGAACGAGTGAATCAGATACTCGAAGACATGCTCCGAGCCTGTGTCATAGCATATGGAGTTAAGTGGGAAGATTGCCTCCCTTTCACCGAGTTCTCTTACAACAACAGTTATCAGTCAAGCCTTCAGATGGCACCACTTGAGGTGTTATACGGACGGAAATGCCGCACACCCCTCAATTGGTCAGAAACCAGAGAAGGACTTGTCTTTGGGCCCGATATCCTCCGTGAAGCCGAAGAGAAAGTCCAGCTTGTCAGAGAGCGTTTGAAGACTACCAAGTCAAGACAAAAGAGCTACACTGACTCACGTTGTCGAGACATGACCTTCCGGGTTGGAGACCATGTTTATCTTCGGGTCACCCCTCTCAAAGGAACCCAGCGCTTCCATGTCAAAGGAAAGCTCGCCCCAAGATTCATCGGCCTTCTTCAAGATCACTCCAAGATTTAACAACCCCCTCAGGATCACCGCAAGACGAAGAATAGACGGCTACCAGCTGGAGTTGCCACCTGAGCTACCTGATGTGCACAATGCTTTCCATGCATCACAACCCCGGAAGTGTTTCCAACTTCCTAACTTGCCCGATCTCTACGAGGGCATTAACCACCGAGCCATCGACCTCTAGCCCGAGCTAACCTACCGTGAGCTACCCATTAGCAACCTGGACCAAGAAGAGCATCATACACGAAGCCACACCATCAAGTACTTCAATCTCAATGGAGCACTACACGGAAGCAGAAGCAACATGAGGACTTGAAGACTACCCCAGATCCAAGTTTCTGAATCCCCATCCGCGCCTAGTTTGGGAATCTCGGGGACGAGATTCTTGTAAGGGGGGTAGGTCTGTCACATCCTAATTTTCTTGGCACAACACTTAAGATGACAAATCATGATAAAATGTGGTTTGACAAAAACTTTTGAGTGTTTTGGACTTTGCTTGATTTGATTTTTGTCTGCTGTTTGCAAGTGCTCTAAAAATCAAATAAATCCACCAACTTCTATACTTCATCTCCTTGATCCAAAACCTTTTCCCAACGATCATGCCATGTGTATAGAGCAATATAGTATTTTCTTACAAAATTAATTTGGCCAAAAAGTATTTTCTAAAATTAGTTTTTCAAAAAACCCCTGAATTGAGGTTTGCACTGCAAGTACTTAATCAAGGGCAGTAAAAATCTTTCCAAAAATATATTAGACTCCTACTAGATATAGGATACCCAGAAACCACAAAAATATAATTTTAGAAGTTATTTTCCTTTTTATATAAAAGCTTTTTCTTAAGGCCAGAAATGGTCTTTAATAGGGAAAAATTATTTTATTGCTTCAAAAATATTTGACAAAAATTAGGGAAACTCATAGGACATATATTGTCCATATATAAGAGTTTCAACACATGGTCATGTTCAAAATATTGGTCAAATACCTCAAAAACCCTTTCTGGATATTTCAAGCTTTTGAAATATTTACAAAGGAAATACTCTCCAAAAATTCTAAGAAAATCCTATCATGTCACATATGACATATTAGATTATCTTGCCAAGTCTCATGACTTGGAGAACAAGATAACATCATCAAATCCTCTCAAAACCATTTCTGTCCATTTTGAAGTTTGAGCAACTTTACATTGCCAAACATGTCCAAATGCTCTCTAACTTGGTGCACATTCTCAAATGGTCTAATAATTCATCTAGACCAAATGGCACAAGTTGGAGAACAAGTTAACTTGATCAAAGTGCCCCAAAACCATTCCTGTCTAGAACCAAATTTGAACAACTTTGCATTACCAACTTTCTCTCCTTGACCCCAACTTTTGTGATCATGATAACATGACCAAATGAGGCCACCACACCAAGTGGTTCATCAAGGAGAACAGATTTGCATGACTAAATCTTGGAAAGCCCATTTCTGCTGATTTCTAGGGTTTACCAAAGTTGCATTGGCAACTTTGCCCAAATGAGCTCAATCTTGGTGGAACATCTTATTTTCTCATGCCATTTGACCCTGTCAAGCCTCATGACAAGGGAAGTCCATTTTCTTGCCCAAACCAACAACAAACATCTTCTGCCATTTTTCCAAAATCATCATTTTGACCACTTCCACTATTCTCCATGAGCTCAACTTGTTACCACAGCCACTCCTAGTCCCCTTGCACGTCCAGTAGCAATGGCAAATCCACATCTCAATTATTGGAGGGGTAAAACCCCACTTTCCCTCTCTGGACAGCCCTTTTCTCTCTCTCCCTCAACCTCTCTCCTCTCCTAGTGGTTCACCAGGGCATCGAAGGCACTCTCCCCTTTCTTTACTACTCCCTAGCACTGCTGGACACAAGTGGCCGCGCCCACTTTCCACTTTTTATGCCATGGCATGCCAAAGGCGTGCTCCAGAGCGCGCTACAGTGCTCCCACGCACTGTAGCTGCTCTCTGCCCAAGCTACCCAACAACCTCGAGCCTCCCCCTCGCGCCATTCGAGGTGCCTCGACGTTCGCAACACGCTACGCGGTCGGACCCCTCCTCTCTCCTCCTCCCCGTGCCTCCGCGCTAGCAGACACCGGGCGCCCGAGCGCGCCAATGGTGCGGCTCACACGCGCGGCACCCTGGCTTTCCCCCGCTTCTTCTCTCCCCTCCTCTCGCCCTAGACCAACCTCACGAGCACCCCAGACATGCCCACGCGCGCCCCCGTGGCCTCCAACAACGGCTAGGAGCTCGCCGAGCGCCCTGTCCACGGTGCACCTCGCCCCCTCCTACTTAAGGCAGTCCCTGGCCTCCTTCTCTGCTCCATTTGCTTCCCCTCTCTCCCGTGCACCCCATGGACCAACTCTCATCTCTCCCCGTGCCCTCCATCCACCGCAATGGCCGGATCTCCGCCGTCGGGCTCCACCTAAATCCGGGCTATCCCGAGCTTCTCCTCTCTTCCTAGCCACTCCAGTACCCTCGTACCACCACCTTGAGGCCCTCCATCAATGTCGTTCGTCCCCGGGAATACCACGCGCTCGTGGCCAAAGATGGCCGACAGCCTCCTCCGCGGCCACCCAGACCATCGCTGCTGCAGCCCTCCGCGGCGTGCGTGCAGCACATGGATGGGTGCAGCGTGGCCTCCTGAGTACGCCGGTGGGCGGAGCGTCGCCGGAGACGCTCTGTAGCCCCGGCAATCGCCGGCGGGAGCCGCTTCTCCCCGCGGCCGAAGCGCGCACGGGAGGTTGAAGGCGACGGCCTGAGCGCTGGGGCCCGCGCGTCAGCGACCCAGCGGCTGGGCCCCGCCGTTTAAGTGGAGACACCTTCCGCCGTTACCGCCTCCCCCGCGCGAAGGCGTATTTCCAGGAAACCGCCTTCGTCGTGGCCCCTGCGCGCGTGCGGCCGAGCCACTGGGCCGGCCCAGTGGCGCCTGCCGCTAAGCCTCGCCCAGTGCACGCCGCCGCCGCCCAGATCCAGCCCATCTGGGTAAAACCCTTTTCCCCTTTTTCTTTTCTGTACAGCTTGTAAAATCCATAGATTATTTATTCTAAGTCCAAATTTGATGATTCTAATTTCTGTGAGTTCATAAATTCCTGATCTATCACATGGTGCAATTTGCACATTTTTCCATAAAGATTTTCTTCACAGATAATTATCAAATCCCATATCTTTACTTCTGTCATAAACTTTAGAGAATCAGAGAAGGCTCAAAATTGATCCAAATTCCATGATTCAAATTCCTAGGTGCATCTAAGTTCAAAACTTAGTTTTTGAACATTTTTAGTAATACTTTCTGTATCACCTCAACTAATGGTCTATTTCTTTGTATATAGCCAACTTTGCAAATTCATAGGAAAATCATCTTAACTCCACATCCAGTGAAACCAATTCCTAGATGCTTCTAAAATCATCCTTTGTTAAATGGGTGCCTTTGCTCATTTTTCAAAAATATATTTCTGTACACTTCTTGCAAATCCATAAACCCCTTGATTCCACCATATCAAAATGTTCAGAGATATCCATTCATCAAATTCCAATGAAACCACTTTGGTCATCCCTCATATGACCAGAGGTATCCTAGAAAAGTCCAACTCACATTTTTAGAGCACTTTTATTTCCTGCCTTGTTGTTTTGTTTATTATGCTTGCTTTCGATGATAGTTGACAAAATAGACGGAATGCTCGGAGTTGGACCAGGGATATTTGAAGACCTCGAAGACTTTGTTACAACAGGCAAGCAGCCCTTTGACCATGTCTATGAAACCCTTTTTATGCATGTCATATAGCTCTTTATTATTGTTGCATCGGAATCATGATGAGGTGGTAACCACTTGATGGTTTGCCACTGTACTTTCTCGTTGATACTTGCATTGTGCATGACCCTACCTTCTTATGAGGGTTATGCCGGTGGGAGTAGATAGGATGCTAAGGTAGTGCTACGCAAAAAGAGACGGGTATATGCATGGTGAAGGAGGCAAAGTATTTTCAAAAGACTTTTTCGAAAACCCCGTCGGGTGCCACTTATGCCCGAGGGAGATGATGAAATGTGTAACCACTTGATGACGAAGTGGTGTACCGAGGCAAGTGTGTGTTGTTTTCGAAAACGGATTAGATTTAAGATTTGTCGACTGACCCAACCTTACATGCGCAACCACTCTACCCTTATATGGGAAAGGGCATTATTGAGTACCTAGACCGATACTAGCTTGGAGCCCGCATTACTAGTGACGGGGGAGAGTTGGTGCTCTCTCTTGGGACGGGGTCGTGCCAGGTAGGGCGGCCATGACCATCTTTATGGGGCACCGGACACACCGTTGGTACCCCGTGCCAGTGGTATGTGATAAGTATGGGAGTGAGGCTCCAAGAAAATGTTATGTGAAATGTTGGGCACGGGGGTTACTGCCAATCGAGTGGACTCCATGTTAGTGTCGTCTAGGGAAAGGTAGTGATTGGGTGCTTACCCCGGGTACTTGAGGTATCGCGGGTCGTGGATGACACGGAAGTTCCCCGGATCTAGTGGGTAAAGTGTGCAACCTCTGCAGAGTGTAAAACTATTCGAATAGCCGTGTCCACGGTCAAGGACAGTTGGGCGGTGCTACTTAAACTACGTCCAGAGTTTTCAACCGTGTGTGTGTGTTGATGAAACTACTTGGGTCAAGTCAAAGGACTTGACATGTTTGAGATGGGTTGGTGCCCACTCTATTTACGTTTGTTGGGTTGGTGCCCACTCTATTTACGTTGATAACTGTAACCTGTCCTCATGGTTACTTGAATTCTCTTGATGCATGCCTTACAAGTTGTTGAACATGTCATTGCACTCAAAACTAGCTTTCTGCAAAATTTACCCATATCATGCATTGTTGTATCTTGAACCAAAACTTGGGTTGCTTGCGAGTACATTCAAACGTACTGACTGGCTTGTCCCTGGCTATTTACTTGGCCAGGCTTGAAAGAACAGGATATGATGAAGAATACTTCGGCGACGAACATGCGAGCTAGGACGCTTCCCAGTCAGAATGCCTGTAGGGTTAAGGCAGATGGCATGGGTCCAAGTTATCGACGAAGATTTCCGCTGCGATGCAATACTCAAGACTCGACCATAATGGTCTTACTTGTGTAATACGGTATGTATGGATGTAAGACTCTTGTTATTCAGCTTCTGTGTGTTAAGTGAGCATTGATCTCTGGGATCACTGCACACGTGCATTCGGTGATCACGACTTATGAGTCGGGGTCTCCACATCTCCCAAACACTATCCGATGGCAGATCTAAGTCATGTTCGTTGTGACTGTTGGGCGCACCTGACATGGGCTCGAATCCGTCGAAGCTCAAGTCTCCGTGGATGTCGGAAGTATAGTTCAAGCTTCCAAACCTGACCTGATGGCCAGGGGCGTAGCTATCGATCTGCTCCAGATGGCCAAGCGAGTTGGCCCGCAGTACGAAGCCACCGAATACGAAGGTCTGTGCAGGGAGGAAAACCTCCCTCTGGACCGCGTCATTGAAGATGATTGAAGGAGCCATCAAGTCTTATCGTGATGACACAGTGGAACTCTCAATGAAAGCACCAATGTCGGTGTCAAAACTAGTGGATCTCGGGTAGGGGGTCCCGAACTGTGCGTCTAAGGCTAATGGTAAAGAAGGCGGGGGACACGATGTTTACCCAGGTTCGGGCCCTCGCGATGGATGTAATACCCTACTTCCTGCTTGATTGATCTTGATGATATGAGTATTACAAGAGTTGATCTACCACGAGATCGTAGAGGCTAAACCCTAGAAGCTAGCCTATGATTGTGATTGTTGGTGTCCTATGGACTAAACCTCTCCGGTTTATATATACATCGGAGGGGGCTAGGGTTACACAGAGTCGGTTACAGAGAAGGAGATCAACATATCCGAATTGCCAAGCTTGCCTTCCACGCAAAGGAGAGTCCCATCCGAACACGGGACAAAGTCATCAATCTTGTATCTTCATAGTCCAACAGTCCGGCCGAAGAATATAGTCCGGCTGTCTGAGGACCCCTTAATCCCGGACTCCCTCAATGACGGCGGCGAAGTTGTTGGTGTAGATTTTTGGCATGGTGATGGCCCCGACGGCGTTTCAGCGCCACCGGGAGAGAGGGCGAGAGAGCCCCTTCTTCCTCTTCTTCCTTGACCTTCCCCCTAGATGGGAGAAGGGTTTCCCCTCTGGTCCTTGGCTTCCATGGCGGCGGAGGGGCGGGAGCCCCACCGAGATTGGATCTCTCTCTCTGTTTCCTTCTATTTTTGCACTCCTAGATTCTCTCCTTTCACCGTTTCTTAAGTTCCTGAAGATCCGTAACTCCGATTGGGCCGAAATTTTAACACGATTTTTATACGGATATTAGCTTTCTTGCAGAGAAAGAAGGGCCCCAACCGCCTTACTAATAAAGCAATCATGTCTTTTCAAAATAACACGGCCAAAGAAAGTTATCTGTACAAAATCATATAGTCTTGCTATGCTCCATCTTCACCAACAAAATATTCAAATCACGCGCAACCCTGATGAGAAGCCAAGCAATTGTTTCATACTTTTAATGTTCTAAAACCTTTTCAGCTTTCACGCAATACATGAGCGTGAGCCATGGAAATGGCAGTATAGGTGGAATAGAATATGATGGTGTAGGTTGTGTGGAGAAGACAAAAAGGGAGAATGTCTCACATCAACTAGGCAAATTAATGGGCTATGGAGATGCCCATCAATTGATATCGATGCAAGTGAGTAGGGATTGCCATGCAACGGATGCACTAGAGCTATAAGTGCATGAAAGCTCAAACTAAAAACTAAGTGGGTGTGCATCCAACTTGCTTGCTCATGAAGACCTCGGGCATTTGAGGAAGCCCATCATCGGAATATACAAACCAAGTTCTATAATGAAAAATTCCCACTAGTATATGAAAGTGACAACATAGGAGACTCTCTCTATGAAGAACATGGTGCTACTTTGAAGCACAAGTGTGGTAAAATGATAATAGCATTGCCCCTTCTCTCTTTTTCTCTCATTTTTTTGGGGCCCTTACTTTTTTGGCCTCTTTTTTTATTTATTTTATTTTTCGTCCGGAGTCTCATCCCGACTTGTGGGGGAATCATAGTCTCCATCATCCTTTCATCTCCGGGGGAATGCTCTAATAATGATGATCATGACACTTTTGTTTACTTACAACTCAATATTACAACTCGATATCTAGAACAATATGACTCTATATGAATGCCTCTGGCAGTGTGCCGGGATGTGCAATGATCTAGCATAACAAAGATATCAAAAAATGGACAAGCCATGAAAATATCGTGCTAGCTATCTTACGATCATGCAAAGCAATATGGCAATGAATGCTCAAGTCATGTATATGATGATGATGGAAGTTGCATGGTAATATATCTCGGAATGGCTATGGAAATGCCATAATAGGTAGGTATGGTGTCTGTTTTGGGGAAGGTATATGGTGGGTGTACGGTACCGGCGAGAGTTGCGCAGCACAAGAGAGGCTAGCAATGGTGGAAGGGTGAGAGTGCGTATAATCCATGGACTCAACATTAGTCATATAGAACTCACATACTTATTGCAAAAATCTATTAGCTATCGAAATAAAGTACTACACGCATGCTCGTAAGGGGATAGATCGGTAGGAAAAAACCATCGCTCGTCCCCAGCTGCCACTCATAAGGAAGACAATCGAAAAATAAATCATGCTCTGACTTCATCACATAACGGTTCACCATACGTGCATGCTTTGGGAATCACAAACCTTAACACAAGTATTTATACCAATCCACAATTACTCATTGCATGACTCTATCACCATCTTTATATCGCAAAACTATTGCAAGGAATCAAACATATCATATTCAGTGATCTACAAGTTTTATGTAGGATTTTATGACTAACCATGTGAACGACCAATTCCTGTTGACTCTCTAAATAGTTATAGCTGAAGCAAGAGAGTTTAATTCTTTCTACAAAAGATATGCCCACACTCTAACAAATATAAGTGAAACAAAAGAGCATTCTACAAATGACTGTTTTCTATGTGTAGGGAAACAGGCAATCCAAACTTCAAATGATATAAGTGAAGCACATGAAGCATTCTATAAAGCCATACTCAAAAGATATAAGTGAAGTGCAAGGAGCATTCTATAAATAAACCAAGGACTATCTCATATCAGAATGGTGTATTATTAATAAAATTAAAAGCACACGACACTCCGAGATTTATGCATACCATGTCATGAATAAAAATATAGCTCCAAGTAAAATTACTGATGATCGTTAGAAGAAAGAGGGGATGCCTTCTGGGGCATCCCCAAGCTTAGTTGCTTGGGAGTCCTTGAATATTAACTGGGGGTGCCTCAGGCATCCCCAAGCTTAGGCTCTAGCCACTCCTTATTCCTTCATCCATCGCAATCTGACCCAAAACTTGAAAACTTCAATCACACAAAACTTAACAAAACCCTCGTGAGATCCGTTAGTATAATAAAACAAATCACCACTTTACATACTATTGCAAACTCATTCATATTTTGTTTTTGCATTGTAGCTACTATATTATAACTTCTCTATGGCTTATACCACTGATAAAATCGATAGTTTCATCAAAACTAGCAAAACAATGCATCAAAAATAGAATATGTCTTAAACAGGACAGTCTGTAGCAATCTGAATATCTACCATACTTATGTAACTCCAAAAATTCTGAACAATTAGGAAACAATAAAATTTTTTTATATAAGTACTGTGCAAAAAGTTTCATAACTGTTTGACTTTCCAGTAAAAAATGTAAATTCACGCGCTACAGCCAAAGTTTCTGTTTTTTCACTTTACCTACCAAACAAGCAATCTATTCATCCTGAAGGCAAATCTTGGCACATTATTTTTATAATACAATGGATTTCTACAAGGGGATAATTACTTTTATTGAAAAGTTTCTGCAATTAGGATTCACAAAGTTTCCATGGGCATGAACAAAGTTCAAGGCTAGCTCCCACTTTCACAATGCTCCTCCCTCTCACTATCACTTTTCTTTTTGAATGGTTTTAGGTTCCCCACTTTATTTTTTTGTTTTTAAACTTTATAAAAGCACTCAACAGAAATAAATGACTCCCTAAAACTTCCGGGTTGTCTCCCTGGCAGCGCTTTCTTTAAAGCCATTAAGCTAGGCATATAGTGCTCAAGTAATGGATCCACCCAGATCCCAAGGTATATAGAAGCCAATTTTAATTAACAATGATTTGTATTTTAGTAGTGAGCACAAAGTAACATATATCATTTAATGACAAAGTCTAACTCTCTTCCTATGCATCAGCATGTCATAAAAGAATAATTCATGCACACAAAGTAAAGTCCAATGCATAGTATCAACAGTTTGTTGCAATTTTATCATATTGGAAACATAGAGAGGCGGAGATGTAGTTACTCTCTCATAATAATTGCAAGTAGGAGCAGAAAGCACATGCATATTACATTCATCAAAATTATCATGCACAACGGTAAAAGGCAACCCATCAATATAATCCTTAATAAGAACAACCTTCTCCGATATAGTGTAGCTTGGAGAATTCAAAAAGATAATAGGACTATCATGTGTGGGTGCAGTAGCAACAATTTCATTCTTAACATAAGGAACTATAGCAAGTTCTTCTCCATAAGCATAATTCATATTGGCATCTTGGCCACAAGCATAGCAATTAAAAAGTTCATCAAAAGGGATATTTCAAATGAATCAACGAGGTCATAGAAATTATCATAGCATTCATCCTTTGGTAAGAATGAAGGGATATTAAACAATGTATGAGTTGGAGGGTTACTATCATTAGAAGGTGGGCATGGTAGCTAATCTGCTCTTCCTCCTTTTGTTCTTCGCTCTCCTCATCATCTCTTTCATCCAATGAGCTCATAGTTTCATCAAATTCTTCTTCCATAGAGTCCTGCAGAATGTTAGTCTCTTCTTGGACAGCGGAGGAGTGTCACACCCAATATGCGACCCTATCCAAAAGGAACTCGAAGGTCCCACTAAGGATAGACCCGCATATTGAAACGCTTTTGCAAGGTGGATATCATTACATCAACATTACATAATAGATAGGGATACATACAAAAGGCATACCATGCCACATGAATACAACAATACAACATACAAGAACAACATCCGACTACGGATGAATCATAAACAGAAACTCAAGCAATATTCACCCTGCTAACCCAGGCTGCCGACCTGGAACCTATCCCCTGATCGAAGAAGCAGAAGAAGAACTCAACGCAAGCAAGCATCGCTCTCGCGTCAGGATCATCGCAAAACCTGTACCTGCAACTGTTGTTGTAGTAATCTGTGAGCCACGAGGACTCAGCAATCCCATTACCATGGGTATCAAGACTAGCAAAGCTTAATGGGAAAGGAAGGGGTAAAGTGGTGAGGTTGCAGCAGCGACTAAGCATGATATGGTGGCTAACATACGCAAATGAGAGCGAGAAGAGAACCAAAGGAACGGTCGTGAAGCTAGCAATGATCAAGAGGTGATCTTGAACACCTACTTACGTCAAACATAACACAGGAACCGTGTTCACTTCCCGGACTCCGCCGAGAAGAGACCATCACGGCTACACACTCGGTTGATGCGTTTTAATTAGGATCTGGTGTCAAGTTATCTACAACCGGACATTAACAAATTCCCATCTGCCACATAACCGCGGGCACGGCTCTCGAAAGTTTATACCCTGCAGGGGTGTCCCAACTTAGCCCATGACAAGCTCTCGCGATCAACGAAGGAATAGACCTTCTCCCAGGAAGACCCGATCAGTCTCGGAATCCCGGTTTACAAGACATTTCGACAATGGTAAAACAAGACCAGCAAAGCCGCCCGATGCGCCGACAATCCCGATAGGAGCTGCACATATCTCGTTCTCAGGGCAACACCGGATAAGCGAAGCGTACAGGTACCGACGAATCCAAGTTGCCAAGGAATGGTCCCGCACGGTGCTCTAGTTTGGACCAACGCTTAGACAAGCACTGGCCCGGGGGGCTAAAATAAAGATGACCCTTGGGTTAATTACTCCCAAGGGAAATATAGGAGGTGGTGAGGCAAATGGTAAAACCAATGTTGGGCCTTGCTGGACAAGTTTTATTCAAAGCGAACTGTCAGGGGGGTCCCATAAATCACCCGACCGCGTAAAGAACGCAAAATCTGGGAACATAACACCGGTATGACGGAAACTAGGGCGGCAAGAGTGGAACAAAACACCAGGCATAAGGCCGAGCCTTCCACCCTTTACCAAATATATAGATGCATTTATAATATAAGAGATATTGTGATATCCCAACATAACCCTGTCCACCATGGAGAAATCTTCAACTTCACCTGCAACTAGCAACGCTATAAGAGGGGCTGAGCAAAGCGGTAACATAGCCAAACAATGCTTTGCTAGGAATGGTGTCAAAGGTTAGAGGTTCATGGCAATATGGGATGGCTTGATAAACAGGTAATAGGTAGCGCAGCATAGCGATAGAACGAAGCAACTAGCATAGCAATGATAGTAGTGAGATCCAGGGTAGCGGTCGTCTTGCCTGAAATCCCTCAAGGAAGAAGAACGAGTCCATGAAGAAGACGAACGGATGAAGCCGAACCAACCGTAGACGAACGAATCCTCACGATCGCAACGAAACAGGAACTAACAAGAAGAAGCACACAACATAGGTAAACCCACCACACATAGACAAGACATGATGCACAACAAGCATGATGCATGACAAAACTACATGAAGCTACTCATGGCAAGAGATGATGCAAACAAGAACAACACATCAAGGCAAGTTTAAATGAGGCCGGGAACAACATATAACAATTCCGGTAAGTCCTCATATGCAAATTTCGAAATTGGTCCAGAACTGAATAAACCTTATGTTCAAGTTGTTAAACAGCAAGTTAAGTTGCACCAAGATGATCTACACGAAATTCTAGTCAAGTTACATATAAAGTTCATTAGATTCGGAGCTACGGCCTAGAAGATATGAGCAAAACAAGTTAAACATGGCATTGATGCAAAATGCACCCAAACATCAAGCAAACACATCAAAACAAGGATGCAACATGATAATATGAAACTACATGCAACATCAAGCAAGTTTCATATAGAGCACACTCAAAACGGAGCAACGGTGCAACACACACACACACTATACAAGTCATAACAACAATCTGTCTATAACAGCAACTAGGCATCTTGCAAGCATCAAAACAATAAGCTACAGCACCCCAACATAAGAACAAAAGGCATGGGCATGAAGTACTGGTAAATCATAACAAAACATGAACAATGGGCTATCTCCAGAAACAACTAGAACATGCTCAAAATGACATGGAGATATTGCAAATAATAACAGTTTCAGACTTTAGCAGAAATAACATCAGGTTGCAATGTTTAGAGCAAGCAAACAACATGTTACAGGAACTTATCATGGCAAACAAAGGCATGGCATGAATCTACTAATTGCATAGATCAAAAGTCCCTTACTGACCATAAGCCAAAAAGGATCAGAAAATATGATGGCACCCATGTAAACATGGCAAGTTATATTACAGATTCATACATGGCAGAAACAATAATAAGTAGGCATGTTCGTGAGCTTGAACCACTCACCACAGAGCAATACATGGCATGGCAAAGCAACCAACAGTAAGAAGGCATGTTTATGAAGCTAATCATGGCAAGAGAAAGTTCATAGGATACATGGATCACTAGGAAAACACATGGAAACAAGTGAACTTAATGTTAACAGGCTAACAGCAACATTTTCAAGCAACTTTGGAGCAAGATAACAACATGTTCCAGCAGGCTATAATTGCAACCAAGGGCATGAATGGATAGATCATGACATGTAGATCAAAACATGTTTATAGAGCATCTCCAGATTATGCATAGAATGATTAGTAGAAGCATGTTAACATAGCAACAAAATATAACAGAATCTGTCAGGAAAACAGCAACAACAACTACCCTACTTAACAAGCTTGATACACTCAGCACACAACTCACAAAAATACATGGTTGGCACCCCTGGAAAGATGGCATAGCATAGATCAACATTCATGTAGACAACAACCTCATAGGACGCACACATCAAACATGGCAAAAATGATAAATGAGCATGTTATAACAGTTTCAGCAGATTAACATCAACATGCACTCTTCCAACAGCATTTCAGGCATCAAGATGAGCTCAAATAAAAATGATGCAATGGAATGAAATGAAGTACTCTTCGAGACGAACAATTTGACATATTACACGCACGAAACGGACCTACGGATGCAGAGATGTGATGGCATGAACATGACATGTTAATGACAATAATCTGGGACTTGGTGTTTCGGGGTCAACCTCGGATCTGGGCACGGATTTCGATGCGAGGCGGATCTCGCCGGAGGAGCTGCCGGAGATGGTGGGGTCGCCGGAGACGGACGGATCCGGGCCGGATCTCGCCGGATCCGGCCGGATCCGGGCGCGGGGAGGCGGAGGAGGAGCTCGGAGGTCGCCGGAGGAGGCACGGAGGCGGGGGAGGGCGCGGCCGGCGGCGCGGTCGCGGCCGGCAGCCGGGCGCGCGGCGGCGGCGCGGCGAGCAGGCGCGGCGGCGTCGGCCCGCGGCGAAGGCGGCGGAGGCCGGGCCGGTGAAGGGCGCAGCCGGCCGGGAGGAACCGCGGCGGGGCGGCGGGGATCCGGCGAGCGGGCGCGGCGGCGGGTGCCGGCGGCGGCCGGGCAGGGCGCTGGCAGCGGCGGGCGCCGGCGGCGGCGGGATCGGGCGGCGGCGCGGGCACGAGGGCCCGCGCGGGCCCCGGATGGGCTCCGCGGGCCGCGGCGGCGGGGGGCGGCGGCTGCCACGCGGCGGCTCCCGATTGGCTGCGGGTGGCGGCGCGGACGCGTCCGGCGGCGGGCGGACGTGTCCGGCGCGCAGAGGAGGAGATCTAGGGTTTCGGGGGAAAAACATCCGCGAAAAAGGAGGGGGAGGACCTATTTATAGGTAGAGGGAGCTAGGAGTGTCCAAATGAGGTGCGGTTTTCGGCCACGTGATCGTGATCGAACGACCGAGAGCATGGAAGGAAGTTTGGTGGGTTTTGGGCCACTTTGGAAGGGGTGTTGGGCTGCAACTCAAAGAGGGCTTTACGGTTACCCGGTTAACCTTTGGAGTATCAAACGACCTCCAAATGGCACGAAACTTGACATGCGGTCTACCGGTGCTATACCAAGGCCGCTTGGCAAACCTCGGGCCATTCCGAGAAAGTTTAACACCCGCTCACAACAGGAGAGAAGAAGGGGACGCCGGATGACATAGGAGTGCCGGATTGCAAAACGGACAACAGGGAAAATGCTCGGATGCAAGAGAAGAACACGTATGCAAAATGAAATGCACATGATGACGTGATATGACATGCAGATGATGACATGGAAAAATGCAA
Organism: Triticum timopheevii; assembly: GCA_963921465.1. NCBI lineage: Eukaryota > Viridiplantae > Streptophyta > Magnoliopsida > Poales > Poaceae > Triticum > Triticum timopheevii. The sequence goes on from OY997270.1 coordinate 203,839,314, forward strand.
CACGCAAGCACATGACATGGCAACGACGGCGAATAACGGGCAGACACCTGGGGCATCGAATCCGGGGCGTTACAACACTCCTCCACTAACAAGAGATCTCGTCCCGAGATCTTAGGACCGAGACGGAAGGGAAAAGGGATGAGGTGAAGCAAGAACTCAAGAGAAGAAGCAAAGAATCGAGAGCACTCGAGAAGACGAGAGGAACGACGAGGATGACGAGAATCGAAAGCTCACGGAATCAGATAGACTATGAAACCACTCGTTCTAACAGGAGTGGTTAGAATGAGAAAAGAAACGAATAAGACTGAAATAATTTAGGTAGCACTCCGGCTGAAAATGGGAGGACTAGAACGAACTTGAGAGGATGGAATGGTACTTGATGAACTCTTGAAAGAATGAATTAAATCATGAAGAACCACCATGAAGAACTCCGGTGACAAAAGGATGATGAGATAGAATTCAAGGATGGGAAGAATAAGATGAGCCTTGCGATGATTTAGATGGGGGTACCAACGAGATGGCCGAGGAAATTGAACTCCGGGAAAAGAAAAGATGAAAAGACTTGGAACTAGAATTTAGCCCACAAGAACAAACTCTAAAGGGAGGGATTGCTCACTTGGAAGGAATAAGAATAAGATTTATTGTATGCTTATCCTTCATCAAATTAAGTTGATGACAAGCAATGGATTTAGCATACTACTTATTCTTCTTGAAAAGGATTGAGAAGTGACATATCGCAAACTTGAGAAGGTCTTCCTGAACCACCGGTAGGATTGAAAAGAACGAATGGCTTAAAATGATAATCAAAGAAAAGAATGTTGAATGAACCACCGTAAGAATTCAAAAATGACTGATGAAAAAGAAAGAATCACCGGGGAGAATTAGAAGAACAAAAATGCTTGAGGGAATTTAGATGCAAAAGAACGGGAAGAACTCGAACTGATTGAAGAATACTTGAACGAAGCACCGGAAGAATATTGAGACGAACGAAAGGGCACAGATATAGAATAATTGGAGAACGAATCTGAAAACTTAGAATGAAGAAATCTTCCGAAAAGATGGCCTCCGAATGATCGAGAGAGAAAGCAACTCCTGAAATGCTCCGGATGGATGGAAAGAATTTGCATGACTTGAAACAACTTGATAGGATAACATCGAGCTAGCACCGCAAATCTTCGGGAGAACAGACAAGATTTAGAGGAAAAACTCTTCTTCGATATTCAAATGACGATGAAAAACACCACCAAAATTACTGATATACTCCGGGAGAATGAAAAGCAAAGAGGTTCAGCCAACAATGAAAAGAATTTGAAAGCGATCTTGGGGAAGGCATGCGACTGATGAAATTCATTCTTACGTCACACTTGAAAGAATTTGAGAATAGCTCCGGGGAAATCAGAAGAGTCAGGTAAGATCCTGGGAAAAGACCTATGGGTTAGGGCCCACTGAAGAAAAACACCGTTGGAAAGGATTGTTGAAAAGATAGATGATGCAATGGATGATTGAAATATTCGAATTGTTCCGGTGCATCATACTCCGGAAGGATAAAATGGCGAGAGGCGAACGAGCAAAGGGAAATACTTGAACCGAGAGAAAGAATATGATCAACCCGAAAAACTTGAATTGAATCCACCGGAAAAGAAAAAGAGATGAAGAATGTCGAACAAAATGAGAATTCACCGGTTGAGATAATTGAGGGAAGACTGAAGAGGCTCTGCACGAATGAAATTGATGCTCGGAACAGACTCAAACTCCGGGAAGAAGAGGGTGGGAGGGCGGGAAAAACAAAGGCATCTTGGAAGGGGGAACCGACGAATAACTTCAAGAGGAAACACCGGTTGAAATCATTGAGGAAAGAAGGCAAAGACTTCGCACGAGTAGGATGGATACTTGATTACGGACTCCGGTTCCGAGAGGAAGAAGGGTGGGCGGGTGGGAAAAACAAGGACAATTTCGGACAGAGAAACAACATCAATCAAAAAGAGCTGAGGTAAGAACTTGGCAAAGATGAAGAGGCTCGAGTCAACTTGACAAGAAATGCACCGGATGAAAAGTGCTGAGAACCAACGATCGGAAAACCAACTGCGTGAACCTAAAGAAAATTTTGAATGGGAAGAGGAGTAATTCAAAACACCTACGTCAAGATTCCTCACCAGAGCGACGAAGGGGCTAAGGAGTAAAAAGAATTCCTACTCTCCGATATAACTAGACTCCGAAAACAGTTTTCTTTTCTAGACTCAACAACGATCAAACTACATGATCAATCAAGGGGGCTCCTAAGGTCGGTCGAGGCTCTGATACCAACTTGTCACGCCCAATATGCGACCCTATCCAAAAGGAACTCGAAGGTCCCACTAAGGATAGACCCGCATATTGAAACGCTTTTGCAAGGTGGATATCATTACATCAACATTACATAATAGATAGGGATACATACAAAAGGCATACCATGCCACATGAATACAACAATACAACATACAAGAACAACATCCGACTACGGATGAATCATAAATAGAAACTCAAGCAATATCCACCCTGCTAACCCAGGCTGCCGACCTGGAACCTATCCCCTGATCGAGAAGCAGAAGAAGAACTCAACGCAAGCAAGCATCGCTCTCGCGTCAGGATCATCGCAAAACCTGTACCTGCAACTGTTGTTGTAGTAATCTGTGAGCCACGAGGACTCAGCAATCCCATTACCATGGGTATCAAGACTAGCAAAGCTTAATGGGAAAGGAAGGGGTAAAGTGGTGAGGTTGCAGCAGCGACTAAGCATGATATGGTGGCTAACATACGCAAATGAGAGCGAGAAGAGAACCAAAGGAACGGTCGTGAAGCTAGCAATGATCAAGAGGTGATCCTGAACACCTACTTACGTCAAACATAACACAAGAACCGTGTTCACTTCCCGGACTCCGCCGAGAAGAGACCATCACGGCTACACACTCGGTTGATGCGTTTTAATTAGGATCTGGTGTCAAGTTATCTACAACCGGACATTAACAAATTCCCATCTGCCACATAACCGCGGGCACGGCTCTCGAAAGTTTATACCCTGCAGGGGTGTCCCAACTTAGCCCATGACAAGCTCTCGCGATTAACGAAGGAATAGACCTTCTCCCAGGAAGACCCGATCAGTCTCGGAATCCCGGTTTACAAGACATTTCGACAATGGTAAAACAAGACCAGTAAAGCCGCCCGATGCGTCGACAATCCTGATAGGAGCTGCACATATCTCGTTCTCAGGGCAACACCGGATAAGCGAAGCGTACAGGTACCGACGAATCCATGTTGCCAAGGAATGGTCCCGCACGGCGCTCTAGTTTGGACCAACGCTTAGACAAGCACTGGCCCGGGGGGGCTAAAATAAAGATGACCCTTGGGTTAATTACTCCCAAGGGAAATATAGGAGGTGGTGAGGCAAATGGTAAAACCAATGTTGGGCCTTGCTGGACAAGTTTTATTCAAAGCGAACTGTCAGGGGGGTCCCATAAATCACCCGACCGCGTAAGGAACACAAAATCCGGGAACATAACACCGGTATGATGGAAACTAGGGCGGCAAGAGTGGAACAAAACACCAGGCATAAGGCCGAGCCTTCCACCCTTTACCAAATATATAGATGCATTAATAATATAAGAGATATTGTGATATCCCAACATAACCCTGTCCACCATGGAGAAATCTTCAACTTCACCTGCAACTAGCAACGCTATAAGAGGGGATGAGCAAAGCGATAACATAGCCAAACAATGGTTTGCTAGGAATGGTGTCAAAGGTTAGAGGTTCATGGCAATATGGGATGGCTTGATAAACAGGTAATAGGTAGCGCAGCATAGCGATAGAACGAAGCAACTAGCATAGCAATGATAGTAGTGAGATCCTGGGTAGTGGTCGTCTTGCCTGAAATCCCGCAAGGAAGAAGAACGAGTCCATGAAGAAGATGAACGGATGAAGCCGAACCAACCGTAGACGAACGAATCCTCACGATTGCAACGAAACAGGAACTAACAAGAAGAAGCACACAACATAGGTAAACCCACCACACATAGACAAGACATGATGCACAACAAGCATGATGCATGACAAAACTACATGAAGCTACTCATGGCAAGAGATGATGCAAACAAGAACAACACATCAAGGCAAGTTTAAATGAGGCCGGGAACAACATATAACAATTCCGGTAAGTCCTCATATGCAAATTTCGAAATTGGTCCAGAACTGAATAAACCTTATGTTCAAGTTGTTAAACAGCAAGTTAAGTTGCACCAAGATGATCTACACGAAATTCTAGTCAAGTTACATATAAAGTTCATTAGATTCGGAGCTACGGCCTAGAAGATATGAGCAAAACAAGTTAAACATGGCATTGATGCAAAATGCACCCAAACATCAAACAAACACATCAAAACAAGGATGCAACATGATAATATGAAACTACATGCAACATCAAGCAAGTTTCATATAGAGCACACTCAAAACGGAGCAACGGTGCAACACACACACACTATACAAGTCATAACAACAATCTGTCCATAATAGCAACTAGGCATCTTGCAAGCATCAAAACAATAAGCTACAGCACCCCAACATAAGAACAAAAGGCATGGACATGAAGTACTGGTAAAGCATAACAAAACATGAACACTGAGCTATCTCCATAAACAACTAGAACATGCTCAAAATGACATGGAGATATTGCAAATAATAACAGTTTCAGACTTTAGCAGAAATAACATCAGGTTGCAATGTTTAGAGCAAGAAAACAACATGTTACAGGAACTTATCATGGCAAACAAAGGCATGGCATGAATCTACTAATTGCATAGATTAAAAGTCCATTACTGACCATAAGCCAAAAAGGATCAGAAAATATGATGGCACCCATGTAAACATGGCAAGTTATATTACATATTCATACATGGCAGAAACAATAATAAGTAGGCATGTTCGTGAGCTCGAACCACTCACCACAGAGCAATACATGGCATGGCAAGGCAACCAACAGTAAGAAGGAATGTTTATGAAGCTAAGCATGGCAAGAGAAAGTTCATAGGATACAAGGATCACTAGGAAAACACATGGAAACAAGTGAACTTAATGTTAACAGGATGACAGCAACATTTTCAAGCAACTTTGGAGCAAGATAACAACATGTTCCAGCAGGCTATAATTGCAACCAAGGGCATGAATGGATAGATCATGACATGTAGATCAATACATGTTTATAGAGCATCTCCAGATTATGCATATAATGATTAGTAGAAGCATGTTAACATAGCAACAAAATATAACAGAATCTGTCAGGAAAACAGCAACAGCAACTACCCTACTTAACAAGCTTGATACACCCAGCACACAACTCACAAAAACACATGGTTGGCACCCCTGGAAAGATGGCATAGCATAGATCAACATTCATGTAGATATCAACCTCATAGGATGCACACATCAAACATGGCAAAAATGATAAATGAGCAAGTTATAACAGTTTCAGCAGATTAACATCAACATGCACTCTTCCAACAACATTTTAGGCATCAAGATGAGATCAAATGAAAATGATGCAATGGAATGAAATGAAGTACTCTTCGAGACGAACAATTTGACATATTACACGCGCGAAATGGACCTACGGATGCAGAGATGTGATGGCATGAACATGGCATGTTAATGACAATAATCTAGGACTGAGTGTTTCGGGGTCAACCTCAGATCTGGGCGCGGATTTCGATGCGAGGCGGATCTCGCCGGAGGAGCTGCCGGAGATGGCGGGGTCGCCGGAGACGGACAGATCCGGGCCGGATCTCGCCGGATCCGGCCGGATCCGGGCGCGGGGAGGCGGAGGAGGAGCTCGGAGGTCGCCGGAGGAGGCGCGGAGGCGGGGGAGGGCGCGGCCGGCGGCGCGGCCAGCGGCCGGGCGCGCGGCGGCGTCGGCCCGCGGCGAAGGCGGCGGAGGCCGGGCCGGCGAAGGGCGGAGCCGGCCGGGAGGAACCGCGGCGGGGCGGCGGGGTTCCGGCGAGCGGGCGCGGCGGCGGGTGCCGGCGGCGGCCGGGCAGGGCGCCGGCGGCGGCGGGATCGGGCGGCGGCGCGGGCGCGCGGGCCCGCGCGGGCCCTGGATGGGCTTCGCGGGCCGCGGCGGCGGGGGGCGGCGACTGCCACGCGGCGGCTCCCGATTGGCTGCGGGCGGCGGCGCAGACGCGTCCGGCGGCGGGCGGACGTGTCCGGCGCGCAGAGGAGGAGATCTAGGGTTTCGGGGGGAAAAACATCCGCGAAAAAGGAGGGGGAGGACCTATTTATAGGTAGAGGGAGCTAGGAGTGTCCAAATGAGGTGCGGTTTTCGGCCACGCGATCGTGATCGAACGACCGAGAGCATGGAAGGGAGTTTGGTGGGTTTTGGGCCACTTTGGAAGGGGTGTTGGGCTGCAACTCAAAGAGGGCTTTACGGTTACCCGGTTAACCATTGGTGTATCAAACAACCTCCAAATGGCACGAAACTTGACAGGCGGTCTACCGGTGCTATACCAAGGCCGCTTGGCAAACCTCGGGCCATTCCGAGAAAGTTTAACACGCGCTCACAACAGGAGAGAAGAAGGGGACGCCGGATGACATAGGAGTGCCGGATTGCAAAACGGACAACGGGGAAAATGCTCGGATGCAAGAGATGAACACATATGCAAAATGAAATGCACATGATGACATGATATGACATGCAGATGATGACATGGCAAAATGCAACACGCAAGCACATGACATGGCAACGACGGCGAATAACGGGCAGACACCTGGCGCATCGAATCCGGGGCGTTACAAGGAGTCCTCAATATATGGTGTAACGTAGGTATTAGAAGCATAATTATCATAACAATATTTAAGCATGGCAAAATTTTCAGATTTGTAAAGAGTAGCATCATACTTTTCAATCAAAGAAGCAATTTCATAGGTACCCTTAAAACCAACAAATTCTTCAATTTGTTGAACATCATAGTAATTATAAACACCCTTAGAATACGAAGATACCATTCCATTATCACTAAACTCACATTGGTAGGGAAGATGTTTCTTAGGGTCTTCAGAACAACAAGTAAAATCATATATTTCACATAAATTCCAAGCATAGAATTGCAAACTGTCACATCCCTAGCCTTGCTATGCACTTGGACTAGCTTGGTTGTTGCATCATGTCTAATTTATTTGAAAGTTGAAATGGGGATTTCTCAAACCCTAGCACCAGATCAAATCAACTAGCATCATTTTTGGATTAGTCTAGAACCTCTCCCAAAAATGGTGAACATTTTTCTAGGCCATTCTGGATTTTTGAATTAAATCATACGTTATTTGCATTTGGGCATTTAATTGCTAAATAATATTTTAAATTCTCAAATAATCACAAACTGAAATGTTTGTTGTTGGAAATATTCCAAAAAGTGACATTGAGCAGTTTCATGATTTTTGGAAATGCCCTGGCATTTTTATTAAAGCCAAACTCAATTATAGAAAATAGAAAACAGAAACAATTTAGAAAAGAGAGAGAGAACGCTTACCTGGGCCACTTACCTGGCCACCTACCTGTGCAGCCCACCAAAGCCGGCCCAGCCCGCCACCGCAGCCTCCTCTGTCGTCTTCCTCCTCACGCCAGTAGGCAGGGCGCGTGGTCGCCCCGCGCGCGCCAGCTCCTGCTTCCACCGCGACGCCACGGCTCTTCTGGATGCGCCACGGAGACGCCCCACGCCTCTCTCACTCTCTCTCGTTCCTGCCCCTCCTCTCCCTCGCTCTCTCTCACCGCGCCCGAGCACTGCCCTCGCCGCCGCACACCGTTGCCGCACCCACCGCCACTGCCTTGCCCCTCCGACGAGCCCATTAGCTCCGCGCTGCCGTCCTCGACCTCTATGACGACTCACGCAAGCCGGGATGCCCTGCAGAGCTTCCCTCGACGTCGTCCTCCTCGTCGGTGCCGCGGATCGCCGCCGTCAAATTCGTCGCCGTTCGGCCTTCCCCGAGCTCGCCGTCCACCTCTACGGGATCCACGTGAGCTCACCGTCCGTTTCCCCCTCTCCGTTCCTTTGCTTGCGCACCGTAGCCTGCTACCTGTCGAACCCGCAAGCACCTCACCGCCGTCCATGGCGCCACCGTGACCAGAACCCGAGCCAGTCGCTCCCGCGCACGTCACTGTGCTCCTGGTGACGCCAGGAGGCCGTAGAGGCCCTCCGCAGCCCCTATCGTGCCCTGCAGCCACATCCCGCCCGGAGCCGTGTTTCAGCCGCCGCCCCGAGCTCCGCTCCGGCGAGCTCCGCCACCCCGCGTCCTCCCGTCGCCTCCCCTGGATGCGCGAGAGCCCGAGCTACGCCCCGGTGCCCTTAGCCGCCGCCCCTGTGGCCTGTAACACGGACACCGCCGTGTCCCGTGGTCGCCGGCGACGACGTTGCCGGCCTGGCAGGTGGACCCTACCGGCCAGGAGCTAGTTAGCACTAACCCCCCCCCCCCAACCTAATGACTGACAGTGGGCCCCGGGCGCCCTAATCTTTTCATTAGATTAGCAATAACCCCCTGTTAATCAGTTGTGTCACTGACGTGTGGACCCCACACGTCAGGTTTGACCTGGACGCGGTCAGCTGACCTGCTGATGTCACACTGACGTCATGCTGACGCATAATGCTTTTTCCTGGATTTATTCTTATTCAGAAAATTCCAGAAAATAGTGCTAATTTCTAAAAATCATAGAAAAATAAATGTAGCTCAGAATGAAATAAGTTATATATGAAAAATGATCAAAAAATCCAATCTATCCATTTGTACTGGTTTCATGCATGTTTAAACAACTTAACATTGCTGTTTAGATCAAAACATGATAACACACTACTTAATTTCATAATTTGAATTTGGGATTGAACCTTTGGTTCAAAATGACCCAAACACATCTGGTTGTAGTTGCATTAGGCCAACACACTCATATTGCCATGTCACTCTCATGCATCATATTGTTGAATTGCATCGATTGTGTTCCTTCTCTGTTGCCGGTGCTTGTCCCCTCTCAGTAGACGACATACCGACGATGAGTTCGATGACACCGATGAAGAGCTATACTATCTTCATAAGTGCCAGGCAAGCAAAACCCCCATGTTCATTCTGATACAATCCCACTCTCTCGCTCCTGCTCTCTTTTACTGCATTAGGACAACAACGATTCAACTGTTACATGATGCGGTAGTTGAACCCCTTTCATCTGCATGACCTGTCATTGCCACAGTAAATAGATGAAACCCACTAGCATGAGTAGGAGTTGTTTGAGCCCTAATGTGCCTACTCATTCATGCTTGTTGTCATGCCTGCTACTGCTTAGAGTTGAGTCAGGTCTGATTCATTAGGGATGAATTGGAATGTGGTGAACATGTCCTACTGTGTGAGAGCTAAGTGTGTGAACACGATTTGGTAAAGGTAGCGGTGAGAGGCCATGTAGGAGTACATGGTGAGTTGTCTCATTGCACCCGTCCTCAGGAACTGAGTTCTGTGTTTGTGATCCATGAACAGTTACTACCATGCATTGGAATGCTTAAGTGCCCCTCTTGACTTATTAATCAACCTGATCTCTGTCCAGGAGTTGCAACTAGTTTCTGGTGTTTGTAGGTAGTGTTAGTAGTCTACCAAGTGGCACCCGGTACAGGTGGGCTTGGGACAGACTAGGCACAGTGGCACGATGTACCAAGTGGCACCCGGATGGTGGGCTTGGGAACCCTGCTCACATCGTTTGGGGCTGTGAGCGACACCACGGTCGGATCTCCTTGCGTATGGAACCCGAATAGGCGATAAACCTGGACGAGAGACTTGTGTGGTTAGTCAGGTCGTGGCCGACTCCCTCGCCAGGCTTTTGCTTGAAGGTTGCCGAGATACACGAGGTGTACATGGCGGTAAGTGGCGAGAGCATGTGTTAAGAAGTACACCCCTGCAGGGTTAATATGATCTATTCGAATAGCCGTGTCCGCGGAAAAGGACTTCTAGGTTGCCTGTACAGTTCATAGACAAGTGAAAGTGGATACTCTAAAATACGCAAGATAAGCATGAGTGCTATGGATGGCGTTCTCGTAGGGAAACGTGAGTGGATCCATAGTGGTGTATTGATATGGTGAATATGTGGACTCGTGTGCGCCACCTCAAAAGAGTTACATGCAGTTGTAGTTCAGGATAGCCACCGAGTCAAAGCTGGCTTGCTGCAGTTAAACTCCACCATCCCGTTTGTTGATAATGATGCATATGTAGTTAGATCTGATGTAAGTCTTGCTGGGTACATTTGTACTCACGTTTGCCTATTTTACGTTTTTGCAGAGATTTCTGTCTCACTAGTAGTTCCGCGTGGACTTCGACGTTTAGCTTGTTACCTCAGCTACGATCTTGTGCCCTTGGCAGGATCTGGTAGATAGTCAGGCTTCTCAGCCTTTTTCATTTGTAGATGCCTGTACTCAGACATGTTAAGCTTCCTCTTGTGCTTTGACTTGTATGCTCTGAATGTTGGGTCATGAGACCCATGTTTGTAATATCTCACTCCTCGGAGCCTATTGAATAAATACTTGAGTTGTAGAGTCATGTTGTGATGCCATGTTGTATTTGCACATATCAAGCATATTGTGTGTATGTTATTGAAATGCTTGGTATGTGTGGGATTTGACTATCTAGTTGTTTATCCTCAGTAGCCTCTCTTACCGGGAAATGTCTCCTAGTGCTTCCACTGAGCCATGGTAGCTTGCTCCTGCTCCGGAACACTTAGGCTAGCCGGCATGTGTCCTTCTTCGTTCCTGTGTCTGTCCCTTCGGGGAAATGTCACGCCATGAATATCGAAGTCCTGTAAGTCCGCTACAGCCCGGTTCACCGGAGTCCTGCTAGCCCAGTGCGACAGCCTGGATTCAATCACTGATGACCGACACGTTCGATGCTGGGTCATGGATGCCTGTCCCTGTAAGTTTGTGCCACTTTGGGTTTACGACTAGCCATGTCAGCCCAGGCTCCTTATCATATGGATGCTAGCGACACTATCATATACGTGTGCCAAAAGGCGCAAACGGTCCCGGGCAAAGGTAAGGCGACACCAATGGGGATACCGTTGCGTGAGACCGCAAAGTGATAGGAGGTGTTACATGCTAGATCGATGTGGCATTGAGTCGGGGTCCTGACAGCTTTGGTATCAGAGCTTGACTGCCTGTAGGATTACCAAGCCAAACTGGTCGAAGTTAAGTCTAGAAATGCTTTAATTATATGTAGGGGAATTGATTGTGGGATGGAACATAAGGCTCTTTTTACTCCTTTACCTTATGGCCTTCTGATCTGAGTCATCCTATATTTCCTAGGGGTTAAGGAATTAGGCTATCTCCTCTTTCTTTCAGGATCACGTGTTGCTAATCCATAGACTTCTAGAATTGTTGGACTTAAGCCTCAGTTCAGTTCCTACTACTTCCGTATGTTCATAGCTGGTCTCATAACCTTGATATGGTGATGTTGAGTGGTTATGCCACCATTTGCAGGATGTCTCAAATCTTTTCGAGCATTTACAGCCGTTATGCTGTCCGAGTCATCCCAGGTTTCTAAACAATCTGATGCATTTGCAATATCCTTTCCCTCTGGTTTCGATGTTCCTTTAGGCCAGATTAATCACACTAATTGCTGAGTTGAGGTATTCTATTGCCTCGACGTATATGTTGGAGCTATTATTATGACCCTAGGTGTCTTAGAGTACCACCTTGTACGCTAGCCATGATCTATGTTCCCAGTGTGATGATTCTGGCCGTCATTCTCGAAGCATCCCGTGATGCCATTTAGTTAGCTGGTATTCTTTTCCTGGGTTTTCAAGCCAAAGAATCACCCTACTTACTTCATGTTGATAGTAATTGCTAGCTCCCTTAGGTTATTAGTAACCTTTGTGATAGTCCTCGAGGTCCGTGGTATTCCCTTCTTCCAAATACCATGAACCATTTTGGCAGAAGTTCTCTTGAACCAAAAGATCACAACAAGAGTGCTCTCAATGAGTTTCCTATCCTATGTTGTGAATCTGCCAGTCCTAACTTCCCGCATGGGTTATCCGGAAGAAATGTTAAACTTGGTTCGACATACTAATCTATGCATCCACAACTCAGAAAATCATACGTTCTTTGAGTTGTCCCTCTTTAGTTGTCCTCTGACCTTCGTCTATCAATTGATAGTCAAGAGTATGCGTGCATTTGTTTATCGATGCCTATTACTCTTGTGGTCCGTCAAGCCATTCTATTCCAGAGTGACTAGGAGAAACAAACTCCAGTACCCTTTTCCATTTCCAGGATCGGGTCAAAGCAGTTGTGTTCCGCAGATCAAGATGCAATCCAGCTTCTGGTCTGTTCTACCTTGAAGTATTACTATCTTTATATCAGGAATATCATGGGAATTGCACACCATCCTATGAACTCTTGATACAGTGATACTTCTCACTCTCATTATTCATTTCTCGGCTCCCGTGTTGTTGCAACCTGAATGCTGACATGTGAACTATGATCTGTGGAATCGATATTCCTAGCAACCTTGTTGCTTGGTAGTTGAAGGACAATAATTTAGTTCTTAGCGTGTTGGTTATTGAATCCTCATTCTAAGACCGATTGTGCTACCTAGTCCATTTTCCTGGTGCACTCTTCGATCAATGAGTTAGGATTTTGCCAATCCTTGCTTATTTGAGTACACCATCTTGCTCTGAAAGGAAAGATTGTTCTCGAGCTTATTAACATATTGGTGGTTCGTGATTTTCTGAATATCTTCTCGGAAGTATCAGCAGGTCGTCACTTGACCGCTATGTTGAGTTCGTGATCAAGATGGTTTCTCTATGAACCACCCTTTCTCCATCTGTGTTGGAGACCCTGAGCTAGTTGGTTAAGCTAAACAACAACTTGGAGAGTTGGAAGATAAAAGCTTGTCCGACTCACTTCATTCCAAAGGGATATCTTTGTGTGTGTGTATTGAAGAAAGATGATATCTTCATCGATTGGTCCTCGTGATCAGTTATTGGATCTATTATCTTGTCCAAACTTTGATTTGAGTATGGGCTATCTTCGAATCAAATCAGAACCAACGATGTTCCTAATGTTGTCTTACTCGTGGTTGATTCCTCGAGCATACACCATTACATCCTTTGGTCTGATCGATGCTATCACTGTGTTCACTTAATTGTGGAATTCCATCTATATGGAAGCCTGGATGGTTAGTTGTTGAGCCCATTGACAACATTTTCATCTTGTCCATGATCCATGTTGAACATCTAAGTTAGCGTTGGAAACTTTCGAAAGCATTTCTTCATGCTAACTCATGAAGCATATGTTCGGATGAAAGAAGTGACTTCCTCTAATTCATGTGCATTTGATGCAAGTTGCCGTTGTGAATACAAGAAAGTCAATGTTGCTTCCTTTGGAATCATTCCAAATCAGTCATGCACACGTGCAAAGAATTCTGTGGTTTGAAGACTTGCAACCTTCAATCTATATGTATCCCTAACACACCAAGCCACTGACTGATTTGTTCTAGGAGAAGAAGCTCGTTCTTAAGACCCGGGGCTTATACAAGGACTTCGATATCCTCGATGATGGTTCCCCACCTAAACTCGGGAGTGTTTTATTATAATACTACTACGTGGTCATGCTTGTCTTGGACAACATGTTCACATGTTCGTAGCAGAACCAACTCAAGTTTTGGAGCTTACTACCGTAGTCCATTTCCCGAGAATCTCGCAATGTCGTCTCGTTGATTTGTGTTGCAAAGTTTCATTTTTCTTTCTAGACTCGATGAGTCTGGAATATCCTGACACCAACCAGATCTGAATCTCAGGCAGATATGATGGTTGGAACGTTCCCAAGAACTATAATAGTGGTCCCTTGTAACCCGGTAAAGTGGATGTCGTGGCCAACACACCCAACCGGAAGACCTATTATTGTAGTATCTTGATTGAGGAAGTTGGCCACATCCCATAAAGAATTCGTAGGATTTATTTCCTAGTTGACCCTTATGGATTTTTGTGCTCCCGAAGTTCGACCTTTACTTGATGTTCTAGATATCAAACCCTATCTATGAATGGAATACGCTAGTACACCAAGGAGAACATTAGAAGCGGAGTGCTAAATGTCCCTCGGTCGATCATCCAGATTTCGTCCCCTTGGCCTCGCTAAGGTGAAATTTGAGAAGGTGTTGTCTTCCTTTGCATCTGCATCGTCCATCGCTATTCATCATGGTAGTATGTTGTGTTGTCAGCACCCTTGACACGGGTGTTGGTAAACCTTGATGAATATGGTAATGCTCAAGTTCTTGAGAGCATGCGCAAGTGCTAGGCTTTATCGTTGGCATTAATTGCATATTGCTCTCAGATTCCTCGGTTATGCTATAACCTTTCCAATAGTGGACTCACCCTCTACTATTGAGCTTCTCTCCAGTTACTAAAATCATCCCTTGTGTTGTTTTCAACAAGGTAATCTGGGTATGCCATTCTACCGAACCCCTTCAAATGATCGCTAGAGAATTGCCTTAGGATGGTATAAAGAGTTTCAATGATCTCTGAATCAAAGGTAATTCTTTTTGCCACTTAAGGGGATATTTCTACGAGTCACCTTCCCTAAGGTGCCCTGTTATGGTATCATGGCAACCCAACTCCTCGCTACGTCGACAACGGTTCACCACCTTCTTAAGTGTGGAATTGTTGCCTACCTGCTGAACCTTCGTCATCTATCTTACACCATCACTCTAGTTTTATGCTCCGTGCCTCAGCTTGAGAGATGTTTCCATCTCTCAATCCATGAGTTGATCCTAAGTTGTTCGATCTTCGAGGAGATCGATCCTTCTAGAGTTTTCCCTTTCTTCTTGTCATCATGTTGAATGAAGATCTCGAAAGCAAAGACGTCAAGATCGATTTGAAGCAATGAGTCAACATCTTCAAGAAGGGCAAATGGATCATGAAGATTGTGATAGTTTTGTGACCCCCCCTTTCCTCTTACCTCACGTCTTGAATCTCGGGGCGAGATTCTTGTTTAGTGGGGGTGAGTTGTCACATCCCTAGCCTTGCTATGCACTTGGACTAGCTTGGTTGTTGCATCATGTCTAATTTATTTGAAAGTTGAAATGGGGATTGATCAAACCCTAGCACCAGATCAAATCAACTAGGTTCAAATAAAAATATTCTCAATGAACCCAAAATGCCCTTTAGAAAAGTTCATCATTTTTGGATTAGTCTAGAACCTCTCCCAAAACTGGTGCACATTTTTCTAGGCCATTCTAGATTTTTGAATTAAATCATATGTTATTTGCATTTGGGCATTTAGTTGCTAAATAATATTTTAAATTCTCAAATAATCACAAACTGAAATGTTTGTGGTTGGAAATATTCCAAAAAGTGACATTGAGCAGTTTCATGATTTTTGGAAATGCCCTGGCATTTTTATTAAAGCCAAACACAATTACAGAAAATAGAAAACATAAACAATTTAGAAGAGAGAGAGAGAACGCTTACCTGGGCCACCTACCTATGCAGCCCACCAAAGCCGGCCCAGCCCGCCACCACAGCCTCCTCTGTCGTCTTCCTCCTCACGCCAGTAGGCAGGGCGCGTGGTCGCCCCGCGCGCGCCAGCTCCTGCTTCCATCGCGACGCCCCGACTCTTCTGGATGCGCCACGGAGACGCCCCGCACCTCTCTCACTCTCTCTCATTCCTTCCCCTCCTCTCCCTCGCTCTCTCTCACCGCGCCCGAGCGCTGCCCTCGCTGCCGCACACCGTTGCCGCACCCACCGCCACTGCCTCGCCTCTCCGACGAGCCCATTAGCTCCGCGCTGCCGTCCTCGACCTCTATGACGACTCACGCAGGCCGGGATGCCCTGCAGAGCTGCCCTCGATGTCGTCCTCCTCGTCGGTGCCGCGGATCGCCACCGTCAAATTCGTCGCCGTTCGGCTTTCCCCGAGCTCGCCGTCCACCTCTACGGGATCCACGTGAGCTCACCGTCCGTTTCCCTCTCCCTGTTCCTTTGCTTGCACGCCGTAGCCTGCTACCTGTCGAACCCGCGAGCACCTCGCCGCCGTCCATGGCGCCACCGTGACCAGAACCCGAGCCAGCCGCTCCGGCGCATGTCACTGTGCTCCTGGTAACGCCAGTAGGCCGTAGAGGCCCTCCGCAGAGCCTGCCATGCCCTGCAGCCACATCCCGCCTGGAGCCGTGTTTCGGACGCCGCCCCGAGCTCCGCTCCGGCGAGCTCCGGCCACCCCGCGTCCTCCCGTCGCCTCCCCTGGATGCGCGAGAGCCCGGGCTATGCCCCAGTGCCCTTAGCCGCCGCCCCCGTGGCCTGTAACACGGACACCGCCGTGTCCCGTGGTCGCCGGCGACGACCTCGCCGGCCTGGCAGGTGGACCCCACCGGCCAGGAGCTAGTTAGCACTAACCCCCCCCCCCCCCCCCACCTAATGACTGACAGTGGGCCCCGGGCGCCCTAATCTTTTCATTAGATTAGCAATAACCCCCTGTTAATCAGCTGTGTCACTACCGTGTGGACCCCACACGTCAGGTTTGACCTGGACGCGATCAGCTGACCTGCTGATGTCACACTGACGTCATGCTGACACAGTAATGCTTTTTCCTGGATTTATTCTTATTCAGATAATTCCAGAAAATAGTGCTAATTTCTAAAAATCATAGAAAAATAATCGTAGCTCAGAATGAAATAAGTTATATATGAAAATGATCAGAAAAATCCAATCTATCCATCTGTACTGGTTTCATGCATGTTTAAACAACTTAACATTGCTGTTTAGATCAAAACATGATAACACACTACTTAATTTCATAATTTGAATTTGGGATTGAACCTTTGGTTCAAAATGACCCAAACACATCTGGTTCTAGTTGCATTAGGCCAACACACTCATATTTCCATGTCACACTCATGCATCATATTGCTGCATTGCATTGATTGTGTTCCTTCTCTATTGCCGGTGTTTGTCCCCTCTCAGTAGACGACGTACTGACGATGACTTCTATGACACCGATGAAGAGCTATACTATCTTCATAAGTGCCAGGCAAGCAAAACCCCCTTGTTCATTCCGATACAATCCCACTCTCTCGCTCCTGCTCTCTTTTACTGCATTAGGACAACAACGATTCAACTGTTACATGCTGCGGTAGTTGAACCCCTTTCCTCTGCATGACCTGTCATTGCCACAGTAAATAGATGAAACCCACTAGCATGAGTAGGAGTTGTTTGAGCCCTGATGTGCCTACTCATTCATGCTTGTTGTCATGCCTGCTATTGCTTAGAGTTGAGTCAGGTCTGATTCATCAGGGATGAATTGGAATGTGGTGAACATGTCCTACTGTGTGAGAGCTAAGTGTGTGAACATGATTTGGTAAAGGTAGCGGTGAGAGGCCATGTAGGAGTACATGGTGGGTTGTCTCATTGCAGCCGTCCTCAGGAACTAAGTTCTGTGTTTGTGATCCATGAACAGTTACTACCACGCATTGGAATGCTTAAGTGCCCCTCTCGACTTATTAATCAACCTGATCTCTGTCCAGGAGTTGCAACTAGTTTCTGGTGTTTGTAGGTAGTGTTAGTAGTCTACCAAGTGGCACCCGGTACAGGTGGGCTTGGGACAGACTAGGCACAGTGGCACGGTGTACCAAGTGGCACCTAGATGGTGGGCTTGGGAACCCTGCTCACATCATTTGGGGCAGTGAGCGACACCCCGGCCGGATCTCCTTGCGTATGGAACCCGAATAGGCGATAAACCTGGACGAGAGACTTGTGTGGTTAGTCAGGTCATGGCCGGCTCCCTCGCCAGGCTTCCGCTTGAAGGTTGCCGAGATACACGAGGTGCACATAACGGTAAGTGGCGAGAGCGTGTGTGACGAAGTACACCCCTGCAGGGTTAATATGATCTATTCGAATAGCCGTGTCCGCGGAAAAGGACTTCTGGGTTGCCTGTACAGTTCATAGACAAGTGAAAGTGGATACTCTAAAATACGCAAGATAAGCGTGAGTGCGATGGATGGCGTTCTCGTAGAGAAACGGGAGCGGATCCATAGTGGTGTATTGATATGGTGAATATGTGGACTCGTGTGCGCCACCTCAAAAGAGTTACATGCAGTCGTAGTTCAGGATAGCCACCGAGTCAAAGCTGGCTTGCTGCAGTTAAACTCCACCATCCCCTTTGTTGATAATGATGCATATGTAGTTAGATCTGATGTAAGTCTTGCTGGGTACATTTGTACTCACGTTTGCCTATTTTACGTTTTTGCAGAGATTTCCATCTCACTAGTAGTTCCGTGTGGACTTCGACGTTTAGCTTGTTACCTCAGCTACGATCTTGTGCCCTTGGCAGGATCTGGTAGATAGTCAGGCTTCTCCGCCTTTTTCATTTGTAGATGTCTGTACTCAGACATGTTAAGCTTCCGCTTGTGCTTTGACTTGTATGCTCTGAATGTTGGGTCTTGAGACCCATGTTTGTAATATCTCGCTCCTCGGAGCCTATTGAATAAATACTTGAGTTGTAGAGTCATGTTGTGATGCCATGTTGTATTTGCACATATCGAGCATATTGTGTGTATGTTATTGAAATGCTTGGTATGTGTGGGATCTGACTATCTAGTTGTTTATCCTTAGTAGCCTCTCTTACCGGGAAATGTCTCCTAGTGCTTCCACTGAGCCATGGTAGCTTGCTATTGCTCCGGAACACTTAGGTTGGCCGGCATGTGTCCTTCTTCGTTCCTGTGTCTGTCCCTTCGGGGAAATGTCACGCGATGAATACCGGAGTCCTGTTAGCCCGCTACAGCCCGGTTCACCGGAGTCCTGCTAGCCCAGTGCTACAGCCTGGATTCACTCGCTGATGACCAGCACGTTCGATGATGGGTCATGGATGCCTGTCCCTGTAAGTTTGAGCTACTTTGGGTTTACGACTAGCCATGTCAGCCCGGGCTCCTTATCATATGGATGCTAGCGACACTATCATATACGTGTGCCAAAAGGCGCAAACGGTGCCGGGCAAAGGTAAGGCGACACCCGTGGGGATACCGTGCGTGAGGCCGCAAAGTGATATGAGGTTTTACATGCTAGATCGATGTGGCATTGAGTCGGGGTCCTGACACAAACGATGAATTTGATCCAGTAAAATTTCCCCTTTTTGGGATGAGCGGTGTCGCGCATAACAAGCATGCTCATCTAAAGATCTTCCCTCAACTAAGCTAGTTGGGGTTTCAGCACGAGCACATAGGGATCAAAGATGATCCAAGTAAAAAGCTTCAGCAGTATGATATATTTTGGGTGGTTCTTCAACCATTGGTTTAGTAGATACAACTAATTTTTTTGGTATTTTGCGCTTCCTACCCATAACAAAAGATAGAAAACTACTCAGAACAGAAAATAAAAACTACTTAGTGATAAAGCAAACAAGCACACACGAGAATATTCACCCACGCTATTGCTCCCCGGCAACGGCGCCAGAAAAAGGTCTTGATAACCCAAAAGTATAGGGGATCAGTTGTAGCCTCTTTTGATAAGTAAGAGTGTCGAACCCAACAAGGAGCTAAAGGTAGAACAAATATTCCCTCAAGTTCTATCGACCGCCAATACAACTCTACGCATGCTTACCGTTCGGTTTACCTAGAAATAGTATGAAACTAGAATTACTTTGTAGGTGTGATAGGATAGGTTTGCAAGATAATAAAAAGCACGTAAATAAAAAGTAGGGGCTGTTTAGGTAAAGACACAGCTAAATTAGTTTTAGTAGAGAGACTTTTGTCACAAGAAAGTTATTTGTCCCTAGGCAATCAATAACTAGACCGGTAATCACTATTGCAATTTTATATTAGGGAGAGGCATAAGCTAACATACTTTCTCTTCTTGGATCATATGCACTTATGATTGGAACTATAGCAAGCATCCGCAACTACTAAAGATCATTAAGGTAAAACCCAACCATAGCATTGTAAGGTATCAAGTCCTCTTTATTCCCATACCCATAACCCACTTATCCGTGTTTCTGTTTCTATCACTCACACAACGCAGACAATAAGCAAACCATGAACGTTTGGAAAACCCTATAGCGGGGATCCCTCACACTTGCGTGACATGGAGAGCTCCATAGGACAACACCAATAATAAAACATGCAACTCAAACCAATCACAATCATCAATCAACCCATAGGACAAAACAGATCTACTCAAACATCATAGGATGGCCATACATCATTGGAAAATAATATATAGCGTTGAGCACCATGTTCAAGTAGAGATTACAGCGGGGAGAAGAGGTGTTGAACCGCTTCATAGAGGGTGAGAGAGTTGGTGATGACGGCAACGAAGTTGCTGGTGTAGATTGTTGGCTCGGTGATGGCCCCGGTGGCGTTCCGGCGCCATCAGGAGAGAGGGGGAGAGAGCCCCCTTTCTTCTTCTTCTTCCTTGACCTTCCCCCTAGATGGGAGAAGGGTTTCCCCTCTGGTACTTGGCTTCCATGGCGGTGGAGGGGCGGGAGCCCCTACAAGATTGGATCTCTCTCTGTGTTTCCTTCTATTTCTGCGCTCCCACATTCTGGCCTTTCACCTTTTCTTAAATCCCTGAGATCCGTAACTCCGATTGGGCTGAAATTTTAACATGATTTCTATCTGGATATTAGCTTTCTTGCGGCGAAAGAAGGGCCCCAAATGACTTACAGAGTGGCCACGAGTGTCAAGGGCGCGCCCCCTGTCTTGTGGACTCCTCGGGCATCGTATCGCGTTGATTCTTTTTCCCAAAAATCACATATTTTCCCAAGAAAATCTCTGGAAGTTTTTATCGCATTTGGACTCCGTTTGATATGGATTTTCTGCGAAACAAAAAACATGCAAAAAACAGGACTGGCACTAGGCACTGGATCAATATGTTAGTCCCAAAAATAGTATAAAAAGTTGCCAAAAGTATGTAAAAGTTGTAGAATATTGGTATGGAACAATCAAAAATTATAGATACAACGGAAACGTATCAGCGCATGAGGTGGATGAGCGAGTCTTGCTCGTCACCCCCGTCGAGCGAGGTTTCTCGATGCCCCTGCACCCTTTCTTCCAAGAATTCCTTGATTTATTCGGTGCTCAACTCCACCATCTTCCCCCCAATGCCATTATTTATCTTTCGGCTTTCACCTCCGTCTACGAGAACTTCCTGGGTTGCATCCCCACTGGGTTCTCTTCAAATACATCTTCACCTGGCGATCAATGTCGGTGAAGAAAGACTCTCCGACTAGTGAGAAACCCCACATCACCCAGATTTGCGGGGGTCCGGGCATCTAGGTCCGTGGGGGGAGGTCGTTCCCTAAGATAATCTTCCCCGACTCCGTTAAAGGATGGTAGAGAACCTGGTTCTACTGCAAAGACGTCCCCAGCGCCAACAGCCAGTCGGGCCTCTCGTCGTAGTCGACCGAGAGGCTACAGGCTCCGCCGACTCTCACCATACATAAGGACGAGGAGGCGGGCGTTGATATCTTGTCCAGTGTGTTAATAGGTGTTGTGAACGCTGGGGTGAACGACATGGACTTGCTGGAAACTTTCTTCAGTCGGCGCATCGAGCCACTGCAGGCTATGGCTCACCCCATGTGGGTGTACGAGGGGCCAGGTGACTCCACTCGGGTGCATCCAGAAGATTTCACCAAGAAGGAGGTGATCACCAAGATCAAGGCCATCACCTATGCCTGCGACAATCCACAGGGGACTCGGCTGGTGTCGGCCTTTCACAAGGACATGTCGCCCATTGAGGTATTTGCCTTCGACTCAGTCGGTTCAGTTGTAGGTTGTTTTCTGTACAGTTGGCCTTCACGTTTGCATGTGTTTTCTTCTCAAGACCTATGGAACTTGATATCCTGGATCCCCATGGTGGACCAGTCACCCCAAGATGTGACGAGTGATACCGAGCAGTACTCAGAGAGGTCTGATGATGACGAGAGTGACAACGACGATGATGACAACAAACAGAATTCAGAGGAGGGGGAAGAGGCGGAGTCCTCCCCGTCTTATGAGGCCCCCAAAGAACCCCACTCCAAGGCGCTCCATGACCCAAAGGGCAAGGCAGGAGAAACTCAGCAGTCGACCACTTCTGGTCGAGTGACTCAGAGTTCCAAGCGCGCTCGTGCCAAGGCTGAGAGCTCGGTGGAGAAACAATCCAAGCTTCCCAAAAAGATCTCCTCCAAGCCTCGAAAGGCTTCTGTGCCGCGGATCCGAGTGGCGGTGCTTGTGGCCTCGAAGTAAGCGTTCTCACCAACTCTTTGTCCATTTGTGAATCCATTCGGTTGCTGACTGAGTGCTATTTTGTTCTTGTAGCAACGAGACAACCTCGGCAGATCTGCATGCCCGCAAGCCTGGCCCGAGTGAAGCCGACGTGGTAGATGTTGTTACTTCCAAAGGTATGTTGTATCAATTGAATCACATGGTTATGCATTTTCCGATAGAACTTTGATGACTTCTCCGATTTATGCAGCCCCGCCTGAGATTATCCAGCTAGATGATGAAGCGAGTGTTGACCCACCGAATCCGGACGCCGTCTGAGAGAGTGTCAGGTGATGACACGCCAATGAAGGACGCCTCTCCCCGCCAGACGGCTTGTGTTTCTCCCGCAAAGGTTGCTAATAGAATTGTAAGGCCGAGCCCTCTGGCTCAGGGTGGTTCAGCATCTCCATCGGTAGTGGTGCCCCCCGCAGGGTCTACCCGAGCTCCTCCGAGTGAAACGGCAATGATCCCAGCTCCGAGGTCAACTCCTGCACCTCCATCAACTCTCGCTACTTCTTTCCCCCTATACCATGTCACAGAGGATCAGATGGGGGCGAGTAAGGAAGCGCTGATCTAGGTGGGCTTGATGTGTAGCCGACTGAAGGATGCCTATGACACCAGCACTGTGCTAGAGACCAATGTTTGATTAAGTACCATTGTGAGTATGATTTCTAGTTGAAAATTCTTCTTTTCTTGTACTAGGCTTTCAGCCAGTGGGTTTGCGCGGGGCGCACCAACTGGGTGCGCATGATCCAGTGGGGGAACGCTGAGGTGCACCCACTAGGTGTAGTCCCCGAGGCTCCTACCAACTGGAGTCAGTCGGCGGGAGTCTTTGAGTTCAGAATTTTTTATGTCCACTCAGAGTACAGTTAGAGCGTATTCCAATGGACATGATCTAGTGGGGTACGCTGAGTGCACCCGGTGGGTGTAGTCCCCGAGGCTACCGTTGACTGGAGCAGTCGGTGGTAGTCTTCGAGCCCCCCCCCCCCATTTTTAGTTCATCGACGAGTCACTTTCCAGAGGGGGCACACTGAGTGCACCCACTGGGTGTAGTCCCTGAGGCTGACACTAATCACTGGCGATCGGCGGTAGCCTTTAGAACTTATCATTAGGCTTTTGGGGCGCCTCACGACACTCGTGCGCTGGTGATATAATAAGTAAGATTTCCTTCGTTATCGACTCGGGAGCCAACCGAATGGAATATGCCGTCTTGCACTGCGAAAAAACCACTTCCATGATGATACGTGCTTGTCACAGCAGGTCAAATTTTCATGCATGTACATCCATGACGATTTTATGACAGAATCAAGATAGTCATACCTGTGTTGTCATAGAAGTGTTCCCTGACATTACCAAAATTATCATCACGGGAGTGTCCACTTCCATGACGATAAATGGCGCGACATGGAAGTGCTTTCGTCAAGGGTAACTGACACGTGGCATCCACCGTAATGGGTTGCCATTAATCTATATGGTCTAGTTATGAATCCGATAACCCGTTAACAGCACATACCAATGGGGATTTTCCACGTGTAAAATTCTCAATGGCCATAGGAACCACATGTCAGCTCACCGTTGGGACAGATGTCATCCACTCATTGGACCGCAGGCGCCTATGATACGTCGACACGTGGCACGGACCAATAAAGGCCCATTCCGGTGAAAAGGCCGTCCCGTTTGACTTGGTCAAAAGGTAGCGGGCCGACCCATGAGAAGCTTGTTAACGGCTTGTTTGCATATAGCCCATTTACAGCCCGCTAACTCACGGCCAGTTACGGCCTATCCAAATTAGGCCTAGTAGCGTCATCTGGGCCATCCAATATGATTCCAGCCTGTTGTAACTTCCGGCCGATGTATGGCCTATGACGTCTTTCGGCCCATATGAGGCCCTTTGTAACTCTTGGCCCATTAACGGCCCGTGGTGAAACTGGCCCATAATGAACAGTGTATCGCTCTATACCCATTAACGGCCCATTCTTCCATTGGGCCGTTTCCAGCCCATGTTATCTTTCGGCCTTCTCAGGGCCCATTTATTCTTGGGCTCATTTCCAGCCTTCGGTTACTTATGGTACGTTACTTGCCTTTTCTGCCTGTGGGCAAAATTCAGCCCGTGGTTACAGTCAGCCCATTTGTGGCCTATTAATCTGTTGGACCATTTTCATATCGTCATCAAATACGGCCGATTAACGACAGCCCGATATGGTTGGCCCATGAACAGATGATTCCAACTCTAGCCCATTTATGGCCCATAATGCGGTCTGTTATTGGCCAATGTTAGGCCAATCGATCATATGGCCCGTAGAAGGTGAAAGTGCGTTATGTCTACTGAGGGGGATGAATAGGCAATTTTTATGAATTCTTCACTAAGGAATTTCAGGGTGAGGAAATTCCTAAGCGAAGAACTACTTGCAGCAGAATTAGTACTCAGGTATAAGCATAATAGAGCAACAACATAGTCATCATGATGAAATGAAAGACAAAACACAGAGTACAGAAAACATAAACACAGGATAAGCAGGACGAAGACAAACTGACTGAAGAAATAGGATTGAGGAATTAGAGAAAGTCTTCAGTCAAAGTCTTCAAACAGTAATGATCAGGTTCATCAACACATAACTGAGGAAATGAAAGGGTTGAGGAAATACAACTAGTAGGCTTGGTGAAGACAATGATTTGGTAGACCAGTTCCAACAGCTCTGACAGTTGTACGTCTGGTTGGAGCGGCTGAGTATTTAAACTCGAGGACACACAGTTCCAGACACACAGTCCTCATCGTATTCTCCTTGAGCTAAGATCACACAGACCTCGCCCAATAGTAGTGGTAAGTCTTCACAGATGACTTCCAAACCTTCACAGACTTGGTCACTTGGCAGTCCACAATTCCTATTGGTTGCTCAGACCATGATGCCTAACCGTCTAGAGGATACACAGTCCTCAAAGGTAATAAGCATCGGTTCCACACAGGAACAATCTCTTCAATGATGCTCAATCACTTTGGGTTTGTAGGTTTGGGTTTGGGATTTGGGTCTTCCTCACTTGATGATTTTCGCTCAAAGTCCTCGGAGGAATGGGATGCCCTCAATTGACAAGTATCAGTTTCTCTCGGAGCAGCCAACCAGCTATTGGTTGTAGGGGGCGGCTATTTATGGCCTAGGGAGCAGCCCAACATTATAAGACATAAATGCCCTTCAATGATATGACCGTTAGGTGGTAGGATATTTTGGACAGCTGGCGCGTGGCACAACAACGGTCAGATTTGAGGTTTGAATTCCTCAGGGCTATCATGTTCCTCACTGTGTAGGCAATCTGCACTGGCGAATTCCTAACTCCTCAGTCAAGACAAATTCTTCAGAGACCAGAAGATCTTCGTCTCTGTCACTGAAGAAATTGACTGAACTGATATGAGATTCCCAATGGCTTCACTCGAAGGATTTGGTAGGTGTAGGATTTTGAGATGAGCATCACTGGGAAATCAGTTTCCTTAGTATTACCATGACCCCCTTTTACAGTACGGTGTTTCCTATGACTCAAGAAGGAGAAAATGAAACTACGAAAATGAAAGTCTTCACGCTTCATAGTCCTCGCATCAATATCCAAGTCTTCACAGTCACACCAATTTCTTCACTTTCTAAGTCTTTAGGAGAACCAAAGTCTTCAGCCGAAGACATTCATTTTTAGGGGTCGACTTTCACTGTAAATATCAAACTTCTCATCGACTTATAGAACTTGTGTTCACTCACAATCATATTAGTCCCTTAACCTATAAGTCTTCAATACACCAAAATCACTAAGGGGCACTAGATGCACTTACAATCTCCCCCTTTTTGGTGATTGATGACAATATAGGTTAAGTTTTCAACTAGGATAAACATATGAATTGAAAGTGCTTAACATTGAGGAATTTGATTGCAAGATATAGAAGAACTCCCCCTAAAGATGTGCATAGTGAGGAATTTGCTTTTGAAGCAATGCACATTTGACGAGTAGAATCATGGAGATCTCCCCCTATATCTTGTAATTCATACACGCATTTAACATATCGAATGAAGAATTTGAAATGCATGATGAAATATGGTGACTGAGGTAATTCAGCATGCGTGCATAACATATATGAGGAATTAGCAGGCAGAAAACAAGGCAGAAGTATCAGGTCACCATCGTACTTAAGTTTACAACTCAATCAGCAAACACTTCAGAAGAGCGAGAGTTGCAACTTAACAAAAGAACGCCCATATATATAGACCCGCTTGAAGACTAACTCAAATTTCTCCCCCTTTGTCATCAAATGACCAAAAGGGACGAAAAGTGAAGACTAACGCCCCTGAAGAATTTCGTCATGAAGTCGATGGAGGAGCGCTAGCGTTGTTGGGGTCGGTTGTTGGAGTAGGGCCTGCCGCAGTGTCGTCCAGGTCTGCATTTTCATCAGTCTCACAGGATGAGGAATATGAGCTGGGCAACAAAGTAGGAACTTCAACCTTCTTGAATTTTTTCGCCAGAGGCTTGGACCAGCTGAAGTCCTGCTTGAAGCCCGTCTGCTTGAGATCTTCATCACCGTCGAGATGAGTTAGGACAGCCCAGGTGCGATCAAAAACTTCATTGAGGTAATAGTGGTTCTTCTTCACTGAATTGTATGTGGCAGTCATGTTGTGAAGAATAGCACCAAACTGACGTTTGACCCATTTATGATTGTGATCCACCTTCTGATGAAGACTGAGGAGAAGCTCACGATCAGTCATCACCCTTGGAGCTGTGGCTTGAGGACTTCGCTTTGAGGCACTGGCGGCAGAGTCATCAGTGGTGGAATATGAAGCAGCTTTGCGGAACTGACCATCCAATGGTCGATTGCCCTCATCAATTATTGCAGTGGCCTTGCCCTTTTCATCAGTTGAGAAAAAATGTCCGCTTGAAGACTTCAATAGGGGCAAGTAACTGCCATGGCTGAGTGTGTCAGCTTTGTAGTTGAGTGAAGACCGTGATCTGAGGAATCTCATAATCCAAGAAGCATAAGGCTTCAACTCAAAGGAAGGCATTGAAACATTTGCCAAAGTCCTCATGAAGAAGTCATGGTAGTTCACTAGAATACCATGCATGATATTGAAGAGCAGATTCTTCATGATGCCAACAACTTCTTCATCATTGGAGTCGTGGCCTTTGATTGGACTCAGAGTCTTGGTCAGAATGCAATATACCGTCCTAGGCACATATTGCAATTCCTTCACAAGGAACTTTGTCCTTGAGGCTTGACCAGGCATCAATGGCTTCATCAGAACTTGCATGAAGTGACCAGAAAGTTTAGTTTCATTGTAGATGAGACGTGCACCTTCTGGAGGAGGACTGACAGGCATGTCATGAAGCAATTCAGTGGCCGGTGCCTTAAAGTGTGTATTTTATGTCATACAGTCCAACACCCATGAGTTCACATCTTCAGCATTGCCGGTGATGTGCAGCGTCGCATAGAACTGAAGAATGAGTTTTTCATTCCATTCACAGATGTCAGTGCAGAAATTGAGCAATCCAGCATCATGAATAGCACTAAGGACTGGTGCGAAGCAAGGCAGTGATTCCATATCAACATGAGGAATATGCTCATGGTCAAAGACTTTGTCTTTGTTGAAAAGCACTGAGGAATAGAAGTTGGCTTGGCTGGCAGTCCAGAAACGCTTCCTTCTCAGACGAGCAGAGTCATATGGATTGTAGTCAGTGAAGAATACATGCTCATTGAAGAAGGCATCAGCCTTGAATTTTGGAGTCTTGGAGAAGGGATTCTTCGGCTTGGACTGAGGAGTATCAGTCAGTTGAAGCACAACCTCAGGAATCTCAATCTCTGGAGCCGTAGGCTGAGGAATTTCAGCTTCTGCTACAGTAGCAGCCTAGGCCTCCATTTCTTCATCAGCTTTGTCATCAGCACTAGTGGCTGGAATCTCTTCATTAATGGAAGGGACAGTATGAATTTCATCAGAACCCATCTGAACTTCAGTGGAGACTGGGGACTGAGGAATTTGTTGAAGCGGTGTGAACAAAGGAGAGTTGGGGTGCTGATTGTCCCAAAATTCATTGTTCATCACAGGTGTGGTGCCCAATGTCCACATCCTCATCCTCTTCCATTTCTTCAACGACGGCCTATTCAGCTATGAACTGAGGCATTGGCGATGATACCTGGGGAGTTGAAGTGATAGCATCCACTTCAATTTCTTCATCCATCTGCTGTGTGGAAGCAGCATAAGGATTTTTTTCAGCAGATTCATCAGGAATATCATAATCTTCACCAAATGGAACAAGTTCCTTTGATGGCATGCTTGAGAGAGGAACAACATCGATAGGATTCTCAATTGAGCTTGTCAAAATCTTCGCCTTCTTGGGTGCAGAAGATTCTGAGGAAATAGATGCTTTCCTTTTCTTCAGAGCGGCTCTCTCCGCAACTTTTGTTTTCTTCACTTCCAGAGCAGAAGGAAGAATTAGGCTTGGTGTTGGTGCAGGCAGAGCAGAGGAAATTGGATCAATTTCTTCAGGCACAACTGATGCAGTTGGCCTGTCTTGTGCAATTTCTTCAGGCGCAGCTTCAGATGCATCAGCTAGCCTGGCTTGTTCTTCAGGCGCAACACTAGTGGTTGCCCTGGTAGTTTCTTCAGCGGCTGGAATTTTTTCAGCCCTGGTGAGGGAGTCCTGGACTAGGGGGTGTCCGGATAGCCGGACTATCATCATCGGCCGGACTCCAAGACTATGAAGATGCAAGATTGAAGACTTCGTCCAGTGTCCGGATAGGACTTTCCTTGGCATGGAAGGCAAGCTTGGCAATACGGATATGTAGATCTCCTACCATTGTAACCGACTCTGTGTAACCCTAGCCCTCTACGGTGTCTATATAAACTGGAGGGTTTTAGTCCGTAGGACAACAATCACAACAACAATCATACCATAGGCTAGCTTCTAGGGTTTAGCCTCCTTGATCTCGTGGTAGATCCACTCTTGTACTACCCATATCATCAATATCAATCAAGCAGGAGTAGGGTTTTACCTCCATCGAGAGGGCCCGAACCTGGGTAAAAACATCGTGTCCCTTGTCTCCTGTTACCATCCGCCTAGACGCAGAGTTCGGGACCCCCTACCCGAGATCCGCCGGTTTTGACACCGACATTGGTGCTTTCATTGAGAGTTCCTTTGTGTCGTCACGATCAGGAAGGATGCCTCTTCCTGTCTTTAAAGACGGTACCATTGCCAAAGGAGCTTTGGCCGCCGGCCAAACTATCCGGCTGGGTGGTTTTCTTATGACCGCCTGTTCGGCCGCCGCTCCGACAATGACCTCTCGGGTCATCAAAAGCGATCTTCATGTCAACTCGGAATTTACCGAGCGGCTAGATCCAATGGAGCTCTCTTCCGTAAACGAGCTCTTGGATCGCTTCGCCGCCCTGGGAGTCGCTACAGACTACAATCAGATTGGGATTAAAACCGATCTGAGAGAGATTGACTCTCCCCAGGTTACCCATCACGTTGCTGTGGTAGAAGAACAACGCGGCGATTCTCCCCCTGTATTGAAAACCATCTATGTCCGGACACCTGACCCCTCCATGCCGGATTCCCGCGGAGGGACGGATGTCAATCAAGTACTGAACCTAAAGTCAGGCAGCGGACCAGATTCATTGGACGACATCCAGCAATCCAAGCTTCCAAATTTGGAAACTTTTCGGCCCTTGAGCCTCAAATTGGGCAGGGTTCCGGAACTAATTCCACCCGCCCACCCAAACATAAGCGATCTATCTCAAATCCGTCAAGAGCCCCCTGAAACAGTACATCATTACTGGGCCAGATTCCTCCTGGTTATGGACAGGATAAAGGACTGCCGCGAGGAAAACGCAATTTCAATTTTCTGCAACAATTGCATGGACAAGGGAATCTTGAACGCCGTAAGTCGTCGCGAAATTACACGCTTCACCGACCTAGCATCCATAGTACAAAAATACTGTGCGATGGAGAGTGTCCGGAAAACTGAAACTAAGTTTTGGGACAATCCGGCTCCGAACACAACCCTAGTCCGAAACAAAAGGGTGCACCATGCTCAGGCACCCGGGACAAGAACCAAAAAGCAAAAACCCCATAAAGGGCACAGAACCGTACTGGAGGGATGGCTCAGCGGACCCTGTAAAATTCATAGTACAGAGGGAGCCACTCCAACTCATAGCCTTTGAGTATGTTGGATACTGCGGCAGGTGGCCAAAAGCGGCGAAGAGCTTCTAGCCCCGGAGACCCACCCCAACAGTACCAGTACGGTACTTAACAGTCTTCGAGACTTTCGCATCAAATAATATGCGGAAAAGAACAATCCGCAGCCTCGCCGAAGTCTACCAAGTAGCAACAACAAATCCATGGAGCAACACGGCTATCACCTTCAACGCCAGCGACGAACCTAAATTCCGAACAGCCTGAGCACCAGCCGCATTGGTCCTCAGTCCAATAGTGGACGGCTTTCGTCTTACCAAGGTACTCATGGATGGCGGCAGCGGATTAAACCTCATCTACGAGAAAACCCTTCGAAAAATGGAAATAGAATGGAGCCGCATTGAGCGAAGCAGCACAACCTTTAGAGGAATAATCCCTAGCCGGGAAGCACGCTGCACATGAAAAATCACACTTGATGTGGTGTTCGGCTCGCCGGACAATTACAGGTCCGAGGAGGTCACGTTCCAAGTGGCCCCGTTCAGCAGCGGATATCACGCTTTATTAGGACGAGAGGCATTTCCAATTTTCCAAGCCATACCCCATTACGGGTACATGAAGCTTAAAATGCCCGGGCCCAATGGAACCATCACCCTTGCCAGTGATTCGGACATAGCACTCCGCGCCAAAAACAAGACAGCCGCATTAGCCCTAGAGGCACTATCCAAAGCCCTAGCGGCGGAGGAACTCACTGCACTGTGCTCTACGGTGAACAGGGACGATGTGATACTCGATAAGAGATCCAAGTCCACCTCTTTTAAACCAGCGGACGAAATAGTAAAATTCCAGGTCCATCCAACGGACCCAACAAAGACGGCCTCCATTGGGGCACAGTTAAACCCTGATGTAGACACCGCACTATGAGAATTCCTTCGGGAGAATTGGGACATCTTTGCCTGGCACCCTTCAGATATGCCAGGAATCCCACGTAGATTGGCAGAACACAGCCTAAACATCCTAAAAGGATTCAAGCCAGTCAAACAGGCTCTTCGGCGATTTTCCGAACCCAAAAGACAGGCAATGGGAGAGGAGTTAGCCAAACTATTGGAAGCCGGATTCATCAGAGACATCAAACATCCGGACTGGCTAGCAAACCTGGTAATGGTACCAAAAAAGGACAAATCCTGGCGCCTATGTGTCGATTTTAAAGACCTTAACAAGGCTTGTCCAAAGGATCCTTTCCCCCTTCCCCGCATCGATCAAATAATCGATGCTACCGTAGGACACAATTCATTATGCTTCCTCGACGCATACTCCGGCTACCATCAAATCAAGATGGCGGAGGCGGACCAAGCCGCAACGGCATTCATTACTCCATACGGACCATTCTGCTTCAACACGATGCCCTTTGGACTCAAAAACGCCGGCACAACATATCAGTGCATGATTCAGACATGTCTGGCTACCCAGATCGGCAAAACAGTAGAGGCATACGTAGACGACGTGGTCGTCAAGACCAAACACGTCGAAACTCTAGTAGACGACTTGAGGCTCACATTCGACAACCTCCGAGCATATGACATTAAGCTGAACGCGGAAAAATGCATTTTCGGCGTACCAGCCGGAAAGCTCCTGGGCTTCATTGTATCCAGTAGAGGAATTGAAGCAAACCCAGCCAAGATCCGAGCTTTGTCACAGCTGGATATTCCAAAAGACCTCAAACAAATACAAAAATTGACTGGATGCGCGGCGGCTCTAAGCCGCTTCATCTCCCGTTTGGGAGAAAAGGCATTGCCCCTCTATCGCCTCCTCAGGCGCACCGAACACTTCGAGTGGACGGATGCTGCCACTGCCGGACTCAAAGAAATAAAGGCCATATTGGCAACAAATCCGGTCCTGGCTGCGCCTAACCTGGGCGAACCAATGTTGTTATATATCGCGGCAACACATCAAGTTGTAAGCGCGGTGCTCGTCGTCGAACGAGAAACAGAAGGGCATAAATTCCCTCTTCAAAAACCAGTGTACTACGTATCCACTGTCTTAACTCCATGCAAGTCCCGGTACCCGCATTATCAAAAGATAGCATACACGGTGTTCATGGCATCCCGGAAGCTGCGACACTACTTTCAAGAGTGTTCGATAACAGTGGCCTCCGAAGTACCCCTCAACGACATCATAAACAACCGCGACGCGACGGGCAGGATTGCAAAATGGGCCATCGAGCTCTTACCATTTGACATAACCTACAAACCACGGCGAGCTATAAAGTCACAAGTCTTGGCTGACTTCGTCGTTGAATGGACTGAAGCCGAACTCCCTAAAGAGTACGGCGCATACTCCAATTGGATCATGCATTTCGACGGCTCTAAGATGTTGGTCGTCTTGGGGGCTGGCGTCGTTTTGACGTCCCCAACCGGAGACACAGTCCAATACGTACTTCAAATAATGTACACAGACTCCAACAACGCAGCCGAATACGAGGCCCTTCTGCACGGTCTCCGGATGGCAATCTCCATGGGCATTCAACGCCTGAGGTCCGCGGGGATTCAAACCTCGCAATATCACAAGTAAATGGAGACTTTGATGCCAAAGATCCGAAAATGGCAGCCTACCGTAACGCCGTCTTAAAAATGTCAGCTCGGTTCGAAGGACTCGAATTCCACCATGTAGCCCGGAACAATAACCAGGCAGCCGACGTGTTGGCACGCATCGGCGCAAAACGCGACCCCGTCCCTCCAAACATCTTCCTGGAGTGGCTCTTTAAGCCATCCGTAGTATGGGAAGAGGAGTCCGGAAACAACAATCCGGAACCAACCGCACCGCCCAACACCGAACATTCTGACACAACCGGTGGCTCAGCCAATGACATAACACCTTCCGCCCACGAAATAATGGCAGTCATTGCCCCGTGGACGGAACCATTCCTAGCCTACTTAATTAGGCAAGAACTTCCCGAAGACCAAAATGAGGCCCGCTGCATAGTGCGGCGATCTAAAGCCTACAAGGTCCATGAGGGGGAACTTTATAAGAAAAGCGCAACCGGAGTCCTTCAAAGGTGCATCTCCGAAGAGGAAGGGCGAAATCTTCTAGCTGAAATTCACGCCGGACTAGGCGGACACCACGCTGCAGCCCGGGCCCTTGTAGGTAAGGCCTTCCGCACAGGATTTTATTGGCCAATGGCCCGGGCAGATGCTCAGGACTTAGTCCAACGATGTGTCAGTTGTCAGCTCTTTGCTAATCAGAGCCACATGCCACCCACCGCCCTCAAAACTATACCCATCACCTGGCCATTTGCGGTCTGGGGGCTTGACATGGTTGGACCCCTTAAAGGGGGAACCCACAAGCAAAAATACCTATTGGTCATGGTGGACAAAATCACCAAATGGATAGAGGCCAAGCCAGTTAAAACGGCCGAATCCGGACCTGTGATAGACTTCATATCCGGGGTAGTACACCGTTATGGTGTCCCCCACAGCATCATCACCGATAACGGCACGAACTTCAAGGCCGACGAGGTTAAACTCTGGTGCAAAAATATGGGCATTAAGCTCGACTACACTTCAGTCTATCACCCTCAAACCAACGGTCAAGTTGAACGACCAAATGGTCTAATCATGAGCGGCATCAAACCCAGATTAGTGCGGTCCCTTACGGAATCTAACACACACTAGGTAGAGGAGCTCGACTCCGTACTCTGGGGGCTGCGGACCACGCCAAACTGTACTACCGGATTCACACCATTCTTCATGGTATACGGTGCAGAGGCAGTTTTGCCCTACGATATAATTCATGACTCACCTCGAGTGCGCATGTATGAAGAAAGAGAAACCAAATTGGATCGGCAGGACAGCTTGGACGCATTGGAGGAGGAGCGCGATGTGGCAAAGGCTCGTTCTGCATTCTATCAGCAGCAGGCTCGAAGATATCAAAGCAGAGAAGTACGGGCTAAAACTTACAATGTTGGCGAACTAGTTCTACGCCTGTCGGACAAGAAAAAGGACAAACTCAAGCCGAAATGGGAAGGTCCTTTCATCGTCGACCAAGTCCTGACCGGCGGAGCATACCGTCTGCGAAACGCATCGGACGACCGACTCGAGCCGAACCCATGGAACGCAGCCCGCCTCCGAAGATTCTACGCCTAGCGCCGGACTCAGAGTTCGTCTCCTTCCTCCATCCACATTTTATACTTCAATTGTCTCTTGTTTCTCTCTTTCCTCCCACCTTTTTCATAAAGCCCTTGAGGGCTGATTTGCGCATCGTTCGCACACACTTGACGTGCTACTCGCACTCATTATACCTGGGGGCTTCTTTAACAGAAGCTTATTTATACGGGCTTTATGCCCAACACATGCGTCAAACTTCCGCATGTGCCTTTTATTCACCATTATATGCATCGATATGACTTAAGTTTTGGCCAAGCTGGGTTGCCTGGCTCCTGTGCTTACCCCTACGTTCCCGATTGTTCGGCTAGGAGGTAAAGGGAGCACCTCTGCGATTGTTACTGCCGGGTCAGCCGGATGTGTACCTCAGACTGGGTGAAGCCGAAAGCTAGCGTTCTTAAGGGAATATTCGGTCGGTGACTTGAAAGATGATTTCTTATTTACTCATTTATCTGCCCCCAGATGCTTTTCTGCTCTTTTCGCAGTCCGGACATGCACTTTAGGGCATGCCTCCCAGGGAAAGGAACCCCTAACGGAACTATTCTCCCTGGAAGATGTTTCTTACTAACCATGTAATATAACATAACTACTTGGGCACTTGTCTGATAAAGCACTAATGACCCCTACGCCTGGTCTCCATGCATGCCCCGGTTTTTTCATAACCGTGAGGGTATTCGGACACACTCCAGACTCTAGGGTCCCGAGGTTGAAGCGAAAAGGTCCGCAAAGACAAACGATCTTCAATCCGGCTAGAAGGCATTATACATGTCATTTCAAAAATAATACATCGTCACATTGACTGATTGTACTCCTCTTCAATCCCATCTAACATGCTGTCTAATTTACAGTCCCATTGGGAATACTTAGCGGCCAATTCTACTTGGCCGTACACCAAGCTCACAGGGATCTCCTTCCCATCGGGCCCCACAGGTCTGACCTCGGCCATGTTGTTCGGATCCGCCTTCTTGTACCGCATCTTCACCATGGCCCAGGCCTCCCTGGCGCCTTGACGACAGGCCGATATCTTCCATAGACGGAAGTGCTGCCCTGCTCCCTAAAGCTTCTCCGCAAGCCCTCCAAGACCCTCAGGTAGGAGACGGACGGCCATAAGGCCTGGGCGACGCCACTCATCGCCTGCAGAACACGTTCGCGCAGTTGCAGCAGCTCGGGAAGTTGGTCACCCGTTGAACCAGGCATTTCCTCCGCAGGGCAACCTGTGAGCACAACTACATACACATTTCTGTCAATCAACTTCCTCGCCGAACTCTTCCTTTCAAAAGAGTTTGCTCAAGCACTTATTGTAGATGCCGCGACGAAGCCGCTGATTCTCCTTCTCGAAGCCAAACAGCTGGGCCCGAACACACTTTAGCTCCTCTCCAAGCTGGGTGTGGGCGTCTTGGAGTTTGTTCCTCTCCTGCTGCACCTTCATAAGCACCCTCTCGCCGGCCTTCAGCTGGCGCAGTAGCTGTTGCTTGTCCGGATCCAGTCCGGCAACATCTGCAATATCATTGTCAGACTTATACGCACGCCGCACACCGCTTATCTTTTCGAAATAAGGTGTTACCGGAGGGGGTCTATGTGTCTCCTCCTGCGGCGGCTAGTGCGGCCTCAAGTTGGGCCTTGCACTCTTGTAGCTCCTGGAACAATTGGGTATTCTTCTTCGTAAGATCCTGCATATCAAATGATCCTTAAATAAGTTATTTTAACTACTTTAAGTCTCGGGGGCTACTGGCATATACAACTATTAAAATCCCTTACCCGCATGTCTTTCACATACTGCTCCGTGGCTCTGGTTAAACCATCCTGAGCAGCACGGAGGTGCGCGTCTCCCGCGTTAAAGGCATTCAACGCCTCAGGGGAGAAACACGCGTCACGAAGAACTGTCCGGCGGCGCCTGTTATTCATGGCGCTCTCCACCTCAAACCTGGTGGCGGACAACCTATCGGCATCCTCCGTTGGAGGAGCATCCGGCTTGCGCCTTGCGCTCGCCTCCCCCCCGGACCAGGTGTTGGGGCCTGGCTGGCGGAGGCTTGGTTGGCGACCTCTCCGGGCACAGTCCGGCGAGCGCTCTTTTTCCTGAAAAAGTTATGAGCATCAATATACCTCACAGGGGCCTTTTTCTTAAAAATGGTGGCGTGTCATACCGTTGCGGTGATGTTTCAATTAGCACCGCACCCCTCTTCCGCCTGCTGGGCCGAACTGACCCTGGTTGGTCAGTCGCCGCGGGATCAGCTTCCCGCCTTGAAGGCACCTCCTGCGAGACACCGTTGGTATGCGGTAGTCAGAAATAAGCACAGACGAAGTGATGGTGTCAGGGCTCCGGTCATAGTTACCTGAGAAGCCGGAGATAAACCGGGGTAGTCAGCCGTAATGGCGACTAGAGCATTGTCCATGCTAAGCTGGTGGAACACCCCGTCGATCAGCTCCACCTTTATATCCGGATCCTCTTCGGAGGCCGGATCAAGGGATCTTCCCGGATCCTCGGGTTGTGGAGCCGAACTTTGTATGTCCTCCACATCCCGACGCAATTCCTGCGTCGAAAATCATAAAGTAAGGCGCTTAACTTTGAAAGCACGGATCGGATGAGCAAGCATCCGCTTACCCAGCTCTGAGGGTTATTCATGGAGAATCCATTAAATGGCTCATTTGGAGGAAGTCCTCCTTCTCCCCCTTGTACAAGCCGGACATGATCTTCACTAGATCTGCGGCCGATCCCAGCCCCTTGCGGCCATGAGGGGTGGCGTCATTCTCCCCATTCAAATCCCACATGGGGTGGCCCCTATATTGGAGCGACTGCACCCCTCGCATAATGCACGTGGCCATGACTCCAATCATGGTCAATCCGGAATGGGCCAGCAACCTTATCCGGCCCATCAAATAATGGACGCTCCTGTCTTCCTCCTGTTGAGGTCTTCGCGGGCGCCAACTCAGGCATTTCTTCAGAGGAGCCTTGCTGAACTCCGGGAGGCCGATCCGAACTGGGTCCGGCAGTGGAGCATCTTCCACATAAAACCATTCCAAGGGCCAGTCTTCGTACGCCTTCTTTGGGGTTCCGGATAGATATCTGGTCCCGGCGATGCGCCATATTTCGGCTCCGCCCACTTGATATATTGACCCCTCGTGAGAACGGGGTATGAGGCAAAATAGTCTCTTCCATAGCGCAAAATGGGGCTCGATGCCCAGGAACAGCTCGCACAGAGCTACGAAGCCCGCGATGTGCAGAA
Organism: Triticum timopheevii; assembly: GCA_963921465.1. Classification (NCBI taxonomy): domain Eukaryota; kingdom Viridiplantae; phylum Streptophyta; class Magnoliopsida; order Poales; family Poaceae; genus Triticum; species Triticum timopheevii. The sequence goes on from OY997270.1 coordinate 203,877,106, forward strand.
TGGAGGCGGGCGTGAGGTGATGAAGGTGGAGTCCGTAGAACTCCAGTAGCCCCCGGAGAAACGGATGTATGGGAAATCCGAGCCCCCTTATTAGATAAGGGATGAAACACACCCGCTCTCCTTTAGAGGGACTGGGGGTGTTCTCCGCCTGCTTTCCACCTTTGTAGGTGGCCAGCCTGGCTCGAACCGGGACCATAAAGGCCGGAGGAAGATATCCCTCCGCTTGGAGCGACACTAGGTCATTGTGCGGGACTGAACATCTCCTCCAATCTCCTGGCTGAGGGCTGGGAGCGCGAGAGGAGGAGCCGCGTCGACAGTCCATGATGGAGTGGATTTTTTGCCAGAAGCGCTCCGATGAGTACTCGCGAAAGGAGGATGGTGTGATTTGGATCTGGATTCTTGCCTCTCTTATAGGCAGCTTATTCGCGCAGCTAGGGGGTAAAATGCAAAAATACCTTGGCCTTTCGCATTCGTACGACAAGTGGAAGAGGGCCATTATTGGGCGTGGAAGCCAAGGAGCGCAACATTTATAAGGAAGCCAGACACTATTCGGCAAGCACATGGAATTTGGAGGAGAACCCGCCTTGCAACGCCGAAGACAATACACGCGCCGGACTCGTCGTCATTGAAGCCTGGTTCGTGGGCTACTGAGGGAATCCTGGACTTGGGGGTGTCCGGATAGCCGGACTATCATCATCGGCCGGACTCCAAGACTATGAAGATGCAAGATTGAAGACTTCGTCCTGTGTCCGGATAGGACTTTCCTTGGCGTGGAAGGCAAGCTTGGTGAGGGAGTCCTGGACTAGGGGGTGTCCGGACAGTCGGACTATCATCGTCTGCCGGACTCCAAGACTACAAAGATACAAGATTGAAGACTCCGTCCCGTGTCCGGATGGGACTTTCCTTGTCGTGGAAGGCAAGCTTGGCGATACGGATATGTAGATCTCCTACCATTGTAACCGACTCTGTGTAACCCTAGCCCTCTCCGGTGTCTATATAAACCGGAGGGCTTTAGTCCGTAGGACACAACATACATTACAACAATCATACCATAGGCTAGCTTCTAGGGTTTAGCCTCCTTGATCTCGTGGTAGATCCACTCTTGTACTACCCATATCATCAATATTACTCAAGCAGGACGTAGGGTTTTACCTCCATCAAGAGGGCCCGAACCTGGGTAAAACATCATGTCCCTTGTCTCCTGTTACCATCCGCCTAGACGCATAGTTCGGGACCCCCTACCCGAGATCCGCCGGTTTTGAGACCGACATTGGTGCTTTCATTGAGAGTTCCTCTGTGTCATCACCGATAGGCTCGATGGCTTCTTCAATCAACAACCACGCTGTCCAGGATGAGACTTTTCTCCCCGGACAGATCTTTGTATTCGGCGGCTTCGCACTGCGGGCTAATTCACTTGGCCATCTGGAGCAGATCGAAAGCTACGCCCCTGGCCATCAGGTCAGGTTCGGAAGCCTAAACTTCACGGCCGACATCCACGGGGACTTGATCTTTGACGGGCTCGAGCCACAGCCGAGCGTGCCGCACTGTCACGATGGGCATGATCTAGCTCTGCCGCCGGACAGTGCCTTGGAGGCCGCACACAAATCCGCTCCGGCCCTTTGTCCGGAGCCGATTGCCCAGATCGAGGATCGGTGGCTGGACACCGCCTCGGGGGCTGCAACTTCCACGGCGATGGAGCCAAACACTAACCTAGTCCTCTGTAAAGCTTGTGACTCCGAGGTACCGGACTCCCTACCGGACTCCGCACCTCCCGCGCCCCTGCCAATCAAAGCTGATTGGGCGCCGGTCATGGAGTTCACCGCCGTGGACATCTTCCAACACTTGCCCTTCGGCGACATCCTAAATTCACTAAAGCATCTCTCGCTATCCGGAGAGACCTGGACGGACTATGGCCAGGACGGTTGGGATACGGACGACGAAAAAATTCAAAGCCCACCCACCACCCACTTTGTAGCCACTGTCGACGATCTAACCGACATGCTAGACTATGACTCCGAAGACATCGACGGTATGGACGACGATGCTGGAGATGAACAAGAACCAACGCCTATAGGGCACTGGAAGACCACCTCGTCATATGACATATACATGGTGGATACCCCAAAAGGTAGCGATAACGAGGACCAACGGGGCGCGGCAGAAAATAATCCCGCCGACACATAGCCAAAATGGCGACGCAGACGCCGCCCTAAGTCCCGCCTCGACAAAAACAGCGCTCCTAATGACCCAGCAATACAGCAGGGCAAACCAGTGGATGACAAACAAGCAGACAAGCAACCGTCTGAACAGGACGAGTTAGATAATCAGTCCAGGCCCGGCGAACACAACAGTCCAGACGACCTCACGCCGGACACACCGCCGGAGAACAAAAACCTTCGGAAAAGACTCATCGCCACCGCAAGAAGTTTGAAGAAGGAAAAACAGAAGCTCAAAACAGCGGAAGATACACTCAGAATGAGGTGGAGCAAAGTGCTCAAAACCGCAGACAAATACGGCAATGGCCATCAATCAAAGAGCTACCCGAAGCGCAAGCTGCTGCCAGAATTTGACGAGGAGGCCATAGAGCCCCCACAGTCAAAAAACAAAGAGGCCACCTGGTCGGATAGACGGCCAGATGATAGGCCAAAATCTAAAAGCGGCGCTGCACATAAGCCGACTAATGACCCTGGAAAAACAGATGGCCCAGCTAGGTCCATTTACGGGCCAAAAAAGAGGGCCCCAGGAAGCAACGCAACACGCCAAGTGTCCAAGACAGCGGTACACCCAAATACAGGGGCGCCGCACACCCACTATGTTTCACCAACGAGGTGCTGGATCATGAATTCCCAGCAGGATTTAAACCCATAAACATAGAGGCTTACGACGGAACAACAGACCCTGGAGTCTGGATAGAGGATTATATACTACACATAGACATGGCTAGAGGAGATGATCTCCATGCCATAAAATACCTACCCCTCAAGCTCAAAGGGCCAGCCCGTCATTGGCTCAAAAGCCTCCCAGAAAACACTGTTGGAAGTTGGGAAGAGCTCGAGGACGCGTTTAGAGCAAATTTTCAAGGAACTTATGTCCGCCCTCCGGATGCAGATGATCTAAGTCATATAACTCAACAGCCCGGAGAGTCAGCGCGCAAATTCTGGAACAGGTTCCTCACCAAAAAGAATCAAATAGTCGACTGTCCGGACGCCGAAGCCTTAGCAGCTTTTAAACACAACGTCCAAGACGAATGGCTTGCCAGACACCTCGGCCAAGAGAAGCCGAGGACAATGTCCGCGCTAACAAGCCTCATGACCCGCTTTTGCGCGGGAGAGGATAGCTGGCTAGCAAGATGCAGCACCAGCGACCCAAGTACATCCGAGATCAGAGATGGAAACGGAAAATCACGGCGCATAAAAGATCAGCGCCGGAATAAAGAGAAAAGCCCAAAGAACACGGCGGTCAACGCCGGATTCAAAAGCTCGCGGCCAAACAACAAAACACCGCCTCTTAAGGATAACAGCGATGAGCTATCGAACTTAAACAAAATTTTGGGTCAGATATGTCAAATCCACAGTACCCCCGGAAGGCCTGCAAACCACACCCACCGAGATTGTTGGGTTTTCAAACAGACCAGCCGACTAAACGCTGAACACAAGGGGCTCGACGCATCAAGTGAGGATGATGATAAACCCCAACAGCAGAGCACCGGAAAACAAAAGACTTTCCCACAAGAGGTCAAAGCAGTAAATTCAATTCATGTGATAATACGGCAAAACAATGAGGTACCCGCTAAAATGGGTCTTGCACGGTCCAACCCAGCGGAACATAGAGATTGGATATCAAAACCAATCACTTTCGACCACCTGGATTATTCCAGAAGCGTTCGAAATGCAGGATGGACTGCCCTGATATTGGATCCTATAATCGACGGACTGCAATTTACACAAGTCCAGATGGACGGAGGCAGCGACTTAAACCTGCTGTACCCAAACACAATCCGCAAGTTGGGGATAGACCTTACTAAAATTCGACACAGCGCACTTCCTTTAAAGGAGTGACGCCAGGCCCTTACGCCAAGTGCACAGGCTCCTTATTACTAGAAGTTGTGTTCGGGTCACCGAACAACTTTCGACGCGAAAAACTAATATTTCATGTCGTCCCATTTAAAAGTAGCTATCAAGCACTCTTGGGACGAGAAGCTTTTGTCCGCTTCAACGCCATACCACATTACGCGTCTCTTACACTTAAGATGCCCGGTCCACGTGGCATCATTTCAGTGTGAGGGTCATTTAAAGACCCCGGACACGGCTAGACGAGTCCGGCATAAATAAGCTAGGGGCTCCCTAGCCGCACACCCCTTCACAAGGGGCTGCGCGCATAAGCAACAGCGAGCCCATATAGACTCCGCTTTACTTATTTATTTATATTTTTTTCTTCGTATATATTTTTCGCATGATTTCCTTCCAAACTAAGTTCCTCTCTTTTTACAGATGAACAACGTGCACACCCGTCCAGGATAACGGCACAACGGAGACACAGGCGCAGACGTGCATTAGGGACCCGTCGCAAGGATTCTTTTGAGATTAAGACTCTGTGTAAACCTTTTTTACTGTCTCTTGTTGCTATAATCCCCTGGTTTCTCATTATAACCAGAGTGGAGCCTGACGTTTTGGCATCGACCGCGTCAGAAGACCTTGCCCGTACCTGGACACTAGGGGCTTAGGGCATTGTTCTGCCCATTATTATAAAGACCGAACACCTTAGGGAGTGTTCGGTGTCTCGAGTTAGGCCTCATATGCATCAGCTCCGAATCATGTCTTTGGTCAAATGTTGGGTTTGCCCGGCTCCTGTGTTTTGCTGCCTTACGTTCCGTATCATCGGCTAACGCGGCACCAGGAGAACTACTGCGATTGTGCCCCAGTTCGGCTGGGCGAGCACCTCAGTAGAGAAAGCCGAAAACTGACTGTCATGATACAGCGAGAGACTGGTCAACCACTCGATCGACTACCGGAATATTTAGAATTCCCCGCTTTGACGAAGGACCGTTTCCCGGTCAGGCACACACGCGCCCCGAATCCAGAGAAGCGCGGTGCCCCCAGGGGCTATATCATAGCCCCACCCTCGAACTCCAATGGCTAAGTGAAAGTGATAAAGCATCATAGTCCGGATTGCCTCGTTTGCTACGCTACCACCTCCTTAACAGGACCGAGACGTCGGATTAAGTGTGTAAACACGCTATTTTTTGCGAACACCCCCGCACCTTGTGTGTGGGGGCTGAAGCCGAAGACTGCCATCTTTCAGGTTATACAAACGTATACATAAACGGCCTCATAGGAGATATTTCAATACTTGGAACGCACAAGTATAAAAAGCGGTTACATCATAATCATTGTTTTACAAGATAAAACTTTCATTTGAACATGACATTTTTCGAGCACTGCGACTCTATTACACGAGCACCACGCATAACTTCCCCAAAATAGTGCTCGGCGGGTAACCGGCTTTCGTCCGAAGCCTGGGTTGCAATAGCGGTGGCATCCATCTCTGTCCAATGTGTCTTCACACAGGCAAGGGCCATCCGCGCACCTTCTATGCAGGCCGACCGCTTCATCTCCTTGATATGCGGCACCGCTCCAAGAAATTGCTGCAATAAGCCAAAATAGCTCATCGCCTTGGGCCTCTCGGCCAGACATGAGCCACGATATCAGTCATGGCAAGTCCAGACAACCTGTTCAGCTCAGCCCATTCAGCCAACCGATCGGTCAGCGGAAGTGAACGATCCGGACTATGGAATTGAGACCAAAACAGCTCTTCCGTCTTGTGATCCTTGTGACTCCGGAAGTGCACAACGGCATCCGCCGCACTTGCCGCTAAGTCCATATATGGATCCTCCGGACCCCACAGCTGGCCAAGCTGGGCATAATTCGGATCCGTAAACTGGTGACGCAGCAGAAAAGGCTTGCCAGCCACAATGTCTCCGGCCTGGCGCAGCTCCTCCTTCATAGCCCGCATTGCAGAACGGGCATCCTTGGCCTCGGCGGTGGTCTTCCCCAGGTCTTCTCGCTCCGATAGGCGCTCCTTTTCAAGAGCCTCATTGCGGTCGGCAGCATCCTTCAATTTCACGGCCAATCCGGCCATCTCTTCCCTGCTTAGGCAGTGTGCAGCCCTTTCGGCTTTTAACTCCTCGGCCGCCCTCGAGGCAGCCGCATCACTCCTTCTGGCTTGCTCCTTGGCTTGAGCAAGCTCGGCCCGAAGGCTCTCCACAGCAGCAGCACCATCTGCATCACAGCATAAATATTGTAAGAGGCGGGCTTTGGCTCCCTTAAATTAGTGACTGCGGAGAATTCATTTACCTTGCGACTCGTCAAGTCGCCGGTTGACAAGCGCGATGTCCGCATCCGCCACATCAAGTTGCCGCATTAACTCAACAACTCCACCAGTCCGGCTAGCCCCCGGACTATCCGCCACCTGCATAGGAAAGGCGACACTCAATACCTGCGATTTTGATCCTCGGCACGCTGTCGTTTTTGACAACCTACCGAGTCTCAGGGGCTACTATCTATACAGGGCGCACTTGTATGTGCAAAACTGTCAAAAAGGTGTGTCGTTTTTACGTACCTCAAATCCCGCCAGCAAACTCCTGACGGCATTATGCAATCCTCTCTCGGTGGATGAAATCCTTCCAATCACCATGCTCATCAATGCACGGTGATCTTCTGAGATGGACGCCCTCTCAAGTAGATCCTTCAGATCCCCCGGCCGAACACTAGTCGGCGCCGAACTCTCCGGCTCTGCCGAGCTCGGGGATACCCTCCATGATGACACTTCAGGCTCGTCCGCCCTGTCCGACGGCGCAGCAGATGGAGGCGTTTCGCTCTCCATCATCTCCGGACGAAGATCCCCCGAAGACGAACTCATCTGAGAAGGCCGTAGATCCGAACTGCAAGGTAAAAATTTCGGTTATCCTCAGAAGCACAAATAGGGATATTTTCTTATTAATGAACCCCCCTTTTCCTACTCACGGCTCGCTGGAGGGCTGATCCTTTAGAGACGATTGTACGCCCGGGGTCTCCCCGGATGCAGGACCCTCCGGTGAAGATTTCTTCCCCCGCTTAGGGGCTTTGGCCTCCGGGTCTTCGGAGGCGGTCCTCTTCCCCCCCTGGAAGGAGGGATTCTCGATCCCCCCCCTCTTCAAGCGCCCCCTTGGGCGAGGTGATAGCTCCTCTATTTTCCCCATCGCCTTCTTTTACGGGCGCGACCTCCAACATTCTGACCAGCACGGGCTCCGGTGCGGTCTCTGGGAGGCGGGCCGGACACCTTATCAGCTTCGCTCGCGCTACCCACTCCTGATGAAGGATAATGGGTTAGAAGGCGAATTATAGAAAAGCAAACAAACGGAACGTCCGGACACTGAGCTACTTACCTAAGTATCCGGGCGATTGCAGCTTAGGCCAGCATCCTCGGTCAATTCTGGACATGCCACCTGCGGTCCGAAGAACAACTTGTACATCTCCACGGGTGTTGTACCCATGAAGTGTTGGAGAATTCGTGGTCCCTTCGGATTGAACTCCCATAACCGGAGAGGACGGCGTTTGCAGGGCAGAAGACGCCTGATTAGCATGACCTGCATCACCACAACCAGATCGATCTCCCTCGCTTGGAGGTCCCGAATCCGGCCTTGCAATAGGGGCACGTCTTCTGACGGCCCCCAATTGAGCCCTTGGTTGACCCACGACATCAGCCGTCGTGGAGGTCCCGGGCGGAATGAAGGCGGCGGCTTTTGCCTGCTGCCCTTCGGAGCGGTGATATAGAACCACTCCTGCTGCCACAAGCCGAGCTCCTCTTGGAAGGAGCCCTCAGGCCACGGGGCATCGGTCCTCCTGCTTATGGCCGCCCTGCCGCACTCTGCTTGACGCCCCCCGATCATCTTCGGCTCCACATTGAAGGTCTTCAGCCACAGGCCGAAGTGGGGGGTGACGCGAAGGAAGGCTTCGCAGACGATAATGAATGCGGAAATATGGAGGATGGACTCCGGAGCCAAGTCGTGAAAATCCAGCCCGTAGTAGAACATGAGCCCTCTCATGAAGGGGTCCGTCGAGAAGCCTAAGCCCCGACGGAGGTGGGATACGAAGACGACATACTCACCGGGCTCGGGAGTAGGTACGGCCTGCCCTTGAGCGGGCAACCTGTGCGAAATCTCGTAAGACAGGTACTTGGCCTCACGCAACTTTAACACGTCCTCCTCCGTGACGGAGGAGGGCATCCACTGGCCCTGAAGGTCGGAGCTGGACATTGTTGAAGGTCCGAAGCGCTCGAATCTGGGGCTCTGGGTGTTGGAATTTGGAGCAGTGAGAAGATTCGATGGAAGATTGAAGAAAAGAAACGAGCCTTGGTCCTCTTATAAAGAGGGAAAATACCAAGAGCCGTCTCCATGACCGTTCGGGATTCACCTTCGATAGAGGAGGCGTGGCGACGGGCACGGTTGGGTTACCCACGTCCGTATTGTTGAGAATCCCGGAATAAGGGGAACACGATCTCTGCTTCGACAAGACGTGCCAAGGAAACCGCTTCGCTAAACGTGCTGAGGTGGTATAATAAAAAACGATTCAAGTAAAGGCTTGGTAGTGGTGTGACGTCATGCCGCAAAATACGTCAGCAGATTGAGCTTGAGTACATTTTATTCTCTCTACGATGGAATGTGGAATTTATTTTGCAGAGCCGGACACTATCCTGGTGTTCATGATCTTCTCTGGATTATTCAAAGGAGGAACCCGCCTTGCAATGCCGAACATTGTGCACGCCGGACTTATCGTCATTGAAGCCTGGTTCAGGGGCTACTGAGGGAGTCCTGGACTAGGGGGTGTCCGGACAGCCGGACTATCATCGTCTGCCGGACTCCAAGACTACGAAGATACAAGATTGAAGACTTCGTCCCGTGTCCGGATGGGACTTTCCTTGGCGTGGAAGGCAAGCTTGGCGATACGGATATGTAGATCTCCTACCATTGTAACCGACTCTGTGTAACCCTAGCCCTCTACGGTGTCTATATAAACCGGAGGGCTTTAGTCCGTAGGACACAACATACATTACAACAATCATACCATAGGCTAGCTTCTAGGGTTTAGCCTCCTTGATCTCGTGGTAGATCCACTCTTGTACTACCCATATCATCAATATTAATCAAGCAGGACGTAGGGTTTTACCTCCATCAAGAGGGCCCGAACCTGGGTAAAACATCGTGTCCCTTGTCTCCTGTTACCATCTGCCTAGACGCACAGTTCGGGACCCCCTACCCGAGATCCGCCGGTTTTGACACCGACACTTGGCAATACGGATATGTAGATCTCCTACCATTGTAACCGACTCTGTGTAACCCTAGCCCTCTCTGGTGTCTATATAAACCGGAGGGTTTTAGTCCCTAGGATAACAATCACAACAACAATCATACCATAGGCTAGCTTCTAGGGTTTAGCCTCCTTGATCTCGTGGTAGATCCACTCTTGTACTACCCATATCATCAATATCAATCAAGCAGGAGTAGGGTTTTACCTCCATCGAGAGGGCCCGAACCTGGGTAAAAAACATCGTGTCCCTTGTCTCCTGTTACCATCCGCCTAGACGCACAGTTCGGGACCCACTACCCGAGATCCGCCGGTTTTGACACAGACACCTGGTGCTAGCAGTTTCATCAGCAGCCTGATTTTCATCAGTGGTGCTGGCATGTTCTTCAGTCGGCTGGGCAGAAGCTTCAGCCGAGGGAATCTCAATGTGTGATGGATCAGCAACATTGGAAGTGAATTTCTTCGCCAGTTTGACGAATCTAACCTTGGCTCCCATCCATTCAGCCTTATAGGCATCAAATTCATCACTGAGCTTTTTGATGTCAGATTGCATAGCAATGAGTTGCTCAGGCGATGACCTCATAACGTTATCCTTCAGATAGCGCTGCTTCTTGTACTGGGCTTTCTTGGCAGCTCTGGCTTGATCAAATTTCCACTTTTCTTCAGCAATGAACGCCGTCAACATGTGACTTTGTCCAGGTGTGAGGTCTAGCTCTGGCAGAGGAGTATTTGGATCTTTGTGCCAGAGGTCAATGAAATCCAGGATCTTCTTCAGATCCAATAGAAGAGGCACATCACTTCCTTTGGCTCTAGCGGCCCTTTGCAGTCAATCTTGGACGATGTCAGCTAATTCATCATCATCTACCGCATCATCATCAGAAGGCACTTGAAAAGCAAATTGTTTCTTGTGAGGACTTGGTCTAGTGCCTCGTCGTGTAGTGGCCTTGGTCTTTAGCAGAGTTGGGCTCTTTGAAGACAGATGAGGAACTGAAGAACTTGCTGAAGCTCCCGAGGCAATTGAGATGCATGTGGTCCTTTGGCATGTGGCGAGATGCACATGTGCTGAGGACTTTGCCAGAGGAGCTTAGGGTTTTGAAGCCGAAGGAGCTGGTGCAGCTTGAGGAACTGAGGCAGCCTAAGGAATTTGCCTTGATGGCACAGAAGAGCCTGGCTATGAGGGCATTGCTGAGGAACTCGGCCGTGAGGCATTGCTGAGGAAGTTGGATTTCGAGCAGGCTTCTTCGGCATAGCCTTCTTGCTCGTGGTGGTCTCAGCAGTGGCAGCAGCAGAATCTTCATTGAATTTCTTCACTGCTTCTTTGGCCTACTTGGCCAACTTAGCTTGCCGCCTGGCCCATTCGTCAGCATAATCCTCACCACGTTTAAGGCTTGTTGGATCAGCTCTTTGGCCAGGTGCCAATCGAGGTCTTGAGCATGGACGGTGAAGAGCGAATTTCTTAATATATTTAGGAGTAACATATATGTACTACCTCCATTCTCGTGCCCATCTTCTTTCAATCCTCTGTATGCGCACTTTGTGCTCATTCTTGATTTCTTTGCCGTGAGTTGCCTCATGAGGCGTGCAGTACCCTTAGTAAATGTCATCTGGGATCTCAAACGCTGTGTTGACTTCCAATTTCTTCCCTCCTTTCTGAGGTCTTCTACCATCTGCCATTTTCTTCAGCTGAGGAATTTGAACAATAGAGTTCTCTAAAGAAGTATGCAGCTTTTCTTCGAGGAACGCTGCAAATGAATTAAGTTGATGAGAACTAGTGATTCACCAGCTGACATGTGTACCCGTGAATAGAGTATAGGTGCGAAGAATTTGGAGAGGTCATATGCGTTCTCAGATGTTTTTGCAAAACGGAAAAAGAGTGAGGAAATTTGACCAGATGTGTCTTGAAGAATTTCACTAAGCATTCTTTGACTTAGTGTCGGTGTACTAAAGTAGGGGTACCTTAGTATCCCAAACTTGTGCATGGCCGTCGCAGCACCCAGCGGCAAGGCTTGCCGGGCGTCTGCCGAGATCCTCCGTAGCCCATATTGACGCCATTCAAGAACAAAGTGTTTTAACTAAGAAGACAAGACTCCGGCAAGAGTAGCTCGCCGGGAAAGACAAGGCCCCGGCAAGAGGAGCTTGCCGGGAAGGCCGACCAAGGCATTTCAGAGAACTTGCCGCGACGCACCGCGCGTCCTGGCAAGGCCCGACGAGCGACAAGCTCTCGGGTGCGGCAAGACAACGACCGCGGCGAGGCGCTTGCCGCGGCGAAGCCACCACTTTGCGCCCATGCTCCAGCGCATCCGACGACGTGTTGCCACAGGATCGTTCCAGGCACACGTGGCGGGGAGCTGTGCAGCCAAGCGGTGCGAGGTGGCAAGTGGAGATGACGAGAAGGCCATCGTGGAAGGCGGTGGCACCCCTAACGGTCGCTTTTCTGCACTGTTTGGGCGACCAGACGGGCATTAAATGCCCTTGTCCCCTGCCGTCAGAGTTAGGTAGGGGGCACTGTAGATAGCGGTTGTACCAACCCCTCTTTTTACTTTTCTACCCCTGTCTGCGTTGCCACCTGTCGGTGACCCCTTTATCCTATAAAAGGAGGCCCATGCGCAACGTAGGGGGGGTTCGACTCCTTCGAAAACACAGAACGCTCACGCTCTTGAGCAAGAACATAATACCACCACAAAGCAGCAGTAGGAGTTTTATCTCTCCGGAGAGCTCCGAAGCTGGGTAAAATCCCTCGCGTGCTTTGCCTCGATCTGCTCTTCGTGCGCCCTCCGCTCCCTTGCCGGACCGAAAAGGGGCCCTGCCCCATAGGTGCTCGTTTCGCACGACATATTTGGCACGCCAGGTAGGGGGGCGCCGAGGTTGTGCGAACCTGATCCGGTGTTTGTGCGTGCTACATCAACATCTTCATCGACATGCCACCGAAGAAGAAGGCTTCGGAGGTGGCCGCTCCGTCCACGTCTATCCCACCGCCACCAGAGCAAACAGGCGGTGGGGCAGACGCTGGCGAAAGAATAGGCGCCGATGTGGGAGCTCATATTGTCACCAGATCCAAAGACAAGGCCCCGCAAGCTTCGGCGTCTGTACATACACCGCACCCCTCCCAGGAGGTGCAGGATCGACAATGCCATGGTGCTCCTAGCACCGTACTCGGGTTGGAACAAGGCCAAGCTGGTGGATCGCGGGACGCTCAAGGCCAGCATACGCGTCAACATGTTGGCACGAGCGCGGCATGGTCGCCTGGACGAGATGTTGCTCCTTCTAACACTGTTAGAAGTCTGAGCATATCCCGCTCCTCGCGCCATTCGCCACCGCCGCCCAAGACTCCAGAGGAAGCGCTGGCGCGAGCCCAACTGCTTCTAGATTACCCTCCAGCGCCAGACAAGATCGATGATTGGAGGGCCACCATTCAGAGCCTCATCGGCTTCGCCAACGGCGACAAGCCCCGGCAACCGAGCACGTCGAAGCCTCGGCAAGACGCCCAGGCGCAAGCCGACGGCGACAAGACTGCTGGGGGTGCCACCACCGTGCACTCCCTGCCCCGAAGGCCAAGATCGCCGACTCGCCGGGCTAACCTCGACACCGACTCCACCGCGTCGTCGGACCCGCGAGCTGGTCGCGATCAGCGCCAAGTTCTCCAAGAACGACGACAAGAAGACGCTCGTACTCGCATCGAGCGTCGAAGAGAAGCGCGGCGTCAGTCAGACCAGCGCGCTGGGCCCGCTATTGATATGCATGCGCCAGGGGAACCAGGCGACTTGCCGTATGTGGTAGGTTGCCCTGCGTTCACTCGTGAGCTGCGGCAGGTCCAGTGGCCCAGTACCAAGAATTTCAAGCCAGATGTACCCGAGAAGTACGATGGCAGGATACATCCGTCAGAGTTCCTCAGCGTCTACACCATCGCGGTGCAGGCTACCGGGGGACGTGACGAGAAGATCCTCGCCAACTAATTCCCGCTGGTGCTCAAGCACTTGCCGGACAACTCCATCTCTTCATGGGCGGATCTGTGCCATCAGTTTGTCGGCGCCTTCACAGGCGGCCACAAGCCCCATGGCCAGGAGAGCGATCTTCATCTGCTCGCCCAAAAAGAAGGAGAACCCCAGCGCAAGTACATTCAAAGATTCAGCCAAGTGCAGCGCAACATCCCAGACGTCCACCCTGCCGCGGTTATCAGCGCGTTCCATCAGAACGTGCGTAACCGCATGATGAGGGAGGAGATGGCGATGTGCAAAATCAGAGATGTCAGCGAGCTATATGCTCTGGCCGACAAATGTGCACGTGCTGAGGAGGGGAGGAAACTCCCCGGAGAGAACGCAGGAGCAGAAGGATCTGACAGTGAGGATGCCGCCCCGGCAAAGAAGAACCGGAGGCGAAATAACAGAAAGAGGAAAGCTAAGGATGTGCTAGTTGTCGAGCAGTCCGGCAACGGAGCTGGCGCCGAGAAGGCCAAAGCTGGTGACTCCGGCGAGGCTGTGGTGGCCGCCGACAAGCAGGACGGCACCGGCAAGCAGTACTGCAAGATCCACCGCACCAAGGGCCATGATCTCCAGGCTTGCAAGAAGGTTGAGCAGCTTGTTGAGCTACAGAAAGCTGAATACGAGCGCCGCGACAAGGAGAAGTCCCAAGAAGGTGGTGGAGGATCCGGCAAGAAGCGTCCCGCCCGGGGAGGGCGCCGCGGCAAGGCTAAGCAGCGGCAAGGAGATAGACCTCCCCGCGGCCACGACAAGGACGAAGACGAAGAAGAAGATGAAGAGATGGATGAGGATGAGACCGACGAGCAGGAGTTTCAGAAGGCAACAGAGGTTTTGTGTGTCGATGGTGGTGCTTCTCTGTATACTTTGCACCGCCAGCTCAAACAGTGGGTGCGTGAAGTTAATGCAGCAGAACCATCAGTTGAGTCGCGCAAGCCTCTGAAGTGGTCCAGCACGCCCATTATCTTTGATGTTGAGGATCACCCTGATTGCATAACTGCGGTCGGGTGCTTGCCGATGTTGGTTTCGCCAACTATCCGCAACCTCAAGGTCACAAAGATGCTGGTTGACGGCGGGGCCGGCTTGAATCTGATCTCCTCCGCGGTGCTCAAGAAGCTCCAGATCCCCGACAGCGAGCTCGAAGAGACCGGCACTTTTCAAGGAATCAATCCGGGAAGGAGCAAGCCGAAGGGGAAGATCATACTGCCAGTGACATTTGGCAGCGAGCTGAACTTCAGGACAGAGAAGGTCACCTTTGATGTTGCTGATTTCCCATTGCCCTACAATGGGATACTTGGCCGTCCAGTGCTCGCCAAGTTCATGGCAGCCTCTCACTACGCCTACAATGTGCTCAAGATGCCCGGTCCGATAAGTGTCATTTCTGTCCCCGGCGACAAGAAAGATGCCCTTATCTGTACCGACAAGATCTACCGGGAAGCAGCAGCCGCAGCAGGTCGCAAGACACTTGCCGCTGAAGCTCCCGGGGGGAAGAAGAAGACCAAGTCCGGCAAGAGCAGCTCTGATGCCCACTCCGGCAAGCACACCTCTTCGGAGTGCTGCGCTACCGTCGAGGACGCACCATCGAGCTCCACCGGCAAGTGCAAGAAGGCAAAGACAGCTTCACCAGAGACCAAGAAAGTGGCCGCCAAGGAGGACGGCACTGGTGGTACCTTCACCATCAGTGCCACGCTTGACCCTAAATAGGAAAGCGCGCTCGTTGCTTTCCTGCGGGCGAATGTTGATGTGTTTGCATGGCAACCATCTGACATCCCCGGTGTTCCCAGGAAAGTAATTGAGCACCACCTTGCCATCTGTCCCCACGCACGGCCCGTCAAGCAGAAAGTTAGGAAGCAAGCAGTGGAGCGCCAAGAATTCATTGCTGAAGAAATCAAGAAGTTGAAGCAGCAGGCTTGGTCAGAGGAGTGCTCCATCCAACGTGGCTGGCCAATCCTGTAGTCGTGCGCAAAGCGAATGGGAAATGGAGGCTTTGTATTGACTTCACTGATGTTAATAAAGCTTGCCCCAAGGATCCATTTCCCTTGCCGCACATTGAGCAGATTGTCGACTCCACGGCCGGATGTGATTTGCTTTCATTTCTTGATGCATACTCAGGATATCATCAGATCTTCATGGCTGAAGAGGATGAAGAGAAGACCACATTCATTACTCCATGTGGCACGTACTGCTTTGTACGGATGCCTTTCGGACTAAAGAATGCTGGTTCAACATTTGCAAGGGTAGTCAGTCATGCTTTTGAGCCACAGTTGCATAGAAATGTAGAAGCTTACATGGATGATATAGTGGTCAAGAGCAAGGACAAAGAAACTTTGATCCAAAATTTGGACGAAACCTTCGCAAATCTGCATAAGATCAATCTCAAGTTGAACCCCGAGAAGTGCGTGTTTGGAGTTCCTTCCGGCAAGCTTCTCGGGTTCTTTGTATCCCAAAGGGGGATTGAAGCCAATCCCGACAAGATCAAGGCCATCGAGCAGATCGAAGCACCGAAGCGCGTCAAGGATGTGTGAAGGCTTGCCGGCTGCATTGCTGCTCTCAGCAGGTTCATCTCCAAGTCTGCTGAGCGCGCCCTGCCATTTTTCAAAATTTTGAAAAAGGCAGGTCCAATGAAATGGACTCCAGAAGCGGAGGCTGCGCTGCAGGACTTGAAGAGATACCTGTCCTCCACTCCAATACTTGTCACACGAAGTTGCTGCTATATCTAGCGGCAACCAATCAAGTGGTTAGTGCTGCGTTAGTAGCGGAAAGAGAGGTAGATGATGAGCCAGCAACCACGGCAAGTGAGTCCGGCGACAAGCAGGGGGCTTCCCCGACAAGCTCTGGTCCCGACAAGGATGGATCTGTGCAGCCACAGGAAGAGAGACAAAAGAAGATGGTGCAGCGCCCAGTTTATTTTGTCAGTTCCCTTCTCCAGGGGGCTAGGTCAAGGTACTCTGGAGTGCAGAAGTTGCTTTTCGGCCTTCTCATGGCCTCGAGGAAGCTGCGCCATTACTTTCAAGCACATGAGATCACAGTTGTCACTCGCTTTCCGTTGAAGAGGATACTGCAGAATCCAGAAGCAACAGGCAGGATTGTCGAGTGGGCACTGGAATTGTCAAGCTTTGGCCTCAAGTTTGAGAGTACCTCAACTATCCAGAGCCGAGCATTGGCAGAATTCATAGCAGAATGGACACCAACACCTGATGAAGAAACTCCGGAGACGAGCATCCCCGTCAAGGAAGCAAGCAAAGAATGGATCATGTACTTTGATGGTGCCTTCTCGCTGCAAGGCGCCGGTGCGGGCGTACTACTTGTCGCACCCACCGGAGAGCACCTCAAGTACGTGGTCCAGATGCACTTTCCCAAGGAGCAAGCGACAAACAATACTGCAGAGTATGAAGGCTTGCTTGCCGGACTCAGGATCGCTGCGGACCTTGGAATCAAGAAGCTCATTGTCAGGGGTGACTCGCAGCTTGTCGTCCGCCAAGTGAACAAAGATTATCAGAGTCCGTTGATGGAGGCCTACATTGATGAAGTGAGGAAGTTGGAAGAGCATTTTGACGGCCTGCAAATGGAACATGTCCCAAGAGCCCAGAACGATGTTGCCGATGGCCTGTCGAAATGTGCCGCACTCAAGTTGCCTGTGGAACCAGGGATCTTTGTGCTCAAGCTGACTCAACCATCTGTAACACCATCAACTGGACAGAGCAAGAAGAGGAAGTTGATTTCTGGTGACTACTTTCCGGCTGAGCTCCCGAAGCCACCGTCAAGAAGGTCCCCAAGATCAACACAAAGAGTGCTGAGGAGCAGTCTGCTCCGACAAGCCCTAGGGTTTGTTTCGTTGAAGCAGACGCTCTCGACAAGTTTTGCTCCGGCAAGCTTACCGGGGAACATCAAGCTTCGGCTGAATCGCAGATTCTTGCCGTGGAAGCAGATGTTCCAGCAGCAGCATTTGTGCCTTTAGTCCTTGTCGTGGAGCCACAGGCTCTGGCATGGGCGCAGCAGATTGTCCGTTTCCTTCAAACAGGAGAACTTCCCGAAGAGCAAGAAGAAGCCGAGAGAGTAGCCCGGCAATCAAGTATGTACCAGTTTGTCGATGACATACTATACAGAAGAAGATTCAACGGAGTGAAATTGAAGTGCATTTCCCGGGAAGAAGGACAGGAGCTGTTGGCGGAGATACATGGAGGCATATGTGCTCACCACATTGGCGCAAGAGCACTTGCCGGCAAAGTCTTCGGGCAAGGTTTCTTTTGGCCGACAGCCATCCAGGATGCAACTGCACAAGTAACCAAGTGTGAAGCGTGCCAGTTCCACTCCAAGCAGATACATCAACCAGCTCAAGCTCTCCAAACGATCCCTTTATCCTGGCCATTCTCCGTCTGGGGGCTCGACATCCTCGGCCCCTTTCCCCGAGCTGTTGGGGGATTTGAGTAATTGTATGTTGCAATCGACAAGTTCACAAAGTGGCCGGAAGTGGAAGCAGTGAGGAAGGTGATGGCACAGTCAGCAGTCAAGTTCTTCAGGTCGATTGTCTGCCGTTTCGGAGTCCCTAATAGGATCATCACCGACAATGGCACACAATTCACGAGCCGCACCTTCATGCAATACGTCCAAGATCTTGGCGCCAAGATCTGCTTCGCTTCTGTTGCTCACCCGAGAAGCAACGGTCAAGCGGAGAGGGCAAACGCTGAAGTGCTGCACGGACTCAAGACCAGAACTTTCGAGAGGCTGCACAAGTGCGAAAGAAATTGGATCGAGGAGCTGCCGGTGGTTCTTTGGTCGATCAGGACGACGCCAAATCGAGCCACTGGCCAGACACCTTTTGCTCTAGTCTATGGAGTAGAAGCAGTTCTCCCCACGGAACTCGTAGACGGATCGCCTCGAGTGCTCGCTTATGATGAGCTTGAGCAAGAGCAGCTGCGGCAAGATGACACGCTGCTCCTTGAGGAAGATCGTCTTCAGGCTGCTGTACGAGCTGCTCGATACCAGCAAGCTTTGCGTCGCTACCATAGCCGCAAAGTTAATGCCAGAAGTTTCGAGGAAGGCGACCTTGTTCTTCGGCGCATTCAATCCGCCAAGAATTCCAACAAGTTGACGCCAAAGTGGGAAGGCCCTTATCGGGTGAAACGAGTCACTAGGCCTGGCACTGTCCGCCTTGATACCGAAGATAGCTTTCCGGTGAGAAACTCCTGGAACATTGAGCATCTTCGTAAATTTTACCCATAAGGCGCGGTTGCCGGAACCCGTTCCGGCAACCACCTTTTGTACAAGCCTTGCCGCTGTTGCATGTAACCCTTTGTACAAAGCCGGGCGCAGATCCCGTGCATAAATAAAGTTCATGTGCTTCGCACATCTTGTCAAATTTCATGCATACTTTCTTTTTTGCATACTTTATTTGACACTTTGTGCAGCATTTGCCCCGGTAAGCAATAACGAGCCATAAGGCTCCATATCGTTATTTTCTCTTCTTTCTTTTTTCTCAAAGAGAAGGTTCCTTCACCCACAAGTTCACCGGGGGGGAGGAGAAGATAAGAAGATAATGGTGTGGACTAGGCGTCATGCAAAGAAGTATAGCCTTGCCGGGACGCAGACGACAAAAAGAAAAAGCTAAGTCGCCAAAGTCTGAGCATGATCAATTTTTAAAATTTTAAGTTATCTTCCTTGAACGACCGTGTTTTGTAAGGAAAACCTGTGCGCGGAGGAACCTCCTCGTAGCTAGTTGCGCCCTTGCTTTGTTTCGAGTCCGCTCAACAACTTAAGTGCGCCGCGGCTAGTTACGACAAGGTTTCTTGCCGGAAACGGCACCGCCAGCAGGCTGTTGATGTTCCGCACTCAACGCTCGCGGCAAGGGTGCCGGCACCAGCAAGTTCCCTAAAAGCGTAGGGTAAAAACATACAAAGGATGGAATCAAGTAAAGGAAATAACATAGCAAATACTGCCCAAGATAAAGTTATATTACAAAGGAAACTTGTCGTGGCACTGACTAAATTGTTCTCATAACTTAAATAACAGCGACAAGGAAGGGAGAAGAAGGGTGGCCTAATCCACGCGCTCGCCGTCGATCCTACTAACTTCATTCACCTTGTCCACAATGGGTGCGACATTGGCCTTGAGTTCTTCAAGATCAGCACCCGCCGGCAGCTTCTTGAGGACGTGGGTGAGGTTGAGGCCCGGATTGCGGAAGAGTACCTTCACCAACACCTTCTCCAAGACCTTGGCACAGATTTCACGCGACTTGTCAGCCAGCTGCTTCGGGATCCTTTCCCGGAGTTGCTGGAGAGCCGTCGCCACACCCTTGAAGAAAAGAGTAAGCTTGGCGCTGGACTGGAGGTTCTCGTCGGAGGAGTACCCGAAGCCTGCCATGTCCAGTTGCGCCAGCTCCTTGTTGATGACTGCAGCGATGTTGACGAGGCCCTCCGTCCAGAGCTCCACCGTAGCCCTAAAGGTGTTTTGAGTCTCGGCGGCCCTCGTTAGCAGCTCCTCGTTGGCCCTGATCTCTTTCTTCAAATCCTCCTCTCGCTTCTTGGCGCCGCCCAGCGTCTCCGTCAGCGTGGCCAGCTTCAGCTCCAGATCAGCATTTGAGTCCTTGGCGGCGCTCAGTTCCTTGCCCTTGTCGGCAAGTTGGACTTGCAGATCACCATGAGCGAGAGCATCCTTCTCGCGTTCGCGCTGGAGCGCGGCAAGCTCCTCATCCTTCCCTTTCAGATCAGCCTCCAGCTGCGTCATCTTCACCTCTAATTCCTTCTTGGCGGCCTCGACAGCTGCGGCAGCGTCCTTCGCTTCCTTGAGTGCCCCGCCAAGTGATTGCTCGCGTGCGGCGAGCTCCTCCTCGTAGCTGTCCAGATTGACTTTCCGCTGTGTCAGTTCACCTTCCCGGGTGGACAGCTCTTCAGCGGCAAGCCTCTGCTGCTCCTCGGCTTCAGCCTTTTCAAGAATAAACACCTTCTTCGCCTCGACAAGCTGCACCCTCTCCTCAGCAATAGACTGGAGGGCCTCTTGGTTGCGGCTCTGGAGCTCCTCCACATGCTTCTCTATGTCAACTCACGCCTGCGCGACAAGCGCTTCCCGGGACTCCAGTTTTGCTTGCCGGGCGCGGTAGAGCAACATCAACTTCCGGAGCAGCTGCTCCTCTTCAGACTCGCCGCTGCTGCTGCTTGGCACGTCAACCACCGCCAGCCCAGCGGAGGCGAGTACTTCTCCGTCAAAAGTCTCTCCCTCGACTGGCGCCCTGGAGCTTGACGCCCAGGGGAGCCTGATGAAGATACCTTCGCCGGCCTTCAAGTAGGCGCCGGGCTGGGGCTCTTCGGGGCCTGGCGCTGCGTCAGCGGCGGAGGGGTTGGCAGTCGGTGTAGTGTCTTGTGCTCCTGCGGCCGCCGGGTCGTCAGTGCGACCGCCGGACCCCTCGCCAGCTCCTGTGCCAGCAACCTTGGCGGCCTCTTCGCCGGCAGGATCGTCAGCGCCGGCCTCTTCCTCGGCGGCGACATCCTCAGTATTGCCGCGTGCGTCCTCCTCGCCGGTGGCCTCAGTCTCCATCGGATCTGTGGAAGGGGGATCTGAAGTCAGGAAGAGGAAGGAAAAGTCAAGAAAATATCCAAAAAAAAAGAAGACCAGGAAGAGAAGAACCCAAGGGAAAATTTCCGACAAGGAGGGTTACCTGTGCTGGACTCTGTGGTCATGGGTTCCACCACCGAAGGTTCGCTAGTCCCGTCCCTTGCTGGGGAACTACCCCTTGCCGGAGACCCCTCCCTTGTCGGAGAACCACCCCTTGGCGGCGTAGTTGAAGCAGATTGCACCTCAGGAGCGGTTTCTGGTTGTTCCTGATGGGCCCGTTCTGCTCCTACACAAGCAAGTCAACAACCAAGATATCAGCAAGGAAAGAGCACCCATGCGCGCCCCACAGCAGGAAATGAACAAATACTTACGCTGGGGGCTGCTTCGAGGAGAGGGTGCCAGGTCCGTCAAGGTGGTCTCGGACGTGTCCTCTGCCATCACAACAGGATCGTCCTCGATGACAACCACGGGGACCTTGGCCCTCTTTGCCGCTCTCTCGGCCAGAGTCCTGAAATGGAACGAGGTTCAGAGGGAAGCAGATCAGATACAAGACAAGGAACAGCAAAAAATCGAAGAAATATAAGTACAACAAGAAGAAAGCCTTACTCCTCCTCTTCTTCCTCCTCGTCGGAGCTCAGCGCAAAGAGGTCGAAATCCGGCTCTCTTTCAGTGCGACGAGGCGGAGGAGTAGGCTCCCTTGGACGCTTGGTGGGAGCTGCGGCAGGATCAGGAGTAGCGGCTCGAGAAGATCCCGCTCCAGTTGCCGGCGCGGCGTGAGACGCTCCCGCAGCAACGGTGCTTGTCGTGGTAGAGCGTGTCCCACGGCGCTGCGGCTGTTGGCCTGCCTGCCGCCCTGATGTGTCTCCAGTCCTGCGGAGGCGCCTTCTTGGTTGAGCTGGGGGCTGCACTGAGGGCCCCGTCTGCGGCAAGTTGCTCGAAGATGGCTGGCCACTTGCGCCCCCGGCAAGCTCACTCGTTTCGGCTTCGGGCTCCCCCTCGCGAACGACTTCCCCGCCAAGGTCCTCCCGGTTGGCAAGGCTTGCCGCTTCGGCCGCCTCTGCCTCCTCCAGCGTAAAACCAAACTCGCCCGCGGCGGCAGCTGCCGCCGCCTCTTCCGCCCTAGTGGCGATGTACCGCATCTCGTCGTCAGTGGTGTCGCGGGTGAGGAGCTTCTGATCGTCGGCACGGACCGCCACCTCGACCAAGTTGTCGAAGAAATCCTGCACGATGTCGTCGGCAGGCTCCTGCCACGTTGGGATAATCCCATGCGAGTCGCACTCCAACATCATTGCCCGGATGCGATCGAGCTGGGAGTTATTGCACAACGGCACAACGCCCTGCGGCAGCCTGAACCACTCCGGGTGGTTGGAGTCGTGCTTGAACAACTCCTTAAGCATCCCATCCAACTCCAAGACTGTGAAATTAAAATTGAGGCCTGGACGCAGCCTGATGATATCTGCCGAGCCCCCGAACAGCCAGGCGGGCCTCCCCCTCTCCTGCAGAGGGGCGATGCAGCGGTGAAGGAAGTCTGCGCCAACGGCCCCTACAGTAGCCCGGCAAGCCTGAGCCGTAGGATCCGCGTGGTGGCGATCTTCAATCTGGCGTCATCCGCCGCCAGGGCGCTCCAGTCGCCGCCGCGCACTACTCGGGCTTGACGCAGGCTGGTGAATGGCTGCGGATCCGCGTCAACAATCCAGCACCACTCTGCCCTCCACTCATCCCACTTGCTGCGGAGCTCGCCCTCCAGATAAACCTCCTTCATGACGACCCTCGAGATCCAGGCGATCCCGCCAGCTAAGGGCTCTCCCTTCTCGGCCCGGGGCATGAAGTAGTGGCGAAAGAGGGCGACATTTGGGTGGATCCCAACGAAGTTCTCGCAGAGGTGTGCGAAACCGCCATTGTCAGAATGGCGTTGGGGGTGAAGTCAAGAAGATGAAACCCGTAGGTGTTCGTGATATCATAGAAGAAATCGGAAAAAGGTGGGCAAAGCCCGCAATAGAAGAACAGGGGGAAGAAATAGTATCCTCTTGGACACTTTTTCGAAGTAGAAGCTTCGGCGGAGAGTACCTGCGTGCGCGGATGCGCCCGCGTCTCCGTCGACCAGAAGAGATAGAACTCCTCCCGCAGCGCCTTCTTGGTGAGCTCGGGGGGGTGGGGGTGGGGGGGGGGGGGGGGAAGTGCTCGCTCCTTGCGCAGCGCCTCAAGCCGCAGCGCCTCGGCCGACTTCGTACTCTTTCCGGTCTTCGGAGCCATGGCGGAAGCGGTGGAGGAGGTTGGCGGCGACGGCGGCGATGAGGGTGGAGCGCTGCTCTCTTTCGGCTTGGGAAGCGGAGGGAAGCGGCGGAGCTTTCTGAGGAAGGAACCGCAAGTGGCGAAGGTGGGTGAACGGCCCCTGTTTCCTCTGCTTATAAAGAGGAGAGGCGAACATTACGCCTTTCTTGATTAAAGAATTGCCCACGATCTCTCCCATGATGCCGTGTTTGACGCGTGCCGTTACGGGAGGGCGCAGTGGATACGGAGTTAGATTTGGTATGGACCCAGGCCGCGCGTGCCCGTGCCCTGTTTTGGGCCTGGCCCAACAGCGCTCGGCACCGTGTATGGCCCAGGCCCGGGGGCTCCTGTCGGTGTACTAAAGTAGGGGTACCTTAGTATCCCAAACTTGTGCACGGGCAGTCGCTGCACCCAGCGGCAAGGCTTGCCGGGCGTCCGCCGAGATCCTCCGTAGCCCATATTGACGCCATTCAAGAACAATGTGTTTTAACTAAGAAGACAAGACTCCGGCAAGAGTAGCTCGCCGGGAAGGACAAGGCCCCAGCAAGAGGAGCTTGCCGGGAAGGCCGACCAAGGCATTTCAGAGAACTTGCCGCGACGCGCCGCGCGTCCTGGCAAGGCCTGACGAGCGACAAGCTCTCGGGTGCGGCAAGACAACGACCGCGGCGAGGCGCTTGCCGCGGCGAAGCCACCACTTTGCGCCCACGCTCCAGCGCATCCGACGACGTGTCGCCACAGGATCGTTCCAGGCACACGTGGAGGGGAGCTGTGCAGCCAAGCGGTGCGAGGTGGCAAGTGGAGATGACGAGAAGGCCATCGTGGCAGGCGGTGTCGCCCCTAACGGTCGCTTCTCTGCACTGTTTGGTCGACCAAACGGGCATTAAATGCCCTTGTCCCCTGCCGTCAAAGTTAGGTAGGGGGCACTGTAGATAGCGGTTGTACCAACCCCTCTTTTTACTTTTCTACCCCTGTCCGCGTTGCCACCTGTCGGTGACCCCTTTAGCCTATAAAAGGAGGCCCATGCGCAATGTAGGGGGGATTCGACTCCTTCGAAAACACAGAACGCTCACGCTCTTGAGCAAGAACATAATACCACCACAAAGCAGCAGTAGGAGTTTTATCTCTCCGGAGAGCTCCGAAGCTGGGTAAAATCCCTCGCGTGCTTCGCCTCGATCTGCTCTTCGTGCGCCCTCCGCTCCCTTGCCGGACCGAAAAGGGGCCCTGCCCCATAGGTGCTCGTTTCCCACGACACTTAGGTTCCAGAGTTGTGCGGATTGCGAGATTCACACAATTGAGGAATCATGAAGAAAAAGTCACTTAGAGAAACAAATCAAGAGCAGAAGATTTGTGCTAGGTGTTTAGAGTGTGGAAGTTGAAGAATAAACACCTTTGAAGATTTGATGAAAATCATCAGTAGTAATAAAGGTAGTAAAAGTAACTTTTAATTACCCTTGATGAAGAACACGACGAACTAGAAGTGTAGATTGAGAAGTTCGCCTACCCAGATCTTCCACGCCCTAACTTGGCGGCGGAAGACAGCTATGGCGGCGGCGGAGAGAAGATGTCCGCGGCCGGCGCGAGTACGATGGTGACGAGGTCGAGGCAGTGAAGCTCTTCCTCGCCGACAACAATGAAGGTAGCGGCGGCGTTAGGGCTTGAGAGCTCGAGCGAGGGAGTGAGGTCGAGCGGAATAAAAATGAAGTGAGGAGGGGAGGGGGTATTTATAGCTAAGGTGAAAAACTGTTTGTCCGAGGAAATTGGACGAACATGCCCCTGACCCTTCTCATTCGCGTGACATGTGTCACCCACGTACTAAGAGGTGGCGATCGTGTACGATCGTGGGTGAATAGATAAGTATTATCGTGGGATGTGTAACGGTTTGAGCGGCAAAAGCCGAAATTTCAGATAAGAATATTTTCAAGTTTCCTTCGCAATTTCTTCAGCTGACAAGGACACAGTGAAGATTTTGAACGAGTTTCAGATAGAACGCACATGAAGAATTTGTGAATATACTGGGTTGAGTTTAGCATAGAGGGGGAAGGGTCCGATCACATTCACTTAGCAGAAAAGTCAACTTGAAGAATATTCAATAAGTGAATGCTGTAGAGGACATAAAAACTCAAGTATATATATAGTCAATGAAGAACAATGAAAGAAAGAGTGAAGACTATGCAAATTTGAAGAATTTGAAAAACTGAGGAATTTGAAAGAAGAAGAAAAACTCAAATTGAAGATTTTCAACTTTGGTTGGTGGCGTAACCCACCGTATAAGAATGATGATTTCAGACACCGCGTACAATTGTCACAGGGTTCTGAGAATCAATTTCTTTATTAATTTCTTCACACTTAGAGGGTTAGTCTTCATTGATTGAAGAAAAACGTTACTTCGTGTGTTGCACATCTAAGTCATCAAGTCAACCGAAGTGTTAGGATGTGTTTCCTTTTCAAAGAACATTCGAAGATTCTAGGATATTTAGGTCACACTGCAACTTGCTAAATCTCTTCTCATCCAAGGGCTTTGTGAAGATATCGGCTAGTTGGTCTTCAGTATTTGCGTAGTCGATGGATTTGTCGCCCTTCAACACATGGTCACGAAGAAAATGATGACGAATCTGGATGTGCTTTGTCTTCGAGTGTTGAACTGGGTTGTGAGCAATCTTGATAGCACTCTCATTGTCGCAGTAGAGTGGCACATTCTTCACATTGATGCCATAGTCCTTGAGGGTTTGCTTCATCCATAGCAATTGACCACAGCAAGATCCAGCAGCAATGTATTTAGCTTCAGCAGTAGAGAGGGATATGCAGTTCTGTTTCTTCGAGGACCAACATACCAAGGATCGTCCGAGGAAATGACATGTGCCTGACATTGACTTGTGGTCCACTCGATCACCAGCATAGTCAGAGTCTGAATATCCAATGAGATCAAAGGAAGAGCCCTTGGGATACCATAATCCAAGTGTCAGTGTGTGAGCTAGATATCGAAGAATATGCTTCACAGCCTTATGGTGTGATTCCTTTGGTGTAGCTTGAAATCGGGCACACATGCAAACACTAAGCATAATATCCAGCCTAGATGCACATAGGTACAATAAAGAGCCAATCATGGAGCGGTATACCTTTTGATCGAAGTCTTTACCATTTCTATCAGTGCATAAATGGCCATTAGTGGGCATAGGAATTTTGACGCCTTTGCAATCTTGCATGCCGAATTTCCTCAACACATCCTTGAGGTATTTCTCCTGAGATGTGAATATGCCATTGTATTGTTGACGAATTTGAAGACCTAAGAAGAGTTTCAATTCTCCCATCGTAGACATTTGATATTCTTCACTCATCATATAGGCAAATTCATCACTGTATCGTTGGTTAGTACAGCCAAAGATAATATCATCAACATATATTTGGCACACAAATAATTCATCATCATATGTTTTGGTGAAAAGAGTTGGGTCAAGTGAACCGGGTTTGAAGCCTTTCTTCATGAGGAAATCCTTTAGTGTGTAATACCACGCCCGAGGTTCTTGCTTGAGGCCATAGAGGGCCTTGTTGAGTCTGTAGACATGATCTAGAAATTTTGGATCCTCAAAACCTGGTGGTTGAGTAACATATACTTCTTCCTCAAGCTTACCTTTGAGGAATGCACTTTTCACATACATTTGATGTAAGATGATATTATGATGGTTAGCATGAGCAAGCAATATGTGAATAACCTCCAATCTAGCAACAGGTGCAAAATTTTCATTGAAATCAATTCCTTCAACCTGTGTGTAGCGTTGAGCTACAAGACGAGCCTTATTCCTCATCACAAGGCCATTTTCATCTTGTTTGTCGCGGTAGATCGATTTGGTACCGATGATGTTGTGCTTGCATGGGTCTAGTCGCTTGACAAGCTCCCACACATTGTTGAGCTCAAATTGATGCAATTCATCTTGCATGGCTTGAATCCACTCAGATTCCATGAATGCATCATCAACTTTAGTGGGCTCTGTGCGACAGAGACAAAAGCAAAATGCCCACAAAAGTTAGATAAATGTGAAGCTCTTGAGCGCGTGAGGGGACCTGGTGTGTTGGTGTCATCGATGATCTTCTCGATCTGCACTTCGTTTGCAACGCAAGGATGTGCGGGTTGACGACTTTGCTTAGGCCCAGCAGTTTCTTCCGGACCAGTTTCTTCAGCAGCACCAGCGTGATTTTATTCATGAACCGGAATGACTTCTTCAGAAGATTCTTCGGTAGGGATGATATCCTCAGTAGCTTTGAACTTGATGGATTCCTCAGGTGACATTTCATCTAGCACAGGAGGTAGGTGCTCTCTTTGCGAGCCATTAGTTTCATCGAACCGCACATCTACAGTTTCAACAATCTTGTGATGATTGATTGTAGCGACTAGACCTCAAACAGTCTGACTATGCATCAGTGTCATCCCTGGATCGGTAATGCTGACATGCACAGTACTTGAGGATTTATAACAGAGTAGCAATCACACACTTATTACATCGAATGTCTCAAAAGAGAACTTATTACAATAATATGGCTTATGGCCATCTAAAATCGATAACAGCGGAAGGCTTGGAAGATAAAGTGAGTCCATCAACTCCAACGGCATCACCGAGTGAAAGACAACGACCTATGGCACCTTAGTCGTCGTCTGGAAAGTCTGCAACATGAACGTTGTAGTCCGAAACGGGTCAGCACATGGAATATGCTGGCAATGTAACACAAGAGAGTAATGAACAGAATAAATACTATCACTACAGGCATGTATGGCTGGTGGAAAGCTCTATGGTTATAGTTTTTGCATAAAGCCAATTTTTTCCTACAATAAAGGAATAAATTTTATTTAACTATCATGGTGGTTGTTAAACATTGAGAAGGTTCCTCCAACTCAATCCCAATTAAACATCATCATTAAACCCAATCAAATTAATTTAGAGTGATGAGATCAATATGATAATCCAAGAACTAGATACTCAAGACGTCCATAACCGGGGACACGACTAACCATGATTAGTTTATACAGTCTGCAGAGGTTTGTGCACTTTTCCCCACAAGACTCGAATACATCCATGGTCGGAGAATCGAGACACAATCTTTCTGAAACAATAGCTCCTTACTCTGGGTGGACAGTTACACCTACTTTCCCCTACATCTGCTAGCCCACCACTGAAAGACGCCTTGCAACTTACTCAACTATGCTAGAGCCCATAATAGCTTGTGGCTGCACACGGAAGTTTCTAGCATGAATAATCTCCATTGAGCCTGGGTGGCGGACCGTAAGATGATCACACAGGTACTCCGGGATATCCTAGGACAATACTGGATTCTCTAGGTGCCATGACAACCACTTGGTACTCCAGGGTGCGTTCAAGCAATCCACCCAGATGTGTATTAAAGTAGCCATCTTAAGTTAACCATTAAGTAACAACACTCACATCGTTCATGAATCACTCGAACCAAACCACGTCTACAAGCATAGCATAGCAATATAAGCAACAAAGAAGTAACTCCCAAAAGTTTGATAAGTAAACAGGACAATAGGTTCTACCTCATCATCTACTTCCCAAAACCCACATGTTAAAATCAGATCCTAATCATGCAATTGTTTGAGGATTGATCTAATGCAATAAAACTGGGTAGTAAAGAGGTATGACCAAAGTGTTACTTGTCTTGCTGTTGATCCGTGAAACCTAGAGACTCGTAGTAGCACGCTTCACACTCCGGGTACTCTATTGCAAACAAACAAGCATACAATAAGCACTCAACTAGAAGCACGGGTAAAACTCAAATAAGAGATCTAAACAGAAAGTTCAACTTAAGAACTCCGGTTTGCAAAAAGAATCAAATCAAACGAAGCAACGAAACTCAAACTTCAAAAGAAACAAGATTCGTTTACTAATCTGGACTTAAGTCATATTTTACAGTAACAAAATCTTGTTCAAGATGGTTAAACAGAAAGAGGGCCTCGAGATGAAGTTCTAGGCGCTTGAATCGCCTGATTCCGATAAATGAGCGAGAAGATAAACTAAAACGAAAATCAGGGGAGAAATCGCGATCGAAAATAATCGCGGAAAAACCCTGAAAAAAGAAAAACTGATGAACAGACTAACGAACGAACGTTCGCTGTCTACGGCTAACGGGTGAACTCCGTTCGTTAAAACGAACATACAGACGAACGTCCGCTAATTAGATAAACCAAGAAAACCGAACCGATCTAATCTAAAAAAATAAACCAAGGTTTCTAAAAAAACCCGAGCGGTTTAAAAAACACAAATCGGCGGCGGCGGCTACCTCCGGTGAGGCTCCGGCGAGGCGGGGGCTGCTCCGGCGGGGTCTGCTGCGGCGTCGGAGCTCCGGGGCGGCGGCGAGGCAGCAGTGGGGCGACGGCGAGGCGCGGCGGCGGGGCACAGCAGCGCGGCAGCGGCTTGCGGGCGGCGGCGCGGCACTGGGGCGGCCGCGGTGGCGTCGGGTGGCGGGGTGGTGGCGAGAGGCGGCGGGCGGGGTATTTAAGGAGGGGAGGGGGGCTCCGGCGGCTTGAGGGAGGGTTCGAGGAGGAGGAGGAGTCCCCCTCAGACTCGGCGGCGGCGGTGTGCTCCGGCCGGACTACGGTTGGAGTCGGTCGGGCGAGGCGGGGCGCTGGCGAGGCCGGCCCGGCTCGGCTGGGCCGCTGGCCCAGTCGGGCGCGCGAACAATTTTGTTTTAAAAAAATTCGCCGAAAACAAATCCTAGAAAATTAAATAAAAATCTCAAACTGCCAAAACAAATTTTCACCGTCTAAACAAAATATTTAGAACGAGATGAACATTTTCTTGGCCTAAAAATGCAATTTTGAAAACATGCAATTTTTCTAATTCAATAGAATAGAAACAAAACTCCAAAGAAATTTCTTATTCGATTCTAATATTAAATCTCCAATATTTCTTTATTTTTGGGAAGTCATTTATCCCCTCTCTTTTATTTTCATAAAAGAAATATTCGAAGAGAAAATAATTAAAATCAAACGATCCTCTTTTCAAAATTTGAGAAAACACAAATATGAAAATAACGAAATCCCCAACTCTCTCTGTGGGTCCTTGAGTTGCATAGAATTTCTAGGATCAAGCCAAAATGCAATAAAATATGATATGCAATGATGATCTAATGTATAACATTCCAAATTGAAAATTTGGGATGTTACATTAATGTTGAAGACTCTGTAGGTGTGCGAGTCCTTTCCGTAACCAAGCATAAAACCCTCATGTGCTTTCGGTGCAAATTTAGAGTGATGGTGAGGATCTCTAATCCAGCATTTAGCACCGAAGACTTTGAATTAACTTACATTGGGTTTCTTGTCAGTGAGGATTTCATATGAGGTCTTTTTGAAGAATTTGTGAAGATATACCTTGTTGATGATGTGGCACGCAGTATCAATTGCTTCAAGCCAAAAACACTAAGGTGTCTTGTATTCATCAAGCATGGTGCGAGCCATCTCAACAAGAGTTCTGTTCTTGCACTCCACAACGCCATTCTGCTAAGGAGTATATGGAGCAGATAACTCCTGAGTAATGCCAAGCATATCAAGATATTCATCGAGGCTAGTATTCTTGAACTCTGTTCCATTATCACTCCTGATGTGCTTGATATTCACACCGAAGTTAGTAGGAGCCCTTGAGGAAAATCATCTAAAGACTTCCTGCACTTCATTTTTGTAATTGATGATATGCACCCATGTGTAACGAGAATAGTCATCAACTATAACAATGCCATATAATGATGCAGAACTAGAGAACATGGCATAATGAGTAGGGCCAAAGAGATCCATATGAAGTAATTCAAAGGGACGAGAAGTGGTCATGATAGTCTTTGAGGGATGCTTGGCTCTAGTGATCTTTCCAGCCTCACAAGCCCCACAAAGATGATCTTTGAGGAATTTGACACCCTCGATGCCAATGACATGCTTCTTCTTCGCGAGTGTATGCAAGTTCCTCATCCCAGCATGACCAAGTCGTCGATGCCATAGCCAGCATTCTGAAGTTTTTGCAAGTAGACATGTGGCAGGCTGTGGTCCTGCAGAGAAATCAACAATATACAAGTCTCCTTTCCTAAAGCCTTCAAAGACTTTGGAGTTGTCAGATTCCATTAGCACAATGCAACGATATTTGCCAAAGACAACAACCATATCAAGATCACAAAGCATTGAGACAGACATGAGGTTGAATCCTAAGGACTCAACAAGCATGACTTCGTCCATGTGTCTATCATTTGAGATTGCAACCTTACCTAGACCCAATACCTTGCTTTTGCCTTTGTCAGCGTAGGTGATATGCTTTAGATGAGATGGTGAAAAATCAGTGTCCATCAACAAGTTCCTGTCACCAGTCATGTCATTTGTACATCCACTGTCGAGGACCCTCTCAGTAGCTTTGGGTTGTTCATCTTGCAGATGAATTAGTTCAACTTACGATCCATATACTTCATCAGTGAAGAATATGATGTCAATTTCATCAACAATAACAAATATAGCAGTATGAGGACGTGAGAAATGGATGACTCATTTCTTCATGATTAGCTTGCGTCCTTTCAAGCACATTCAGGTCTCCAGCAATTTCTTAAGACGATCAAGTTCGTCTGGAGACCTGACCCTGCATAAGAGATTAGTTCTTTTTCTTCACCACCCACATCTGAAGGGGTGGCAAAGAGTTCATCATTCTGCAAGCTCCATAATAAAAAGATGGCATAGAAGCCAGTGCACTCCGTTTCACAGAAGAGTGGTTAGGATAAGCATACGAATAAGCAAAGAAATTCTTCGAGGACTTATGAACATAATGGTTTGAAGAACAATGCACATATTCATGGCCCTTAGACTTTCCCTGTGAAACAAAAGTGTTAGCAAGATGATGTTCATATGAGGATTTTGACCATGTGAGGAATTTGATCTGGGGTTCCTATTCTTCACAGGTGGTGTCATGATGACATTCACCTAGAGATTTTCACGGCACCGTTTAGGAACCCAGATTTTCTTCATTGGGGGACCGTTCCTGCAGTTAGTTCCAACAAATAGAGCAAACACTTCACCATTCTGATTCTTAAACATTTTATAATTAGAGTCAAATGACTCATCAGAGGAATATGAAGAATCACAGGTAAATCCAGATAAAGTGCATGGATCTACAGGAGGTCCTTTCGCAGCAACCCATGAGGTTTTGGGATACTTCTCAGGTTTCCCGTAGGTCCCATCAGCATTGAGTTTCCTCTCAAAGGCAATACCCTCTTTCCTAGGGTTCCCATTCAAGATCTGGTTTTTAAGCACATCACGAAGAGTTTGATGCCCTTTGAGGCTTTTGTAAATGCCTGTCACATACAATTCCTTCAGCCCTGCATTATCGTCAGTGATACATGTGGTATCCTCAGATGAGGAATTTGTGACCACAGAGACAGTTGAAGAATTTGTTGCAATAGAAGCATTTGGACATTCAGGTGATGAATTAGCAGATTCCCGCTCAATGCATTTCAGACATGGTGGAATAAATTCTTCCTGAGCGGAACTGATCTGTTGAGCAAGCAATGAATCATTTTCCTTCTGAAGATCTTCATAACTCACTTTTAACTTCTCAAGATCTTGCTTACTCTGAAGAAATTCATAAGGACGCATCTCATGATCAGTTAAGAGAGTGTTATGATGATTTTGAAGGTTGTCAAACTTAGTTTGAAGTCTCTGAAGATTATCTGTCAGAGTCTTGGTTCGATTCAATTCCTCACCCAACAAGTCATCGCTTCTGTCCAGTTGATTTTGAATCTTTTCAAAAGCCTTCTGTTGTTTAACAGCAATTTTAGCAAGTTTGACATAGCTGGGTCCAAATTAATGACCCGATTCATCATCACTATATTCGAAGAGGTAGCATTCAGTTACCTTGGCACCCTTTGCCATAAGGCATGGTGCAGTGGATTATGATTCAGGTGCGAAAGTCATCTCCTTGAGTGATTCCCTGAAATCCTTAAACCAAGGATCATGATGAGTACGATGACCTTCATATACTTTAAAGAGTCGGTCCTAGATAAACTTCGCATGGTCAAGATGCATGATGTTCCTGAATTGATTTTGGGACAAACAGGAGCAGATGACATCCTTCGCCGTGAGGTTGAGTTAAGTTTACATGTGAATATCATCAGCCTCCGCCATCTTGCATATATTGGTAAGGCCGATCCAAGTGACGGTCCATAGTTCGCTATTCATCGCCATGAGTCGCTTCTTCATCCTGGCCTTCCACTTGGGATACTCATGACCGTCAAATATGGGGCATGTCACAGATTTCATTCCTGCAGTCGACATAACTAAAACTCTAGGCGGTTAAACCAAAATCACACAGAACAAGGGAGTAGCTTGCTCTGATACCAATTGAAAGTGTGTTACGTCAACTAGAGGGGGGTGAATAGATGATTTCAATGAATTCTTCATTGAGGAATTTCAGGGTGAGGAAATTCCTAAGCGAAGAACTACTTAAAGCGGAATAAGTACTCAGGTATAAGCATAACGGAGCAACAACATAGTC
Source organism: Triticum timopheevii (assembly GCA_963921465.1). Taxonomy (NCBI): domain Eukaryota; kingdom Viridiplantae; phylum Streptophyta; class Magnoliopsida; order Poales; family Poaceae; genus Triticum; species Triticum timopheevii. The sequence goes on from OY997270.1 coordinate 203,910,766, forward strand.
ATCATGATGAAATGAAAGACAAAGCGCAGAGTACAGAAAACGTAAACACAGGATAAGTAGGACGAAGACAAACTGACTGAAGAAATAGGATTGAGGAATTAGAGAAAGTCTTCAAACAGTAATGATCATGTTCATCAACACATAACTAAGGAAATGAAAGGGTTCAGGAAATAGAACCAGTAGGCTTGGTGAAGTCAATGATTTGGTAGACCAGTTCCAACTGTTGTGACAGTTGTACATCTTGTTGGAGCGGCGGAGTATTTAAACTCGAGGACACACAGTCCCGGACACACAGTCCTCACAGTATTCTCCTTGAGCTAAGATCACACAGACCTCGCCCAACAGTAGTGGTAAGTCTTCATAGGTGACTTCCAAACCTTCACAGACTTGGTCACTCGGCAATCCTCAATTCATCTTGGATGCTCAGACCATGACGCCTAACCGTCTGGAGGATACACAATCCTCGAAGGTAACAAGCGTCGGTACCACACAGGAACAATCTCTTCAGTGGTGCTCAATCACTTTGGGTTTGTAGGTTTGGTTTTGGGATTTGGGTGTTCCTCACTTGATGATTTTCGCTCAAAGTCCTCGGAGGAATGGGATGCTCTTAATTGACAAGTGTTAGTTTCTCTCAGAGCAGCCAACCAGCTAGTGATTGTAGGGGGCGGCTATTTATAGCCTAGGGAGCAGCCTGACATGATAAGACATAAATGCCCTTCAATGATATGACCGTTAGGTGGTAGGATATTTTGGACAGCTGGCGCGTGGCACAACAACGGTCGGATTGGAGGTTCAAATTCCTCAGGGCTATCATGTTCCTCACTGTGTAGGCAATCCGCACTGGCTAATTCCTAACTCCTCAGTCAGAACAAATTCCTCAGAGACCAGAAGATCTTCATCTCTGTCACTGAAGAAATTGACTGAACTGATATGAGATTCCAATGGCTTCACTCGAAGGATTGGGTAGGTGTAGGATTTTGAGATGAGCATCACTTGGAAATCAGTTTCCTTAGTATTACCTCGACCCCCTTTAATAGTACGGTGTTTCCTATGACTCAAGAAGAAGAAAATGAAACTACGAAAACAAAAGTCTTCACGCTTCATAGTCCTCGCATGAATATCCATGTCTTCACGGTCACACCAATTTCTTCACTTTCAAAGTCTTTAGGGGAACCAAAGTCTTCAGCCGAAGATATTCATTTTTAGGGGTCGACTTTCACTGTAAATATCAAACTCCTCATCGACTTATAGAACCTCTGTTCAATCACAAACATATTAGTCCCTTAACCTATAAGTCTTCAAACTACCAAAATCACTGAGGGGCACTAGATGCACTTACAGAAGGCCGATTGTTTCTACAGCCCGTAGAAGGCCCATTATTTCTACGGCCCATAGAAGGCCCATTGTTTCTACGGCCCGTAGAAGGCCCGTTGTTTCTATGGCCCGTAGGAGGCCCATGGTCACTAAATAAATATGTAGCCCATGGTTATTGTGTCCTAGTTTTAAAAAATTGGTTATTGCGGCCACTAGAAAACCGCGGAAAAAGAACTGCACTGACTACAAGAAAACAAATAAACAAGACAATTTGTAAATAAATAAGCAAGCAACTTATGCTAGGCTATCATGGCTATTGCACATATTACATCCACTGGGCATCAAAGTACGCCACCAGTGCAAATATAGGGAACAAAGTAGCATATCACATACACTGGTTGTCAAAGTTGACGACTAGTGCAAATAAACTCCGCCGCAAAACAAGTTTGGAACTGAAACCACTTCAGACAAGCTCAAGAAACAATATCCTGGGTACCAATAATGCTGGCAAGATGCTTAGCAAGCTTATTAACTCTTTCTTGTTTGGCGCTTAAATCCTCTAGCGGTTGGTGTCGCACCAGAAAATATGCATCTGAATTCTACAGGGACTTCCTCAATCCTTCGGCTTCCTGTCACAGAACATCTGATCGATGTATTTCAACTTGAAGTTGAGACTCAAGAAGCTGAACTGGTTCAGGCAGCGAGTCCGAAGAGCTGGTGCCAGAAGTAGTGGCTAGTAACTTGAACACTACATCAAGACAAGACTTTGGGGTTGTCTCAGTGTCTTTAATATAGTTTTTATCAGCTTTCTTGGAGACCAACAGGGATGTCTCGCTATCTTGAACCTTATCTGCATTACTTTCTTTACCATTGCATAATGGGGTACTCTTCTCCAAAATTTTATCCGCATTCTAAAAGAGAAACAAATAGACACATCACAGGTTTACCATGTTGTATATGAAACTCATTTTGGTAAACTAGTTCAGTAGTAAGGTGGACAGGATAACAATATGTAACAAACATATATCTATGTAGTATGGTCACTATATGGTCTATATCATTCTAGTTTATGTTGCCAAATCAAGGTAGAGACAATTCAAACCATATCTATTTAAGACAAAGCAGCATATACAGACTATAAGTGTGGGAAACTACACAGCAATAACAACACTTCTAATGTGCATGGCATGAGAACATAACTGTTTATTCAATTGAAACTGAAATCAACATAGAGCAAGTTACCACAACAAACATGTTAAAGAAACAGGTTTCAAACATACCTATTGCGCCATTGGAGTTTCTGTTGCATCCTTCAAATTTAAAATTAGTTGGTATGAGTAAATACAGTGATGCAAGAGCAAAGGAGTATGAACCATAGCTACGGAACCTGACCTGAGAACAATTCTTCTTCTGCTTTAAGCGTTGACCTGGGGTTCGGAGTGGTGGTCCTCGTGCTTTGTGAAAGCACAAGTGCCCCCTGGGTGATTTTGGTAATTAATGTCAACATATCTCTTGTTGGACTAATACTTTTATCTAGTGTATATCAGATAAGTCCAACAGTGGAGTGGCTTGGACAAGAGGATGTGGAACCCCTTCAAGATGCTATGGACAAAGGATTGGCTCAAGCTCAAAGTTCAAGATCTACATTTTATATTTCAGCGATCCAAGCTCACATTGAGTCCATAGGAAAGCCAATACTATTAAAAGGGGATGAGGTGTTTCTTAATGGCTTGCTTGCTCAAAGTGCTTAGTGATATGCTCCAAAGGCCTCAACCACTTTCTCATATCCACATATGTCCCAAACCAAAAGTCAAATTCGGCCCCACGGATTTGATCCATCCGGCGCCACCGAGTTCATTTGACATAGCCACTGCCAGAAACCCTATCACTTCAGTCTAACCGATGGGATCCCGGTGTCACCGAGATGGGCGTGCAAACTCCCAGTTGTCTATTACAGTATTTTTGGTCTCACCGAGAAAGTATAATCGGTCACACCGAGTTTGCCTGACCAACACTATGTTTCTCTTATTACCAAATCGGTCCCACCGAGTTGTGTAATCGGTCAAACCAAGATGAGGTTTTACCATAACCCTTGCACATCGGTTCCACCGAATTGATCTTATCGGTCCCACCAAAATGCCTAACGGTCACATTTTGAACTAAATCGGTCTGACCGAGTTTTCTGATTCGGTCCCATCGAGTTGGGTGAATTGTGTGTAACGGTTAGATTTTGTGTTGAGGCCATCAGAATGTGCCTACATTTCCAGCATTCATTTTCTGAGAGAGAACCACCTACTCATGTGTTGAGGCCAAGATATTCCAATCCAACCATATGAATCTTGATCTCTAGCCTTTCCCAAGTTGCTTTCCACTCAAATCTTCTTTCCACCAAATCCAATCCTATGAGAGAGAGTTGAGTGTTGGGGAGACTATCATTTGAAGCACAAGAGAAAGGAGTTCATCAACAACACACCATCTATTACCTTTTGGAGAGTGGTGTCTCCTAGATTGCTTAGGTATCACTTGGGAGCCTCCGACAAGATTGTGGAGTTGAACCAAGGAGTTTGTAAGGGCAAGGAGATCGCCTACTTCATGAAGATCTACCCTAGTGAGGCAAGTCCTTCGTGGGCAATGGCCATGGTGGGATAGACAAGGTTGCTTCTTCGTGGACCCTTCACGGGTGGAGCCCTCCATGGACTCGCGCAACCGTTACCCTTTGTGGGTTGAAGTATCCATCAATGTGGATGTACGATAGCACCACCTATCGGAACCACGCCAAAAACATTCGTGTCTCCAATTGCGTTTGCACACTCCAATCCCATCCCTTTACTTTCTTGCAAGTTGCATGCTTTACTTTCCGCTGCCCATATACTCTTTGCATGCTTGCTTGATATGTATTTTGAATGGTTAAACCAGTGCTTAAACTTTACCTCAACTTGAAAAACTTAAAAACTGCCAACTTTGTGTGTTGAGTGTCTATTCACCCCCCTCTAGACACCTCTTCTCGATCCTTTCAATTGGTATCAGAGCTTTGGTCTCCATTGCTTTGGTTTAAACACCATTGGAGGAAGATGGATGAGTCTACTTTGGGGAGTCTTAGACATAGAGTGCCTATACTTGATGAAGAGTACTTTCATGAGTGGAAAAATGAGATGCTTGTGATTTTCAATGAATATCATTTTAACAAGTACATTACTATCCCTTGCGCACCTCATGTTTATCCTATGCATCCTACTCTTGATGAGTCCATTGACATGATTCGCAATCTTAGAACTATTAATCTTATCACTAGAGGTTTGCCTAGAAACTTGATTGGTTGCTTGCCTACTCTTGATTGTGCCTACACTATATGGAGATTTCTTGAGGAACGATTTCCAAACTATTCCTTGCAAAATCTAGATGAGATTCTTCATAAGTCTGTTGCCTTTAGTAAGATGAATTCCAATGATCCTAAGTTTGGTGATTGTCTATTTGAGCTTACAAATCTTATGCGTGCCAAAGGAGATGTTGGAATTATTAGCAATATTATTTCCGAAGCTATTCGAATTCATAAAGATGATCATTGTCAAAATCATTTATCTAATGAATCACCCTCTCTAGGAATTGATCCACCACATGACGATGTTGAACATGGATACTATGATGGGGATGATGATAATGACTATGATCTTGATGATGCAATGAGGCACTTTGGTCTTATGGCAAATATTTGAGGATACATGGCAGGAGGAAAGGAATGGGTCCTCGATGGTGGATGTACCCATCACATGACCGGAGATAGAGATATGTTTCGTGAGCTTGCTGAAAACAACGGCCCTCGAAAGTATGTCACTTTTGGTGACAACTCAAAGGGTAAGGTGGTTGGCCTCGGTAAGGTGGCCATCTCACATGATAGCTCCATACGAAATGTCATGCTCGTTGAATCTCTTGGCTATAATCTACTTTCTGTTTCTAGACTAGCTGACTTTGGTTTCAATATCCTATTTAGCCAAGTAGATTGCCAAGTGTTCCATAGAGATACTCATAAAATGGTCTTTACCTTCATACATAGAGGTGATCTATATATTATTGATTTCACTAAAAGGGCTCAACCTAGAACTTCTTTAACTGCTAAATCTTATAAAGGATGGTTGTGGCATAGATGGTTAGGTCATGTGGGCATGTGAAACCTTGACAAGCTTATTAAAGGTGATCATATCCTTGGTGTTGAAGATGTCATATTTGATAAGGATAGACTTTGTAGCGCTTGCCAAGCAGGAAAACAGGTTGGAGGAAGCCACCCTGTGAAGAACATCATGACCACAAGGAGACCGCTCAAGCTACTTCACATGGATCTTTTCGGTCCCAACGCTTACAAAAGTCTCGGTGGAAACTCATTTGGTCTAGTTATAGTTGATGATTTTTCAAGATTTGCGTGGGTGTTCTTTCTCGATGACAAATCACAGGTCCATAAGATCTTCAAAAACTTCGCTAGGAAGGCCCAAAATCAATTTGAAGTTAAGATCAAGAAGGTTCGTAGCGACAACAGAACGGAGTTCAAGAACACCAATGTGGATACCTTTCTTGACGAAGAAGGGATTTCACATGAGTTCTCGTCTATGTACACACCTCAACAAAATGGAGTTGTTGAGAGGAAGAACCGGACACTCATCAAAATGGCAATAATTATGTTTGATGAGTACAAGATCCCAAAGCACTTTTGGGCGGAAGCGGTTGATACAGCTTGTCATGCAACAAATTGCTTGTATCTTCACAAGCTACTCGGCAAGACGGCATACGAGCTCCTCACCGGTAACAAACCCCAAGTTGGATACTTTCGAGTATTCGGCTCAAAGTGCTACATTCTTGATAAACATCGTCATTCTAAATTTTCTCCCAAATCTCATGCAGGTTTCCTACTTGGTTATGGCTCAAAGTCTCACACTTACCATGTCTACAACAATTTCACCCGAAAGGTTGAGGAGACGGTAGATGTGAAGTTTGATGAATCTAACGGCTCGCAAGTAGAGCAATTGCCAATTGATGTAGGAGATAAAGACCCTTCAGAAGTAACCCAAGACTTGTCTATTGGCAAGGTTCGTCCAACGGAGGTGAAGGAGAGTACCTCGTCCGTCCAAGTGGAAGCTTCGACCTCACGACAAGGTGAACGAAGAGTTGATATGGAAGCATCCACAAGTGGGACACACCAAGATGAAGAGAACGAGGAAGTACACCAAGATGAACCGCATCAACCTCCTTCTCCACCACGACAAGAGAACGACAACGTCAACAACGAAGAAGGCCAAGAAGAAGAACGAGATGATGAAGAAGATGTTCCACCCCGATCAAAACAAAAGCTCTCACCAGTTCGAGCAAGAGTTGCTAGAGACCATCCCGTCAAGCACATATCCAAACCGGGAGAATCACTCGCTCTAAATCTCATTTGGCTAACTTTTGTGAACATTATTCATTCATTTCTAGCATTGAACCCATGAAGGTTGAAGAAGCATTAGAAGATCCGGATTGGATAAATGCCATGCATGAAGAACTACACAACTTTGAGAGAAACCAAGTGTGGACATTGATCGAGAAGCCCGATAACAACCACAACATCATTGGTACCAAATGGGTGTTTCGCAACAAGCAAGATGAAGATGGACAAGTAGTTCGCAAAAAAGCACGTCTCGTCGCCCAAGGCTACACTCAAGTCGAAGGTATGGACTATGGTGAGACATATGCCCTTGTTGCTAGACTTGAGTCCATTCGCATCTTACTTGCCTATGCTAATCACCATGATATCACTTCATACCAAATGGACATTAAAAGTGCCTTTCTAAGTGGTGAAATTGAGGAGGAAGTTTATGTTAAACAACCTCCCGGCGTTGTTAATCCTAAGAAACCCAATCATGTTTACAAACTTCACAAAGCTCTTTATGGTCTTAAACAAGCTCCTAGAGCATGGTATAGATGCTTGACCAAGTTCCTTATTGAAAAAGGCTTTGAGATTGGAAAAATTGATTCTACTCTTTTCAATAAAAGGGTTAATGGAGAATTATTTGTGTGCCAAATTTATGCTGATGATATTATATTTGGATCAACTAACCCTCATTTTAGTGAGAAGTTTGGAAAGCTTATGTCGGAGAAGTTTGAGATGTCTATGATGAGTGAACTCAAGTTCTTTCTTGGTTTGCAAATCAAGCAAACTAAGGAAGGTACATTTGTCTCTCAAACAAAGTATACCAAGGACTTGTTGAAGAAGTTCAATATGCAAGAATGTAAAGGTATGAGTACACCCATGCCTACGAGTGGACATCTTGACTAAAGATGGTGAACCCGTTGATCAAAAAGTTTACCGCTCTATGATTGGTTCATTATTATATCTATGTGCCTCTCGTCCCGATATTATGCTAAGTGTGTGCATGTGTGCATGATATCAAGCGGCCCCTAAAGAATGTCATCTTAAGGCTGTGAAAAGGATAGTGAGATACTTAATACATACACCAAACTTTGGCATTTGGTACCCTAAGAGGTCTTCTTTCGATCTTGTTGGCTACTCCGATTCATACTATGCCGGAGACAAGGTTGATAGAAAGTCCACTTTGGGTACTTGTCAATTTCTTGGTAGAAATCTTGTGTCTTGGTCCTCCAAGAAACAAAACTCGGTATACTTATCCACCGCCGAAGCGGAACACATTGCCGCCGGTTCATGTTGTGCTCAATTAATTTGGATGACACAAACTCTTAAAGATTATGGGATATATGTGAAACATGTTCCTTTGCTTTGTGACAATGAAAGTGCTATTAAGATTGTTCACAATCCCGTGCAACACTCTCGAACTAAGCATATTGAAGTCCGTCATCATTTCATTCGAGATCACGTTGCTAAGGGTGACATTAACCTTAAGCATGTTCGTACCCACAAGCAATTGGCCAATATATTCACTAAACCACTTGATGATAAAGTGTTTTGCAGGTTGAGAGGTGAATTAAACATCATTGATGCTTCAAACCTAGAGTAGGAACTCCATTTGGATACATTCAAGACATGAGCCTACGACTAATCCTTGATATTTCTCTTATGATGATAATCCTATGTCTTGGATATATTTGCACCTCGCATGTTATCTAACCCTTGTAGGTGTTTGGATGAATCTAAATCTATGAGATTGCAACTCACTCAAACCTTGAGCAATCTCTACATCATTAAGTCTCTACATTACAGTGGTTGAAGACAAGGAAGCTTGAAACCCTTCAAATATATCCTTTGACAAAATCCTATATCAAATGTCATGATTTTCATTTTGGATACACAAGTGCTATTCCTTGCAAAATTAATTCATGTAGGTAGATGAACTCCAATTACAAGTGGTGCTCCAAATGAACTACATCAACATTGAGCATCTCACACAAGTTCAACTACATGATCAAGACCAACACCACCACCCAAGGTATGTTATTCCATCTTAGAGAAGCTTTACCCCAAGACATGGGTCAAAGCAGCTCAACAAGATGTGAATACATCAAAATGCTTAAACAAAAAATGGCAACCACATTTTGAGCTTAAACGATGAGTATGACCTATGATCATGTGTCTTCACTTGGCTCCTAAGTCAATATACTCTTAACATAGGTGACTTTGTCACCGACCAATTCTAGATGAAGTTCTCTAGTGTTTCTCCTTGTTCTTGCATTTGTCTCATGCATATTTATTTTCCCTTTCAAAAAAACCCTTCATCTAGATATCTTCTCTTATTTCTGTTCTGCATTTCTCTGCATCAAATTCATTGCAAATCCTTCAGTTAATTCATTGCAAATTCTTGTGAGATCTTATTTGCTTCGTGAGCTGAGCTGACTAGTGCATTTTCTCTGTGATGAACTCGGACACACCGACTTGCCTCTTTCGGTCAAACCGAAACTTTTTGGTGCCACCGAAGAAAACAACTCGGTGTAGCCGCTCTCAATGCTGAGAAAACACTTTGTCATTTGCTTCCTGCACATTTTGTTCCAGCTCCACTCAATGATTCTTTTCCTCTACCAGCACTTAATTTTTCCCTGCTTCCTGCTATGTGACTCAAGGACCAATCCAATTTTGACTCACACTCCAGAGAAGACCCTTCTTGGATATTGATGTCAAAGGGGGAGAGGGAGAGTTCACATCAAAGCTTAATCATATCAAAAGGGGGAAAGAGAGATAAATTATCACATCATAGAAAGACCACAGCTTCTTGGTATTCAAAGAGGGGAGAAGTTACATGTCTTTAGAGGGGAAAGACATGTTCATGTTGTTTATGTTTTGTTTGTGTGTTGGCTTTGCTCTGATTTTCGATTCCCTATCTTCTCCCAATATCCCATATAATATTCAGGGGGAGCAAGACATCTAAGGGAAGGAAATCTTCGAATTCATTGCATATGTTTACCCTTGGGGACATGTCTACACTCAAATAGAGTACCTAGTACTCACTCTATACATGTCATCCCAAATCTTGGTACTCTTATGGTTTACTACTCTTGCTCTACTTAGTAATTGTCCCTGTGTTATCTAACCTTGTTTTCTCAAGACCACAAGGTAAGTATATGCATCACATTCATGCGCATGAGGATCTCTTGCTGATGTACATATTGTTTGCAAGGACTCATGAGCATGAAGGTACTTTCTCATATTCACACCATTTGCTCTAATGCATATAGCCAAGATACTTGTAACTCATTGTTTGTTGTGTCATGGTTATGCACTCTCATGATCTTATGTTCCATATTTACATGATTGCATACATGTAGGGGGAGCCTATGCATGTTACATGTCCTTCCAAAGCTTTACTTGTCTTTCTCTATATCCTTATCTAAAGCTTTGATGTATGTTGTCATCAATTACCAAAAAGGGGGAGATTGAAAGCACAAGTGCTCCCTGGGTGATTTTAGTAATTAATGTCAACATATCTCTTGTTGGACTAATACTTTTATCTAGTATATTTCAGATAAGTCCAATAGTGGAGTGGCATGGACAAGAGGATGTGGAACCCCTTCAAGATGCTGAGGACAAAGGATTGGCTCAAGCTCAAAGTTCAAGACTCTACATTTTCTATTTCAGTGATCCAAGATCGCATTGAGTCCATAGGAAAGCCAATACTATTAAAAGGGGATGAGGTGTTGCTTAATGGCTTGCTTGCTCAAAGTGCTTAGTGATATGCTCCAAATCCCTCAACCACTTTCTCATATCCACATATGTCCCAAACCAAAAGTCCAACTCGGCCCCACCGATTTGATCCATCCGGTGCCACCGAGTTCATTTCACATAGCCACTGCGAGAAACCCTAGTCACTTCGATCTAACCGATGGGATCTCGGTCTCACTGAGATGGGCTTGCAAACTCCCTATTGTCTATTACAGTATTTTCGGTCTCACCGAGAAAGTGTAATCGGTGACACTGAGTTTTCCTGACCAACACTCTGTTTCTCTTATTACCAAATCAGTCCTACCGAGTTGTGTAATCAGTCAAACCGAGATGAGGTTTCACCCTAACCCTTACACATCGGTTCCACCGAGTTGATCACATCGGTCCCACCGAAATGCCTAACGGTCACATTTTGAACTAAATTGGTCCGACCAAGTTTTCTGATTCGGTCCCACCGAGTTTAGTGAATTGTGTGTAATGGTTAGATTTTGTCTGGAGGCTAAATATACCCCTCCACCCTCTCCTCATTCGTGAGGAAAGCCATCAGAATGTGCCTACATTTCCAGCATTCATTTTCTGGGAGAGAACCACCTACTCATGTGTTGAGGCCGAGATATTCCAATCAAACCATATGAATCTTGGTCTCTAGCCTTTCCCAAGTTGCTTTCCACTCAAATCTTATTTCCACCAAATCCAATCCTATGAGAGAGAGTTGAGTGTTGTGGAGAATATCATTTGAAGCACAAGAGCAAGGAGTTCATCAACAACACACCATCTATTACCTTTTGGAGAGTGGTGTCTCCTAGATTGGTTAGGTGTCACTTGGGAGCCTCCGAGAAGATTGTGGAGTTGAACCAAGGAGTTTGTAAGGGCAAGGAGATGCCCTACTTTGTGAAGATCTACCCTAGTGAGGCAAGTCCTTCGTGGGCGATGGCCATGGTGGGATAGACAAGGTTGCTTCTTCATGGACGCTTCGTGTGTGGAGCCCTCCGTTGACACGCGCAACCGTTACCCTTCGTGGGTTGAAGTCTCCATCAACATGGATGTACGATAGCACCACCTATTGGAACCACACCAAAAACATCCGTGTCTCCAATTGCGTTTGCACACTCCAATCCCATCCCTTTACTTTCTTGCAAGTTTCATGCTTTACTTTCCGCTTCCCATATACTCTTTGCATGCTTGCTTGATATGTATTGTGAATGTTTAAACTAGTGCTTAAACTTTACCTCAACTTGAAAAACTTAAAAACTGCCAACTTTGTGTGTTGAGTGTCTATTCACCCCCCCCCCTCTAGACACCTCTTCTCGATCCTTACACTTTGGGCACTGCAGTTTCCTTAGTAACTGCTCGTGTTTGGGTGCTCTGCGGTGGAGACGGCGTTGTGTCAATTGGAACTGGGTTACTATCTACTGGGGTTGGGGTTAGAAGGGGTGTAGCTGGTTCTCTATCCAACTGGGTAGGGGTACAATCTGTGTGAGTCTGGGTTATGTGTGGTGGGGCTGGTTCTTGGGCAAGTACATCCGTGGTTCTATCTGCATCGACAGGTAGCACGATATTTTCTGAAGACCGTGTTTTTACTCCAATAGATACTGCCATCACCTCCTCCAAATCAAATGGCTGGTAAACAAGAAAAGTAATTGAATGTACAGACATTGTAAGATAGACAGGTGCAATGGATAGTAGGGAAGAAAATAGGGCATGAAATAATTCACATTTATGTTGTCTAACCAAACAGAATAGCATGACATAATTTCACATATATGATGGCTAATTAAACAGGATAGCATGACACAATTTCACATGTATGATGGCTAACTAAACAGGAAAGAATGACATACTTCAAAATATGATGACTATGTAAACATGATGACATGATATAACTATATGATGTGTCTATTAAAGTGGTTGGCATGCCATAATTCACAAACATGTCGTCGATGGAAACACGATGGCGTGATATAATTCACTAATAGATTGACATAATTCAAAATATAATGACTATAAACAGGATGAGATGATATAACTATATTATTTCTTTAGAAAATGGGTTGGCATGCCATAATTCAGATACATGTTGTCTATGTAAACATCATGGCATGATATAATTCAAATATATGATTTATATACTAAGCAAGTGAGTAGAGGGCAATCACATATATGATGTGTCAGCTAAGGAGATGGCATTCAATATTGTGTATATGATATAAAAACTAAGCATTGCAAGACAACATATGCATTATATGAGTAATATAACCCTGTCAAGTTTGAGCATACACCTCAGGGGGGATAATAGGACTAGTCATCTACCTCTTAATCCTCTGTTGGGGAGCTATCTGTAACCAACAAGATATCTGCTTCAACAGGTAGCATTGTCTACTTTGAAGACCTTGCTTTCACTCTAGATTTCTCCATCACCAATTGAAATGGCTGATGCACAGGAAGAGCAGTTGAATAAACAAACATTGTCAACAAATGCAATGAGTAATACAAAAAAGGATAGCATGATATAATTCACATATATGATGCTTGGCTGAACAACATGGCATTGCATAATTCACATACATAATGCCTTTGCAACAAGATAGCATTGCATAATTCACATATATAATGTCTTGCAACAAGATGGCATTGCAAAATTCACATACATGGTAATTAGACACTAAACAGGTGGCATTCACACAAAGCATGTCTAAACTAAGAAAATGACATGCCGATGCAAGGCACCATATGTACGATATGAGCAATATAACCCTGCCAAGTTAGAGCATGCACCTCGGGGGGGAAATAGGACTGGTCATGTTTCTCTGAATCCTCCTCTAAGGAGCTATCCGTAACCAGCAAGACATGCGCTTCATCAGATTGTCTACTCTGAAGACCTTGTTTCCACTCCAGATTTTTCCATGACCGTGTCGAATGGCTGATGCATAGGAGGAGTAATTGAATGTACTAAAGTTTTGACAAATTTAATATGTAATAAAACATGATGGCATGGTATAATTAACATATAAGATGTCTGGCTAACCAGGGTGCCATTTGCAAAATTCACATATATGATGCCTGGCTAAACAAGATGGCATTGCATGATTCACATATATGATATAGAAACTAAACAGATGGCATTTACACAATGCATGTCTAAACTAAGCAGATGACATATTTTATGTATAAAGTAAGCAATGCAAGGCACCATATGCTTGATATGACCAACATCGGCATGCCAAGTTAGAGAAAAAGACCTCTGGGGGTAAATAGGAGTGGTCTGCTCCCTCTGAATCCCCCTCTGAACTGCTATCTTCCTCTTGATTACAGTCTGGAATGGGGGGAGGGGGTTGCTTTTGCATCGACCATGGAGCGACGTCTGCATGAAATTTTATTGCCACGCAAGGCTCGCCTCTTTTGCTCTACATGTTCAGTACCATTGTGTACAATAACTGACATGCATAGGAATAAAACGTAGTGAGGTTATGTAAGGAGTGCATGCACAAATCAAGAGTGATGGTAGCAAAATGTGGATACACACAAAACCAATGATAGCAGACAGATAATAGCTTTAGATAAAAAATGCAGATAATGGCTCCTTTAATGTTTGTTGCCACCCAACATGAAACTCATAGAAAACACCCGAGATTAACCAGATAGTAGACAAATAGTATTAATTGTTGCCCCAATATGTACCCCACAACCATTTAAAAACTCAAGTTTGAGCATTAGTTTGGACCTGACTTGGAGTCTAATCGGTTAATAGGATGATAAAGTAGCATGTCATCATATTAAGCGATGCATAATGTAAGCTGTCACAAAAGAGTGCGACCTCTCTTGCGGACCTGTGTAGTCCTCAAGGTCATCGGCTCAGATGATGATGGTAATGTAGTTGTCATGGCTGCCGGCGGCAGGGAAGAAGATCTGAGGCGGCGAAAGATAGTCTGGAGGGCGGATCCCTGATGTGGTGAACCCTTCCATCGTTGGAGTAGCTGAGCTAGGGTGGAACACAACACAACAGGAGCGGGACAAACCACACAAGGTTTTCTTTGACACATATCTATAACAGAAGTAATTGTGTAAGGGCTTGTTTGAATTTGAGGATTCTAACAATGCAAGGATAGGAAATACACAGGAATAGAATAGGGACGCACGTGCGGAACAGAGAATTTGAAAACACAGGATTTCTGCCAATCTGGGTGTTTGGTTCACAAGAATTGGAAGATCACAAGATGCAAAGAAGTATGGTGAGATTAAATCAAACCACAAGAAAATGTACGTTTATAATGCTATTATGCTAATATCTCTTAGTCTTTTGCTTCATGAATAGAAATTTGAAAAGGAGGACAAGTGGGTATTAAAATTCCTACGGTTTTTCTTTCAAGGTGACACTAAAGGAACAAATCTTACAGTTTTCCTTTGCTCCATTCCTTTGAATCAAATGCATGAATAGTAGTACCATAGGAAACTTTCCAATTCCTATGTTTTTCAAGCACTGGCGATTCTAGTAAGCAGGCTTGAGCAGGGAAAGCCTACACTCAAAGAATGTTTTTGTGCTAACTCTACTACTTTGGACCCAGGCCACTGCCCTACTAGCTCAACTCCCAGGCCCATCTACAAATGAACAGCTCAAACATGCAGAAGTAAATAATGATGGCATTCAAGAGAGTCCATCGTGGATAGCTATGTTTCCTGGTACCTCACTTCTTGTCATATAGTAGGAGAAACTAATCGTATTTCATGTTAGTACGTGTTCTCAGTGGACAATATATATAACATGTAGAGTAAAAAAGTGATGCAACAAGTGTAGAACCTCTTTGGCGAAGCCATGTCGATCTCAGTGTGATTGGGTTGGTCGGTGAGAATGCTCCGGCTGATTTGGCTGTCGTAGGAGGGGAAGAAGATCTTAGGCGTCTGGAGATGGATCTGGGGGTACTGCTTCGCTGTGATGGAGGGTTTCATCGTTGGAGCAGCTCTGGTGAGTTGTACGACGGTGAGGCTGAAGTAGGACAAGAGAGACAACATTAACCTGAGTGGAATTCTAATAGCATCTTCAATAGATGACGTAAAATACATAACCACAAAGTGCTAGATGTAAAATACATCAGCCACTCACTTCTAAACTTAACTGTCGAAACTGAATTTAACTCTCAAAACTGAATTTAACTACCAAAAATGAATTTTACTATTGAAACTAAATTTTACTGCTGGAACTGAAGGCACTATTAGCAAAAAAAGCAGTAGCAGCAATAGCAGCGCCCGGAGCAGCAGCGCGTGCGAGAGCCGAGACAGCTGGTCGTGTAGCAGCATCTCGGGTAGCAGCTGCAGGGGCTCGAGCAAGAGAAGGATCTGCTACTCGTGCAGCAGCAGCGCACGCAAGAGTAGAGCAGCAGTGCAAGCAAGAGCAAGAGCGAGAGCAGTAGCGCAAGCAAGAGCAAGAACGAGAGCAGCAGCACAACCAAGAGCAGACTAGGCAGGGGACCGAGAGCAAGAGCAGAGCAGCAACACGAGCGTGACCCAAAGCAGCAGCAGCTCCTACTGATGTGGACGTGCTGCCGAGGGAGCAATGCCGTGGAGGAAGTGGCTGGCGATGCCTCCGTGGATGGAGTAGCGCCATGTCGGCTCGGGACCGAGTGCCGGCAGCACCGTGAGATCGAATCAAGAAGATAATGCGGCGATTAGTGTAGAACCTCTTTGGTGGCGCCGATTAGGCCTCAGCTTCATCCAAGGAATCAGTGATGATGATGCTCTTCCGGTGGTGCAGGTGAAGATGACGGTGTGGGAACGCAGGTGGCGCCAAAGACGAGGGGAACGTGAGGGCAGCTCCTTGGAGGTGGAGGACGGGGTGGCTGAACCAAGGGGACGATGATATCAACGACGGATCATCATCCAGTGCGGTGGATGAGGGACGTCGAGGTTTTGCTCTGGATGACATCGTCGGGGAAGAGGCTCTGGCTGGGTGGCGGACGGAGGAGGGTGTGGGGCTTCGCGCGTTTTCGTGGCCTCGGTGTACGAATGGGTGTGCGGATGCAATGGGAGGGGGAAGCATGGCTTAGGGACGCGCTTGTCCGAAATGTGCGGTAAGTTACGAAAGTACCCCCATCGATTTGAGCTAGGCGGTTCTTTCGGTTCAGGGGTATCACGGGCATTTCGCATGTCGGGATTTTGTAGGAGGTGGGAGTTTTCCCGTGCGTTGTAATTTTGGGATAGCAAGGCGTGGGTTGAGATGGAGGGAGTTTTTGGAGCACAATGAGACAAAGATATATCTTAAAATTTTGGGGTAACAAGGCGCGGGTTGAAGAGGCGGGAGTTTCGCAGCAGGATAAACAAAGATGCTAGCTTGAAATTTCGGCATAACAAGGCATGACTTGAAATTTCGGGAGAACAAGCTTAACATGCACAAAAAAAAGACAATTCACACCTCATCACTAGAGAGAGCCATGTCCCGTTTTACTATATTACTAGAAATGCATTCAAATACAACAACAAAAAAACTAAAAAAACGAGACAACAAACATAATGTGTACAGTACCAACTCAATTTGCACTTCCCTCAACAATAAAAAAAATTCGTGTTGTCTAGCATATGGACTAAATTTGAGTACAGTTTCCCTGTTTGAATGGGATTGTACTCGGGTTAGTTATACAACCATCTAAACATTATCTTCGCAACGCATGACATGAATATAGGAGTAGTAAATTCCTATATACATATACGAACTACATGTACATACGATCTCAAATTCAAATATATGTATCCATTTTAAGTTGAATTCAAATCATAGTAAATGTATGCTCTAGCTAGATTTTTGGAATCTAAACCATGTATAATACTACGTACAATGTGTTTAACATGCATGATATTTGGCAACCAAATTATAAACAAATACCACATTATAGCATGTAAGCTTTGAGTCATATATGCATGATGTGGATGTTCGTTTAATTCTTATAGTTCATCTCATTCAAAATCAATTAGTTTTTATAAAAAAGCTAATCTATTTTAAGATTCCTGGAATTGTGCGTTGTAAAGCATAAAGTAACAACAAATAATGGCAATTCATGTAGAAACAAATTTGGGCAATTATGATATGGAAGATTCTATATATCTAGTCGGGTCTCACCCTCTTTCCCACGTACACATCGATCAATCTATACCTCTCTATATAGGATTACATAGCTAATACACACACATTATATATCCATCGCCCCCCTCTCATCATCCATGCCTTCCGCTTCATCTCTCAGACGCGTGCACAGTTGCGAAGACAGGGGCATCAAGGGCCCTGCCCCCCCTAACATCACTATATATTGAGGCTAATATGAAAGTGATCAGTAGATCAATTGCTGGTAAAATGGTTTAAGTTGATGAATTGGCCCTCCCCGTAAAGGATTAGCAATGCTTGGCCCCCTGGCTCATTTATTTTTCATGGCTCCGCCACTGCGCGCAACCGCGCACTCGCCCCCTCTCTTTAAATATCAATCTCGCACTTGTGCACTCCATAGTCTCCCTCCACTTGGCCCCTCGCACCATCTGCCAGCCTCCCACTCCCATATCCCAGTGCTTGTACACTCGTAGAGCTCTTCCCTCTATCTGTCTCTATTGATATCTCGCGCGGTCGACCCCTCCCCTCCCTTCTCGTATATCACCCGGCCCCATGCACATACATGTATATATACAAGCCTCGCCTTCACACAAATTGCATTGACACGTATTCCCTCACCATATCTTAGTATCTCCCACACACACGGACTACATTTGCGAAAGAGAAGAGATGCACACATGCACTCATTCCCACATACAAATGCGCGGGTGCATGGTGGAGCACATTTGTACAAAAAATGAGCGTGTAGAAAGCCTTTAGATGATGTCCAAACTAGTGTATATCTATACCTCTATATCTATATCTATACCCCTATATTGAGTGCGGATAAATTTGAAAGATGGTCATTGGATGAAGCCAATCAGACGGTGTAGAGAAGGCAAATCCGAGCACTACTGGCCATTGGATATCATCTAGATTCCATCAAATTTTGCCACACGTACAATCTAGAAGACTCCATGGTTGAACTTAAGCATAAGGCACAAACCTCAAAACACAAGTACTTCTCCTTTGTTCTAGAATCTTCTGTATCATAACTGCCCAAACTTTTTTTTCTAGTTGAATTGCCATTATCTGTTTTTACTTTATTCTTTACAACGCACAATTCCATGAATCATAAAATAG
Source organism: Triticum timopheevii (assembly GCA_963921465.1). Taxonomy (NCBI): domain Eukaryota; kingdom Viridiplantae; phylum Streptophyta; class Magnoliopsida; order Poales; family Poaceae; genus Triticum; species Triticum timopheevii. The sequence goes on from OY997270.1 coordinate 203,929,440, forward strand.
ATTAATTTTTTTATAAAAACTAATTGATTTTGAATGAGATGAACTATAAGAATTAAACAAACGTCTACATCATGCATATATGACTCAAAGCTTACATGCTATAGTGTGGTATTTATTAATAATTTGGTTGCCAATTCTCATGCATGCAATGCACGTGTACCTTACTAGAACTTCCCTTTTCAGTTAATATATTATTATTAAAATGAGATGTGGGGGCATCCATGAAGCCACGTGGCACATGTGGAGGCATTGTCGCGACCTCCTTGTGTGGATTGATCACAGTGACGTGCTGCTGGTTCCAGAAGAATGTACTCATCCTCTCTCACGCACACTGGCAGTACATGCACAAAGCGAAGATGTGCACGCATGCACACGCGGGTACACGGTGGGATGCATTTTTGTATGAAGATCCACCCCATGTGATAATTTGACATGTGTAAAGTCGTTCACTTCATTGATGGCCAATTAATACAGTGCATGCAAATTGGATTGGACGTGAGGGAGGAAGTAGTTGAGAAAGACATTCCTACTCCACTGCGTGCATGCGAGTAGTTAAATCATGGGTTACTACTTCCATTGGTCTCCTTCATATTTTGTGCCAATTTTTGACCATAGTTTGAAGTAACACAATATTTATGCATGTCATAAAAATTAATGTCAATGAAAAATACTTTTGAATGTGATTCCAATGATATAATTTTTGGTGACATGCATTAACATTTTGTTAGTTAAATTTTTGGTCAAAAATTGGCACAAAATAAAAAGGGGGTTGATGGACTTTGTATTTAAATATGGACAGAGTGGAGTAGTACTATCGTTATCTTGGCCTCATAGGGCTCTCCCAACACCTATGATCACCTCCCCTCCTCACCCACCGGACCCTCCATGCAGGATCCCACCATGGATAATCCCTTAGATCCCAGGATCCCGCCGGCAGCCCTCTCGCTGCGGCCCGCAGCACTTCCGCATTTGAGCGAAACTGATAGGATCAAGATGGACCTAGAGGGGGGGTGAATAGGTACAATTACAAATTTTAATTATTACTTATCAATTTTAGGCAAGAAGGCGGAATATGAAGGTGAGCCTAACAATTGCAAGTGTAGTACTAAGTGCTAAGCAAGATAAACAAGTGGCACAAATATATGAGAAGCAAGCACAATATGATAAATGTAAGTGCAAGAGAAAACTAACCACAAGTAGGGAGTTAGGGTTAGGAATAACTGTAACTCCGAGAGACGAGGATATATGCCGATGTTCACTTCCTTGGAGGGAAGCTACGTCACCGTTTAGAGAGGTGGATGTTACCACATAGGCACACCAACGCCACAAAGGCTCACCCTATTCTCTCTTTGAGACAACACCACGAAGGCGTTTCTCAACCACTAGTGGTAGACCTTGGGGTGGTCTCCAAACCCTCACAAACTTGCCGGGGGTAATCACAATGGTTGATTCCTCACCGAATGACTCCTACCGCCTAGGAGTCTCCAACCTCCAAGAGTAACAAGATTCAAGGGGAAAGACTCAAGACTTGCTCAAACCACGATTTGCTTTGGTCACAAGAAGGAGAGGGAGAAGATCTTTCTTTTGATTGGAACAACTCTTAGAAACTCTCAAGAATCAAGCCGGGATCTAGGATTTAGTGTATGAGCAAGAGAGGGGGAGCACTGGTGTGCTTGAGGCGTGTTTGTGTGAAGTGTTCCACCTTATCTCGAAGAGGTAAGGAACTATTTATACCACGTCCATAATTGAGCCATTTGTACAGAAGTTGACCAGCCCGGATGATCTGGGACACCACCCGGATGATATGGACATTGTCCGGATTAATCTGGCTGAAGGCCCGGATGAAGATGGTAGCAGCAGAGCTGCGAGCAGTCCGGACAGACCGGAGGCCACACCGGACGATCCGGACATATCCCTAATGATCCGGATGCCTGGCCGGATGATCCGGCAACAACTATTTGGGTTCTATGAAAAACAGGGGCAAGATTTCCCGGATGACCCGGAACAGGATCCGGACGATCCAGGGCACAGCCCGGATGATCCGGAAGAACGTCCGAACGATCTGGCTTCAGCCACACCGTTTTGTGATGAAAACCGCATGTTATCCAGATGATCTGGGTAGCCGTCCGGATGATCCGGCTAGGAGAAGTGGTAGGTTTTGGCTAAGGGGTTTTGCTAGGGATTTTGGTCTTTTGTGAAAAATTGTTGTGAGACAAAATGTGAGCAAGTCTTGAACCTACACCTCGGATCCCCTCTTAATAGTGTGGGCTTCCTATTACTCAAGAAATATAAAAGAGCACAATGCTTCATCTTTGTTTGCTCCTTTCCTCATTGATAAATTGCTTGAGTAAAATCTCATATGATGCGATCATGATGCTCATTAGAAAAAACCAGAGGACTGGCGGCCTGTGTATATACTTAGCAAACATGGTTAGTCCCCTATATGTAGATTTGTCATCAATATCAAAAATGTTCTTTAAGAGCAAGATTGCACTTTCGATCTCCCACTTTTTTGGTAGTTGATGACAAACTACATATAGCACTCAACAAGTGAAATGTCATGCGAATAATTCTAGGAGAGTAGTCCGGTATGTGTTTTAGGTAGAGCTCCCCTTTAATGTATGCATAGGGATGTGTTTTAGGGAGAGCTCCCCCTTAATGTATGCGTGGAATAAAGTGATAAAAATACAAAAACATGCACATATGGAGTGGATGCCCTCATTCGGAATATAGTGTTGTAACAGTAGTGTAGACATACACCATTAAAATCAACATAAGCAATGATAAGCAACGAATGAAGGCAACATACTTAAGCACTTGCATGGTGACATAGACTCATAACTCATTAACTCGTACAAGGTATCATAACACATGACCAAAGTACCATTACAATAATTATAACACATGACAAAAGTACCATAGTACCATTACAATAATAATAATGAGTCCACTTAACTAGAGCTCTAAGCATACCCGACACACACTCTCCTAAGAATTACATCTCCCCCTTGACAGCAAGTACCGAAAAAGGGAAAGACGACTGAGAAAGTAGGAGGATCACTAAGCATCCTCATCGTCATCATCATCATCACTCAGATTAGCAGGTGCAAGGAAGAACTCGAGAAAATCAGCGGCAGAAGGAAAGTCAACCTCCGGAGGAGGAAGCCGATCAGGAATAGGCTCATCAGGCTCGAAAGGACTGCCAGGACGCGCATGGAGGCGATCCCTAAGAGCATTTGCCTCAGAGATGCGGCGAACCTCCTCGGTAGCAATGTGAGTAGCGGTGTAGCGGTAGGTGTCAAAGATAGCTTTATGGGACCTCCCAATAAAGCGAGCAAGGCGGTCAAACGGCTTGACGAAAGGTTTGGTGTGGCGAGAAGAGCTCTCACCACACGAAGGAGCAGGAGCCTTGCCCCTAGAAGTCTCATCACATGGAGTTCACATGGAGTGAATGTTGGTCTTGTTGATGGGGCAAGTGAAGACGGAGTCAATAACGGTCTGAATGAAAGGAGCATGTGGAAGAGTACGAACCTTTAGACAACTAGCCATGCGAATCTCATGCCAAAGAAAATCTGCCATGTCAATGGGACGAGTGGGATTCTTCCGTGTGTAGTACATCAAATCAATGCTGTAGGCCCGAACCATCCCACGATCCCCTTTCTTGGGAGTAATGGAGTTTAGGATACACTGAAAAAGCCACCGGTATTTGAGACGAAAGATACTGATATCATTAAGCTCCTTGCTTTGCTGCACTGTGGATAGCTGAGTGGTGGGCATGGTGAGACAACTACAAGCATTGATGGGCATAGCCTCAAACTTGGGGTTCACCTCATGGATCCAAGAAAGAGAGGCCTCAGATCCAGGCATGCCCAACGCAGCAGCAAACTCCTCAAAAGAGACAGTGAACTAAGAATGGTGAGTCATCCAAGTGATAGAACGATCCGGATGGAAGAGACACGTGGCATAGAATTGCCGAATGGCAGCCTCATTCCAATCACAGTGAAGAGTCATAGCACGACGCAGCCCCATGCCCTCAATCTTCTCTAACACACCATCGAACTTGGTTGGATTTTTCTCAATGTAATCCAAGTTCACATAATGCTGAGGAGAGAACCTTAGACGAGCAATGACTGATTGATAGATGTCCTATTGAACCAAGGTGCGAAACCGAGGATCGGTTGCATTGGCTGGGGCGGCAAATTGGTTGACATCACTCCTTAACGCGGACTACAAGCTTGAGGCACAAACCGCTTTCTTCTTCTTTGCTTTGGTCGTGGGGTGAACCGGCACGAGCTCTTCCTCATGGAGTTCGTCCTCATAGTCAGGGTCATGCTGCCCGGCATAGGACGAACGAGCACGATCTGGCGCTTTCTTGAGTGGACAAGCAGCCTCCTCGGAGTCCGTTGATGCTTCGCGACGTGGTTCTACGCACACGCATTGGAAAGAAAAGGGGGCCAACTAGATGAACAACTGAACCTAGATGAGTAATAGGGGGAAAAGAGGAGAGAAGCAGATGAGATACCATGAGAGGGGCCCAAGGATGTTGACTTGAAGCTCCGGCCAATACCACCATGGCCGACCACCATGGCGGAGTTGGGGACAGAGGCTGAGATTGGAGAGGATCCAATCGGCCCGGGGAAAACAACACGAGGAGGGAGTAGATCGAGCCGACGGCAGCACGTGAGGGCAAGATCCGGTCAGTTGGCCGGCCGGACTAGTGGGGCGGCGCGACGAGCAGCCGCGGGTGGCGGGGGCGAGAGGATGGGGTCGAGGGGAAACACGGGAATAACCCCCTGTGCCCACACGGCCCGATATGTTACTGGGCAGGGCGAACACCCACCCGGATGTCCGAAAGGAGCCCCGGATGATCCAGACAGGTCCAGATGTCTGGGTATGGGCCCGGATATCCGGGCAGACAGGGGAGCACAGCCCGGACATCCGGATGGACATCCGGATGATCCGGCCAGCCAGAGTGCTGAGAGCTAGTTATGATGTTGTGAAGAGTGATGAGGTGATGACGTTTATATGTATATGTATATATATATATATATATATATATATATATATATATATATATAAGTATCTTTAGTCACAACAATATCACAAACCCATATAAACAACTAAAAAGAGTTGTAGGCTAAGTCACCATGTTTGAGTATACATAACTTGGGAGACCAAAAATTTGAACTTTTGGACCCATGATTATTACTCCATCATTTTAAAGTACTATGAACACAAAATAAGTGTCGTAGTGACTTTGAGAGTGTTGGTTCTACTTATGCATTATGTAGGGTGAGAGTACTCATGAATTGAGTGTCTCCCCCTAAGAATATGCCTACATCAAGACAAAACATTATGAAAATGCATGCATGGGTACTACATTTCACATAATGTTGTCAAGCTCCAAGATACCAAGTTCACGCCTAAGTCGACAAAACCTTGCTTCATCCAATGGTTTGGTGAAAATATCTGCAAGTTGCAAATCTATACCAACATGATCGATGTGAATATCAACCTTTTCCACATGATCTCTCAAGAAGTGATACCTAATATTAATGTGCTTGGTGCGGAGATGATCCTTGAGGTTCTCAGCAATATTGATGGCACTTTCATTATGACATAGGAGAGGCACATGTCTATACGTGATACCATAATACTTCAATGTTTATCTCATCCATAGTAATTCAGTTGCACAACTGCCGACTGCAATGTATTCAGCTTCTTCGGTAGAGAGGGCAATACAATTTTGTTTCTTCGAGGAGCAACCAAGAAATTGACAAGCACCGGAGGTGGACTTATGATCCACTTTGTCTCCAGCCCAATCCGCATCCGTGTACCCAATAAGATCAAACTTAGCATCCTTGGGGTACCATAGACCCAACTTTGGGGTGTGAACAAGGTATCTAAGAATATGCTTAACCGCCTTATGATGACTTTCCCTAGGGGAAGCTTGAAATCTAGCACACATGCATACACTAAACATGATGTCTGGTCTAGATGCACAAAGATAAAGCAATGAACCAATCATAGAGCGGTATTTAGATGGGTCGAAAGGGATGCCCTTGGTGTCTTTAGTGAGTACAATTTTGGTTGGCATGGGTGTCTTACATAGACTAGCATCAGTCATGCCGAACTTCTCTAGGATATCCTTGAGGTATTTTGCTTGAGACAAGAAAATTCTTCTTGAAATTGTTGAATTTGAAATCCAAGAAAGAACTTCAAATCCGTATTGAGTGACATTTCAGAATTTTTGGTCATGGAGTCCGCAAAATTCTTGCACAAATGAATGTTAGGAGAAACAAAAAATTATATCATCTACATAGATTTGGCATAATATCAAATCACCCTTGTCCCTCTTAGTAAAAAGAGTGGGATCAATCACCCCTCTCACAAAGCCATCATCGAGTAAAAACTTCTTAAGATGATCATACCAAGCACGAGGTGCTTGTTTGAGGCCATACAGAGCCTTATAAAGTTTATACACATAGTCTTTGTGATCGGGATCAACGCACCTAGGTGGTTGTGACACATATACTTCTTGTAGAGGACCATTAAGGAAAGCACTCTTTACATCCATTTGATGCAATGTAAATCCATTGAAAGCAGCATAAGCAAGTAAGATGTGAATGGATTCAAGACGGGCAACATGGGCAAAGGTCTCACCAAAGTCCAAACCTTCAACTTGTGAGTACCCTTGTGCCACTAACCTTGCCTTGTTGCGGATGATTATACCATTCTCATCTTGCTTGTTCTTGAAAATCCATTTTGTTCCAATGACATTGTGTTCCGTAGTTGGCCTCTTGACTAATGACCACACTTGGTTGCGTTCAAAACTGTTCAACTCTTCTTGCATAGCAATGAGCCAATCATTGTCCATCAATGCATCTTGTACCTTGAGAGGTTCAACACTAGACACAAACGAGAAGTGAGCAAAAAAGTTAGTCAACTGTTTACGAGTGACTCTATCTTCCGATATGCCGGTGGGAATTTTGTCAACATCAACACGACCGGCCACTCGAGGCATGATGGAGGTTAGAGTTTCTCTAGGTTCAACTTCATGTCCATCATCCACGTCCTCAACATATGGATCATTAATGTGTGGAGGAAGATCTTCTTGTTCATATTGCATTTGTTGAGGTTAATCATCAATGATTGGACTTTCTTATTCGTGCCCTTGATGATGATATTGTTCTTGAAGATTATCATGAAGAGGAACTTGATCATCTTCTTCTACTTGGGCTAAGGGCATCGGTTGAGCAATAGGACCTTGTGATGGTATGGGTGTTGAATTAGTTTGATGATGTGTGAAGCTTCCATCTTCTTCTTCATCATCATGATGTTCTTGTTCCATAGGAAGAAGTGCACCAGCACCCATTGTCAAAATATCTTGAGAAGAATCTTCTTCACCTGCATCACTTTGATCAACTTGCTCCCCACGGGAGCCATTAAATTCATCAAACACCACGTCACAAGTTTCTACAACACACCCATTGGATTTGTTGTAGATTCTATAGGCGTGAGAGTTTGATCCATAGCCAATAAATATGCCCTCAATTGTTTTGGATTGAAATTTTCCTAACCGTTCTCTTTTGTTGAGGATGAAACATTTGCACCCAAATACACGAAAGTACTTGACATTTGGCTTGTTCCCAGTTAGAAGCTCATATGGAGTCTTTTCCAATATAGTGCGGAGGAAGAGCCGGTTTGATGCATGGCATGCACTGTTGACAGCTTCGGCCCAAAAACTATTTGGTGACTTGTATTCATCCAACATGGACCTTGCCATCTCTACAAGTGTACGGTTCTTCCTTTCGGCTACACCATTTTGCTGAGGAGTATATGGAGCTGAATATTGATGCTCAATCCCTTCATCACTAAGGAATTCTTCTAAGGTATAGTTCTTGAACTCAGAGCCATTGTCACTTCTTATTGCCAAGATTTCTTTGTCAAATTTGTGTTGTGCTTGCTTGGCAAAATCAATGAAGGTGATCTTCGTCTCGTCCTTGGACTTGAGGAAAAACACCCATGTATATCTTGAGTAATCATCAACAATGACAAGTCCATACTTTTCCCACCAAGACTATCCCATAAAGGAGGCCCAAAAAGATCCACATGAAGGAGCTCCAGGGGCCTTGAAGTAGACACAATGTTCTTGGGTGGGTGCTTTGATTGATGTTGCTTCCCGGCTATGCATGCACTACACACACGGTCCTTCTCAAAAGATACATTGGTTAGTCCAAGGATGTGATTCCCCTTTAAGAGATCTTGAAGATTTCTCATGCCGACATGGGCTAGCCGGCGATGCCATAGCCACCCCTTGTCGGCCTTGGCCATTGGACAAGTTGCATGGAATGTGCTCTCTTTCGAGAAATCAACCGTGTAAAGGTTGCCATCCAACTCTCCAACAAAGGCCACTTCGAGAGTATCTCTCTTAAAGACTTTCACATCCGTTAGTCCAAAGAGTGTATCATAACCAACAGAAACCAATTGGTGAACAGAAAGCAAATGGTATTTAAGGGATTGGACAAGCATGATATTTGCAAGAGACATGTCATTTGTGATAGCCACCTTGCCCAACCCGAGTACCTGTCCTTTTGAACCTCCACCAAACATAATTCTCATGAATGGTTGAATAGCTTCCATGAAATCGTATAGCAATTTTCTATCTCTGGTCATATGATTGGTACATCCACTATCAATCACCAATTTTACTCCACCGGAGAAGCCAACCTACACACAATTATGACATGGTTAGAGGCACCCATTTTGCAATGGGACCTCTCAAGTTAGTCACAAGGGTCTTAGGGACCCAAATAGCATAGAATCGGAATGCATTTCGAGGACCAACATATTTTGCATAAAATTCTCCATCCTTAGTCTTACGAAGTACATAGGATGGAGGCATGAACTCTTTTGGCTTGTTGAGAGTGGGCATGCCCCTTGTGGCCTTCCCACTAACAACCTTACCTTTCTCCTTGTGCCCTTCTCGTACAAATGTTTCGTTTAGAGGGGTTGTGCACTTTTGAGAGGACTTCTTCTTCTTGCTTGTGCTTGGGTCAAACCCTAGTCCCTCTCTGGCAAACACCTCATTGGGTTGGCTTAATACCTCATTAAGGTTCTTTTTCCCTTGAGCACATGTCATGAGACCTTTCTCGATTTGAGCCTTGAGGAAGCGATTTTCCTCGAGAATAGATGCTAGATCACCACTAGAGTTAGTAGTACAAGCATCCACATTGATAATAGGAGAAGAGTAAGCCTTGGCTAGAGTTTCAAGATAAGTAAGTTTGAGCGTCTCAAAACTCTTTGTAAGAAGGGTGAGCTCTCTTCTTCCTTAGTCTTGAGGGACATGGATAGAAGCTCACAATCCTTAGAGAGAGAAGCATGAGACTTCACAAGCTTACTTTTATGATTCATCAACTCTTCGCAAGAGTCAATAGCCTTTTTCAAGGAGGCAAGATCTTTAGTATGAACATCAATGTTTACACCAATTTTTAAGCATAGTTCATCATTTCGTGCTTCCTCATGTTGGACTTTTCGCTCAAGGATTTCACATTTTTCCTTTTCCTCGGTGACGAGGGTTTCGAGTTCCTTAATGGTGATGGTGTGCTTACTCACCATCTCCATAAGCATATGAAACATAGTGAGCTTCTTTCCTTTTAGGGAGCACATGAACTTATTAAGTTTAGCAAGCATAGGATCATCTAGATCATCATCATCATAGCTATCCTTCGCATCAATATACTCATCACTAGGAGTAGAAGGAGTGAAAATAGGAGGATTTGATCGTGGGGTTACCTTGACCTTGTCAGGAGAGCTTTGGTCCTCTCCATCTTCTACCACAGCCTTTGCCATTAGGCACTTGTGAGCGTTGCCCTTGTAGTCTTTCATGTAGTTGTACGTGACCACATCACCACTCTTGTTCACTAACCTCAGAGTGTTTTGAGAGTCTTGAGCAACTCCGGCAACACCACTAACATCATCTGGATCGGGTTCTTCTTGAGCAACCATTGCTTTCCCATCTCTATTCTTGAGCTAGGAGTTCAAAGGATTTGGCAACTTATTCTTGGAAAAGGTCTTGGGAAACCTTGGTTTATCCTCTCTCTTCTCATAAGGGCACTCGTTGGAGAAGTGGTTGGTTTCTTCACAGTTGTAGCATTTTCTTACTTTCTTCTTTTGAAATCTTCCCTTGAATTTTTCGGCGCTAAACTTCTTGACAAAATAGCCATGTCTTCATATGAAGGGCCCTCATCGGATTCAATCTCATCACCATCTTCTTCATCATCATCATCATCTTCTTCTTCACTTTGCTCATCTTCACATACATGCTTGGCCTTCAATGCAAGACTGATCTTTGATGTTGGAGTACCATGCATGGCAATATGTTTTGTGGCATTTTCCTTTGACTCTTCCAATAGTTGGAAGGTGGATATGATGTCATCTGTAGTCATTTCCTTGAAGGCATGGTGTTGTCTTACGTCCCACACCATTTGATGGTGATATGGGGCAATAGCATGAAGCAACTTATCCACAAGGAATCGCTTAGTCATGTTGAATCCATCTTGTGTCTTGTCACACTCACACAACTCGATGTCGGCGGTGAGAGTCATGAGACGCTCAAGGAGTTGATTGGGAGTTTCACCTTTCTCCATACAAAATTTTTGCAATTGCCCCTTGGCAATTTCATATTGAGCACTCCATAGGGTGGAGGTACCGGTCTTGGATCTTATAATACTTTCCCATAGTTCCTTGGCACTTGTGATGTGTATGAACGGTCTCCTTTGCTTTTAAACCATACCTCTTCGTATACACATGGTTGCAGTGTCATTGAGATTCTTGTCATAAATTTCTCTTGGTGTAGGATTCTTTGGATCAACCACATGGTAACCATACTCCAAGATCTCCAACATCTCATCGTTTCCATATCGAAGATGATCCTGCATAGCAACTCTCCACACGGCAAAATCGGAAGTGGCATCAAGTAAAGGAGGTTTGCCTTGAGGATTATATTTCGGTTTCTCAACCTGGGGTCTTGCATAAAGCCAAGGAACACTGGAGTGATCATTGCTAGGAGGTTGTTGACCAAGTGATATAGCAGACACAGTTGGCCTCGAAGCCGCACCACCCGAAAGTGGTGCAAGCACCGTGGACAACGTGGCTAATCTCATTTGGACCAAGGCCTCAAGAGAAGCATCATGCTCCTCTTTTTGCTTAGCAAGAGCCCGCTCCAGATCCTCAGAAGTAAAGGACTTGACTTCAGAAGAAGCCTCGCCTTTATCCTTCGGAACTACAACAAGGGGAGTCCCATCGAGGTTCATCTCGCTCTAGGGCGGTTAAGCCACAAGAATAGAGCACGAGGCTCTGATACCAATTGATAGGATCGAGATGGACCTAGAGGGGGGTGAATAGGTACAATTACAAATTTTAATTATTACTTAGCAATTTTAGGCAATAAAGCAGAATATGAAGGTGAGCCTCACAATTGCAAGTTTAGTACTAAGTGCTAAGCAAGATAAACAAGTGGCACAAATATATGAGAAGCAAGCACAATATGATAAATGTAAGTGCAAGAGACAAGTAACCCAAGTAGGGAGTTAGGGTTAGGAATAACCGCAATTCTGAGAGATGAGGATGTATGTCGATGTTCACTTCCTTGGAGGGAAGCTACGTCACCGTTTAGAGAGGTGGATGTTACCACGAAGGCACACCAACGCCACGAAGGCTCACCCTATTCTCTCTTTGAGACAACACCACGAAGGCGTTTCTCAACCACTAGTGGTAGACCTTGGGGTGGTCTCCAAACCCTCACAAACTTTCTGGGGGTAATCACAATGTTTGATTCCTCACCGAATGACTCCTACCCCCTAGGAGTCTCCAACCTCCAAGAGTAACAAGATCCAAGGGGAAAGACTCAAGACTTGCTCAAACCACGATTTGCTTTGGTCACAAGAAGGAGAGGGATAAGATCTTTCTTTTGATTGGAACAACTCTTCGAAACTCTCAAGAATCAAGCCGGGATCTAGGATTTAGTGTATGTGCAAGAGAGGGGGAGCACTGGTGTTCTTGAGGCGTGTTTGTGTGAAGTGTTCCACCTTATCTCGAAGAGGTAAGGGACTATTTATACCACGTCCAGAATTGAGCCGTTTGGACAGAAGTTGACCAGCCCGGATGATCTGGGACACCACCCGGATGATCTGGACACTGTCCGGATTAATCTGGCTGAAGGCCTGGATGCAGATGGTAGCAGCAGAGCTGCAAGCAGCCCGGACAGACCGAAGGCCACACCGGATGATCCGGACATATCCCGGATGATCCGGATGCCTTGCCGGACGATCCGGCTACAACTATTTGGGTTATGTGAGAAATAGGGGCAAAATTTCCCGGATGATCCGGAACAGGATCCGGACGATCCGGGGCACAGCCGGATGATTTGGAAGAATATCCGGACGATCCGGCTTCAGCCACACCATTCTGTGATGAAAACCGCATATTATCCGGATGATCCGGAGCAAGGTCCGGCTGATCCGGGTTTAGCCCGGATGATCTGGGGAGCTGTCCGGATGATCCGGCTAGGAGAAGTGGTAGGTTTTGGCTAAGCGGTTTTGCTAGGGATTTTCGTCTTTTGTGAAAAATTGTTTGTAAGACAAAATGTGAGCAAGTCTTGAATGTACACCTCGGATCCCCTCTTAATAGTGCAGGATTCCTATTACTCAAGAAATATAAAAGAGCACAATAATTCATCTTTGTTTGCTCCTTTCCTCATTGATAATTTGCTTGAGTAAAATCTCATATGATGTGATCATGATGCTCATTAGAAAAAACCAGAGGACTAACGGCCTATGTATATACTTAGCAAACATGGTTAGTCCCCTATATGTAGATTTGTCATCAATATCAAAAATATTCTTTAAGAGCAGGATTGCACTTTCAGAAGCCCACATGTGTTTCAAAGGGGATCCATTGCTCTGGAATCACAGAATAGTGGCGTCGGTGGACATGCCAGGGTTGTGTTTCAGGTAGTGGGCAGCAAGGGCAAATCAGATCGAGGAAGCATCACATCGATTGGAGACAAGTTCGAAGGAGTTGCGCTCTGGCGAAGCACTAGGCGGAGGCGCAAGTCGATCTCAGGGGAGAGATGTTGAGGGATGTCAACATCGGGCAACGTCGCGTTGATTTTGAGTTGGGGCTAATGGCAGAGATCATATTCACGGAGTCAACTGTGGAAGAAAGAACGTGCATGCCTATGGAATGGCATGAGCAGCCGATGCAACTGTTCAAATGGGCGGTAGGAGAAGCCAAATCCCGGGACCAGCTGCAGCAGCGCAACTGGGCATGCATCATAGGCGAGGTGAGCTACCCTCCTTCCCCGCCAGCAAAGCAGTGACCTACTCGGTTGCTGCTGCAGTGAAAATGCAACGCCATGTCAGTTTGCAACCTTGACAATCACTCCATCTATATGTATTGTATTCCTATGAAAATACTTGGTCGTTTGGAAATAGATGGTAATTGATTTATCACTAGTTTTTGAATGCTTGGTCGTGACAATCACCCGGAGCCACAACCAGAAGTCTCCATTGTGTAATACTTATGATCGGTCACACCAATAGACGACCCCCCGGACCCGCGTCTCACCGAAGGGACACGCATCGGCTTGGTCTAACATGTACGACAAGTTACATCACTGATTTGTGCGGCCGCATTTGAGCAGTAGTACTTGAAATTTATGTTCCACTAAACTCATTGGGAGCCGTTTCAGGCCTCAAAACCAAAACCATCAATTAACCTTTAGCTTGTTCCCATCACATTCCAAAGTAGTACTACCATGGTATAATTGAGTCCAAACATACTCACACCTAGTACGTATCAAACATGAACGTGTTCCCACTATGCGAGTTTTAGTACTAGTGCTAGTACTAGGTTATAAAAAGGGGAACTACCTAGCCGAAAATTATTTGAAGGTGTTAGTTTACATGGACTTTTTGGTGTAGGGACTAAAAGGTTCTTTTAGTCCCATATAATCCAAACAGGAGGGACTTTTAGGGACTACACCTAGTACGTATCAAACCTGAACGTGTTCCCACTATGCGAGTTTTAGTACTAGTGCTAGTACTAGGTTATAAAAAGGGGAAGTACCTAGCCAAAAATTATTTGAGGGTGTTTGTTTACATAGACTTTTTGGTGTAGGGACTAAAAGAAGTCCCTTTTAGTCCCAATAATCCAAACATGAGGGACTTTTAGGGACTAAAAGTGGGCATTTGGGACTAAAGAAAGAAGACCCTAAGGGAGAGTCTTTTTGGGACTTTTTCCAATAGTTCATTACTTGGGGTAACATAGTCTTTTAGAATGTCATTTAATAACCTCTAGTCCATGTTTAGTCCCTGGAACCAAACAGGTAGGGACTAGGGACTTTTTAGTTGGGACTAAAAAAAGTCCTAGTACTTCTTAACCAAATAGAGCCTCTACCTTCCTCCTCATAAGTCTTTCTTGCTCGTCCCTCCTTGCCATGGTCGGTCTGCAGACCTCTAGGTCGATGAGGGAGTCCTGGACTAGGGGGTGTCCGGACAGCCGGACTATCATCGTCAGCCGGACTCCAAGACTATGAAGATACAAGATTGAAGACTTTGTCCCGTGTCCGGATGGGACTTTCCTTGGCGTGGAAGGCAAGCCTGGCGATACGGATATGTAGATCTCCTACCATTGTAACCGACTCTGTGTAACCCTAGCCCTCTCCGGTGTCTATATAAACCGAAGGGTTTTAGTCCGTAGGACGAACACAACCATTACAACAATCATACCATAGGCTAGCTTCTAGGGTTTAGCCTCCTTGATCTCGTGGTAGATCCACTCTTGTACTACCCATATCATCAATATCAAGCAAGCAGGAGTAGGGTTTTAGCTCCGTCGAGAGGGCCCGAACCTGGGTAAAAACATTGTGTCCCTTGTCTCCTGTTACCATCCGCCTAGATGCACAGTTCGGGACCCCCTACCCGAGATCCGCCGGTTTTGACACCGACAGTCGAGTACTACTCGTAACAAGGCAGTGGCGACCAAGGCCGCGGAGAAAAAAAGGAGGGATCGCCGCCTCGCAGAGACCTCGAAAGATCTCTCACGGGCAGGCAAGGGCTCCCAAGAGTGCTCTAGCCGCAGAGGCGAACATGCCGAGATGGCCGTGCTGGAGTCATTATCCCTCGACGACATGCTCGATCAGCTCAATAAGCAGAAGGAGTTCATCGATGGCTTGGTGGAGCTACTGAAGGAGAGCCTCGACGACATGCCCGCTAAGCTTAGTGAGCAGGGGAGTTGACCGCCGGATTGGTGATGCCGCTGAAGAAGAGCATTGCCTCGGATAAGAACGTGACCGGTGAATTCTTGCAACTTCAGGAGGACAATGCGAAGCTCCACCACGAGCTCGACCTGCTGAAGGAGGAGAACGCCAGCTGGAAGAAGGTGTATGAGAAGAGTAGTTCCTCGATGAAGATGTTGCACGCCCTCGTCATGGAACAGAAGGAGGAGTTGGCGAACTCCGCATCAAGCACCCGGCTGCTGTCAAGGTATGTAATGCGGCCGTGGAAGAGATGATGAAGGCTCGCGTCAAGAAATCCCACATCATGGACAGAATGAATAAGATGGCGGAGGAGATGCGCGAGCAGATGGAGTTCGTGGAGGCGATGAAGAAGCAGTTACGACTCCGCGGCTAGGAACCCTTCATGTAGTAGAGAGCAGCGCCCCAGACTTGTGTGTGCGTCTTCCTTCTTTTTTGGGGGGATAATCTTCCTTCTTCTTTTGCTTATTTGTTTCTTCTTGTGCTTCGGGTGTTTCGCCACACGTGTCATGTTGTCTATGAGGCATGAATAGAACAATGCTAATGATGAGCGGCGCCATGGGATCGATGACTAGCATATGAGATCATTTTTTATAGCTGTATCGCACTTGGCTGTCGTGTTTTGTGCTTCTCCATCGTACTAGTACTCTAGTGCAAAACTTGATTATACCGCATGGTTCTTTGCTCCTCCTCAGGTTATCAACAACATTTATACGAGCAGTCAAATCACAAGGCCCCGCCTTCCAGCAGTAATAAGCCGTCAAATCACAAAGGCCCTCGCCTCTCATGAAACCGACCAAGCGAGATTACCCTTCCCTCTAGCCTTTTAAATGTATACTTTTGTATACTAGTAGTATCGATGGATTGCGCCATGGAGCAAAACTAAGAAAACGAATTAAAGAAAAAAGGTGGTAGATATAGAGAGCGCTCGTTGCCAAATTGTGCATAT
The DNA here is from genome assembly GCA_963921465.1 of Triticum timopheevii. Classification (NCBI taxonomy): domain Eukaryota; kingdom Viridiplantae; phylum Streptophyta; class Magnoliopsida; order Poales; family Poaceae; genus Triticum; species Triticum timopheevii. Next base: position 203,945,708 of record OY997270.1, read on the forward strand.
AGTGCTATTAAAAAAGCTAGTACGTGCTTAGATGGGGTGCTAAATTCTATTGAAGAAAATAGCGTACCTATTTAATTCTTGGGTTTTTATTATTTAGACCACTAGTTCTGTCTCACTACTTAGTTTTGCCATTAGAAGTTACAACTACTCAAAAATTTCATTGATTCGTGAGGTGCTTGCTCAAAAATGCCATTAGATATCTCAAAAATGCCATCGTTCCGTTAGATGTTTGCTAAAAAATGCCATTAGACATTGTTATTTTCACGTCAACCCCGTTGACCATGTTATATAATAAAAATAAGCCTAGACCCACAAGTCGATTCTCTCTATCTCACAATGATAAGTGTGGCCCCGCTTGTCAGGAGTAACTAAGCCAATAATTTTATAGGAAAATAAGAACGTTGTTGGATCAAGTAGGGCCCACACTTTATTGCAGTGAGATAGAGGGAGAGCTGGCATGTTGGTCCATAGGTATTTATGTCATTATAACATGGAAAAAGAGATTTGAGTCACAGTAATGGTGTCAAGTGGCATTTTGGAGCATGTGTCTAATGAAGCAATGGCATTTTTGAGCGGTTGAAATTCCTAGTGGTAAAACGTAATAGTGGGACACAGCCGGTGGCATAAAGGATCAAAACCCTTAATTCTTTGATAACTAAACTGCTGGCTATATGATGTTGGCCATATATATTGTACGTATATAATGTGAAGAAACGAGTGGTAGTACTACCAACTACAAGATGAACTATAAGAAATACTAGTATGTACGTACTGAAGAGTCAAAGTAACGAGAAGGAACATAGCATAGTTCTACTGGGGGCTCAACACAACACACCTCTCAAATAAAACTAAGCACCCTGAAATTAAACTAAGCAACTAATCCGATAGACACTGCATTACAACCACCATGAGCAACAACACTGCCACCTTAATTACTCGGACTCCTCGTCCACATGCTCGACTTCATCCTTCTCCCTCTTCCTCTTGGTCGATACTTCTTAGCTTGAACCACACACTTGGCTCTCACTCTTCACCCAACCCTTGTAGATATTGAAACAAAGGTAGGAATCCATTGCAGCATAATTGATGTGGTCTCTATCTAGTACATTCCACTGCCATGCAAGATGAAACTTGGGTGGAGGTTTCATCAGTTTACTGTACGAAGGATCAACCATGGCTGCTGCCAGGGTCAGCATTGAAGGTTGACGGGTGGACACCAGCACATTCCTCTGGAGGTCGAAGGGCTGGCCTACAATAACGCATACCGACCCAGGACTTCTTTGTCGTTTGTAAAGTCTACAGAAATGAATTTCACTTTGCCGCTGAGGGAGTCCTGGATTAGGGGGTATCCGGAGTGCCGGACTATATACATCGTCCGGACTATTGGAGCGTGAAGACACAAGACTCAAGACTCCGTTCCGTGTCCGGATGGGACTCTCCTTTGCGTGGAAGACAAGCTTGGCGATCCGGATATTGTGTTTCCTTCCTTGTAACCGACTCCATGTAAACCCTAGCCCTCTCCAGTGTCTATATAAACCTGAGAGGTTGGTCCTTAAAAGGCCGATCACAATTACAATCATAATCATCATAGGCTAGCTTCTAGGGTTTAGCCTCCACGATCTCGTGGTAGATCTACTCTTGTACTACTTATGTCATCAATATTAATCAAGCAGGAAGTAGGGTTTTACCTCCATCAAGAGGGCCCAAACCTGGGTAAACATTGTGTCCCTTGCTTCCTGTTACCATTAGCCTAAGACGCACAGATCGGGACCCCCTACCCGAGATCCGCCGGTTTTGACACCGACATTGGTGCTTTCATTGAGAGTTCCTCTATGTCGTCACTGCGAGGCTCGATCGCTCATCTCGTTGTCAAGGACAACATTACCTCTAGGCGAGTGCTGGCTGTAGGCCAAACTCTCCGACTTGGGGGCTTCATCATGGCTGCCCCGTCGGCGGTTGCACCGACGATCGCCTCTCGGGTCATCACTCATAACCTTCGCATCAATTCGGAACTCGTTGAACAGATGGATCCCATAGAGCTCTCCTCCCTTAATGAGCTCTTGGATCGCATCGCCGCTCAGGGAGTCGCTATGGACTATGATCGGATCGGGCTTAAACCCGACCGAAGGGACATTAAATCCCCCAGCCACCCATGAGATAGAGGTAGTGGAGGAACCACACGCGGATTATCCCTCAATTTTGAGGACGAATTATGTCTGGATCACCGAGCTCCATGAGCCGGACACCCTCCCAAGGGAAGAGGTGACCCGGGTCCCGGACTTAGAACCGGGCACTGGGCCGATGAAATTGGGTAGCACCCCGGATCTCGAGCTGTCGGACTCGGAAGCTCCCATGCCCCTGGGTGCTAGATCGGATCAGAATCCAGACTCAACAAATACCGCGCACCCGGACTTAAACCGTCTCTCCCACATGAGGCAAGAGCCCCAGGAGACAGTACATCACTACTGGGCCAGATTCCTCCTTGTGCTGAACAAGGTCCAGGACTGTCGCGAGGAGGACGTAGTCTCACTTTTCTGCAAAAACTGCACGAATAAAGGAATCCTTAATGCTATAAGTCGCCGTGACATAGTACACTTTGCTGACTTGGCAACCATAGTACAGAAGTACTGTGCGATGGAAAGCGCCTAGAAAACCCAAACAGAATTTTGGGATAGTCTGGCTCTCACCATAACCTTTGTCCGAACTAAACGGGCGAACTCTCATAAATCGGACGATCCAATCCCCAAGAAACCAAAGCCCACCCCAGGGCGGGGAACCGTATTGGAAGAATGGCTTAATGGGCCATGTAAGCTCCACAGTACTCCAGACACAACACGAACTCATAGCCTTAGGGCATGTTGGATACTCCGGCAGGTTGCAAAAAGTGGCGAAGACCTTCTTGCAAGCCAAAAGCAGAACAACATCCCCCAATGAACACAATACTGTACTAACAGTCTTCGAGACTTCTGCCTCAAACAATAGGCGCAAGCGAGCTCATCGAAACTCCGCTGAAATTTGTCACGTAGCAAAAATAAACCCCTGGAACGACACTGCTATAACTTTCAATGCCAATGATGAACCTCGATTCCAGACTGTCCTGGTACCAGCCGCTCTGGTCCTTAGCCCAATCGTGGACGGCTTTCGGCTCACTGAAGTACTCATGGACGGCGGAAGCAGATTAAATTTGATCTATGAAGAAACACTCAACAAGATGGAGATCGATAAAAGCCGCATTGAACAAAGCGGCACAACCTTCAGGGGAATTATTCCTAGTCGGGAAGCGCAGTGTGCGGGAAAAATCACACTCGATGTGGTATTCGGCACCCCAGAGAATTATAGGTCCGAAGAAATCACATTCCAAGTGTCTCCTTTTAGCAGCGGATATCACGCCCTTCTAGGGCGGGACGCGTTTGCAAGCTTTCAAGCTATACCCCATTACAGGTACATGAAGCTTAAAATGCCCGGACCCAATGGAATCATCACTCTAGCTAGTGATCCAGACGTCGCACTTCGCGCTGAAAATAAAACCGCAGCACTAGCCCTGGAAGGATTATCCGAAGCCCTAGCAGCCGAAGAATTAACAACACGGCGGGCCACCATGGACATGGACGACGTGATACTCGACAAGCGACCCAAGTCCACCTCATTTAAACCCGCGGACGAGATAGTCAAATTCCACGTCCATCCAACGGACCCCATGAAGACAGCTTCCATCGGGACGCAGTTGAGCCCCACAATGGACGCCGCATTACGAGACTTCTTACGCGAGAATTGGGACATTTTCGCCTGGCACCCATCGGACATGCAAGGCATCCCACGTAGATTGGCTGAACATAGCCTTAACATACTAAAGGGATACAAACCTGTCAAACAGACCCTAAGGCGATTTTCAGAGCCCAAACGACAAGCAATGGGGGAAGAGCTAGCCAAGCTACTTGAGGCCGGATTCATCAGAGATGTCAAACATCCGGATTGGCTGGCAAATTTGGTAATGGTACCAAAGAAGGACAAATCCTGGCGCCTATGCGTCGACTTCAAAGAACTCAACAAGGCTTGCCCCAAAGATCCCTTTCCCCTCCCTTGGATCGATCAAATCATCGATGCCACAGCTGGACACGACTCGCTGTGTTTTCTCGACGCATACTCTAGATACCATCAAATAAATATGGTAGAGTCTGACCAAGCTACAACAGCTTTCATAATGCCATATGGCCCTTTCTGCTTCAACACTATGCCTTTCGGGCTTAAGAACCCCGGCGCAACCTATCAACGCATGATTCAAACATGCCTGGAAAAACAAATCGGCAAAACAGTGGAGACATATGTGGACAACATGGTCATAAAAACAAGACACGTCGAAACCCTAATACATGACTTGAGGCTTACATTCGATAACCTCCAGACATACGACATCAAGTTGAATCCGGAAAAATGCGTTTTCGGCGTCCCCTCGGGGAAACTGCTCGGCTTTATTGTTTCCAATAGAGGAATTGAAGCGAATCCGGCAAAAATCCAAGCTCTGTCGCAGTTGGCTATACCAACAGACCTCAAGCACATCCAGAAACTAGCTGGACACGTGTCCGCTTTGAGCCGCTTTATCTCCAGGTTAGGAAAAAAGGCATTACCTATTTACCGCCTTCTCCGGCGCACCGAACACTTCGTGTGGACGGATGCAGCAGCGTCCGGACTGGACGAAATAAAGACCTTATTGGCCAGTAATCCAGTCCTAACAGCACCAAATATCAGCGAACCTATGCTGCTGTATATAGCTGCAACACATCAAGTTGTAAGTGCAGTGCTCGTCGTCGAGAGAGGTTGACGGATACAAATTCCCACTCCAGAAGCCCGTTTATTATGTATCCACGGTCCTCACTGCATGCAAATCCCGATACCCACACTATCAAAAAATAGCATACGCAGTTTTCATGGCATCCCAGAAGCTGCGACACTACTTTCAAGAGTGTTCGATTACGGTGGCCTCCGAAGTACCACTCAATGACATAATAAATAACCGTGACGCTACGGGCCGGATTGCTAAATGGGCAATCGAGCTCCTTCTGTTCGACATAACATACAAACCACGGCGGGCCATCAAGTCGCAAGTACTGGCTGACTTTGTCGCCGAATGGACAGAAGCCGAACTCCCTAAAGAGTACAGCGCGTACTCCAACTGGATCATGCACTTCGACGGCTCTAAAATGCTGGTCGGATTGGGAGCAGGTGTAGTCCTGACGTCTCCCACCGGAGACATGGTCCAGTACGTCCTCCAAGTATTATACACAGACTCCAACAATGTAGCCGAATATGAGGCTTTGTTGCACGGTCTTCGGATGGCAGTCTCTATGGGCATCCTACGCCTATAAGTGCGCGGGGATTCGAACCTCGCAATATCACAAAAAAATGGAGACTTTGATGCCAAGGATCCGGAAATGGCAGCCTATTGTAATGCCGTCCTCAAAATGCCAGCTCGGTTTGAGGGGCTCGAATTCCACCATGTGGCTCAAGAAAACAATCAAGCGGCGGACGTCCTCGCCCGCATCAGCGCTAAACGCGACCCTGTCCCACCTAACATATTCCTGGAAAGGTTGTTCAAGCCATCCGTAGTATGGGAAGGGGAGTCCGGCAATACTAGCACGGATCTGAACACAGCCCCAGATTCCAAACCATCAGACACAATCGGAGGCTCTGCCACCGAAATAACATCTTCGGTGCATGAAATCATGGCCGTAATCGCCCCGTGGACTAAACATTTCTTGGCCTACCTAAATAGGCAGGAGCTCCCCGAAGACCAAAATGAAGCACGTTCAATTGTGCGGCGTTCCAAAGCTTACAAAGTCCACGAAGGGGAACTCTACAAGAAAAGTGCTACCGGAGTGCTCCAAAGATGCATCTTCGAAGACGAAGGGCGGCATCTCTTGGATGAAATCCATGCTGGACTGGGCAGACACCACGCCGCGGCTCGAGCACTAGTCAGCAAGGCCTTCCATACAGGCTTCTATTGGCCGACGGCCCAAGCACATGCACAGGACCTTGTCCAACATTGCGTCGGTTGCCAGTCTTTGCCAATCAGAGTCATATGCCCCCTACCGCTCTCCAAACAATCCCCATAACTTGGCCCTTCGCGGTCTGGGGGCTGGATACGGTCGAACGTCTTAAAGGGGGAAGCCATAAGAAAAAATACTTATTGGTCATGGTGGACAAGTTCACCAAATGGATAGAAGCCAAACCAGTCAAAACGGCCGAATTCGGACCAGTAATAGACTTCATATCCGGGGTTGTACACCGATACGGTATCCCCCACAACATCATCACTGATAATGGTTCAAATTTCACGGCCAATGAAGTGAAAACTTGGTGCGGAAAAATGGGCATTAAGCTTGATTATGCTTCCGTCTACCATCCCCAAACAAACGGACAGGTAGAGCGGGCAAATGGTCTCATCATGAGCAGCATCAAACCCAGACTAGTACGATCGTTGACAGAGTCGGATACGCACTGGGTCGAAGAGCTCGACTCCGTACTCTAGGGGCTGCGGACCACACCGAATCGCACCACCGGATATACACCATTTTTTATGGTATACGGCGCGGAAGCAGTACTACCTGCGACATAATACATGATTCGCCACACGTACGCATGTACGAAGAGAAGGAAGCCGAGTTAGATCGGCAGGATAACCTGGATGCCCTGGAGGAGGAGGGCGACGTCGCAAAAGCCCGCTCCGCATTCTATCAGCAGCAGGCTCGATGATATCAAAGCAGAGAAGTGCGGGCCAAAACTTACAATATTGGCGACCTCGTTCTACGCCTACCAAAGAAGAAGAAGGACAAGCTCAAACCCTAGTGGGAAGATCCCTTCATCATTGACAAAGTTCTCATCGGAGGAGCGTACCGCTTACATAATGCATCCGATAACAGACTCGAGCCGAACCCATGGAACGCGGCCAGACTCTGGAGATTCTACGCCTAACACCAAACTCAGTGTTCGTCTCCTTACCCCTCCTTTTTAATTATGCTCCACCCCTTTTCCCTTCTCGACCTTTTTCCTCTTCACATAAAGTATTTAATACAGTGCGGACTCCCGGATCACTCCGGCCGCACTATGTGTGTAAGCAATACCTGGGGGCTTCCTATACGAAAGCTAAAAATAATTACTCAAATGGCTTTTTGCCCATCACATATGCGTTTATTTTTTTCATATGTGCCTTTTCTTCACCATTATATGCATCGATATGACTTAAGATGTGGCCAAGCTGGGTTGCCTGGCTCTTGTGTTTATGCCCTACGTTCCCCTTAATTCGGCTAGGGCATAAGGGGAGCACCTCTGCGATTGTTACTGCCGGTTCAGCCGGATGTGTACCTCAGACTGGCTGAAGCCGAAAGCTAGCTTCCTTAAGAGAATATTTGGTCGGTGAACAAAAGATGTATTCGTTTATTACAACGTAAATCCCCAGAAGTCTTGTATCCTGCGCCATTGTTCGCAGTCCGAACATGTGCACTGTCGCATGCGTACCTAGGGAAAGGAACCCCTAACGGAACTATTCTCCCTGGAAGATGTTTCTTACTATCCATGTAATATAACATAACTAATTGGGTACTTGTCTGTTCAAGCACTTATGACCCCTACGCCTGGTTTCCACGCATACCTCGGTTTTGTATAACTGAGTGGGTATTCAGACACACCCCGGACTGTAGGATCCGGGGTCTGAAGCAAAAAGGTCTGCCATGACAAATGATTTTAATCCGACTAGGGACTAATTATGTCCACTGAATTACACAGTCACTTGGACTGACTATATTCCTCCTCTATACCATCCAATAGGCTATCTAGCTTACAATCCTATTGAGAATACTTGGCGGCTAACGCTACCTGGTCATACACCAGACTCACGGGAATTTCTTGCCCATCAGGCCCCGCCGGTCCAACTTCGGCCATATGGTTTGGGTCCAGCTTGGTGTAGCGCGTCTTCACCATAGCCCAGGCCTCTCTTGCGCCTTGCCGGCAAGCTGACATCTTACACAATTGGAAGCGCCGCCGTGCCCTTGAAGCATGTCCACAAGCGCCCCCATGCCATTCGGCAGTAGGCTTGATGGCCACAAGGCCTGAGCAACACCCTGCATCACTTGCCGAGCTTGCTCATGCAGTTGCAAGAGGTCTTGCAGTAAATCACTTGCAGATGAGGGCATCTCCTCCTCAGGGCGACCCGTTAACATTCCTGCAAGCAAAATTCTTTCAACATACTTCCTCGCCGAACTATCATACAGTTCGTCTAGGCACTCACCATAAATGTCGCGTCGAAGCCTTTTGTTCTCCTTCACAGAGTCCGCCAGCTGGGCGCGGACGTCTTTTAATTCTACGTCCAGCCAGACATTGGCATCTTGAAGATTGTTCTTCTACTGCCTAACTTGCGTAAGAATGTGCTCGCCAGCATTTAGCTGCCTTTTGAGATGCGAGTCGTCATCTCTTACGCCCTCCGGATTCACCCCGGGATTGTCTGCAAAATTCTCTGTTAGACTTGTTATACCAACCATTTACTAAGTGGTGCATCTTCGTACAATTGAGACAAATGTTACCAGATGAGGCCTTCTGGGATTCCTCTAACTTGGCAACCGTGTCCTTCAGCTGGGCCTTGCATTCCTCCAGCTCCCGAGCGAATTGTTCATTCTTATCTACAAGGACCTGTGCATAAATTGATCCTCAAAACAGTTGTTCCAGCCATTTCAAGTCTCAAGGGCTACTACTATATATGCTTATCAAAATTTCTTACCCGTATATCTTTGGTATATTGGTCCGTCGCTCGGGCAAGCCCGCCTTGAGCAGCTCAGATGTATGCGTCTCCCAAATTGAAGGCATTAAATGCCTCTTCGGAAAAGATGTTGTTCCAAAGCACGGCCCGTCGGCGCCGGTGATTCATGGCGCTCTCTACTTCGGAATTCATGGCCGAGAGCATATCCGCGTCCTCTGTCAGAGAACTATGCGGCATCGGCCCCGTGTCCGCCTCCGCTCTCGAAGCCGGTTCTGGAATCCGGCTGGTTGAGGCGTGATTGGCAGGATCCCCGGATATAGTCCAGCTGCTCCTCTTCCTGCCAGGACACAAAGAGCGGTGTTATACTTCAAATACCATAATCGCAGGATAGGTGTTTGCCTTACCTCTGCAGCGGCGTGTTGACCCATACTGCCTTCCTCTTGAGCCTGCCCGATCCGGACGCCCGTGGTCGACGAGTCCCTAGGGGCTCGGTCCCCCGCTCTGACCGTCGTCTCTGCAAAAAACACGACACTTCAAGGGTAAAGCATGGCATCTGAAGGGAGTCCTCTTCGAAGGATAGGGTTTTTCAGTTTGGCTTACACGCGACGTAGGTAGCAGTAAGGGATAGTCGGCAATAATGGCCACTGAGGTGCCATCACAGCTCGCTTGATAAAATATCTCGTTGACAAGCTCCACGGTAATATCCGGATCTTCTTCGAGTCCTGGATCTAGGGCCCTTCCGAGGTCCTCTGGCTGCGAGGAAGGGCTGGAGATTCCTTCTACGGCCCTCCTCAGTTCCTGCTCGGAAATATCGAAGCAGACAATCTTAGCGAAGAACGCCGCGATAAGTGAAGCAGGGAAAGGAATAACAACTTACCCAGTTTGGTGGGTTTTACATGGATAATCCATCCCGCAGTTTAATGTGAAGCAATTCTTCCTCTTCTCCTTTGTATAAATCGGACAATATCCATGCCAGAGCAGTGGCGGAGTCTGGACCCTTACGACTGTAGCGGGTGGCATCATCTAACCCGTTGAAGTGCCACATGGGTTTCCCCCGATATTGAAGCGGTTGCACCCCCCATATTATGCATATTGCCATAACCTTGACTATGGTCAGTCCGGACTTGGCCAGTAACTTTATCCTACTCATCAGGAAGTGTATTTCCCTGGTATCCTCCTCTTGAGGGCCTCGGGGGCGCCAGTTTAGACGTGCCCTCGGTGGGGCGTCACTGAACTTGGGGAGACCTGTCTAGACTGGATCCAGAAGGGGAATGTCATCAATGTAAAACCACTCCGAAGGCCAGTTCTCTGATGCCTTCTTAGGAGTGCCGGATAGGTATCCGGTCTCGGCAATACGCCATACTTCGGCCCCGCCCACTTGACATAGGGATTCTCCCTGGTTGCGGGGGACAAGGCAGAACAGCTTCTTCCATAACCCGAAGTGAGGCTCACAGCCTAAAATAGCTCGTAAAGGGCAACATACCCTGCTATGTGTAGTACGGAGGCGGGGGTAACGTTGCGCAACTGGACATCATAGAACTCCAGGAGCCCGCGAAGGAACGGGTGGATGGGAAACCCGACGCCCCTTAGCAGATGCGGGATGAGGCATATTCGCTCCTCCGGAGATGGATTAGGAGATCCCTCTGCTTGTTCCCCTCCGTTATAAGTGGCTAATCCGGCTCGGATGGGGACCATGAACGCCTGTGGGAGAAACCCTTGGGTTTGTAACTCTATCAAACAGCTATGAGGAACTAAAAACTCTTCCCAATCCCCCTTCTTGGAGGGAGGAGAGCGAGCAGAAGAGTTGCGACGACCCGCCATGTTGGAATGGTTTTTTCTAGAGCGCTATGTTGGATGCTTGCTCGAGGGGGGAGAGTGAGTTTGGATCTGAGAATCCCCATCTCTTCAAATAGACGGTCAGCCCGAAGGACTAAGGGTGGCGAATGCAAAAATGCCCCGGCTCCTCGCATTCGCTCGACACGTGGAGATGGTCATTATTGAGGCACTGAAGCCGAGGAGTACAACATTGATGGGAAGCCGAACACTATTCATCGTAACAGGTACAACATTGATGGGAAGCCGGACTCATCGTCGTTGAAGCCTGGTTCAGGGGCTACTGAGGGAGTCTTGGATTAGGGGGTATCCGGACTGCCGGACTATATACATCGGCCAGACTATTGGAGCGTGAAGATACAAGACTCAAGACTCCGTTCCGTGTCCGGATGGGACTCTCCTTTGTGTGGAAGACAAGCTTGGCGATCCGGATATTGTGTTTCCTTCCTTGTAACCGACTCCATGTAAACCCAAGCCCTCTCCGGTGTCTATATAAATCGGAGAGGTTGGTCCTTAAAAGGCCGATCACAATTACAATCATAATCATCATAGGCTAGCTTCTAGGGTTTAGCCTCTACGATCGCGTGGTAGATCTACTCTTGTACTACTCATATCGTTAATATTAATCAAGCAGGAAGTAGGGTTTTACCTCCATCGAGAGGGCCCGAACCTGGGTAAACATTGTGTCCCTTGCTTCCTGTTACCAGCAGCCTAAGATGCACATATCGGGACCCCCTACCCGAGATCCGCTGGTTTTGACACCGACAGCCTCCCCCGAGGAAGTTCTTAAAATCCTCGCACTCAATATCGGCATGGCATATGTGGTAGACGAAGCACAAGTTATGCACGCAAACCTAAATCATGATGGGCTTCTTCTTCTCTTCCTCCTTTAGATTCTTCTCTTTTCCTAGGACTGTGGTGTACTCAACATCTAGCCCAGCAACTCACTCATCACCATTTGACTTTTCCAACATGCATCTGAAGCAAGCAAGGCATCCTTTCACCAACGCGGAAGAATGGGTGTAGATGACATCAAACTCATCGCTCGTGATGGTTCTAACCTTGTACTCACCACTGATCATGGAGATTTGGGACGCCATGGATTTGGGAGGAGGGTTAGGATTAATGGAACTGCTGTAATGGGAAAGGACAGGATGACTAGGAGCAAATTGCCATAATGTTAAAGGATGGCCGGGGACGAGTAGGAGCAAACTGCTAGCGGTTTTCCGATTGTAAAAATGTTGAGTGGGGCGTGCGAATGGCAGGGTAGTGGCTTGCCTGGGGGATAAATGGATTCATGCATAGTACTATGGGGGCCCAATTAGATGTCATGTCTACTAGATGCCCAATTAAATGGCTTCATGCATCTATGTGTCCGCATGTCAAGCGTCGGGAAAATTGCAGGTGATACGAAGCTTTCCGTGCTTCCATGATACAGGCTTCCGAGAGCCCTTCGATCTGATATCGAACGGTTGCATGGAGTGATTCTAGACCTATGGGTGATGACCCACAAGTGTAGGGGATCTATCGTAGTCCTTTCGATAAGTAAGAGTGTCAAACCCAACAAGGAGTAGAAGGAAGTGACAAGTGGTTTTCAGTAAGGTATTCTCTGCAAGCATTGAAATTATCGGTAACAGATAGTTTTGTGATAAGGAAATTTGTACCGGGTAACAAGTAATGAAAGTAAATAAGGTGCAGCAAGGTGGCCCAATCCTTTTTGTAGCAAAGGACAAGCCTAGACAAGTTCTTATATGGAGAGAAGCGCTCCCGAGGACACATGGGAAATATCGTCAAGCTAGTTTTCATCACGCTCATATGATTCGCATTCGTTACTTTGATAATTTGATATGTGGGTGGACCGGTGCTTGGGTACTACCCTTTCTTGGACAAGCATCCCACTTATGATTAACTCCTATTGCAAGCATGCGCAACTACAAAAGAAGTATTAAGGTAAACCTAACCATAGCGTGAAACAAGTGGATCCAAATCAGCCCCTTACGAAGCAACGCATAAACTAGGGTTTAAGCTTCTGTCACTCTAGCAACCCATCATCTACTTATTACTTCCCAATGCCTTCCTCTAGGCCCAAATAATGGTGAAGTGTCATGTAGTCGATGTTCACATAACACCACTAGAGGAGAGACAACATACATCTCATCAAAATATCGAACGAATACCAAATTCACAGACTACTAATAGCAATACTTCTCCCATGTCCTCAGGAACAAACGTAACTACTCACAAAGCATATTCATGTTCATAATCAGAGGGGGATTAATATGTATTAAGGATCTGAACAAATGATCTTCCACCGAATAAACCAACTAGCATCAACTACAAGGAGTAATCAACACTACTAGCAACCCACAGGTACCAATCTGAGGCTATGGGACAAGGATTACATACAAGAGATGAACTAGGGTTTGAGAGGAGATGGTAGTGGTGAAGATGTTGATGGAGATTGACCCCCTCCCGATGAGAGGATCGTTGGTGATGATTTCCCCCTCCCGGAGGGAAGTTTCCCCGGTAGAACAGCTCCGCCAAAGCCCTAGATTGGTTCCGCCAAGGTTCTGCCTCATGGCGGTGTTTCGTCCCAAAAGCTTGCTTATGATTTTTTCCAGGGCAAAAGACTTCATATAGCAGAAGATGGCCACCGAAAGGATGCCAGGGGGCCCACGAGGCAGGGGGCACGCCCAGGGGAGTAGGGCGTGCCCCCACCCTCGTGGCCAGGGTGTGGGCCCCCTCTGGTACTTCTTCCGCTCAATATTTATTATTAATTCCAAAAGTGACTTTCGTGGAGTTTCAGGACTTTTGGAGCTGTGTAGAATAGGTCTCTAATATTTGCTCCTTTTCCAGCCCAGAATCCCAGCTGACGGCATTCTCCCTGTTCATGTAAACCTTGTAAAATAAGAGAGAATAGGCATAAGTATTGTGACATAATGTGAAATAACAGCCCATAATGCAATAAATATCGATATAAAAGCATGATGCAAAATGGACGTATCAACTCCCCCAAGCTTAGACCTCGCTTGTCCTCAAGCGGAAGCCGAAATCGAAAAAATATGTCCACATGTTTAGAGATAGAGGTGTCGATAAAATAAAATACGGACATGAGGGCATCATGATCATTCTTATAATAGCAACAAATATATATTTTGTCATATGATTTCTTATGCTCAAGTAACAATCTATTCACAATGTCAAGTATGAATCGGAAACTTCATTGAAAACTAACAAACTGTAATCTCGCTCATTGAAGCAATTGCATTTTATCATAACATCGGAAAGAGTCAATATAAGAGCTTTTCAGTAAGTCCATATAGTCAACTATCATTTAGTCTTTCACAATTGCTAATACTCGCACAATACCTATGGTTATGGAGTTTTAATCGGACACATAGAAAGATAGGGGCTTATAGTGTTGTCTCGCAACCTTTTACCTCAAGGGTAATGTCAACAATAATAGTTCATGCTAACTTATATCCAACTGGATATATATATCAGGATCTTTCCAACACGAGGTGCTTGCCAAAGGATAAAATATAAAAAGGGAAAGGTGAAGATCACCATGACTCTCGTATAAGACAAAAAGTAAAAGATAGGCCTTCGCAGAGGGAAGCAGAGGTTGTCATGTGCTTTTGTGGTTGGATGCACAAAATCTTAATGCGAAAGAACGTCACTTTATATTGCCACTTGTGATACAGACCTTTATTATGCAGTCTGTCACTTTTATTGCATCCATATCACAAGATCGTATAAAGCTTATTTTCTCCACAATAATAAGTCATACATATTTAGAAAGCAATTTTTATTGCTTGGAGCCTGACAACTTACTTGAAGGATCTTACTCAATCCATAGGTAGATATGGTGGACTCTCATGGCAAAACTGGGTTTAAGGATGTTTGGAAGCACAAGTAGTATCTCTACTTGGTGCAAGGAATTTGGCTAGCATGAGGGGGGAAGGCAAGCTCAACATGTTGGATGATCCATGACAATATACTTTAATTCGGATATGAGAGAACATAACCTATTACGTTGTCTTCCTTGTCCAACATCAACTCTTTAGCATGCCATATTTTAATGAGTGCTCACAATCATAAAAGATGTCCAAGATAGTGTATTTATATGTGAGAACTTCTCTTTCTTTATTACTTCCTATTAATTGCAACGATGACCAAAACTATGTTTGCCAAGTCTCAACAACTTTTAATCATCATACTCTTTATATGTGAGTCATTACTCTCCATAAGATCAATATGATTTCTTTATTTATTTTTATACTTTATTTTATTTCCTCAAGATCATAGAAAGATAACAAAGCCCTTTCAACCCTAATCTTTATTATATATAGCTCATGGAATCGATTACATAGAGGGATCATAAGGCAAAACTCAAAACTAAATCGTGCCAAAAACTTTATTCTACTAGATCAAGATATTACTAAAAGGATCGAACTAACTAAAATGGTAAAGATAGGAGTGTGATGGTGATACGATACCGGGGCACCTCCCCCAAGCTTGGCAATTGCCAAGGGGAGTGCCCATACCCATGTGTTTATGTCTCCCTCTTTGGAAGTGGTGATGATGGAGTTGTTGATGATGTAGGCTTGTCGTCCGTCTTCCAAGGAATAGGCTCACCATCATAGAAAGATGATCGAGTCTCAGGGATCCTTAAATCTGCAGCCAAACTCATCCTCTTGAATCTATATTCATACTCACAGTTTTGGTTTGCAGGTCATAGATCTGGGCTTGGAGGTGCTCGATTTTCTCATGAAGCTTGAAGATGGTATCCCCAATGTTCTTGGTATCCAGCTGGTGGTTGTTGGTGAACTCCGCGATCATCATCTGGTTGGTGTTGAGTCCGCGTTCCACCATCCCTTAGCACTTGAAAACTTGTTGTTCGATTGCTTCAAGTCTTGTCTCCACGCTTCCGATCCTCCTTGGTCCCTCAACATCGCGGATGTGCAGCACCCCCTCACGCATCTCAATGGCTTGAGGGTGATGCAGCAACTTCGCGAGGTAGGGGTTGATGACCTTCTCGAAAACTTGTCCTTGGGGGCGCTTGAAGACATCATGGTGCTCTAGATCTGACGGAAAAATAGCTCGAAACAAAGATAGAGGATATTTGCATGATACGGTGGTCAAAACCTTCGAGAGATTATATAATGAATTTTTATCGACCAAAAGAAGTATCGTGCAAGAAAACGGAGTCCGAAGAGCACACGATGTGCCCACGAGGCAGGGGGCACGCCCTCCACCCTCGTGGACGCCTCGTGTCCTTCTCAGACTACTTCTTATTTTCCTATTTCCTTAAATATTCCAAAACGGAGAAAAACTGCTATTAGAATTGTTTTGAAGTCGGTTTACTTACCGTACCACATACCTATTCCTTTTCGGAGGCTCAAACGTTCTGGAAGGTGTCCCTTATGTATTCCTTCGGGGTTATGGTTTCAATCACATTGGTTTCAACATTTATGGGATTACCTGAGATATAATGTTTGATTCTTTGACCGTTCACCACCTTCGGATTCGTGCCTTCAAAGTTGTTGATTTTTATGGTACCGGAATGATAGACCTCCTCGATAGAGTAAGGGCCTTCCCATTTAGAGAGAAGTTTTCCTGCAAAAACCCTTAACCGAGAGTTGAATAGCAACACATAATCACCTATATTAAACTCACGCTTTTGTATCCTTTTGTCATGCCATATTTTAAATTTTTCTTTAAACAGTTTGGCATTCTAACAGGCCTGGGTTCTCCATTCATCAAGTGAGCTAATGTCAAATAACCTCTTCTCACCGGCAAGCTTGAAATCATAGTTCAGCTCTTTAATGGCCCAATATGCCTTATGTTCTAATTCAAGAGGTAAGTGACATGCTTTTCCATAAACCATTTTATATGGAGACATACCCATAGTATTTTTATATGCAGTTCTATAAGCCCATAATGCATTATCAAGTTTCTTGGACCAATTCTTTCTAGATCTATTAACAGTCTTTTGCAAAATCTATTTGAGTTCTCTGTTACTCAATTCTTCTTGACCACTAAACTATGGGTGATATGGAGATGCAATTCTATGATTAACATCATACTTAGCAAGCATTTTACGAAAAGCACCATGAATAAAATGTGAACCACCATTAGTCATTAAGTATCCAGGGACTCCAAACCTCGAAAAAATAACTTCTTTAAGCATTTTAATTGAGGTGTTATGATCAGCACTACTAGTTGGAATAGCTTCTACCAACTTAGTAACGTAATCAACAACAACTAAAAAATGTTATACCCATTAGAGGAAGGAAAAGGTCCCATATAATCAAAGCCCCAAACATCAAATGGTTCAATAACAAGAGAATAATTCATAGGCATTTCTTGACATCTACTAATATTCCCAATTCTTTGAGATTCATCACAAGACAAGACAAACTTACGAGCATCTTTGAATAGAGTAAGCCAATAAAAACCGGATTGTAATACCTTATGTGCAGTTCTATCTCCAGCGTGGTGTCCTCCATAAGCCTCGGAGTGACACTTGCATAGGATATGTTCCTGTTCATGCTCAGGTACACAACATCTAATAACACCATCTACTCCTTCTTTATAAAGGTGTGGGTCATCCCAGAAGTAATGTCTTAAATCATAGAAAAACATTTTCTTTTGCTGGTATGTGAAACTAGGTGGTATAAATTTAGCAACAATGTAATTAGCATAATCAGCATACCATGGAGCAGTACGAGAAGCATTTATGACAGCCAATTATTCATCAAGAAAGCTATCATCAATAGGTAGTGGGTCATCAAGAACATTCTCTAACCTAGACAAGTTGTCTACAACGGGATTCTCAGCTCCCTTTCGATCAATAATATGCAAATCAAATTCTTGTAGCAAGAGAACCCATCTAATAAGTCTAGGTTTAGCATCTTTCTTTTCCATAAGATATTTAATAGCAGCATGTTCAGTGTGAATAGTTATTTTAGAATCAACAATATAAGGTCTAAACTTATCACAAGCAAACACAACTGCTAAGAATTCTTTTCAGTAGTAGCATAATTCCTCTGGGCACTGTCTAGAGTTTTACTAGCATACTAAATAACATTTAGTTTCTTATCAACTCTTTGTCCTAGAACAGCACCTAAGGCATAATCGCTAGCATCACACATAATTTCAAAGGGTAAATTCCAATCAGATGGCTCAATAATAGGTGCAGAAATCAAAGCTTTCCTAAGTTTTTCAAAAGCTTCTACACAATCATCATCGAAAATGAAAGGAATATCTTTTTGTAAGAGATTAGTCAAAGGCCTGGAGATTTTGGAGAAGTCCTTAATGAACCTCCTTTAAAAACTGGCATGACCAAGGAAACTTCTTATACCTTTGATGTCCTTCGGACACGGCATCTTTTCAATAGCATCAACTTTAGCTTTATCAACTTCAATACCTCTTTCAGAAATTTATGCCCCAAGACAATGCCTTCATTAACCATAAAGTGGCACTTCTCCCAATTCAAAGACAAGACTAGTATCTTCGCATCTCTGCAAAACTCAATCAAGGTTGCTCAAGCAATCATCAAAAGAGGATCCATAAACAGAGAAATCATCCATGAATACCTCACAAATCTTTTCACAAAAGTCAGAAAATATAGCCATCATGCATCTTTGAAAGGTAGCAGGTGCATTACATAAACCAAAAGGCATATGTCTATAAGCAAAAGTACCGAAAGGGCAAGTGAAAGTGGTTTTTTCTTGATCCACTGCTGACACAGGTATTTGAGAGAAACCAGAGTAACCATCTAGAAAGCAAAAATGTGTATGTTTGGATATTTTTTCTAGCATTTGATTAATAAAAGGTAAAGGGTAATGATCCTTTTTAGTAGCTTTATTTAATTTGCGAAAATCAATTATCATTCTATAACCTATAAAAATTATTTGCGGGATCAATTCATCTTTATCATTAGGAACGACAGTAATACCTCCCTTCTTAGGGACACAATGGATAGGACTTACCCACTAACTATCAGCAACGGGATAAATTATACCTGCCTCAAGGAGCTTTAGTATTTCCTTTCTTACCACTTCTTTCATATTAGGATTTAACGTCATTGGTGATCAATAACTGGTTTGGTGTCTTTCTCCAAATTTATTTTGTGTTGGCATAAAGTGGGACTTATGCCCTTAAGATCATCAAGTGTATATCCAATAGCAGCACGGTGCTTCTTCAGAGTTTTCAATAATCTCTCCTCTTCCTGCTCTAAAAGGTTAGCACTAATAATAACAGGATATATCTTCTTTTCATCGAGATAAGCATATTTAAGAGTATCAGGTAATGGTTTAAGCACAAACACGGGATCACCCTTGGGTGGAGGGGGATCCCCTATGATTACAACAGGCAAGTTGTGTTTCAAAATAGGTCCCTGTTTAATGAATAATTCATCTATCTTCCTTCTTTCATTCACAAACATATCATTTTCATGGTCTAGCAAATATTGTTCTAAAGGATCATTAGGAGGCACGACAATAGAAGCAAGACCAATAATTTCATCCTTACTAGGCAATTCTTTATCATGGGGTTGTCTACGAAATTTAGCAAAATTAAACTCATGGGACATATCCCCCAAAGTAATAGTAACAACATCCTTTTCGCAGTCTATCTTAGCATTAACAGTGTTCAAGAAGGGTCTACCAAATATAATGGGACAAAAGTCATCTTGCGGGGAACCAAGAACAAGAAAATCAGCAGGGTATTTAACTTTCCCACACAAGACTTCAACATCTCTAACAATCCCAATTGGTGAAATAGTATATCTATTGGCAAGCTTAATTGTAACATCAATTTCTTCTATCTCAGCAGGTGCAATATCATGCATAATTTCTTTGTATAAGGAATGAGGTATTGCACTAGCACTAGCACCCATATCACATAAGCCATGATAACAATGATCTCCTATCTTAACAGAAATAACAGGCATGCCTACAACAGGTCTATGTTTCGTAGCATCAGGTCTAGCAATTCTAGCAGTTGCGTCACAAAAATAAATAGCATGTCCATCAATATTATCAGCCAAGAGATCTTTAACCATAGCAATACTAGGTTCAACTTTAATTTGCTCAGGTGGTGTATATGTTCTAGTATTACACTTATGAACCACTGTCGGCGTTCTGGGAACAGGGGTCCCCAGACTTGCCTGCCTGCGGCCTGCGGCGTGGCTCAAGGGAGGCCCAGCACAGCCCATCTTCATCAACACGAGCTCAAGACCCTCGCGAGGGGCCAAGCCTCGCGAGGCGGACGACAAGGAGCTTCCTCAGGCACGGCCTCGTCAGGCTGGCTCGCGAGGAGGCGGAGAGTTCAAGGCGGGGTACCTCGCGAGGTGCCCATGACGCAAGCCATGACGACCAAGGGCGCCAGTCGGGCGCCAGCCGCGCGCAGTGTCCTCCTTTCCTCTTTGGTGCAAAGGGAGCAAGCGCAGGCGAGAGCATCAAGCAAAGGCGTCCATTTCGGTGCAATGAGACCAAGACCAGCCCAACGGCCGGAAGGAAGTCATTGTGGAGCCCAAGCCGGCGTCACCACCAGAGCCTTTGACAGGCGAGGACCAACTTTAGTCAGGATAAGTGTACCCACTGTTCCCCTTCAAAATGGCCAATTGTTGGCGCCCTTCCCGCTCAATATTTGGGAAGAGGCCCAGGGCCTTTGCCTATAAATAGGACTAGCCACCCATAGGGTAGAGGCATCGAAAGAACAAGGATAGAAAGACACATACACACACACACACAGAGAGAGAGAGAGAGAGAGGCGACTGAACTCCCCCTAGCAATTCATCGTGCTAGCCAAGAACAGGCCCTCGCGAGGCTGTTCTTCCATTGTACTGTTCCTCATCAGCCCCAAAGGCAATCCACCACACCACACACTGGAGTAGGGTATTACACCACAATGGTGGCCTGAACCAGTATAAATCTTGTGTCTCTTGTGCTGTTCTGTTTGGTAGTTTAGGTCCTAGCGATTCGGTGAGGAGCGAGCCGGTAGAGGGTTGAATCTCCGCGCACACCCCAGTGTTCGAACCTCAAGGGTCTGCCGGAACCCGAAATCCGACATTTGGTGCGCCAGGTAGGGGTGCGCCGGAATTTGCCTTCCGTCGTCTCGTTCTTCTCCGACCATCGCATCCATGTCTGACGCTCGACGGGCTCGCGCCGAGCGCCGAGCCGCCCTCGCTTCCCATGTCGCCCAGACGGCTCCCATCGGTGGGCACCCTCGTCGTTCCCCGTCACCTGCCGTCAACACCGCCACCGGCCAGGCAGGGAACGGGAAGCAAGCATCGTCCCAGCATTCCTCAGTGACCTCTAGGGAGGAGCTGCGCGGCTTCTTCCTCACCCACCCCGTCGTGCCGTCTCCTCCGGTTGTCGCGGCCCTCCTGGGCGGCTCGCAGGCGCCGCCCTCCAGCCGCCACGTCAAGCCATTCGTCCCCCGGGTCGGCGCCGCCTCCACGAGGCAAGGGGCTCCCTCGGGCCGGACGGAGCCGTCGGCCGGGCTGACCTTCGACTCTGAGGACCACCCCACCAACTCGGCCTGCTCGGGTGCGCTCCCCATGCTCTGCACACCCACCATCTGCCAGGTGGCCGTCACTAGGACCCTCATCGACGGTGGCGCGGGCCTCAACATGCTCTCAGTTGAGGCCTTCAACCTCCTCTGCATACCCCGAGAGCGGCTGCAACCCAGCCGACCTTTCTCGGGTGTCGGAGGCGGGTCGTCCAGCTCCTTGGGGCAGATCCGTGTAACGTCCCGGATACAACTTTCCATATTTGTAACTCCAACTCTTGCCTTTTCCGGAGATGCTATATGATACTTCCTTCGTGGTTGGGTTTTGTCGTTTGTTTTGCATTTTGTTATTGTTATACATCTCATCTCATGTCATCATCTGCATTTGATCCGCATGTTTTTTCAAAACTTGCATCCGTTCGTGTTCCGCCGGTACTCTCCGTTGTCCGTTCTGAGCCCAACCACACTCGCACGCGCCCGCGGCACCTTCGAATATTATTTTTATAAGCGGCATAAAAATGTTCTCAGAATGGGTTGAAGCTTGGCATGCGGTCTTATTATAGTGTAGACAGAGCGCCTGTCAAGTTTCATCGCATTCGGAGTCCATTTGATAGCCCAACCGTTGAACCTACAACCGCAATATAGTCGGTTTAATCGTCGGACGTTTTCGGTATCCGGAAACCGTGCCGGGCTGCCCTTCTCTTCTCTCCCCTAAGCCCAAGGCCCCTCTCCACAGCCCGTCTAGCCCTCCTACACTTCCCCTCGATCCGGAGCCGTCCGATGTCGATCTGAGGCCCCGAAACGCTCCAAAACCCCCAACCCTAGCCTCCCTGCCTTATATAAACACCTCCCCATGTCAATTTTGGCCTCCTCCAACCTACCACCTTGGTTCTCGCGCCCCCAATCATCAGCCGCCGCCGCCCTCATCGTTTTCCGCGCCAGCCCGCTCCGCCACCGCCACTTGGCGCTCCTCCCGCGCCTCCACCTCGCCACCGCCACGTGGCGCCACCCTAGTGGGCAGCGCCGCCGCCAGCCACCGTCAGGGCCAACCGGAGCCTGCCATGTGTCCTGGCCACGTCGCCCTGGACTCCCTGTGCCGCCGTGAAGCCGCGGGCCCGCTGAGCCCAGATCGGGTCCGGGCAAGCCCATCGGAGCCCGGTCCCTCCTGCCGCACGCCGGAGCGCCCACTCCCTGCAGCGCCTCCTCCTGTCGATCCGCTCGCCGGAGCTTCCTGCTCCCGCGCCGCAGGTCGAAGCCGCCGTCGGCGACCTTCCAGGCCAGTGCCCCGCGCCGCCCCATCTCCTCCTTCCCTCTCCTTCCTCTCTTCCTCATCCCCTCGTCTCTCTCTCTCTATGCAGTTGCGCCGCCGCCAAAGAGATCACCGCCGGCATCGTCTTCGCCTGGACCAGCCGGGAACGGAACCCCCACGCCTGGATCTGCCCTCCGCCGTTGCGGATCCACCTTCTTCGCGCCTCTGTGCCGCCCCAAGCCTCGCCGGAGTTCGTCCGCCGCCGGCGCGGTCTTCCTCGACCGTGCGTGCAAGCGGGCCATGTGCCCTCAGCCCGCGTGGGCCGACCCGACCTCCCCCCCCCCCCCCCGGCCGAGCCCCAAGCCAAGCCGGCCTCGCTTGGCCTCTCCACCGACCGGGCCAAGAGCCCAAGGGTGAGCAGCCCCTAGCGCCCCTCCTTTTTTTTCTCCTGTTGGGCCAGGCTGCAGTTTCGGCCCGATAGCATTTTTTTTCCTGACCTGCGATTTTGCTAATTATCTAGGATTTACTGATTTACAGAAAACCCCCCAAGCAACATGCATATAATATCTCACAAACGATGCATCATATGTAAAAACTTAATATATGTAAAATGCTCAGAAAATTGTGTAGATTAATTATATGCCACTTTCATCCATGTTTAAAATGTTTAAAATGATGTTTGTTTAAATTTGCTTAAATGCCATGCTAAAATGATTTAATTCATAACTAAATAACCGTTGCTCCGTTTTAAATGTTCTTTATATGTAAATGGGGTGGAAAAATGCCTAGTTTAACATGGTCCACTTTATTTTCCTGTTTAACAACTTTAAAATATGTTTTAGGGCAGAACAGTAGCAAATTCATAAATTGCATATGAGGTTTTTCCGGAAGAGTTGTTTGTTGTTCCGGCCTCATTTAAACTTGCCTAAATAGCTAGTTTAATTATGCTTCACCCCTTGCCATGTTAAACAACATTTAACATTGTTGTGTACCTTAACGAGATCAAACTAAATAATTGATGTGGTGTTTTGTCAATATGCAACTCGTTGCATATTGAGCTCCACTTAATTTGTAGGATTGTTTGTGCACTTTGCCATGCCATGCATATTTAAACCGGACATGCATCATCCTTGGTTGTGCATCATGCCATGTTTATGTGATTTTTGTTTACTATGTTGTTTGTTTCTTTCCGGGTTGCCTCTATCGTTAGCTTCGGTTTCGTTCCGGAGTTGTGAGGATTCGTTCGACTACGTCCGTTTGTCTTCTTCATGGACTCGTTCTTCTTCCTTGCGGGATCTCACGCAAGATGACCGCTACCCTGGATCTCACTACTATCATTGCTATGCTAGTTGCCTCGTTCTTTCGCTATGTTGCGCTACCTATTACCTGTTTGTCCAGCCATCCCATGTTGCCATGAACCTCTAACCTTTGACACCTTTCCTATGCAAACCATTGTTTGGCTACGTTACCGCTTTGCTCAGCCCCTCTTATAGCGTTGCTAGTTGCAGGCGAAGTTGAAGATTTCTCCATGGTGGACAGGTTTTATGTTGGGATATCACAATATCTCTTATATTATTAATGCATCTATATATTTGGTAAAGGGTGGAAGGCTCGGCCTTATGCCTGGTGTTTTGTTCCACTCTTGCCGCCCTAGTTTCCGTCATACCGGTGTTATATTCCCGGATTTTGCGTTCCTAACGCGGTCGGGTGATTTATGGGACCCCCCTGACAGTTCGCTTTGAATAAAACTTGTCCAGCAAGGCCCAACCTTGGTTTTACCATTTGCCTCACCACCACCTATCCCTTTCCCTTGGGTCGGCCAACCCGAGGGTCATCTTTATTTTAGCCCCCCCCTCCCCGGGCCAGTGCTTGTCTAAATGCTGGTCCAAACCGAGCGATGTCCGGCGCCCCCTGGGCAACTAGGGTCTATGCCAACCCGACGTCTTGCTCATCCGGTGTGCCCTGAGAACGAGATATGTGCAGCTCCTATCGGGATTTGTCGGCACAGCGGGAGGCTTTGCTGGTCTTGTTTTACCATTGTCGAAATGTCTTGATGTACCGGGATTCCGAGACTGATCGGGTCTTCCTGGGAGAAGGTCTATTCCTTCGTTGATCGCGAGAGCTTGTCATGGGCTAAGTTGGGACACCCCTACAGGGTATAAACTTTCGAGAGCCGTGCCCGCGGTTATGTGGCAGATGGGAATTTGTTAATGTCCGGTTGTAGATAATTTGACACCAGATCCGAATTAAAACGCATCAACCGAGTGTGTAGCCGTGATGGTCTCTTCTCGGCGGAGTCCGGGAAGTGAACATGGTTTCTGGGTTATGTTTGACGTAAGAAGGTGTTCAGGATCACCTCTTGATCATTGCTAGCTTCACGACCGTTCCTTTGTTTCTCTTCTCGCTCTCATTTGCGTATGTTAGCCACCATATATGCTTAGCCGCTGCTGCAACCTCACCACTTTACCCCTTCCTTTCCCATTAAGCTTTGCTAGTCTTGATACCCATGGTAATGGGATTGCTGAGTCCTCGTGGCTCACCAGATACTTCCAAAACCAGTTTGCAGGTGCCTATGTTACCGAGCAGGTGACGCAATCAAGCTCAAGGAGGAGCTCGATGAAGATATTCCCCTTTGTGTTGTTTCGTTCTAGTTGTTCAGTAGTGGAGCCCAGTTGGGGTCGATCGGGGACCTTTGTCGCATTTGGGGTTCTTCTTTTATTTTGGTTCCGTAGTCGGACCTTGATTGTATCTGGATGATGTAATGCTTTATTCATATAAATTGTGTGAAGTGGCGTTTGTAAGCCAACTATGTATCTCTTTCCCTTATGTATTACATGGGTTGTGTGAAGATTACCTCACTTGCGACATTTCTTTCAATGCGGTTATGCCTCTAAGTCGTGCTTCGACACGTGGGAGATATAGCCGCATCGAGGGCGTTACAAGTTGGTAATCAGAGCCTTCCCCGACCTTAGGAGCCCCACTGCTTGATCGTTTTTAGCGGCCGAGTTGTGTCTAGAAAAATGTTTTGAGTCATTTAGGGTTATATATATCGGAGAGTTAGGAATTCTTTTTACTCCTCAGTCCCTTCGTCGCTTCGGTGAGGTCTCCTGACGTAGAGTTTTGACTCTTCTCTTCTCAAATTTCACTAAAAAAATTTTTTTAGGATCACACGGGTATCTTGGAATCGTTCCGTTGGTTTTATGATGACAACATTGTCTTGGTGCCTCCCGTCAGCAGGGGTTTAGTGGAGGTGTCCCGGGGAGTTGAGCTCTGAGGTGTTGTCGTCATAATTTTATCGTTGCAGTTCTGGAATACCTGAGTTTAGTACGCCGACATCGAAAATCTCTTTTATGCAGTTGTTGGTGAGATAACCCCGATAACCCAGTACTGAGGTGGGTACGGGAGTATTGCCATGACTTGTATAACGGATGCTTTTCGAAGGTTGAGGTACACGATTTCCGAAGGTTTCTTGGTTATGTGTTGACGGATGGATACAGCTGGATGTAGGGATTGTTAGTTTGGGTGAGATATATTGCTTCCCCTGTATCCCAACACCTGATTGCATAATCGGAAAGTTTCGGGGGTTTATAGGTGGGAATTCAAGTAGCTCCTAGAACATCTTTCCGACAGATGCATGATATGGGATTGGGTAAATCCCTATCATATGTATTTGTTCCGGCTTATTCTGCAAGCCAAATCCTTTGTTTTGTTTTATTTGTGGTATTCGAGTTGCTTCGAAGTCAAATGTTGAATCCATACCTTTCCTAAACGGTGTTCTCATATTTCTATGTGAATACTAATCCTTCTTGATCACTGAGGTTGTCTTTTCAATTCTTTTCCAACCGGTGTGCTTCTCTTCAAGTAAATCCGATCATTCCAACATTCGCAAGACCAATTATCATTTCTTCTCAACAGTGTTTGTTTCATGCGTCTCCAAGTTGCCTTTGTTTTTCCCGCCCACCCACCCCTTTTTCCTCAAGGACTAAGATTTCTTTACCAAGTATCCTTTTACTTTTGTGAAGTTTCTCCATTCTTTTCCATCAGTGTTCTTACCCGGTGGTTCTCAAGAAGATGTTCTACTAGTTCGTCATTCCTCATTCCTTTCTCTTCTCCGGTGGATTCAAGTCAAGTTTTGTTGATCATACCTTTTTCCTCATTTCAATGTCTTCTCATACCGGTGCACCTCATTATCATTCTACTTCTCGCTATTTGTTATTCCGGAGTGCTCAAGATATCTCGAAGATTCGTGTTTCCACTCTGCATTCGTTCAAGCTCTTTCGAGATTGGTATCTCATTCAAGTCATTTAATTCAACCGGTGCAACATCTCTTTTAAATCATTTTCAACGGTGTTCTTTTGAGTGGGCCCTAACCCACAGGTCTTTTCCCAGGATCTTACCTGACTCTTCTATTTTCCCAGAGCTATCCTAAATTCTTCTCCAAGTTTGACGTAAGAATGAGTTATCATCAGTCAAATGCTTTCTCCAAGATCTTTCAAATTCTTTTCATAGTTGGCTCAACCTCTTCGCTTTTGATTCTTTCGGTGTGCCTCAATAATTCTTGGTGGTTATCATCATCATTCTCAACATTTGAAGACCGAAGAAGGATTTCTCTTAAATCTTGGTCCATTCTCTTGAATATTCATGGTTCTAACTTCATGCCATCCTCTCATAATTGTTTTGATTGTGACAATTCTTTTCTTACCATCCGGAGCATTTCATGAGTTGTTTCCATTTCTTTCCTCCGAAGGCCATCATGCCATAATTCTTCATTCTCAGTGTCTAGCTATCGTTCTCTAAATCTTACCGGTGCGTCATTCAAATACCCTCTGATCAGTTCATGATCTCGTCGTTATCAGGTATCTAAATCCCCTCAAGTATCTTCATCCGTTTTCCAATTCTTTCCGGTGAATTGTGCCTTTGCTATGTTCATTTTCAATTTTTTTTACGGTGGTCCGTTCAAGATTCCTCTCCCTTTATTACCATATCATTTCATTCATCCTTTCCAATCCTACCGGTGGTTCATTGAATACCTTCTCAAGTTTGCGCTATCTCTATCCTTAATCCCTCAAGAAGAATAAGTAGTATGCCAAATCCATTGCTTGTCATCAATTTAAATTGGTGAAGGATTTGCATAACGTAATTCTTATTATTGTTTCATCCAAGTGATCTAGTTTCTTCTTTCCATCGTGGTTCATCATGTCACATTTCTCGGTTCGAGATGTCTCATCTTTTCTTTTCCGGAGTTCCAAGTTTTCCGCATTATCTCGTCATGAAGCTCCATCTTAATCATTGCAAGGCTTCACCTTGTGTTTTCAACTTCTCTTTCTTTTTATCATCCTTTTATTACCGGAGTTCTCCATGGAGGCTCTACATGGTGGTTCATCAAGGATTCCTTTCATTCTTCAATTGTTCTTCAAGATTTCTCTTGAAGTTATAACCCGCCAAGCTATACTCTAAAATAAATACGGTGCCCAACACATGTTTTGTTTTGAGCAGTTCAAGCATTCTTCATCTTGCATTCGAAGTGCAATTCTTTCTACCTTATCTTTTGAGGTGGTGTTATGTCACTCTTGGCAATTTCCTTCATGTTTCATGATTCATATGTTGTCAAGAATGAGGTAGTTTAAATCCATCAATATTTTGTTGGAATTATATTGGGTTATATTTCACCTAAAGCCTTCCCTAAGGAATGTTGCTATTTGTGGTGATTACGCATGACCCAAGCTTGCTCTTTATCCTCGTGGTGGAAGAAGTTTTCATCTCTTCGTTCATCTCAAGCAAGCAATTGTTTTTGTTAGTGGCCGGTTGTCACCTCATAGTCTCGAGATGGTTTTCCATAAGCCCACAACAAGCTTGTGCTTCTCGTTGTTGATTTTCCAACAACTCCATCCGATTCTTCTTTGCAAGGACGCTTTCCAAGCTCATTCGTGGCAGAAGTTGTCATTTTCTTCTCTGTCCCTTTATCCCAACGGTCTAACTTCTATTCTTTCGTTACGGAGGCATTGTGATGTTGTGCTCTTCACCCATCACCTCGTTTGTTGAGGATCGTCTTCTTTTCTGGCTTATCCATCTAACCGGAGTGTTGTGTTCTCATTCAAGTTCTTTTATCTTATCAAGTTTTGCCCCCCTTCTCAACCGGAGTGCGATTTGTAATGTTTCTTATCCCTTGTGCCATTCTTTCAATTCCGGAGGCAGTGTGTTGTTCATTTCATCAAGTATCCTCTCATCTTGTCAAGTTCATGTTCAATTCCTTCCATTTACAGTCGGAGTGCTGCCCAAATTATATCAATCTTATTCCTCCTCTATCTAGTTTTAACCGGAGTGGTTTCAATATCTATCTTATCACTAAACCTCTTGGTTCTCATCGTATCCCTTGTTCCTCTTTTCTAACGGAGAATTTTCAACTTTGTTCATCTTCGTTGTTTTCTTTCATTCATTTTGCTCAACCTCTCAAGGTTCATGGTTTCACTCGTTGTCGAAGAAGCAACTTAGTTCACCTCTCCTCTTCCTCTTCCTTTTCCCTCCGGTGCCATCCTAGATCTCGGGACGAGATCCTCTCGTAGTGGTGGAGTGTTGTAACGCCCCGGATACAACTTTCCATATTCGTAACTCCAACTCTTGCCTTTTCCGGAGATGCTATATGATACTTCCTTCGTGGTTGGGTTTTGTCGTTTGTTTTGCATTTTGTTCTTGTTATGCTTCTCATCTCATGTCATCATCTGCATTTGATCCACATGTTTTTTCAAAACTTGCATCCGTTCATGTTCTGCCGGTACTCTCCGTTGTCCGTTCTGAGCCCAACCACACTCGCACGCGCCCGCGGCACCTCCGAATATTATTTTTATAAGCGGCATAAAAATGTTCTCGGAATGGGTTGAAGCTTGGCATGCGGTCTTATTATAGTGTAGACAGAGCGCCTGTCAAGTTTCATCGCATTCGGAGTCCATTTGATAGCCCAACCGTTGAACCTACAACCGCAATATAGTCGGTTTAATCGTCGGACGTTTTCGGTATCCGGAAACCGTGCCGGGCTGCCCTTCTCTTCTCTCCCCTAAGCCCAAGGCCCCTCTCCACAGCCCGTCTAGCCCTCCTACACTTCCCCTCGATCCGGAGCCGTCCGATGTCGATCTGAGGCCCCGAAATGCTCCAAAACCCCCAACCCTAGCCTTCCTGCCTTATATAAACACCTCCCCATGTCAATTTTGGCCTCCTCCAACCTCCCACCTTGGTTCTCGCGCCCCCAATCATCAGCCGCCGCCGCCCTCATCGTTTTCCGCGCCGGCCCGCTCCGCCACCGCCACTTGGCGCTCCTCCCGCACCTCCACCTCGCCACCGCCACGTGGCGCCACCCTAGTGGGCAGCGCCGCCGCCAGCCACCGTCAGGGCCAACCGGAGCCTGCCATGTGTCCTGGCCACGTCGCCCTGGACTCCCTGCGCCGCCGTGAAGCCGCGGGCCCGCTGAGCCCAGATCGGGCCCGGGCAAGCCCATCGGAGCCCGGTCCCTCCTGCCGCACGCCGGAGCGCCCGCTCCCTGCTCCTTGCAGCGCCTCCTCCTGTCGATCCGCTCGCCGGAGCTTCCTGCTCCCGTGTCGCAGGTCGGAGCCGCCGTCGGCGACCTTCCAGGCCAGTGCCCCGCGCCGCCCCATCTCCTCCTTCCCTCTCCTTCCTCTCTTCCTCATCCCCTCGTCTCTCTCTCTCTGTGTAGTTGCGCCGCCGCCAAAGAGATCGCCGCCGGCATCGTCTTCGCCCGGACCAGCCGGGAACGAAACCCCCACGCCTGGATCTGCCCTCCGCCGTTGCGGATCCACCTTCTTCGCGCCTCTGTGCCGCCCCAAGCCTCGCCGGAGTTCGTCCGCCGCCGGCGCGGTCTTCCTCGACCGTGCGTGCAAGCGGGCCCCGTGCCCTCAGCCTGCGTGGGCCGACCCGACCTCCCCCCCCCGGCCCAGCCCCAAGCCAAGCCGGCCTCGCTCGGCCTCTCCACCGACCGGGCCAAGAGCCCAAGGGTGAGCAGCCCCCAGCGCCCCTCCTTTTTTTTCTCCTGTTGGGCCAGGCTGCAGTTTCGGCCCGATAGCATTTTTTTCCTGACCTGCGATTTTGCTAATTATCTAGGATTTACTGATTTACAGAAAACCCCCCAAGCAACATGCATATAATATCTCACAAATGATGCATCATATGTAAAAACTTAATATATGTAAAATGCTCAGAAAATTGTGTAGATTAATTATATGCCACTTTCATCCATGTTTAAAATGTTCAAAATGATGTTTGTTTAAATTTGCTTAAATGCCATGCTAAAATGATTTAATTCATAACTAAATAACCGTTGCTCCGTTTTAAATGTTCTTTATATGTAAATGGGGTGGAAAAATGCCTAGTTTAACATGGTCCACTTTATTTTCCTGTTTAACAACTTTCAAATATGTTTTAGGGCAGAACAGTAGCAAATTCATAAATTGCATATGAGGTTTTTCCGGAAGTGTTGTTTGTTGTTCCGGCCTCATTTAAACTTGCCTAAATAGCTAGTTTAATTATGCTTCACCCCTTGCCATGTTAAACAACATTTAACATTGTTGTGTACCTTAACAAGATCAAACTAAATAATTGATGTGGTGTTTTGTCAATATGCAACTCGTTGCATATTGAGCTCCACTTAATTTGTAGGATTGTTTGTGCACTTTGCCATGCCATGCATATTTAAACCGGACATGCATCATCCTTGGTTGTGCATCATGCCATGTTTATGTGATGTTTGTTTACTATGTTGTTTGTTTCTTTCCGGGTTGCCTCTCTCGTTAGCTTTGGTTTCGTTCCGGAGTTGTGAGGATTCGTTCGACTACGTCCGTTTGTCTTCTTCATGGACTCGTTCTTCTTCCTTGCGGGATCTCAGGCAAGATGACCGCTACCCTGGATCTCACTACTATCATTGCTATGCTAGTTGCCTCGTTCTTTCGCTATGCTGTGCTACCTATTAGCTGTTTGTCCAGCCATCCCATATTGCCATGAACCTCTAACCTTTGACACCTTTCCTATGCAAACCATTGTTTGGCTATGTTACCGCTTTGCTCAGCCCCTCTTATGGCGTTGCTAGTTGCAGGTGAAGTTGAAGATTTCTCCATGGTGGACAGGTTTTATGTTGGGAAATCACAATATCTCTTATATTATTAATGCATCTATATATTTGGTAAAGGGTGGAAGGCTCGGCCTTATGCCTGGTGTTTTGTTCCACTCTTGCCGCCCTAGTTTTCGTCATACCGGTGTTATGTTCCCGGATTTTGCGTTCCTAACGCGGTCGGGTGATTTATGGGACCCCCCTGACAGTTCGCTTTGAATAAAACTTGTCCAGCAAGGCCCAACCTTGGTTTTACCATTTGCCTCACCACCACCTATCCCTTTCCCTTGGGTCGGCCAACCCGAGGGTCATCTTTATTTTAGCCCCCCCGGGCCAGTGCTTGTCTATGTGCTGGTCCAAACCGAGCGATGTCCAGCGCCCCCTGGGCAACCGGGGTCTATGCCAACCCGACGTCTTGCTCATCCGGTGTGCCCTGAGAACGAGATATTTGCAGCTCCTATCGTGATTTGTCGGCACAGCGGGAGGCTTTGCTGGTCTTGTTTTACCATTGTCGAAATGTCTTGATGTACCGGGATTCCGAGACTGATCGGGTCTTCCTGGGAGAAGGTCTATTCCTTCGTTGATCACGAGAGCTTGTCATGGGCTAAGTTGGGACACCCCTACAGGGTATAAACTTTCGAGAGCCGTGCCCGCGGTTATGTGGCAGATGGGAATTTGTTAATGTCCGGTTGTAGATAACTTGACACCAGATCCGAATTAAAACACATCAACCGAGTGTGTAGCCGTGATGGTCTCTTCTCGGTGGAGTCTGGGAAGTGAACACGGTTTCTGGGTTATGTTTGACGTAAGAAGGTGTTCAGGATCACCTCTTGATCATTGCTAGCTTCACGACCGTTCCTTTGTTTCTCTTCTCGCTCTCATTTGCGTATGTTAGCCACCATATATGCTTAGCCGCTGCTGCAACCTCACCACTTTACCCCTTCCTTTCCCATTAAGCTTTGCTAGTCTTGATACCCATGGTAATGGGATTGCTGAGTCCTCGTGGCTCACCAGATACTTCCAAAACCAGTTTGCAGGTGCCTATGTTACCGAGCAGGTGACGCAATCAAGCTCAAGGAGGAGCTCGATGAAGATATTCCCCTTTGTGTTGTTTCGTTCTAGTTGTTCAGTAGTGGAGCCCAGTTGGGGTCGATCGGGGACCTTTGTCGCATTTGGGGTTCTTCTTTTATTTTGGTTCTGTAGTCGGACCTTGATTGTATCTGGATGATGTAATGCTTTATTCATATAAATTGTGTGAAGTGGCGATTGTAAGCCAACTATGTATCTCTTTCCCTTATGTATTACATGGGTTGTGTGAAGATTACCTCACTTGCGACATTGCTTTCAATGTGGTTATGCCTCTAAGTCGTGCTTCGACACGTGGGAGATATAGCCGCATCGAGGGCGTTACAATCCGACTCCCGGTAACTTTCGGCACCTACGACAACTTCCGCACGGAGCTGGTCGATTTTGACATCGCCCCCATTGGCCTCCCCTACAATGCCATTCTCGGCTATCCAACATTGGCCAAATTCATGGTCGCGACCCACCCGGGGTACAACCTCATGAAGATGCCCGGGAGCAACGGCATCCTCACCGTGCCCGGAGACACCGAAGGTGCGCTACGAGTACTCAAGCTCGCCCTCAAGACGGCAGCAGCGGCACGGCCCGTCGACGCGGAAACCCCCAAGCCCAAGGGGGCTGCGCCGACCAAGAAGAAGCAGTTGTTCACCCAAGATAAGGCGGAGACCAAGCAGATACCTGTCTACGAGGATGGGTCCACTAACGCCACTTTCACCATAGGCGCCAATCTCGAGCCTGAGCAAGAAGAAGCCCTGGTCAAGTTCCTGCGTGCAAACAAGAAGGTGTTCACCTGGGAGCCCGATAAGCTGGCAGGGATCCCACGGGGCGTAATCGAGCACCACCTCAACGTGTGTCCCAACGTGCGTCCCGTGAAGAAGAAGGCGAGGAGGCAGTCCACTGAAAAGCAGGCCTTCATCGTCCAAGAGACCCGCAAGCTAGAAGCCGCGAGGGTTATTCGCGTGGTCCGATACCCGGATTGGTTGGCCAACCCCGTGGTTGTGCCAAAGAAGGGAGGAAAGGAACGCATGTGTGTCGACTTCACCAACCTCAAGAAAGCATGCCTGCAAGATCCGTTCCCGCTCCCTCGCATCGACCAGATCGTCGATTCCACCGCTGAGTGTAACCTGTTATGCTTCTTGGATGCCTTCTCCGGTTATCACCAGATCCAGATGGCGGTGGAAGATGTGGAGAAGACGGCCTTCCTAACCCCGTGTGGGGTGTACTGCTATACATGCATGCCATTCGGACTGCGCAACGCGGGGGCAACCTTCCAGCGGCTCATGCACATCACCTTGGGCCCGCAGCTCGGGAAGAATGTGGAGGCTTATGTCGACGACATCGTAGTGAAGTCTCGCGAGGCCAAGACCCTGATACAAGACCTGGAGGAATCCTTCTCGAGCCTCAACGCAGTGAGCCTGCGACTCAACCTGGAGAAGTGTGTGTTTGGAGTCCCCTCGGGCAAGCTCTTGGGTTTCCTCGTGTCCCACCGAGGCATCGAGGCCAACCCAGAAAAGGTCAAGGCACTTGAGGACATGAGCCCGCCAAAGACTCTCAGGGAAATGCAGAAGCTCACGGAGCGCGTGACGGTGCTGGGGCGCTTTATCTCCCGATTGGGGGAGCGGGTGCTGCCTTTCTTCCAGCTGATGAAGAAAAAGGGGCCCTTTGAATGGACTGAAGAGGCCGACAAGGCGTTCCAAGATCTCAAGAGATACCTAACCAGCCCTCCGGTGATGGTGGCCCCGCGCCCTCAAGAGCCCTTGGTACTCTACCGCGCCGCCACTCCCTACTCCGCTAGCGCAGCCCTGGTGGCAGTTAGAGAGGAGCGTCGGGCCAAGGCCGCAGCAGCCACCCGTGCCGAGTCAAAGCTGGATCAAAAGGGACTCGCTGAAGTCACCACCATGACTGAGGAAGATCAGCCGCCGCAGCGGAGCGCACCAGGGGCGGGAGAGGCCCTTCCTCCAGGCAACCAGCTTCTAGAGGCTCCACCACCTTAGGAGGCACCACGGCTTCTGGAGGACGCCATCAGCACCGACGCCCCAAGCCTCATCGAGCACCCGGTGTACTTCGTCAGCACGGTGTTACGGGATGCGAGGGCACGGTACCCCATGCAGCAGAAGCTCCTCCTCGCGCTGCTGGTGGCTTCGCGCAAGCTGCGGCACTACTTCCAGGGTCATCCAATCAAGGTTGTCTTGGCATACCCCTTGGAAAGGGTGCTCAGGAGCCCCAACTCAGCCGGAAGGGTCGCCAAGTGGAACATTGAACTGCAAGCATTCCAGCTCGAATTCAGCACAACCAGAGTCATCAAGGGAGCCGCGCTGGCAGATTTCATGGCCGAATGGACAGAGGCACCGGGCCTCAGGGCCGGCGAGGATCGATCCCTTTCCCCAGGAAGCGAGGCGCTAGAAGGCTGGGTCATGTACTTCGACGGAGCGTTCTCCAGGCAGGGCGCTGGGGCTGGGGCGGTGCTCATATCTCCCACTCAGGACAAGCTCTATACGCCGTTCAGCCTTGTTTCCAGCAAGGCGAGAAGGTCTCCAACAATATAGCAGAGACGAGGGACTGATAGCGGGCCTGAAGGCCGCCGCTGCCCTGGGAGTGAAGCATCTTACTATTGCAACGCCCCGGATCCGATGCGCCAGGTGTCCTTCAGTTATTCGCCGTCGTTGCCATGTCATTTGCTTGCGTGTTGCATTTTGCCATGTCATCATTTGCATTTTATCATGTCATCATGTGCATTTTATTTTGCATACATGTTCGTCTCATGCATCCGAGCCTTTTCCCCGTTGCCCGTTTTGCAATCCGGCGCTCCTATGTCCTCCGGCGTCTCCCTCTTCTCTCTTCTCTTGTGCGGGTGTTAAACTTTCTCGGAATGGCCCGAGGTTTGCCAAGCGGCCTTGGTATAACACCGGTAGACCGCCTGTCAGGTTTCGTGCCATTTGGAGGTCGTTTGATACTCCAACGGTTAACCGGGTAACCGTAAAGCCCTCTTTGAGTTGCAGCCCAACACCCCTTCCAAAGTGGCCCAAAACCCACCTAACTCCCCTTCATGCTCTCGGTCGTTCGATCACGATCGCGTGGCCGAAAACCGCTCTTCATTTGGACACTCCTAGCTCCCTATGCCTATATAAACACCTCCCCCTCCAAAAATCCCGGTGCAAACCCTAGCCCCGCTCCCCTCGCGCGCCGGACATGTCCACTCCGGCCGGACATGTCCATCTTCCACCTCACCCGAACCAATCAGAACACGCCACGTCACCCGCGCCGCCGCCCCAGCCTCTCGCGCGCCGCCACGTGTCCCCCCAGCGCCCCACTTCGCCGCCGGCCGCGGGACCCGGATCGGGCCCGCGCGAGCCCGGCCGCGCCGCCGCCCGGGCCGCTCGCCGCCCGTGCCCTCCGCCTCCCGCGCCGCCGCGTCTCGCCACCGGATCTCGCCGGCTCCGCCCGCCGGCGACGACCCCGCCCCGCCGCCGCCGACCGCCACCTTCGCCGCCGCGGCTCGTCCGCTCTGCCCTGCCGCTGGTCGCCCCCAGCGACGTCCCGCGCGCCACCTCCGCCGCTTGCCGCCGCCCTACCCGACGCGCCCCGCCGCCGCGCCATCGCCGCGCCCCGCCGGAACCGCCCGCTCCGCCGGCGCTGCCCCGCCGCTTGCGCCGCCCATCGCCCGGATCCGCCGCCCTCCGGCTGCCCATCCTCCTCCGGCCTTCCCTCGCCCGCAGGCCGCCGCCCCGCCGTGGCTCGGTCGCCGCCGTCTCTCCTTCCCCGATCCAGGCGGGATCGGGAGGAGGACGATGCGCCTCCAGCGCCGCCGCCCGGGTGGGCCCCGCGGCCCAGTTCCCGCCGGCCCAGCCCAGCTCCGACCGGCCCAAGCCGGCCTCCTCCCCGCAACCTGGGCCAAGGCCCACTGGGTGAGGCCACACCCCCAGCGCCACTTTATTTTTTCTCCTGTTGGGCCAAGCGGATTCAGCCCGTGTTATTTTTTTTCCTGCGCTGTGATTTTGACATTATCCAGTGAATTAACAGTTTTACAGATTGGCCCTCCATCTTCATGCATTTAATAACTCCACAACCGTGCATCATATGTAAAAACTTTATATATGTAAAATGCTTAGTTTTTCATCTAGTTTAACAATATGCCACTTTCATCCATGTTTAAAATGTTTAAAATGTTGTTTGTTTAAATTTACATGAATGCCATGTTAAAATGATTTATTTCATAACTAAATAACCGTAACTCCGATTTTAATAAACTTTATATGTAAATGGGGTAGAATTTTGCCTAGTTTAACATGGTGCACTCATCTTGCATGTTTAACAACTCTAAAATTGTGTTTAGGGCAGAACAGTACCAAACCTAATATATGCATATGAGGAGTTTCCGGACTTGTTGTTTGTTATTCCCGGCCTCATTTAAACTTGCCTAGATAGGTAGTTTTGTCATGCTTCACCTCTTGCCATGTTAATCAACATTTAATTTTGTTGGGGTACATAAACGAGAGCGAACTAAATTACTCGGATGTGGTGTTTCGTCAATGTGCAACTCGTTGCATATTGAGCTCCACTTAACTTGTAGTATTGTGTGTTGCACTTTGCCATGCCATGCCTCATTAAACCGGTCATGCATCATACTTGTTTGTGCATCATGCCATGATTATGCTTGTGTGTTTACTATGTTGTTTGCTTCTTTACGGTTTGCTTCTCTCGTTAGCTTCGGTTTCGTTCCGGAGTTGTGAGGATTCGTTCGACTACGTCCGTTTGTCTTCTTCATGGACTCGTTCTTCTTCCTAGAGGGATTTAAGGCAAGATGACCGCTACCCTGGATCTCACTACTATCATTGCTATGCTAGTTGCTCCGTTCTATCGCTATGCTGCGCTACCTATTACCTGTTTGTCAAGCCATCCCATATTGCCATGAACCCCTAACCTTTGACACCTTTCCTATGCAAACCATTGTTTGGCTATGTTACCTCTTTTGCTCAGCCCCTCTTATAGCGTTGCTAGTTGCAGGTGAAGTTGAAGATTTCTCCATGGTGGATAGGGTTTATGTTGGGATATCACAATATCTCTTATAATATTAATGCATCTATATATTTGGTAAAGGGTGGAAGGCTCGGCCTTATGCCTGGTGTTTTGTTCCACTCTTGCCGCCCTAGTTTCCGTCATACCGGTGTTATGTTCCCGGATTTTTGCGTTCCTAACGCGGTCGGGTGATTTATGGGACCCCCCTGACAGTTCGCTTTGAATAAAACTTGTCCTGCAAGGCCCAACCTTGGTTTTACCATTTGCCTCACCACCACCTATCCCCTTCCCTTGGGTCGGCTAACCCAAGGGTCATCTTTATTTTAGCCCCCCCCGGGCCAGTGCTTGTCTAAGTGTTGGTCCGAACCGAGCCGCCTGCGGGGCCACCTCGTGGCAACTCGAGGGCTGGTTTTACTCGTAGCCTGTCTCATCCGGTGTTGCCCTGAGAACGAGATATGTGCAGCTCCTATCGGGATTGTCGGCGCATCGGGCGGTCTTGCTGGTCTTGTTTTACCATTGTCGAAATGTCTTGATGTACCGGGATTCCGAGACTGATCGGGTCTTCCTGGGTGAAGGTCTATTCCTTCGATGATCGCGAGAGCTTGTCATGGGCTAAGTTGGGACACCCCTGCAGGGTATAAACTTTCGAGAGTCGTGCCCGCGGTTATGTGGCAGATGGGAATTTGTTAATGTCCGGTTGTAGATAACTTGACACCAGATCCGAATTAAAATGCATCAACCGAGTGTGTAGCCGTGATGGTCTCTTCTCGGCGGAGTCCGGGAAGTGAACACGGTTTCTGGGTTATGTTTGACGTAAGTAGATGTTTAGGATCACCTCTTGATCATTGCTAGCTTCACGACCGTTCCTTTGTTTCTCTTCTCGCTCTCATTTGCGTATGTTAGCCACCACACTGTGCTTAGCCGCTGCTGCAACCTCACCACTTTACCCCTTCCTTTCCCATTAAGCTTTGCTAGTCTTGATACCCATGGTAATGGGATTGCTGAGTCCTCGTGGCTCACCAGATACTTCCAAAACCAGTTTGCAGGTGTCTATGTTACCGAGCAGGTGATGCAACCAAGCTCAAGGAGGAGCTTGATGAAGATCTTCCCCTTTGTGTTGTTTCGTTCTACTTGATCAGCAGTGGAGCCCAGTTGGGGTCGATCGGGGACCTTTTGTCACATTTGGGGTTCTTCTTTTATTTTGGTTCCATAGCCGGACCTTGTTTGTATCTGGATGATGTAATGCTTTATTCTTGTAATTGTGTGAAGTGGCGATTGTAAGCCAACTATGTATCTCTTTCCCTTATGTATTACATGGGTTGTGTGAAGATTACCTCACTTGCGACATTGCTTTCAATGCGGTTATGCCTCTAAGTCGTGCTTCGACACGTGGGAGATATAGCCGCATCGAGGGCGTTACAAGTTGGTAATCAGAGCCATCCCCGACCTTAGGAGCCCCACTGCTTGATCGTTTTTTGCGACCGAGTTGTGTCTAGAAAAATGTTTTGAGTCATTTAGGATTATATATATCGGAGAGTTAGGAATTCTTTTTACTCCTTAGTCCCTTTGTTGCTCTGGTGAGGTCTCCTGACGTAGAGTTTTGACTCTTCTCTTCTCAAATTTCACTAATTTTTTTTAGGATCACGCGGGTATCTTAGAATCGTTCCGATGGTTTTATGATGACAACATTGTCTTGGTGCCTCCCGTCAGCAGGGGTTTTTTTTAGTGGAGGTGTCCCGGGGAGTTGAGCTCTGAGGTGTTGTCGTCATAATTTTATCGTTGCAGTTCTGGAATACCTGAGTTTAGTACGCCGACATCGAAAATCTCTTTTATGCAGTTATTGGTGAGATAACCCCGCTAACCCAGTACTGAGGTGAGTACGGGAGTATTGCCATGACTTGTATAACGGATGCTTTTCGAAGGTTGAGGTACACGATTTCCGAAGGTTTCTTGGTTATGTGTTGACGGATGGATACAGCTTGGATGTAGGTATTGTTAGTTTGGGTGAGATATATTGCTTCCCCTGTATCCCCAACACCAGATTGCATAACCAGAAAGTTTCGGGAGTTTTATAGGTGGGAATTCAAGTAGCTCCTAGAATATCTTTCCGACAGATGCATGATATGGGATTGGGTAAATCTATATCATATGTTTGTTTCCGGCTTATTCTGCAAGCCAGTCCTTTGTTTTGTTTTGAGTTGTGGTATTCGAGTTGCTTCAATGTCAAGTGTTGATTCCATACCTTTCTAAAATGGTGTTCTCATATTGCTATGTGAATACAATCCTTTTGATCATTGATTTTGTCATGTCAACTCCTTTCCAACCGGTGTGCTTCTCTTCAAGTGGATCCCATCATTCTTTCCATCCGCAAGATCAATTCTAAGTTTTCTCAACGGTGTTTGTTTCATCCATCCCAAGTTGTCTTTGTTTTCCCGCCCTCCCACAATTTTTCTTCAAGGACACAGATTTCTTTACCAAGTATCCTTTTATTTTTTTGTGAAGTTTCTCCATTCTTTTCTGTCAATGTTCTTACCCGGTGGTTCTCAAGAAGATGGTCTACTAGTTCGTCATTCCTCATTCCTTTCTCTTCTCCGGTGGATTCAAGTCAAGTTTTGTTGATCATACCTTTTTCCTCATTTCAATGTCTTCTCATACCGGTGCACCTCATTATCATTCTACTTCTCGCTATTTGTTATTCCGGAGTGCTCAAGATATCTCGAAGATTCGTGTTTCCATTCTTAATCCGTTTAAGCCATTTCGAGATTGGTATCTCATTCAAGTCATTTAATCCTACCGGTGCAATCTTTATTTCAATCAATCATTTTCAATGGTGTTTTCTTTTGAGTGGGCCCTCACTCACAAGTCTTTTCCCAGGATCTTACCTGACTCTTCTAATTATTCTGGAGCTATTCCAAATTCTTCTCCAAGTTTGACGTAAGAATGAGTTATCATCAGTCAAATGCTTTTCTCCAAGATGTTTCAAATTCTTTTCATAGTTGGCTCAACCTCTTCGCTTTTGATTCTTCCGGTGTGCCTCAATAATTCTTGGTGATGCTTCTCGTTGTCATTCTCATCATTTGAAGACCGAAGAAAGAGTTTCTCTTTAATATTGCTCTATTCTCTTCAAGACTCATGGTTCTAGCTTCATGCTATCCTCATAATTGTTTCGATGGTGAGAATTCTTTTCTTACCATCCGGAGTATTTCTTGAGTTGTTTCCATTTCTTTCTTCCGAAGGCCATCATGTCATAATTCTTCATTCTCAGCTGGTAGCTATCGTTCTCTAAATCTTGCCGGTGATTCATTCAAATATCCTCTAATCAGTTCATGTTCTCTTCGTTCTCATGTATCTAAATCGCCTCAAATATCTTCATTTGTTTTCCAATTCTTCCCGGTGAATTGTGCCTTTGCTACATTCATTTTCAATTCTTATGGTAGTTCGTTCAAGATTTCACTTCCTTCATTATCATATCAATTCATTCATTTGTTGTTCCAATCCTACCGGTGGTTCGTTGAAGACCTTCCCAAGCTTGCGCCGTATCTATCTTAATCCTTTCTACGAGAATAAGTGGCATGCCAAATCCATTGTGGGTCATCAATTTAATTGATGAGGGATAAGCATAATGTAATTCTTATTCTTGTTTCATCGAGTAAATTCAATTCCTTATTCCGGAGGTTCATCAAAAATTCTTGGTTTCAATTGCTCATCCTTCTTTTTCGGAGTTCCAAGTTCTCTCGGTTATATAATCGCGAAGCTCCATCTAAATAATTGCAGGATTCACCTTGTGTTTTCAACTTCTCTTTCTTTCTATCACCCTTTTGTTTACCGGAGTTCTTCATGGAGGCTCTACATGGTGCTTCATCAAGGATTCTTTTCATTCTTCAATGGTTCTTCAAGATTTCGCTCGAAGTTATGATCCGCCAAACTATACTCAAAATTAAACATGGTGCTCAACACATGTTTTGTTTTGAGGCGTTCAAGTATTCTTCTTCTTGCATTTCGAAGTGCAATCTTTCTACCTTATCTTTTGAGATGGTGATATGTCATTCTTGATAATTTTCCTTCATGTTTTATGATAAGCAAGTTGTTAAGAATGAGATATTTAAAGCCATCATTTTCTCTTATTCAAGAGATCTTTTCAACCGTCAATCTCTTCATTGGAGTTATCTTGTGTCAGATTTCACCTAAAGCCTTTCCTTAAGGGTTGGTGCTATTTGTGGTGATTATGCATGATCCAAGTTATCTCTCTATCCTCTCGGCGAAAGAAGTTTTCATCTCTTAGTTGATCTCAAGCAAGCAATTGTTTCCGTTAGTGGCCGTTTGTCACCTCATAATTTTGAGATGTTTCCATAAGCCCACTACAGGCTTATTCTTTTCGTTGTTGGTTTTCCAACAACTCCGTTCTAATCTTCTTGAAAGGGTGCTTTCCAAGCTCATTCGTGGCAGAAGTTGGCATTTCCTTCTCCGTTCTCTTATTCCGACGACCTATCTTCTATTCTTTCTTCCGGAGGCATGGTGATATTGCTCTCTTCGAACCATCGTCTCATTTTGTCAATATCATGTAATTTTCCTTGCTTATCCGTTTAGCCGGAGTGTCGTGTTTTCATTCGAGTTCTTTCTTCTCATCAAGTTTTGCCTCCCTTCTCAACCGGAGTGCGGTTTGTAATGTTTCTTACCCCTTGTGCCATTCTTTCAATTCCGGAGGCAGTGTGTTGTTGATTTCATCATGTATCCTCTCATCTTGTCAAGTTCATGTTCAATTCCTTCCATTTACAGTCGGAGTGCTGCCCAAATTATATCAATCTTATTCCTCCTCTATCTAGTTTTAACCGGAGTG
Organism: Triticum timopheevii; assembly: GCA_963921465.1. NCBI lineage: Eukaryota > Viridiplantae > Streptophyta > Magnoliopsida > Poales > Poaceae > Triticum > Triticum timopheevii. The sequence continues at coordinate 203,988,105 of OY997270.1, forward strand.
GTTTCAATATATATCTTATCACTAAACCTCTTGGTTCTCGTTGTATCCCTTGTTCCTCTTTTCTAACGGAGTGTTTTCAACTTTGCTCATCTTCGTTGTTTTCTTCCTTTCATTTTGCTCAACCTCTCAAGGTTCATGGTTTTCACTCATTTGTCGAAGAAGCAATTTAGTTTACCCTCTTCTCTTCCTCTTCCGTTTCTCTCCGGTGCCATCCTAGATCTCAGGACGAGATCCTCTCGTAGTGGTGGAGTGTTGTAACGCCCCGGATCCGATGCGCCGGGTGTCCTTCAGTTATTCGCCGTCGCTGCCATGTCATTTGCTTGCGTGTTGCATTTTGCCATGTCATCATTTGCATTTTATCATGTCATCATGTGCATTTCATTTTGCATACATGTTCGTCTCATGCATCCGAGCCTTTTCCCCATTGCCCGTTTTGCAATCCGGCGCTCCTATGTCCTCCGGCGTCTCCCTCTTCTATCTTCTCTTGTGCGGGTGTTAAACTTTCTCGGAATGTCCCGAGGTTTGCCAAGCGGCCTTGGTATAACACCGGTAGACCGCCTGTCAAGTTTCGTGCCATTTGGAGGTCGTTTGATACTCCAACGGTTAACCGGGTAACCGTAAAGCCCTCTTTGAGTTGCAGCCCAACACCCCTTCCAAAGTGGCCCAAAACCCACATAACTCCCCTTCATGCTCTCGGTCGTTCGATCACGATCGCGTGGCCGAAAACCGCTCCTCATTTGGACACTCCTAGCTCCCTATGCCTATATAAACACCTCCCCCTCCAAAAATCCCGGTGCAAACCCTAGCCCCGCTCCCCTCGCGCGCCGGACATGTCCACTCCGGCCGGACATGTCCATCTTCCACCTCACCCGAACCAATCAGAACACGCCACGTCACCCGCGCCGCCGCCCCAGCCTCTCGCGCGCCGCCACGTGTCCCCCCAGCGCCCCACTTCGCCGCCGGCCGCGGGACCCGGATCGGGCCCGCGCGAGCCCGGACGCGCCGCCGCCCGGGCCGCTCGCCGCCCACGCCCTCTGCCTCCCGCGCCGCCGCGTCTCGCCGCCGGATCTCGCCGCCTCCGCCCGCCGGCGACGACCCCGCCCCGCCGCCGCCGACCGCCACCTTCGCCGCCGCGGCTCGTCCGCTCTGCCCCGCCGCCGGTCGCCCCCAGCGCCGTCCCGCGCGCCACCTCCGCTGCTTGCCGCCGCCCTACCCGACGCGCCCCGCCGCCGCGCCATCGCCGCGCCCCGCCGGAACCGCCCGCTCCGTCGGCGCTGCCCCGCCGCTTGCGCCGCCCATCGCCCGGATCCGCCGCCCTCCGGCTGCCCATCCTCCTCCGGCCTTCCCTCGCCCGCAGGCCGCCGCCCCGCCGTGGCTCGGTCGCCGCCGTCTCTCCTTCCCCGATCCAGGCGGGATCGGGAGGAGGACGACGCACCTCCAGCGCCGCCGCCCGGGTGGGCCCCGCGGCCCAGTTCCCGCCGGCCCAGCCCAGCTCCGACCGGCCCAAGCCGGCCTCCTCCCCGCAACCTGGGCCAAGGCCCACTGGGTGAGGCCACACCCCCAGCGCCACTTTATTTTTTTCTCCTGTTGGGCCAAGCGGATTCAGCCCGTGTTATTTTTTTCCTGCGCTGCGATTTTGACATTATCCAGTGAATTAACAGTTTTACAGATTGGCCCTCCATCTTCATGCATTTAATAACTCCACAACCGTGCATCATATGTAAAAACTTTATATGTGTAAAATGCTTAGTTTTTCATCTAGTTTAACAATATGCCACTTTCATACATGTTTAAAATGTTTAAAATGCTGTTTGTTTAAATTTACTTGAATGCCATGTTAAAATGATTTATTTCATAACTAAATAAACGTCACTCTGATTTTAATAAACTTTATATGTAAATGGGGTAGAATTTTGCCTAGTTTAACATGGTGCACTCATCTTGCATGTTTAACAACTCTAAAATTGTGTTTAGGGCAGAACAGTACCAAACCTAATATATGCATATGAGGAGTTTCCGGACTTGTTGTTTGTTATTCCCGGCCTCATTTAAACTTGCCTAGATAGGTAGTTTTGTCATGCTTCACCTCTTGCCATGTTAATCAACATTTAATTTTGTTGGGGTACACAAACGAGAGCGAACTAAATAACTCGGATGTGGTGTTTCGTCAATGTGCAACTCGTTGCATATTGAGCTCCACTTAACTTGTAGTATTGTGTGTTGCACTTTGCCATGCCATGCCTCATTAAACCGGTCATGCATCATACTTGTTTGTGCATCATGCCATGATTATGCTTGTGTGTTTACTATGTTGTTTGCTTCTTTCCGGTTTGCTTCTCTCGTTAGCTTCGGTTTCGTTCCGGAGTTGTGAGGATTCGTTCGACTACGTCCGTTTGTCTTCTTCATGGACTCGTTCTTCTTCCTAGCGGGATTTCAGGCAAGATGACCGCTACCCTGGATCTCACTACTATCATTGCTATGCTAGTTGCTCCGTTCTATTGCTATGCTGCGCTACCTATTACCTATTTGTCAAGCCATCCCATATTGCCATGAACCCCTAACCTTTGACACCTTTCCTATGCAAACCATTGTTTGGCTATGTTACCGCTTTTGCTCAGCCCCTCTTATAGCGTTGCTAGTTGCAGGTGAAGTTGAAGATTTCTCCATGGTGGACAGGGTTTATGTTGGGATATCACAATATCTCTTATAATATTAATGCATCTATATATTTGGTAAAGGGTGGAAGGCTCGGCCTTATGCCTGGTGTTTTGTTCCACTCTTGCCGCCCTAGTTTCCGTCATACCGGTGTTATGTTCCCGGATTTTTGCGTTCCTAACGCGGTCGGGTGATTTATGGGACCCCCCTGACAGTTCGCTTTGAATAAAACTTGTCCAGCAAGGCCCAACCTTGGTTTTACCATTTGCCTCACCACCACCTATCCCCTTCCCTTGGGTCGGCCAACCCAAGGGTCATCTTTATTTTAGCCCCCCCCCCCCCCCCCCGGGCTAGTGCTTGTCTAAGTGTTGGTCCGAACCGAGCCGCCTGCGGGGCCACCTCGTGGCAACTCGAGGGCTGGTTTTACTCGTAGCCTGTCTCATCCGGTGTTGCCCTGAGAACGAGATATGTGCAGCTCCTATCGGGATTGTCGGCGCATCGGGCGGTCTTGCTGGTCTTGTTTTACCATTGTCGAAATGTCTTGATGTACCGGGATTCCGAGACTGATCGGGTCTTCCTGGGTGAAGGTCTATTCCTTCGATGATCGCGAGAGCTTGTCATGGGCTAAGTTGGGACACCCCTGCAGGGTATAAACTTTCGAGAGCCGTGCCCGCAGTTATGTGGCAGATGGGAATTTGTTAATGTCCGGTTGTAGATAACTTGACACCAGATCCGAATTAAAATGCATCAACCGAGTGTGTAGCCGTGATGGTCTCTTCTCGGCGGAGTTCGGGAAGTGAACACGGTTTCTGGGTTATGTTTGACGTAAGTAGGTGTTCAGGATCACCTCTTGATCATTGCTAGCTTCACGACCGTTCCTTTGTTTCTCTTCACGCTCTCATTTGCGTATGTTAGCCACCACACTGTGCTTAGCCGCTGCTGCAACCTCACCACTTTACCCCTTCCATTCCCATTAAGCTTTGCTAGTCTTGTTACCCATGGTATACGGAGTCCTCGTGGCTCACCAGATACTTCCAAAACCAGTTTGCAGGTGTCTATGTTACCGAGCAGGTGATGCAACCAAGCTCAAGGAGGAGCTTGATGAAGATCTTCCCCTTTGTGTTGTTTCGTTCTAGTTGATCAGCAGTGGAGCCCAGTTGGGGTCGATCGGGGACCTTTTGTCGCATTTGGGGTTCTTCTTTTATTTTGGTTCCGTAGCCGGACCTTGTTTGTATCTGGATGATGTAATGCTTTATTCATGTAATTGTGTGAAGTGGCGATTGTAAGCCAACTATGTATCTCTTTCCCTTATGTATTACATGGGTTGTGTGAAGATTACCTCACTTGCGACATTGCTTTCAATGCGGTTATGCCTCTAAGTCGTGCTTCGACACGTGGGAGATATAGCCGCATCGAGGGCGTTACAACTATCAAGGGCGATTCGCAGCTCCTTGTCAATTTCTCCAACAAGGTATACGAGCCAAGAGATGAGCACATGGAGGCCTACCTTGCGGAGGTCCGAAGGATGGAGAAGCAGTTCTGGGGGTTGGAGCTACAACATGTGCCCCGCGGCACTAACAAAGAGGCCAACGACATCGCCAAACGAGCCTCCAGGAGGCTGCCCCAGGAGCCAGGCGTCTTTGAGGAACGGCTCTTCAAGCCTTCGGCCCTACCACCATTGTCGAGCACAGCACAGCCTCGGGTGGAGCTTCCTCAGCCACCTGCCTTGGGAGCCCCAGCCTGTGGCCCGGCCTCAGGAGCACGCCTGCTGCTGACTATGGAGCCTCAGGAGGGGTGCTGGATCACAGAGCTCAGGAGCTACTTAACGCAAGGGACCCTGCCGGAGAAGGAGGAGGAGGCAGAGCGTGTGGCGCGGCAAGCCACAGCGTATTGCATCATGGATGGAGAGCTCTACCGGAAACGACCAAATGATGTGTCCCTGCGTTGCATCACCAGGGAACAAGGGAAGGAACTGTTGGCGGATATACACGGTGGAGACTGTGGGCATCATTCGTCGTCACGGACCCTCGTCGGCAAGGCGTTCCGCAGCGGTTTCTATTGGCCCACTGCGCTCAATGACGCTGTCGAACTTGTGAAGGCTTGGGAGGCCTGCCAATTCCATGCCAAGCAGATCCATCAGCCGGCAGGAGGTCTACAAACCATACCCCTCACATGGCCATTCGCGGTCTGGGGGCTGGATATCCTAGGCCCTTTTCCTCGGGCGCCGGGGGGCTATCGCTACCTCTACGTCGCCGTGGACAAGTTCACCAAGTGGGCCGAAGTCGAGGCCATCCGCACCATCCCTGCTGGTTCTGCGGTCAAGTTCATCAAGGGCATCGTGAGCCGGTTCGGAGTGCCGAACCGCATCATCACTGACAACGCTTCGCAGTTCACCAGTAACCTTTTCAAAACATATTGTGCTAACCGTGGAACGCAGATATGCTACGCTTCGGTGGCGCACCCCCGAAGCAACGGCCAGGCCGAGCGGGCCAATGCAGAAGTCCTGAGGGGCCTCAAGACCAGGACATTCAAGAAGAAACTGGAAGCCTGCAGCAGAGGCTGGTATGACGAGCTTCAGTACGTACTGTGGTCCATCCGCACAACCGTGACCAAGCCGACTAGGGAGACCCCCTTCTTCCTGGTATACGGAGCCGAAGCAGTCCTCCCTCATGAGGTCAGGCGTCGATCCGCGCGGGTCCTGGCGTTCGATGAGACGCTACAGGACGCCATGCGGGGGACGGACCTCGTGCTGGGGGAGGAGCGTCGTCGAGAGGTTGCACTGCGAGCGGCAAGGTACCAGCAGGCACTCCGGTGATACCACTGCCGCAGATATACATTTCACGCTTGATTTGAGTTGAACTGCACAAATGATATCCAAATTATAGTTGAACATTCCATGAGCTTCACAACCGACCTTGATGTTGCTCAATCTTATTGCAACTAATGAAGAAGAAGCTGCTAGCTCATGGGACATTGCTTCATTTTAGGTGAAGTGCACAAAAATGTCCCATGAATTGAATCATCCAAGTTGGTGACTGGTGTCATCCCTTTTACGATGGCGTTGAGTGCAGATATGGTTCCCATCAAGAGGTATGTTCCTTTTTGGTCCGACAATTTGCCAAAGATCCTGCATGTTGAGTATGCTCTTGTGCTACTATGTTGGCACTGCTATGATAAAGCAGAATTGTATTATTTTACACCTTAATCTAGTGGCACTATTAATTTGAGCCAATGTTTTGGCACCACTAGTGCCACTGATTTTTTTATATATCGAAAGAGGGGGTTTTCTCCAATTTCATTAAAGAAACCCAACCATAGAGAACCATTATCCGACAACATCTCAGTGTAAACTGGCAGTTATGCAACTACTACTAGAACGAACTGAGTATTAGTAGGATACAAGTTCGCCACATAAGCTAGGCAGGTAGGGGGACGCAGCACCAACTCGACCAAGTTTGGATTACAACCCGAATGCTACCACAGAAACATCAGGGGGTGGAAGATAGGGACTAAAAGATCCAGCTTCAGCATCCCAGTCTAAGCACCCCCGGCCTCCATCCTTGAGATGCACGGTACACCTTGCTTGCCACCTACTCTACCCTAGTGCCCAAGGTTTTAAATAGCGGGCGCTATGAACGCTATTGCGGCCGCTATTGCGGTAGCATGTCCTATCCGCTACAGGTCAAACGCTGCGCTAGGAAATAGCGTGTTTGGCATGATGCGGCCGCTATAGCGGCTGTCAGAGCGCAATAGCGTACATTTAGGTAGCGTTGGTTGCGGTCATAGCGGACTTGTACATGCTATAAATTCGATACGTGCACTGAACCGGCCAGCCCTAACCCTAAATCAAAACACTCCTCTCGTTCCCCAGCGGCTGGCGGCTGGCGGCTCCCCAGCGGCAGCACATCCCCTGCTCCCCAGCGGCAGCAAACGCCGGAGGCCGGACGGAGAGGCTGGCCGGACGGCTGATGGCTCAACCCCCATAGCCCCTGCTCCCTTCCCGTTCATTGAGGCTGCAGCCGCAGGGCGGCCACTTCCTGCTCCTGCTCGACGCACTTCCCTGGGTCGGACGAGGGGCCATCTCCGACGATGGCGACGGGCCAACAGAGTGAGTCCCCTTCCTGCTCGACACAGATCCACTATTGGATGGTGACCAGCGAGTCAGCGACGAGGCAGTCCCCTTCCTGCTCGACGCCGTACTGCTCGTGCTCTGCTCCTTCCGGCTCCGTCTGCTCTGCTCTGCTCTGACTGCTCTGCTCTGCTCCAATCGGGCGGCTCTCACCACGGTTCACCACTTCAAAGAGTCAAGGTATTGGCTTTTCTCTGCTTTTCATATACACAGATCGATGCATAGTTTAGTACCTAGATGAAATTGGGGGGAGCTGGGAGCTTAGAGCATATAAGTTTAGAATAGTACGTCAGTAATAGTCACTGTTTTTTGTTTGTACATAGGCCACTGCTTACGGCGGCACTGACCACTTAGTTACTAGTTACTAGTTCGGCTAGAACAAGTACTGAAGCACCAGATGCATAAAGTTTAGTCTGGTACTGATAAATTAGCACAATAGTACTATACTCAGTACAGTCTCTGCATTTTATCTGTATTGTTACATTTTTATTTATAAATTCAGTTTATAGTGATACACTTGCACAGGTTTGTAATTCAACAAATCAAATATCTGCACTGGTAATTCAATCAAATTAATATCTTATGTTTCTTTCTTTTCCTGTAGTTGTAGGCTACTAGCACAATGTCTTCAGGCGGATCAGGGGCTTTGTCTGCAGCCGCAATCACAACTGGAAGAACGAGAAAAGATGCCGCCTGGGAGCATGCTTTACCAATTACTGATGAGTTTAGGACCAAGAATAGAGTTGGGTGCAAATATTGCATGAACTTTTATAATGGTGGCATTACAAGATTTAAGAAGCACTTGGCTGGACTGAGAAAGGACTGTGTACCTTGCACCCAGGTTCCTGATCATGTTAGAGAGCAAATGAGTGCATTGATAGCTGAGAATGATAAAAAGAAGGATAAATCACTAAACAAAATGTTGGCGCTGCGAGAGGAGGTCAGAAGGATGTATGATCATGGTGGGAATGAGGATGAAGATTGCGAAATTGTTGAGTTTTCTCCTGCAGCAAGTGGAAGCTCTCAACTTCCTAATAAGCTTCTGATCAAGGGTCCAATGGACAGGTATTGTGCACGGCCAGGAACAGGGAAACAAACAACGGTGAATGCTCATTACAAGATCAAAGAAGCAAAGAGAACTTATGATTATATCTGCGAGTTCTTCATTGAGGGTGCCCTTGCACATAATGTTGCTAGTCGTAAATCACTTGCTCGAATGGCGGAAGCAATTGGACAGTTTGGTCCAGGATTGAAGCCGCCTACACCTTATCAGCTTGCCAATCCTTTGTTAAAGATACAAGTTAGCAAGGTAGATGAAATGTTGAAGGTCCAAAAGGAGGCATGGGTTTCTACTGGATGCTCTATAATGACTGATGCTTGGACAGATCGCCACAGAAGGAGCTTAATGAATTTGGTTGCCCATTCTTCCAGAGGCGTGTGTTTCCTCCGTGCCATTGAAGCTTCAATGGAGGTTCACAATGCCAAGTTCATCTTCAGCTTGGTCATGTCTTGCATTTCTGAAATTGGTGCTGAAAAGATTGTTCAAGTAGTCACGGACAATGCAAGTAACAATATTGCAGCAGCCAAGTTACTTAAGCAGAAGCATCCTCAAATATTCTGGACCTCATGTGCAGCCCACACAATCAACCTAATGCTCCAAGACATTGGAAATATACCCATAGTCAGCTCAACAATTACCAATGGTAAGACCATCACAAATTTCTTTTATGCACACACTAGATTGTTGGCTATTCTTCGCAAGTATGCCAAAGGTGATTTAGTCAGAGCTGGTGCTACTTGACTTGAAATTCACTACTTGAACTTGAAGAGTTTGTATGGAAAGAGGAAGCAGCAGAAGCTAATGTTTGCATCAACTGATTGGACTGGCAGTAGTAATGCTAAGAAGCCATTGGGCAAACGTGTGTACAAGCTCGTAATGGACAATAAGTTCTGGGCCAAGATAAACCTGCTAGTGAATTATTTTGAGCCACTTGCCAATGTGCTTAGGCGGGTTGACGGAGATACTCCAGCCATGGGGTTCTTATATGGTGATCTTCTCCAAGCAAAGCTGGAAATAGCAGTCCGGCTCAACCATGTTGAGAAAAAATATGGTCCTATTTTGGAGATCATAGATAGAAGGTGGGGTAACAAGATGAAAACAGCACTGCACAAAGCTGGTTATTTTTTGAACCCTTTCTTCTACTATGATAGACAGAGTGAAATGGCTGAAGAAGATTTCATGGAAGCAGTCATAGAGTGTGCATCTGTTATGTACAAAAATAACACAGAGGTGCAAGACAACATTGTCTCCCAGCTTAGTTATTACACTGAAGCCATAGATTCATTTGGAACTGACATGGCCATTAGACAACGCAAAGTAGCAACTATCACTCCTGGTAAGAATGCTAGAACTTGTGAGAGTCTTACTTGAATGTTGCAACCTGGTAGTGATGTACTTATTTATTTGTTTGACTTGCTTGTTTGCAGCAAGATGGTGGACCGTGCATGGAACTTCTGCAAAGGACTTGAAGAAGATGGCTATTAGAATCTTGAGCTTAACTTGTAGTTCTTCGGCATGTGAAAGAAATTTGTCTGCATTTGAGAGGGTAATAACATCCCCAATTAAGCTATTCCTCAATTGCTTAGTTTCTTACCATTTTTTGTTTGCATCTTGTGAATTACTAAATGGCATGTACTATTGTATTTGTATTTTAGGTACATTCAAAGAAGAGGACCAGACTAGGCCAGAAGAAGTTGAATCCCTTGTTTATGTGATGTTCAACAAGAGGCTAGACTCGAAGTACTCCGAGAGGGAAAGGGACCCACTGCTTGCCAAATACATTGAAGATGAGCCACCAAATGAGTGGATGTTGGATGAAGAGCTACTACAAGATGATGAGCCATCTGAAGATGAAGTTGAAATTGACATCAATTCAAAGGGGAAACAAAAATCTGTAGCTTCAAGAACTAGAGGTAAAAGAGCTCGTACAATTCAAGATGTTGAAGATGAGGAGGAAGAGGAGGAAGTGGCAGAAGAAGAGGGGATGGAAGAAGAGGATGAGAACCAAGAAGCTAAGGAAGACAATGATGAAGACCAAGAAGTCTTCGATCTGACTGGAGAAGATGAAGAGGATGGTGAATGACTTGTGCATCTTGCTTCTTGCATGACCAGACTTGAATCTGTTTTATTTTGCGTGATGGTCATGGCCTGACGATGTCATGCACTCTTGTTGTCACTTGTCAACTTTATTCATGTGTCATGCTCATGCACTCATTTCTGTTTTTAATTCTATGAATCTGTGATGGATCATGGATGGATGGTAATCAGGTCATGGTTTGATGGATGTAGATTACAAAGTCTGGACTTATTTATTTGATGATGAGTGCCTATGAACCGAATATGTTGGTGGTTCTTTGATATCATGATATGGTTGGCTGGTTGCATAATTCTATGATGGATTTTTTTGCATGGTTAATACTACATGGTTGAATATTTCTTGATGGACCAATTGTTCAATTCAAGTGTCATATTATTTTCAACTGATTAGAAACATACATAATAATATCTAATTTGCAAGTGGTTTTACAAATCTGCTATGCGGATGTAGCGTCCGCAATATCACCCGCTATCCGTTATTTAAAATCATGCTAGTGCCAGTGATAAAATGAAGTAATAATACAGTTAAAATAGAGTGAGTGTCCTCTCTATCATTTCATTTCTAGTGTAGATAAAGAAAGTGCTTCTCTTTGTTATTATATGTTTCATCAACTAGTCCCATTGTTAATATTCAAGTGTTTCTGCAAACTGGGGTGCTTAATTTTAGTTGATCTGCACAAAAATTCAGATTGGAATGCCTCAAGGCCCCTCCTTGTACTACCGTTGTACACTGATGTTCATCACTGGCAGAAGGTGTATCATGGAGAATTGGGTCGGTTTCTAGTATGAGGCCTACCGTATGAGGCGTTGCAGGGCCCATCTCGCCCTCGCAACATGGCATACTATGATACTATCGCAATATTTTCTTCTATTTATTAGTGTATGTTTCATCAACTAGTGCCACTATAATGTAATCACGCTTTTTCATTATTTCTGCAAACATGGTTATTCAGCTGCATTTTGGTGGACCTGCACAAGTGTATGGATGGAACTGGCATATATGCATAGTGCAAGGTGTGCCTATTAAAAATTACCGACACCAAGCATGCTCCATCTAAGCACTGGCATCCACCACCACCAGTGGGATGTGTGGCACTCTCTGTGGATGGATCTTTCTCGGCACCAAATTGTCTAACCAAATACTAGTAGCTTATATTGGCACTTTTCTAGGGAGTACTCTTTTCTGAAAGAAGCACCAATCTGTTTTTATTTATTTCTACATAGTGTCACAACTTTGTTTTTGGTCCAGAGCTATTTTAGGGTGATTGGCATAGTACTCGGAGACTGATTGTAAGCATGATTTTCATTAGCCGTCACATTGATTGTAAACATGAGCAGATGGAAGATTTGGTTAGTGTGAAGCTTACCTTAAACCCTACCGCCACGAGCGGCAAGGGAACCGTGGAGAACAGCGGGGAAGCAGCGTCACGCCATCCGGCCTACTCTTACGGTGGGAGAATGAATACTCCTGTGGCTTCGGCTGACTCTACACCCTCATGAACGGCACACCATATTCGATCGATTCGTTATCCTCTAGATGCTCGACCTTCGACCTGTACACCCACCACCTCCACCCGACTTCTGCCTCGGGCGAATCTGTCTGCTCCATCGCCTAGAGGAGATACTCAATGAACTCGAAGGACTATGGCACGACTGCCGCCGAGGAGTACATCACCGCCCTCATCGTCGTCGTCTCGCTCTCTCGCATACATTGCCACATGACCCTCACCGTCCTGAAAATCTCCCACTGGTTGTCAAACCAAGTAAGGATCTCCTTCAACCTGGCTAACTTTGCCTGGTCGCCGCTGGCGATCTGCCCGATTTGCTGTTGCATCCTCTCCATAGATGTCCTTCTAAGAGGTCCGGTGCTAGCTTTGGAAGATTGGAGGAGAGACGATGGTCTTGCAATGGAGAAGAGGGAGAGGGGAGACGGTGGTTTTGCAATGGAGAAGGTGGAGAGGAGAGGGGGTGGTTTTGCAATGGACAAAAGGGAGAGGAGAGACGGTGGCCTTGCAATGGAGAAGAGGGAGAGGCAAGACGGTGGCTTTGCAATTGAGAAGATGGAGAGGAGAGGGGTGGTTTTGCAATGAAGAAGAGGGAGAGGCGAGATGGTGGTGTTGGAATGGAGATGACGGAGAGGAGAGGAGGTGGTTTTGTAACAGAGAAGAGGGAGAGGAGCATGCGGCAGCGATTTAGGATTGGATGAGAGGGATGCGCACTATGACTGGATCGAAATCAAAATCAATTTACCCTTCAATTAAGAAAGCGGACATACATTAACTAGTCTCCCTTTTATTCTGGGTCATAATTGACCATGATATTCACAAATAAAATATATGTTATACGTTGCAAAAATAATATAATTTGAAAGTACATTCAGATACGAACCAAACGATACAATTTTTGGTGATATGCATTCCCATTTTGCTTATCAAATACAATACGTGGTCAAACTTTCATCCAAAATATGCAAAACAAAAAAATACTTCCAAGACCAGCGCCGCTCAACCACCGCCGCTCCTCTCCTGTTCCAATCCAAATCCAGTGCTACTCCTCTCCTCTTCCATTTCAAAACCACCGCCCCTCCTCTCCTGTTCCAATCCAAAACCAGCGCCGCTCCTCTCCCATTCTAATCCAAAACCGGCAATGCTCCTCTCCTCTTCCATTCAAAAACCATCGCTGGCGAGTGAAGGTGATGCGGAGAAGTAGATCGATGGAGGAGTACAACCTATACGTGAGGATCGCAGACGGCGACCCTGTGAAGCTAGCTAGGATGTTGGAGATACAGTCTTGGTTTGAAAACAAGGACCAACTAGCGACGACGGCGACATCCATGGCAAAATATCTGCAACAGAGCGAAAAGGCGGCGATACTCCCGAAGGGAGTCGCGCGGGAGTACATAGAGCTGCTCCTCTGGGCCATGGAGCAAACAGATTCACCGAATCCAATCATGAGGCAGCGATGGTGGGAGTATCGATCTAAGATGGAGCATCCACCAGAGATTAAAGGATCGAGCATCTACAGGGTGCCGTTTGTGAGGGTGTTGTGCCAGAGCGAGTCGGTGGAGTCTTCGTTGACCGAACCCAACTACAAGAGGAGAAAAGCAGTTTGCCCGATGACGCTTACCCGCCATCCTCTCCCTTGCCGTTCACATCTTCTCACGGGGCGGCTGTGTGCCGCCGAGGAATAGGAGGGGACTGCCCCCCCCCCCAACCCAATAGTCGGGCAGGTTGTGAATTGTCAGGAGGAGCTTAGGGTTGTCAGTATTTGCAGGTTGTGAATTGTGTTCTGTGTTGTGTATTTTGACAGTACTTTCAGATATGAATGTCTTTTGAATTTCAGATTTGCAGTATTGAGCATATGAAGTATTTTATGAATTCTAGATATCTGCTTTAGCACTTAAAAAATGTAGTTTCATAAAAAAGTGCAGACAATGTGACTCTCATGGAAGAAACTACAAGTTTCAGTTTCAGATAAGAAAATGTTAGTTCCAGAGGCAGAGCATTTATTAACATGCCCTTTTCAAATAGGGATAACATCATGTTGGAAGTTTTATTCATGGTCGAAAATGGAACTACCAGCCAGTTAACATCGTACTGATCAACATTCATGCATATCACGTCTTCATATGATGCACAGTCAAAAAGATATGTTATTTTAAAAATGCCCACACAATGTCGAGTGTTTGAAAAACAGAGAAAACGAGGGACGAATTTTTGGCAAGTGTTAGACGCGGTGTGTGTAGATGACAATGGGGACCCACATGTCAATAATGGCAGAGGCAAAAACATTGGAGATATTTTCACTGCATTAGGTGGAATCGAACTCAGGTGGAACAGCGGTCGGGTAGTGTCACATGGCCACTGGGCTAGTCCAGTAGTTTCGCCAGAAATAAGACACAACATCTATCATTATTGTAGCATGCCTTCCCCAGCTCTGGTTCGTTCTCGTCCTCTGCCTATGTGCGCTCGCCGTGGCGCTGCTGTCTGCCATTGTGAACATGTTGAACAAACGAGAGGAATCTAAAGAGGACTGTACGTGGAGAGGCGGATAGTCGGGACCCACCAGGTCTATGGCCATACGCAAGCAAGTGCCTCATTGAAAAAATACTTCCTCCTAATGCTATACTGATGTTGGGGCCCACGGGTTTGTCAAATAGTTACATTTTTTTAGGTGCTTCAATGTAGTTACTAAAGGAGATAAATTTACAATGAAGTCGGGGAGCTAGCAGGTATCATTTATTATCAGTGGGCCAGCAAGTATCAGTTGGGTTCTGGGCTGCCCCATCTAGGCTTTCTTTTTTAACATGTGCAGCCAACAACATGCCTGTTTGTATTTTCTTGAGGGTTGTCATGTATCGAGAGGCCTATGGACCTCCCATCCTAGGTTTTATTTTTCCTGAAACATACGCAACCCAACTTATGTATTTTTTTTTCAAGAAAACAGAGAGGTCTGTTCTATTTTTCTATATAAGAATAGGAACGCTAGGTCCTACTTATTTTCCCTTCTAACTATATTATATATTTACACTATTTTATATGTCATTATATATTATTGCTATTGTCATCATTATTTAACAGATACTTACATATATAAGAAAACGATATCCCATGTCTTATTAACTTATAAAAATACTTTTTTAACAATAAAATCCAGAATTTTTTTACATTAAGGCAACAAAAATCCTAGTGATTGTGTACAAAAGCTTGGTAAGATTTAAGGACCAATGTAATAATAAAGCACTTATTATTTAAATATATTTACAACAGAATGCTCAGCCCCTATTTATTTTTTGATAACATTGCTGCGCCCAACCCAACATTGTAATTAGAACCAGCCCAGCAAAATCGTGTATTTCGAGAAAGTGCAAATGGGCTGTAATTTTTTAGGAAAAAATAAATGGGCCACATGGACGCTACTTATTTGTTCAACCAACCCAGCACATTCGTGTATTTCGAGAAAGTGAAAATGGGATGTAGTTTAAAAAAAAATGGGCCGCATGGACGCTACATTATTTGTTCACCCAACCCAGCAAATGGACTAAAATTCTCAAAAAAAAGATCAAATGGACAGTAAATTCTGAAAAAATGGGTTGAATATGTGCCACATTTTTGGAGGCTAAAATGTGGGCCAATAGGTCGAAGCCAACGCAAGTCGTTGTCAACCTAGTCAACAAATGATTCTGACATCGATAGCCATTGGATTTACATCCAACAACCGGCATCCATCTTCAATCTCTCGTTTTCTTCCTCTAGCGCCGCCGGGACCACCTACTCACGCCTCCTGCTGCTAGTAGTTCTGCTTAGCACGCTTCATTGTGAAGCACAACCTCACCACCGGCCAAGCCATTCCTCCACCCCTCCACACCTCCTGTTCTTCTCCACCGACTCCCGAACCATGCCGCACCAGAACCAGTTAACCCTCGTACACCTCTCCGTCTGCGACTCCACTCCCGCGTCTTCCCATCTCCGACTCCTTGCTATTCAAGGCCTCGCCGTCATCCACCACCTTGGATGCGCTCGGCGCGGCGTGGTCAATGTGGTCAACAAACGAGAGTCATTAGAAGTGGATTGTACGTGGAGAAGCTTATAGTGGGGACGCACCAGGTCCATGGACGCACGCATGCAACCGCCTCCTTATTACGCGCAAATAAAATTATTCCTCCCCCTGAAAGCTGGGACCCACCACGTATATCTTTGCACGGAAGGAAGTGCCTCCTTATTCCTGCCACTGACAGCTGGGACCCACGAGCTACATCTTCGCATGCAAGGAAGTGTGTCCATATTACAAAAAAATGATTCTTCCCCCTAACAGCTAGGACCCACCAGCTATATCTTCGCACGCAAGGAAGTGCCTCCTTATCCTCCCTGACAATTGGGATCCACCCGGTCGAACCATACATACGGTTGTCTTTCTAGTCCCGAACATGTACGTACCTATTGGTCGATCGGTCTCTCTGCAGCGATGGATCATGACCGAGTAAGGAGCGGTACATGTCATAGTAGAGGTGCAGACGTAGCATGTCACGCAGTCCCTTCTATATCGTGTAGATCTACGTACAACCAATATACAAGAAAGTAAATACGGCTATGTATGTACATATGGGCGGGGTCTCGAACGCATACAATGACGACGTCCTGTTAATCGGCAACCAACCGGCTGGGTCGGAATGGAGAAACTGCCTCGTGTTCATCGAGAGGCAACAAAATGCATCCTGTTCATCGGGGGCCACCGGCTTGGACGAAACAGCCGAAATGAGGTCTAGAGTACTGCAGAATAGAGGAAACGGCCTTCTGTTCGACCGCCTACAGTCGAAACGGGATCCTGTTCACCAGGAGGGGTCTGGCGTACCACGAAATGGAGGAAACAGACTTCTCTTTGACCTCCTACAGTCGAAACGGGGTCATGTTGACCGGGAGGGGTGTGGCGTACCGCAAAATGGAGGAAACAGACTTCTCTTTGACCTCCTACGGTCGAAACAGGGGTCATGTTCATTGGGAGGGGTGTGGTGTACCGCAAGACGGGGAACCATGGGCTACTGTTCATCCACCATCTACTGCCTCGCTCCAGCCTCAACGGGCTATTGTTCATGCACCGTCGACCTCCTCCAGCCTCCACATGCCACTATTCATCCACGACGTCTCCCTCCTGCCTCCACCAGCTACTGTTCATCCACGGGCTCCTGTTCATCCAGCCTCCACCGGCTACTATTCAACCAGCCCTCCACGGGCTACTGTTCATCCAGCCCTCCACCGACTACTGTTCGACCAGCCCTCCACGGGGTCCTGTTCATCCACCCCAACCGGCTTGATCGGGGTCATGTTCATCCAGCGGCAATGACCTCTACTTCCATGGGGTCCTGTTCATCCAACCTCCACCGGGAACTGTTCATCCAACCCTCAACAACGCTCACTATTCATCAAGAGCCAAAATGTTCGATTGGCTTCAGTTAGCAGCAGTAGCAAAGGAATCGCTCGATCGGGTTCAGTTAACAGCTAGGGATCGATCGCTCGGGTTCAGTAATGCATAGCCAGTGCAATTGCTCGGGTTCAGTAGGCGAACGCCTCGCTAGGGTTCAGTTAGAGA
Source organism: Triticum timopheevii (assembly GCA_963921465.1). Lineage (NCBI taxonomy): Eukaryota > Viridiplantae > Streptophyta > Magnoliopsida > Poales > Poaceae > Triticum > Triticum timopheevii. Next base: position 204,005,132 of record OY997270.1, read on the forward strand.
TCAACGCCTCGCACCCATACGCATACGTGTATGGGATAAACGTGCAATCCCTCCATGTATCGCTCGGCCCCGACCAGCCACAGTAACCAGGAACTCCCCGATATTTCCTCGCCTTCGCTTCTACCACGATTTTTTTCTTTCATGGACGACCCAAAGAATGTCATGCAGCTGCGTCTCCAGCTCGCCCAGGACAAAAAGCCCATTTTCTATCATGGTTCTTTGTCATAGAAGTATGAGCCCACCACATCTATGATGATACCGGGTTTTGTCACAACTATCGTCATAGAAGTGTCATAAGCATGACAAAAAAAATTTGTTCGGCCCAAAATGTGACAGATGTGACTTTTTTTGTAGTGTTGTGTTGTTGCCCTCAATTTTCTTCATCGCCGACTCAGGGATCAGTCGAGTGAAGATAGATCAGAAGTTACTTCAAGATCTGGTATTGATCGAGCGTGTTCCACTCAGTAGGAAGGGTACTTTAGGATCTGGTATTGATCAAGCTTGTTCCTCCTGGGGGGTGACCGAGTGAGTAATCCACTTAGTAATCTGAGGGTACCTCTAGATCTGGTACTAGTCTAATTTGTTCCTCTCGGGGGGGGGGGGGGATAACTGAGTGAGTAATTTATACGGTAGTTAGAGGGTACTTCAGGATCTGTTACCGGATGATTGTGAGTTGCAAGATTTTCCGACTGACTGTTTTTTGTATGTTGTAGAGGACTTGTGAGATGGGATCCCACTATGCCATGATGGAGAAGGAGGTGACACCCCTTCGAGTTGACTTGGAGGCTAAGAAACTCAAGAGCACCCGACTGGAGCAGGAGAAGAAGGTCATGGGAGGTAAACTATCTCCTCTGATTGGCAGCTACGCACTGTTTTCCCCTTTCATCTGAATTGTTTCGCCCTGGTATATGTTCGTAGCAAGAATTCTCAACTCGTAATGAGGCTCAGGAATTCTATTTCTTCAGAAACCAAGAAGCATGTGTTGGAGAACAAGGATAAAGATCTGGCGCTGGCCCAGAAGGAAGCAAAGACCAAGGCCAAACTTGCCGACAAGAAGCTAGCTTCAGTTGGCAAGTCGGAGGAGGATACCAAGAACCTCAAGGTTGCTGCTGATGCTTACATGCAGGAGAAGGTCAAACTTGCGGAGAAGGTTGCCCAGCTTACTGAAAAGAAGGACGCCCTAGAGGCCCACATGGAGGAGGTGTGCGAGGAGTTTAGCGAGAAGTTCTCCGATAAGTTCCTTCCCGGACGACTGAATCCCATATGTGGCCAAATCTTTCCCAGTCATTCGCTCACGTATTGTCTTCCTCCAACTAAAGCATTGCTATAACAAGGAACTAGAGCTGCAGAGCATAGCTAGAGAGGGACCTAGACCCAACTCGGTCACTGGTCGCTGACAAAGCAGCACTCGCCATCCCTCGGCTTGAAGATCGCTTGGAGAATGCGTTGGGCTACATCACTCAAATGAGAGGGGCAACAGGTTGGATCAATGTGAAGTTGTAGTAGGGTGAAGAGACTCAAAAAGATCTGGGGTCGATCATGACGTGGCTGAACGAAGTTCCTGCTTGAGTGAAGGATTGGAAGAAATCCGCCCACCAGAGTGGTGCTGGTGTGGCGCTCTCACTCATCCACGTTCATTGCAAGAACGTGGACAAAGAGAAGCTGAAGAACCTCTGAGTGGTGAACAAGAAGAACCTCAAGTTTGAGGATATTATGGAGACCTTCACTGAAGCTGCCACTCGCTTCACCGATAGGATTGATCTGGAGACCTTCGTTGATCCAGCCAGCCCTCCGGTGAAGTTGTATGTCTGTATGCTCCATTGTGCAAGACCTTGGAGATGGCGAATGATCCCTCCCAGGGGGGTGCTAGCTTGTGATATTTCTGTGGATCCACTCAGAGGACCAGGTCTCCTTCCTGGAAGGCACGTCCTCTAACGTGTCTATCATGGTAGCGGCGTAAGTCTTGTTGGTACAACGCTGATCTTATAAGCGCTAGCTCATGTTCTTCCTCCAGAAGGTCTAAGCCATCCTGCCTTGCTTCCTCGGCTTCAGCTTCTGAGTAAAGATCTACTTGGGTAGAGTTGTGGAGCAGATCACTCGGCAAAACTGCTTCTGACCCGTACAACATGAAGAATGGTGTGCGGTTCGTGGATCAATTCGGGGTCATTCACAGGCCCCACAGGACTGATGGTAGTTCGGTCACCCAGGCGCCTGCTGCATGAGTCAGATCACACATGAGGCAAGGTTTCAATATCTGAAGTATGAGCCCATTTGCCCTCTCGACTTCTCCATTCGACTGTAGGTGCGCCACAAAGGCGTAATCGACCTGATTGTCCTGGGTGTAGCAGAACTCGTGAACTCATCTGAGTCAAAGTTGGATCCATTGTCAGTGATGATGCTATGTGGGACTCCGAACTTAAATATGATCTCCCAAATGAATTGAATTGTGGTGGTCGAGTCCATCTTCTTTATGGGCTTGGCCTCGATCCACTTGGGGAACTTGTCCACTGCAACCAACAGGTACCTGAAGCCACTCGCCGCAGTCCGAAGAGGACCGATCATGTCGAGTCCCCAAACAGTGAATGGCCAAGTCAGGGGATAGTCTTCATGGTGGACACCGGCTTGTGTGACTAGTTAGCATAGAACTAGCACCCAACGCATTGCTCCACTATGTCTCGGGTGGCCTCGTTGGCTCAGGGCCAATAGAATCCAGCTCTGAACACTTTGGGGACCATGGTCTGAGAGGATGCATGATGCCCGCATGTTCCCGAGCGCATCTCTTGCAGTATTTGTTACCCTTCCTCTGGGAATATGCATCATTGAGTTAATTTAATTGTACTTTTCTTGTATAACTGATCTCCCATGGTGGTGAAAGCTTTGGATCGATGGACGATTTGGCGGGCCTCATCCTCGTCCTCTGGGAGTTCTTGCCGTAGCAAGTATGCGAGATATGGTTCAGTCCACTCATGAGTGATGACCAAAACATCTTGGACCAGATCCATTACTACGAGAATATTTCGGGGTACACAAACAGGGGTATATGTTCCCCCCGGCTTCTGCACGGACAGTAGGCCTCCGAATCGGCAGCACCAAAACTCCACCAAGCATTCAAGACAAAACCAAGCCAGAGAGGTAGCCCTTTGAAGAATCAAGGGGCAGATCAAGAAGACCAAGACAAGCCAAGAGAACAAGATATCACTAAGGAAAAACGTCCCTTACCGGGCAGGCGAGCCTGGTCAGGTCAAGGCCACCCCGAAGACAAGTCCCTTGACTTCCCCGGCAAGGATTGCCGGGGCCGCTAGCGGCCAGCACCCCCGCCAAGACTCCACAGCTCCACCCCATCGCAACAAGACAACTCATCCATCAATGTGGTGTCGAGCCCCCAGATAGCTAAGTGGTTGTCATTTGGCACGTGGCGGCCACTTAGGAGGAATATCACCTCTATATGACACCCCTCCAGAGGCGTGTGAGGCAGACAGGAGGAAGGTGACTAAGCGGCGCCGAAGACCTGCCGGGCCGCATTCACAGGGTGACACCTAGCAGTGCATTTAATGCGCTTTGTCCTAACTGCTAGAGTTAGGTATGATAGCACTATTATCTATCTAATCACTGGATAATGACCGTTTTGCCATTGTGGTAACCCCTTAGCCTATAAAAGGAGGACTGTGGCAACCATAGAAAGGATACGGACCCTCGTGTACTCATACGCGCATAGCTGTTCTCCCCGAGGCAACCTTGTCGTGCTTGAGCGCTGCGCGTTCTTCAGGGTCCCTCTATCAATCCACCAAAGAAGGAGTAGGGTTTTATGCTTCTCAGCTGCCCGGACTTGGGTAAAAAACACCAGCGGTATCACTGTCGTGCTATCCCATGGCCTCTTCTCTTCGTGCAATTTGATCTCCCCCCTGACGAACCACAAACGGGCTGATGGCCCCATAGGTGGCCATGTTCTACCACGACATCATTGGCGCGCCAGGTAGGGGAGCACATGTGTGAACCCAAGGTTGTGAACAGCGCATCAAGCTATACCGGTGTCAGCGTCGACACTCGCATCATCAGCAGCTACTGAGAAGAGAGGTGACACCACTCCCTCATTCCACGTTGCCCGAGCCCTGTCGCCCGCACCCGCCGCAACCACGACGGTGGCGGAAACGGGAGATGGACATGGTGCGACGGCCCTGAGCCACTCAGGTGGCGTGACCACCGCACTACCCCTATCCCAAGGAGAAGACCGAGGCAGGCGGCAATGATGTCCTCCTGGCAGGTTCCTGCCAAGCATGCCCGGTGAATGCGTGAATCACGAAGGAAAGAGGAAAGCATGGTGTGTGGCCTCCTCCTCCGCTTTCGCTCATCAACGTTCGAGCCTCGCGCAGGGTGGCATCTTCAATGTCGATAAGCCCACGCGGAACTCGGTCTAGCATTTAGCCCGCTGAGGGAAAATCGTGAGTAAAGTGCTGGTGCAAATCCATTGATTGATGCACCGGCAAGCATGCTCCGGCAGGGCTGTCCGCGCCAGCGTGACCTTATGCCTATAGCCGTGGTATCGTCAACAACGAAAGGGAGAGGAGAAAGGAGTCGACCCTTCCTTTTTCTCTATAAATTCTCACCTACAGGCATTCGGTTATCCCCTCCGGCCCTTGCCGGGGGCGGACATGCAACTAATGAGCTGCCAAGTTTCCATCTTGCACACGTTTTCCATGTTGATTCTATAGACTTGAGGCGGATACACGAGCGCTGTGCTCTCAAGGTATGCAGACAAGATAAAAAACCGTGACTAAGGAAGGAGCAAAGCGTGAACAAAAAGCTATTTCAACATGCTCACCAACTCTCCCTCCGGACTTCGCATTTGCTTATCCTCGGACACCCAAGTTTTCTTTGTATGGTTAAATCTTTCGTGTCATGCCACCTTGCCGGATTTGTCTGCGCCCGTACTTTGTTTCAAGCCTGCTCAACAAAGTGGGCGGCTACGTCAAAGACTCCTAAGGAAAAACATGTTAGGGCATGTCCTTGCCTGCTGAATGCTAAGGACCCGCCCATCACAGCAATCGCGGCACCATGCTACGGGCGGGCAACCAAAACGCGCAAAAAGAACCCAACCATACAAGCATTCATGGGTAAAATGCAAGAGGGATAGCATGCACTTAAAATTAATTAAACATCAGTTCGAGACGAACAAAAGCAGTACGGGACCTAAACACGAGACATGCATAATGTTTCATTACAGGGCACCACGGCGACAAGAACGGTTCAAGGCTGAGCTTGGTGGCCTTAGGGGGCCCTGGGGACGGAGAGCACCTTGTCGATGGAAGGACCGGCCTTCTCCTCGGCAGTAGAAACATCAGCACCTGTCGGCAGCCTCCTGAAGCCATCGGCGAGGTTGAGGTCCGGATGAGCAGTAGGCAATGTTGATCAAGACCATGAAGAGGGCGTCGCGAGCAAGCTTCCGGGGCTCGCTCGCGAAACGAGCAGCTCTTCCTTCCTCGTGCGTCCTCAACCCTTCGATCAAGCTTGACACTCGGAACCTCATGTCTGCTAACGGAGAAGACCAGGCTCTCCATACCCATCGTAGCAATCTGGGCAGAGAGGCGCTCGGTGATGTCGACCAGGCTCTTGATCCAGAGGTCAAGCTGCTCAACTTGGTTCGCCAGCTTGTCCTCTGCGTCCTTCCGGAGGATTTTCGTGTTGTCCAAGTCCTTTGTCAGCTACTTCTCACGGGTGTCGGTAGACTCAATCTTGCTTTCCAGAGTACCAATCCGTGCCTTCATATCAGTGATGACATCGTTGGAAGTAATAAGTTCCTGGCTCTCGGATGAAAGCTGCGATTGCACCTCTTTCAGAAGGGTCTCCGCCTTTTGCGGTTCCTCCTTGAGGGCCGCAGCATCCTTGGCACTCCCGGCAAGCTCCTCTATCAGTTTGGCCACCTGTTGGTCGAGGTCAGACTTGGCCGCATTATCTTGTTCAACTGGAGAGCAGAATCATGGGTGAGCATGTCAAGGGTTGCCTTGTGCTTGTCCTCCAGATCCTTGGTACGCTGCTGGACAAGGACCCCCAGTTCCTCGTCCTTGTTGTGGAGGGTGGCCTCGAGGTTATCTTCGCGGGAAGAGATTTCCTTCTCTTTGGCATTCAGAAGTGATGCACGCTCCACCAAACAAGATTCCCGAGCAGCGACGTCCTCTTTCATCATGTTTATAACCTCCTATTGTCATAGAAGGGTTTGGAACTGCTTGCCGTGCCATTCACGCAACCCACTGCCCTTGTCCCTCAGCTTCTGATCCATGAGGCTGGAAGAGTTGCGCTGCTCCTTAAGCGTCTGCCACTTCTGGCTATACATGTTCTGTACCTCCTTGATGCATGTTTCCACAGACTCCAGGAAGGACAGGTCCAAGACTGCGCTAACTGAGCCATCATCCTCTTCAGCTCGCTGGGACAATGGTGCCATGATGCGCTGGATCTCTTCATAAAGGTCAGCGCTTATTACCGCAGCTGAGCCAGGGGCTCCAAGGCTAGGTTGGGCGAGGACCAGCACCAGACTACTCGAAGATGGTTGCAAGTCCGTGACCGAGGTGCCAAATTGGAGAGGAGGGCTCATAGTCTGAAGGGGAACCTTCTCTTTGACCACTACCCCCAGTCCTGGCGCACTGCCGGAGGCCTTTTCTGGAACCTTTTGGATATCCCCGGCAGGGTGTTCCTGGCCTTCCGCGGCAGCGATCTGTGCGGCCTCTTCAGCGACATCCTTGTCGATGCTGGCCACCTCCTCCAGTAGCCCTAGTTCCTCAGCCACCGGGACTGCAAGCAAGATCAGCGAGCGATGACAAGGAAATAATATGTGTTAGAAAGCTAGAGACCTGAAGCAAAAATGAAACAAGCAACAAAAGGAAAAGAGTGAGCGAACTACCTAGAGGATCTTGCTGTAGGAGGGCATTGGTTTCCCAAGCGACACCGGTTGCCGGGGCATGACCCTCACCCCCTTCCTCGGTAGTCATGACGTCAGCATGGGCCGATCCTTCCGTGGAGGACCTTGCCGGGGATTTCTCAGCTTGGGCATCGGGTAGGGTGAGCCCCTCTTGGGGAGCCTCACTTTGGACAAGCTGACCCTCTCCCTTGGCGGAAGAAGGGACTCGCTCTCCCATGCCCTTGCTGGCGGGGAGTGCCTCTCACATACCTTCATGCCGGGGGCTGCGCTGGGGTTTGGCGCTAGATCATTCGTGCTGCTTCCCGCCAAGCTCAAGCCCTCCGAATGCCCCGACGACTCCACTTTCTTGGATCGCTTAGCCCAGTGGGCGAGAGTTTCTTCCTCATCTCTGCCAAAAATGACAAGCAAGATTGGGTCGGCAAACTTGCAAGTACATGATGATTCGACAAGAAAAGATGATATTTTCATTACTCTGAATCGACGATCATGGAGCCCAATGCGAACTCCATGGGCGGTGGAGTCGCTCTGCTTCTCTTAAGGGTCAGGGGAACAATGCTTTCCAGCAGCTTCGAGCCCTTTGGGAGAACCGGGTGCTCTGACGAGGACAAGTTGCGCGAGGAGCTCGATCTTGATTTGGAGCTGGGATCGACCCTATGATTTCTCGCCACTTGGTGGGAGGGGTCCTGGACCCATAAAGGTGAGAAGAATGGTGGCACACCACATCCAGCCCATCGCCCTTAGAGATGGTCTTCTTCTCCCTCTTGGCGATGGGTGCATGGACAGGGGCCGCAGTTCCCTGGCTGGGCCGCCTGCGAGGATGCTGCTCCAAGTCTGGTTCGGGGGCTTGTGGGCCTTCTACGAGTCACTCCTCCTTGGGCTGCTCCACCTCGTCGGACTCGTCTCCTTCTTGGGCTTCCGCTGGCGCAGCATATAAGGCTTTGTTCCCGGTAGGCTCGACCCCGGTAGGATCACCTTCGGTAGGCTCGTCCCCAACAATCTCCTTCGTAGCGTGCCCCTTGCTCCTGCCATGAGAAGAGCCCTCGTTTTCGGCCTCCTCCTCTTCCTCCTCCTTCGCTCTCCTGGGCTTTTCCTTCTGGGCAGCTCGAAGCGCCTTGTCGTCATCAATCTGCCTCCTGATAAACTCCGCCTCTACCATGGAGGTGTGCTTGAACATGTTGCTCTCCACTCTGGAGGCCCTTTCCTCCAGATCGGAGACCCACTCGAGCTTTGCATCAAGCTCGGGTAGTTGCCAATCAGCCGCGACCCCATAAGCATTGCAATCAGGCATCCACTTCGAAAGCTGGTCCCAAGCAGAATTGACATTTAGCGGGACGACCCTGGCCGGCAATTCGAATGGCCCATGGCTACCGAACAGCTATTCGCACAACTAGCTATGGTCGTAAACCGACAAGTTGTTGGTGAGGCTTGGTTACAGACGCATCTTGTCCGCAACGTCTCCATACCGCCAGGCAAACCTGTTCCTCTTCTGCAGCGGCGCGATGCGGTGCCGGAGGAAATCGACCCCCACCTGTTCGATGGTTAGCCCGGCAGCTTTAAGACGGGCAATCCTATTCAGCGTCGGGCGAAGCCTGTGGTCAGTGAGGCCTAGTTCCCTCCAACATTGTCACGCACGAGACACTTCGTCCATGACCGGCAGTACACTGGAGCATCCTCATCCTGCATCCAACACCAGTCCGCCCTCCATTCTTCACATCTACCTCGCTGCTGATCATGAAGATAATCCCAAGGATTCCTCTTTTCCCGGGGGATCCAACCGATGTTCCCCGAGCGGTGGGCCTTGTTTCCAACCCACAGAACGAAAAAATGCTTGAACAAATCCATGTTGGGGGCTACTCCGATGAAGTTCTCGCACAGATGGGCAAAAATCTTCATGCACGCCATCGCATTTAGCGTGAAATCCTGAAGGTGGAATCCGTACACCACCACCATCACCTCAAAGAAATCAGAGAAAGGAGGGCTAAGGCCGCAGAGGAAATACACGCAAAAAAAGTGGTATGAATTTGGCGGGTCCTCTTTCCCCTCCACCAGAACCGCGGGTGCGCCGTGCCCCTTCAGGACTTCCCTCCACCACATGTATGCATACTTCGCGACCAAGGTGTTGCTATCCAAGCTCGACGGGAAGAACACTACATCTTCCTGTCGCTTCCTATCTAGCTCTGCCGCCTTCTTCTTCTTCCCCTCCACTGCAGCTTCCTTCGTGCTGGTCGGCCGCTTCCCCCTTTCTGTGGCCTTCTTCCCCATCCTTCGGGGCCATAAAGAAGGTGGAAGACTGGATGGGAGGTCAGAGGCGATGTGGGCGCGGGAGCGGTCGCTTGGCTTTAGGAGGAAGAAGATGGAGGGTGAAACGGAGAAGAATGAGCAGTGCACTTTCGCATTTTCTCTTTTTATGAGGAACAAATGTGGGGGGTGGCTCTTCGCTACTTTCTCTCAGAAAGTTACCGTTTTACATTAACTCCTACACTCTCACGACCCCATGACCTGCGCTAATTATGCGGAGTGGACGTTGAGCCAACTGGTCATCATGATAAACCGCTACACGCGCAACATTCCTATGACACGTGTCCATGCACTGTTTGGGGCCTAACCCAATGTACCCGGTGACCCATATGGCTTAGGCCCGAGGGCTTCTATCGGTGTACACAAACAGGGGTAAATGTCCCTCTGACTTGTGACGAATAGTAGGCCTCCGACCCGGCAGCACCAAAACTCCATGAAGCATTCAAGACAAAACCAAGCCAGAGAGGTAGCCCTTTGAAGAATCAAGGGGCGGATCAAGGAGACAAAGACAAGCCAAGAGAACAAGATATCACTAAGGAAAAACCTCCCTTACAGGGCAGGCGAGCCGGGTCAGGTCGAGGCCACATCGAAGACAAGTCCCAAGAGTTCCGCAGCAAGGATTGCCAGGGCCACTAGCGGCCTGCACCCCGCCCAAGACTCCACCGCTCCACCGCATTGCAACACAAGTCAACCATCGATGCGGTGTAGAGCCCCCAGATAGCTAAGTGGCTGTCATTTGGCATGTTGCAGCCGTTTAGGAGGAAGATCGCCTCTATATGACACCCGTCCAGAGGCGTGTCAAGCAGACAGGCAGAAGGTGACTAAACGGCACGAAAGGCCTATCGGGCCGCATCCACAGGGTGACACCTAGCAGTGCATTTAATGCACTTTGTCCTAACTGCCAGAGTTAGGTATGATAGTACTATTAGCTATCTAATCATTGGGTAATGACCGTTTCGCCATTGTGGTAACCCCTTAGCCTATAAAAGAAGGACCGTGGTAACCTAAGAAAGGATTCGGACCCTTGTGTACTCATATGTGCATAGCTGCTCTCCTAGAGACAACCTTGTCGGGCTTGAGGGCCGCACATTCTTCATGGTCCCTCCATTAATCCACCAAAGCAGGAGTAGGTTTTAATGCTTCTTAGTAGCCAAAGCCTGGGTAAAATCCACGAGCGTCATCAATGTCGTGTTGTCCCATGGCCTCTGCTCTTTGTGCAATGCGTCCTCCCCCTGCCGAACCACAAAGGGGCTGATGGCCCCATTGGTGGTCGTGTTCTACCACGATAGAATATCTACTTCAACCAGATTGGAAGGTCCAACTGGCTGCGGGGGCTCTTCCACAAAAGGATCTTCCTTGATAGTGGGCGAGTGCAGGAGATCCATGAACACATTCTTGGGTACTAGCTTCCGAGTGGAACCCATCTTCGTCAGGTCGTCAGCTACTTGGTACTTGAGACACGGTACATGATGATGAAGGAAATATGCCCTGGAGGCAATAATAAAGTTGTTATTTTATATTATATTTTCCTATTCATGATAAAGTTTATTATTCATGCTAGAATTGTATTGGTCGGAAACTTAAATACATGTGTGAATACATAAACAAATACAGTGTCCCTAGTAAGCCTCTACTAGAGTAGCTCATTGATCAAAGATGGTTAAGGTTTCCTAACCATAGACATGTGTTGTCATTTGATAATGGGATCACATCATTAGGAGAATGATGTGATGGACAAGACCGATCCGTTAGCTTAGCATAATGATCGTTCAGTTTATTGCTATTGCTTACTTCATATCAAATGCATATTCCTTTGACTATGTGATTATGCAACTCCCGGATGCCGGAGGAATACCTTGCGTGCTATCAAACATCAGAACGTAACTGGGTGATCATAAAGATGCTCTATAGGTATCTGTGAAGGTGTTTGTTGAGTTGGATAGATCAATATTAGGATTTGTCACTCCGAGTATCGGAGAGGTATCTCTGGGCCCTCTCGGTAATACACATCATAGGCTTGCAAGCAAATGACTAAGGAGTTAGTCACAAGGTGATGTATTATGGAACGAGTAAAGAGAATTGCCAGTGATGAGATTGAACTAGGTATGAAGATACCGACGATCGAATCTTGGGCAAGTAACATACCGATAGACAAAGGGAATTACATATGTTGCCATAACGATTCGACCGACAAAGATCTTCATAGAATATGAAGGAGCCAATATGGGCATCCTGGTTCCGCTATTGGTTATTGACCGGAAAGGTGTCTCGGTCATGTCTACATAGTTCTCGAAATCGTAGGTCCGCATGCTTAACATTCATTGACGATATAGTGTTATATGAGTTATATGTTTTGGTGACCGAATGTTGTTCGAAGTCCCGGATGAGATCACAAACATGACGAGGAGTCTCAAAATGGTCGAGAGGTAAAGATTGATATATAGGACGATGGTATTTGGACACCGGAAATGTTTCGGGACATACCGAGAAGGAATCGGGTCACTGGAAGGGGTTCCAGGCACCCCCCCCCCCCCCCGACAAGTTATGGGTCTTATGGGCCAAAGGAGGGCACAAACCAGCCCATAACAGGGCTCGTGCGCATACTCCCTTGTTTTGCCAGCCCTAGGGAAGGAAAAGGGGGAGGGCTAGCCCCTGCTGCCTTTCCCTCTCAGTTCATGGAAGGAGCCATGGCTCAGTTCCCGCGTCCCAATATGAATCAATAGCTAGCCCCAGTGACTCTGCAAGACTTTGCGCGTCTCAACCCTGTCATCTGCCGCAGCTCAACTCAGGCCCTTGATGCTAATGATTGGCTTCGTGATATCACTTTCTAGTTGGAGTCTACTGATGTAGCCCCCGCCAACTATGTCACCTTCGCGGCTTACTACCTGAAAGGTCCCGCTGCTCAATGGTGGGACAACCACCTGTGTTCCCTACCTGTTGGAACCGCCATCACTTGGCCGAAATTCCAAGCTGCATTCCGTGGGCCAATGTTGAACCACCATGGTTAGTCACAATGTCCCCGCTGAATTTGAAGGGGGAATTCCATGTTTCCCCCATTGTTTTGAAGTTCTCCAATATCGACTTTGTCGGGGCGTGTCTCGCTGTGGCCTCGAGCACCTATGGGGCACTTGGGGCCCCTTCTAGTCCGGCAAGGGAGCGGAGGGCGTGCGCAGAGCAGATCGAGGTCGAGCGCGCAGGGGAGACGGGCAATTTTTACCCAGCTTCGGGGCTCTCCGGAGAGATAAAACCCCTACTGCTGCTTTCGTGATTATATTTGATCTCGCTCGAGCATGCGAGCGTATGGTGGTGTTGTGGGTGTCGAATGGACCGAACCCCTTCTACGTGCGCATGGGCCTCCCTTTTATACTCTGAAGGGGGCATCCACAGGTGGCAGCGTAGGAAGAGGGGGTAGAAAGGTAAAATCGCAGGTTGGTACAACAGTGACCAACAGTGACCCCTACCTAACTCTGACGGCAGGGGACAAGGGCATTTAATGCCCGTCCAGTCGCCCCAACAGTGCAGAGGAGTGACCGTTAAGTGAGCCACCGGTTGCCACGATGGCGTCTCTGTCAGCTCCGTTTGCCACCTCGCCCCGCATGGCTGCGCAGTGCCGCGCCACGTGCCCTCGGGATGGCCTTGTGTTGACACGTCGCCGGATGCACTGGAGTTTGGGTGGCAGCCTTGCCGCGGCAAGTGCCTTGCCGTGGCCCTTTTCTTGTCGTGCCGGCAAGCTTGCCGGCCGTCAGGTCTTGCCGAAGCGTGCGGGGTGCCGCGGCAAGTCTTCTGGAGATGCCCAGGCCGGCCTTCCCGGCAAGCTCCTCTTGCCGGGGCCTTCGTTTTCTTTGGTTAATACTTCGTTCTTGAATGGCAGTAGTAGGTGTGATGGAGGGTCTTGGCGGGCGTCCGGCAAGCCTTGCCGCGGGGTGCTGCGACCGCCCGTGCACAAGTTCGGGGTACTATGGTACCCCTACTTTAGTACACTGACAGGAGCCCCCGGGCCTGGGCCATACATGGTGCTGAGCGTTGTTGGGCCAGGCCCAAAGCAGTGCACGGGCACGCGCGGCCTGGGTCCGCCCGCGATCAGACTCCGTGCCCACCGCGCTCTCCCGCAACGGCACGCGTCGATTGCGGCGTCGTGGGAGACGTGGTCAATACTTAATTCCAGGAAATGCGTAACGTTCGCATCCCCCATTTATAAGCAGAGGAAACGGGGCCGTTCCTCCACTTCCGCCCACTTGCAGTTCCTTCCTCTGAAAGCTCCGCCGTTCTCCCCCGTCTCCTGAATCGAGAGGAAAACAGTGCTTCGCCGTCCGTCGTCGCCGTCGCTTTCGCCCCCCCCCCCCCTGCCGCCCCCGCCATGGCTCCGAAGGCTGGGAAGGCTACGAAGGCCACGAAGGCGGCGAAGGCTGCGAAGGCCGCGAAATCGGCCGAGGCGCTGGAGCTCGAGGCGCTGCATAAGAAGCAGGTGCTTTTCCCTCCCGAGCTCACTCCAGAGGCGTTGCGGGCGGAGTTTTACCTCTTCTGGTTGACGAAAATGCGTGCGCATCCGCGCACGCCGGTGCTTTCCGCGGAGGCCTCCAAATCGAAGAAGTGCCCCAAAGGGTACTACTTCTTCCCCGTGTTCTTCTATTGCGGGCTCTGCCCACCTTTTTCCGATTTCTTTTGCGACATCATGAACACCTACGGGTTTCATCTGCTCGATTTAACCCCCAACGCCGTTCTGACAATGGCGGTTTTCGCACACCTCTGCGAGAACTTCGTTGGCATCCTCCCCAATGTGGCCCTTTTCCGTCATTACTTCTCCCCTCGGGCCGAGAAGGGCGAGCCACTGGCTGGCGGAATCGCCTGGACCTCCCGGATGGGCATGAAGGAAGTGTACTTGTCAGGCGAACTCCGCAGCAAGTGGGACGAGTGGAGGGCGGAGTGGTGTTGGATCTGTGATGACAATCCGCCGTCATTCACCGAGCTGCGCAAGACTCGGGTGGTGCGCGGCAACGATTGGAGCGCTCTATCGTCGGACGATGCCAAGCTATCGATCGCCACCACCCGAATCCTTCGTCTCAGGCATGCCGGACTCACAACAGGGGCGGTTGGTGCGGATTTCCTTCGTCGCTGTATCGCCCCTCTGCAAGCGAGGGGGAGGCCCGCCTGGCAGTTCAGCGGCCTGGCAGATTTCATGAGGCTGCGCCCAGGAATCAACTTCAACTTCACGGTCATGGAGCTTGGCGCGATGCTGAGGGAGATGCTCAAGCATGACCCCAATCATCCAGAGTGGTTCCAGTTGGCGCAGGGCGTCGTCCCCTTGTGCAACAATTCCCAGCGCGATCGCATCTGCGCAATGATGCCAGAGTGCGACTCGCATGGGATAAATGCAAACTGGATAGAGCCTACCGCCGAGGTCGTGCAGCAGTTCTTTGATGACTTGTCGGAGGTGGCAGTTAACTCAGACGAGCAGAAACTCCTCACCCGTGCCACCACTGCCGAAGAACTAGCGTATATTGCTAGCAGGGCCGAAGAGGCGGCTGCGGCCGCCGTAGCCGGCGAGTTTGGATTTACGCTGGCGGAGGCGGACGTAGCAGAGGCGGCAAGCCTTGCCGCCCGGGAAGCACTTGCCGGGGAAGGCGATGGCGAAGGGGAGGTCGAGGCCGGAACGGGCGAGTCCGCCGAGGGCGCGAGCGGCCAGCCGTCTTCGAGCAACCTGCCGCAGGCGGAGCCCACAGTGCAGCCCCAATTCCGTCCGAGAAGGCGCCTCCGTCGGGTCGGAGAGCTGGCGGAGGAGCAGGCCGCCCCGCAGCCGCGGCACCGCGGGACGCGTTCCACTGCGGCAGGTACTGCAGCTGCGGGGGGGTCCCAGGCCACGCCGGCAACCGAGGCGGGGTCTTCTCGGGCCGCCATGCCTGATCCTGTCGCAGCCCTCGGCAAGCGCCGGAGGGAGCCTACTCCTCCGCCACGTCACGCTGAGAGGGTACCGGAGTTCGACCTCTCCGCGCTAAGCTCCGACGACGACGAGGAGGAGGAGGAGGAGGAGGAGTAAGGCCTTCCTCATACCATGCTTGTCTTTCTCTTGATCCTCATTATTGTTTGTCTTGTATCTAATCTGTTTTTCTCCAAACCCCTGCTCTGTATCATGACTTTGGCGGAGAGAGCGGCGAAGAGGGCCAAGGTCCCCGTGGTTAACATCGAGGACGATCCTGCCGTGGTAGCAAAAGATACGTCCGAGACCACTTTGACGGACCCGGTCCCTTCTCCTCGCAGCAGCTCCCAGCACAGCCCCTAGCGTGAGTGCCTCAATCCACTCCCTGTCATGGGGCGCGCATGGTCGCTTCTTCTTCTGCCAATATCTTGATTATTGGCTCTTTTGTATACAGGAGAAGAGCAGGCCCACCAGGAGCAGCCGGAGGCCGATGCGGAGGTGTCGTCGGCCTCGACTACGCCACCGAGGGCCGACTCCCCGATGTGGGAGCCGTCTCCGGCAAGGATGGGGTCTCCGGCAAGGGGTGGGACCAACGAGCCCCCGGTGGTGGAGCCCACGATCACAGAGCCCAGCACAGGTGACCCTCCTTGACGGGGACTCTCCCTCAGGTCCCGCTGATCTTCCTTTCTCCTTCTTTTGGGTATTTGCTTGACTGTCCCTTTCTTTTCCTGCCTTCAGATCCTCCCCTTGGGGACCCGATGGAGGCTGAGGCCGCCGGCGAGGAGGGCGGCCGCAGCAATACTGGGGATGCCGCCGCCGCTGAGGGAGGGGCCGGCGCGGAGGAGCCCGCCGGCGAAGAGGCCGCCGGGGTCGCTGGCACAGGGGCCGGCGAGGGGTCCGGTGACCGTACTGACGACCTGGAGGACATAGGAGTGCAAGGCGCTGCACCGAGTGCCGATCCCTCCGCCGCTGATGCAGCGTCGGGCTCCGAGGAGCCCCATCCCGGAGCATACTTGAAAGCCGGCGAGGGCGTATACATCAAGCTCCCTTGGGCATCGAGCTCCAGGGCACCGGTTGAAGGAGAGGAGTTCGACGGGGAAATACTTGCCTCTGCTGGGCTGTCAGTGGTTGACAGGCCGAGCAGCAGTAGTGGCGAGTCCAAGGAGGAGCAGCTTCTCCGGAAGCTGGTGTCACTCTACCGCGCCCGTCAAGCGAAGCTTGAGTCCCGGGAAGCGCTCGCCGTGCAGGCGGGAGCTGATATAGAGAAACATGCGCAAGAGCTCAAGAGCCGCAACCAGGAGGCCCTCCGGTCCATTGCTGAGGAGAGGGCGCAGCTCGAAGAGGCGAAGAAGGCGTTCATCCTGGAGAAGGCTGAAGCCGAGGAGCAGCAGAGGCTTGCCGCCGAAGGGCTGTCCAAGCGGGACGGCGAGCTGATATAGAGGAAGGCGTACTTGGACAGCCATGACGAGGAGCTCACCGTCCAGGAACAGTCACTTGGCGGGGCACTCAAGGAGGCGAAGGATGCTGCCGCGGCTGCCGAGGCCGCCAAGAAGGAGTTGGAGGAGAAAGTGACGCAGCTGGAGGCGGACGCGACAAGGAAGAACGAGGAGCTTGCCGCACTCCAGCGCGATCGCGAGAAGGATGCGCGTGCCCACGGCGATCTGCAAGCCCAGCTCTCCGAGAAGATCAAAGAGCTGAACGCCGCCAAGGACTCGAGCGCTGATCTAGAGCTGAAATTGGCCACCTTGACGGAGACACTAGACGCCGCCAAGAAGCGAGAAGATACCCTGAGAAAAGACCTCAAGGACAACGAGGAGCTGCTGACGAGGGCCGCCGAGGCCCAGAACACCTTCAAGGCCACGGTGGAGCTCTGGACGGAGGGTCTCGTCAACATCGCCGCGCTTATTGACGAGGAGTTGGCGGGGCTGAACTTGACGGGCTTTGGGTACTCTACAGAGGGGAACCTCCAGCCCAGCGCCAAGCTCACGCTTTTCTTCAAGGATGTGGTGACGGCTCTCCGGCAGCTCCGGGAAAGGATTCCGAAGCAATTGGCCGCCGAGTCGCGCGCGGTCTGCGCTGGAGTTTTGGAGAAGGTGTTGGTGAAGGTCCTCTTCCGCAACCCGGGCATCGACCTCTCCCACGTCACCAAGAAGCTGCCGGGGGGCGCTGACTTTGAGGAGCTCAAGGCCATCGTCGCACCCATCGTGGACAAGGTGAACGAGGTTAGGAGGGTCGATGGCGAGCGCGTGGATTAGGCTGCCCTTCTTCTCCCTTTTTCTTGCTGCTGTCATTTTGGTTACGAGAACAATTTCAGTCAGTGCCTCAATAAGTCATTCTTGTAATATAACTTAATTCTGGGTACTGCTCGTCATGTTATTCCCTTTACTCTGTTGCATTCCTTGTATGCTTTTTACCCTACGCTTTGAGGAACCTTGCCGGCGCGAGCACGCTCGCTGAGTACAGGACATCAGCGGCCCGCTGGCGGTGCTGCTTCCGGCAAGAAGACTTGTCGGGACTAGTTGCAGCTCACTCGCATTGTTGAGCGGGCTCGGAAATAACGCAAGGGCGCAATTTAGCCGCGAGTCGATTCCTCTGCGCACAGGTTTTCCATACAAGGCACGAACGTTCAAGGGATATAACTTGAAAAAATTTAAAAATGATTAGGCTCAAACTTTAGCTACTTAGCTTTTCTGTCTTCTGCGTCCCAGCAAAGCTAGATTCCCTTGAACGGCGCCTGGTCCATACTTTTACCTTCTCCTCCCCCGGTGAACTTGTGGGCAGAGGAATCTTCTGTTTATGAGAAGAAAGAAGAGAAAATAATGGTCTGGAACCTTAAGGTTCGCTATTGCTTACCGGGGTTGCGTGCTACACAGAGTGTCAAATACAGATGCAAAAGAAGAAAAATGCATTAAATTTGACAAGACGTGTGAAGCACACAAACTTTATTTACGCACGGGGGTGCAAACTTTATTTACGCACGGGGGCTGCGCCCGGCTTTGTACAAAGGGTTACATGCGACAGCGGCAAGACTTGTACAAAAAAGGTGGTTGCCGGAATGGGTCCGGCAACCGCGCCTTATGGGTAAAACTTGCGAAGATGCTCTATGTTCCAGGAATTGCTCACCGGAATGCCATCTTCGGTCTCAAGGCAGACAGCGCCGGGCCTAGTGACTCGCTTCACCCGATAAGGGCCTTCCCACTTCGGCGTCAACTTGTTTGAATTCTTGGCGGATTGAACACGCCGAAGAACAAGGTCGCCTTCCTTGAAACTTCCGGCGTTAACCTTGCGGCTATGATAGCGGCACAAAGCTTGCTGGTAGCGAGCAGCTTGCACAGCAGCCCGAAGACGATCCTCCTCGAGGAGCAGCGCGTCATCTTGCCGCAGCCACTCTTGCTCAAGCTCATCATAAGCGAGCACTCGTGGTGACCCGTATACGAGTTCCGTGGGGAGAACTGCCTCTGCTCCGTAGACAAGAGCAAAGGGTGTCTGGCCGGTGGCTCGATTTGGCGTCGTCCTGATCGACCAAAGAACCACTGCCAGCTGCTCGATCTAATTTCTTCCGCACTTGTGCAGCCTGTCGAAAGTTCTGGTCTTGAGCCCGCGCAGCACTTCAGCGTTCGCCCTCTCTGCTTGACCGTTGCTTCTCGGGTGAGCAACAGAAGCGAAGCAAATCTTGGTACCAAGATCTTGGGCGTACTGCATGAAGGTGTGGCTTGTAAATTGTGTGCCCTTGTCGGTAATGATCCTGTTAGGGATCCCGAAACGGCAAACAATCGACCTAAAGAACTTGACTGCTGATTGTGCTGTCACCTTCCTCATTGGTTCCACTTCCGGCCACTTTGTGAACTTGTCGATTGCAACGTACAAGTACTCAAAGCCCCCGACAGCTCGGGGGAAGGGGCCGAGGATGTCAAGCCCCCAGATCGAAAATGGCCAGGATAAAGGGATCGTTTGGAGAGCTTGAGCTGGTTGATTAATCTGCATGGAATGGAACTGGCATGCTTCACACTTGGTTACTAGTGCAGTTGCGTCCTGGAGGGCTTTCGGCCAGAAGAAGCCTTGCCGGAAAGCCTTGCCGGCAAGTGCTCTTGCGCCAATGTGGTGACCACATATGCCCCCATGTATCTCTGCCAACAGCTCTTGTCCCTCTTCCCGGGAAATGCACTTCAATTTCACTCCGTTGAATCTTCTTCTGTACAGTATGTCATCGACAAACTGGTACATACTTGATTGTCGGGCTACTTTTTCCGCTTCTTCTTGCTCCTCGGGAAGTTCTCCTGTTTGAAGGAAGTGGACTATTGGCTGTGCCCAGGTCGGAGCTTGTGGCTCGACGACGAGGACTAAAGGCGCGAAGGCTGCTGCGGGGACACCCGCTTCGACGGCAAGGATCTGGGATCCTGTCGAAGCGTGATGTTCCCCGGCAAGTGTGCTTGGACACAGCTTGTCGGGAGTGCATGCCTCAACAACGTGAGCCCCGGGGCTCGTCGGAGGAGACTGTTCCCCAGCTTTTTCTGTGTTGAGCCTGGGAACCTTCTTGACGGCGGTCTCTGGAGGCCCTGCCGAAAAGTGGTCGCCAGCAGGCAATTTCCTCTTCTTACTTTGTCCAGCTGATGGCGTGACGGATGGCTGAGCTAGCTTGAGCACAAAAATCCCTGGTTCCACAGGCAATTTGAGCGTGGCACATTTTGATAGGCTATCTGCAATGTCATTCTGAGCCCTGGGGACATGCTCCATTTGCAGGCCATCAAAATGTTCCTCTAGCTTCCTCACTTCATCAATGTATGCTTCCATCAGCGGACTTTGGTAATCTTTGTTGACTTGGCGGACGACAAGCTGCGAGTCACCCCTGACAATAAGCTTCCTGATCCCAAGTTCCGCCGCTATCCTGAGTCCGGCAAGCAAACCCTCATACTCTGCAGTATTGTTTGTTGCTTGCTCCTTGGGAAAGTGCATCTAGATCACGTACTTGAGGTGCTCTCCGGTGGGTGCGACAAGTAGTACGCCCGCACCAGTGCCCTGCAGCGAGAAGGCACCATCAAAGTACATGATCCATTCTTTGCCCGCTTCCTTGACGGGGATGCTCTTCTCTGGAGTTTCTTCATCGGGCGTTGGCGTCCATTCTGCTATAAATTCTGCCAATGCCCGGCTTTGAATGGTAGAAGTACTTTCAAACTTGAGGCCAAAGCTTGACAATTCCAGTGCCCACTCGACGATCCTGCCTGTTGCTTCTGGATTCTGCAATATCCTCTTCAACGGAAAGCGAGTGACCACTGTGATCTCATGTGCTTGAAAGTAATGGCGCAGCTTCCTCGAGGCCATGAGGAGGCCGAAAAGCAACTTCTGCACACCCGAGTACCTTGATCTAGCCCCCTGTAGAAGGGAACTGACAAAGTAAACTGGGCGCTGCATCATCTTGTTCTGTTTCCCTTCTTGTGGCTGCGTAGACCTATCCTTGCCGAAACTAGAACTTGCCGGATCAGGGCTTGTTGAGGAAGCCCCCTGCTTGTCGCTGGACTCGTACGCCGCGGCCGCTGGCTCATCATCTGCCTCCCTCTCCGCCACTAACGCAGCACTAACCACTTGATTGGTTGCCGCCAGATATAGCAGCAACTTCTCTTGTGGTTTAGGTGCGACAAGTGTTGGAGTGGAGGACAAATATTTCTTCAAGTCCTGCAGCGCAGCCTCCACTTCCGGAGTCCACTTCATTGGACCCGCCTTTTTCAAGATTTTGAAAAACGGCAGGGCGCGTTCAGCAGACTTGGAAATGAACCTGCTGAGGACAGCAACGCAGCCAGCAAGCCTTCGTACGTCCTTGACTCGTTTCGGTGCTTCGATTTGCTCGATGGCCTTGATCTTGTCGGGATTGGCTTCAATCCCCCTCTGTGACACAAAGAATCCGAGAAGCTTGCCGGAAGGAACTCCGAACACGCACTTCTCGGGATTCAACTTGAGGTTGACCTTGCGCAGATTTGTGAAGGTCTCATCCAAATCTTGGATCAAAGTCTCTTTGTCCTTGCTCTTGACCACTATGTCATCCATGTATGCTTCCACATTTCTGTGCAGTTGCGGCTCAAAAGCATGACTGACTACTCTCGCAAATGTTGAACCAGCATTCTTTAGTCCGAAAGGCATCCGTACGAAGCAGTACGTGCCACATGGAGTAATGAATGCGGTCTTCTCTTCATCCTCTTCTGCCATGAAGATCTGATGATATCCTGAGTATGCATCAAGGAATGAGAGCAGATCACATCCTGCTGTGGAGTCAACAATCTGGTCGATGCGCGGCAAGGGGAATGGATCCTTGGGGCAGGCTTTATTAACATCAGTGAAGTCAATGCAAAGCCTCCACTTCCCGTTCGCCTTGCGCACAACTACCGGATTGGCTAGCCACGTTGGATGGAGTACTCCTCGGACCAATCCCGCCGCTTCCAGCTTTCTGATCTCTTCTGCTATGAATTCTTGACGCTCTACTGCTTGTTTCCTGACTTTTTGCTTGACGGGCCGCGCGTGAGGGCAGACGGCAAGGTGGTGCTCGATTACTTCCCTGGGAACACCGGGGATGTCAGATGGCTGCCATGCAAACACATCGACATTCGCCCGCAGGAAAGCAACGAGCGCGCTTTCCTATTTAGGATCAAGCGTGGCACTGATGGTGAAGGTACCACCGGTGCCGTCCTCCCTTGGCGGCCACTTTCTTGGTCTCGGGTGAAACTGCCTTTGCTTTCTTGCACTTGCCGGCAGAGCTCGATGGCGCGTCCTCGACGACAGCGCAGCACTCCGGGGAGGTGCGCTTGCCGGAGTGGACACCAGAGCTGCTTTCGCCGGACTTGGCTTTATTCTTCCCCCGGGGAGCTTCGATGGCGAGTGGCTTGCTCTCTGCTGCGGCTGCTGCTTCCCGATAGATCTTGTCGGTGCAGATAAGTGCATCCTTCTTGTCGCCTTGGACAGAGATGACACTTAACGGACCAGGCATCTTGAGCACATTGTACGCATAGTGAGAGGCTGCCATGAACTTGGCAAGCGCTGGTCGGCCGAGTATCCCATTATAAGGTAATGGGATGTCAACAACATCGAATGTGACCCTTTCTATCCTGAAGTTCAGTTCGTTGCCAAACGTCACTGGTAACGTGATCTTCCCCTTTGGCTTGCTCCTTCCCGGATTTATCCCTTGAAAGGTACCAGTTTCTTCGAGCTCGCTGTCGGGGATCTGGAGCTTCTTGAGCACTGTGGAGGAGATCAGGTTCAGGCCGGCCCCGCCGTCAACCAACATCTTCGTGACCTTGAGGTTGCGGATTGTTGGTGAGACCAACATTGGCAAGCACCCGACCGCGGTGATGCGATCGGGATGATCCTCAACGTCGAAGACGATGGGCGTGCCGGACCACTTCAGGGGCTTGCGCGACTCGACGGACGGCTCCGCCGCATTCACTTCTCGCACCCACTGCTTGAGTTGGCGGTGCGAGGCGTGCAGGGAGGCACCGCCGTCGATGCACAGCACCTCTGTTGCCTTCTAGAACTCTTGGTCGTCAGTCTCATCTTCCTCCATTTCATCCTCCTCGTCTTCATCCTCATCCTTGTCGCGACCCCGGGGAGGCCTGTCTCCTTGCCGCGGCTTGGCCTTGCCGCGGTGCCCTCCCCGGACGGGAGGTTTCTTGCCGGATCCTCCGCCGCCCCCCTGGGCCCTCTCCTTGTCGCGGCGCTCGTACTCAGCTTTCTGTAGCTCCGCCATCTGCTCCACTTTCTTGCAGGTTTGGAGATCATGGCCCTTGGTGCGGTGGATCTTGCAATATCGCTTGCCGGAGCCATCCTGCTTGTCGGCGGCTACCACAGCCTCGCCGGAGTCATCGGCTTTGGCTTTGTCGGAGCCGCCTCCGTTGCCGGAATGCTCGACAGCTAGCACATCCTTAGCCTTTCTCTTCCTGTTGTTCCGCCTCCGGTTCTTCCTTGCCGGGGCGGCATCCTCACTGTCAGACCCCTCTGCTCCTGCAATCTCTCCGGGAATTTTCCTCCCTTCCTCAGCCCGTGCACACTTGTCGGCCAGAGCATAGAGCTCGCTGACATCTCTGATCTTGCACATCGCCATCTCCTCTCTCATCCGGCGGTTGCGCATGTTCTGATGGAACGCGCTGATAACCGCGGCAGGGTGGACGTCTGGGATGTTGCGTTGCACCTGACTGAATCTCTATATGTACTTGCGCAGGGGCTCCCCTTCCTTCTGGACGAGCAAATGCAGGTCGCTTTCCTGGCCATGGGGTTTGTGGCCGCCTATGAAGGTGCCGACAAACTGATGACACAGGTCCGCCCATGAAGAGATGGAGCCGTCCGGCAAGTGCATGAGCCAAGATCTGACATTGGGCTTGAGTACCAGCGGGAAGTAGTTGGCAAGGATCTTCTCGTCGCACCCTCCGGCAGCCTGCACCGCGATGGTGTAGATGCTGAGGAACTCCGACGGATGAATCCTGCCATCATACTTCTCGGGCATGTCTAGCTTGAAGTTCTTGGTTTTGGGCCACTGGACTTGCTGCAGCTCATGGGTGAACGCAGGGCAACCCGCCGCGTACGGCAAGTCGCCTGGCTCTCCGGGTGCGTGCACGTCGACAGTGGGCCCAGTGTGCTGGTCGGATTGACGTCGCGCTTCCCTTCTGCGCTCTATGCGGGTGCGAGCGTCTTCATGTTGCCGTTCTTGGAGAACGTGGCGCTAGTCACGGCGAGTTCGCGGGTCCGACGACGCGGTGGAGTCGGCGTCGGGGTTGGTCCGGCGAGCTGGCGATCTTGGCCTTCGGGGCTGGGAGTGCACGGAAGTGGCACCCCCAGCGGTCTTGTCGGCGTTGGCTTGCGCCTGGGCGTCTTGCCGAGGCCTTGATGCGCTCGGTTGCCGGGGCTTGTCGCCGTTGGCGAAGCCGATGAGACCGTATATGGTCATCCTCCAGTCGTCGATCTTGTGCGGCGCTGGAGGGTAGTCCAGGAGCAGCTGGGCTCGGGCCAGCGCTTCCTCTGCTGTTTTGGGCGGCGGTGGTGACGAGCGGCGCGAGGAGCGGGATGTGCTCGGACTCCCAACTGGATTAGGAGGAGCAACACCCCGTCCGGGAGCACCGGGGCGTTGTTGACCTTGCACCTCCTGGGAAGGGTGCGGCGTCTGCACTGTCGCCGACGCTTGCGGGGCCTTGTTCTTGGATCTGGTGACGACGTGCGTCCCACCGTCGGCGCCCGCTCTACCGCCGGCGTCCACCCCACCGCCAGCTTGCCCCGGCAGTGGTGGTGGAATTGATGTAGACGGAGCGGCCACCCCTGAAGGCTTCTTCTTTGGTGGCATGTTGACGAAGGTGTTGATGCTGCGCGTGCGGAGACCGGATCAGATGCTCACGACTTCGACGCCCCCATACCTGGCGCGCCAAAGATGTCGGGGCGTGTCTCGCTGTGGCCTCGAGCACCTATGGGGCACTTGGGGCCCCTTCTAGTCCGGCAAGGGAGCGGAGGGCGTGCGCAGAGCAGATCGAGGTCGAGCGCGCGGGGGAGACGGGCAATTTTTACCCAGCTTCGGGGCTCTCCGGAGAGATAAAACCCCTACTACTGCTTTCGTGATTATATTTGATCTCGCTCGAGCATACGAGCGTATGGTGGTGTTTTGGGTGTCGAATGGACCGAACCCCTTCTACGTGCGCATGGGCCTCCCTTTTATACTCTGAAGGGGGCATCCACAGGTGGCAGCGTAGGAAGAGGGGGTAGAAAGGTAAAATCGCAGGTTGGTACAACAGTGACCAACAGTGACCCCTACCTAACTCTGACGGCAGGGGACAAGGGCATTTAATGCCCGTCCGGTCGCCCCAACAGTGCAGAGGAGTGACCGTTAAGTGAGCCACCGGTTGCCACGATGGTGTCTCTGTCAGCTCCGTTTGCCACCTCGCCCCGCATGGTTGTGCAGTGCCGCGCCACGTGCCCTCGGGATGGCCTTGTGTTGACACGTCGCCGGATGCGCTGGAGTTTGGGTGGCAGCCTTGCCGTGGCCCTTTTCTTGTCGTGCCGGCAAGCTTGCCGGCCGTCAGGTCTTGCCGGAGCGTGCGGGGTGCCGCAGCAAGTCTTCTGGAGATGCCCAGGCCGGCCTTCCCGGCAAGCTCCTCTTGCCGGGGCCTTCGTTTTCTTTGGTTAATACTTCGTTCTTGAATGGCAGTAGTAGGTGTGACGGAGGGTCTTGGCGGGCGTCCGGCAAGCCTTGCCGCGGGGTGCTGCGACCGCCCGTGCACAAGTTCGGGGTACTAAGGTACCCCTACTTTAGTACACCGACAAACTTCATACTGGGAATGGAATGGTTGAAAACACATACCACTTCTATCATTTGCACCACTAGGACCGTCCATCTACTACATCCTTCGAATGGGATGGTAAGCTACCATGCTCATCTTGTTCGAAATGCCGAAGCACGGATTTATTCCTTGAATGCGTGAAACACTTCTCCTCTTCTGAGAATTGAAAACATTCCAGTCATTTGTGGATTCCAAGGTGTCTTTCCAGAAGAACTACGCAGTCCATGACCTTGAACTTGTTGTGGTTAAATTTTCACTGAAGTTGTGGCGACATTTCCCTTTTGGTACTCGTTGCGAAATCTTCACCGATCATCAAAGTCTGAAGTATCTATTACTCAACTAGATCTGGATCTCCGTTAGCAGCGATATATGTATACAATCATAGACTATGACTACGGTATTTCGTATACCCATGGCAAGGCTAATGTCATGGTTGATGCCCTGAGTCACAAGTCTTATTGCAACAACCACATGTCCTATAAAGCTCAACCCCTGCAAGATGATCTCACTTAAAGAGAGCATTCGATCCGCGTTCTCATTCAAGCTGAAAGTCGCACCCGTCAGAGGGATGTCAAATTTCTAAATGGCTCGGTGGTCAAATCCTTCTAAAGATTAAGCCACTCGGGAACTCGAGGATCGTCTTCACGATGAATACCACGTTGTGTTTCCTTCTACCTTCTAAAATCTCGGGACGAGATTTCTTGTAGTGGAGGAGAATTGTGACGCTGGAATAATTAAGCTACAATAACCCCCCGTTAATGGTTCCATGTCATCACATTATTGTTGCTAATCCTCGCTTGATCCAAATCTTAGTTCAAACGCAAATTCAAATTAAAGCCCAAAATTCAAATTTCTCAAACAAGCAAAATAAAATGTTCAAAGTGTGGCAAATATTCCATAACTAAATATAGTGGTGACCCAACACTTTTGTAAAGTATTTAAATGCCCATTTGTGAATATAAGAGTGGCTAAAAATAATTATTAAATGCTTTTTAAATTATAAAATACTAAACTACTCTATTTGAACCTCAAACTAAATGTGGCAGTGGTACAATTAGTAAAAGTAGTTTAGGTGTTGTCCCTATATTTTATAAAGCTAAATGCTATTCAAAAATAAAAGAAAACTAAAATTGTAAAAAGAAAATACAAAGGGAATAAAAAGAAAAAGGGGAGAAGCCCCCATGCCCCCTCTGGGCCTTGGCCACCCGGACCAGCAGTTCCAACTAGTCTAGCCCACTCCCTCCCTGGTCATCCCCCTACTCTCTCTGTTCATCCGACCGAGCACGTTCCCGCTCATCTCCGCCGTACCTGGCTCGGCGCTCCAGCTGCCACGTCGCCGGCGAGGGGATAAGGACCCCTCTCTCGTCCCCTCAATTCCCTCTCCCCCTCTCATCCACTCCCCCTTTCCCCACACTCCCCTCTCCCCCTGCCCTAGATCCACCCCGGTCGCGCGCCATCATTGCTGTGCATCTTGCTTCGCCGCGGCGACCGCCGCCCCCCATCCCTCTATGACGCGTCCAAGGACTCCGCCAGCCTCGACCTCACCCTCTGGTGCGTGTTAGAATAAATAGAACGGTGGAAGTTGCATGGCAATATATCTCGGAATTGCTATGGAAACATCATAATAGGTAGGTACGGTAGCTATTTTTAGGAAGGGAATTGGTGGGTTTAATGCACTGACAAAAGTTGCGCGGTACTAGAGAGGCTAGAAATGGTGGAAGGGTGAGAGTGCGTATAATCCATGGACTCAACATTAGTCATAAAGAACCCACACACTTATTGCAAAAATTTATTAGCCATCAAAGCAAAGTATTAATACGCATGCTCCTACGGGTATAGATTGGTAGGAAAAGACTGTCGCTCATCCCCTACCTCCACTCATAAGGAAGACAATCAAAAAATAAATCTTGCTCCGACTTCATCACATAACGTTTAGCCATACGTGCATGCTTCCGGAATAACAAACCTTAACACAAGTATTTCTACCAATCCACAATTACTCATTAGCATGTCTCTAATATCACCACCTTCATATCTCAAAACAAATGCAAGGAATCAAACTTCTCATATATTCAAAGCTCTTTATGAAAGTTTTTATTATATCCCTCTTGGATGCCTACCATATTAGGACCAAATTCATAACCAAAGAAAATTACCATACTATTTTAAGACTCTCAAAATAATATAAGTGAAGCATGACATTTCATCAATTTCTACCAAAAAAACCGCCGCTGTGCTCTAAAAAGATATAAGTGAAGCACTAGAGCAACTACCTAGCTCAAAAGATATAAATGAATCACATAGAATATTCTAATAAATTCATGAATGAAGCGTGTCCCTCTCAAAAGGGGTGTACAGCAATGATGATTGTGGCAAACTAAAAAGCAAAAACTCATATATATTACAAGACACTCCAAGCAAAACACATATCATGTGGTGAATAAAATTATAGCCTCAAGTAAATTTACCGATGGATTGAAGACGAAAGAGGGGATGCCATCTGAGGCATCCCCAAGCTTATATGCTTGGTTGTCCCTGAATATTACCTTGGGGTGCCTTGGGCATCCCCAAGCTTAGGCTATTGCCACTCCTTATTCCACAGTCCATCCAATCTTTACCCAAAATTTGAAATCTTCACAACACAAAACTCAACAGAAAACTCGTAAGCTCCGTTAGTATAATAAAACAAATAACAACTTTATGTACTATTGTGAACTCATTCTAAATTTTTATTGGTGTTATATCTACTGTATTCCAACTTATCCATGGTTCATACCCCCCGATACTACCCATAGATTCACCAAAATTAGCAAACAACACATAGAAAACAGAATGTGTCAAAAACAGAATAGTCTGTAGTAATATGGATATTTCGTATACTTATGTAACTCAAAAAATTCTGGAAACTTAGGATAATCTAGGTAATTTGTATATCAATCTTCTGTATAAAATTTTAGAATTTCTCACGTTCCAGTAGCTCAGATCAATTCTTTTACTGGACGCAAAAGTTTCTGTTTTTCCGCAAAATCAAATCACCTATCACCATGACCATCCCAAAGGTCTTACTTGGCAGAAACACTAACTGAAACACTAAAACACAATTACTATAAAAGTAATAATGTGTGTTTATTGAAAAACATAAGCAAAAACAAAAAATAAAAAATAAAATTGGGTTGCCTCCCAACAAGCGCTATTGTTTTACGCCCCTAGCTAGGCATATTGCATAGATCTAGGTATTGTCATCTTTGGTATTAAATCCATAAATAGCCCTCATAATATATTCATATGGTAACTTATTTTTTCTTGGAAATTGTTCCATGCCCTTCGTTAACTGAAATTGAAATCGATTGTTTCCTTCTTTCATATCAATAATTGCAGCAATCATTCTTAGGAAATGTCTACCAAGTATAATAGGGCACGTAGGATTACAATCTATATCAAGCACAATAAAATCTACAGGTACATAATTCCTATTTGCAACAATAAGAACATCATTAATCCTTCCCATAGGTTTGTTAATAGTGGAATCCGCTAGATGCAAATTAAAAGAACAATCATCACATTTTGGGAAACCTAGCACATCGCATAAAGTTTTGTGAATAGTGAAAATGCTAGCACCCAAATAACACAAAGCATTACACTCATAATCTTTAATCTTAATCTTTATAGTAGGTTCCCATTCATCATAAAGCTTTCTAGGGATTGAAAATTCCAACTCAAATTTTTTTTCAAACGATTTCATCATAGCATCCACGATATATTTAGTAAAAGCCTTATTTTGATTATAAGCATGAGGTGAATTTATCATTGATTTCAACAGGGAAATACAAAGTTCAAAGAACAATTATCATATTTAAAGTCCTTGAAATCCAAAAGAGTTGGTTCATCGCTACCTAAAGTTTTGACCTTGCCAATCCCACTTTTATCAATTTTTCATTAAGATCTTCACTCTCCGAATTATATGGACGCCTTCTAGCTAAAGTTGACTCATCTCCAGTCCGATCTTTATCAAGTATTATATTGGCAAACAAAGATTCAATACGAGTCACACAAATCACTATAAGATCTTCATTATTTTTATCACAAAAACTAGAAGAACGTGCTTTTCTAGCCAATCTCTCTTAGCACGCATCCTAGAGGTTCTCTATCTACTTTCATTAATAGAAATTTTAATAGCTTTTAGAGATTCATTAATATCAATCTTGGGTGGCATAGATCTAATCTTAAAAGAATCAATCTCATGAGAAATTATATCAAGGTTTCTAGCCAAATCATCAATCTTAAGCAATTTTTCTTCAAGCATAGCATTGAAAATCTTTTGAGAATTAATGAAATATTTCATATTATTCACAATATCAGAGGGTATTTTACTATAATTTCCATAGGAAGTTTTGTAGGAATTACCATAATTATTAGAGGAATTATTAGGAAACGTCCTAGGGTTGAACTTTCCTCTATATGCGGTATTACCAAAATTGTTCCTACTATCAAAATTCACATCCATAGATTCATTATTATTCTCAATCAAGGTGGACAAAGGCATACCATTAGGATCAATAGGATCACTCTTACTCAAAATCAATTTCATAAGTTCATCCATCATTCCACTCAAAGTATTAATTACTTCAATCGCATGCACTTTTTTACTAGTAGAGGATCTTTTCGTATGCCATTGAGAATAATTTTCCATAATATTATCTAGGAGTTTAGTATCCTCTCCTAATGTGATTTCCATAAAAGTACCTCTTGCGGTGGAATCTAAAAGATTTCTAGATGCAAAATTCAATACGGCGTAAAAAATTGTATGATCATCCATAAACATAAACTATGGGTAGGGCAATTTCTTATCATCAATTTCATCCTCTCCCAGGATTGTGCAACATGTTCATGATCAAGTTGCTTAAAATTCATTATATCATTCCTAAGGGAAATGATGTTAGCGAGAGGAAAATACTTGGAAATAAAAGCATATTTACACTTATTCCATGAATCACTACTGTTTTTAGGCAAAAATGAAAACCAAGTTTTAGCACGATCTCATAGTGAGAATGGAAATAGCTTAAATTTAACAATATCATTATCCACATCTTTTTTCTTTTGCATATCACACAACTCAACCAAAGTATTTAGATGGGATGCAGCATCTTCATTAGGACTACCAGAAAATTGTTCTTTCATAACAAGATTCAACAAAGCGGCATTAATTACATAAGATTCCGCACTAGTGGCGGGAGCAATCGAAGTACTAATAAAATCACTATTATTAGTGTTGGAAAAGTCACATAACTTGGTATTTTCTTGATACATCATGACAAAGCAAGCAATCTAGTACACAAGCACACAGAAAGCAAACGAAAAGATGAACGGGAAGAAGGCGAATAAAAAGGCTAATATTTATGTGTTTATTTCAACATTTTAGAAGTGGAGGAGAGGAATACGAGAGGCAAATGGCAAATAATGTAAGTGCAAGAGATGAGAGTTTATCATAGGTACTTGGTAGGCTTGATGTAGAACCTCCCCGGCAATGGCGCCAGAAACTCTTCCTCCTACTTCTTGAGCTTGCGTTGATTTTTCCCTTGATGAAGAAAGGGTGATGCACCAAAGTAGAGATAAGGATTTCCCTCAGTTAAGAACCAAGATATCAATCCAGTAGGAGGCACAAGAAAGTCCCAATATATGCACCTGCACAAACTAACAAATGCTTGCACATAACACGAAAAAGGAGTTGTCAATCCCTTCACGGTCACTTGCAAGAGTGAAATCTAATAGAGATAGATATAAATGATAAATAAAAGGCAAAATAAAGTAAATATAAATAAATTGCAACAAGTTATTTTCCATTTTTGGTTTTATAGATCTGAAAATATATGATGGAAAATTGACCTGGGGGCCATAGGTTTCACTAGAGGCTTCTCTCTTGAATAAGGCATACGGTGGGTAAACCAATTACTGTTGAGCAATTGATAGAAAAGCGCAAAGTCATGATGACATCTAAGGCAATGATCATGAATATAGGCTTCACGTTCGTGACAAGTAGACCGAAACGATTCTGCATCTACTACTGTCGGTGTTCTGGGAACCAGGGTACCCAGACTTGCCTGCCTGCGGCCCAAAGTGTGGCTCCATCGGCTTGGTACGGCCTAGCTTCGACTACGGTAAGACAAGACCCTCGTGAGGGGCCAAGCCTCGCGAGGCAGACGACATCTAGACCTCCTCAAGGAGCGGCCTCCTTAGGTAGCCTCCTGATGGAGCGGATATATCTATGCAAGACCCAA
This sequence comes from Triticum timopheevii, assembly GCA_963921465.1. NCBI lineage: Eukaryota > Viridiplantae > Streptophyta > Magnoliopsida > Poales > Poaceae > Triticum > Triticum timopheevii. Next base: position 204,036,830 of record OY997270.1, read on the forward strand.
CCTCATGAGGTTGAAATGACATCAGCCATGACGACCTGGGCCAGGCGCGTGCCAGCGGGCGCAGAGCGGCAGGTTTCCTCTTCCGTTCTAAGGAGGCAAGAGTAGGTGCGGAGTCCCAAGGAATCAACCAAAGGTTACCATTTGCGTGCAACGAGACCAGGACCACCAGAACGGCAGGATGGAGTCATCGCCGAGCCCACCATGATGTCATGATCAGAAGCTTTGCAGGCGAAGACCACCTTTCTTCAGGATTAGATGTACTACTTGCCCCTTTGAAACTTGGCCGTTGTGGGATTCCTTCCCGCCTAAGTTTTGAGGAAAGAGGACCAAGGCAACTATAAATATAGCCAAGCCACCACCGTAGAAAGCAACGGGTGATCAGCTCATCGATTTCCCTAGAGCTCATCACAAGAGCAGGCCTCCTCAGGTTGTTCTTCCATTTGTACTAGTTCATCCTTAGCCCCTCGCAAGGCTAATCCACCACAAAGTAGGAGTAGGGTTTTACACCGCAAGGTGGCCTGAACCTGGGTAAACTGTCGTGTCCTTCTCCTTCTTGTTCATCGAGCTAGGTATTGAGGCCACTGGATCGAGCGGCTTTAGAGGTTGAGTTCTTCGCACACACCCCTGAGTTCGAACCTTTCTTGGGTATGCGGAGCCCGGAATCCGACATTTGGCGCACCAGGGAGGGGGCGCGTCGAAGCCTCTCTTCCGTCAGTTGTTTCACCACCGCTCCGTTGTTCCCATGGCAGACACTCGTCGAGTTCATGCTGAGCACCGGGCAGCCCTCGCTGCGCACGTCACCCAAATGGTGCCCGTGGGCAACGGTGCTCCTCGCCGCTCCCCGTCGCCCATGGCCAACGCTGCCACCAGCCCTGCAGCCCACGAGCAGCAGGATTCGTCACTGCCGATGCTGCACAACCACTCCGTCGCTGACCCAGGCCGCTGCTTCGTCCTCCCATGCCCGTCACGGGCTGGCGACCGCGCAGTCGGCGCTGCTCATTGCGCGTGAGCTTCTGCGCTACCGTCTGGCCAACGACCTCTACGAGGATTGGTTGGACCGCATCGCCGAGCTCGTCAACACTGCTGGAGGGGCTCCTGCGCGGTCCCGTTCACTGCCTTCCCTGTAGCCCTAGGCGGGCGACGTAGCTCACGGCATGCCTCCTCCTCCTCTCCGGCAAGATGTCGTCCCTGAACCAAGGCGCGAGGCCTCTCAGCGTGACCAGCCGCGTAGGGCGCCCGCGCGCGATGAAGAAAGATGCCGGGTCGTGCAGCGACCCCAGGGAGAGGTGCGTGCTCTCCGAGCTCCTCCTGTTCCCCCGCGTCAACACCGCGTGCAGCCCTAGGTGGTTGTGCGCGGACATCAAGACCTGGCTCCCCCTCCGAGGTGAGCCCCCGTGGATGCCGAACATTCACTCCAGAACTTCGTCGTGTCGTATGGCTCGGCAAGTTCAAGCCGGATCTGCCCCCTTGCTACAACGGCACCCTCGACCCGGCCGAGTTCCTTCAGCTCTATGAGCTGAGCATCGAGGTGGCAAGTGGTGACGAGAAGGTCTTGGCGAACTAGTTCCCCTTGGCTCTCAACGATGGCGCGCGCTCGTGGCTCCTGAACCTCCCGGTGGGGTCAATCTCCTCCTGGGACAAACTACAAGAGCGCTTCATCGCCAACTTCCAAGGCACCCGCGACTACGCTCTTGCAGCTGGCGACCTGCCGCGCATCAAGCAACAACCAGGAGAGACCTTGCACAAATACATCCAGAGCTTCACCAACATTCGACTCAAGATCCCCAGGGTGTCGGAAGAGGCCATCATCTTTGCGTTCACTGATGGCGTCCACGACGTCAAGATGAAGGAGGACCTCACCATACACGAGGACCTGTGTTCAGCTCTGGAGATGTTCAACATGGCGACCAGGTGCGCAAGGGCAGAAGATGGTCGCCTCTTGCTCCTCGAGCTCCCGGAAGTCAATCCTGAACAAGAAGGCCAAGGGGAAGGACATCAAGAGCAAGGGCCCGGCGGTGCTTGCGACCGAGCTTGGCATGAAGCGCGACTATCATCATCCCGAGTCTTCAAAAGGCAACCGCCTGTTCTGCATCTTCCACAACGTACACAGCCACAACGCCAACGACTGCCAAAAGCTCAGGGCTATACGTGAGGGGCACCTTGTCGTCACCCTGAGTGCAACGATCGTGGCTACGGCCATGGAGGAGGTTGCGGCGGAGGCCGCTGGGATGACTGTGGCCCTCGTCAGGGTTGGTGCGATCAACCTCATGAAAACCGCTGGCAGGACCAGCCTCGTGACGGTCCATGGCGACACCAGCCTCGTGAGGACCGACCTCAGGGCAACGCTGGCCACCCTCCGCTGCCACCGCCACCAAGAAGGAATGAGGACCATCACCAGGATGATGGGGTTGGGGGCTTCCAACAGCCTCGTGCTATCGTCTGCATCTCGGGAGGTGCTCAAGCCCCTGCCTCCCATCGCATCTTCAAGCAGTTCGCTCGTGAGGTGAACGTGGCCCTCCCCAGGCTCGAGGCGCCACGTCCACTCTAGTGGCCCAAGTACGCCATCACTTTCGACTCTTCATACAAGCTCAAGTGAGCAGCCACTTCAGGCGCGCTCCCCACGCTCTAGTCACCTACCATTAGCAACGTTCTCATAAAAAAGACACTAGTAGATGGCAGTGCTGGGCTCAATGTCATCTCCGTCCAGACATTTGACAGGCTTCAGGTGCCATACGACCAGCTTCAGCCCACCAAGCCATTTTTAGGAGTGGCTGATGGCTCCACACACCCCATTCGGCAGATTTGTCTCCCCGTAACCTTCGGCAAGCGCGGGAACTACCACACCAAGCTCATCGACTTTGACGTCGCTCACATTCGCCTGCCATACAACGTCATCCTTGGGTACCCATCCCTCGCCAAGTTCATGGCAGCAACGCACCATGGCTACAACGTCCTCAAGATGCCAGGAAGCGGCGACATCATCACGGTCGCCTGCTATGAAAAAGACGTGGTGCGCTCCCTCGAGCGCGCCTACCAGGCCACGACGGTCGAGAACTTGGATGGCGAGGGCGTCACCCTTCCCCCTGAGGTTGCCCCCAAGAAGAAGAAACAGCTCCTCCTCAGGGGCACACAAAAGGCTGGCGCGCCTGATGATCACAACTCACACCCCTCGCCCTCCACTGGGGCGCCTTTCCCTCTCGCATAGGAAGGTGCGCCCAGCGCCCTCCTCAGGTTGGGCTCGAGAGCTCTTCTCTAGAAGGCCTCTCACCTGGCCAGCGTCACGAGGGAGGCGTTCGGGCACCATGTGGAGGCGTGCTTCAACGCGTGCTTCCAGGAGCAAGGCACAGGGCGCAAGGCACCAAGCGCGTAGGAGTTCATCACCAAGGCAATCAAAGATCTTCAGGAGGCGCGGGTCATGAGAGGCGAGCGACGGACCACATCACTCAATGCAGCTGCTACTTAGGATGCGAGCGGCAAGTTGTGCATCTGAGTCAACATCCCGGGCCTCAACAGAGCTGCTTCTCAGGAGCTCTTCTGGCCGTCCAGCGTTGCCCGGTGTGGAGGCCACCCCCACAGCTACGTCTACATGTCATTCGGTCTGCCGGGCGCGACTGCCTCGCTCCAGCAAGGCATGCGTGGCGTCTTGTGAAGCCAGGCGCCAGGAAGTCCTGACAGAGGAGGAGTCAGAGCCTCCGAAGCCCCCCCCCCCCCCCCCCCCCGAGGTTCAAGAGCCTGCTGGCTCATGAGGAGCAACTTCTGCGGCGCACATCTCTAGCTACTTCAACACTTCTTCCCCAATGGTGCCAGGTGACTTTTTAGTTTGTTCAGTTGAGGGTGCCCCTCGACTGCGTTTTCCTCAAGCTCTATGGGCCCGCCCTGCAGCATGTATCGTTTTGCGCATCTATCAGAACTGATTCCACCCTTTTATGAGTTGCCTTATATTATTACCTGCCTGTCCGGAGCTTCGCCACCATGAACATTGTGCGCCCTTACGAACCCGCTCGTGACCGCCTCATGATTAAGGACTGGCAAAGTGTAGTACCTTGAGAAGAGGTGTCTAGAGGGGGGGGTGATTAGACACTAAGTACCAAAGTTGTAGTTTTTAAGTTTCCTTAAGTTTAAGTGGAGTTTAGGCACAAGTTTAACATTCATAAGACATATCAAGCAAGCATGCAAAGAGTGTATGAGCAGCGGAAAGTAAAGCATGCAATTTGCAAGAATGCAAAGGGAAGGGTTTGGAGGATTCATACGCAATTGGAGACAGGATGTTTTTGGCGTGGTTCCGATAGGTGGTGCTATCGTACATCCACGTTGATGGAGACTTCAACCCACGAAGGGTAACGGTTGCGCGAGTCCACGGAGGGCTCCACCCATGAAGGTTCCACGAAGAAGCAACCTTGTCTATCCCACCATGGCCGTCGCCCACGAAGGACTTGCCTCACTAGCGGTAGATCTTCACAAAGTAGGCGATCTCCTTGCCCTTACAAACTCGTTGGTTCAACTCCACAATCTTGTCGGAGGCTCCCAAGTGACACCTAGCCAATCTAGGAGACACCACTCTCCAAGAAGTAACAAATGGTGCGTTGATGATGAACTCCTTGCTCTTGTGCTTCAGATGATAGTCTCCCCAACACTCAACTCTCTCTCATAGGATTTGGATCTGGTGGAAAGAAGATTTGAGTGGAAAGCAACTTGGGGAAGGCTAGAGATCAAGATTCATATGGTAGGAATGGAATATCTTGGCCTCAACACATGAGTAGGTAGTTCTCTCTCAGAAAATGTATGCTGGAAGTGTAGGTTCAGTCTGATGGCTCTCTCCATGAATGAAGAGGAGGTGGAGGGGTATATATAGCCTCCACACAAAATCTAACCATTACACACAATCTACCAAACTCGGTGGGACCGAATCGTTAAACTCGGTCAGACCAATTTAGCAGATAATGTGGCCGTTAGGATTTTCGGTGGGACCGAAATGCAACTCGGTGAGACCGATATGGTTAGGGTTAGGGCATACCGTAATCTCGGTAAGACCGATTACACAAACTCGGTGAGACCGATTTTGGTAATAAGCTTTCCAGAGAGTTGATCAGGCAAACTCGGTTTGACCGATTACACAAACTCGGTGGGACCGATTTTGGTAATGAGTCAACCAGAAAGTTTGCATTGTAATCTTGGTAGTACCGATTGCTCAAACTCGGTGAGACCGATTTTAGTAATGGACATACACAGAGAGATTACAATCCCATCTCAGTGAGACCGAGATCCCTATCGGTAAGACCGATTTGCCTAGGGTTTGTGGCAGTGGCTAAGACATATGAAATCAGTGGCGCCGGATAGAAAGAATCGGTGTGACCTATTTTGGCTTTAGGTTTAGGTCATTTGTGGAAGTGGGAAAGTAGCTGAGGGTTTTGGAGCATATCACTAAGCACATGAAGCAAGAGGCTCATTAAGCAACACCTCATCCCTTCTTGATAGTATTGGCTTTTCCTATAGACTCAATGTGATCTTGGATGACTAAAATGTAAAATGAAGAGTCTTGAGCTTGAAGCTTGAGCCAATCCTTTGTCCTTAGAATCTTGAAGGAGTTCCCACACCCTTTAGTCCATGCCACTCCATTGTTGAACTTATCTGAAACATACTAGATAAAGGTGTTAGTCCAACAAGAGATATGTTGACATTAATTACCAAAACCACCTAGGAAGCACTTGTGCTTTCACACGGCGTCTATGCTCGGGTCCGTCCCTACAGCGTCGCTTAACCCAAGTGGCCGAGCTCTGTCTCGCAGGCCAGCCCCATGTACGTCACATCCCGTGGCCCTTGGTGCCTTGCTCTCGCATGAGCTAACCATGAGTGGGTAAGTTAGGGTGCGCGGCACGGTGCCTCGCCACGATGGGAGCCGCACGCTGGTTGTCTTTGTTTAGGATCAATGCATGAGAAGTCTGGGCGCGGCGTCTGTGCTCGGGTCCGTCCCTGCAGTGTCGACAAATCCAGCGACTGAACTCTGTCTGGCAGGTCGGCCCGTTCACGTCACCTCCTGGGGTCACTGGTGTTATTCTTCTCATGCAATATCCTCTGGAGATTCACTCGGTGAAGGTGACCTAGCCATCTCGCAAGATTCCAACAAGCATCCTTACCAAAAATTCAGGCGCAACCCGCCTTGAGGTAGGGCCTCGTGAGTTCCGCACTGGCTCACGGGTGCCCATATACACCTCCTCTAGTCCTGCCATGCAAGCCACGTGCGAGGACGGGGCGGTACACACCCCGGAGGCTCCCCTCAGAGGGAGCTCCCTCCCACGCACCAGTGGAAGCCCCATGCTCCGCGCTGACGGACGACACGGTCGAGGAGCGGCTTGCCCATGCAAGAGTGGAAGAGTCATGCTTCGCACTGATGATAAACAACTGAGGGCACCCTAGCTGCTGCACTAACCTCAGGAGAGCCCCAGTGCTCGTCCTCTGGCCCCACCGTGCCAACTTTGCTCCGGGAGAGCCGGGCGAGGGGGCTGGGCACGGGGGCTGTGTCCAGGTCACACCTGGCGCACGCCACCCTACCAGGTCTTCGGCACCTGGTCATCTCGCGACCCTCCCAGGCAAAAGCTGGCCAGGAAAGGTATGAGGACTCTGGATTAACCCAGACACCGCTCGCACTGCCTTCACAAGGCCATTCGAACGTCAAGGGGGACCCCTGAGCATCACGACTCAGGGGCCTCATTGGTCACGTAGCCCCTCTCCCTTGGCCTCGTCCTGGCAATCCGGACGACCCAACAGCGGCTGAGGTATGCGCGGGGCTGGGCCCTGCTGACGCAGAGCACAAAAGGCAAAACGGAAGGAAATCAAGCACGAAAAGGAAAATCGCAGGATCCTAGCAAATTATTACAAACCATAATGTTAACAAATTCAAAGCAGAAGTTCTTATACCTCCACGAGGCATGTTAAATGTTGCAGGATAACGATGGGAGGATTCACCTTCATCCTTGCTTGCTGCCTCCAGCCGCCTTGGGGAGCGCGTCCTCGACGGTGCCGCCATCGCCTTTGCCGTCGGCCGCGGTCACGGTCGCCAAGGCCTCAGGGTCGATGCAGCGGAACTTCACCACCAGGGCTTCCACCTGTTCCTTCATGGCTTGGGCAGCAGCGGCCCGGGACTCAGGCGCCATCGGCTCCAGCAGCATGCCAAAGTCTAGACTAGGGTATAGGAGATGGAGATGGTTGTAGACGCGCGTCGCGGCCGCAGTGAAGATGTCAGGACCCCGACTCAATGCCACATCAATCTAGCATGTAACACCTCATATCACTTTGCGGCCTCACGCACGGTATCCCCACGGGTGTCGCCTTACCTTTTCCCGGGACTGTTTGCGCCTTTTGGCACACGTATATGATAGTGTCGCTAGCATCCATATGATAAGGAGCCCGGGCTGACACGGCTAGTCGTGAACCCAAAGTGGCACAAACCTACAGGGACAGGCATCCATGACCCAGCATCGAACGTGTCGGTCATCAGCGAGTGAATCCAGGCTGTAGCGCTGGGCTAACAGGACTCCGGTGAACCGGGCTGTAGCGGGCTAACAGGACTCCGGTATTCATCGCGTGACATTTCCCCGAAGGGACAGACACAGGAACGAAGAAGGACACATGCCGGCCAGCCTAAGTGCTCCGGAGCAGTAGCAAGCTACCATGGCTCAGTGGAAACACTAGGAGACATTTCCCGGTAAGAGAGGCTACTAAGGATAAACAACTAGATAGTCAGATCCCACACATACCAAGCATTTCAATAACATACACACAATATGCTCGATATGTGCAAATACAACATGGCATCACAACATGACTCTACGACTCAAGTATTTATTCATTAGGCTCCGAGGAGCGAGATATTACAAACATAGGTCACATGTGTAACGCCCTCGATGCGGCTATATCTCCCAAGTGTCGAAGCACGACTTAGAGGCATAACCGCATTGAAAGCAATGTCGCAAGTGAGGTAATCTTCACACAACCCAAGTAATACATAAGGGAAAGAGATACATAGTTGGCTTACAGTCGCCACTTCACACAATTACATGAATAAAGCATTACCTCATCCAGATACAATCAAGGTCCGACTACGGAACCAAAATAAAAGAAGAACCCCAAATGCGACAAAGGTCCCCGATCGACCCCAACTGGGCTCCACTACTGATCAACTTAGAACGAAACAACACAAAGGGCAAGATCTTCATCGAGCTCCTCCTTGAGCTTGGTTGCGTCACCTGCTCGGTAACATAGGCACCTGCAAACTGGTTTCTGGAAGTATCTGGTGAGCCACGAGGACTCAGCAATCCCATTACCATGGGTATCAAGACTAGCAAAGCTTAATGGGAAAGGAAGGGGCAAAGTGGTGAGGTTGCAGCAGCGACTAAGCAAGTATGGTGGCTAACATACGCAAATGAGAGCGAGAAGAGAAACAAGCGGAACGGTCGAGAAGCTAGCAATGATCAAGAGGTGATCCTGAACACCTACTTACGTCAAACATAACCCAAGAAACCGTGTTCACTTCTCTGACTCCGCCGAGAAGAGACCATCACGGCTACACACACGGTTGATGCGTTTTAATTCGGATCAAGTGTCAAGTTGTCTACAACCGGACATTAACAAATTCCCATCTACCACATAACCGCGGGCACGGCTCTCGAAAGTTTATACCCTGCAGGGGTGTCCCAACTTAGCCCATGACAAGCTCTCGCGATCATCGAAGGAATAGAGCTTCACCCAGGAAGACCCGATCAGTCTCGGAATCCCGGTACATCAAGACATTTCGACAATGGTAAAACAAGACCAGCAAAGCCGCCCGATGCGCCGACAATCCCGATAGGAGCTGCACATATCTCGTTCTCAGGGCAACACCGGATGAGACTAGCTACGAGTAAAACCAGCCCTCAAGTTTCCCCGAGGTGGCCCCGCAGACAGCTCAGTACGGACCAACACTTAGACCAGCACTGGCCCGGGGGGGGGGCTAAAATAAAGATGACCCTCGAGAGAGCGACTCCCAAGGGAAAAATAGGTGGTGGTGAGGCAAATGGTAAAAGTCAATGTTGGGCCTTGCTGGACAAGTTTTATTCAAAGCGAACTGTCAGGGGGGTCCCATAAATCACCCGACCGCGTTAGGAACGCAAAATCCGGGAACATAACACCGGTATGACGGAAACTAGGGCGGCAAGAGTGGAACAAAACACCAGGCATAAGGCCGAGCCTTCCACCCTTTACCAAGTATATAGATGCATTAATAATATAAGAGATATTGTGATATCCCAACCAAAATCCTGTCCACCATGGAGAAATCTTCAACTTCACCTGCAACTAGCAACGCTATAAGAGGGGCTGAGCAAAGCGGTAACATAGCCAAACAACGGTTTGCATAGGAAAGGTGTCAAAGGTTAGGGGTTCATGGCAACATGGGATGGCTGGATAAACAGGTAATAGGTAGCGCAGCATAGCGAAAGAACGAGGCAACTAGCATAGCAATGATAGTAGTGAGATCCAGGGTAGCGGTCATCTTGCCTGAAATCCCGCAAGGAAGAAGAACGAGTCCATGAAGAAGATGAAACCACGAAGACGAACCACACGTGGACGAACGAATCCTCACGATCGCAACGAAACGGGAACTATCGAGAAGAAGCACACAACATGGTAAACTCACCACACATGAATCAAGGCATGATGCACAACAAGCATGATGCATGACCAAGCTAAATGAAGCTACTCATGGCAAGAGATGATGCAAACAAGAACAACACATCAAGGCAAGTTTAAATGAGGCCGGAAACAACATATAACAATTCCGGTAAGTCCTCATATGCATATTTCGAAATTGGTCCAGAACTGAATAAACCTTATGTTCAAGTTGTTAAACAGCAAGTTAAAATGCACCATGATGATCTACACGAAATTCTAGTCAAGTTACATATAAAGTTCATTAGATTCGGAGCTACGGCCTAGAAGATATGAGCAAAACAAGATAAGCATGGCATTGATGCAAAATGCACCCAAACATCAAGCAAACACACCAAAACAAGGATGCAACATGATAATATGAAGCTACATGCAAAATCAAGCAAGTTCCATGTAGAGCACACTCAAAACGGAGCAACGGTTCAACACATGCACACTATACAAGTCATAGCAACAATCTGTCCATAACAGCAACTAGGCATCTTACAAGCATCAAAACAACATGCTGCAGCATCCCAACATAATAACAAAAGGCATGAGCATGAAGTACACGTAAAGCATAACAAAACATGAACACTGAGCTATCTCCAGAAAAGACTAGAACATGCTCAAAAAGACATGGAGATATTGCAAATAATAACAGTTTCAGACTTATCAGGAAATAACATCAAGTTGCAATGTTTAGAGCTATCAAACAACATGTTACAGGAACATATCATGGCAAACAAAGGCATGGCATGAATCTACTAATAGCATATATCAAAAGACCCTTACTGACCATGAGCCAAAAAGGCACGGAAAATATGATGGCACCCATGTAAACATGGCAAGTTATATTACAGATTTATACATGGCAAGAACAACAATAAGTAGGCATGTTCGTGAGCTTCAACCACTCACCACAGAGCAATACATGGCATGGCAAGGCAACCAACAGTAAGAAGGCATGTTTATGAAGCTAAGCATGGCAAGAGCAAGGTCATAGGGTACATGGATCACTAGGAAAACACATGGGAACAAGTGAACTTAATGTAAACAGGCTGACAAACAACATTTTCAAGCAACTTTGGAGCAAGATTACAACATGTTCCAGCAGGCTATAATTGCAACCAAGGGCATGAATGGATAGAGCATGACATGTATATCAAAACATGTTTATAGAGCATCTCCAGATTATGCATAGAATGATTAGTGGAAGCATGTTAACATAGCAACAAAATATAACAGAATCTGTCAGGAAAACAGCAACAGCAACTACCCTACTTTACAAGCTTGATACACTCAGCACACAACTCACAAAAATACAAGGTCAACACCTTTGGAAAGATGGCATGGCATAGTCCAACATTCATGTAGAGCTCATACTCATAGGATGCACACATCAATCATGGCAAAAATGATAAAACAGCAAGTTATAACAGTTTCAGCAGATTAACATCAACATGCACTCTTCCAACAGCATTTCGGGCATCAAGATGAGCTCAAATGAAAATGATGCAATGGAATGAAATGATGTACTCGTCGGGCGAACAATTTGACATATTACACGCGCAAAACGGAGCTACGGATGCAGAGATGTGATGCAATGAAAATGGCATGAAAATTATAGAAATCTGGGAACTTAGAGAAAATATCACCTCCGCGAAAAAAAACAACCCGGGACGGGACGGTGCGGGACGGAGGGATCCAAGGCGCAGGGCGGCGCGTTTGGATCGGTGGTCGGGTGGATCTCATCCCACCCGACCGGATCCGAGGCGGGGCGGCGGCCGACGCCGGCGAGGCCGTCGGAGGGCGGCGAGCGGCGGCGGGAAGGGGAGGCGGCGCGGCGCCGGCGCGGGGCTCCTCCGGCGAGCTCCGGCGACCGGAGGCGGCGGGGCTGGCGAGGAGGGCCGGCGCGGGGCAGCGGCGCAGCTCACCGGGCGGCCAGGAGGCGGCACCGGGCGGCGGCGGGCGGAGGTCGCCGGCGGGATGGGGCGGCGGGGCCGCCGGCGCGGAGGCGGGAACCGGCCGGGGCGGCGGCGGAGCACGCCCGGCAGGCGGCGGCGCGGGGCGCCACGGCGGCGGGGCTCGGGAGGCGCGGTGCGGGCGTCGCCGGAGAGGCGCGCGGCCGGGCGGCGCACGGCGGCGGAGGGACCCGGCGGCGGAGCACGGCGGAGAGGCGGCGGCGGGCGCCGGCTGCGAGCGGCCCGGGCGGCGGCGCGGGATGGGCCCCGCGGGCCGGATCTGGGCCCCGCGGGCCCTGGCGGCGGAGGAGAGAGAGGGGCCCGGCGGCGGCGACGTGGCAGTCTGCGATTCGTCCGGCGCGGCGGCTGGACGTGTCCGGCGGCGGGTGGACATGTCCGGCGGCCGCGAGGGAGAGGGCTAGGGTTTCGGGGAAAAATGATCCGAAAATGGAGAGGGGAAGACGTTTTTATAGGTGGAGGGAGCTAGGAGAGTCCAAATGAGGTGCGGTTTTCGGCCACACGATCGTGATCGAACGACCGAGAGCATGGAGGTGAGTTTGGTGGCTTTTGGGCCGCTTTGGAAGGGGTGTTGGGCTGCAACAAAAGAGGGCTTTGCGGTTACCCGGTTAACCATTGGAGTACCAAACGACCTCCAAATGGCACGAAACTTGACAGGCGGTCTACCGGTGATATACCAAGGCCGCTTGGCAAACCTCGGACCATTCCGAGAAAGTTTAATACCCGCATAAGAGAAGAGAGAAGAGGGAGACGCCGGAGGACATAGGAGTGCCGGATTGCAAAACGGACAACGGGGAAAAGGCTCGGATGCATGAGACGAACATGTATGCAAAATGAAATGCACATGATGACATGATATGAAATGCATATGATGACATGGCAAAGTGCAACACGCAAGCAAATGACATGGCAACGAAGGCGAATAACTGACGGACACCTGGCGGATCGGAACCGGGGCGTTACAACACTCCACCACTACGAGAGGATCTCGTCCCGAGATCTAGGATGGCACCGGAGGGAAAAGGAAGAGGAAGAGAAGAGGTAAAACTAAGTCGCTTCTTTGACCAATGAGTGAAACCAAAGAACCTTGAGAGGTTGAGCAATTTAAAAGAAAGAGTACAACAGAGATGAACTAGATTGCAAACAATCCGGTAGAAAAGAGGAACAAGGAGTATTACGAGAACTTGAGGGTTGAAAGACATGGAAATAAGAGCTTCACGAACGAAAAGAATATGACCACCTCGTTATAATGAGATAGCCAAGGAACAAGAATGACAGAATCTGGACAGCACTCCGGTAGAAAAGAGAAGAAAACTTGATAAGATGAAAAGAACTTGAAGGGATGACACAACACTCCGGTTAAATGTATAAGAATTAAAAGAACACGATGCTCACAATTCGAGATGATGGGTGAAAAGAGCAACATCACAATGCCTCCGGAAGAAATAATAGAAGATAGATCATTGGAATAAGAGAACGGAGAAGGAAATGCCAACTTCTGCCACGAATGAGCTTGGAAAGCACCCTTTCAAGAAGATTAGAACGGAGTTGTTGGAAAAATCAACAACGAGAAGCACAAGCTTGTTGTGGGCTTATGGAAAACATCTCGAGACTATGAGGTGAAATTCTGCCACTAACGAAAAACAATTGATTTGACTGAGAGCACCAAAGAGATGAAAGCTTCTTCCACCGAGGTGATAGAGAGACAACTTGGATCATAGATAAACACCACAAATAGCAACATTCCTTAGGAAAGGATTTAGGTGAAATCTATACCAAGATAACTCCAAAGAAGAGATTGATGGATTTAAAATACCTCACTCTTGACAACATATGAATCATGAAACATGAATGGAACTTGTCAAGAGTGACATAACACCACCTCAAAAGATAAGGTAGAAAGAATTGCACTTCGAAATGCAAGAAGAAGAATATTTGAGCTCCTCAAAACAAAACATGTGTTGAGCACCATGTTTACTTTAGAGTATAGCTTGGCGGATCATAACTTCGAGCGAAATCTTGAAGAACAATTGAAGAATGAAAAGAATCCTTGATGAACCACCACTCCGGTTGTAAACGGATGATAAAAAGAAAGAGAAGTTGAAAACACAAGGTGAAGCCTTGCTATGATTTAGACGGAGCTTCGCGATGAGATAATTGAGAGAGCTTGAAACTCCGAAAAGAAAGAAGAAGCCTCTTGAACCGAAAATGTGATATGATGACCAACTCCGGAAACAAAAGATGAATCACTTGTAATCAAGAATTTATTCATCATGAATAATCTCCATAAAAGAATTGAGTCACCTCGAGGAAATAAGAATAAGATTTATTGTATGCTTATCCTTCATCAAATTAAATTGATGACAAGCCATGGGTTTGCATACTACTTATTCTCATAGAAAGGATTAAAATAGATATGGCGCAAGCTTGGGAAGGTCTTCAACGAACCACCGGTAGGATTGGAACAACAAATGAATTGATATGATGAACAAGGAAGAGAGATCTAGAAAGAACCACCGTTAGAATTGAAAATGATCGAAGTAGGGGTGCATCACCGGTAAGAATTAGCAAATGAACGAAGGTGCTTGAGACAAACTAGATACATGAGAACAAAGAGATAAGGACTGATTAGAGGATATTCGAACGATGCGCCGGAAGAATTCGAGAACGAGAGTTGAAAGCTGAGAATGAGTAAACCTGAATTGATGGACTCCGGATGACAAACTGAGAAGACTCTTGAATATCTCCTGATGGTTGAAAAAAATTCTCACAATCGAAAACAATTTTGAGAGGATGGCAACAAGCTAGCACCATGAATCTTGAAGAGAATAGAGCAAGATTAAAGAGAAACTCTTCTTCGGTCTTCAAATGATGAGAATGACAACGAGAAACACCACCAAGAATTATTGAGGCACACCGGAAGAATCAAAAGCGAAGAGGTTGAGCCAACTATGAAAAGAATTTGAAAGATCTTGGAGAAAAGCATGTGACTGATGATAACTCATTCTTACGTCAAACTTGGAAAGCATTTAAGAATAACTCCGGAATAATTAGAAGAGTCAGGTAAGATCCTGGGAAAAGACCTGTGGGTTAGGGTCCACTCAAAAGAACACCGTTGGAAATGATTTTAAAGAGAGATTGCACCGGTTGAATAAAATGGTTTGAATGAGATAATAATCTCCAAATAGCTTGAACGGGTCTTGAATGAATGCAGAGTGGAAACACGAATCTTCGAGATATCTTGAGCACTCCGAAATAACAAATAGCGAGAAGTAGAATGATAATGAGGTGCACCGGTATTAGAAAACATTAGAAATGAGGAAAGGAATATGATGAATATCGAAAGCTTGAATAGGATCCACCGGAGAAGAGACAACAAAGAAGGATGATGAACTTGAAGCTGTTGAGCATCTTCATGGGAAATCACCGAATAAGAACATTGATTGAAAAGAATGAAGAGACTTCACATGAATAAATGGATACTTGATTAAGAAATCTGTGTCCTTGAAGAAAAAAGGGGTGGGAGGGCGGGAAAACAAAGGCAACTTGGGACGGATGAAACAAACACCGTTGAGAAAACTTAGAATTGATCTTGCGGATGGGAAAAAATGATGGGATCTACTTGAAGAGAAGCACACCGGTTGGAAAGGAGTTGACATGACAAAATCAATGATCAAAAGGATTAGTATTCACATAGCAATATGAGAACACCGTTTAGGAAAAAGTATGGATTCAACATTTGACTTCGAAGCAACTCGAATACCACAATAAAACAAAACAAAGGATTTGGCTTGCAGAATAAGCCGGAAACAAACATATGATGGAGATTTACCCAATCCCATATCATGCATCTGTCGGAAAGATATTCTAGGAGCTACTTGAATTCCCACCTATAAACTCCCGAAACTTTCTGGTTATGCAATCTGGTGTTGGGGATACAGGGGAAGCAATATATCTCACCCAAGCTAACAATACCTACATCCAAGCTGTATCCATCCGTCAACACATAACCAAGAAACCTTCGGAAATCGTGTACCTCAACCTTCGAAAAGCATCCGTTATACAAGTCATGGCAATACTCCCGTACTCACCTCAGTACTGGGTTAGCGGGGTTATCTCACCAACAACTGCATAAAAGAGATTTTCGATGTCGGCGTACTAAACTCAGGTATTCCAGAACTGCAATGATAAAATTATGACGACAACACCTCAGAGCTCAACTCCCCGGGACACCTCCAAAAAAAAAACCCCTGCTGACGGGAGGCACCAAGACAATGTTGTCATCATAAAACCATCGGAACGATTCTAAGATACCCGCGTGATCCTAAAAAAAAATTTAGTGAAATTTGAGAAGAGAAGAGTCAAAACTCTACGTCAGGAGACCTCACCAGAGCGACGAACGGACTGAGGAGTAAAAGAATTCCTAACTCTCCGATATATATATTCCTAAATGACTCAAAACATTTTTCTAGACACAACTCGGCCGCTAAAAACGATCAAGCAGTGGGGCTCCTAAGGTCGGGGAAGGCTCTGATTACCAACTTGTAACGCCCTCGATGCGGCTATATCTCCCACGTGTCGAAGCACGACTTAGAGGCATAACCGCATTGAAAGCAATGTCGCAAGTGAGGTAATCTTCACACAACCCAAGTAATACATAAGGGAAAGAGATACATAGTTGGCTTACAATCGCCACTTCACACAATTACATGAATAAAGCATTACCTCATCCAGATACAATCAAGGTCCGACTACGGAACCAAAATAAAAGAAGAACCCCAAATGCGACAAAGGTCCCCGATCGACCCCAACTGGGCTCCACTACTGATCAACTTAGAACGAAACAACACAAAGGGCAAGATCTTCATCGAGCTCCTCCTTGAGCTTGGTTGCGTCACCTGCTCGGTAACATAGGCACCTGCAAACTAGTTTTTGGAAGTATCTGGTGAGCCACGAGGACTCAGCAATCCCATTACCATGGGTATCAAGACTAGCAAAGCTTAATGGGAAAGGAAGGGGCAAAGTGGTGAGGTTGCAGCAGCGACTAAGCAAGTATGGTGGCTAACATACGCAAATGAGAGCGAGAAGAGAAACAAGCGGAACGGTCGAGAAGCTAGCAATGATCAAGAGGTGATCCTGAACACCTACTTACGTCAAACATAACCCAAGAAACCGTGTTCACTTCCCGGACTCCGCCGAGAAGAGACCATCACGGCTACACACACGGTTGATGCGTTTTAATTCGGATCAAGTGTCAAGTTGTCTACAACCGGACATTAACAAATTCCCATCTGCCACATAACCGCGGGCACGGCTCTCGAAAGTTTATACCCTGCAGGGGTGTCCCAACTTAGCCCATGACAAGCTCTCGCGATCATCGAAGGAATAGAGCTTCACCCAGGAAGACCCGATCAGTCTCGGAATCCCGGTACATCAAGACATTTCGACAATGGTAAAACAAGACCAGCAAAGCCGCCCGATGCGCCGACAATCCCGATAGGAGCTGCACATATCTCGTTCTCAGGGCAACACCGGATGAGACTAGCTACGAGTAAAACCAGCCCTCAAGTTTCCCCGAGGTGGCCCCGCAGACAGCTCAGTACGGACCAACACTTAGACCAGCACTGGCCCGGGGGGGGGGGGGCTAAAATAAAGATGACCCTCGAGAGAGCGACTCCCAAGGGAAAAATAGGTGGTGGTGAGGCAAATGGTAAAAGTCAATGTTGGGCCTTGCTGGACAAGTTTTATTCAAAGCGAACTGTCAGGGGGGTCCCATAAATCACCCGACCGCGTTAGGAACGCAAAATCCGGGAACATAACACCGGTATGACGGAAACTAGGGCGGCAAGAGTGGAACAAAACACCAGGCATAAGGCCGAGCCTTCCACCCTTTACCAAGTATATAGATGCATTAATAATATAAGAGATATTGTGATATCCCAACCAAAATCCTGTCCACCATGGAGAAATCTTCAACTTCACCTGCAACTAGCAACGCTATAAGAGGGGCTGAGCAAAGCGGTAACATAGCCAAACAACGGTTTGCATAGGAAAGGTGTCAAAGGTTAGGGGTTCATGGCAACATGGGATGGCTGGATAAACAGGTAATAGGTAGCGCAGCATAGCGAAAGAACGAGGCAACTAGCATAGCAATGATAGTAGTGAGATCCAGGGTAGCGGTCATCTTGCCTGAAATCCCACAAGGAAGAAGAACGAGTCCATGAAGAAGATGAAACCACGAAGACGAACCACACGTGGATGAACGAATCCTCACGATCGCAACGAAACGGGAACTATCGAGAAGAAGCACACAACATGGTAAACACACCACACATGAATCAAGGCATGATGCACAACAAGCATGATGCATGACCAAGCTAAATGAAGCTACTCATGGCAAGAGATGATGCAAACAAGAACAACACATCAAGGCAAGTTTAAACGAGGCCGGAAACAACATATAACAATTCCGGTAAGTCCTCATATGCATATTTCGAAATTGGTCCGGAACTGAATAAACCTTATGTTCAAGTTGTTAAACAGCAAGTTAAAATGCACCATGATGATCTACACGAAATTCTAGTCAAGTTACATATAAAGTTCATTAGATTCGGAGCTACGGCCTAGAAGATATGAGCAAAACAAGATAAGCATGGTATTGATGCAAAATGCGCCCAAACATCAAGCAAACACACCAAAACAAGGATGTGTGCACACTCAAAACAAGGATGTGAGCAAAACAAGGATGCAACATGGTAATATGAAGCTATATGCAAAATCAAGCAAGTTTCATATAGAGCACACTCAAAACGGAGCAACGGTTCAACACATGCACACTATACAAGTCATAGCAACAATCTGCCCATAACAGCAACTAGGCATCTTACAAGCATCAAAACAACATGCTGCAGCATCCCAACATAATAACAAAAGGCATGGGCATGAAGTACACGTAAAGCATAACAAAACATGAACACTGAGCTATCTCCAGAAAAGACTAGAACATGCTCAAAAAGACATGGAGATATTGCAAGTAATAACAGTTTCAGACTTATCAGGAAATAACATCAAGTTGCAATGTTTAGAGCTATCAAACAACATGTTACAGGAACATATCATGGCAAACAAAGGCATGGCATGAATCTACTAATAGCATATATCAAAAGACCCTTACTGACCATGAGCCAAAAAGGCACGGAAAATATGATGGCACCCATGTAAACATGGCAAGTTATATTACAGATTTATACATGGCAAGAACAACAATAAGTAGGCATGTTCGTGAGCTTGAACCACTCACCACAGAGCAATACATGGCATGGAATGGCAACCAACAGTAAGAAGGCATGTTTATGAAGCTAAGCATGGCAAGAGCAAGGTCATAGGGTATATGGATCACTAGGAAAACACATGGGAACAAGTGAACTTAATGTAAACAGGCTGACAAACAACATTTTCAAGCAAATTTGGAGCAAGATTACAACATGTTCCAGCAGGCTATAATTGCAACCAAGGGCATGAATGGATAGAGCATGACATGTATATCAAAACATGTTTATAGAGAATCTCCAGATTATGCATAGAATGATTAGTGGAAGCATGTTAACATAGCAACAAAATATAACAGAATCTGTCAGGAAAACAGCAACAGCAACTACCCTACTTTACAAGCTTGATACACTCAGCACACAACTCACAAAAATACAAGGTCAATACCTCTGGAAAGATGGCATGGCATAGTCCAACATTCATGTAGAGCTCATACTCATAGGATGCACACATCAATCATGGCAAAAATGATAAAACAGCAAGTTATAACAGTTTCAGCAGATTAACATCAACATGCACTCTTCCAACAGCATTTCGGGCATTAAGATGAGCTCAAATGAAAATGATGCAATGGAATGAAATGATGTACTCGTCGAGGCGAACAATTTGACATATTACACGCGCAAAACGGAGCTACAGATGCAGAGATGTGATGCAATGAAAATGGCATGAAAATTACAGAAATCTGAGGACTTGGAGAAAATATCACCTCCACGAAAAAAAAACAACCCGGGACGGGACGGTGCGGGACGGAGGGATCCAAGGCGCAGGGCGGCGCGTTTGGATCGGTGGTCGGGTGGATCTCATCCCACCCGACCGGATCTGCGGCGGGGCGGCGGCCGACGCCGGCGAGGCCGTCGGAGGGCGGCGAGCGGCGGCGGGAAGGGGAGGCGGCGCGGCGCCGGCGCGGAGCTCCTCCGGCGAGCTCCGGCGACCGGAGGCGGCGGGGCTGGCGAGGAGGGCCGGCTCGGGGCAGCGGCGCAGCTCGCCGGGCGGCCTGGAGGCGGCACCGGGCGGCGGCGGGCGGAGGTCGCCGGCGGGATGGGGCGCGGGGCCGCCGGCGCGGAGGCGGGAACCGGCCGGGGCGGCAGCGGAGCACGCCCGGCAGGCGGCGGCGCGGGGCGCCACGGCGGCGGGGCTCGGGAGGCGCGGTGCGGGCGCCGCCGGAGAGGCGCGCGGCCGGGCGGCGCACGGCGGCGGAGGGACCCAGCGGCGGAGCACGGCGGCGAGGCGGCGGCGGGCGCCGGCGGCGAGCGGCCCGGGCGGCGGCGCGGGATGGGCCCCGCGGGCCGGATCTGGGCCCCGCGGGCCCTGGCGGCGGAGGAGAGAGAGGGGCCCGGCGGCGGCGACGTGGCAGTCTGCGATTCGTCCGGCGCGGCGGCTGGACGTGTCCGGCGGCGGGCGGACATGTCCGGCGGCCGCGAGGGAGAGGGCTAAGGTTTCGGGGAAAAATGATCCGAAAATGGAGAGGGGAAGACGTTTTTATAGGTGGAGGGAGCTAGGAGAGTCCAAATGAGGTGCGGTTTTCGGCCACGCGATCGTGATCGAACGACCGAGAGCATGGAGGTGAGTTTGGTGGGTTTTGGGCCACTTTGGAAGGGGTGTTGGGCTGCAACAAAAGAGGGCTTTGCTGTTACCCGGTTAACCGTTGGAGTATCAAACGACCTCCAAATGGCACGAAACTTGACAGGCGGTCTACCGGTGATATACCAAGGCCGCTTGGCAAACCTCGGGCCAGTCCGAGAAAGTTTAATACCCGCATAAGAGAAGAGAGAAGAGGGAGACGCCGGAGGACATAGGAGTGCCGGATTGCAAAACGGACAACGGGGAAAAGGCTCGGATGCATGAGACGAACATGTATGCAAAATGAAATGCACATGATGACATGATATGAAATGCATATGATGACATGGCAAAGTGCAACACGCAAGCAAATGACATGGCAACGAAGGCGAATAACTGACGGACACCTGGCGGATCGGAACCGGGGCGTTACATCATGATCGAACATTCAGAGCATACAAGTCAAAGCACATGCGGAAGCTTAACATGTCTGAGTACAGACATCTACAAAAGAAAAAGGCTGAGAAGCCTGACTATCTACCAGATCCTGCCGAGGGCACAAGATCGTAGCTGAGGTAACAAGCTAAACGTCGAAGTCCACGTGGAACTACTAGCGAGACTGAAGTCTCCCTGCAAAAACATAAAATAGGCAAACGTGAGTACAAATGTACCCAGCAAGACTTACATCAGAACTAACTACATATGCATCATTATCAACAAAGGGGATGGTGGGGTTTAACTGCAGCAAGCTAGCTTTGACTCGGTGGCTATCCTGAACTACGACTGCAAGTAACTCTTTTGAGGTAGCGCACACGAGTCCACATATTCACCATATCAATACTCCACTATGGATCCGCTCCCGTCTCCCTACGAGAACGCCATCCATATCACTCACGCTTATCTTGCGTATTTTAGAGTATCCACTTTCACTTGTCTATGAACTATGCAAGGGGTCCAAGTTTCCATATCCGAGGAATCCGGCTATTCGAATAGATAATGATAACCCTGCAGGGGTGTACTTGTTCACACACGCTCTCGCCACTTATCGCCCTGTACACGTCATGTACCTCGGCAACCTTCAAGCGGAAGACGGGCGAGGGAGTCGGCCACGGCCTACCTAAACACTCAAGTCTCTCGTCCAGGTTTATCGCCTATTCGGGTTCCATCCGCAAGGAGATCCGGCCGGGGTGTCGCTCACGGCCCCAAACGATGTGAGCAGGGTTCCCAAGCCCACCTCGACGGGTGGATCTACGCTTGGTACACCGTGCCACGGTGCCTAGTCTGTCCCAAGCCCACCTGTACCGGGTGCCACTTGGTAGACTACTAACACTACCTACAAACACCAGAAACTAGTTGCAACTCCTGGACAGAGAACAAGGGTGATTAAGAAGCCGAGAGGGCTTGGAGCGCCCGGAGCCCAATGTGTGGTAGTAACTGTTCATGGATCACAAACACAGAACTCAGTTCCTGAGGACGGCTGCAATGAGACAACCCACCATGTACTCCTACATGGCCTCTCACCGCTACCTTTACCAAATCGTGTTCACACACTTAGCTCTCAACAGTAGGACATGTTTACACACCTCCGATTCATCCCGGATGAATCAGACCTGACTCAACTCTAAGCAATAGCAGGCATGACAAACAAGCATGAATGAGTAGGCACATCAGGGCTCAAACAACTCCTACTCATGCTAGTGGGTTTCATCTATTTACTGTGGAATGACAGGTCATGCAGAGGATAAAAGGGGTTCAACTACCGCAGCAAGTAACTTTGAATCGTTGTTGTCCTAATGCAGTAAAAGAGAGCAGGAGCGAGAGAGTGGGATTGTATCGGAATGAACAAGGGGGTTTTGCTTGCCTGGCACTTCTGAAGATAATATAGCTCTTCATCGGTGTCATCGATCTCATCGTCGAAACCACGTCTATCGAGAGGGGTCGAACACCGGCAACTGAGAAAGAACACAATCAATGCAATGCTACAATATGATGCATGATCATGACATGGCAATATGCTGTGATTTGAGCTAATGCATCTAGCTATGATTTAAATGAAGTTGGTTTGAACCCTAAGTTCAAATTCAAACTCCATATGTTATTATTCAAATGCCTTTATTTGATTTGTCCTAATCAGTAGTCATAAGTTGTTCTAACATGCATGAAAATGGTACAGATGGATAGGTTGTATTTTTCTGATCATTTTTCATATATAATTTATTTCATTTGGAGTTACGGTTGAATTTCTATGATTTTTAGAAGTTTAGGGTATTTTCTGAAAATAATAAATCATTTAAGATTTATTTAAATTCCAGAAAGGAATTAATGCGTCAGCATGACCTCACAGTGATGTCAGCAGGTCAACGGCTCGGTCCAGGTCAAACCTGACGTGTGGGGACCACACGTCAGTGACATAGTTAACTAACCTAAGTTTAATTAGAGCCTGGGCCCGCATGTCAGTGTCCTATCTACTTAACTAAGTTAGTTAACAATAACTTAACCTGGTACTAATTAAACAGGGGGGCTGGGACCACACGTCAGTCCGGCGAGGTCAAAGGGTCAAACCCCCTGGTTGGCGGGGTCAACTCGCCGGCGTTTAGCCACCGGCGAGGCTAAACGCGGCGGTGCAGGTGCGGGTTTCACGTACAGGGCACCGTTCGGGGCGCCGTTGGGCTCTATGGATAGCTGGGAGTGGGCCGCGGCGAGTGGTGCAGGTAGTTGGGTTCGGGGTCGCCGGAAAAGGCGCCGGCGACGTGTTTGGCGGCGGCCGGAGCTCGGGTTTGCACGGGCGCGGCGAGGCAGAGCACAAGGAGCTCAACCAAGGGCATGGACGGCGTCGTGGGGTCACCAGGAGCACGTCTGTGCCATTGGGGGAGTAAGCGAAGCTCGGGAGCGCGTGGCTCAACGTCCATGGCGGCGGCGGCTTCGGTCGTCGGTGAACTAGGAGCCACGGTGTGAAAACGGAACAACAGAGAGGGGGGTTCGAGGGAGAGGCTTACGACGGTTGCAACGGTGCGGACGACGAGCTCGGGGAAGGCCGGAGTTGAGTGGGGCGGCGAGGTCGATCTCCGGCGGCCGAGGAGGGGAAAAGCCTCGGTGGCGGCGTTGCAGCGTGTCCGGGGCCTCGTGGGTCGTCGAGGAGGTCGGGGACGTCGAGACGGAGCTCGCTGGCACGGCGAGGGGTCGAGGGGGAGGCAGTGGCTACGCAGGCGATGAGCGGCGGCGACGGGCTCCACTCGGGAAGGGAGCGGAGAGGGGAGGGAGAGAGAGCTGCGAGGAGGGGAGAGGTTGAGGGGAACACGGGACTGTGTGGCAATGCCAGAGGCGTCCAGTGCATCGGGGGAGCACGCAGGCAGGCAGGAGGTGGCCGGCGCGCGTCGGGCACACGCCCGCGTCCTCCTGGCGCGGTGGAGAAGATGACTGGCAGCTGGGCTGCACAGTAGCGGGCCGCGTGGGTGGGTTGGCCTCTCTGGTGGGCTTCACAAGTGAGGCCAGGTAAGTTACAGGTACTCCCTCCTGCTCTGTTTCTATTTTAATTATTGTTTTCTATTTGTTTCAATCTGTTTTGATTTAGTTCAAGCACTAAATCATTTTTGTTTCTTCTGACAATTTTTGCAGGGACTGAAAGGAATAATCTAGAGCCCCTCACAAAATAACAGAATTATTGAAGCATTATATATATTTATAACATATATTTGCTCCAACTCAAATACAATATGTATTAGTTCAAAGATCCAAAATGACATGGAAAAATGTGCATCATCTCTGGTTACTGTTTCCAGCATTTTCCAAAAATGATGAACATTTTTGAAAGCCACTTGGATTGACTGAAAATATTTTAGGTGAACCTAGTGAATTCCTTTAATGCTAGGGTTTGGACAATCCCCATTTCAACTTTCTGTAAAAGTAAACATGATGCATCACCAAAGACTAGTACTAGTGCATTGCCAGAAGCTAGGGATGTGACAGCTCACCCCCACTAAACAAGAATCTCGTCCCGAGATTCAAGCGTAGGGTAAGATGGAAGGGGGACGCAAACTAACACAATCTTCACGATCCAGATTGCACGTCATCAGAACGTTTGAATCGATCACCATCTTTGACCCGAAGTCTTCCTCTGAGAACTCCAACTAACATGACAAGAAGAGGAAAGGAAAACTCTAGAAGAATCGATCTTCTCGAAGACCGAACAACTCAGGATCAACTCATGGGGTTGAGACATGGAAACATCTCTCAAACTGAGACATGAAGCATACATCTGAAGGAATGGAGTGAGATAGATGACGAGGATTCACTAGGTAGACAACAATTCTACCCTTTAGAGGGTGGTGAATGGTTGTCATCGTAGCGAGGAGTTGAGTTGCCATGATACCATAGCGATGCACCTTAGGGAAGGTAACTCGTAGAAATATCCCCTTAAGTGGTAAAAAGAATTACCTTTGATTCAGAGATCATTGAAACTCTTTATACCAGCCTATGGCAATTCACAAACGATCATTTGGAGGAGTTCGGTAGAATGACATAGTCGGACTAGAATGGATGATGTGGACTACCTTGTTGAAGACAACGTAAGGGATGATTTTGCTTGTGCGTGCTCTCAAGAACTTGAGCATTTCCATAATCATCAAGGTTTTATCAACATCCATGTCAAGGGTGCTGACAACACAACATCCTACCATGACGATTAGCGATGGACAATGCAGATGCAAAGGAGGATAACACTTTCTCAGATTTCACCTTAGCGAGGCCAAGGGGACGAAATCTGGATGATCGACCGAGAGACATTTAGCACTCTACTTCTAATGTTCCCCTTGATGTACTAGCGTATCCCATTCATTGAAATGGTCTGGTATCTAGAACATCAAGTAAAGGTCAGACTTCGGAAGCACAAAAATCATAAGGCACAGCTAGGGGGTAAATCCTACGAAGTCCTTATGGGGAGGTGGCCAACTTCTTCAATCAAGATACTACAATAATAGGTCTTCCGGAGGGGTGTGTTGGCCACGATATCCACTTTACCGGTTATGGAGAGACCAATACTATAGTTCTTGGGAAATGTTCCATCCATCATATCTGCCTGAGATTCAGATCTGGTTGGTGTTAGGATATTCCAGACTCATCAAGTCTAGAAAGAAAAATGAAAGTTTGCAACACAAACCGACGAGATGACGTTGCGAGATTCTCAGGAAATGAACTACGATAGCAAGCTCCAAAACATGAGCTGGTTCTGCTACAAACATGTGAACACGTTGTCCCAGACAAGCATGACCACGTAGTAGTCTTATAATAAAATACTACCGAGTTCAGGTGGGAACCATCATTACGGATAAGGGAGTCCTTGATTAAGCCCGGGTTAGCTCTTAAAAGAAGCTCCTTCTCCTTTAACAAATCAATCAGTGGCTTGGTGTGCTAGGGACACATATAGAATGGAGGTAGCGAGCCTATCAAACCATAGCATACTTCGCACATGCATGACTAACTTGGGATGGTTCCAGAGAAGGCAACATTGACTTTCTCGAATTCACGGCGGCAACTGGCATCAAATGCACATGAATTAGAGGAGGTCACTTCTTTCATCCAAACATATTCTTCACGAATGGGACATGAAGATAATGCTTATAAAAGTTTCCAACACTAGGTTGATGTTCAACATGAGTCACGGGGGAGACAAAATGCAGCTGATGGGCTCAACAACAGTTCATCCAGATTCCCATGGAGATGGAATTCCATAACTATGTGAACAAGGTGATAGTATTGGTCAGACCCAAAAGACATAATGGTGTATGCTCGAGGAATCAACCACAAGTAAGACAACATTACGAACATCGTTGGTTCTGTTTTGATTTGACGATAGCCCACACTCAAATCAAAGGTTTGGGGTAAGACAATAAATCCAACAATTGACCACGAGGATTAATCGATGAAAATACCAGCTTTCTTCAACACACATACAAGATATCCCTTAAAATGAACTTAGACGGACAAGATTTTATCTTCCAACTCTCCAAGTTGTTGTTTAGCTTAACCAACTAGCTCAGGGGTATCCTGCACAGATTCTTGGAGAAGGTTGGTTTACAAGAAACCAACTTGATCACGAGCTCAACACATTGGTCAGGGGGACAACCTGGTGATACTTCCGGGAAGATAATCGGAAAATCACGAGCCACCAATAAGTTACTAAGCTCGAGAATAATCTTGCTTTTCAGGGCAAGACGATATGATCAAAAGAGCGAGGGTTTGACAAGATCCTAACTCATTGATCGGAGAGTGCACCGGAAATAAGGGCTAGGTAGCACAATCATACTTAGGGTGATGATTCAAAAATCAACATGCTAAGGGTGGGGTTAATGTCCTTTAACTACTAAGCAACAAAGTTGCTAGGAGTATTGATTTCACACATCACGAATCACTTGTTGGTATTCGGTTGCGACAACACGGAACCGAGGAATGAGTAATGATGGTGAGGAGTATTACTACATCAAGAATTCATAGGATGGTGTGCAATTCCCATGACATTCTTGATATAAAGATGGTATTACTCCAAGGTAGAACAGAACAAAAGCGGGATTAGTATTTGATCTGCGGAATACAGCTGCTTTGACCCAATCCTGGAAATGGACAAGGTACTGGAGTTCGTTTCTCCTAGTCATTCTGGAATAGAATGGCTTGACGGACCACAAGAATAATAGGCACCGATGAACGAATGCACGCATACTCTTGACTATCAATTGATAGACGAGGGTCAGGACACAACTAAAGAGAACAACTCAAAGGAACATATAACTTTCTGAGTTGTGGATGCATAGATTAGTATGTCGAGCGAAGCTCAACATTTCTTCCGGATAACCCATGCGGAAAGGGTAGAACTGGCAGATTCACAATTATGAATGGAGAACTCCTCAAGAGTACTCTGATTGTGATCCTTTGGTTCAGCGAGGAACTTCTGCCATAAGCGGTTCATAGTATTTGGAAGAAGGAAATACCACGGACCTCGAGGAACTATCGCAAAGTTACTAATATCCTAAAGGAACGAGCAAAGTCTATCAACATGAGGTAAGTAGGGTGAGTCTCGGGTTCAAAAACCCAGAAGTAGAATACCTACTACTAAGTGGCATCACGGGATGCTTTTGAGAATAAAGGCCAGAATCATCACACTGGGACGCAAATCATGGCTAAATTACTAGGTGACTCCCTAGAACACCTAGGTTCATAATAATAACTCCAACATATATGTCGAGGTAAAAGAATACCTCAACTCAGCAATTAGTGTGATTAACCTGGCCCAAAGGAACATAAACACCAGAGGGAAAGGATTTGCAAGTGCATCAGATTGTTTAGAAACCTGGGATGACTCGGACAGCATAACGGCTGTAAATGCTCAAAATGATTTGAGACATCCTGCAAAATAGTGGCATGACCACTCAACATCACAATATCAAGGTTCTGAGATCAACTAACAACACACGGAAGTAGTAGGAACTGAACTGGGGCTTGAAACCAACAATCCTATAAGTCTATGGATTAGTAACACGTCATCCTGATAGATAGATGAGAAGACCTAGTTCTTAATCCCCGTAGAAGAGAAGAGGTTGACTCAGATCAGAAGGCCATGAGGTATAAGGAGTAAAAAGAGCCTTACGTTCCCTTCCCCAATCAATTCCCTTACATAACTAAAGCATTTCTAGACACAACTTCGACCAGTTTGGCTTGGTAATCCTACAGGCAGTCAAGCTCTGATACCAAAGCTGTCAGGACCCCGACTCAATGCCACATCGATCTAGCATGTAACACCTCATATCACTTTGCGGCCTCACGCACGGTATCCCCACGGGTGTCGCCTTACCTTTTCCCGGGACCGTTTGCGCCTTTTGGCACACGTATATGATAGTGTCGCTAGCATCCATATGATAAGGAGCCCGGGCTGACATGGCTAGTCGTAAACCCAAAGTGGCACAAACCTACAGGGACAGGCATCCATGACCCAGCATCGAACGTGTCGGTCATCAGCGAGTGAATCCAGGCTGTAGTGCTGGGCTAACAGGACTCCGGTGAACCGGGCTGTAGCGGGCTAACAGGACTCCGGTATTCATCGCGTGACATTTCCCCGAAGGGACAGACACATGAACGAAGAAGGACACATGCCGGCCAGCCTAAGTGCTCCGGAGCAGTAGCAAGCTACCATGGCTCAGTGGAAACACTAGGAGACATTTCCCGGTAAGAGAGGCTACTAAGGATAAACAACTAGATAGTCAAATCCCACACATACCAAGCATTTCAATAACATACACACAATATGCTCGATATGTGTAAATACAACATGGCATCAGAACATGACTCTACGACTCAAGTATTTATTCATTAGGCTCCGAGGAGCGAGATATTACAAACATAGGTCTCATGACCCAACATTCAGAGCATACAAGTCAAAGCACATGCGGAAGCTTAACATGTCTGAGTACAGACATCTACAAAAGAAAAAGGCTGAGAAGCCTGACTATCTACCAGATCCTGCCGAGGGCACAAGATCGTAGCTGAGGTAACAAGCTAAACGTCGAAGTCCACGTGGAACTACTAGCGAGACTGAAGTCTCTCTGCAAAAACATAAAATAGGCAAACACGAGTACAAATGTACCCAGCAAGACTTACATCAGAACTAACTACATATGCATCATTATCAACAAAGGGGATGGTGGGGTTTAACTACAGCAAGCCAGCTTTGACTCGGTGGCTATCCTGAACTACGACTGCAAGTAACTCTTTTGAGGTGCCGCACACGAGTCCACATATTCACCATATCAATACTCCACTATGGATCCGCTCCCGTCTCCCTACGAGAACGCCATCCATAGCACTCACGCTTATCTTGCGTATTTTAGAGTATCCACTTTCACTTGTCTATGAACTATGCAAGGGGTCCAAGTTTCCATATCCGAGGAATCCGGCTATTCGAATAGATAATGATAACCCTGCAGGGGTGTACTTGTTCACACACGCTCTCACCACTTATCGCCCTGTACACGTCATGTACATCGGCAACCTTCAAGCGGAAGCCGGGCGAGGGAGTCGGCCACGGCCTACCTAAACACTCAAGTCTCTCGTCCAGGTTTATCGCCTATTCGGGTTCCATCCGCAAGGAGATCCGACCGGGGTGTCGCTCACGGCCCCAAACGATGTGAGCAGGGTTCCCAAGCCCACCTCGATGGGTGGATCTATGCTTGGTACACCGTGCCACGGTGCCTAGTCTGTCCCAAGCCCACCTGTACCGGGTGCCACTTGCTAGACTACTAACACTACCTACAAACACCAGAAACTAGTTGCAACTCCTGGACAGAGAACAAGGGTGATTAAGAAGCCGAGAGGGCTTGGAGCGCCCGGAGCCCAATGTGTGGTAGTAACTTTTCATGGATCACAAACACAGAACTCAGTTCCTGAGGACGGCTGCAATGAGACAACCCACCATGTACTCCTACATGGCCTCTCACCGCTACCTTTACCAAATCGTGTTCACACACTTAGCTCTCAACAATAGGACATGTTTACACACCTCCGGTTCATCCCGGATGAATCAGACCTGACTCAACTCTAAGCAATAGCAGGCATGACAAACAAGCATGAATGAGTAGGCACATCAGGGCTCAAACAACTCCTACTCATGCTAGTGGGTTTCATCTATTTACTGTGGAATGACAGGTCATGCAGAGGATAAAAGGGGTTCAACTACCGCAGCAAGTAACATTGAATCGTTGTTGTCCTAATGCAGTAAAAGAGAGCAGGAGCGAGAGAGTGGGATTGTATCGGAATGAACAAGGGGGTTTTGCTTGCCTGGCACTTCTGAAGATAATATAGCTCTTCATCGGTGTCATCGATCTCATCGTCGAAACCACGTCTATCGAGAGGGGTCGAACACCGGCAACTGAGAAAGAACACAATCAATGCAATGCTACAATATGATGCATGATCATGACATGGCAATATGCTGTGATTTGAGCTAATGCATCTAGCTATGATTTAAATGAAGTTGGTTTGAACCCTAAGTTCAAATTCAAACTCCATATGTTATTATTCAAATGCCTTTATTTGATTTGTCCTAATCAGTAGTCATAAGTTGTTCTAACATGCATGAAAATGGTACAGATGGATAGGTTGTATTTTTCTGATCATTTTTCATATATAATTTATTTCATTTGGAGTTACGGTTGAATTTCTATGATTTTTAGAAGTTTAGGGTATTTTCTGAAAATAATAAATCATTTAAGATTTATTTAAATTCTAGAAAGGAATTAATGCGTCAGCATGACCTCACAGTGATGTCATCAGGTCAACGTCTCGGTCCAGGTCAAACCTGACGTGTGGGGACCACACGTCAGTGACACAGTTAACTAACCTAAGTTTAATTAGAGCCTGTGCCCGCATGTCAGTGTCCTATCTACTTAACTAAGTTAGCTAACACTAACTTAACCTGGTACTAATTAAACAGGGGGGCTGGGCCCACACGTCAGTCCGGCGAGGTCAAAGGGTCAAACCCCCTGGTCGGCGGGGTCAACTCGCCGGCGTTTAGCCGCCGGCGAGGCTAAACGCGGCGGTGCAGGTGCGGGTTTCACGTACAGGGCACCGTTCGGGGCGCCGTTGGGCTCTATGGATAGCTGGGAGTGGGCCGCGGCGGGTGGTGCAGGTAGTTGGGTTCGGGGTCGCCGGAAAAGGCGCCGGCGACGTGTTTGGCGGCGGCCGGAGCTCGGGTTTGCACGGGCGCGGCGAGGCAGAGCACAAGGAGCTCAACCAAGGGCATGGACGGCGTCGTGGGGTCACCAGGAGCACGTCTGTGCCATTGGGCGAGTAAGCGAAGCTCGGGAGCGCGTGGCTCAACGTCCATGGCGGCGGCGGCTTCGGTCGTCGGTGAACTAGGAGCCACGGTGTGAAAACGGAACAACAGAGAGGGGGGTTCGAGGGAGAGGCTTACGACGGTTGCAACGGTGCGGACGACGAGCTCGGGGAAGGCCGGAGCTGAGCGGGGCGGCGAGGTCGATCTCCGGCGGCCGAGGAGGGGAAAAGCCTCGGTGGCGGCGTTGCAGCGTGTCCGGGGCCTCGTGGGTCGTCGAGGAGGTCGGGGACGTCGAGACGGAGCTCGCTGGCACGGCGAGGGGTCGAGGGGGAGGCAGTGGCTACGCAGGCGATGAGCGGCGGCGACGGGCTCCGCTCGGGAAGGGAGCAGAGAGGGGAGGGAGAGAGAGCTGCGAGGAGGGGAGAGGTTGAGGGGAACACGGGACTGCGTGGCAATGCCAGAGGCGTCCAGTGCATCGGGGGATCACGCAGGCAGGCAGGGGGTGGCCGGCGCACGTCGGGCACACGCCCGCGTCCTCCTGGCGCGGTGGAGAAGATGACTGGCAGCTGGGCTGCACAGTAGCAGGCCGCGTGGGTGGGTTGGCCTCTCTGGTGGGCTTCACAAGTGAGGCCAGATAAGTTACAGGTACTCCCTCCTGCTCTGTTTCTATTTTAATTATTGTTTTCTATTTGTTTCAATCTGTTTTGATTTAGTTCAAGCACTAAATCATTTTTGTTTCTTCTGACAATTTTTGCAGGGACTGAAAGGAATAATCTAGAGCCCCTCATAAAATAACAGAATTATTGAAGCATTATATATATTTATAACATATATTTGCTCCAACTCAAATACAATATGTATTAGTTCAAAGATCCAAAATGACATGGAAAAATGTGCATCATCTCTGGTTACTGTTTCCAGCATTTTCCAAAAATGATGAACATTTTTGAAAGCCACTTGGATTGACTGAAAATATTTTAGGTGAACCTAGTGAATTTCTTTAATGCTAGGGTTTGGACAATCCCCATTTCAACTTTCTGTAAAAGTAAACATGATGCATCACCAAAGACTAGTACTAGTGCATTGCCAGAAGCTAGGGATGTGACAGAAGAGCGCACGGCACTCCATTTCCACCATGGAGCCCACCGTAGTGGAGATGTTCCCAAGCTCCTCAACAAGCTTGGTGAGAAGACCAGGAAGGCCAACATCTGGGGTCGCCAATGGCTGGTCATAACCTTCCCCGTAAAGGGAGTGGAGCGCCTCGTGGCACTTCCGCTCGAAGGAAGTGAAGGCGTCGTGCCCAGCCTTCTCAGCCGCGGCAAAGATTTTCTCCTTGGCCTCTAGCTTGGTCCTCTCCTCCGAGACGCGCTTGGTGTGGGACGCCTGGGTCGCGTCCACCTCCTCCTTCAGCTTTTCCAGGTAGCTTTGCTCTGCGTCCTTCTCTTGGGCTGCCTACTCTAGCTCGACGTCACGGTCGACAAGAGCGGACTCTCGGGCCCTGAGCTCCTACTCCCGTGTCTGGAGCCCGCAGGCCTAGGAGGTCTGCTCCTCGTGAAGCATCTTCATCTTGGCCTCCACTTCGCGGCAGTGGCTTCTGGCGGACACGGCGTAGGTCAGCATAGCACCGCGGGCCGCTGTGGCCTCCATGGCCTGCTCCTTGGCATCCGCGACGGCAGCCTCGGCCTGGCTCCAAGCCGTCCTGGCGGAGAGTCCGCTCGGAGCGACCCCGAGATGAGCTCCAGGCTCCCCGTTGTCGGATGCCTGTCAGCACCCTGAAGATCATCCCGGAGTCGGTCTAGCATGGTGTAGGCCACCTCCAGAGCACCGGGCCTGGCAGAGGAGCCTTGGCCTGCCGGCACAAGAGCCCAGGGAGGAGGTGGCACCGGCACCTGGACTGGCGCTGTCGCGATGGCAGCGGAGGCAGGGGGCTCCAGGGCCTTCGCACCCTTCGTGGGCGCGTCGGGAACCGGCACCCCCGGAGTCTGTTGTGTCTCTGGAGTGGCATCCTCCTTCTTCTTCTTCACCTCAGGGCCACCTGGTCAAAAGGAAGAACGACATCATGAGCATGGTGACGCGACAGAAGGTAAGAATGAAGTATGGTGCTTACTCGTCTTCGGCGATGTATGCTCTTTTCTTGCCCAGGATGGTGGTGCCCCCAAGCTTCTGCAGAACGGGCTTTGCCACAGTCGGAGGCCCGGCCGGGCGTGAGATGGGAGACTCCGGAGTAGTGGCAGCGGGCGACGAGACGAGGGTGCTGCGCTGAGGGTGTGCTGGCGGCGTTTCCCCTTTCAGGCCCCCGCAAATTAGCCTTCGCAGTGGGGTCCCCCAGACCTCGTGACGACCCCGGCGGGACGCGAGGACCCCCCGCCCAAGCCTTCCCTGGTGTCGTCATCATCATGAAGACCCCAGAGGAGCTCTCTCTGCAGCGGAGGAGAAGTCTCCCCCATCCCTTCATGGGTCACCTCAGAGTCTCCCTCCTCCTCCTCCTTCGTAGATTGCTCGCTAGAGGATACCGGCACTAGGGAGTCAGGAGGCCCGAGCGGCATGAGCCCTCGCTCGTTGAAGAGTGGCATGGAGGCGGCCAGCGCCACCCCATCGTCGCGGCGATATAGCGGAAGATGGGCCGCCGGAAGGCAGCCTGGATCCTTCCCAAGCAAGACCTGCACAGCCTTGCCCAGCTCCTCGTCCGTCAGATTCCCTCGGCGCAGATGGAGGTCATCTTCTACGCCCTTGAGGTCCCACATGGGACGCGAGTGAGCTTGGAGGGGAGCCAGGGGCTGTGTTAGGAACTCATAGAAATTACAGCCCCCGTCAGCATCACGGAACCCATATCTGCCTGCATCTTCTTCAAGTCCGGTGTCGCCCGTGGGTTGGTGAGCTTCTCGTGAGACCACTGAGCCAGCTTCGCTGGCGGCCCGGTTGGGAGCTCCAATCGGGTGTGATGGCTACGGGCATCCAGGTAGATCTACCTGCGCTGGAAGTCATCCACCTTCTTCCTGGCCTTCATGAGCGTGTTGCTATCATGGAGCGCGACGAAGGAGATGCATCCGAAGTGCTGGTTTGAGCCATGCGTCCGGAGGGAGAAGAAATGGCAGAACAGCGCGACGGAGGGCCTCACCCCCATGAAGGCCTCGCAGTAGAAGGCAAAGATCGACTGGAGGAGAATAGAGTTGGGCTAGATGTGAAGCGCGTGGATTTATACGTCTCCAACGTATCTATAACTTATGAAGTATTCATGCCATGTTTATAATATTTTTACATGATATTGGTATGATTTGATTAGAACTAACCCGGACTGACACTGTTTTCAGCAGAACTACAGTGGTGTTGTTTTTGTGCAGAAATAAAAGTTCTCAGTACGCGCTGAAAATCAACGGAGAATATTTTTGGTAAATATAAAAAATACTGGAACAA
Organism: Triticum timopheevii; assembly: GCA_963921465.1. Taxonomy (NCBI): domain Eukaryota; kingdom Viridiplantae; phylum Streptophyta; class Magnoliopsida; order Poales; family Poaceae; genus Triticum; species Triticum timopheevii. Next base: position 204,071,615 of record OY997270.1, read on the forward strand.
AAATCTACTGGAGGGGAGTCCCGAGGCCACCACGAGGGTGGAGGGTGCGCCCCCCCTAGGGCAGGCCCCCTGCCTCGTGGACTCTCCGTACTCTCCGTGGGCCCCCTTGACGTGAAACCAACGCCAACCCCTCCTATAAATCCAGAAAACCCCAGAACAGAAGGGAGATCAGAAGTTCCGCTGCCGCAAGCCTCTATAGCCACGAGAAATCAATCTAGCCTCTCTCTGGCACCCTGCCGGAGGGGGCCATCATCACCGGAGGCCATGGGGGAGGATCTCAAAGGGGCCATCATCTCCATGAAGGCCAAGGACCAGAGGGAGAACCTCTCCCCGTCCAGGGGGAGGCCACGGAGGAGGAAGCACAAGGGGGATAACCTCTTCTCCTCTTTCTCGGTGGCACCAGAGTGCCATCGAGAGAGGAATCATCGCCCGATGATCTTCTTCATCAACATCACCATCATCATCTCTTTTATGCGGTCCACTCTCCCACACCCCGCTATAATCCCTACTTGAACATGGTTCTTTATGCCACATATTATAATCCAATGATGTGTTGCCATACTATGATGTTTTGAGTAGATATCCTTTGTCTTTGGGTTGATTCATTGTCTACATTGGTATGAGTTGTATGTTTTATTTTGGTGCTGTCCTATTGTGCCCTCTGTGTCATGCAAGCGTGAGGGATTCCCACTGTAGTGTGTTGCAATACGTTCATGATTCGCTTATAGTGGGTTGCTTGAATGACAGAAGCATAAACCCGAGTAAGGGGGTTGTTGCTTATGGGATAAAGGGGACTTGATGCTTTAATGCTATGGTTGGGTTTTACCTTAATGATCTTTAGTAGTTGCAGATTCTTGGTAGAGTTCCAATCATAAGTGCATATGATCCAAGAAGTGAAAGTATGTTAGCTTATGCATCTCCCTCATATGAAATTGGAATAGTGATTACCGATCTTGTTAACAATTGCCTAGGACAATTCCGCGCACCAACCCATCATTATTCCACACTCGCTATTTATAATACTTAAGTAATATATTCTAACTTTATGATAACAACAGCTACTTTTATATTTTAGCTCTCTGATATCATGCAAATTTTTCCTCTTCATACCCACAATATAGATTTATTTCTTGTTTCTAGTTGGAAGCAAACGTTCAGTGTACGTAGAGTCGTATCAGTGCCAGATAGTACTTGAGAGAATATTGATCTTACCTTTAGCTCCTTGTGGGTTCGACACTCCATACTTATCACTTCCACCTTTGGAAATTGCTACGATGGTTCCCTGCACTTGGGGATTATCAAGCTCTTTTCTGGCGCCGTTGCCGGGGAGCAATAGCGTGTGGTTGATATTTTCATGTATGCTTGTTTGCTTTCTTCACTAAGTGGATTTTTTTCTCTTTTGCTTCTGTTTAGTTTTGGGTGGAAAAACCAAAAAAAATTCAAATGAAAATACAAAAAGATTCACTTGCCTCATATGCCTAAAAAGGTTTTCAAAAAGAGAAGTGATTGGAAAGTTATGCATTGGAGAAGTGAGGGTCGAACTTGAACACTTGTGTTCATGCTCATGGAAACAATGTAGAACTTTTCATGGAAGTTTCTCTGAAAATAATTATCCCCTTTTATATATCCATTTTATTATAAAAATAATATGCCAAGCTTTGGTTTTAGGATGATTAGATTGCTTGTTTAATATGTGCAGTGCAAAAACAGAAACTTTGGCTGTAGCGCATGAATTTAAATTTTTTACTGGAAAGTCAAATGGGTCAGAAACTTTTTGCATAGTACTTATGTACAATTTGTTTAAATTTTCATATTTTTTAGAATTTTTGGAGTTACAGAAGTATACGAAATTTCCAGATTACTACAGGTTGTCCTATTTTTGACAGATTCTGGCTTTCTATGTGTTGTTCGCTTATTTTGATGAATCTATGGGTAGTATCGGGGGGTACGAACCATGGTGAAGTTGGAATACAGTAGATATAGTGCTAATATGAAATCGGAATGGATCTCACAAAGTTTTTGTTAAGTTATGTGTGGATGAAGTGTTCGAAGAACGAGGAGTTACCGATGTGAGAAGAATAAAAAGAGGCAAGTGTTCAAGCTTGGGGATGCCCAAGGCACCCCAACTAAATATTTAAAGGATACTCAAGCATATAAGCTTGGGGATGCCCTGGTTGGCACCCCATCTTTCTTCTTCAACAATTATTGGTATACCGTGGTTTTTGTTTTGTTCACATGATTTGTGTCCTTTTGTGTTTTTCTTTAAGAACCATGCTAGTATAAGATAGCCCTTCATTGATTTATAGAATGCTTCATGTGCTTCACTTTTCACTACAAAAAAAATACACTTCCGTGATGATACGTGTTTGTCACAGTAGGTCGCGTTTTTTGTCATGCATGTACATCCATGACAAATTTATGACAGAATCAAGACAGTCATACCTGTGCTATCGTAGAAGTGTTCCATGACATTACCAAAATTATCATCACGGAAGTGTTCACTTCCATGACGATAAATCGTGCGTCAAAGAAGTTCTTTCGTCAAGGGTGACCGACACGTGGCATCCACCGTAACGGAACGCCGTTAAGCTATCGGGTCGGATTTTGGATCCGATAACCCGTTAACAGCCACGACCAATGCTAATTTTCCACGTGTAAAATTCTCATTGGCTGACAGATCCACGTGTTAGCACCACGTTGGCACAGGTGTCACTCATCCAACGGTCGAGATGGGCCTATAATATGTTGACACGTGGACCGGCCCAAAAGTGGCCCACAATGATTAAATGGGCCGGCCCAACCGAAGGCCCATAAGATTTAGCGGACCATAATGGGCCGGCCCAGCTATAGGCCCACAAAATTTAGCGGACCATAATCGGCCGACCCAGCTAAAGGCCCACAAGATTTTGCGGACCATAATGGGCCGGCCCAGCTAAAGGCTCACAAGATTCTGCAGACCATAATGGGCCGGCCCAGCTAAAGGCCCAACATTCTCTGTCAAATCGGCCCGTCAACGGCCTGGTCTAAACTTGTCATCAATGCGGCCCATGGTCACTTCTGGCCCGCTAACAGCCCGCTAAGTAATTGGGCCGAAGTACGGCCCGGTGTGTTTCCAGCCTGTTAAAGGTCCGGCTTCATTTGGGCCCATTTACAGGCCATCAAAACTTTTGGCCCATAAACGACCGTGAAGGATTTGGGTCATATTCGGCCATGTCTGTCATTTGGCCTGTTAGATGCCCACTATAGATTTGGGCCACTTTCGGCCTGTTGTCATTTTCGGCCTGTTAACGCCAGACGTAAACCGTGGGCCATGTGTGGCCCAACGTCATATCGGGCCCATTAACGGCCCATATAAAAATGACGATAATCTCGCCCGACCGAAGTTCCGGCCTGTTAAAGGCCCATGTATTAGGTCGACGCATTTACGGCCCGTCCGAATTTCGGCCTGTCAAATATCCGCATCGTAAATGGGCCACCATTTTGGCCTACTAAGTCCAGTGGGTTATTTGGCACAACCAGGGCCCAATATCACACCTGTAAACAAACTATTTTTATTGAGGGCCCAAATTATGTTTAGGCCTATTAAAGGCCCACTATGGGCACAGGCCTACCAGAAAAATTTGAAAGCTTATGCTAATTTAAGCCCAGATATTTTTAGTGAGCTACATGCCAATTTCGGTCCGTAATCGTTTTTAGCCCAATTGGAATGGGCCCGACGAATGTTGGCATGTTGGGCTCCTACGAAGCTTTCGGCCGAATACATTACTAAGATAAACCTACACTATACAAAAATAGCGTCATAATTAGCAGCCTGTGGCAGCATCATAAATGTTGTATCACAACAAAATAAATTCCAATCATACAACAAAAGGCCTGTTGGCATAAAGTTTACAGTCCTTCCAGATAAAAGCACCATCAGATGTATAGAAGCACATATCATTTGACCTGAGTGCTAATGTTTTAGGCTGTAGAATCTGATGGAGCAGCATGATCTCCACCTTTTTTCCGCCATTGCTCTTCAACAACAAAGCGAATGTTTGATAGTCTGGTTTCAAAACCATTCATATCTTGACGACATTTCTCAACCACTATTCTTTTTTCCGAAATAACGTCCATTAGGGATTGGACTTGTGTCTGGAGCACAGATATATCACTCTGTCTAGCAGGAAGATTTTGTTCAGTAGGCGATTTGGACGAGGTTACCTTGACAACCAACCCAGAATTATGCAGGAAGGTGCTTTTTGCACTGTTAGTGGAGAGATACTGACGAACTGCAGCAAGAGGTGCCATTGTGCCTGTAGTAGTCTAGTCACCTTCAGGTGGTTGTGGCTGTTCAATCATTTGTTCCATAGCTTCCTGAAAGTTTGAACTTGTAGATTAGTGTACCAAATAAGTTACTAATGAGAAAAAAACAAACAAAGTAGGTTAAACGTTTATACATAACTTATTTGGGTGAACTACTGTAATACATTAGCATGTATTGTAGTGCCAAATACATAATAAAATCACTTTCGGAACATATGTCCATGTAGCATGCCTACTGTATTGTCTATTTCCTCACATTCGTTGACATCTAAGGATAAAGAGACATGGTTTAAAGTAGGATGAACATAGTATGGCATCATTCATATCATGGCCAAACAGATATAAAACAAACAGGCTATTTTATCATTGTGTGCACACGTGAACATAACAACTAGATTACAGATCAAGACCAAAAGAATATCCTTCATCTCTTTTAAACCATGTAAGGTGAAATGATACGTAAGACAACTGTGTATAAAAGTGAACAGAGTAACTGACATTGGCTGCAAACCAAGTAGTTAAATGAACACATCACAGTACCAATCAGTTCAGGGCAGGAGGAGTAAGGACTTACAATAGCGGCTTGAACTGCTCATGCCCTTCATCTTGCTGGTGTGGCCATCCTTGAAGATTTGCACTACATTCGGTTCAGGTTCTTTTTGGTCCGCACGGGCTTTCCTCTGTATTTGGAAGAAGTCAATATAGATACGATAATATGGCACAAAAAAAGAAGGAAGTAGCAGCTATTTACAAGAGCCTCGCAGTGTGCAATATAGCTACGAGATCCTGTTGTGTGTTGGAATTTCACTTTAGAACGGTTGGTTTTGTTCTTCAAACAGTTAGCCTAGAAGAAGATACACTTGTAAGGCACATACATAAATACAAGTTCAATATGTGGTCTGATCAAATACATATAGCCTACCTGATACTTTGGATCAGACCAGTGTTTAACGAGGGCTGTCCAGTCTTCATCTGTAATATATCCCACTAGAGATGTTTGGGCGATTTCATTGTTAGCCTTGCCTTCAAAGTGAGATTTTCTAAGGTGGTACCGATAATGTTGCAGAGCAGACTGAAAACATGAGTGCATGCTTGTTTAGTTGCATCATCTTCCGGATCCAACTTGAACCTCATCTGTTGAAAAAAGAATGTGAGTCTTATTATGAGGAAGCTAGAAAGTATGGGACAGAGCAAGACAATATTACTAATTGCGATGAATAACATTACTTACGGATAAATGTCAAGGAAGGTGTTAAACTGGGTATTGTCTTTCTCATTCCTGTACTGGATCCACGTTGGGAGGATACGCGCATGACACCTAACAGCAACGGCTGCCTCTGATACTAACTTGGCTGACTCTGTAGCATCACGTGGCCTTTTTAAACCTTCGTCAAAATGGATCTCCATTCTTCCTCCTTTAGATTTTGTTAATCTGTCAAGCATTATCCCTGATGTCTATTTCCGCTTGCGCCGTGGTGCTAGTTCAACAACGAATATGGAAAGTGTTAGTGTACATCAAACTGTGAGAGTACATATAAAGGAGCATGCAACTACAACTTGACTCGGTCAGGTACCGTCTTGGTGTTGATGCTCATGAGGTTCATCTGATCTTGCCAAGTCCTGTTGTGTCATCAGTGCTTCGGAAGTAGTGTTAGGTGTGAAGATAGCTTGGGAACTGGCCAGTTCCGGAGCAAACGAACGAGTAACTGGTTGAGGTGCTGGTACAGTTGAAGCAGATGCTGCAGCTGGTGGAGCAGGTGATACTGTGTTTGTAGATTTAGCCGGTGGACTTGGACCTTCTACTGCACAATAAGTACCAGCAGAATCTCGACGGTAGAACCTTTTCCGTTTCACCTGACGAGTAACGGCACTCCCCACTATATTATTTTACTTGCTCTTTTTGACTTTGCCATGTCAAGTTGTACCCACAACACAAAAGAATAAAATCACTCTTCAGAACTCATTGATGCATGATACAGACAAGCAATACTTTGTTGTAAGACAACCGTATGAGGATGGAATATGTAAGAAAAACAGGACGACATGACATATTCACAGCTACGATGTGCAAACTAAACAGAAGGATTTTCAAGAAAATAGAAGTAATGCAAGCTAGACACCATATGAAACATGCAACCAATTTACTCTGCCAAGTTAAAAGTGTCTTGTCATAAGTGGCAATTCAAAAAATTAAAAGCAGTACAACGTAGAAATCAATGCAAGATGCAACCACTATCAAACTGCCATGTTAAAAGCATCCAATCATGAGTTACTGATGTGGGATACACAACAGCAGTACTTTGATGTAAGAACATGGTATGATAGATAGATGCAGTGTATTCTAGACACAGAAAGCCATGTCATATGCACATGTATAACGTATAACTCAGCAGGTGCACTTTAATCAAAATAGAAGAAATACAGGCTAGACAACATATGCAACATGAAACCAATTATCACACAGTCAACTTAGAGCAAGCACCTGCGATGGTGGAGTTTGGGAGATGAACTCATCATGTAGACTTGGGACTTCAACTTCATTAGCAGTAGCAGTGGCAAATATAGAGAGTCTCTGTTTGTGTCGGTGCGGAGTACCACCAACAACCCCTAACTTACTCTTTTCCTTCCTATTTTCTGATATTGCCTTATGAAGTCAAAACCACAAGAAGATGAATAAAATTAGCTCTGCATAACTGGTTGATGCATGATACAGACGAACACTACTTTGATGTAAGGCAAGCACAGGATAGGAGGATGGAATATATACAAAAAAGGATAGCGTTTCATATTCACACGTACGATAGGAGGATGGAATATGTATGAAAAAACAGTAAGCGGAAGGCATTTCAACAAAATTACAAGAAATGAAAGCTAGGCACCATATGAACATGCAACCAATATCACTATATCAGGTAAAAAGTGTCTCGTCGGAAGTGCCGTTTCAAGAAATTAGAAGCAGTACAAGCTAGAAGACAATGCAAGATGCAACCTACATCACAGTCCAAGTTAAATGTGTCTTATGGGTAAGTGATCGTTGCAGGTATAAGTTGTAAGCTATGCAGATGCAATTCTACATAATCAGAAGCAATACAAACTAGACATCATACGGAAAACGCAACCACGTATAATAGTTCCAAGTAAGAGCAAGCACATGTGATGGTGGAGTAGGGGAGATGTGCTCATCATGTACACGTATGTTCTAGAAACAGGAACACGTGTCATATTCACAGGCATTATGTGTAAAGTAAGCAGATGCAATTCAAGTTAGAAGCAATACAAGCTAGACATCATACGCAACATGCAACCACATATAATAGTGTCAAGTTAGAGCAAGCACCTGTGATGGTGGAGTAGGGGAGATGTGCTCATCATCTACACAACTATGTTGACTGTCCAGCCTTGTGTTATCTTGCGAAACTTGTTGGGAGGATGGCGGAGTAGAATCTGTAGAGACCCCTGTTTGAGTTGCTCCGAAGGACCACCATCATCCACTGCCGGACTAATTTCCTTCAGATGTAATGATTTTGCATTGTGAAGTCAAACCGATAAGAAAAAGGAATAAGATTCGCTCTTCAGAACTCATTCATGCATGATACTGACGAACACTACTCGGATGAAAGGCAAACACATGATGCGAGGACGGAATATGTATGAAAAACAGGATGGTGTGACATATTGACACCTATGATGTGGTAATTACGCAGAAGGCATTTCAACAAATTAGAAGCACTGCAAGCTAGACACCATATGAAAGATGCAACCAATATCACTCTGTCAAGTTCAAGCTGTATGGCGTTTCAACAAATTAGAAGCAGTATATGCTAGAAATCATATGCAAGACACAACCAATATCACAGTGGCGACTTAAAGGTGCCTTATCATAAGTGACTGATGCGGGATATGCATGAATAGTAGTCTAATGTAGAAACAGGAACACATGTCATATTCACAGGCATTATGTGTAAAGTAAGCAGATGCAATTCAACAAAGTTAGAAGCAATACAAGCTAGACATCATACGCAACATGCAACCACATATAATAGTGCCAAGTTAGAGCAAGCACCTATGATGGTGGAGTAGGGGAGATGTGCTCATCATCTACACAGCTACGTTGATTGTCTAGCCTTGCGTTGTCTTGCGAATCTTGTTGGGAGGATGGCGGAGTAGAATCTGCAGAGAACCTCCGTTTCAGTTGCTCGGAAGGACCACCATCATCCAATACCTTGCCAATTTCCTTCAGCTTTATTGATTTTGCATTGTGAGGTCATACCGACAAGAAAAACGAATATCATTCGCTCTTCAGAACTCATTCATGCATGATACTGACGAACACTACTCTGATGAAAGGCAAAGTCATGATACGAGGATGGAATATGTATGAAAAAATGGATGGCTTGACATATTCACACCTATGATGTGGTAACTAAGCAGAAGGCACTTCAACAAATTAGAAACACTACAAGACACCATATGGAAGATGCAATCAATATCACTCTGCCATGTTAAAACTGTCTCGTCATAGGTGGCATTCATCAAACTAGAAGCAATACATGCTACAAATCATATTCAAGACGCAAACCAATATCACACTGCCAACTTAAAGGTGTCCCATCATAAGTGACTGATGCAAGATACACAAGAAGAGTAGTTTCATGTAAGAACATGGTGTGATAGACAGATATAGTATGTACCAAAAACAGGAAAGCGTGTCATATTCACATGTATCATGTGTAAGCTAAGCAGATGCAATTTACACTAATTAGGAGCAATACGAGCTAGACACCATATGCAACATGCAACCAGATATCACACTGCCAAGTTAGAGCAAGCACCTTGGATGGTGGAGTAGGGGAGCGGAGACTTGGACCATGTAATGCACTATCAGTACAAGGAGAATCGGTACAGATGCTCCGTTTACGTTGCTGTAGAGAACCACCATCATCGCCTTCCTTATTCTTTTCCTTCCTCTTTCTTGATTTTACCTTGTCAAGTCAAACCCACAAGAAAAAGGAATAAAATTTGCTCTTCAGAACTTATTGATGCATGATACTGACGAACACTACTTTCATGTAAGGCAGCCGCATGATAGGAGGATGGAATATGTATGAAAAATAGGACGGCGTGACATATTGACATGTATGATGTATAAAGTGTAAATTAAGCACAAGGTGCTTGAACTTGTCAGAATCGATGCAAGCTAGAAATCATATGAAAGATGAAACCAATATCAGTCTGCCAAATTAAAAGGTTGCCCTAACAAATGTATTTGACCAAATTAGAAGCAATACATGGCAACAGGCTAGAAATAATATGCAATATGCAACGAATAAAGGTGACTCATCGTAAGTGATTGATGCAGGATACAGAAGAGAGGTATTTTCATGTAAGAACAAGGTTAACACATAGATGTAGTGTGTACCAAAAATAGGAAGGCATGTCATATTCACAGGTATAGTGTGTAAACTAAGCAGATGCAATTTACCCTAATTAGAAGCATTACAAGCTAGACACCGTATGCAACATGCAACCACATATCACACTGCGAAGTTGGAGCAAGCACCTGTGATGGTGGTGTAGGGGAAGTGCTGTCTTCAGGTACAGAGCAACGTTCAATATCTTCATTTAGGCTTGCTGTTTCTTGAGAATCATGTGGAGAGGATGAAATTGCATTCTCTATAAGAGTATTGCGTCTCATATTAACCCACGCGCATGACTGTCTCATCATAAGCGATAGACGCAGGATACACAAGAACAGTAGTTTGATGTAAGAACATGGTGTGACAGGCAGATGTAGTATGTACCAAAAACAGGAAGACGTGTCATATTCGTATATATAATGTGTAAGCTAAGGAGATGCAATTTAACAAATTAGGAGCATTGATGAGGGATACACAAGATAAGTAGTTTGATGTAAGAACATGGTTAATAGAAAGACGTAGTATATATGTACCAAAAACAGGAAGGCATGTCATATTCACAGGTATAATGTGTTAACTAAGCAGATGCAATTTACCCTAATTAGAAGCATTACAAGGTAGACACCATATGCAACATGCAACCACATATCACACTGCCAATTAAGAGCAAGCACCTGCGATGGTGGTGTGGGGGAATTGCGATGATCAACTAGAGAGCTATGTTGACTATCTTCATTCAGCCTTGTTGTTTCTCGAGAATCATGTGGGGAGGATGACACTGCACTCTTTAAATGAGTAGGGCGTCTCACAGTAACCCACCCGGGTGAGTGTCTCATCATAAGTGATTGACGAGGGATACAAAAGAGCATTAGTTTGATGTACGAACATGGTTAATAGACATATGTAGTATGTATCAAAAACAGGAAGGCATGTCATTATCAAAGGTATAATGTGTAAAGTAAGCAGATGCAATTTAACCAAATTGGAAGCAATACAAGCTAGACACCATATGCAACATGCAACCACATTTGACAGCGCGAAGTTAAAGGAAGCACCTGGGATGGTTGTGTGTGGCAATTGAGATCATCAACTGCAGAACTACGTTTACTGTCTCCAACTGCTGACACTGCACCCATTAGAGCGCTGAAACGCTTACTGCTTATCTTCGAATTACACTAGAGCGACTTTTGTCTTTTCTTTTCTGCATTCATCAACACTGCGTCAGATTCTGAAATACCCATGCATAAAAAACAATAGTGTGAGTATGGGTGAAGTGTGTGCACAATTAGTATAGTGTAAAGGTAGCAGATAGCAGGTCGATGAGAAATAAATGACGGGAGACATATGATAGCTCTACAACATGCATGGCACACTCAATTACTACAGGATTCTATGAAAATAACAGTCGACTGAAAGCAAATAGGTCAGTCCATTTTTTGTCCACCGTCCAATGTACAAAGAATGGGCAGATCGTCTTCATCTACCTCCAGCCAGTCAGTGTTGACGATCTTCCTCGAAATGCCAGCGACCATCGGCCCAGTATTCCTCCCCTGCATGCACCGTCCCCTCGACCTCACCGCACCGCCGTGCTTGGCACCGCGCCCCCGGCCATCCATTCAAGCCCCGCCGACCTCCAGATCGGGCACAAGCAGCTCCTGCGCCCCACACCCCTATGATAGACACCGATGTGCCGCTTCACCGGGGAACAGGCGGACTAGGTGCTCCGCGCGCCTAAGCGGGTGCTGCTTCTTTTAATTGTGGTTCGACTGACCCTGAATTGAAATCCAGGCGGGCTACTGACCTCTAGCAAAGGTGAAATAGTAAAAGGGAGGAAACCCTTTGCATTTAGTATCACGAAGAAGATGCAGTAAGAAGCGCTCAACTAGTTTCTTTCGTGGTATGAATACGGTGTGAGCGGAGACATAAGATTTGCACGAATAAGGGAAGAGGAGTACCTCTTTCTGCTGGCAGTGCTGTGTCCTCCTTCTGTTTTTTCGATGATCTTGTTGTTCACCGGAAACCAGAAGTTGTGGAGGACGGTGCAGCCTTGGATGAACCCATTGCCAAGTTGTTGAGTGTGGTGCGGTGGCCGTCTATCGGCGGCGCAGATGCAGATCCGAGGCGGCGAACGACGGCGTAGCGGGAACAGCTCCGGTGCAGTGGATGGTTGCGACAGTGGAGCCGCAGCAGTGAGGCGCAGGATGGCATGGTCGGAGTGGTTCTGGTACGGCGCACGTCGGTGTCGGCGTCGTGGAGGCAGCTCTGCCTCGGCTTCAGCTGCTAAGTCCTTGAGGGCATTGCGATTGCGGTTGCATTGGACGACAACATCGGGGTACCGGCTCCGGCGTGCTGGAGGAGGGTGGCGGTGGATTGGCCGCTATGGGGTGGAGGACGGAGGAGGCTGGGGTTTCGCGGCTGGTGGAGAGGGCGTTTTCGCGCCCATGGAGTATCAATGAGGAAACGGAGGGAGGCGGGGAACTAAGGGGGAACAATGTTTCAGTTTGCGACGCGCTTGTTTGAAATTTGGGGAAAGTTACAAACTTTGCCCCCATCTAAAATTTCGGACATATTGCGGGTTGGGGGTAGGACAGTCATGTCAGGTGTCCCAAATGTGGGCGGGATAGATTTTGGCCGAGCGCATGGGTGTTTAGGCGCCCATGGCGTATGAATGCTTCTCGGAGGCGGTTGAGACTGGCGTCTTGGTGAAGTTACAAACCTACCCCGGTTTAGACCTTTGGACATCGGGCCGATAGGCTACACGGGCCAGAGTCAGGACAGTAATTTCCTACCACCAAAACATTAGTCTCGCGCGGTTTCGGGTGACCAGAGGCCTATTTGGCGCTTCGTTCAATATTTGGGAGCAGAAGCATTAACGTTTTTGGTTCTCTTGAATTGAACTTTCAGGATTTGTCAAACTTCACAAATCTTTACTCTTGAAAATCCTAAAGCTACGATTATTTTGGAATGGAGAGGGTACATTTTAATATACATTGTACACGAGTATATATTAAAAAATATGCAACTTACCTCAGTTCATGCATGGTTCCAGGTATAATCTCCTTGGTAGCAAAAAAAAGTTAGATATGCGTATGAATATATATAGCATGTTCAAACTTACAAAAAAGATTGATGCCCCTTTTACATCTGATTTACAAATGCCATTATCTCGGGTTCAAATAGATGAATGCACTTCCTATGAATGCCATTATCTTCGAAACCCCCTTTATGTTGAATTCGACATGTATTTTATTTCGTAGCTAGCAATTTGGAATGTATCCATGCAAGTGACAAATGTATAAAGTGCTTCACACTAACAACATGGAGTGCACTAATTAATGTTTATATATGAATTGCAAAAGCATCCATTGCCTGTATTTCAAACCGCTCTCACTCTATGGATCGATAATATGAAATAAACACATGCACATGCTAGAATTCAATAGAGTATGGGTGTCTGATAAACAAATTTTCTTCCATACGCAATTTTGCAAAATTCATGATCTCATCCAAAAATAATAATGCCATTTATATTTTAATTTAATGCGTAGAACCGCCTTTTACACGTAGATGCACTATGCCACGCCCCGTTCTCACAAACGCATTATATATCTCTCTATCTAACGAATAACTGCACACACTTTATATGCATCGGCATTTCTCTTTCACACATGCTCACAATCTCTGTCAGGGTGTCGGGGTGTCTTACGCACATGCTCTCTCTATTTCTCTCTCTCTCTCTTTCTGACTACTATGTACCACTCTTTTCACTAATCTCAGTTGGAAAACACTATTTCTCTCACATGCATATATACACATGCGGTCTCTACTAGCCCTCTATACGCACATATATGTGCCTACGTGTCTCCAGCACACACATTATCTTTAGGCCTCTCTCGCACACATTGCCCCCCCCAGCACACCTCTCTAATAGTAGTTGGCAGATATGATTTCATCATATCATTCGGTAGGATATCCCTGGCTGTTAGGCTGGATGGTAATACGAGGCAAAGTTTTACCCTAGTTCAGATCGGACCCTTGCAGTTGAAGAAAGAGCCTACTCCTGGTACTGTATATTAGTGATAGGGGTGTGTACAAAGTACACGTGAATACCAGGCATTGTGCGTGTGTGTATACTATCGACGAACTAGCCCCCAAGCTTGTATAACATACTAAGGGCCTAGGGTTACAAATCATATATAGTCGGCTTATCACCAGTGGGGATAGAGTCCTCCGCGACTCTGGTAGCTTTGCGTTGTACGCCGAGTCCTCCACATGGGTCTCCGTATAACACGTCTCGGTCCAACCTATATGTGGCGCAGGATGGAACAGACCCATGAGTCTTCATGTTGACCCACCACAACTAGAAATGATGTGCCCACCACACCACACACGCAATCGGCCACTAAGAAAATAAGCATATACAAGAGTACAACGGTATCTAGCTCACGATACGTCTCCATATTTTGTTGATGACACTGACGGACTTTGCATTTGATGCGTGCTCCGTATTTTGTTGACGACACTTACGGTCATTGTATTTGAAGCGAAAGCACGATATGGTCACTGGACTTCAGAATAAGCTCATCACGGTCACCACATACATTTTGTTGTGCTAACCAACATGTGGTTGGATGGTTAGAGGACAGTGGTTTCTCGAGCCCACCAAGGTTAAAGTCTCGGTGCTCGCATTTATCTTGTGTTAATTTCAGTATTTTCCAGCGATGTACGTTCAGTGGGAGGAGACGTTCCACTCGACTACGAGGCCCCTATGGTGACTTCGTAAAATCTCAAGATCATATATGCTGGCCCACTCTCTCGAAGGTGCTCATAGGGGTAGGGTTCATGTGTGTGCGCTTATAGCAGTGAGTGCTTGTGCGTATATATGAGCCCTTGCGTCTGTACCGTGTTAAACAAATACATGTCATGATTATACTGTCACTGGCTCACTCGTACAACTCCGTATTTTGTTGATGAAACAATCAATTAACCAGTTTAAACGGCACAACTAGTGTTGCACCAACGGGGCGCGTAACCGTGGGGCCCACCTGTCAGCCCGTATATGAAAGAAAGAAATGGTAGTTTGAGTTTGTACTATGTTAATAAAATAGGAGTACATTTTAGGGTGATCATACGGTCACTGGCTCACCATACAGCTCCGTAATTTGTTGATAACACGATCAATTGACCAGTCAAATGGTCCACATTCAGCAGCGCACATTACCATAGGTCCCACCCGTCAGCGTGTATATGAAGGACAGAAATGGTAATAAACTAGTGGTCGGTGGGTATTCGAAGTCGTGTGACCTCTGGTTGGCAGTCACCGGCGGTTGGGGGGCGTTCATTGGGTGGTGGGGTGGGGATCCCCGGAGAAAAAGCTTGACGCTGGGGGGGGGGGGGCTAGAGGGATGGCCGGTGCACCGGCGGACCGGTGGTGGGGAGTGGTTTCGGGGAGGGCAGGCCGGCCGCGGGCAGCGGGGGCGGGCGGTTCGGCCGGTGGTGGCTGGCGGCTCGGGGGGGGGGGTGGAGTTTGATGATAAACTGGAGGCCCTTGATTTCGTATCCAACGGCTGGAAAATCTAATGACCAGAGATGAAAAAGTCAGTCGACTGACGTGTAGCCTCACCCCGCACGTACACATGCTCGCACGCAAGACACGCACGCATGTAGGCATGCAACACTGACACGTACACATAATGTACACACGCACGCATGCTGGCGTGCAACACTGGCACATACACATGCACTCACGAACACACGCACGTACGCACCCATGCATGCAACACTGAAATGCACCCTTGCACGCACGCAACACTCGCACGCCTGCATGCACACAGCACACAACGCAAGACACACGCTCAACCTATACGTGCATGCACCCTTTGTTAAGGACATGGATTGTTATGGGTATTAATCAATCTTATCTGTGACAAGCAGAACATTGATGTTTGCATCGGTCTTTATGAATCACAACGTATCGAACGGGCTATCAACATAGTAGGCTTAACTACATGAAAAAGATGACATCACACTCAAAGAAACCCACTCCCTTGGCCCACCAAAGGTTCCTCTGTTGTGCGCTGCCTGTGTTGGGTCACTGACATGCAGGCCATGCACCCAAAGAGCCCACACGTCAGTGGAAGGACGGCGCGGTGTCCTAGGTCAGAGTCGAGGGTGCCACTCGTGGCACGCCCGGCTGAACACGCCTCCGTGCCGCATTCAAACGCCTCCATGAAACCCGCCCGTGTGGAAGCCGAGAAACCCACTCTAGACACACGTCGGTTCATGACCGGGCTGGTGTTAAACGCAATGTCGGCCGAGCTCCTCCCGTCCGCCGTCTATTTAATCTCCTATTTAAACGAGGCCAAACGCCGGCCAAGAATTGCACACCTCCACCGTTCCCCTATCTCCTCCACCATTTTGTCCACTCTTACAATGGCTTACGAAGAGTAGTTATTCAGCATCCAAGCCGGCTGGGTAGCCTGCCGGATACGAGCTATGCAGCTCGCTGATCCACCTCCCTCCCCTCGCCCGACGGAGCCAGTTGCCGCCCCAAGCCGGCGCGCGGTTCAGCAACTCGCCGCTCCAGGCTAGCTCGACAAGGAGCAGCGCACGGGCGTCGTTGCTGCCGTCCACGCCGCCGCCTCGTACCGCGTCTCCCGTTTCTGTGGCCGAGACTCCCATGCCGGCGGCCGTGCCATGCAAGCAGCGACATAAGCCGGGTGCGCGGAGAGCAAGGAGTCGGTGGCCAGCGCCTCCGCGTCCGCCGGCATCATCAAGGAGAAGTAGAACACGAGAGGCTGCCGCCGCTTGGGTTCCATGAAGGCCACCGCGGAGGCGACGCCGGCGTACACAGCAGGTGTCTTGCTGGATCCTTTTGTTGCGAGGACCTTCGTCAACCCCGCATGGGCTCCACGGAAGCGGTGAATATTAGGATGAACTCGAGCCAGTGCCGGCCATGGCGAAGTAGTGGCCGGTGATAAACTCGAACCGGTGCCGACCACCATCATCTTCGGCACCAGCCAATGATATCAGTTAGGCAGTGGGGAATCGAGCCGTCCTTTGCGCTGAAGCATATACCTCTGGGGCTCCCGGCAGTCCGGTGATCGTGCTGCCGGACATGAGGAACACAAATCGATCGATGGGCGACCATTTAGGCCAGGTATTATATACCTGTGCTGTCCAGAACTAGCAGCGCGTAGTTCATTTGAATGTAATGAAATCCGTCATGTTTGTGTGAAAATCCGGTATTTTATATGATTTCCGTCGTTTTTTATATGAAATATCAGTTTGTCTACGTGTTTGCGTGAATTTTTTCCGGTTGGTTGAGTTGCTGTCATAATGCGTGCGGCTACGGTTGGATGGCGTAATTTGCGGGTCGCCGGTCGGTCTGCGGGCGGCTCGGGCGGCGTTGTGGGACAAAAAAACACAGCTCGTGCGAGCTCGTCTCCAACGTGCGCGCTGGAGGATGCATGACAGCATGAGCACCCGAGCCGTTCCTCGTTCATCGGTGGCAAAGGCACCGGTGGACAAAAGGGTCGCCAATATTTTGGCTACCCCGGGCAAGATACAAACAGCCCCTCCCAACAGATTCAAATCCCTCGTTCACCGTGGAATTTTGCCATGTGTTGTTTTCATGGACTAGCAAGATGCCCGTGCATTGCACGGAACATCAAGATGCATTTTTTTACAAACTCCCGCATGCATGCAAGGGATAATTAATGTACTCCTTTGCTAGTACCACGAGGCAAACACCATTAATATTGCATCGATTAGTGTTAGTGGCCTTGTATATCTACAAATTGTAATTTTGATAGTGGCCCCTTGTATATAAAAATGGAGGGAGAAATATGAGAGATAAGGTGAGGAGGAGTGGGGTGTGGTGCCGTGGTGGTGACTGGTGGTCGGACTGGGCGGAGGCATGGGGATGGATGGTGCATTATGTCTAGGTTTGTATCTCTCTCACACACACACGTAGGTGGGGGACGTGCACGAAGAGAAGAGGTGCACGCACGACGCACGTACTCCCATCTCTTTCCCAACCACACCCGCGCCGGTACACGGTGGAGCTCATTTCTGTACGAAAAAGGCAACCCATGTGGTAATTTGGCACGTGTACTGGTTTTCCACTTGGTGGAGGGAGGATCGTCTACCACGGGTGAACAATAAAATTGCGACTTGACACGTTATGTTAAATTAAAAAAGAGGCAAACCATGTGGGGCCTACCTTAGAGGCAAGGCTCTATACACTGGAGTACTTTTGACGTGTCCCGTCAACTCGCAGAATGAGGAGAAACTTTCTTAGTACGCCGTCTCCCCCACCCACGGGCGAAGTGGCTCGCAGGATGAGGTGAAGCTTACTACTGTACTACTGTACGCCTTTTCGCCCGCTCCCTCGCCCACGCGCGCGGTGGCTCGCAGCACGAGGAGAAAATTTTACTACTCCCTCCGTTTACTTCTCGTCCCTACTACGTACTTTGGTTAGTACTCCCTCTATTTACTTATACAAGGCCCCTATAAAAAATACATTTTGCATCTATACAAGGCCACAAATAGTAATCGAGACAAAAGTTACTACTCCCTCCTTTCCAGTTTATGGCTCAATTTCAAAATCTCTCCAACCAAGGTAGACGGTGAGTGGTCGAATTAATTTCGTAGTTTGCATAGTACGCTCGTTTTTCTCAAGAAGTTGTGTTTACCGAGGCATTAATCAGAACGAATGCATGAATGACCACTAAATTTCCATGAACTTGTACATGCATTGGTCAGTTTCCTCTTGACACTGCTTGCGTCGGGTGATCTAACGCACCTCGAAATCCAACATGTAATGGTACTACTACTAGTATATTAGAATTGAGACTTATCAAACGAAAAAACGAATGTTTTTAGATGAGCCCTATAAACCCTAGTGGGTACGTACTCCGTAAAAACAGATTTTTCCAAAACTAAGTCGCTCCCTTTCATGAATTCTGTAGTATACTCCTCCATCGACGCTCCCTTTCGTGAATTCTGTACTTCCTATCGTCGACATGTGGGACATATAGCAACCGGGTCGACGTGTCAAGCACCAAATAACAGTGCAGAACAGCACGGGACGCACCCCACTCGTACCGGCTCAGTATTAGTAATGAGCAATGAGACGTCAAATCACAATGTCGCACCTTCCCAGACGGACGAAGCAACCATTATTTCACACTTTGGTTCGACATCATCTCAAACCACGTACTAGTATTGCTTCTGCCTCAAGAGGGACACGCGCATCGTCTTGGTACATCATGACACGTGGGACCGCGTGACAGGCCATGCTCCCCCGTCGATCGCTTGGTAAAATCACCTCATTTTTACTATACTTCCTCCGGATCGGTTTACTACATGGCATGCATGTCATTCTAGGTTGAGAATTTAACTGGATATATATATATATATATATATGTGATGAACAGTACGCTAGCCTTTTAAAAAATGTATACTTTTGTACAGTAGTACTCCACTATCGATGGATTGCGACATGGAGCAAAAAATGAAATTTAAAAAAAGGTGGTACATATAGAGAGCGCTCGTCGCCAAATTATGCATATATTACTATTAAAAAAGCTAGTACGTGCTTAATTGGGGTGCTAAATTATATTAAAGAAATACTAGTACTAGTATGTACATACTAAAGACTTAAAGTAACGAGAAGAAACATAACATAGTTCTGCTGGGGGCTCAGCACAACACACCCCTCAAATTAAACTAAGCACACATGAAATTAAACTATGCAACTAATCCGGTAGACACTGCATTAGAAGTTTAGAACCACCATGAGCAACGACACTGCCACCTTACTCGGAGTCCTCGTCCACGTCCTCGACTTCGTCCTTGTCCCTCTTCCTCTTGGCCGATACTTCTTTGCTTGAACCGCCAACTTGGCTGTTGCTCTTCATCCAACCCTTGTAGATATTGAAACAAAGGTAGCCATCCATTGCAGCATACTGGATGTGGTCTATATCTAGTACATTCCGCTGCCATGCATGACGATGAAACGTGTATGGAGGTTTCTCCATTTTACCGTACGAAGGATGAACCATGGCTCCTACCAGGGTCAGCATTGAAGGCTGACAAGAGGGCACCAGCTGATTCTTCTGGAGGTCGAAGGGGTTGCCTCCGACGCAGGACTTCTTTGTCGTTACCAAAGTCTACAGTAACGAATTTGATTGTTTTGTCCTCGAGGAAGTTCTTAAAATCCTGGCACTCAACATCGGCATGGCATATGTGGTAGACCAAGCAAATGTTATGTACGCAAACCTGGATCACGGCGGGCTTCTTCCTCTCTTCGTCCTTTAGATCCTTCTCTCGTCCCAGGACTGTGGTGTACTCAACATCTAGCCCAGCGACCCACTCATCATGTGAGTTTTCGAACATGCGTCTGAAGCGAGAAAGGCATCCTTTCACCGTCGCGGAAGTACGGGTGTAGATGACATCGAACTCATCACCGGTGATGGTTCTAACCTTGTACTCACCGCTGATCGGGGAGATTTGGGACGCCATGGATTTGGGAGGAGGGTTAGGATTAGTGGAACTGTCGTAATGTGAATCGACGGGACGACTAGGAGCGAACCGCCGTAATATTAAAGGACGTGTGGGGACGAGTAGGAGCGATTTGCCAGCGTGCGAATGGCAGGGTAGTGGCTTTCCATTCTCCCATGATACGGGCTTCTAAGAGCCCTTAGATCTGAGATTGAACGGTTGCATGGCGTGATTCTAGACCTATGGGTGAATATCCTATCCTGGAGGGTTATTCTTCAAATTTTCAGCAACTTAGCATGCGACCGTTTGATCTCAGATCCAAGGGCTGCCAGCAGCCCGTATCATGGTCACGCCTACCACGACCATTGCGTCGCTCGCGTAGTCGCACCCTTGGAGATTTAACACGGTGCGTTAGGCTATCTGATGTTGGCATGTCATACATAGTCATCACTTAGTCACTCATACTACAACAAGGTTGGCTATAAGATTGGCTATAAGTGTATTTTTTTACTCCTCTCTATCTCTTTATTCGTACTCCCTCCGTCCCATAATATAAGAACGTTTTTGACACTAGCTAGTGTAGTGTCAAAAACGTTCTGATATAATGGGACACAGGGAGTACTAGTATTTATTGCATTTGCCAAGGAGTGACCTCTTCCAATGAAATGGTGTTGCTAAGTTTGCTTCATTTAATTAGCTATAGACTCAAAATTGTCTTTTCACCTAGGTACACGCCCTTAGCACCATTTCTTCCTTGGGTTACCAAACTAGTCTCTCTCTCTTTTTGATTAACTTGCCACATCAGACTTATGCCTATGTGGCAAGCTTAAGCACCTGTAGGAGCAAGTAAGTACAATAGTGCGCTTTACATGGCATTTTTGCATATGTGGAGAAAAGAGAGGCAAGGAAAAAGTGGAGAAGTGGGCTCTCATGCAAGAGCCAACCTCTACTACTACATTGTGGAGCATTGGGAGAGGCACCTGCATGGAGGTGGTCAGGAATCGAGAGACTCACGCCGGTCGTAGTGTCGCAGTTAAAATGATAATGGCAAGTCAAATCACGAGGCCCCACCTGTCCAGCAGTAACTTGCTGTCAAATCACACAACCCTACGTTTGCAGCAGCCTACTCCCTCGTCTTCTCACGTCTCTGTCGAACCGACTAGGCGGAATTATCCCGCCGCCTACCGGGCAGGAAAAGCCCCGCCCTCGACTTTTAAATACAACTACTCCGTCCGTCTAGGTGAGTAAGTCATCTTACGAAAACCAAATAATCCCAAAATACTAAGGCGTGGTGCATTAACTTCTACCTCATTTCTTGTTTCTTCACATATCAACCAATAAGAATCCAATGATATACTTTTTGTGACATAGTAACTCATATTTAGTTAGTCAAATGGATGACCTAGAACTACGTGCAGGCCCTATAAACCGAGACGCCTACAAATAAAAAACCAAGACGGAGAGGGTAGTTCAGCACGTATCTTTTTAGATCAATATAGTCGGGATTCATCAAGGAGCAAAATCAAGTGGTAGGCTGCTCCTGTCGTGTTGGCGTAGCAACTCAAGCAGGGTTAGTCCGCACATGAAATGGCGACACACTTAACAGGACCCCTTTGGCAGACATGTGGCTCATCCACCGTCTTGTTCCACGTGCGATGCACCAAATTACAGTTCGAAGCAGCGGTTGGAATTGGAGGCACCCTGGTCGTAGCGCCGCAGTAGTAGAAAATGAGCGATGAGGGGTCAAATCACAAAGCCCCACCTTTCCCGCATTAAGCTGGACGAATGAAGAAACCATCATTTCACTCTAGCGCGCAAGAGAATAAAGAAAAGACAAAACAATGATGTGTGCGGCAGCTACCTAGGGCACCGTAGGGTAGGGGTCTCCACTCCAGATCCTTGTTTTTGAAAGCGCCTCCACTACAAATTGGCTTCTCCCTCGTCCTCTTGAAGAAAACCGATGATGAGTGCGGCGGTAGGGTTTGTAGGAGTACTATGGCGTGCAGGGCCACGACGTAGTAAATGGTTTCGAGTCGAGGCCTTAAATATGTGTGGGCCGCTTGGTTTTAAGGGAACGAGGCAACATTTTGGGTTCGGGGACCAGTGGAGATATAGCACGTACAAAAAATTGTGGACGTAGGTTCTATAGAAAGGCAATGATGCATGGGCCCTGCATTTTGATATACCCGGGGCCGCATGAAATTTGCTACTCTACTCAAAACTTGTAAGGTACACATGTATTGAACACATGATATTTCGAAACCAAATTATGAATAAATACACACTATAGCATGTAAAGCTTTGAGTCATATATGCATGATGTAGATGTTCGTTTAGTTCTTATAGTTCATCTCATTCAAAATCAATTAGTTTTATAAAAATGTTAAGATTCATGGGGTTGTGCATTGTAAATCATAGAGTAAAAAACAAATAATGGCAATTCATTTAAAAATAATAATCAATTATGATACAGAAGATTCTAGAACAAAGGAGAAGTGCTTGTGTTTTGAGGTTTGTGCATTATGCTTAAGTTCAACCATGGAGTCTTCTAAATTGTACATGTGGTAGATCTGGTGGAATGTTGATGATATCCAACGGCCAGTAGTGCTCGAATTTGCTCATCTCTGCACTGTCGGGTTAGCTTCATCCAGCGACCATCTTTCAAAGTTATTGGCACACCATATAGTTCTTGTGCCATAGTTGCATGTTTTGGAAAAAAGCTACTAGTGGGTTGTACTATCTATTTAGGAATAGAAGATGTATACATGGAATTTGTAGGGAAAGAGATGACATGGAGGATCTCAATTCCTATGAGTAGGGATTGGAAAAGAGATGTCATTTGGTTTGCATCATAGGAACTTTTCTATTGAATCTAGAGATGACATGTATCTCAATTCCTATGAGGAGGGATTAGTAAAGAGATGTAATTTGTTTCATATCATAGGAACTTTTCTATTGAATATACCCTAATGTTTATTTTCCTTTGAAATTAAGGGAGTATAGGAATCCATTCATATGAACCACTCTAAAGCTATAGAAATGATATCATGTTTATTTCCTTTGAAATGTAGAGTATATGAATCTATTCCTATGAACCAATTGGCTCTAAAGGAAAAAAATCCTATAAAAATCATATCATATAGAGTTCCTATGATATTCCTCAACACTAAAGGATGGTTGAAATTCTACGGGTGATACGATGGTCTTTCTTTGTAGACTCCTCACCCATCTTTATAGTTATCTCTCGAAGATGAATGAAATGATATATACAGGGTATTCTACATGTCCAATTTGGTACACAAAAACTCGGTAAAAGTTTGCGAGGTTCTAATTTTCAATAAAGCTATATGCACTGCATTTCGGAACGGAGGGAGCATACGGCAGTTGCTAACACTCACGTGGAAGTTTGTGTGTAGGAGGAGTGGCTGTTCTGTTAATTGACATGGCAAAACTGACACTGTCGGATGCCGATCTAATGGTTCTTACGTCGTTCATCAGGAAAAGGCTTGTGGCGAACGTTTGTCGGATAATGATTTATGGACACATGCATTGCATTGATACGTGCCCCCCTCTCTCTCACCCACACGCACCCTCACGAGTCACAACTCTCCCGAGTCCTCTCGCAGACTCGCACGTGGCACCATCGTCTATCTGCAGGTAGACGTCATGCACATATGTGCTCTTCACACCCTACCCTCAGAACTTCTAAAAAACAAAAGACGGCGCACACATTTTATTTTAGCTCACATGTCACACACTTATATTATTACTCTTGCGGCGAACGTTCTTTGGGCATAGTATATATTGTACTCTCACGAAGAGAAGCGGTGCACGCACGCACTAGTTCTCTCACACCCACTCGCGGGTACACGTAGGAGCGCATTTTTTTGAAGCCGGTACAACAAAATCACTCCACTATATATAATAGCAGGAGCCTTAGCGCTTGCTTTACTAGGGTTCCTCTCGTTCACTCTCTCATGCTCTCCAGATCTAAGCAAGACATAGGTGGCCACACACTCTCTCTCTCTCAGCTCACGGCTGGTCACAAATCCGACCAGACAACCTCGACCGGGGCAGGGGGTGTAGGTGCATCGTTCACGCTATCGTCAGCGGCAAGGGAGGAGAACAACGGCTGCCCGCGCGTCCCGATCGGTGGCCGTGCCGTTCTCTCCGAGAGAGCACCGGCTCGGGAGGGCCTCCGACCCCTTCTTCCTCCCTACGGTATTGTGGCCAAGATGCGGCCTCCTGACGCCGTCTTTCCCACATGTCGACGACCCTCAGGTATATATTCCTTCGAAACCTACCTTGCTCTACTGCCCCAGCTCTTCCCCCTTCGTGTGGATCCTTTTCTACTTCCGTCCGCTGTTCCAAAGCAACCTAGACTTCTACTATTATTAGAAGTAAAGCTAGTTTATACAGTCAACTCAAAGCGTTGGTTCAAATAGGGAAGAAAGTGGGAAAGCTGTAGCATGAATCTAGGACTTGGTTCTAAGAGGAAACGGGGGAAAGTAGTAATATCTTTGACTGTTTAAATAACCGTATTTTGTATTTGCGCAAACAGGGATGTCTATCTCCATATCGTTTCGGGATGTCTGTCTCTGTATCGTTTCTATCCGCACAATCAAAAGCACACACCTCAGTTTTAGTACAACTATGCAAAATGAGATGGCTATCCCTCGTTGCCGTCGTCTAACCTCCCATCTTCAAGGTATCCCTACATTGGTAGTAACTAAGGTAGAATGACCAACGCAATCTAAAAGAAGCTGATTCGTACGTTTTACTTCCTGATTGCAGTGCAGGGATGAGCGAAAATAACTGCATCCTAGTCCGGAATGCACTTTCTACCAGTTCATCCATGGACCGAGGACTAGCTGGCACGGCTGAACGGCGGTTTTTTGGACAGGTCCATGGACAAGAGGCATTGTGGTCTGCTTATTTCTGCAAATAGCGGTGCTTAAATTTAGTCGAATGCACAAGAATTTCACCTGGTCAGTACACTGCATGGTTCAGTTCAGCGTTCCAGTTGAGACCACAATTATAATTGGTTATTCTGGAATGAGAGAACCTAACCCTGGATGGTGGAAACAAGAAAAAACCAGAGTGAACTCCATGAAATTTAAGCCTGCCGGGAGGCCCTTTGCTCAGAGAAGCCTTGCTTGTTTTTTCCTGATTTGTAAACCTTCTCATAACTTTGTCTTTTGCTGTGAACTAGTATATGTTTGTTATGTTCTATGAATCATTGAGATGTATAAAACTGCTTAACTTATGCTTTTCAAGATTTTTATGAAGACGAGTTTAATGTGAGTGTTCCACATGAGCGCTGGACTAGCGTTGAACGTTTGGAATTTATTACATTGTGGCCTCAATTAACTGCATGAACCACTGTAACAAGATACATATTTTCTTATATGTCAGACAGCAGATTGTTGATTGTTAGCTGGTCGATAGCCTAGTGTTGAAGCGAGCTGAGCCAATGTGCCGTGTTTTGCACAACTGCTTACAAGTGGGTTAGCACCAACAGTGTTTACAAGTACTTATGTATACGTCAGCGCACGGTTCTCGAACGAGTGCTCTATTTCATCAAAACATACACTGCTCGTATGATAAACCGTGACAACTTATGTCTTACCATGCCATATTCATGAAAAAACTAGTGAGGACACATCTGTTTCGGCAACAATTACGATGGTTCTCACATGATTCACGGGCACACAAAAGTAGCAGCAGTTCCCATAGACGGATTGAAACAGAGTACTAGCCCCAGAGGGGGTCGATAACAGGCAAGGTTCGGATAATTAGACACAATCCAAACTACTATTAAACACTAGCTGGGGCAACTATTTCATGCCTCGATCTAATTTGGGCTGGACACAAGACGGACCTTGCCATGAACATCATCGAGGACGTCCCGCAGCAGCTCAATCTTGTGAACCTTCATGAAGAAAACCTTGTGGCCTTGCCACTGATAAACTTGTTTGTGGAGGCATGCCACGTCATCTTCCTGCGTAAGCTTGACAAGAACAGTATGCCTCACAAACGAAGGAGTAGCTTTGAACTTCTTGTGCTTCAGCACACCCTGGACAACACGCCTGACAACAGTGAGGCTGGAGTACACCTCTTCATTGGTATAACCGCAAATGGCTTCCAGGATCCAACAGCTTAAGAACTCTGTTTTCCCAGTGCGTATATTAAGGTCGTCCGCCTCATAGCGAGTGACATGCACAACTACACAATCCTTGTCTGCATCAGGGCTCTAATTGAAACAGAAACAAATTCTGAATTACTCTTTAGTATAAGAAACACAAGTTATTTAAACCACTATGTATAGCATGGCATCGAAGATAATAAAATTTTGCATTATTAATCACCACATACTTCCTTTTCTCAAAAAAATCACCACATACTTAGATGAAAAACCACAATCGAGATCGTCAAAGAAGGAAATCACCTTGGGCAGCTCAGCGGGGGGGGGGGGGGGGGACACATCCTCGAAGGGGGAAAAGTGCTCCTGCAGTGCCACGGGGGCTGTAACCTCAAACAGGGTGTTGACCATCTCAGTAGTGGCCGTGAGCGTATCTGGGGTCGGCTCGGTGGTTGCCTCCATCTTCTTGGAGCTCTCTGTCTCGTTGGGATCAGCCTCTCGCGTCTGCTCCAATATCGGTAGATCTTTGCCTGGTTCTCCTTCGTCCATCATGAAACTGACGAATACTAGGAGACCACTGAAAGGAAAACACAATCGCAATGACAATGAAACAAAAAAGACAGTGAGGATCGGTTACTGCTTTGCAAAAGTTCTTTTTTTTCTCTGAACGAAAATATACCAACATCACGGATCCGCTTACCTTCCCTTCGTTGGGAGAGAAGAACAGTGGCAGATGCGAGTGTTGCCTTTCTTGAAGACGGTGAGGGAGAAGGGAATTCAGCGAAGAGTGAAATGATGGTTGCTTCGTCCGTCAAACTTAGACTGCGGGGAGGTGGGGTTTTGTGATACGACGGCTCGTTACTGCCGCGCTACGACCGGGGTGACTCTCCGCCTGCATACTGCCTTCTAATTTGGTGGATGGCATTTGGGCCCGCGCGCTGCATGGCCTGCATGTCGGTGAACAGAAGTATAACGACATTCAGTGGAGGGAGACGTTTCAATGACCTAGGAGGAGCCAGAAGCGGTAGAGTGTCTCCACTATACTAGTAGTAAATGTTTTTCTGGGTAGCTGTAGAGTGTCTCCACTGTACTAGTAGTAATTGTTTCTCTGGGCCCAAGACAAAATAGCCAATCCACACTAGTAAATAGTAAAATCAATTCAAATGGCGCCCCACACCCAGCACACCGCCCCCCCCCAAAAACAACCTGGGTGCTCTTCTTCCTCCTCGCTCTCACCCACCTCACGTCAGCTCGCTCCACTCGTACCCCCAAATTCCTCACCTCACTCCTATAGAAAACCCCAGCTCCCCTTCTTCCTCACTCCTACAGAAAACCCCCAACTCCCCTTTCTTCTTCGCTCGCACTACAACTAGGCTCGTCAATCGTTACTCTGCTCAAATCCGTGAGCGCGACGTGACGCCCTCGAGGAAAATGGAGTCGGCTGACCCCAGCGCCAAGAAGACGAGGCTCCCGCCAGTAGCGACGCCTGTTGTAGATCCCGCACCCGGCAGCGCGGGGAGAAGCGGCGACCCTGCCCCCACCGGATCCCAGGAACCCGAGAATCTCGGGTGGACCGCATCAGCGATCTCCCGGATGCCGTCCTTGGGGAGATCATCTCGCTTCTCCCCACCAAGGATTGCTGCCGCACCCAAGTCCTCTCAATTTGGTGGCTCCCTCTATGGCGCGCCGTGCCCCTTAATCTCAACTGTCGTCAGCTATCTCTCTTCAATGATTTTAAAATCCATAGAGCAATCATCTCCTCCCACAAGGGCTCCGTTCAAAGCCTCTGTATCCCGTCATGCTACCTGAGCAAGCATACCATGCCCTGTACGGTGGACGCCTGGCTGAAATCCCCTGAATTCACAGAACTACAGCTGCTTGAGTTCTACTATTCCCCTGGAAATCACATACCACATACCGAACGCCATGAACTTGTGCCCTCAGCACCGATGTCCATCTCGCGGTTTTCCTCCTCTCTCCACACCGCCACCTTAACACTGTGCTACCTACCAGACAATCTGGTACTAAACCTTCGACTCCCATTTCTCAAGAAACTTTCACTTGTGCGGGTTCGTATATCGGAGGCCTCATTGCACAGCATCATCCACTCCAGTTGCCCTGTGCTGGAGGGCTTGGTGCTTGTTTTCACAGTAAGAATCGGTTGTCTCCAAATAAAGTCGCCTAACGTTGTAAGAATTGGAATTTCTTTTGACGGAAGGCGGCTCATCATCCAAGATGCCCCTTCACTTCAAAGGTTGATCCTTGATTCTAGTTATTCACCATTGCAAATAACCGTCCTCTCTGCGCCTAAACTGGAGACCTTGGGTGTAATACATGATCTTAGTGCTCATTTCAATATGGTGTTTGGCTCCACAGTTCTTCAGGTACTTTATATTATCATCTACACTTGTAACCATAAGCTGCATTTTAAATTTCTGCGCATAATTTATATATCATCTTGGAGTACACATTTTGTACTAATATTATGTTCTATGCTTAGTGAAGAGTTTCTCCATGGATGGCCTATCAATGGTGCTGGATTCTGTCAAGATCTTATATATCCAAATGAATAGTTTTGATCTGAACAAGATTATTGGCTTGCTGCAATGCTTTCCATGTCTGGAGAAGTTGTATATAAAGGTGATAATTTCACGCACATTGGAAGCCCGCATATAGTGTACTAGAATTAACCGTTCAGCTGTTGCTCTTTTGACACTCTTCTTTTAGACCTTAACTGTTTTCAATCTTCATGTCTATTTAGGCAACAGGACGGGGTAAGAAAATTATAACCAATCGGTGGATTCGTAAGCATCGGGATTTTCTCACTTCTCATGAGATTCGATTGAAGACAATAACGCTAGAACGATATGTAGCCAACCGAGCAAACACAAGATTTGTCACATTCTTCCTGCTGAATGCGAGGTTACTATTGTCCATCAGGCTTAAGTTTATCAGCAGCATGGTTTTTACGGATGGGTATGTCGAAGAGCAAAAAAAGGAGTTTCAGGTGGGCAAAAGATCTTCTGAACGTGTCGGGCTTCTATTTACAACATATTGTGGTCATAATCCAGTAAATTTTACGACCCAGGATGTTCATTCTATGAACCTGACCGATCCATTTGACTGTGACTACCGAAAACAATGCTGGAGTTAGATGTTGTTGCCCTTTTCAATCTGGTTTTTTTTGTAAACCTGATGAACAATCAACCCTCGTGCTTTTGTACAGTTTGTAAGCTGGAGTTAGATGTTCCTTCCCTTTTCAACTCGGATGTGACTGTCATATTTTCTTTGAAACAAGGCAAATGGCTTGCCATTCGTTTAAATTAGAGTGAAATATTGTAACAAATCACAACCAAGGGAAATAACATCACTCACGCCGGCTGCTTGAGCTCACTGTGCATTACAGAAGCCAAGTGATTAGCCCCTACCAGCACCCACAAACTTATTTCGAACTAGCACATCAAATGGGCTGTAAATTTTCATAGGAAAGGTTGCATGACCGTGACAGATTTGGATTCTGACATTTGGGACCCGCGAGGAAATAGCCTATCCAAGGTGGTGTCGACTTACTGGCCAGTCAACAAACGATTCTGCCTACCAGCCGTTGGATTGACATCCAACATATGTCGTGTATCTTCTATCTCTTGTCTTCTTCTTCCTCCAACCGCCCAAACCAAACCACCCCGTCAGCTCCGCCTGGTCCCGCCTCCCATGGCTGGCTGCGCCTCCGCCGCCCTACCGTACGTACCCTCCAACATTGGCCAGTCCATCCCTCTATTCCCCCATACGTCCTGTTATTCTCCGGCAACGTCAGCCCCAACACACACCCGTGCCCGAACCAGTCAACCCTCGTACTCCCCTCCGCCTGCGACTGGACCAACGCATCTTCAACGGCTCCTGTTCGTTCCGTCCGAGGCCTCGCCGTCATCCTCTGCCTTGCGGCCTTGGTTCGCTCGCCGTGCGCGGTGCGCCGCCCTCTTGCGTTGTCAACGTCGTCAAGAACCGAGAGGAACAAGGAGAAGACTGTACGTGGAGAGGATGACAGTAGGGACCCACCAGCGTCATGGCAGTACGCAAGCAAGTGCCTCTATAGTACAAGCCCAAAAATATGGTTCCTCCTAATGGTTGGACATCTGGAGCTCACGCCATTGTCAACGTAGTCAATAAACGAGAGAATTACACTACGAGCGACTGACACCAGGGACCCAGCAAGTCGCGCAGTTTTTTTGAGGAACAAGCAGTTGTTATTTATACTAGTTTTAGCGACGGATCAGGGTAACAACGGGGCTATGCGGGGGCTGTGGCCCGTCTAGCCAGGGTTTTATTTATGTTTACCACATCATGAGTCCAGTTGTGTTTTTTTCTTGCTGAAAATGGCTAGCCCAGTTCTATTTTTTTAAAGAAATACCCAAACAAGGCCTACTTGCTTTATCGGCCCTGCTGGGCTGCAAATCTTTCAAGACGATGAGAGTTTCATTCGGTTTGCCCAGAAATGGCATGTACATTTTTTTAAACACATCAAATCGGGAATTAGTTTCAATTTTTTTCATTACAAGATCTTAAATTCCATTGGTTTTTATGCATGGACAATTATTTGGATTTTATATTTATATAAATTATTTTTCAAAATAGTTTGATGTGAATCGATATTTCTGGATTAAAAACAGTTGACCGCACCGAAATATGCAAAATTTCATATACTTTTTAACCGTGTCCACAATATGGGGTGTAATGCTAACAAAAAGAAGATGGGCTCCAAAAAAAATCTTAAGAATTAGCAAATGGGTTGTACATTATTAGAAATAATGGCAGATGGGCTGTATGCTGTTTTCCACAGATTTGAGGCTGACTTGTGCGCCTACTACAGGTTGACGTGTATGCTTTCATAAAAAAAGGTTGACGCACATGCAACTCCCTGTCAACCTAGTCAACATACGAGAGCAGTGACCGTTGGATGTCCATCCAACGGCTGTCGTGCTTCTTCACTCTCTTCTCTTCATGCTCCACCCGCTCAAACAAGCGCCGGCAGGATAGCCTGCTCTCTCCTCCCGCGGCTGGCTATGCTACCGCGCAGGCCTCACGGCCCCACCGTACTCCCATCGCTGGCCTAGCCATCCCTCTACTCACCCACACATGCTGTTATTCTCCGGCGACGGCAGACGAACAAGTAAACCCTCGTACTCCTCCGCGTGGGAAACAACTGCCGAGTATTCCCTGGCTCCGTGTCGTTCCCTTCCTAGGCCTCGTCGTCGTCAACCGCCCTGGTGCTCTCGGCGCGGCCTGGTCAACGTGGTCAATGAACGATATCCATCGGAAGTGGACTGTACGTGGAGAGGCTGACAGCTGGGTCCACGGCCGCACGCAAGGAAATGCCTCCTTATTACGCGCAAAATAATGATTCCTCTAGCTGACAGCTAGGACCCACAGGAAGGGCCTCTGTATTTCGCGAAAAAAACGTTCCCCCCACTGACAGGTCGGACCCAACAGCTATATCTTCGCACGCAAGGAAGTGCCTCCTTATTACGCCCAAAAAAATGAATACCCCTCTGCTAGCTAGGACCCACCATATTGTTGGGCTGACTTGTGGGCCTACTAAGTTGACGGGGACGGAGGGCTTTGTCAACTTAGCCAATACTCCAGTGATCGTATGATGTCCATCCAACGACCATAGTGCTTCTTCAACCTCTGGTCTTCTTGCTCTAGCCGCCCAAAGCAGCACCGGTCGTGCTGCCTGCTCCTGCCTCCCGTGGCCGGTTGTGCTACCGCCTGCTCCTGCCTCCCGTGGTCCGGCTCCGTGTCGTCCCCTTCCTAGGCCTCGCCGTTGTCCACCACCGTGGTGCTCTCGGCGCGGCGTGGTCAATGTGGTCAACGATCGATTTCCATCGGAAGAGTACTGTACGTGGAGAGGCTGAGAGCTGGATCCACGGCAGCCGCAAGGAAGTGCCTCCTTATTACGCAGAAAATAATTATTCCTCCACCTGACAGCGGGGACCCACCAGACGGGCCACCAGTATTTTGCGAAAAAAAATCATTTACCCCTGACTGCTGGGACCCACCGGATGGGCCACCGTATTTCGCAAAAAAAATGTTCCCCCCGCTGTCAGCTCGGACCCACCGGAAGTGCCTCCTTATTACACACAAAAAATGAATACTCCCCCGGCTAGCTGGGACCCACCTTGGTGGGAGGCTGTCTTGTGGGCCTACTAAGTTGACGGGGACGAAGGGCTTTCTCAACTTAGTCAATATGAACGATTCTAGCTCTAGTGACCGTACGATGTCCATCCAACAGCCATAGTGCTTCTTGAACCTCTGGTCTTCTTGCTCCAGCCGCCCAAAGCAGTGCCGGTCGTGCCGCATGCTCCTGCCTCCCGTGGCCGGCTGTGCTGCCGCGAAGGCCTCACTTCCCCCTACTATTCCCACCGCTGGTCAGGCCCTGACGACAGCCTCACACCGCAGTCAAACCAGTTAACCCTCGTACTCCTCTCCGCGCGGGCTTCCACTGCCGCGTCTTCCCCGGCTCCGCGTCGTCCTCTTCCTAGGCCTCATTGTCATCCACCGCCGTGGTGCTCTCCGCGCGGCGTGGTCAACGTTGTCAAGGAACGACTTCCATTGGAAGAGTACTGTACGTGGAGAAGCTGACAGCTGGGTCCACGGCCATAGCCCAGTTTTTTTGTGATTTGCCAAGTAAGTCGCTTTGTCAGGCCTATTGGGCTGCAAATCTTTCAAGATGAGGAGAGCTTTCATTCGGCTGGCCGAGAAAATGGCCCATCAGTAATGAGAAATGGGTTGTACATTTTTAAAACACATCAAACCGGCAATTAGTTTCAAATATTTTTTTTCATTTCAAGATTTTAAATTACATTCATTTTTATGCGTGGAGAATTTGTTGGATTTTATATTGATATACATTTATTTTTAAAATCAGTTTGAATGTGAGTAGAAATTTTGGGATTAAAAAGAGTTCGGACCGCACCGAAATATGCAAAATTTCGTATAATTTTTTAACCGTGGCCACAATATGGGCTGTAATGCTAACAAAAAGAATATGGGCTCCAAAAAAAACCTTAAGAACTAGCAAATGGGCTGTAAATTATTAGAAATAATGGCAGATGGGCTGTATGCTGTTTTCCACAGATTTGAGGCTTTCCTAAAAAAAGGTTGACGCACAAGCAGTGACGGTTGGATGTCCATCCAACGGCCGTCGTGCTTCTTCAATCTCTGCTCTTCCTGCTCCAGCCGCTCAAACAAGCGCTGGAGGGACTGCCTGCTCCCTCCTCCCCGCGGCCGGCTGTGCTACTGCATAGGCCTCACCGCCCCACCGTGCTGCCATCGCTGGCCTAGCCATCCCTCTAGTCACCCACACCTGCTGTTATTCTCCGGCGACGGCAGACGAACCAGTAAACCCTCGTACGGTCGTACTCCCCTCCGCGTGGGAAACAACTGCTGAGTCTTCCCTGCCTCCGTGTCGTCCCCTTCCTAGGCCTCGCCGTCGTCCACCACCGTGGTGCTCTCGGCACGGCATGGTCAATGTGGTCAACGACCGACTTCCATCGGAAGAGTACTGTGCGTGGAGAGGCTGACAACTGGGTCCACGACGGCCGCAAGGAAGTGCCTCCTTATTATGCGCAAAATAATTATTCCTCCACCTGACAGTGGGGACCCACCGGACGGGCCACCGTATTTCACAAAAAAATGTTCCCCCTGACTGCTGGGACCCACCAGCTACATGTTCGCACGCAAGGAAGTGCGTCCGGGCAAAAAAAACGATTCGCACCGCTGACTGCTGGGACCCACCAGCTACATCTTCGCACGCAAGGAAATGCGTCCGGGCAAGAAAAAACCATTCGTCCCCCTGACTGCTGGGACCCACCAGCTACATCTTCGCAGGCAAGGAAGTGCTGGATAGTCGGGACCCACCTGGTCGAAGAGTACGTAGTGTTGTCATTCTGGTCGCGAACGTGTACGTACATATATACTGGTCGATGTAGAGGCATGCACGTGTCGTAGTAGAGGCGTGCACGTAGCATGTACACGTACGTACAGCGGCCAGGGTGCAAGAAAGAAAATACGGCCACGTATGTGTACATACGGGCGAGGTCTCGAACGCCTACTCGTGCATATGTACATGGCTGGGTCGGAACGGAGAAACAGAGTCGTCGGCGTGTTCATGGGGAGGCAACGGAATGCGTCGTGTTTGTGGGAGGCAACGGAATGCGTCGTGTTCATCGGGAGGCAACGGAACGTGTGGGAGCCAACCGGCTTGGATGGAACAGGCGATGGAAACGAGGCCTAGCGTACCACAGAACGGAGGAAACGGACCTCCTATGTTCGGAACGGCGTCCTGTTGATCGGGAGGGGTGTGGCGTACCACAAAACGGACGAAACGAACCTCCTACGGTCGAAATGGGGGTCCTGTTGATCGGGAGGGGTGTGGCGTACTGCAAAACGAAGGAAACGGACTTCCTACGGTCGAAACGGGGGTCCTGTTGATCGGGAGGGGTGTGGCGTACCGCAAAATGGAGGAAACGGACCTCCTACGGTCGAAACGAGGGTCCTGTTGATCGGGAGGGGTGTGGCGTACCGCAAAATGGACGAAACAGACTTGTGTTGGAGCGCTACGGTCGAAACGGGGGTCCTGTTCATCGGGAGGGGTGTGGCGTACCGCAAAACTGGACTCCACGGGATACTGTTTATCTCCACCGCCGACCTCCTCCAGCCTCCATGGGCTACCGTCGACCTCCTCCAGCCTCCACGGGCTCCTGTTCATCCAGCCTCCACTGCGCGCTACTCCACCGGCTACTGTTCAACCACCCCTCCACCGTGTGCTGTTCATCCAGCCCTCCACCGTCTACTGTTCATCCAGCCCTCCACACCACGGGGTCCTGTTCAACCACCCCTCCACGGCCACCCCTCCACCGTCTACTATTCATCCAGCCCTCCACACCATGGGTTCCTGATCATCCAGAGGCAACGCCACCGCTAACTGTTCATCCAACCCCCCCCCCCCCCCCCCACAACGCTCACTGTTCATCCCAGAGGCAACATCGACCGACTTCAGTTAGCAGCAGTAGCGAAGGAAT
This sequence comes from Triticum timopheevii, assembly GCA_963921465.1. Taxonomy (NCBI): domain Eukaryota; kingdom Viridiplantae; phylum Streptophyta; class Magnoliopsida; order Poales; family Poaceae; genus Triticum; species Triticum timopheevii. The sequence goes on from OY997270.1 coordinate 204,107,065, forward strand.
CGCTTCATCGGGTTCAGCTAACAGCCATCGATCGATCGCTCGGGTTCAGTAACGCGTAGCCTGCAGTGCAATCGCTCGGGTTCAGTAACGCGTAGCCTGCAGTGCAATCGCTCGGGTTCAGTTAGAGCCCAATGCCTCGCTCGGGTTCAGTTAGAGCCAACGCCTCGCACACACGCGCGTACGTGTACGAGAGAAACGCGCATCGCTCGGCCCCCGACCTCCCACCGTAACCGGCAACTCCCCGAAATGTTCCTCCCCCTCGCTTCTACCATGGTTTTTTCCATCATAGACGGCCCAAAGAATGTCATGCAGCTGCGTCTCCGGCCCGCCCAGGATGAAAAGCCCATTTTCTGTCATGATTTTTTGTCATAGAAGTTGGAGCCCACCACATCTATGATGATACCGGGTTTTGTCACAATTATCATCATATAAGTGTCATATGTATGACAGGAAAAAAATTCGTTTGGCACAAAATGTCACGGATGTGTCTTTTTTTTGTAGTGTTTATCTCTTGAGTATGTTCTTATAGAATGCTCTTTGTGCCTCACTTAAATGTTTTGAGTATGGTTTTATAGAATGCTTCGTGTACTTCACTTATATATTTTGAGCTTGGATATTGGTTAGTCTATATTAATTGTAGAATGCTCCATGACCTTGACTTATATCTTTTGGAGTATGAATAAGACTATCATCGAAAGTGGGTTTGGAAGAGTGTCACTTTAGGAAGTAATGATCCCACTATTCTGGAGGGTGTTGAACCTTAGTGTGATATTTATGAAAGTGGATTTGGAGAGGTCTTGACTTTAGTTAGTAATGATTCCACTATTTCTGAAGAGGATCCAATTGATTATGAGAACAAAATTGCTATCTATGATGATTATTGTGATGACATGTATGCTATAAAGGAATACGTTAACCATGTAACTTGTCATCATGATTTTAAATTTCAATTGGATTATGCCTCACATGATAGTTATTTTGTTGAGTTTGCTTCCACTATTCCGAATGAGAAGAATTTTGCTTATGTGGAGAGTAGTAAAATTTCTATGCTTGTAGATCATGAAAAGAATTCTTTATGTGATTGTTATATTGTTGAATTCATTCATGATGCTACTGAAAATCATTATGAGGGAGGAATATATGCTTGTAGGAGTTGCAACAATATCAAGTTTCCTCTCTACGTGCTTAAAGTTTTGAAGTTATGATTGTTTTGCCTTCCTATGCTAGTTGGTTCTTTTTCCCATAAATTGTGTGCTCACAAAATCCCTAGGCATAGGAAGTGGGTTAGACTTAAATGTGCTAGTCATATTCTTCATGATGCTCTCCTTATGTTTCAGTTCTTATCTTTTATGTGAGCATCATTGAAATCATCATTTTTTGACTGGGAACTGTGGGGAACACCCCCACAACATATCAAAGGCTTTATTAAAAAGAGGGAACAAGTACGAGGCTGGGACAACAAGGGGAATCAAGAATCTAACCTAAAGAAGTAAGATACAAAAGGTTACAAAAGAAGGCCTCAAGGGGGCAGAAAAGAAACCCATCTCAGGAGCTCATCCTTATTGGCAGCTTTCACTCTGTATTGCATAAGACTGATATCATGAATAAAAGCACATCTCCATTTATTAAACCCGGCCCTCTCACTCCTAAAGACTTTAGCATTTCTGATGATCCAGATATTCCAACAGGCATTAAATACCACTTCAGTGAAGAAGGGTTTGTCAAAACTTCTTCTGGCATGGATAACAAAATCAGTCATGGAAACACCAGAAGACCAATCAGTCTACATGTAGTTCCACACTCTGACACTAAAATTGTAGTTAAAAAACAGATGATCCCTGGTTTCTCTAGCTTACAAAGGGCAAAGCACACAATTCACTCCATCATCTAGATGCCATTGTCTCCTCTCCACCATATCCTTTGTGTTCAATCTGTCCATAATGAGCATCCAAGCAAACACCTTGATTTTCATGGTACAAGAGGATTCTAAATCCAAGAGGTCAAGGGGTTAAAGGATTTAGAAGCAAAGGTATGTGAGTAAAAAATCTTGGGTTTGTGCTCCTTGGAAGAGCCTTGCCAGAACCAAACATCCTTGGAACAAGGGATTCTATTGTGGTTGTCCATCAAAGACTGCAGGAAAACCAGGTCATCAAAAGCTTGAGTAGACAGAGGAAGATGGCAATGTTGGTAAATGCCATGAGTGTCAAAAAACTATTTAACATCGATCCATGGGTCATTGGCATAAGAAAAAAGCCTAGGAAATATGGAATGTAGAGTAGAAGCCTCTTGACCAAGTTGCCAATTATCATACCACAAAAGTGCAGTGTCTCCTTCATTGATCTGTACCCAGGAGTAGTCTCTGAAGCTTTGCATTACTTTGCAGGTATCTCTCCACTAGAAGGAACCACAATCAGAGGTTCTCTGGGGCACCCTACCATGGTAATAAGAATCCCAGATTAAAGAAACCCATTAAGATCTTTCCTGTTTAGAAAGTTGTTGTCATGTTTGAGAAGAAGAGCCACATTCTGAACTCCAAGGTTGAGAATGCCAAGACTTCCCTTGTTTTTTGGTCTACAAATAAGTTCCCAAGCAGCAAGGGAAGGAGAAGGCTCATCTATATATTTCCTCCAGAGGCATTGTCTCTGAATCCTTTCCAGTTGCTTTAAAATTCGAGCAGGGACAACCAGGCTGCAAAGGAAAAAGATGGGCATGGAAGACAAGGCAGAGTTTAAAAACTGCAATATTTCTCCTTGGTTTAAGAAGGGGGAGCTAGCAGTCGTTCTTCTCTCCATGCAGTCCACCAAGGGCATAAAATCAACCATTTTTGGCCTTGTTGTTCCCACAGGCAGCCCAAGATAAGTAAAAGGCATTTTCCCAATTTGGCAGCCAAAAGCAGCAGCTAATTCATTCATCTGAGAAGTGTCCACATTGATTGGTATGATAAAAGATTTATGATAGTTCACATCAAGGCGAGTGGACTGTAAGAAAACCTTAAACATGTCCTTCGAAGCAACAAGTTGGTCTTTGTCAGTAGGTAAAATGATCAAGGTGTCATCTGGATATTGAATCATAGGGTAATCCTAGTCATCACAAGGATTAGGTAGTTGAAGGATGCCTCTTCTAAACATGTCATTGATTATAGCCGGCAAAAGGTTAACAGCTAGAACAAAAAGAAGAGGGGAGACAAGATCTCCTGTCTAACTCCCTTTTTTAGATGAATTTCCTTCCAGGAACACCAATTTAAGCAAAACAAAGGAGGTGCCAGTAGACAGAAGCTGCTTCATCCAAAGAATCCACTTTTCATTGAAACCTTTATATCTCAAAATTTGAATGATAGCCTCATGCTCCAGGGAGTCAAAAGCCTTCTCAAAATCCAGTTTAAGAATTACAATTCGTCTCTTGGATTGGTGGCGCTGGTGTAGATACTCAAAAGTCCAACCTATGCAATCCTGGATTGTTTTGCTTTCTATGAAACCATACTGATTCTTGTGGACACACTGCATAATCACATCTTGGAACCTATTAGCTGCCATCTTGGAGAGAAACTTCAGACCAATTCCAGTTAAGGAGATAGGTCTAAAGTCTCCCACATCTTCAGGTGATAGTTTTTTGGGCACCAAAGTGATGCATGAGCCATTGATATTTTTCAACCTAGCAGAACCATCAAAAAAAGCCTGGGCCAGCTCATAAAAATCTTTGGAGATGATGTGCCAGCATTTCTTGAAGAACAGACCATTAAAACCATCAGGACCTGGAGCTTTATCCACAGTCATATGCTTCACAACGTTGTCCACTTCATCCTTCCCAAAAGGCCTGGTTGGCTTCTCAAGACCCTCCACAGGAGTGATGAGAGAAGAGAGGTCAAATCCCATCACAATTCCCCTTGAAGTACCCACTATGCTTTTAAAACAATTCCAGATAATTCCTTCCATTTGGGAGTGCTCTATCACCACTGTCCCATCAGATAATTTCAAACTTGCTCCTGTGCCTCTCAGTGGCCATGGCAAGAAAGAACTTTGTATATTCACCCCCACTTTAATGTACCTAATAGTACATCTTTTCTTCCAGTAAAGGAATTGGAGGTGAAACAGCTTTTCCACATGAGCCTTAACAACTCTTCTGAAATTTGACTCATGTCTGAAGAGAGGCTTGCACTCTTCAAGCTCATCCAAAAGTAGGATTACATAATTGCATTTACAGACCAAGGTTTTCAATTTTGAAATATTCTTTTGCCACCTCTTAAGACACAATCTCAAGGACTTAAATTTATCTGCAATCCTAGCAGTGATGTGGCCCTTCCAGGATTGTTTCTGCCAAGATGAATCAACACAGTCCATGAAACCATCCAACTCTAGCCAATAATTCTCAAACCTAAAGAGGTTTGACTTAGGGATGGCAGTTTTGATGCTAATCACACATGGAACATGGTCCGATGCAGTTCTGGCTAGAGGAAGCACCTCTCTCATAGGATAGTCAGATATCCAGTCCACAGAAATGAAAAACCAGTCAAGCTGCTCAAGGAGTGGAATATCTTGCATGTTTGACCATGTATAAGATCTACCTTTGATAGGTAGTTCCAAAAGGCCCAAGTGTCTGATTATCTCATTGAAGATGAACATGTCATTCAAATCACCACCAGGTAAATTCCTATTATCCAAGGACCACAAAAAGTCAAAATCCCCTAACAGCAACCAATTCTCTTCCACAGGAATATGCAGATTATATAGCCAATTAACAAAATTATCCCTGGCTTCCCCCTGGCAAGGCCCATAAACAACCACTAAAATCCATTTCTCATTATTCTGCCTGGAGACAAACTCTATTACCACAACAAATTGCTTAACTTCCAACAAAGTCCCAGCAAAACAGAAGAATTCCAGATTACAAGAATTCCACCAGAAGCACCCAGTGAAGGGGAGTAGGCAAAGCAGTCAAATCTCTTAGGATAGAAACTTTTGATTTCTCTAGAATCAAAAGAGGTGCATTTAGTTTCTTGTAAGCAAGCTATATCACATTGGCTTTCATCAATTTTTTGTCTAACAGCTCTTTGCCTAAAGGCCGCATTGAGCAAAGCGGCACCACCTTCAGGGGAATCATTCCTAGTCGGGAAGCGCGGTGTGCGGGAAAAATCACACTCGATGTGGTATTCGGCACCCCGGAAAATTACAGGTCCGAAGAAATCACATTCCAAGTGGCTCCTTTTAGCAGCGGATACCACGCCCTTCTAGGGCGGGACGCGTTTATGAGCTTTCAAGCCATACCCCATTACGGGTACATGAAGCTTAAAATGCCCGGGCCCAATGGAATCATCACTCTAGCCAGTGATCCAGACGTTGCACTTCACGCCAAAAACAAAACCGCAGCACTAGCCCTGGAAGCATTATCCGAAGCCCTAGCAGCCGAAGAATTAACAACGCTAAGGGCCACCGTGGATAGGGACGATGTGATACTCGAAAACCGACCCAAGTCCACCTCATTTAAACCCGCAGACGAGATAGTCAAATTCCAAGTCCATCCAACGGACCCCAAGAAGACAGCTTCCATTAGACACAGCTGAGCCCCGCAACGGACGCCGCACTATGAGACTTTTTACGCGAGAATTGGGACATTTTCGTCTGGCACCCATCGGACATGCCGGGCATCCCGCGTGGATTGGCCGAACACAGCCTTAACGTACTAAAGGGATACAAACCTATCAAACAAACCCTAAGGCGATTTCAGAGCCCAAGCGACAAGCAATGGGGGAAGAGCTAGCCAAGCTACTCGAGGCTGGATTCATCAGAGATATTAAACATCCGGATTGGCTGGCAAACTTGGTAATGGTACCAAAGAAGGACAAATCCTGGCGCCTATGCGTCGACTACAAAGACCTCAACAAGGCTTGCCCCAAGGATCCCTTTCCCCTCCCTCGCATCGATCAAATTATCGATGCCACAGATGGACACGACTCGCTGTGCTTTCTCGACGTATACTCTGGATACCATCAGATAAAGATGGCAGAGTCTGACCAAGCTGCAACAGCTTTCATAATGCCATATGGCCCTTTTTGCTTCAACACTATGCCTTTCGGGCTTAAGAATGCCGGTGCAACCTATCAACGCATGAATCAAACATGCCTTGAAAAACAAATCGGCAAAACAGTGGAGGCATATGTGGACGACATGGTCATAAAAAATCGACACGTCGAAACCCTAATAGATGACTTGAGGCTTACATTCGATAACCTCCGGACATACGACATCAAGTTGAATCCAGAAAAATGCGTTTTCGGCGTCCCCTCGGGGAAACTGCTGGGCTTCATTGTTTCCAATAGAGGAATTGAAGCGAATCTGGAAAAAATCCAAGCTCTATCGCAGTTGGATATACCAACAGACCTCAAGCACATCCAGAAATTAGCTGGACGCGTGGCCGCTTTGAGCCGCTTTATCTCCAGGTTAGGAGAAAAGGCATTACCTCTTTATCGCCTCCTTCGACGCACCGAACACTTCGTGTGGACAGATGCAGCCGCGACCGGACTCGATGAAATAAAGACCTTACTGGCCAGTAATCCAGTCCTAACAGCGCCAAATATCGGCGAGCCCATGCTACTGTACATAGTGGCAACACATCAAGTTGTAAGCGCAGTGCTCGTCGTCGAACGAGAGGTTGACGGATATAAATTCCCGCTCCAAAAGCCGGTTTATTACATATCCACAGTACTCACCCCATGCAAATCCCGATACCCACACTATTAAAAAATAGCATACGCGGTCTTCATGGCATCCCGGAAGCTACGACACTACTTTCAAGAGTGTTCAATTACGGTGGCCTCCGAAGTTCCATACAATGACATAATAAATAACCGCGACGCTACGGGCCGGATTGCTAAATGGGCAATCGAGCTCCTTCCGTTCGACATAATATACAAACCATGACGGGCCATCAAGTCGCATGTACTGGCTGACTTTGTCGCAGAATGGACAGAAGCCGGACTCCCAAAGAGTACGGCGCGTACTCCAACTGGATCATGCACTTCGACGGCTCTAAAATGCTGACCGTATTTGGAGCAGGTGTAGTCCTGACGTCTCCCACCGGAGACATGGTCCAGTACGTCCTCCAAATATTATACACAGACTCCAACAATGCAGCCGAATATGAGGCTTTGTTGCACGGTCTTCGGATGGCAGTCTCTATGGGCATCCAACACCTGGAAGTGCGCGGGGATTCGAACCTCGCAATATCACAAATAAACGGAGACTTCGATGCCAAGGATCCGAAAATGGCGCCTACCGTAATGCCGCCCTCAAAATGTCAGCTCGGTTCGAGGGGCTCAAATTCCACCATGTGGCTCGAGAAAACAATCATGCGGCTAACGTTCTCGCCCGCATCGGTGCTAAACGCGACCTCGTCCCACCTAACATATTCCTGGAAAGGTTGTTCAAGCCATCCGAGGTATGGGAAGGGGAGTCCAGCGATACCAGCACGGATCCGAAAACACCCCCAGATTCCGAACCATCAGACATAATCGGAGGCTCTGCCACCGAAATAACATCTTCGGCCCACGAAATCTTGGCCGTAGTCACCCCATGGACCGAGCCTTTCTTGGCCTACCTAAATAGGCAGGAGCTCCTAGAAGACCAAAATGAAGCACGCTGCATCGTCCGACGTTCTACAGCTTACAAAGTCCATGAAGGGGAACTCTACAAGAAAAGTGCCACCGGAGTGCTCCAAAGATGCATCTCCGAGGAGGAAGGGTGGCAGCTCTTGGCTGAAATCCATGCCGGACTGGGCGGGCACCACGCCGTGGCTCGGGCACTAGTCAGCAAGGCCTTCCATACAGGCTTCTATTGGCCGACGGCCAGAGCAGACGCACAGGACCTTGTCCAACACTGCGTCGGTTGCCAGCTCTTCGCCAATCAGAGTCATATGCCCCCTACCGCTCTCCAAACAATCCCCGTAACCTGGCCCTTCGCGGTCTGGGGGCCGGATATGGTCGGACTTCTTAAAGGAGGAAGCCATAAGAAAAATACTTATTGGTCATGGTGGACAAGTTCACCAAATGGATAGAAGCCAAACCAGTCAAAACGGCCGAATCCGGACCAGTCATAGACTTCATATCCGGAGTCGTACACCGATACGGTGTCCCCCACAACATCATCACTGATAACGGCTCTAATTTCATAGCCAATGAGGTGAAAACTTGGTGCGGCAAAATGGGCATTAAGCTCGACTACGCTTCTATCTACCATCCCCAAACAAACGGCCAGTTCGAACGGGCAAACGATCTCATCATGAGCGGCATCAAACCCAGACTAGTGCGATCTTTGATAGAATCAGATACGCACTAGGTCGAGGAGCTTGACTCCGTACTTTGGGGGTTGCGGACCACGCTGAATCGCACCACCGGATATACACCATTTTTTATGGTGTACGGCGTGGAAGCAGTTCTACCCTGCGACATAATACATGATTCGCCACGCGTACGCATGTACGAAGAGAAGGAAGCCGAGCTAGATCGGCAGGATAACTTGGATGCCCTGGAGGAGGAGCGCGACATTGCAAAAGCCCGCTCCGCATTCTATCAATAGCAGGCTCGACGATACCAAAGCAGAGAAGTACGGGCCAAAACTTACAATATTGGCGAACTCGTTCTACGCCTACCGGAGAAGAAGAAGGACAAGCTCAAACCCAAGTGGGAAGGTCCCTTTGTCATCGAAAAGTTCTCACCGGAGGAGCGTACCACTTAGATAATGCATCCGATAACAGACTCGAGCCGAACCCATGGAACGCGGCCAGACTCTGGAGATTCTACGCCTAACGCTGAACTCAATGTTCGTCTCCTTACTCCTTCCCTTTTATTTATGCTCCATCCCTTCTCCTTTCTCTTCACACAAAGTATTTAATACAGTACGGACTTCTGGATTACTCCGACCGCACTATGTGTGTAAGCAATACCTGGGGGCTTCCTATACGGAAGCTAAAAATAAATACTCTAATGGCTTTTCGCCCATCACATATGCATTTCTTTTTCCATATGTGCCTTTTCTTCACCATTATATGCATCGATATGACTTAAGATGTGGCCAAGCTGGGTTGCCTGGCTCTTGTGTTTATGCCCTACGTACCCGTTAATTCGGCTAGGGCATAGGGGGAGCACCGATGCAATTGTTACTGCCGGTTCAGCCGGATGTGTACCTCAGATTGGGTGAAGCCGAAAGCTAGTTTCCTTTATTACAACGTAAATCCCCAGAAGTCTTGTATCCCGCGCCATCATTCGCAGTCCGGACATGCGCATCGTCGCATCCGTACCCAGGGAAAGGAACCCCTAACGGAAATATTCTCCCTGGAAGATGTTTCTTACTATCAATGTAATATAACATAACTAGTTGGATACTTGTCTGTTCAAGCACTAATGACCCCTACGCCTGGTTTCCACACATACCCCCGGTCTTGTATAACCGAGCGGGTATTCGGACAGACCCCGGACTGTAGGATCCGGGGCCTGAAGCGAAAAGGTCTGCCATGACAAATGATTTTAATCCGGCTAGGGGCTACTTATGCCCATTGAATTACACAGTCACTTGGACTGACTATATTCCTCCTCTATACCATCCAACAGGCTATCTAGCTTACAATCCTATTGAGAATACTTGGCGGCTAACGCTACCTGGTCATATACCAGACTTACGGGAATTTCTTGCCCATCGGGCCCCGCCGGTCCTACTTCGGCCATATGGTTCGGGTCCAGCTTGGTGTAGCGCGTCTTCACCATAGCCCAGGCTTCCCTTGCACCTTGCCGAAAGGCTGACATCTTCCATAATCGGAAGCGCCGCCGAGCTCCTTGTCGCAGATCCACAAGCTCCCCATGCCATTCGGCAGGAAGCTTGATGGCCATAAGGCCTGAGCAACGCCGTGCATCACCTACTGAGCCCGCTCGTGCAATTGTGAAAGGTCTTGTAGTACATCGCCTGCAGATGAGGGCATCTCCTCCTCGGGGCGACCCGTCAACAAGCCTACAAGCATTCTTTCAATACACTTCCTCACCGAACTGTAATATAGTCCGTCTAGGCACTTACCGTAAATACCGCATCGAAGCCTTTTGTTCTCCTTCACGGGGTCCGCCAGCTGAGCGCGGACGTCTTTTAATTCCACGTCCAGCCGGATATTGGCATCTTCAAGACTGTTCTTCTGCTTCCTAACTTGCGTAAGAATGCGCTCGCCACCCTTTAGCTGCCTTTTGAGATGCGAGTCATCATCCGTTACGCCCTCTGGATTCACCCCGGGATTGTCTGCAGAATTTTCTGTTAGACTAGTCATACCAGCCATTTACTAACTGGTGCATCTTCGTACAATTGAGACAAATATTACCAGATGAGGCCTTCTGGGATTCCTCTAACTTGGCAACCGTGTCCGTCAGCTGGGACTTGCATTCCTCCAGCTCCCGAGCCAATTGTTCATTCTTCTCTACAAGGACCTGCACATAGATTGATCCTTAAAACAGTTGTTTCAACCATTTCAAGTCTCAGGGGCTACTGCCATACATGCTTATCAATATTTCTTACCCGTATATCTTTGGTATACTGGTCCGTCACTCGGGCAAGCCCGCCTTGAGCTGCTCGGATGTATGCATCCCCCGAATTGAAGGCATTAAATGCCTCTTCGGAAAAGATGTTGTTCCGAAGCACGGCCCTCCGGCGTCGGTGATTCATGGCGCTCTCCACTTCGGAGTTCGTGGCCGAAAGCATATCCGCGTTCTCTGTCGGAGAACTATGCGGTACTGGCCCCGTGTCCGCCTCCGCCCTCGAAGCCGGTCCTGGAACCCGGTTGGTGGAGGCGCGATTGGCGGGATCCCCGAATATAGTCCGGCTGCTCCTCTTCCTGCCAAACACAAAGGGCGCTGTTATATTTCAAATACCATAATCACAGGACAGGTTTTTACCTCACCTCTGCAGCGGTCTGTTGACCCTCACCACCTTCCTCTTGAGCCTGCCCGATCCGGACGCCCGTGGTCGACGAGTCCCTAGGGGCTCGGCCCCGCGCTCCGACCATTGTCTCTGCAAACAGCACGACGCCTCAAGGGTAAGGCAAGACATCTGAGGGGAGTCCTCTTCAGAGGATAGGGTTTTTAGTTTGGCTTACACGCGACATAGGGAGCAGTCCGGGATAGTCGGCAATAATGGCCACCGAGGCACCATCACAGCTCGCTTGATGAAATACCCCGTTGACAAGCTCCACGGTAATATCCGGATCTTCTTCAAGTCCAGGATCTAGGGCCCTTCCGGGGTCTTCTAGCTGCGAGGAGGGGCTGAAGATTCCTTCTACGGCCCTCCTCAGTTCCTGCTCGAAAACATCGATGCGGGTAATCTTAGCAGAGAACGCTAAAGTAAGTGAAGCAGGAAAAGGAATGACGACTTACCTACTCTGGGGGGTTGTACATGGAGAATCCGTCCCGCGGTTTAATGCAAAGGAATTCTTCCTCTTCCCCTTTGTATAAATCGGATAGTATCCTTGCCAGAGCAGTGGCGGAGTCCGGACCCTTACGGCCGCAACGGGTGGCATCGTCTTCCCCGTTGAAGTGCCACATGGGCTTCCCCCGATATTGAAGCGGTTGCACTCCCCGCATTATGCATATTGCCATGACCTCGACTATCGTCAGTCCGGATTTGGCCAGTAACTTTATCCTACTCATCAGGAAATGTATTTCCCTGGTATCCTCCTCTTGGGGGCCCCCGGGGGCGCCAGCTTAGACGTGCCCTCGGCGGGGTGTTACTGAACTTGGGGAGACCTGTCTGGACTGGATCTAGAAGGGGAACGTCATCAATGTAAAACCACTCTGAAGGCCAGTTCTCTGGTGCCTTCTTGGGAGTGCCGGATAGGTATCCGGTCTCGGCAATGCGCCATACTTCGGCCCCGCCCACTTGACATAGGGATTCTCCCTGGGTGCGGGGGACAAGGCAGAACAGCTTCTTCCATAACCCGAAGTGAGGTTCGCAGCCTAAAAATAGCTCGCAAAGGGCAACGTACCCTGCTATGTGTAGTATGGAGGCAGGGGTAAGGTTGTGCAACTGGAGACCGTAGAACTCCAGGAGCCCGTGAAGAAACGGGTGGACAGGAAATCCGACGCCCCTTAGCAGATGCGGGATGAGGCATATTCGCTCCTCTGGACATGGATTAGGAGATCTCTCCGCTTGTTCCCCTCCATTATAAGTGGCTATTCCGGCTCGAACGGGGACCATAAACGCTGGTGGAAGTAACCCTTGGGTTTGTAAATTTATCAAACGACTATGAGGAACTGAGCACTCTTCCCAATCCCCCGACTTGGAGCGAGGAGAGCGAGGAGAAGAGCTGCGACGACCGTCCATGTTGGAATGGTTTTTTTCGGAGCGCTCTGTGGGATGCTTGCTCGAGGGGGGAGAGTGAGGTTTGGATCTGAGAATTCCCGTCTCTTCAAATAGACGGCCAGCCCGAAGGATCGGGGGTGGCAAATGCAAAAATACCTTGGCTCCTCGCATTCGCTCGACGCGTGGAGATGGTCATTATTGAGGCAGTGAAGCCAAGGAGTGCGACATTGATGGGAAGCAGGACACTATTCGTCGTAGTAGGTATATTGGAGTATTCGGAGAAGGAACCCACCTTGCAATGCCGAAGACAAGACTACGCGCCGGACTCATCATCACTGAAGCCTAGTTCAGGGGCTACTGAGGGAGTCCTGGATTAAGGGGTATCCGGACAGCCGGACTGTATACATCGTCCGGACTATTGAAGCGTGAAGATACAAGACTCAAGACTTCGGCCCATGTCCGGATGGGACTCTCCTTTGCGTGGAGGACAAGCTTGGCGATCCGGATATTGTGTTTCCTTCCTTGTAACCGACTCCATGTAAACCCTAGCCCCCTCCGGTGTCTATATAAACCGGAGAGGTTGGTCCTTAGAAGGCCGATCACAATTACAATCATACCATCATAGGCTAGCTCTTAGGGTTTAGCCTCTACGATCTCGTGGTAGATCTACTCTTGTACTACTCATATCTTCAATATTAATCAAGAAGGAAGTAGGGTTTTACCTCCACCGAGAGGGCCCGAACCTGGGTAAACATTGTGTCCCTTGCTTCCTGTTACCATCAACCTAACACGCACAGATTGGGACCCCCTACCCGAGATCCGCCGGTTTTGACACGGACAGTCACCGCTGCAGGCAGCATGGTCCTGGCCCATGGCTGGAAGGTGTTTGCCCACGCGCAAGGCCTGAGCGGGAGGTGCACCCTCCATCTCAAGTACGACGGCCTTGCGACCCTCTTCGTGAGGGTGTTCAGGGAAGACGGCCGCCGCACGGGGTGCTGCCCAGAAGATGACAGCGGCGACAATGAAGTTGGCCTTGATGTCGGTCGCGTAGGCGATGAGGGTGAGCTTGGCCTTGACGACATCCACACTTCCACCAATAGAGGCAGCTCTTCTTCAGGCAAGAGCTCCAACAGCGGCGGCTACGACCAACCTTCGCACCGCCGAGCTCGCATCGAGGAAGGCAGCGGAGCTTCTCGCCGCCACGCCCCGGTGAAGCAGGAGGTGGGCCTGACCTGAGCTCGGGGCTGCCGAGCTTAGCTTCAGGACCCGCTGCTGCCTCGTGGGCCACATCTGTTTAACCTTTCCTTTCTTCTACAATTTCAAAAAAGTAGAGTGCCCCATTGAGGTGTGTAATGAACTATGGTAGTTATGCCCTTATGCTATGCTTATCATCTTAATGTTGTTCTGTGATATTTGTATTCTGAGTGGGCATGGGTAGGGTAACTTAGGTTGACATGCTCGCGGTAGCTTCTGATGCGGAGCATCCTTCCATCATCCCCATGAACTCTACATCAACACATCCAACCCCACAAGGACCCATGACTCGAGCACGTGCAAGAGCTCTTGAAACCGAGGTGACATCACTCCTCTCACAACTCCCTTTCGATTCACACGAGACATGGTTACTACCTCAAACGGAAATGCTATGCATACTCAGGTACCAAGGAGTCGACCATGAAGAGGCTAGGAAGCACGGAGAACCGGAAGCGGAAGACATGCGAGAAGACGGAGAGGAAAAAGCACCAAGGACCAGGGTGGCCGGACGATCCGGACGGCGGCCCGGACGATCCGGACAGAGCCCGGACGATCCGGACCCCGGTCCGGACGATCCGGCTAATTTAACCGAAGGCAACAGAAGCTCCACCCTGAAGCCGGATCATCCGGACCCTGCCTGGACGTCCGGACCTCCAGCCGGACATCCGGCCCGGCGCGACCACCAGCCGACCCTCCGGCTCATCCGGGCCTCCACCCGGATCATCCGGACTCGCCCGGATCATCCGGATCATCCGGCCAGCGCCTGTGCGCGTGTGTTGGGCTGAGCCCATGTACCCCTTCGCCCCCCAACTCTATATATAGGACCCCATCTCCTCACTTTGAGACTTAGCGTTGATTTAGCTCGTTTTTGAGATAGAGCCTCGCTCATCTATCGGATCTCCTCCTCGTGAGAGACCGCGGCCTCTTCGGAGAAGATCCTCTCGGATTCAAGACCCCTTTACGGGAAGATCCTCTCGGATTCAAGACCCCTTTACGGGAAGATCCCCTCGTGGATTCAAGACCTCCTCTCGGAGAAGAACGGTTACCTTTGTATCTTTCCTTTGATGATTTTCGACCATGTGTTACTCGTGCTTCGATGATCTAGACCTTGTGTGATTGATCTCTTGTCGATTGAGTGTCTCTCTCGTTCTTCCCCGTGATTTCCTCGTGTTATTCCGTGCGTTCTTCGTGTTTCTCCCTGTAGGATCCACTCCAAACGTGAAAGATCGACGCTATAGGTTTCCACCCTACATCATATGGTATCATGAGCCACGTTGATCACGTTTTTGGAGCCCCTACCCCTCTTTTTCTAGCTTGATTTTGTTGTTTTCGTCCTAAATCCGAAAATCCCCACCAAAAATACCCCCAAATTTTTTTGTGATTTGTTGGTTTTGATGATGTTTTGTTGTTTTTGATCCGTGGATTCGGTGTGTAACTCGTGGATCTTGCTTTTCCCCACCTTCTCCCCCTCGAAATCCATCCAAAATCCCCGAAATCGTCAAATTTCTCCCCATTTTCGTGTTCTTCCCGAGCAGTTCCCGTGCGTGGTTGACCTGCCCGGATCATCCGGACTCTGGCGCGGATCATCCGGACGTGCCCGGATCATCCGGCTCCTGGCCCGGATCATCCGGCTTCCTCTGCCGAAACTGCATTTGTGCAGTCCCCCTCCACCACCACCACCACCACCTACACATACATACCGCATTCCCGCCCCAACCACCACCACTTCCACTTGCCAAACCCCAGCAACACAACCTCCGTACCACCATTCGACTTTGGGTTCGACAATTTGAGTGAGATTTCCGTGTCCTTTTGTGTTTCGGCTATTTAGGCGCGGTGCGACATGTACAACAAACGCTCATTTTGGTCAACTACTCATCTTCGCTACGGACGGTAACCTCGACGACATCTTTGTCATACCTTGCAATTGCATTGATAACCATCATAGACCATCTTTTGCGTTGCTTACCCATCGAGACTAGCCATTGAGTATTGCCGGCAACGTGACTTGTGCACATTAGTTGCATACACCATATCATAGATACCATTGTGGTGCATATCTCGGAATCAACTTGTGTGTCACAAAGTTGTCATCGCATACACAATTGCTATCTTGGTTCTTCAAGTTTGCATAAGAAAAGAGCTCAAAAGAGAAAGAGCCACTCAAGCTTTTAAGCAAAGAGGAAAGATAAGCAAAGAGCTTATAAGCAACAAGCATAGCATCATACAACATTAAGATTGTCATATAAGATCATCTTGGATCATTGCACCGAAATACCATACATATAGCATACTTGGGATAGAGATCATTGCATTTTTGCCTAGTAGGTTGTGCACAAGCTCCGTATCCGCCTATTGTGCAATCGTGCTAGCGTCTCTCTAGTATTGTGCAACAAGAGCATTTTCGTGGATTCCACATTTTGGCTCACTTTTGGTTTGCACAATCCCATTTATCTATTTGCGTGGGTGTTTCCGTGTACCACTACTAGCTTGGTCTACTTGTTGCATATGCGAATTTGCGAATCTTCTTCAACATTTTTGAGTCAAGCTAACGATTGCAATCAATTTTGTGCCACCATCCTAACCAAGCTCCACCAAAGGCTTTTACTTGTGTAGGTGTGAGAATCGACAAGGATCGATACCAATAGTGCTATTTCATTGTCTGCATTTGAGTGAACTTGATTCATCTTCAACTTCGGTCAAAGGTACATTGGTATTAGTTCTTCTCCTTCTACCACTCACAATTCGCTTCAAATGATGGATAGGCCAAGTTCTTCTACAAATCCATTCTTCATTGAGCAAGACGACGACATGTCATCATACGTCACCAAGAGCCACCTCTTTGGCGCACAACAAGCTCTCCATCAAGAGCAACAAGCAATGAGCGAACGCATCGACAACCTCGCCACTGACTTGCGACTCTCCGAGCAACGTACAAGAGACTACTTCGACAACAAACTCGATGCGCACAAGAAAGAGAACGATGCAAGAATGGACGAGATCCGCGCCTTGTTGGTCAACCGGCGTCCTTCTACTTCCTCACACTCAAGACGGAGCCACTCAAGTCGCCACTCCAACGACTCCTTCTCCGACACAAGTACACCGTCATCGAACACTCTTCGACGAGCCGCGCGTCAAGACTGTCATGCATCGCGCAACCCGCTACATGACAAGCATTCCCAAGAGCAAGTTGATGAACAAGTTCCTCGTCCACAATCCAACCAAGTGGCGTTTGCTCAAGCTCAAGAACGACAACGTCTTCGTCACCAACAAGAACAAGAACGAGCGCGCCTACACCAAGAGCAACAAGACGCCGAGGCTCAACGTCTTCAACAACAACAACGAGAAGCACAAGCTCTTGAGGCGGAACGTGCCCTTCAAGCATCAAGTCGAGCTCTCGCCAACCGCAATCGCGAAAGGCGCAATCAAGAGGAAGCCCTTCGAGAAGAAATACAAGAGAGGAACTACCATCCGTGTGCGCAACGTCAAGCCTAACAAGCTCCTCCACAAGCTCCTCAAGCTCAAACTCAACCTCAAGGTCAACAAGAGCAAGTTGATCATGGACTTCCTCCTCACCAAGATCAACATGAGAATGATTACCCTCCACGTCAAGAACGTCATCATCAACATCGACCTCAACACAATGAAGAACAACGCTATGGCAAGCTTAAGTTCACAATGCCCAAGTTCAATGGAACCAATGATCCCGAAGAGTACCTTTCATGGACATTGAAGGTCGACAAAATCTTTCGTTTGCACAACTATGAGGAAGAGAAGAAGATCGCTATGGCATCACTTGAGTTCCAAGACTATGTGCTCATATGGTGGGAACAAGTACTTGAGCGCCGACAAGCAAGAGGTGAACCTCCAATCACCACTTGGGCTCAAATGAAGGATGTCATGCGAGCACGCTTTGTGCCCACCTACTACAACCGTGATCTCTTCAAGAAGCTACAACTCCTCAAGCAAGGAACAAAGAGTTTTGAAGAATACTACAAAGAAATGGAGATTGCCATGATTCGAGCCAATGTCAAGGAGGATGATGAGCAAACAATGGCACGATTCTTGAATGGACTCAACCATCCCATCAAGAAGATCGCCGACTTCCAACCCTACTCCAACCTCATTGAGCTCGTGCATCAAGCTACAAAGGCGGAACGACAAGTGCAAGATGACTTCAAGTACGCCAAGTACTCATCCAAGACATACGGCTTCTCCAACAACCAAGCTTCAACAACTACTCCAACTTCGACATCAACCAAGCCTTCTCCAAGCAACGACGACAAGTCAAGTTACAAGAAAACTTCTACAAGTTCAAGTCGTCCTCCTCCTACTACAAGCAACTCCAAGCCGCGTGCTTCATCATCTACTCCTACCGATGAGACCGTCAAGACAAGCTCCTTCAAGTGCTTCACTTGCGGCGGCCGAGGCCACAAGTCCTATGAATGCACCAACAAGCGCACCATGATACTCAACGACGATGGCACATACGACTCAATGAGTGAAGATGAAATGGACGTTATTGAGCAAGTGGCAATGCACCGGCGCATCAACGAGGATGAAGATGATCAAGTCTTTTGTGATGAAGATACGAGCCCCGATCTTGTTGTCTCCAAGGTCTTGACACTTCAACATCAACAAGAAGAAGATCAAAGATGCCACATCTTCCACACAAAGGCCGGCATCAATGGACGCTCCGTCAAGGTCATCATCGATGGAGGTAGTTGCCACAACTTGGCAAGCGAAGAACTATGCTCCAAGCTCCAATTGGTCAAGAAGAAGCATCCGCAACCCTACAAGGTTCAATGGCTAAGTGACTCCGGCACTATACGAGTTGAGCATACGGTCCAAGTATCCTTCAAAATCGGTGCATATGAGGACACTTTGGAGTGTGATGTGGTCCCAATTACCGTTTTCCACCTCCTCCTTGGTCGGCCATGGCAATTCGACCGTGGTGTCTACCACAATGGGCGTACAAACCACTATAGCTTCAAGATGAAAGGCAAAGAATATGTCCTACGACCCATGTCTCCTAGTCAAGTGATAGCCGACAAACAAGCCACCAACCAAAGAGAGAAGAGTGAGAAAGTGAGCCACCAAAAAGTGAGTGAGAGCCACAAGCCAAACTTGAGCGCCTCTTCGCCTAGAGAGAAAAACCTCATACTATTCGCCACCAAACATGAGATGAGAGAAGTGTGTGAGAACCCATCGAGTGTGATGCACTTTGTCCTTGTGTGCAAGGATGGAGAACCAAAAACTAACACCACTCATGAGCTACCTTTGGTGTTTCAATCTCTTTTGCAGGAATTTCAAGATGTTTTCCCCGATGAGCTACCTCCGGGTCTACCTCCTCTTCGAGGCATTGAGCATCGAATCGACCTCATCCCCGGAGCGCCACTTCCAAACAAAGCTCCCTACCGTGTCAATCCCAAAGAAACCAAGGAGATTCAACGGCAAGTACAACAACTAATCGACAACGGTCATGTACGTGAAAGCTTAAGCCCTTGTGCCGTTCCCGTTATACTTGTGCCTAAGCCCGATGGAAGTTTCCGCTTGTGTTCCGATTGTCGACCCATCAATGCTATCACCATGCACTATAGGCATCCCATTCCTCACTTAGATGATATGCTTGATGAACTAAGTGGAGCCAATTTTTTCTCCAAAATTGATCTTAAAAGTGGCTATTATCAAATCTGCATTCATGAGGGTGATGAATGGAAAACTGCTTTCAAAACCAAATTTGGCTTATATGACTGGTTGGTTATGCCTATGGGTTTGTCGGAAGCTCCCGGAACTTTTGTGCGTCTCATGCATCATGTACTTCGACCATACATTGGAATCTTTGTTGTGGTTTACTTCGATGATATTCTTGTGTTTAGCAAAACCATGAAAGAGCATCTTGATCATGTTAAACTTGTTTTGCAAACACTTCGAAAGGAAAGTCTATATGCCAACTTGAAAAAATGCACTTTTGGCGTTGACAAAGTGGTTTTCTTGGGTTTCGTTGTCTCTTCCAAGGGTGTCCATGTTGATGAAACTAAAAACAAAGCAATTAAAACTTGGCCCCAACCCACCAATTTGCAACAAGTGCGAAGTTTCCTTGGTCTTGCAGGTTTTTATCGTCGCTTTGTGAAAAACTTTAGCACTATTGCAGCTCCTTTGCATGCTTTGAATTAGAAGAATACTCCTTTTGTTTGGGGACCTTTGAAATCCAACGCTTTTGATGAGCTCAAGTCCTTGCTTACTCATGCTCCGATTCTTGCTTTACCCAATTTTGACAAAACTTTTGAGGTTCATTGTGATGCAAGTGGTACCGGAATTGGTGGAGTCTTAATGCAAGAAAAACGAGGCACTGCTTATTTTAGTGAAAAACTCTCCGTTGCTCAACTTAACTATCCCGTGTACGACAAGGAATTGTATGCTTTAGTGCGTGCACTACATGTTTGGGAACATTATCTTAGACCTCATGAGTTTGTCATCCATACCGATCATGAAACGCTTAAATACTTAAAAGGTCAAACTAAATTGAACAAGCGTCATGCCAAATGGAGTGAATTTATTGAATCTTTCCCATATGTGATCAAGTACATTAAGGGCAAGGAAAATGTAGTTGTCGATGCACTTTCACGCATATGTACGCTTGTCACCCAACTTGAGTTGAATGTTATTGGCTTTGAGCACATCAAAGATTTGTATGCTAGTGATCCATATTTTGCACCTCATTATGCTAAATGTTTGACGCATACATCTTGGGAACAATATTACCTCAAGGATGGTTATCTTATGAGAGCTAACAAACTATGCATACCCGAGTCTTCTCTTCGTTTGCTCCTTTTGCAAGAGGCTCATGGAGGTGGACTCATGGGACATTTTGGACGTGACAAGACCTTCGCCACGCTCTCCAAGAACTACTTTTGGCCCAAGATGTTTCGAGACGTCTCACGCTTCACCACCCGATGCTCAACATGCCGCAAAGCTAAGTCAAAAGCTCAATCTCATGGTCTTTACATGCCTCTTCCTATTCCTTATCAACCTTGGGAAGACATTAGCATGGACTTCGTACTTGGTTTGCCTAGAACTCAAAATGGAAAGGATTCCATGTTTGTTGTTGTGGATCGATTTTCTAAGATGGCACATTTCATCCCTTGCAACAAGGTAGACGATGCTTCACATATTGAAAATCTCTTTTGTAGGGAAATCATGCGCCTTCATGGAGTACCTAAGACAATCGTCTCCGACCGCGACGTCAAGTTCTTAAGTTACTTTTGGAAGACTCTTTGCGCCAAGCTCGGCATCAAGCTCCTATTCTCATCGGCGTACCATCCTCAAACCGACGGCCAAACGGAGGTGACGAACCGGACGCTCTCCACTCTACTTATCGCCGAGTATGCCTACAACCGCGCAAGACATTCGACGACCGGCAAGTCCCCCTTCGAGGTCGTCTACGGCTTCAACCCATTGTCCCCATTGGACATTCTACCTCTACCTCTACAAGAGCGCACCAACCTCGCCGCAAGTGCCCGTGCAAGCTACATCAAGAAGATGCATGAAGATACAAGACACACCATCGAGCGCCAAGTACAACGACTCACTACCAAGCTCAACATCAACAAGCAACCCATGATCTTCAATATAGGCGATCTCGTGTGGCTACACCTTCACAAGGAACGCTTCCCCAACGAACGCAAGTCCAAACTTCTACCTCGAGCCGATGGACCCTTCAAGGTGTTAGCACGGTACAACAACAACGCCTACAAGCTCGACCTACCAAGCGACAAGTACAACATGAGCGACACCTTCAATGTCAAAGACCTCTCGGCTTTCCATGGTGATGAAGATCTAGATCCGAGATCGGATCCTTTCGAAAGGAGGGGATATGATGCGGAGCATCCTTCCATCATCCCCATGGACTCTACATCAACACATCCAACCCCACAAGGACCCATGACTCGAGCACGTGCAAGAGCTCTTGAAACCGAGGTGACATCACTCCTCTCACAACTCCCTTTCGATTCACACGAGACATGGTTACTACCTCAAACGGAAGTGCTATGCATACTCAGGTACCAAGGAGTCGACCATGAAGAGGCTAGGAAGCAAGGAGAACCGGAAGCGGAAGACATGCGAGAAGACAGAGAGGAAAAAGCACCAAGGACCAGGGTGGCCGGACGATCCGGACGGCCGCCCGGACGATCCGGACAGAGCCCGGACGATCCGGACCCCGGTCCGGACGATCCGGCTAATTCGACCGAAGGCAACAGAAGCTCCACCCTGAAGCCGGATCATCCGGACCCCGTCCCGGATCATCCGGACCCTGCCCGGACGTCCGGACCTCCAGCCGGACATCCGGCCCTGCGCGACCACCAGCCGACCCTCCGGCTCATCCGGGCCTCCACCCGGATCATCCGGACTCGCCCGGATCATCCGGACCCTCGTCCGGATCATCTGGCCAGCGCCTGCGTGCGCGTGTTGGGCTGAGCCCATGTACCCTGAGGGAGTCCTGGACTAGGGGGTGTCCGGACAGCCGGACTATCAATAACCGCCGGACTCCCAGACTACGAAGATAGAAGATTGAAGACTCCGGCTCGTGTCCGGAAGGTACTTTCCTTGGCGTGGAAGGCAAGCTTGGCAATACGGATATGTAGATCTCCTACCATTGTAACCGACTCTGTGTAACCCTAGCCGCTCCGGTGTCTATATAAACCGGAGGGCTTTAGTCCGTAGGACACAACATTACATCTCAACAACCATACCATAGGCTAGCTTCTAGGGTTTAGCCTCCTTGATCTCGTGGTAGATCTACTCTTGTACTACCCATATCATCAATATTAATCAAGCAGGACGTAGAGTATTACCTCCATCGAGAGGGCCTGAACCTGGGTAAAAACATTGTGTCCCTCGTCTCCTGTTACCATCCGCCTAGACGCACAGTTCGGGACCCCCTACCCGAGATCCGCCGGTTTTGACACCGACATTGGTGCTTTCATTGAGAGTTCCTCTGTGTCGTCACTGATAGGCTCGATGGCAACTTCAACCATCAACGCTGTCCAGGGTGAGATTTTTCTCCCCGGACAGATCTTCGTATTCGGCGGCTTTGCACTGCGGGCCAATTCTCTTGGACATCTGGAGCAGATCGAAAGCTACGCCCCTGGCCGTCAGGTCAGATTCAGAAGCTTGAACTTCACGGCCGATGACCGCGGAGACTTGATCTTCGGCGGACTCGAGCCACAGCCAAGCGCGCCGCACTATGACGATGGGCATGATCTAGCTCTGCCGCCGGACAGTGCTTTGGTGGCCGCACTCGAATCCGCTCCGGCTACTAGCCCGGAGCCGATTGCCCATGACGAGGGCCGGTGGATAGACGCCGCCCTGGGGGCTTCAACATCCACGGCGATGGAGCCAAATACCGATCTTGTCCCCTGCGGAACTCGTGATCCTGAGGCGCCGGACTCCTCGCTGGACTCCGAGCCTCCCGCGCCCCTGCCAATTAAACCGGATTGGGCGCCGGTTATGGAATTCACCACCGCGGACATCTTTCAGCACTTGCCTTTTGGCGATATCCTGAATTCTCTGAAGCATCTCTCGCTATCAGGAGAATCCTGGCCGGACTATGGCCAGGACGGTTGGAGTTCGGACGATGAAGGAATTCAGAGCCCACCCACCACCCACTTTGTAGCCACTGTCGACGATCTAACCGACATGCTAGACTACGACTCCGATGACATCGATGCTATGGACGATGATGCCGGAAACGATCAGGACCCAGCGCCCACAGGGCACTGGAAGGCCACCTCATCATATGATGTCTACATGGTGGATACCCCAAAAGAAGGGGATGGCGAGAAAGCAGCGGAGGAAGATTCTCTAAAGAAGCAGCCCAAACGCCGGTGTCAGCGGCGCCGCTCTAAATCCCGCCACAACAAGAATGGAGATTCCGGCACAGGAAATAACAATACCCCAGAGAGTGCCAAAGACAAACCCCTCCAGCAAGACTCGGCGCAGGAGGATGCAGAAGCAAGCCCTCACGAAAGGGCGGCAGAAGAAAAGGTCGAGGATCACAACTATATACCTCCCTTCGAAGACGAAACAAGCCCCAATGACGACGAACTCAAAGAGCCCGTCGAACAAGAGCTTTTCAAACGCAGGCTCATCGCTACAACAAGAAGCCTGAAGAAGGAAAAACGGAAGCTCAACACAGCAGAAGACGCGCTCCGAATAAGATGGAGCAAAGTACTCAAGACCGCAGATAAACACGGCAACGGCCACCAATCGAAGAGCTACCCGAAGCGCAAGCTGCTCCCAGAATTCGACGAGGAGGCCATAAAGCCCCCACCGTCCAATGGCCCAGCCATGTCCATCTACGGACCCAAAAAGACAGCCCCAATAAGCAAAGGAACACATCAAGTGTCCGACGATAGTGGCACGTACAAGTACAGGGGCGCCGCACACCCACTATGCTTCACCGACGAGGTGCTGGATCATGAATTCCCAGCAGGGTTTAAACCCATAAACATAGAAGCATACGATGGAACAACAGACCCTAGAGTCTGGATAGAAGACTATATATTGCATATACATATGGCCAGAGGAGACGATCTCCACGCCATAAAATATCTACCCCTCAAGCTCAAAGGGCCAGCCCGTCATTGGCTCAAAAGCCTCCCAGAAAACACTGTTGGAAGTTGGGAAGAGCTCGAGGAAGCGTTTAGAGCAAATTTTCAAGGGACTTATGTCCGGCCTCCGGATGCAGATGACCTAAGTCACATAACTCAACAGCCCGGAGAGTCAGCGCGGAAATTCTGGAACAGGTTCCTTACCAAAAAGAACCAAATAGTCGACTGTCCGGACGCCGAAGCCTTAGCAGCTTTTAAGCACAATGTCCGAGACGAATGGCTCGCCAGACACCTCGGTCAAGAGAAACCGAGGACAATGACCGCATTAACAAGCCTCATGACCCGCTTCTGTGCAGGAGAGGATAGCTGGCTGGCAAGATGCAGCACCAGCGACCCAAGTACATCCGAGATAAGAGATGGAAATGGAAAATCACGGCGCAGAAAAGAGCAGCGCCGGAATAAAGAAAAAAGCCCACAGAGCACGGCAGTCAACGCCGGATTTAAAAGCTCACGGACAAATAATAAAGCTCAGCCCGTCAAGGATGACAGCGACGAATTGTCCAACCTACACAAAATTCTGGGTTGGATATGTCAAATCCACAGTACCCCCGGAAGGCCCGCAAATCACACCCACAGGGATTGTTGGGTTTTCAAACAGTCCGGCCGATTAAACGCCGAACACAAGGGGCTCGACGCGTCAAGCGAAGAAGATAAACCCCGCCAGCAGGGCACCGGAAAACAAAAAACTTTCCCCCAAGGGGTCAAAGCAGTAAACTCACTTCATGTGAGGACACGGAAAAACAGCGCGGAACTTTCTAAAAAGAGCCTCGCACGATCCAACCCAGCAGACCGTAGAGATTGGATATCAAAGCCAATCACTTTCGACCACCTGGACTACTCCAGAAGTGTTCGAAACGCGGGACGAACTCCCCTGATATTGAATCCGGTAATAGACGGATTGCAATTCACAACCGTCCTAATGGACGGAGGCAGTGACTTAAACCTGCTATACTCAAACACAATCCGTCGGATGGGGATAGACCCTACCAAAATTCGACACAGCCGCACTTCCTTCAAAGGAGTTACGCCAGGCCCTTACGCCAAGTGCACAGGCTCGATATTACTAGAAGTCGTGTTCGGGTTGCCGAACAACTTTCGACGTGAAAAGTTAATTTTCCATATCGTCCCATTCAAAAGTGAATATCAAGCACTATTGGGACGAAAGGCTTTTGTCCGCTTCAACGCCATACCACATTACGCGTCTCTTACACTTAAGATGCCCGGTCCACATGGCACCATTTCAGTGCGCGGGTCATTTAAAGACCCCGGACTCGGATAGACGAATCCGGACTCAGCAGGCTAGGGGCTCCCTAGCCGCATACCCTTTCACAAGGGGCTGCGCGCACAACTAACCGTGGTTTCATATAAACCTAGCTTTAATTATTTACACTTATTCTTTTGCATATTTTTCGCACGAACTGTTTCTAAAACTAAAAATGTTCCTCTCTTTTCTACAGATGAACAACGTGCGTACCTGTCCAGGATAACGGCGCAACGGAGACACAGGCGCAGACATGCAGTAGGGACCCATCGCAAGGATTCTTTTCAGATTAAGACCTTACGTGTAGACCTTTTTATTACTGTCTCTTGTCGTTAAATCTCCCTCGGCTTCTTCCTATAGCCAAGGCGGAGCCTGACGCTTTGGCATCGGCCGCGTCAGAAGACAATGCCCGTACCTGGACACAAGGGGCTTAGGGCATAATTCTGCCCGTTATCATAAAGTCCGAACACCTTCGGGAGTGTTCGGCGTCTCAAGTTAGGCATTATATGCATCAGCTCCGAATCATGTCTTTGGTCAAATGTTGGGTTTGCCCGGCTCCTGTGTTTTGCTGCCTTACGTTCCGTATCACCCGGCTAACGCGGCACCAGGAGAACTACTGCGATTGTGCCCCAGTTCGGCTGGGCGAGCACCTCAGTAGAGAAAGCCGAAAACTGACTGTCATGATATAGCGAGAGTCTGGTCAGCCACTTGATCGACTACCGGAATGTTTAGAATTCCCCGCCTTGACGAAGGACCGCTTCCCGGTCAGGCACATACGAACCCCGAATCCGGAGATGTGCGGTGTCATTAGGGGCTATATCGTAGCCCCACCCTCGAGCTCCATTGGCTAAGTGAAAGAAATAAAGCACCATAGTCCGGATTGCCTCGTTCGCTACGCTACCACCTCCTTATAACAGGACCGAGACGTCGGATTAAGTGTGAAAACGCGCTATTTTGCGAACACCCCAGCACCTTGTGCAAGGGGGCTGAAGCCGAAGACTGCATCTTTCAGGCTATACACAAGTATACGCAAACGGACGCACAAGAGAAGTTTTACTACTTGGAAGCACAAGTATAAAAAGCATTCATACTATAATCATTAATTTACAAGGTATTGCGTTCATTTGAATGTTACATTCTTTGAGCACTGCGCCTCTACTTTACGAGCACCGTGCATGACTTCTCTGAAGTAGTGCTCGGCAGGGAGCCGGCTTCCATCCGGACCCTGGGCAACAATGGCGGTGGCATCCATCTCCGGATAATGCACCTTCACACGAGCAAGGGCCATCCGCGCGCCCTCGATGCAGGCCGACCGCTTCATCTCCCTTATATGCGGCACCGCACCAAGGAATTGCTGCAATAAGCCAAAGTTGCTCGTCGCCTTGGATCTTTCTGGCCAGACATGGGCCACGATGTCAGTCATGGCCAGTCCGGACAGTCTATTCAGTTCGGCCCATTTGGCCAACCTGTACGTCAGAGGAAGAGCGCGATCCGGGCTGTGGAATTGAGACCAATACAACTCTTCCGCCTCGTGATCCCCTTGGCTCCGGAAGTGTTTAACGGCATCAGCCGCACTCGCAGCCAAATCCATGTACGGATCCTCCGAACTCCACAGCCGCTCAAATTGAGCGTACTTGGCATCCATAAACCGGCGACGCATAAGAAAAGGCTTGCCAGCCACGATTTCTCCGGCTTGGCGCAGCTCCTCCTTCATAGCCCGCATTGCAGAACGGGCATCCTTGGCTTCGGCGGTGGCCTTCTTCAGGTCTTCCCGCCCCGATAGGCGCTCCTTTTCAAGAGCCTCGCTACGGTCAGTAGCATCCTTTAATTTCTTGGCCAATTCGGCCACCTCCGCCCTGCTTAGGCAGTGCGCAGCCTTTTCGGCCTTCACCTCTTCGGCCGCCCTCGCGGCAGCCACATCACTCCTTCGGGCTTGCTCCTTAACTTGAGCAAGCTCGGCCCGAAGGCTCTCCACAGCAGCAGCACTATCTGTATTAACAGCATATAACTTATCAGAGGCGGGCTTGGACCCACTCAATAAAGCAGCTGCGGAGAATTTATTTACCTTGCGACTCGTCAAGTAGCTGATTGACAAGGGCGATGTCAGCATCTGCCACGTCAAGTTGTCTACTTAATTCGACAAACTCACTAGTCCGGCTGGCCCCCGGACTATCCGCTACCTGTATCAGAGCAGCGGTATTCATTGCCTGAGATGTTGAGATTTTGATCCTCGGCACGCTGTCGTTTTCGACAACCTACCGAGTCTCAGGGGAAAAACTGTTAAAAGGGGTGCATCATTTTCGCATACCTCAAATCCCGCCAGCAAGCTCATGGCGGCATTACGCAATCCGCTTTCAGCGGACGAAATCCTTCCGACCACCACACACATTAATGCGCGGTGATCTTCTGAAATGGACGCCCTCTCAAGCAAACTCTTCAGTTCTCCCGGCCGGACTCTGGTGGGTGTTGAACTCTTTGGCCCCTCCGGACTCGGGGATGCCCTCCGTGACGACACTTCGGGCTCGCCTGCCTCATCTGGCAGCGCGGCAGACGGAGGCGTATCGCTCTCCATCATCTCCGGAAGAAGATCCCCCGAGGATGAACTCATCTGAGACGGCTGCAGATCCAAACTGCGATATAAATATTTCGGTTACCTACAGAAGCGTAAACGAAGGTATTTCCTTATTAAACTTCTTCTTTCATACTCACGGCTCGTTGGAGGGCTGGTCCTTGGGCGATGATTGCGCGTCCGGATTCTCTCCGGACGCCGGACCCCCCGGTGAGGATTTCTTCCCACGCTTAGGGGCTTGGACCTCCGGATCTTCGGAGGCGGTCCTCTTCTCCCTCTGAAGGGAGGGATCCTTGGTTCCCTCCTCTCCAGTCGCCTCTTTGGACGAAGTATTAGCTCCTTTATCTCCCCCGTCGCCCCCTTCTGTGGGCGCAACCTCCAACATTCTGACCAGCACGGGCTCCAGTGCGGTCTCTGGGAGGGGGGCCGGACACCTTATCAGCCTCGATCGCGCCACCCATTCCTGTAAAGAACAAAAAAGGGTCGGGAGATGATCTTTTGAAAGGCATACGAGTAGAATGTCCGAGCTCTGAGCTACTTACCTGAGTATCCGGGCGATCGCGGCTTAAGCCCGCGTCCTCGGCCGAATCCGGACACGCTACCTGCGGTCCGAAGAACAGCTTGTACATCTCCGTGGGTGTCGCGCCCATAAAATGCTGGAGAATACGAGGTCCCTCCGGATTGAACTCCCATAGATGGAGAGGACGACGTTTGCAGGGCAGGAGGTGCCTGATTAGCATGACTTGCATCACCTTGACCAGGTCGATCTCCCTTGTTTGGAGGTCTCGAATCCGGCCCTGCAGTGCGGGCACGTCCTCGGACGGCCCCCAGTTGAGCCCTTGGTTGACCCACGACATTAGTTGCCGTGGAGGTCCCGGGCGGAAGGAGGGCGGCGGCTTTTGCTTGCTGCCCCTTGGAGCGGTGATGTAAAACCACTCCTGCTTCCACAATCCCTGTTCCTCTTGGAAGGAACCTTCGAGCCATGGGGCATCGACCTTCTTGCTTATGGTCGCCCCGCCGCACTCCGCTGACGCCCCCCGATCATCTTCGGCTCCACCTTGAATGTTTTCAGCCACAGGCCGAAGTGGGGGATGACGCGGAGGAAGGCTTCGCAGACGATAATGAATGCGGAGATATGGAGGATGGACTCCGGAGCCAAATCGTGGAAGTCCAGCCCGTAATAGAAAAGGAGCCTTCTCACAAAAGGATCTGTCGGGAAGCCTAATCCCCGACGGAGGTGAGATGCGAAAACGACGCGCTCGCCGGGCTCGGGAGCTGGCACGGCCTGCCCTGGGGCAGGCAACCTGTGTGAAACTTCGTAGGCCAGGTACTTGGCCTCCCGCAACTTCAAAATGTCCTCCTCCGTGACGGAGGAGGGCATCCACCGGCCCTGGAGGTCGGAGCCGGACATTGTGTAGGATCCGAAGCGCTCGAATCTGAAGCTCGGGGTGTTGGAACTAGGAGCAGAGGAAAGATTCGATGCAAGATTGAAGAACAAGGACAGGCCCTGGTCCTCTTATAAAGGGGAAATAATACCAAGGGTCGTCTCCGTGACCGTTTGAGATTCCCCTTCGATAGAGGAGGCGTGGCGACGGGAACGGTCGGGTTACCCACGCACGTATTGATGAGGATCCCGGGATAAAAGGGAACACGATCTCTGCTTCGACAGGACGTGCCAAGGAAACCGCTTCGCTTAACGTGCTGAGGCGGAATAATAAAAACGATTCGAACGAGGGCTTGGCTGCGATGTGATGTCATGCCGCATAATACGTCAGCAGATTGAGCTAAGTGTATATTTTATTCTCTCTACGTTGGAATGTGGAATTCATTTTGCAGAGTCGAACACTATCCTGGTGTTCATTATCTTCTCCGGATTATTCAAGGGAGGAACCCGCCTTGCAATGCCGAACATTATGCACACCGGACTTATCGTCATTGAAGACTGGTTCAGGGGCTACAGAGGGAGTCCTGGACTAGGGGGTGTCCGGACAGCCGGACTATCAATAACCGCCGGACTCCCAAACTACGAAGATAGAAGATTGAAGACTCCGGCTCGTGTCCGGAAGGTACTTTCCTTGGCGTGGAAGGCAAGCTTGGCAATACGGATATGTAGATCTCCTGTAACCGACTCTATGTAACCCTAGCCGCTCCGGTGTCTATATAAACCGGAGGGCTTTAGTCCGTAGGACACAACATTACATCTCAACAACCATACCATAGGCTAGCTTCTAGGGTTTAGCCTCCTTGATCTCGTGGTAGATCTACTCTTGTACTACCCATATCATCAATATTAATCAAGCAGGACGTAGGGTAGTACCTCCATCGAGAGGGCCTGAACCTGGGTAAAAACATTGTGTCCCTCGTCTCCTGTTACCATCCGCCTAGACGCACAGTTCGGGACCCCCTACCCGAGATCCGCCGGTTTTGACATCGACATACCCCTTCTCCCCCCAACTCTATATATAGGACCCCATCTCCTCACTTTGAGACTTAGCGTTGATTTAGCTCGTTTTTGAGATAGAGCCTCGCTCATCTATTGGATCTCCTCCTCGTGAGAGACCGCGGCCTCTTCGGAGAAGATCCTCTCGGATTCAAGACCCCTTTACGGGAAGATCCCCTCGTGGATTCAAGACCTCCTCTCGGAGAAGAACGGTTACCTTTGTATCTTTCCTTTGTTGATTTTGGACCATGTGTTACTCGTGCTTCGATGATCTAGACCTTGTGTGATTGATCTCTTGTTGATTGAGTGTCTCTCTCGTTCTTCCCCGTGATTTCCTCGTGTTCTTCCGCGCGTTCTTCGTGTTTCTCCCCGTAGGATCCACTCCAAACGTGAAAGGTCGACGCTATAGGTTTCCACCCTACATCAACTTCCCACCTCGCGAGGGCACGACCCTTGATACCTGGTGGAGCCCTCTTTCCTGATGACTTGGGAGCCATTGATCTCGGGAGGCGCTGTAGAGCCGCTATAGAGTTGTTTTAAAGAAAAAACTTAAAGGTGCACCCCATTCTTCCTTGCGCGAGCCCCCCTGCCACAGGTTTAGCTATGGCTTAATACACCGCGTCATGCTGCCCGAGGGGCATGAACGTGAGAAGGCGTGCATGCTCATGAACTCGATCGAGGGTGTCTCACGAGGATTAAGAAGGCCAAAGCACTGGGGCAACGGGTGTCGGTGTCAAAACCGGCAGATCTCGGGTACGGGGTCCCGAACTGTGCGTCTAAGTCTAATGGTAACAGGAGGCGGGGGGCATAATGTTTAGCCAGGTTCAGGCCCTCTCTATGGAGGTAATA
The DNA here is from genome assembly GCA_963921465.1 of Triticum timopheevii. NCBI lineage: Eukaryota > Viridiplantae > Streptophyta > Magnoliopsida > Poales > Poaceae > Triticum > Triticum timopheevii. Next base: position 204,138,431 of record OY997270.1, read on the forward strand.
CCCTACTTCCTGCTTGATTGATCTTGATGAATATGAGTATTACAAGAATTGATATACCACGAGATCGTAATGGCTAAACCCTAGAAGCCTAGCCTATGAGGATATGATAGATGTCCTACGGACTAAACCCTCCTGTTTATATAGACACCGGAGGGGGCTAGGGTTACACAAAGTCGGTTACAGAGAAAGGAATCTTTATATCCGCATCGCCAAGCTTGCCTTCCATGCAAAGGAGAGTCCCATCCGGACACGGGACCAAGTCTTCTATCTTGTTTCTTCATAGTCCAACAGTCCGGCCACAGTACATAGTTCGGCTGTCCGAGGACCCCCTAATCCAGGACTCCCTTAGTAGCCCCCAAACCAGGCTTCAATGACGATGAGTCCGGCGCGTAGATTTTCTTCGGCATTGCAAGGCGGGTTCCTTCTCCGAATACTTCAAAGTACCTGACTTAAATAGTAGTGTCCGGCCCTTCATTTAATGACGCGCTCCTTGGCCTCTGCACCTTAATGATTTCGGCTTCCACATGTTGAGCGAATCTGAGAGGTCGGGGCATTTTTGCATTTACCGCCCTGACCAAGTAAGAAAATTGTCTATTAAAGAGATGGGGATCTTCAGATTTATCCACCCCATCTTCCCAAACGAGAAATCATCAGAGCTTGCTCGCAGAAAACCACACCAACATGGCTAGCGCTCCCATCTCTTCCTCCCGCCCTCGCGGCCCCAAACAGGTGATTGGGAAAAGTGTTCCATATCCCACAACCAACTGGTGAAGCTGCAGACCCAAGGATTCCTTCCCCCCGCAGATCGAGTCCCCGTTCGAGCCGGACTAGCTTCCTTCGACGGTGGGGAGCACGCGGAAAAGTTCCCCAACCCATCCAGGGGGAACGAGTATGCTTTGTTACTTATTTGTTGAGAGGCGTCGGATTTCCAATCCATCCGTTCCTCCGGGGGCTTCTGGAGCACTATGGCCTCCAACTGCATGACTTTACACCTGCATCCATCCTGCATATCGCGGGTTATGTAGCTCTTTGCGAGCTATTTCTGGGTTGCGAGGCTCACTTCGGGTTATGGAAGAAGTTGTTTTGCCTCGTCCCTCGCAATCAAGAGGGATCAATATTCCAAGTGGGTGGAGCCGAGATATGGCGAATTGCTAGGTCCGGATACCTATCCGGCACATTGAAGAAGGCATCCGAAGAATGGCCTTCCGAATGGTTTCATATTAAAGACGTATCCCTTCCTGACCCAATAATCCGGAGAGGTCTTCTCGAATATTCAAATACTCCATTGAAGAAGCGCCTCAACTGGCGTCCTCGGAGCCCTAGGGAAGAAGATAGCACGGAAGTCTACCCACTGATGAGCAAGATAAAAGCCACTTGCTCTGGATTGTCAATAGTCGAGGTTATGGCAATATCCATATTGCGAGGGGTTCAGCCACTCCAATACCGAGGGCGCCCCATGTGGCACTTCAATGGAGAAGACGATGCCACCCGCTATGGTTGGAAGGGTCCGAACACTTACGCTGCTTTAGAAAAAATACTGTCCGGATTATACAAAGGGGAGGAGGAGGAGTTCATCCATATTAAGCCTAGGGATGGATTTTCTATGTAGAACCCTCCCAGCTGGGTGAGTTTCCGTCTATTCCATCAACTCCTTGAATTATTTTTCATAAATATTAATCCGTCATTCATAACAAGAATGGTGGAAAGTCACCAGGGAGATCCACAGCCCCGCGCCATAGCCAGAGGACCACAATCAGGTCCTCGACCCTGGATTTGAAGAGGATCCGGATATATTTGTGGAGCTCGGGGAAGGGGGTTTTCCCAGGCGAGTTGCAATGGCATCGAAGTGGCCATCATTGCCGACTATCCCGGCCTTCTCCCTGCGACGCATGTAAGTGATCAGGATGCTTTTCCTCTGATGGAATTCCCCTTTTCTTCCTTACCCACCGCATTATATTGTGCTCTAAAGGGGAGGCAGTCAGCACGCAAGAAGGCGGCGCCTACGATGGGCAGGCCTCCAAAGAGGAAGGCAAATAGAAATATGGACGAGCCTTCTTTGAAGAGGTATGGTTTTAAATATGCCCCATGGACATCATCTTAAAGTATGACACTACCCGTTGTGTCTTAACAGGAAGAACATTCACCGAACTATGTCCGGGGACCCTGCCAGCCAAGCCTCCACTAGCCGAATTCTGGACCTTGCCACGAGGACATAGGCTAACGCGGAAGTAGCACTGGATTGTCCTTATGCAGAGGATTCGGATAAAATATCCGCCACCAACTCCGAAGTGGAAAGCACCATGAATCATCAGCGCCGCCGGGCCACTCTTCACGACCCTGGTTTTCCAGAAGAAGCTTTCAATGCCTTCAACTCGGGTGATGCATACATCCGAGCTGCCTGATGGGCTTTCCAGAGCCACAGGTCAGTATTTGAAAGAAACGCGGGTAAGTACACATTTGTGCAGAATTGATAATCATATACCAGTATCCCTCGAGACTTGAAACAGTTGGTACAACGGATTTAAGGATCATTATATGACCAGGTGCTCACAGAGAAGAACAATCTGTTGTCTCAAGAGCTGAAAAAGTGTCAGTCCCAGCTGACTAAAGCTACCGCCGAACTGGAGAAATCCAAGAAGGCAGCATCTGGTAATGGTCCCCTCTATCGAGAAAACACAATCATATACCAGCATTATTAATACAAGCACAACTCTTATAGCAGAAGCATCGGATGTCGCACAAGCGGGAGTTTCAAGAGCTCAAAGGCAACTAGCCGCGGGCGAACGTATCCTGACACAGGTCAGGGCGGATGAGAACAAACTCCAGGATGCCAACACCAAGCTTGGTGAAGAGCTTAAAGATGTGCGATCCCAGCTAGCTGACTCCGTGAAAGAAAACAAGAAGCTGCGAGGCGGTATATTTGGTATGTGTTCAGACTTATGTTTATATAGTTCGGTAAGTGAAGGAACTGATAGAATTATGTCTGTAGGCATATTGACGGGTTGTCCCGAAGAGGAGGTGTCCGGATCGTCCAGCGATCTGCTACAAGGGTTGTCGCAAATGCGCGAGCAAGCTCGGCAAGTGATGCAAAGTGTTGCTAAGGCTTTATGGCCATCCGACTCCCCTCCAGGAAGTATGGAGGGGCTTGTACAGCTACTCCAGGGAGTGCGGCAGCACTTTCGATTATGGAAGATATCGGCCTGTCATGACGGTGCGCGAGAAGCGTGGGCAATGGTGAAGACCCGCTATACCAAGCTCGACCCAAATCACATGGCCCGGGTCGGACCTGTAGGGTCAAATGGAGAAGAAATTCCTGTTAGCTTGGTATATGACCAGGTCCAAGTAGCTGCCAAGTATTCCCAGCAGGATTGTAGGCTAGATAGCTTGATGGCATAGAAGAAGAAGTGTTTGAGTCTAACTGACTATGTACTTCATTTGACAATTTAATGTCTCTAGCTGAATTATAAAAACGCTTGTCATGGCAGGCCTTTTCGCTTCAACCTCTGGGCCCGAAGGTGCAGAGTGCTTCCGAATACCCGCTCGGTAATATAAACCGGGGTACGTGTAGAAGCCAGGCGTAGGGGTCATAGTTTCTTGAACATACAGGTATTCGGCTAGTTATGATATATTACATTTTGATCGTAAGAAACATCTTCCAAAGAGAATAGTTCCGTTAAGGGTTCATTTCCCTGGGTAAGCATGCATTAATGTGCATGTCCGAACTGTGTTTGAAAAACCACAGCGTACATAACATCTGGGGTTCATAAAATGACAAGTAAAAAACATCTTCAGTCCGCCGACTGAATATTCCCTTAAGAATGCTAGCTTTCGGCTTCGTCCAGTTTGAGGTACACATCCAGATGACCCGACGGTAACAATCGCAAAGGTGCTCCCTTTATGCCCTAGCCAAACTAACGGGAATGTAGGGCCAAAACTTAAGTCATATCGATGCATATAATTGCCAAGAAAAGGTACATACGTGGAAGAGACACATATGTGGTGAGCTTGATGCTTGGAAAATAATAAGAATAAGCTTCTGTGCAAGAAGCCCCCAGGTATAATTGACATACATATTAAGAATTGTATGCATTTGTAGGTGTACGGTCGAGCCGTACAAGAGCTTTACAGCTTAGTAAATAAAAATGAGAAGAGAGGAAAAGTAAAAAAAGGAAAAAAGGGAAGGGAAAAAGGAGACAAACGAAGAGTCCGGCGCTAGGCATAGAATCTTTGGAGTCTGGCCGCGTTCCATGGGTTCGGCTCCAGGCGATTGTCTGATGCATCATGCAGGCAGGATGCTCCTCCGGTGAGAACTTCGTCAATGATGAAGGGACCCTCCCACTTGGGCTTGAGTTTGTCCTTTTTCTTCTCCGGCAAGCGTAGAACGAGTTCACCAATGTTATAAGTCTTGGATTGTACTTCTCTACTTTGATATCCGTGAGCCTATTGTTGATAAAATGCGGAACGGGCCTTAGCGATGTCGCGCTCCTCCTCCAAGGCATCTAAGCTGTCCTGCCAATCCAGCTCAGCCTCTCTCTCTTCATACATGAGCACTCGAGGTGAGTCATGAATAATGTCGCAGGGTAACACAACCTCTGTGCCATACACCATGAAGAAAGGTGTATATCCGGTAGAACGATTGGGCGTGGTCCGCAGCCCCCAGAGCACGGAGTCGAGCTTCTCCACCCAGTGGTTGTCTGATTCTTTCAAAGACCGCACTAATATGGGTTTGATGTCACTCATAATAAGATTGTTAGCTCATTCTACTTGACCGTTGGTTTGTGGGTGGTATATGGAGGCATAATCGAGCTTGATGCCCAGATTAGCACACCAGGCTTTCACCTCATCGGCTGTGAAATTGGAGCCGTTATCAGTGATAATGCTGTGTGGGACACCATAACGGTGCACAACGCCGGATATCAAATATATCACTGGCCCGGCTTCGGCCATTTTGACTGGTTTGGCCTCTATCCACTTAGTGAATTTTTCCACCATGACCAGCAGATATTTTTTCTTATGGCTCCCTCCTTTAAGGGGTCCAACCATATCCAGTCCCCAGACCGCAAAAGGCCAAGTAATGGGGATTGTCTGTAGAGCCGTGGGTGGCATGTGGCTTTGATTAGCGAAAAGCTGGCATCCGACGCAATGTTGGAAAAGGTCATGTGCGTCTACTCGGACCGTTGGCCAGTAAAAACCTGTACGGAAGGCCTTCCTTACAAGAGCCCGGGCTGCAGCATGGTGACCGCCGAGACCAGCATGAATTTCAGCCAAGAGCAACCGCCCTTCTTCCTCGGAGATACATCTTTGAAGTACTCCGGTAGCGCTTTTCTTATAGAGTTCTCCCTCGTGGACCTTGTAGGCTTTAGAGCGCCACACAATGCAGCATGACTCATTCTGATCCTTAGGAAGCTCTCGCCTATTAAGGTAGGCTAAGAAGGGTTCGGTCCATGGGACAATGATTGCCATGATGAGATGGGCCGATGGTGTAATTTCGGTGGCTGATCCCCCGATGATATCGGTGTGTTCGGAATCTGGGGTTGTATTTGGATTCGGATTGGTGTTACTGCTCTCCCCTTGCCACACCACGGATGTCTTAAAAAGCCTTTCCAGAAAGATGTTACGTGGGACGGGGTCGCGCTTAGCACCGATGCGAGCAAGGACATCCGCTGCTTGGTTATTTTCTCGAGCCACATGGTGAAACTCGAGCCCCTCGAACCGAGCTGACATTTTAGAACGGCATTATGATAAGCCACCATCTTCGGATCTTTGGCATCGAAATCTCCATTTATTTGAGATATTGCGAGGTTTGAGTCCCCACGCACTTCCAGGCGTTGTATGCCCATGGAGGCGGCCATCTGGAGACCATGCAATAAGGCTTCGTATTCGGCTGCATAGTTGGAGCCCGTGAACAATATTTGTAGGACGTACTGAGCAGTATCCCTGGTAGGGGATGTTAGGACAACACCTGCCCTAGGCCTACCAGTATTTTAGAGCCGTTGAAGTGCATGATCTAGTTAGAGTATGTGCCGTACTCTTTAGGGAGTTCGGCTTCTGTCCATTCTGCGACGAAGTCAGCCAATACTTGAGAGTTAATGGCCCTGTGTGGTTTGTATGATATGTCGAATGGAAGGAGCTCAATGGCCCACTTGGCAATCTGACCCGTAGCGTTGCGGTTGTTTATTATGTCATTGAGAGGTACATCAGAGGCCACCGTAATCGAACACTCTTGAAAGTAGTGTCATAGCTTCCGGGATGCCATAAAAACTGCATTTGCTATTTTTTTGTAATGAGGGTACCTGGATTTGCATGGTGTGAGGACGGTGGATACGTAGTATACCAGCTTCTGGAGCGGAAATTTGTGTCCATCCGCCTCTCGTTGGACGACGAGCACCGCGCTCACGACTTGGTGTGTCGCCGATATGTATAATAACATGGGTTCACCGACGTTTGGCGCGGCCAGGATTGGGTTGCTTGCTAGAAGAGCCTTTATTTCTTCCAATCCGGTCATTGCCGCGTCCGTCCACTCGAAGTGTTCGGTGTGCCGGAGAAGGCGATACAGCGGCAATGCCTTTTCTCCTAGTATGGAGATAAAGCGGCTTAAAGCTGCCAGACATCCGGATAATATTTGGACCTGTTTAAGGTCTGTTGGGGTAGCCAACTGTCACAAAGCTCGTATTTTAGCAGGGTTTGCCTCAATTCCTCTATTGGAAACGATGAACCCCAGAAGTTTTCCAGCGGGAACACCAAAAACATACTTTTCTGGATTGAGCTTGATGTCATATGTTCAGAGGTTGTCGAATGTGAGATGCAGATCGTCTATTAAGGATTCGACGCGCCTAGTTTTGATGACCACATCGTCCACGTATGCTTCAACTGTCTTGCCGATGTGTTTCTCCAGGCATGTTTGAATCATGCGTTGATAGGTGGCACCAGCGTTTTTGAGCCCGAAAGGCAAGAAAGGCCCGTATGGGGTTATGAAGGCCGTTGCGGCCTGGTCGGACTCCTTCATCTTGATTTGATGATATCCGGAGTATGCGTCGAGGAAACACAGTGAGTCGTGTCCTGCGGTAGCGTCGATGATCTCATCGATGCGAGGGAGGGGAAAGGGATCCTTAGGGCAAGCCTTGTTGAGGTCCTTGAAATCGACACATAGGCGCCAGGATTTGTCCTTCTTTGGTACCATCACCAGGTTTGCTAGCCAGTCTGGGTGTTTTATTTCTGTAAGGAATCCGGCTCCGAGTAACTTGGCTAGCTCTTCTCTCATGGCTTGTCGTTGGGTTCGGAAAAGCATTGTAATGTTTGCTTGACCGGCTTGTATCCCTTCAGTATGTTTAGGCTATATTCGGCTAGTCTGCGTGGGATTCCTGGCATATCATAAGGGTGCCAGGCAAATATGTCCCAGTTTTCACGTAAGAACGCCCGTAGTGCGGAGTCGACTATGGGGTCCAACTGTGCCCCGATAGATGTTGTCTTCGTGGTGTCCGTTGGGTGGACCTGGAATTCGTCTGCTGGTTTAAAGGAGGTGGATTTGGATTGCTTGTCGAGTATCACGTCATCCCTATCCACCGTGGAGCGCAACGCGTTTAATTCTTCGGCTACGAGGGCTTCAGACAATGCCTCAAGGGCTAGGGCGGCAATTTTGTTTTCAGCGCAGATTGCTATGTCCGGATCGCTGGCGAGAGTGATGATTCCATTAGGTCCGGGCATCTTGAGCTTCATGTACCCGTAATGGGGTATAGCTTGGAAGCTTGCAAATGCATCTCGCCCTAAAAGGGCATGATATCCACTGTTAAAAGGGGCCACTAGAAAGGTTATCTCTTCGGACTGATAGTTCTCCGGCGTGCCGAATACCACATCGAGTGTGATTTTTCCCGCACACTATGCCTCCTGACTGGGGATAATTCCTCGGAAGGTCGTGCTGCTTTGCTCAATGCGGCTCCTGTCTATTTCCCTTTTGTTGAGAGTTTCTTCGTAAATGAGGTTTAGTCCGCTTCCACCGTCCATGAGAACTTTGGTAAGCCAAAAACGGTCTACAATTGGACTGAGGACTAGTGCCGCAGGTGCCCGGACTGTTCTGAATTTTGGTTCATCACCGGCATTGAAAGTTATGGCCGTGTCATTCCAGGAGTTTATTGTTGCAACTTGGCAGACTTCGGCGAGGCTGCAGAGTGCTCTTTTGCGCCTATTGTTTGAGGCAAAAGTCTCGAAGACTGTCAGCACTATATGGTTGTTGTTTTCGATGGGATGTTGCTCTGCGGTATTCTTGATGAGGAGATCCTCGCCGCTCTTGGCTACCTGCCGGAGTATCCAACATGCTCTAAGGCTGTGGGTTGGTATGTTATCCGGTGTTGTGTGTATCTTGCATGGCCTATCGAGCCATCCCTCTAGGACGGTTCCGCGCCCCACAATATGCTTTGATGTTTTGATTACTGGATCGGGCGACCGACGAGGGTGCACCTTTTTATCTGGGCAAGGGGTTTAGTAGGAACCGGTGGCTCCCAAGAGGCTGCCTGAGTTATCCAGCCACTCTCCATTGCGCAGTACTTCTGTACTATGGTTGCCAGGTCAGCAAAATGTGATACGTGATGGCGATTGATTGCATTGAGGATTCCCTCGTTCGTGCAATTTTTGAAGAATAATGAGATTGCGTCTTCATCACGGTAGTCTTTTATCTTGTCCTTGACAAGGAGGAATCTAGCCCAAAAGTGATGGACCGTTTCTCGAGACCGCTGTATGATGTGGGTAAGATCGCTTACATCATGTGGGTGGGTGGATTTAAGTCCAAACCTTGACCCAATCTGGGATCCAGAGCTTGAGAAACCTCCGAGCTTAATAGTTCGGGCTCCAGGATATCAGCCAATTTCTCAGGCCCATAGTTCAATTCTAAGTTTGGAGTATGGGGTAGTTCTTCCCGTGGGTGAGTATCCGGCTCTGTGAGCTCGGAGATCCGAACATAGTTCGTCCTCAACATAGGGGAAGAGTTGTCGCATTGCGACTCCAATACCGCTATCTGATGGGTGATCGGTGGAGATTCAATTTCTCTCTGATTGGGTTTAAGCCCAATCCGATAGTAGTCTGGGGCGACTCCCAAGGCAGCGATGCAATCCAGGAGTTCGCTTAAAGACGTCAACTCCATCGGATCCATCTGTTCGGAGTATTCTAAGCTGACGTAGAGGTGATTTTCGATGACACGAGAAGTCATCGTCGGCCCGACAGCCGAGCGGGAGACCACGGTAAAGCCACCCAGCTGGAGGGTTTGGCCTGAGGCCAGGGCTCCCCCGGAGGTGATGTTATCCTTGATAACAAGGCGACCCATCAAGCCTATCTTCGACGTCACAGCGGAATTCTCAATGAAAGCACCAATGTCGGTGTCAAAACCGGCAGATCTTGGGTAGGGGGTCCCAAACTGTGCGTCTAAGGCTAATGGTAACAGGAGGCAGGAGACACAATGTTTACCCAGTTTTGGGACCTCTCTGTGGAGGTAATACCCTACTTCCTACTTGATTGATCTTGATGAATGTGAGTATTACAAGAGTTGATCTACCACGAGATCCTAATAGCTAAACCCTAGAAGCCTAGCCTGTGAGGATATGATAGGTGTCCAACGAACTAAACCCTTCGGTTTATATAGACACCGGAGGGGGCTAGGGTTACACAAAGTCGGCTACAGAGAAAGGAATCTTCATATCCGCATCGCCAAGCTTGCCTTCCACGCAAAAGAGAGTCCCATCCGGACACGGGACAAAGTCTTCTATCTTGTGTCTTCATAGTCCAACTGTCCGGCCACAGTACATACTCCGACTGTCCGAGGACCCCCTAATCTAGGAGTCCCTCGACGGGGTTTCGGCGAGGCGTGCTTGCGTGTGGGTGGACCCGAGCGCACATACCTGCCTAGCACCCACGCGTGGGACGCGCGAGGAAGGGCGACGGGGAACTTCCGCCCTGTCCTGGCCAAGGCTAAGAACGACTGAAGTGAGAGGAGAGAAAACCCAACTTGGCGAACCAGAAACGCGAAAATTCCAAATTCATTAAGAAACTGAGAACCAACTATAGAAAGGAAGCAAATGAGCAGCTGCGTCCAGCACCTAGTCTAGTCTTCTCACCAGCCCGAAGCCAAGTGCTGACACTAGGACATGGGAGGGAGCCCCCGTGAGGCCCGTGGGCGACACTCAGGAGACTCCGGGGCGTGTACAACCCCACTCATTATTACGTGAGAGTGTCACGTGTGGAGACCTTCACAGGCGTGAGCCTTTCTTCATGGGTAGAACTTCCGGAGGTGCAGGATGTTCCAAGCATTCTGGATGGGGATCCTGTCCTGTGTCTCCAGGCGCGCGGCGCCAGTCCTGGAGACACGGGCAATCCTAAACGGGCCCTCCCACATGGGGGAGAGCTTGTGCAGCCCTTCCCTGGAGAGCACCCACCTCGAGTGTCCTGGGGTGGATGCTGCGGCAGTGGTACTGCCGCAGCGCCTGCTGGTACCTTGCTGCTCAGAGCAAGGCTTGACGACAGCATTCCTCCCCCAGCACGAGATCCATCCCCCGTGTGGCATCCTGGCGTGCCTCATCAAACGCCAAGACCCACGTGGAGCGATGCTTGACCTCATGTGGGAGAACTGCTTCAGCTCTGTAGACGAGGAAGAATGGGGTTTCTCCCGTCGGCTTGGTCACGGTGGTGCGGATGGACCACAGTACTGACTGGAGCTCGTCGAGCCAGCCCTGGATGCAGGCCTCGAGATTCTTCTTGAAGGTCCTTGCCTTGAGGCCTCTCAGGACCTCTGCATTGGCGCGCTCAGCCTGGCCGTTGCTCCTGGGGTGTGCCACCGAAGCGTAGCATATCTGCGTTCCAAGGTTAGCACACTATGTTTTGAAAAGGTTGCTGGTGAACTATGAGCCATTGTCGGTGATGATGCGATTAGGAACCCCAAACTGGCTCACGATGCCCTTGATGAACTTGACAGCTGAGCCGGCCGGGATAGTGCGGACAAGTTCCACCTCCGCCCAGTTGGTGAACTTGTCGATGACGACGTAGAGGTAACATTGTAACAATAGCCCCCTGGCGCTCGGGGGAATGTTCCCAAGATGTCCATCCCCCAAACTGTGAATGGCCATGTGAGCGGGATAGTTTGGAGGCCCTGCGCTGGCTGGTGGATCTGCTTGGCATGGAATTGGCAGGCTTTGCAAGATCTCGCCAGCTCGGTGGCATCGTTGAGTGCGGTGGGCCAATAGAACCCACTGCAGAACACCTTGCCCACGAGGGTGCGTGATGAAGAGTGGTGTCCGGAATCCCCGCCGTGTATGTCGGCCAGCAGCTCGAGCCCCTTTTCCCTAGAGATGCATCGCAAAGAAACGTTGTTGGGCTGCTCACGATACAACTCACCGTCCTGGATGCAGTATGCGGTGGCCTGGCGAGCCACGCACTCTGCATCTTCCTCCTTCTCTGGTAGGGTCCCCTGAAGCAAGTACACCTTGAACTCCTTGGGCCAGCACCCCTCCTGGGGCTCGAGCGCAAGGAGAAGACGGGCCCCCAAGGTTGGGCCGCATGCAGGGGCACCTACCGCAGGGCCTCGGGGAAGATCCTCCGGAGGCGGTGCTGGTTTCACAGCAAGTGGAGCTGCTGACGGCTTGAAGAGACGCTCCTCAAAGATGTCCGGCTCCTGAGGCAGGCGCTGGGATGCCCTTTTGGCAATGTCGGCCACCTCCTTGTTCGTGCCTCGTGGCACGTGCTGTAATTCCAAGCCCAAGAATTGTTTTTCCATCTTCCGTACCTCTTCTATGTATGCCTCCATGTGCTCGTCCATTGAGGTATACTCTTTGTTGGAGAATTTGACGAGGAGCTAGGAATCGCCCCTGATGGTGAGGCGCTTCACCCCCAGCGCCGCTGCAGCTCTGAGGCCAGCAATCAGGCCCTCATACTCTGCGATGTTGTTGGAGAACTTTTCGCCCTGTTGGAAGCAGAGTTGTACGGTGTAACAGAGCTTTTCCTTGGTGGGTGAGATGAGCACTGCTCCAGCCCCCGCGCCCTGACGCGCAAACGCGTCGTAGAAGTACATGATCCACCCGTCTGGTGCCTCATCTCCAGTAGGAGGGAGCGGTCCTCGCATATCTCGCGGTTAGGGGCGTCAGTCCATTCCGCCATGAAATATGCGAGGGTCGCGCCCTTGATGACCCTGGTGGTGCTGAATTCCAGTTGGAACGCCTGCAGCTCAATGTTCCACTCTACGACCCTTCCGGCAGCGTTAAGGCTCCGAAGTACTCTCTCTAGTGGGTAGTCTGAGACGACCTTGATGGGAAGTAGTGGTGCAGCTTCCGGGAGGCGACGAGGAGTGCGAGCAAGAGCTTTTGCATCATGGGGCAGCATGCCCGCTCCTCCCGTAGCACTGTGCTGACAAAGTAGACCGGATGCTCGACAAGGGGGAGGTGTTGGCGAGGTCTTGTATATCTTGAGGGTGCGGGCCTTCAGGAGTCTTGCTATTTGCTGCATCAACCACGGCCTCATGAGCCCCTCCGTCTGGGGTGTCGGCTGGGGCCTCAGGAGTGATGTTGTCCGGTGGTGCGGTTGAGGCCTCAGGAGCTCCATCTTGGGGCTACGGCGGCTTGCGTGGCACCGAGGCGTCCCACCATGGGCCCTCGGTCGGGCATTATTCTCTCGGCGCCACCGGAGCAGCGCTAGCAGAGTGAGGCGTGGCGGCCAAGTAGAGCACCAGGGGCTCGAGGGGGCGCGGTGCCACCATCACCGGCGGGCTAGTGAGGTTTCTCTTGAAGTCTTGAAAAGTCGCGTCAGCTTCAAGAGTCCACTCGAACAACCCTTTCCTTTTTATCAGCTTGAAGAATGGGAGAGCACGCTCCCCCAACTTGGAGATGAAGCGCCCCAGTGAGGTCACACAGCTCACCAACTTTTGTATCTTCTTGAGGGTTTGTGGCGGGCTCATGTCTTCTATGGCCTTGACATTCTCCGGGTTGGCCTCGATTCCTCTGTGTGACACCAAGAAACCCAGCAGCTTGCCGGAGGGGACGCCAAACACACACTTCTGAAGGTTGAGCCGCAGGTCCACCTTGCGCAGGCTGGCAAATGTTTCCTCCAAGTCCTCGATCAGGGTCCTTGCCTCCCGAGACTTTACCACTATGCCATCAACATAGGCCTTAGCGTTCCTCCCAAACTGTTGGCCTAGAGCGATATGCATTAGCCGTTGAAAGGTGGCTCCAAATTGTAACACCCACGATGCGGCTATATCTCCGACGTGTCGAAGCACGACTTAGAGGCATAATCACATGGTGGTTTTGTCGCAAGAAGGGTCATCTTCACACAATCCCATGTAATGAACAAGAATGGGATAAAGAGTTGGCTTACAATCGCCACTTCACACAATGAACATATAATTCATACATCATTCAGAGTATACACATAGTCCGACTACGGACGAAGCCAAAAGAAAATAAGCTAACCCAACTACTAGATCCCTGATCGTCCCAACTGGGCTCCACTACTGATCAACATGAAATGAAACATAGCAACGACCAAGATCTTTGTTGAGCTCCCATCTAAGCTCGGTTGCATCACCTACACTGGTATCATCAGCACTTGCAACTGTTGTGATAGTATCTAGTTAGTCACGAGGACTCAGCAATCTCAAAACCCGCGAGATCAAGACTATTTAAGCCTATAGGAAGGATGGGGTAATGAGGTGGAGCTGCAGCAAGCACTAAGCAAATATGGTGGCTAACATACGCAAATAAGAGCGAGAAGAGAAGCAACGGAACGGTCGAGAAGCTATAGGTGATCAAGAAGTGATCCTGAAAGTACATTCGCACAATCATAACACAAAGACCATGTTCACTTCCCGGACTCCGCCGAGAAGAGACCATCACGGCTACACACGTGGTTGATGCATTTTAATAAAGTCAGGTGTCAAGTTATCTACAACCGGACATTAACAAATTCCCATCTGCCACATAACTGCGGGACAGCTCTCGAAAGTTTATACCCTGCAGGGGTGTCCCAACTTAGCCCATCACAAGCTCTCACGGTCAACGAAGGATATTCCTTCTCCCAGGAAGACCCGATCAGTCTCAGAATCCAGGTTCACAAGACATTTCGACAATGGTAAAACAAGACCAGCAAAGCCGCCCGATGTGCCGACAAATCCCGATAGGAGCTGCACATATCTCATTCTCAGGACACACCGGATTGTCCAAACTTCCGATAGGCCAGCCCAGAGGTTCCCCTGGTGGCCACCGGCGGCTGACAGGTTGGACCAACACTCACGACGAGCGTTGGCCCGGGGGGGGGGGGTAAATAAAGATGACGCTTGAGTCTGCAGAACCCAAGGGAAAAAGGCTTTGGTGGCAAATGTTAAAACCAAGGTTGGGCCTTGCTGGAGGAGTTTTATTCAAAGCGAACTGTCAAGGGGGTCCCATAAATCACCCAACCGCGTAAGGAACGCAAAATCAAGGAACATAACACCGGTATGACGGAAACTAGGGCGGCAAGAGTGGAACAAAACACCAGGCATGAGGCCGAGACTTCCACCCTTTACCAAGTATATAGATGCATTAATTAAATAAGAGATATTGTGATATCCCAACATAATCCTGTCCAAAATGGAGCAATCTTCAACTTCACCTGCAACTAACAACGCTATAAGAGGGGCTGGGCAAAAGCAGTAACATAGACAAACAACGGTTTGCTAGGAAGGGTGAAAAAGTTAGAGGCTGACATGAAAATATGGGAGGCATGGTAAACAAGTGAAAGGTAGTGCAGCATAGCGATAGAACGAAGCAACTAGCAAGCAAAGATAGAAGTGATATCGAGGGTAATGGTCATCTTGCCTGAAATCCTGCTAGGAAGAAGAACGGGTCCATGAAGAAGACAAACAGATGTAGTCGAACGAATCCTCACAACTCCGGAAGGAAACTGAAGCTAACGAGAGAAGCAAACCGGAAAGAAGCAAACCGGAAAGAAGCAAACAACATGGTAAACACACAAGCATAAACATGGCATGATGCACAACCAAGTATGATGCATGTTCGGTTTAATGAGGCATGGCATGGAAATATGCACAAACAACACTACAAGTTAAGTGGAGCTCAATATGCAACGAGTTGCATATTGACGAAACACCACATCAATATTTAGTTCTCTCTCGTTTAGGAACACAACAATATTACATGTTGTTATAAACATGGCAAGAGGTGAGACATAATTAAACTACCTATCTAGGCAAGTTTAAGTGAGGCCGGAAACAACAAACAACAATTCCAGAAATCCCCATATGTTATTTAGCAATTTACCACAAACAACAATTTTAACCATTTAAATGTTGTTAACATGATGTGGATGACATATGCAAGTTTTATGCAATTTTATGAAAATGTTGACATGAGCATGTTATGAAGCATTTCTCACCATGACGGAAACGAAAGGAGTGCCACAGCAATGACAACGAAAATGGTGCCACGGCAACATTCCGATGATCCGACAACTCGTCGGGATGTCGGTGCAAAAGAAAGTGTGGACGTACGGAACATGCAAAAGAAGGTGGGGTGATCCCGGATACCGGGTTCCCACGTGTCGGTGGCATGGAAAAAGAGGGGAATCGCAAGCGACAATTCGATCACGGTGGAAACACGAGCATCTCATACAACACATGCATTCGGTCCACGGGTGATCATCTCGGGATTATACCTTTGAAGCGTGCATTTCAGGGCGGTTCAAAATCGTCGACGGAAGTAGTCGTTCACGGGTCGTAGGGGAAGTAGTCGTTCTCGTGATGTAGTGGAAGTAGTGGTACACGGCGATGATAGTGGAAGTAGTGGTACACGATCGTTTCGGAGAGGTACTTGACGAATCCAAGTCTTCGGGGCGACGGTAGTTGTACACGGATCGTATAGGAACTTAGAGAAACCCAAGGCGACGGTTGTGGTACATGTCATTGGTAGTCGAACTTGGCGATCCGGGGAGGGTACTTGCGAACAATGGCCGTCATGGTACTTGGTGTCTTGTGGAACTTGGCGCTCCAGAGAGGCTACAGAACATAGTCGACCTTGCCGTTTCAGTGTTGTAGTCTTGCCGGTGTGGGGTCTTGGTGAAATCCACGAAGGCATCCTTGCCGAGTCTTGGCAGCGACAAGAGGGGCGATGATGCCAGCAGGGCAGCAAGGTGGGTGGAGCTCTTGTGCGTGCTGGCCGTGAAGGGGCAGCAACCGAAGATGACCGGGTCGGGCGTCGAGGTGGAAGGCTGGTGGAGTAGGGGAAGTCAACGCGGGCTCGCGCGTGGCCTCCAGTGGGACTTGGCGAACGATGCGGAAGCAAGGCAGCAGCACCGCTGCTCCTGAGGCTTGGCGGGTGGCCTGCGGTGGAGGTCAATTCTGACGGGGACGGGCCACCGGAGTCAGATCCGGCCGGGAACGGGGAAGGGCGGTGGAGGCCATCCGGATTCTGGACGGGGTTGGAGGAGGACTGCGCTCCCGCGTTTGCAGATGAATGGCGACGGCGCGGCACTCTAGGAGGCAGCAGGGCGTGGGGACGGCAGGGGCGTGGCGACGCTTGGCGGCAGAAGGGAGCAAGGCGCATAGGCAAGAAGGTGCAGTGGCGGCCATGGCCTCGGCGAGGGGGTCGGGTGCGGGGCTCCTGAGGCGCCATGGCTACACGAGCTCGCGGACGGAGCTGCAGGCACGAGCAGCCGAAGGAGGGCGTCGGCGCGGGAGGAGAAGCAGGGCGCGGCGCCAGGGGACGAGCACGGCGGCGATCGGGCGTGAGTGCTCCTTCTCTCTTCTTGGCGGCACGGGAGGGCACGAGAGGGTGAGAGCGAGGGGTCAGAGAGAGATGGTGGCGCTGTGGGGAAGCGAGAGGGAGAGATCGAGAGGAGGGAGAGGGCTAGCGAGCGACGGGTTCGGGCATTGCGTGTGTGAGTGGCGGCGGTGTGGGAGGACGAGAGGGAGAGGAGGAGATCGGGTGAGGGCAGGCTAGGGTTTACAGCGGGGCGCAGCTGGGCCTGTGGAACGGGCCGGTCTGGTTGGTCAGGCCCAAGAGGCCGGCTGGGCTGGCACCTCCACATCTTGCACAACCATCTAGATCTAGTGGTAGCCCGAGAAGGCGTCCAAAAAGCATAGCAGATCACAGTCAACGGTGGAGTCGACGATCTGATCGATGCACGGGAGTAGGATGGGGTCTTAAGGGCAAGCCCTGTTTAGGTTGGTGAAGTCGACACACATGCGCTCCTTCCCGCACTTCTTAGGGACAATAACCGGGTTCGCCAGCCACTCCGAGTACCGCACCTCCCGGAGGACGCCGGCATCCTGCAGCTTGCGGGTCTCTTGGACTATGAATGCTTGCTTCTCGGTGGACTGTCGTCGTGCCTTCTGCTTCACTGGGCGCACATTTGGGCAAACCCTCAGGTGGTGCTCGATTAGCCCCCTCGAGATCCCAACCAGATCCTTGGGTTCCCATGCGAACACTTCCTTGTTGGCGCGCAAGAAGCTGACCAACGCCCTCTCCTGGTCCAGAGAGAGGCCTGCACCATGGTGAAGGTGGCGCCAGATGCCTCGTCTTTGTTAACTGGTACTTGTTTCATCTCAGCTCGATCTTGAGAAAACAACCGCTTCTTCATGGCCGGTGCAGCCCTCGGGGCCTCTAGGGCTCCTTTCCCACTCGGTTGCGCGGCTGCCGTGGTCTTGAACATAAGCTTGAGGGCCAACAGTGCATCTTTGTTGTCCCCTGCTGTCGGTGTCAAAACCGGCGGTTCTCGGGTAGGGGGTCCCGAACTGTGCATCTAGGCGGATGGTAACAGGAGACAAGGGACATGATGTTTTACCCAGGTTCGGGCCCTCTTGATGGAGGTAAAACCCTACGTCCTACTTGATTAATATTGATGATATGGGTAGCACAAGAGTGGATCTACCACGAGATCAAGGAGGCTAAACCCTAGAAGCTAGCCTATGGTATGATTGTTGTAATGTATGTTGTGTCCTACGGACTAAAGCCCTCCGGTTTATATAGACACCGGAGAGGGCTAGGGTTACACAGAGTCGGTTACAACGGTAGGAGATCTACATATCCGTATCGCCAAGCTTGCCTTCCACGCCAAGGAAAGTCCCATCCGGACACGGGAGGGAGTCTTCAATCTTGTATCTTTGTAGTCTTGGAGTCCGGCGGATGATGATAGTCCGGCTGTCCGGACACCCCCTAGTCCAGGACTCCCTCAATAGCCCCTGAACCAGGCTTCAATGACGATAAGTCCGGCGCGCATAATGTTCGGCATTGCAAGGCGGGTTCCTCCTTTGAATAATCCAGAGAAGATCATGAACACCAGGATAGTGTCCGACTCTGCAAAATAAATTCCACATTCCACCGTAGAGAGAATAAAATGTACACAAGCTCAATCTGCTGACGTATTTTGCGGCATGACGTCACACCACTATCAAGCCTTTAATTGAATCGTTTTTTATTATACCACCTCAGCACGTTTAGCGAAGCAGTTTCCTTGGTATGTCTTGTCGAAGCAGAGATTGTGTTCCCCTTATTCTGGGATTGTCATCAATACGGACGTGGGTAACCCAACCGCGCCATTGATGGTGGCACTTGGGGGATAAGCGAGTTTTATCAGGCTGGTGGGGGACGCATAGTCTTCGCCCGCCTATATATAAGGGATAAGGATTCACCTTTTAACCCACGCCTTCTTCCTCCTTTGCTTATCCACCTCCGCGCACTCAAGCTCCAGCGCCCAAGTTCGCGCATCTCGTCTGAACCTTCTCCGACCATGTCCGGAGGGGGAGGCAAATGGTTGGCTTCCACCTTTAAGGAGGAGCATATCACAAAGCTGCGCAGCGCCGGATACCTTTCCGGCGACATCGCGCACCGGCTGCCCGACGAGGGGCAGCTTATCCCTACCCCCGGGCCCCATGAGAGGGTCGTTTTCCTTCCCCACTTCCTCCGCGGACTGGGCTTTCCACTTCACCCCTTTGTCCGGGGGTTCATGTTCTACTACGGCCTGGATTTCCACGATCTGGCGCCGAACTTCATCCTCAACATCTCGGCGTTTATCATCGTGTGCGAGGCCCTCCTCTGCATCCGGCCCCACTTCGGCTTGTGGCTCAAGACCTTCAACGTCAAGCCGAAGGTAGTGAAGGGCACGCAGGCGGAGTGCGGAGGCGCCATGTTGGGCAAGATGCCCAACGTCCTCTGGTTCGAAGGGGCCTTCATGGACTCCGTCAAGGGGTGGCAATCGGGGTGGTTCTACATCACCGAGCCGCGCGACCCTACGTGGGCGCCGGCCCCCGAGTTTAGATCTGGTATCCCTACGCATCTCACCTCCTGGAAAGAGAAGGGCTTGCTGTGGGGTCATTCGACGGAGCTGACGGGACTCCGAGCCTGTATCCAGAAGCTGGTGAACAAGAAGCTCAGGCTCGTCGACGTGGTCCAAGTCATGCTGTCCGCCGGATTCTCCCATGCCAAGAACGGGCATTCAATCTGTGGGAGTTCGATCCGGAACAGCACCAGATGCTGAGAGGGCTCTTCGACACGACGTATGAAGGCGCCTGGAGGGTGCTGTTTAAGGGCGACGAAGCCCCCGCATCCGCGATGGAAGATCGCGGATTTCACTCGCAGCATCCGGCTGACGAGGTAAGTTATTCTACCCCTTTACGGGACACTTATTGTAAATAGATTGATTCTAAGAGGGTTTCAATTTCCCTTTCCCTTTGACAGGAATGGATGAAGAAGGCCGAGCAGCTCATCTGCCCGGCTCCCATGCCAGAAGACCCAGTGGGTGCCCGTCTAACGGGCTGCTGGTTCCGGCACCGCATGTGGTGCCGAAGAAGAAGGCCAAGAAGGTGGCCACGGGCACTCGAAAGAGTTCCCGTTATCAGGCGTCCGACGACGAGGCGGACTCCTCCCCCGAAGACGAGGAGGAGGAAGAAGACTCTCTCCCGGAGGGGGGAGAGAGGAAAAGGAAGGCTTCCCCGACAGGGGAGGCCGAAGGGTCCAAGAGGGGGAGAACTATTCCCCCGGACAGCTCTGCCAACACCGACGTTGGCGACGAGGAGTGGCCTTCAAGGGCCAGGCCTCCGGCGAGATCGTAAGTATCCGGATCCCTGATATGCAATTTCTTTTGTGTCACATAGTGTCCTACTAATGCCGCATATTGCCCGCAGTCCGGCCGATGATGATCTCCCCGCTTCATCGAGCGGGTCGTTGGCCCCGTCGGATGTGGATTCCCTTCCGACTGCCTCCACCCCCTGCGCCGATGAGGACGCCAAGGTGGGATCCCAGAAAGGGACCCATCAGGAGGAGGCTCCAAAGGCGCCGCAAGGCAGCCTCCCGGACTTTGTGCCGGACTCTACGCCGGAACCTGCAGTGGTTCCAGAGTCCGGCAGGCGGCCCCTTTGAAAGAACGGCAAGACCGTGACGCCGGCGGCCTCCGTCCAACCGGAGGCGCCGGACAACTTGCTGGAGGCGCTCAAAGGCGCTTCCATCGAGGAAGAACACCACACTATTATGAGTGCGGTGATTCAGAAGGTTCAGCTCGCCAAGAGCGGGCTGACCGAAGCCTACAGTAGCCTTCTAACAGGCTTTGAGGTAAGAAGTTAAAATTATGTAATGTAATACCGCATAGACAGTAGCCCCTGATGCTCAGTTCGGTGTTCGGAAAGAAAAGCCGGACTGAGGATCTAAAAAGATATTCGCAGGTCGCTAACAAATTATGTCAATATGGGTTTGCAGGCTGTGCTGCTGACCTTTGCCGCACTGACTGCGGAGGTTGGTGCATTAAAGCAAGATCTCGAGGGGTCCGAGCGAGAGCTCGGCCATGCCAAGAGGCAGCTCGAGGACAAAAAAGGTGAGTAGCACCACTTTGAATTTTTACCTTACAGAAAAGGATTTTGGTTGCAATAAAATTAACAAGGATAATACGTGTACTGCAGGGGCCACAAACGAGGTGGCAGCCCTGAAGGAGGCTGTGTCCGCGGCCGAACGCAGTGCGGCCGCGGAACGAGCAGAGCGAGAAAAGCAGGAGGCACAGGTGGCGGCAGTGCGGCAAGAGCTCCAGGCTCTCATGGAGAAGCATGAGAGTTTGGAGCGCATCTCCAAGACTCGAGAGTCCGAGCTCGCCTCGGCTCTCGAAAGTGCCAAGTCCGCCAAGGCCGAGGCCCGTAAGGCCCTTCAGGAGGTTGAAGATGTGAAGAAGATAGCGGTGGGTAAGGCATTTTTCATGCAAAGCAAGCATGTTAATGTAAACTACCTGACACTTACCCGCATTCGGAGCTCTCTAGGGGCGTTTGCAGATCTGCCGCGCAGTGCATCCGATGCCGCTGCATTCTACCGTGGCGAGGAGGGGAGCTCAACAGAGAAAGTCTTCTAGTCTCAGTACGCTAAGGCCGGCCATTCGGTGCCCCCAAGCGACCAGCTGAAGCAGCTGGTCGAGCTCCACAAGGTAGCTGAGGAGGCCATGAAGGGCCTTATTGTCCGGCTGTGGCCTGGACAGGCCATGCCTGGGAGCTACTTCGGCCTCGTGCGGCGGCTGGTGGATGCGTGCCCCTGGGTAGATGTCATCAAGCGCTCCGCCTGTATTGAAGGTGCTCGTCGGGCCCTTGCCCGCGCAAAGGTGCACTGGGGCAGGCTGGATGCGGAGAAGCTTATCACTGACGCGCCGCCAGCGGGCAAGGAGTACTGTACGCCCGAAATGTACTATAAGACTGTCCTGAAGGGTGCCCGCAATATTGCGGATGAGTGCCCCAGAGATGTAATTATTGAGTGAAAACTTGCTATGTATTATCCTGTGCGCTAAAAACTTTGTTCATATGCGCTCCGCAATGCTTGTTTAATTTAAAATATTACCTTCTGTGCGGCCGTTTATAAAATCTAAGAGATGGCAAGTCGTTGGCTTCAGCCCCCAAGCCACGAGTGCTGGGGTGTTCGGGATAAACTTGAGCACTCTTGTTCCCATTTTTTGGTCCATCTAGGGAGGCGCTCAACACAACGAACAAGGCAACCAGACTTATAATGCTTGAACACTCTCAGTTAGCCATAGAATTCTATAATTTTAAATTTCGGCGAAGCCCCTAGTATTCGGAAGACCGAATTAGGGGCGCTATCCACGCCTTCGTCGGACATTATCCGGAACTTCGCTCGAAGCGGCATGAGTCTTTAGGGACCCGAAAAGACCTCTCGAACAACGACCAGTCTCTCGCCTTATCATGCCGGTCAGTTTTAGCTTTCTCCACTAAGGCGCTCGCCCAGCTCAACCGGGGCGAAATCACAGTGGTTCTCCCAGTGCCACCTTAGCCGACAGAACGGAACGTAAGGCGCCAAAACGTGGGAGCCGGGCAAACCCAACTATTGACCCAAGACATGATTCGGAGCCGATTCATATAATGCTATAAGTTCGGGGTGCCGCACTTGTGAAAGTGTTCGGACTTATCACACCATAATGCGGGGAACATAAGCCCCTGGTGTATTCGGCCGTACCAATAATATACGGGTGCGAGATGTCATTAATGAACATATGTGTAAAGTAATGCAATAACAGGCAAAAACGCTGCATTATTTATTAAGGAATTCTGCTATGAGTGCGGAATGATACAAATAGTGCGGTAAGCAAGGGATTGGACTAATCAAACATGTCCCCCTCCAGGGATGGGCTGCGGACTGGTGGATATAATCAAATTTAATGCTCGTAATGGAGACCACCTGAGTGTTTATCGCAGACTTCTTTCTTCCCTGGCTGTTGCATCGTGAATTCGGCGGGTTCACCGCCGGACAGGGCCTCTGGTGAACGGAGTCCTGTGTACATAAAGAAAGAAAATAATAACAAAAAGGAGTGACACACTTGTGAGCCCCTGGTGTGGTCGAGCCGCACTCTGGGTCTATTGTGGTTGTGCCCCTTCCCCTAGGCCCATGGTATCTCCAGAGCGTAATGATGTACGCGGAGGGTTGGTCTTGCAATTATGCAAGGGCTGGGGTTGGGGCCGCATTGCTACGCGTGCTCGGAACATGCCAGGTGGTCTTGGTTGATGTTGCGCCGGGCGCGTTTGGCCGTGTCCGGCCGTTTAACGGCCGGACTCGAATATTGCCTTAAAAGGCTGCTCTGTACTTCTGCCGCGAGAGCCGCTGTGTGTTCCTCCGTTCGAAGAGAGCGTTCCGTATTTCCATTGACCGTAATGACTCCGCGAGGGCCTGGCATCTTGAGCTTGAGGTATGCGTAATGCGGTACCGCGTTGAACTTTGCAAACGCAGTTCGTCCGAGCAGGGCGTGATAGCCACTGCGGAATGGGACTATGTCGAAGATTAACTCCTCGCTCCGAAAATTGTCCGGGGATCCGAAGACCACTTCCAGTGTGACTGAGCCTGTACTGTTGGCCTCAACACCTGGTATGACGCCTTTGAAAGTCGTCTTTGTAGGTTTAATCCTTGAGGGGTCTATGCCCATCTTGCGCACTGTATCCTGATAAAGCAGGTTCAGGCTACTGCCGCCGTCCATCAGGACTCTCGTGAGGTGAAATCCATCGACGATTGGGTCTAAAACCAATGCGGCGAATCCGCCGTGGCGGATACTGGTCGGATCATCTCTTCGATCGAAAGTGATCGGGCAAGAGGACCATGGATTGAACTTAGGGGCGACTGGCTCCATCGCATATACGTCCCTTAGTGCACGCTTTCGCTCCCTCTTGGGTATATGGGTTGCGTATATCATGTTCACCGTCCGCACTTGTGGGGGGAATCCCTTCTATCCTCTATTGTTCGGCGGTCGGGTCTCTTCCTCGTCGTCGTTGTGCAGCCCCTTGTCATTGTTTTCGGCAATTAACTTGCCTGCCTGCTTGAACACCCAACAATCTCTGTTGGTGTGATTAGCTGGCTTTTCGGGGGTGCCATGTATCTGGCATAAGCGGTCGAGTATTCGGTCCAAATTGGACGGACCCGGAGTGGTTCTTTTGAATGGCTTCTTCCACTGACCGGGTTTAGAGCCTCGGAATCTGGCGTTGACTGTCGTATTCTCCTTGTCGTCGTCGTTAATGCGGCGTTTATTTTTGCTTCAACGCGACCTGCCATTGTGGTCCTTGGTATCCGGACTGCCAAAACTTTTACTGAGGTTGTTGCTGCGAGCTAGCCAGCTATCCTCTCCCACACAAAAGCGGGTCATTAATGATGTGAGGGATGCCATGGATTTTGGCTTTTCCTGTCCTAGGTGCCAGGCTAGCCATTCGTCGCGGATGTTATGCTTGAAGGCTGCGAGGGCCTCTGCATCTGGACAGTCGATGATTTGATTTTTCTTTGTGAGGAACCGTGTCCAGAATTGTCTGGCCGACTCGTCTGGCTGTTGAATTATGTGGCTTAGGTCATCAGCGTCTGGTGGTCGCACATATGTGCCCTGGAAGTTGTCGAGGAATGCGGCTTCCAGGTCTTCCCAACATCCAATTGACTCTGCGGGCAAGCTGTTAAGCCAATGCCAAGCTGGTCCTTTAAGCTTGAGTGGGAGATACTTGATGGCATGGAGATCGTCGCCGCGGGCCATATGGATGTGAAGGAGATAATCTTCGATCCAAACCGCGGGGTCTGTTGTGCCATCGTAGGATTCGATGTTTACGGGTTTAGACCCTTCAGGGATTTGATGATCCATTACTTCGTCAGTGAAGCATAGCAGGTGTGTGGCACCTCTATATTGAGCAATGTCACGACGTAGCTCGAGAGAGCATTGTCTGCTGTGTTCCGCCCGACCGGAGTTATTGTATCTGGCGCGACGGTATTCGTCGTGGGTCGTGGGGCGCCCACGTGATCCATAGATGGATCTGGATTGCCTTGCTTTGTCCTCCAATATATCTCGCAAGTCCGGCGCGTTCCCTCTTGGCTTCGTACTTTTGGAGTGATGCCGGGGTACGGTCTTGGTGGAGGGCCTAGATGCCTCTCTGTCTCAGCCACGGGGTGGTCGGTCGGCCGTATTGTGCGCTGGCTATGAAGGTATGTATGTTTCCTCCTCTAATTGGGGGAGCAACTTGCGTCTTGGGTAGCTTTTGGAGGGGCGTTCGAGTTCATACTCTTCGGCCGCGAGGACCTCGGTCCATCGATAGGCCAGCAGATCCTGATCAGCTTGAAGCTGTTGTTGCTTTTTCTTTAGGCTATTTGCCGTGGCGATAAGCCTGCATTTAAAACGCTCTTGTTCGACGGGATCCTCGGGCACGACGAATTCATCGTCGTTGAGGCTTGCCTCGTCTTCGGAGGGAGGTATATAATTATCATCCTCGACCTCTTCGTCTGCCGCCCTCTCGTGAGGGCTTGCTTCTGCATCCTCCTGCGCTGAGTCTTGCTGGAGGGGATTATCTTCGGCACTCTCTGGGGTATTATTATCTCCTGTGCCTGAATCTCCATTCTTGCTGTGGCGGGATTTAGAGCGGCGCCGCTGTCGTCGGCGCTTGGGCTGTTTCTTTGAGGAATCTGCCTCCGCTGCTTCTTCGCCGTCCCCCTCTTTTGGGGTGTCCACCATGTATATGTCATATGACGAGGTGGTCTTCCAGTGCCCTGTAGGCGCTGGTTCTTGTTCGTCTCCAGCATCGTCGTCCATACCGTCGATATCCTCGGAGTCGTAGTCTAGCATGACTGTTAGATCGTCGACAGTGGCTACAAAGTGGGTGGTGGGTGGGCTTTGAATTTCTTCATCGTCCGTATCCCAACCGTCCTGGCCATAGTCCGGCCAGGTCTCTCCGGATAGCAAGAGATGCTTTAGTGAATTTAGGATGTCGCTGAAGGGCGAGTGTTGGAAGACGTCCGCGGCGGTGAACTCCATGACCGGCGCCCAATCAGCTTTGATTGGCAGGGGCGCAGGAGTTGCAGAGTCCGGCAGGGAGTCCGGTACCTCGGAGTCACGAGCTTTACGGAGGACTAGGTTAGTGTTCGGCTCCATCGCCGTGGAAGTTGCAGCCCCCGAGGCGGTGTCCAGCCACCGATCCTCGATCTGGCCGATCGGCTCCGGACTAAGGGCCGGAGCGGATTCGTGTGCGGCCACCAAGGCACTGTCCGGCGGTAGAGCTAGATCATGCCCATCGTGACAGTGCGGCACGCTTGGCTGTGGCTCGAGCCCGTCGAAGATCAAGTCCCCGCGGATGTCGGCCGTGAAGTTTAGGCTTCTGAACCTGACCTGATGGCCAGGGGCGTAGCTTTCGATCTGCTCCAGATGGCCAAGTGAATTAGCCCGCAGTGCGAAGCCGCCGAATACAAAGATCTGTTCGGGGAGAAAAGTCTAATCCTGGACAGCGTGGTTGTTGATTGAATAAGCCATCGAGCCTATCAGTGACGACACAGAGGAACTCTCAATGAAAGCACCAATGTCCGTGTCAAAACCGGCGGATCTCGGGTAGGGGGTCCCGAGCTGTGCGTCTAGGCGGATGGTAACAGGAGACAAGGGACACGATGTTTTACCCAGGTTCGGGCCCTCTTGATGGAGGTAAAACCCTGCGTCCTGCTTGATTAATATTGATGATATGGGTAGTACAAGAGTGGATCTACCACGAGATCAAGGAGGCTAAACCCTAGAAGCTAGCCTATGGTATGATTGTTGTAATGTATGTTGTGTCCTACGGACTAAAGCCCTCCGGTTTATATAGACACCGGAGAGGGCTAGGGTTACACAGAGTCGGTTACAACGGTAGGAGATCTACATATCCGTATCGCCAAGCTTGCCTTCCACGCCAAGGAAAGTCCCATCCGGACACGGGACGGAGTCTTCAATCTTGTATCTTCGTAGTCTTGGAGTCCGGCGGATGATGATAGTCCGGCTGTCCGGACACCCCCTAGTCCAGGACTCCCTCACCTGCCACCATAAAGGACACCGCTGCTCCCTGGCACCTTCATGAGGTTGTAGGCCAGGTGAGTAGCTGCCATGAACTTGGCTAGGGCTTGGTACCCAAGGATGGCATTGTACGGGAGGATGATCCGGGCGATGTCGAAGTCGATAAGCTCGGTGTGGTAGTTTTTGCGGGTTCAAAAGGTGACGAGGAGGCGGATCTGCCCCAGGGGGCTGGTGGAGCTATCGGCGACCCCGGAGAATATCTTGGTGGGGCGGAGCCGGCCATAAGGCACGTGAAGCAAACCGATGGTGGGGGTCTTGGTGACTTCCACGTTGAAGATGGTGGGGTGCAGGGCATTGGGAGCACGCCTGCGCTTGCCGTGGAAGGTTGGTGGTCCTCCGAATCGAAGGTGAGGTCGGCCTTTGGCGCCACCCAGCCCGAGGGAGCCCCCGGCTGCGTGCAGGCGGCACCCACATGGCGGAAGAACTACTTGACATGGTGGTCCGAGGGTGACGCTTGCGAGCCGCCGAGGAGGGCTGCGACGGCGTGGGGCACTGGCGTCACGAAGTGCGCGATGAAGAGGTCGTGCAGCTCCTCCCAGGAAGAAATAAAAGATTCTGGCAAGTTGAGAAGCAAGGCGCGTGGCACACCCACGAGGGCCATGGGGAGCCAGTTAGCCATGACCTTGTCGTCCCCGTCGGCTGCCAAAACTGCCTCCTTGTACGCCTGGAGGAAGCCAGCCGGATCTGTCGCGTCGTCGTAGCGGGGCGGCAGCTATGGCCTGAGCTTGGCTGGCCACTGCACCTGCCAAAGAGCGGGGGTGAAACTCGGAGGCCCACGGCTCCCCCAAAGATGCGCGATGGTCCAGTCAACAGTGGAGCGCCTGCCATGGGAGCCGGCAGCAGAGTGCAGTGGACGGAGTGGCGGATCTTCGATGCACCCCTACCTGGCGCGCCAAATGTCGGATTACGGGTTCCACAAACCCTTGAGAGCTTTGAACTCTGGGGTGCGTGTGAAGATCTCTCTCTCTCTCTC
Source organism: Triticum timopheevii (assembly GCA_963921465.1). Taxonomy (NCBI): domain Eukaryota; kingdom Viridiplantae; phylum Streptophyta; class Magnoliopsida; order Poales; family Poaceae; genus Triticum; species Triticum timopheevii. The sequence goes on from OY997270.1 coordinate 204,166,230, forward strand.
TCTCTCTCTCTCTCTCTCTCCCCAGTCTACTGACTCGCTAATCTCACAACCTAACACATCGAGCTCGAAGGAAACGGGACACAACAGTTTACCCAGGTTCGGGCCACCTTGTAGTGTAAACCCTACTCCTGCTTTGTGGTAGATTTGCCTCGAGGGGCTGAGGAAGAACTTGTACAGCGGAGAACAACCTTAGGAGGCGTGTTCTTAGGCTCAAGTAAGCTGGTGAGCTGGTGAGGGTGGAATGGATATGATCCCCCTCCTTGGTGGTGACTAGGTCCTGTTTATAGTGGCCTTGGTACTCTTCCCGAATGGAGGCAGGAAGGGATCCCACAACGGCCAAATTTGAAGGGAGACAACAAGTACATCTTATCCTGACTAAAGTGGTCTTCGCCTGCAAAAGTCTCTGGTCATGACGCTGCGGTGCGCTCGGCGAGGACATCCGTCCTGCCATCCTGGCGGTATTGGTCTTGTTGCACGGGAATGGAAACCTTCGGCTACTTCCTCGGGACTCCGCATCTGCTGCTTGCCTCCTTTGCACCAAAGAGCAAACAGGTACACTGCACCTGCTGGTGCTCGCCTGGCCTCGGTCATCATGGCTCACGTCATCCGAACCTCACGAGGTGAGACTTGCATAGAAATCTCCGCTTGTCGGGAGCCAGCCTGAGGAGGCTGATCCCCTTGGAGGTCTTGGTGTCGTTCGCCTTGCAAGGGTCTTGGATTGTCGATGTCGAAACTGGGCCATACTAGGCTGTTGGTGGAGCCACACCGCGGGCCGCAGGTAGGCAAGTCTTGGTACCCCCGTATCCAGAACGCCGACGGGCCAAACTAAATTGATAGATCAGAGAGAAATACTAAGCTACCTCAATCATGCATAAAAGAGTTCGGAGAAGACTCAAATAATATTCATAGATAATCTGATCATAAATCCACAATTCATCGGATATCAACAAACACACCACAAAAGAATATTACATCAAATATATCTCTAAGAATATTGAGGAGAACCTTGTATTGAAGATCAAAGAGAGAGAAGAAGCCATCTAGCTACTAGATATGGACCCTTAGGTCTTTGGTAAACTACTCACGCTTCATCGGACGGGCAGCAAGGTTAATGTAGAGGCCCTCCATGATCAAACCCCCCTCCATCGGAGTGCCGGAAAAGGCCCAAGACGGGATCTCATGAGAACAGAAGCTTGCGGCGGTGGAAAAGTATTTCTGGTGTGCTCTCTGGTATAGGGGGAATATTTGGGTATTTATTGAGCAAGAATTAGGGTTAGACGGTCTTAGGGGGGTGATACGTCCATTTTGCATCATGTTTACCTACTGTTATTTATGTTGTTTTATTGCATAATAATGCCTTTTGGAGTAATTCTAATGCCTTTTCTCTCATAATATGAAAGGAACACACAAAGGGGGAGGATTCCGGCAGCTGGAAATCTGGACCTGAAAAAGCTACGTCAGGCTACCTATTATGCACAATTCCAGATGAGCTGAAACTTCATGAGGATTTTTTATGGAATAAATAAGGATTTTTGGAGCCAATAAGTACCAGAGGGGCCCGCCAGGTGGGCACAACCCACCAGGGCGCACTAGGGAGCCCAAGCGCGCCCTGGTGGGTTATGCTCAACTTGGGCCCACATCCGGTGCCCCTCTTCTGGTACTTAAGTCATTTTTACCTAGAAAAATAAGGAGAGGACTTTCGGTATCAAGCGTCGCCGTCTCGAGGTGGAACCTGGGTAGGAGCACTTTTGCCCTCCGGCGGAGCGATTCCGCCGAGGGAACTTCCCTCCCGGAGGGGGAAATCATCGTCGTCATCATCACCAACAACTCTCCCATCTTGGGGAGAGCTATCTCCATCAACATCTTCAACAGCACCAACTCCTCTCAAACCCTAGTTCATCTCTTGTGTACAATCTTTGTACCAGAGCTATAGATTGGTGCTTGTGGGTAACTAGTAGTGTTGATTACATCTTGTAATTGATTACTATATGGTTTATTTGGTGGAAGATTATATGTTCAGATCCATTATTCTATTTAATACCCCTCTGATCTTGAGCATGATTATCATTTGTGAGTAGTTACTTTTTTTCTTGAGGTCACGGGAGAAATCATGTTGCAAGTAATCATGTGAACTTGATATGTCGATATTTGATGATATGTATGTTGTGATTTCCTTAGTGGTGTCATGTGAACATCGACTACATGAAACTTCACCATATTTGGGCCTAAGGGAATGCATTGTGGAGTAGCTATTAGATGATGGGTTGCGAGAGTGACAGAAGCTTAAACCCTAGTTTATGCGCTATTCTGTAAGGGACCGATTGAGTCAAAAAGTTAATGCTATGGTTAGAATTTATTCTTTATACTTTTCTCGTAGTTGCAGATGCTTGCGAGGGGGTTAATCATAAGTAGGAGGTTTGTTCAAGTAAGAACAGCACCTAAGCCCCGGTCCACCCACATACCAAGTTATCAAAGTAGCGAACACAAATCAAACCAACATGATGAAAGTGACTAGATGAAATTCCAGTGTACCCTCAAGAACACTTTGTTTATCATAAGAGACCGTTTTGGCCTGTCCTTTGCCTCAAAAGGATTGGGATACCTTTTTGCACTTTTGTTACTACTACGATTACTTGCTCGTTACAAATTATCTTGCTATCAAACTACTCTGTTACTTACAATTTCAGCACTTGCAGACATTACCTTTTTGAAAACCACTTGTCATTTTCTTCTGCTCCTCGTTGGGTTCGACACTCTTACTTATCAAAAAGGCTACAATTGATCCCATATACTTGTGGGTATTCAAGGCTATTTTCTAGCGTTGTTGCCAGGGAGTGAAGCGCTCTTGGTAACTATAAATTGGTACGGAAAAATTATTACTACATGCTGAAATTTATTATCACTTGTTATTATGGAAAACAATCCTTTGAGGGGTTTGTTCGGGGTATCTTCACCTCGACCGGAACCACAATTAGTTGCCCCACAACATTCTACACCTACTGAAAATATTGAATATGAAATTCCTTCGGTATGGTAGAACAACTGCTAGCTAATCCTTATGCAAGAGATGGAACCAAACATCTCGATATGCACTTGATATATGTGGATGAAATTTGTGGATTGTTTAAGCTTGCAGGTTTACCCGGAGATGAAGCTAAGAAGATGGTTTTCCCTTCTCTTTGAAGGTAAAGGCATTGACATGGTATAGGCTATGCAACGATATTGGATCTTGGAACTGGAATCGATTGAAATTGGAATTCCAACAAAAAACATTATCCTATGCATCTAGTTCATCGTGATCAGAATTATATATATAATTTTTGGCCTCGTGAAGGAGAAAGTATCGCTCTAGCTTGGGGGAGGCTTAAGTCAATGTTATATTCATGCCCCAATCATGAGCTCTCAAGAGAAATTATTATTCAGAATTTTTATGCTTGGGTTTCTCGTAATGATCAATCCATGCTCGATACTTGTTGTGCTGGTTCTTTTATGAAGAAGACTATTCAATTCCGGTGTGTTGACACCAGATTTTGGCATGGTCAAAAGCATAATTAAGAAGACCTCAAATGGAAAGTGCTCAATGTGACAAAGTTCCGTATCGTCAAAATGAGAAACTTTGATATTTGGGCCATAGCCATCCGGTCTCATCTCTAAGGCCGAGGTTATGTTCGAAGTACTGAGATTTTGTATCCAGAACACTATTCGGCTGTTTACGCCCTGCATCGTATGGAAAAATGATCTACACGAATTGTCTTCGACTCGTCGAAACGATCGATTTAGATATACAAATCATCCCAATCCGAGTTTGTATACAAAAGCTAGAGCTATCAGAACGCAGCCAGGCGAAATATGGTGCGCCCCACCAGACGCCATGTCTGATGGGTAGCGCGAGCAAACAGATGTTTTGTGCAAGCTATTTGACCCTTACGATTACCACTGATCAAAAAAATTTCAACATTAAAGTTATTCATCTCGTCGAAACGGTCAAGATTGCTTTTGGATTCGTTTCCTTCCGAGGTTGTTTACCACCACAAAAAAGACCCGCAAGGTGCAGCCAGTTTAAACAGAACAGTTTTGGAAAGTTCGGACAAAACCAATCCAAATTTGACTAGGATTTTGGACGTGAATCCAAGCCTTTTCCTTGCACGGGTAGTCCAGCCGCCTCTTATATACCTAAGGGGTGACGGCCAATTGAACAACACACAATCGATCAAATCATCTACCACTTTTATCTTTTATCTTTTCTCCTTAACCCTAGTTGTTCTTCTTCCTCGTTCTTCGTCTGTTCTTCTTGTTGCAGGGCGGCGAACCTCGAGGCCCTAGGGGCGATCAGGTCGATCTAGGGCAGCCCATAGCCACCCGTGCCCTAACGGGGTTCCCCCTGGGCGTGTGGGGTTTCGGGTCCTCAAAAGCACCCGCCGGATTGTCTTGCGTACCGCGCTTGCGGCCGGTCTCCTTTAACGTGAGCTGCGGTGCATCACCCCCGGCTTCGAGGGTACACGGTGATGTGTTCGTGTGCGAACACACTTTTTGACGACTCCGCTGGGGACGAAGCTTTGAACGGTCTCCAACCTGTTCTTGCTACGGAGAAATCGTCATCAAGTTGCTGCAATCTACAAAGGTAATATGAATAGCCAATTTCCCTTTGTAGATGCAAAAAATCCATATGTTTGTGCTGGATCACCTAATGAGCATAATGTATCGGCTAGCCCTAATTTTATCAATCCTGCATCTAATTATGCACATGGGCCGATGCAAAACAATCTTCGTACTTCAAATTCTTATGATTTTAGCAACGTACAACATATGTATCTAAACATTCATGCATCGGCGACCCTACAAATCCATATGCCGATGAACAACATGATGCGTTTGGTTAATCAACTTGAAACACCTCATGTTAAAATTTCCAATAGCATACAAGAAAGTGTTTCACCTTTTTATTCATCGGCAACTAATTTGCAATATGTGAATCCAACCTTGCCAATGGATGGGAGAATTGGCCATGCTACTACTAGCTATTCGGCTAGTTACTCTCAACCATCATATGCTACACCTCATGTTAGTAATTTTTTGGCACTGTATACAACTGTAGATGCTCATAATTCGGCCCCACATCTTCATGGTCATAGCTGAATAAGTGAAAGTTTATAGGAACACATGTGCCGTCATCAGATACTGTAGCATATAATGCATACTCTACGCAATTCAAGAGTTTCGGCAACACTCACGAATCATTGCCAAGAATCTGAAGTATTTCAGTGAAGGAAATATGCCCTAGAGGCAATAATAAAGTTATTATTTATTTCCTTATTTCATGATAAATGTTTATTATTCATGCTAGAATTGTATTAACCGGAAACATAATACATGTGTGAATACATAGACAAACATAGTGTCACTAGTATGCCTCTACTTGACTAGCTCGTTAAATCAAAGATGCTTAAGTTTCCTAACAATAGACATGAGTTGTCATTTGATTAATGGGATCACATAATTAGAAGAATGATGTGATTGACTTGACCCATTCCGTTAGCTTAGCACTTGATCGTTTAGTATGTTGCTATTGCTTTCTTCATGACTTATACATGTTCCTATGACTATGAGATTATGCAACTCCCGTTTACCGGAGGAACACTTTATGTGCTACCAAATGTCACAACGTAACTGGGTGATTATAAAAGGAGCTCTACAGGTGTCTTCGAAGGTACATGTTGGGTTGGCGTATTTCGTGATTAGGATTTGTCACTCCGATTGTCGGAGAGGTATCTCTGGGCCCTCTCGGTAATGCACATCACTATAAGCCTTGCAAGCAATGTAGCTAATGAGTTAGTTATGGAATGATGCGTTACGTAACGAGTAAAGAGACTTACCGGTAACGATATTAAACTAGGTATTGAGATACCGACGATCGAATCTCGGGGCAAGTAACATACCGATGACAAAGGGAACAACGTATGTTGTTATGCGGTTTGACCGATAAAGATCTTCGTAGAATATGTGGGAGCCAATATGAGCATCCAGGTTCCTCTATTGGTTATTGACCGGAGACGTGTCTCGGTCATGTCTACATTGTTCTTGAACCCGTAGGGTCTGCACGCTTAAGGTTTTGATGACAGATATATTATGAGTTTATGAGTTTTGATGTACCGAAGGAGTTCGGAGTCCCGGATGAGATCAGGGACATGACGAGGAGTCTCGAAATGGTCGAGATGTAAAGATCGATATATTGGACGACTATATTCGGAATTCGGAAAGGTTCCGAGTGATTTGGGTATTTTTCGGAGTACCGTAGAGTTACGGGAATTCGCCGGGGAGTATATGGGCTTATTGGGCCATACGGGAATAGAGGAGAGAGGCCAAAAGGAAGGAGGCCTGCGCCCCCCTCTGGTCCGAATTGGACAAGGGGCACAAAGACCACAAATGTCCCTAGTGAGCCTCTAGTTGACTAGCTCGTTGTGATCAACAGAATAGTCATGGTTTCCTGACTATGGACATTGGATGTCGTTGATAACGGGATCACATCATTAGGAGAATGATGTGATGGACAAGACCCAATCCTAAGCATAGCATAAAAGATCGTATAGTTCGTTTGCTAGAAGCTTTGCCAATGTCAAGTATCTCTTCCTTCGACCATGAGATCGTGTAACTCCCGGTTACCGTAGGAGTGCCTTGGGTGTATCAAACGTCACAACGTAACTGGGTGACTATAAAGGTGCATTACAGGTATCTCTGAAAGTATCTGTTGGGTTGACACGGATCGAGACTAGGATTTGTCACTCCGTATGACGGAGAGGTATCTCTGGGCCCACTCGGTAATGCATCATCATAATGAGCTCAAGGTGACCAAGGTGTTGGCCACGGGATCATGCATTACGGTACGAGTAAAGTGACTTGCCGGTAACGAGACTAAACAAGGTATTGGGATACCGACGATCGAGTCTCGGGCAAGTAACGTACCGATTGACAAAGGGAATTGCATACAGGGTTTGATCGAATCCTCGACATCGTGGTTCAACCGATGAAATCATCGAGGAGCATGTGGGAGCCAACATGGGTATCCAGACCCCGCTGTTGGTTATTGCCCGAGAGTCGTCTCGGTCATGTCTGCATGTCTCCCGAACCCGTAGGGTCTACACACTTAAGGTTCGGTGACGCTAGGGTTAGTAGGAACTCAAGTATGTGACTACTAAATGTTGTTTGGAGTCCCGGATGAGATCCCGGACGTCACGAGGAGTTCCGGAAGGGTCCGGAGGTAAAGATTTATATATGGGAAGTTGTTAAAAGGACACCGGAAAGTTTCGGGGGCATACCGGTATTGTACCGGGGCCACCGGAAGGGTTCCGGGGGTCCACCGGGAGGGGCCACCCCTCCCGGGGGGCCACTTGGGCTGCGTGGGGAGGTGGCCAGCCCGTGGTGGGCTTGGCGCACCCCCTCCCCTGGGCCCTTGCGCCTAGGGTTGAGGGGGGAACCCTAGAGGGGGCGCCCCCCTTGCTTGGGGGGCAAGTCCCCCCTCCCCTTGGCCGCCGCCCCCCCCCCTAGATGGGATCTAGAGGGGCCGGCCCCCTTCTCCCTTCCCCCTATAAATAGAGGGGTGAGGGGAGGGCAGCCGCACCCAAGCCAAGGCGCAGCCCTCCCCTCCCCAACACCTCTCCTCCTCCGTTGTGCGCTCGGCGAAGCCCTGTCAGAGTACTGCTTCTCCACCATCACCACGCCGTCGTGCTGCCGGTGGAGCTGTCTTCCTCAACCTCTCCTTCCTCCTTGCTGGATCAAGACGGAGGATACGTCGCTCGTCCCGTACGTGTGTTGAACACAGAGGTGCTGTCCGTTCAGCACTTGGACATCGGTGATCTGAATCACGTTCGAGTACGACTCCATCATCACCTTGCAAGCTTCCGCACGCGATCTACAAGTGGTATGTAGATGCAATCTCTCTCCCGTTGCTCGTTGCTTAGATGAACTCATAGATGGATCTTGGTGAAGCCGTAGGAAAAATTTTAATTTTCTGCAACGTTCCCCAACAGTGGCATCATGAGCTAGGTCTATGCGTAGTTCTCTAATGCACGAGTAGAACACAATTTGTTGTGGGCGTTGATCTTGTCATCTTACTTGCCTCTACTAGTCTTTTCTTGCTCAACGGTATTGTGGGATGAAGCGGCCCGGACCAACCTTACACGTACGCTTACGTGAGACCGGTTCCACTGACTGACATGCACTAGTTGCATAAGGTGGCTGGCGGGTGTCTGTCTCTCCCACTTTAGTTGGAGCGGATTCGATGAACAAGGCCCTTATGAAGGGTAAATAGAAGTTGACAAAATCACGTTGTGGTGATTCGTAGGTAAGAAAACGTTCTTGCTAGAACCCAATCGCAGCCACGTAAAAGATGCAACAACAATTAGAGGACGTTTAACTTGTTTTTGCAGCGATTGATCAAGTGATGTGATATGGCCAGAAGTTGTGATGAATGATGAATTGTGATGTATGAGATCATGTTCTTGTAATAGGATTCACGACTTGCATGTCGATGAGTATGACAACCGGCAGGAGCCATAGGAGTTGTCTTTATTTTTTGTATGACCTGCGTGTCATTGAAGAACGCCATGTAAACTACTTTACTTCATTGCTAAACGCGTTAGTCATAGAAGTAGAAGTAGTCATTGGCGTGACAACTTCATGAAGACACGATGATGGAGATCATGGTGTCAAGCCGGTGACAAGATGATCATGGAGCCCCGAAGATGGAGATCAATGGAGCTTTATGATATTGGCCATATCATGTCACAACTATATAATTGCATGTGATGTTTATTATGCTTTTACATCTTGTTTACTTAGGACGACGGTAGTAAATAAGATGATCCCTTACAAAATTTCAAGAAGTGTTCTCCCCTAACTGTGCACCGTTGCTACAGTTCGTCGCTTCTAAGCACCACGTGATGATCGGGTGTGATGGATTCTTACGTTCACATACAACGGGTGTAAGACAGTTTTACACAGCGAAAACACTTAGGGTTAACTTGACGAGCCTAGCATGTGCAGACATGGCCTCGGAACACGGAGACCGAAAGGTTGAACACGAGTCGTATGGAAGATACGATCAACATGAAGATGTTCACCGACGATGACTAGTCCGTCTCACGTGATGATCGGACACGGGCTAGTCGACTCGGATCGTGTAACACTTAGATGACTAGAGGGATGTCTAATCTAAGTGGGAGTTCATAATTTGATTAGAACTTTATTATCATGAACTTAGTCTAAAACCTTTGCAAATATGTCTTGTAGATCAATGGCCAACGCTAATGTCAACATGAACTTCAACGCGTTCCTAGAGAAAACCAAGCTGAAAGATGATGGCAGCAACTATACGGACTGGGTCCGGAACCTGAGGATCATCCTCATAGCTGCCAGGAAGCAATATGTCCTAGAAGGACCGCTAGGTGACGCTCCCGTCCCAGAGAACCAAGACGTTATGAACGCTTGGCAAGCTCATGCTGATGATTACTCCCTCGTTCAGTGCGGCATGCTTTACAGCTTAGAACAGGGGATCCAAAAGCGTTTTGAGCACCACGGAGCATATGAGATGTTCGAAGAGCTGAAACTAGTTTTCCAAGCTCATGCCCGGGTCGAGAGATATGATGTCTCCGACAAGTTCTATAGTTGTAAGATGGAGGAAAACAGTTCTGTCAGTGAGCACATCCTGAAGATGTCTGGGTTGCACAACCGTATGACCCAGCTGAACATAAACCTCCCAGATGAGGCGGTCATTGACAGAATCCTCCAGTCGCTCCCACCAAGCTACAAGAGCTTTGTGATGAACTACAACATGCAGGGGATGTTAAAGACCATTCCTGAAGTGTTCTCGATGCTGAAGTCAGCAGAGGCTGAAATCAAGAAAGAACATCAAGTGTTGATGGTCAATAAGACCACTAAGTTCAAGAAGGGCAAGGGTAAGAAGAACTTCAAGAAGGACGGCAAAGATGTTGCCGCGCCCGGTAAGCCAGTTGCCGGGAAGAAGTCCAAGAATGGACCCAAGCCTGAGATTGAGTGCTTTTATTGCAAGGGGAAGGGTCACTGGAAGCGGAACTGCCCCAAATACTTAGCGGATAAGAAGGCCGGCAACACCAAAGGTATATTTGATATACATGTAATTGATGTGTACCTTACCAGTACTCGTAGTAACTCCTGGGTATTTGATACCGGTGCCGTTGCTCATATTTGTAACTCACAGCAGGAGCTGCGGATTAAACGGAGATTGGCGAAGGACGAGGTGACGATGCGCGTCGGGAATGGTTCCAGAGTCGATGTGATCGCCGTCGGCACGCTGCCTCTACATTTACCCACGGGATTAGTTATGAACCTTAATAATTGTTATTTAGTGCCATGTTTGAGCATGAACATTGTATCTGGATCTCATTTAATACGAGATGGCTACTCATTTAAGTCTGAGAATAATGGTTGTTCGATTTATATGAGAGATATGTTTTATGGTCATGCTCCGATGGTCAATGGTTTATTCTTAATGAATCTCGAGCGTAATGTTACACATGTTCATAGTGTGGATGCCAAAAGATGTAAAGTTGATAACGATAGTCCCACATACTTGTGGCACTGCCGTCTTGGTCACATTGGTGTCAAGCGCATGAAGAAGCTCCATGCTGATGGACTTTTAGAGTCTCTTGATTATGAATCATTTGACACATGCGAACCATGCCTCTTAGGCAAAATGACCAAGACTCCGTTCTCCGGTACAATGGAGCGAGCAACCAACTTGTTGGAAATCATACATACCGATGTGTGCGGTCCAATGAGCGTTGAGGCTCGCGGAGGATATCGTTATGTTCTCACTCTCACTGATGACTTGAGTAGATATGGGTATGTCTACTTAATGAAACACAAGTCTGAGACCTTTGAAAAGTTCAAGGAATTTCAGAGTGAGGTAGAGAATCAACGTGACCGAAAGATAAAATTCTTACGATCAGATCGTGGAGGAGAATACTTAAGTCACGAATTTGGTACACACTTAAGAAAATGTGGAATCGTTTCACAACTCACGCCGCCTGGAACACCTCAGCGAAACGGTGTGTCCGAACGTCGTAATCGCACTCTATTGGATATGGTGCGGTCTATGATGTCTCTTACCGATTTACCGCTATCATTTTGGGGATACGCTCTAGAGACAGCTACATTCACTTTAAATAGGGCACCGTCTAAATCCGTTGAGACGACACCGTATGAATTATGGTTTGGGAAGAAACCTAAGCTGTCGTTTCTAAAAGTTTGGGGATGCGATGCTTATGTCAAGAAACTTCAACCTGAAAAGCTCGAACCCAAGTCGGAAAAATGCGTATTCATAGGATACCCTAAGGAAACTGTCGGGTATACCTTCTACTTAAGATCCGAAGGCAAGATCTTTGTTGCAAAGAACGGATGCTTTCTGGAGAAAGAGTTTCTCTCAAAAGAAGTAAGTGGGAGGAAAGTAGAACTCGATGAAGTACTACCTCTCGAACGGGAAAGTGGCGCAGCGCAGGAAACCGTTCCTGTGATGCCCACACCAACTGAAGAGGAAAACAATGATGATGATCAAGGTACTTCGGATCAAGTTACTACTGAACTTCGAAGGTCCACGAGGACACGTTCCGCACCAGAGTGGTACGGCAACCCTGTCATGGAAATCATGTTGTTAGACAACAATGAACCTTCGAACTATGAAGAAGCAATGGCGGGCCCGGATTCCAACAAATGGCTTGAAGCCATGAAATCCGAGATAGAATCCATGTATGAAAACAAAGTATGGACTTTGACAGACTTGCCCGATGATCGGCGAGCGATAGAAAATAAATGGATTTTTAAGAAGAAGACGGACGCGGATGGTAATGTTACCATCTATAAAGCTCGACTTGTCGCTAAGGGTTATCGACAAGTTCAAGGGATTGACTACGACGAGACATTCTCTCCCGTAGCGAAGCTGAAGTCCGTCCGAATCATGTTAGCAATTGCCGCATACTATGATTATGAGATATGGCAGATGGACGTCAAAACGGCATTCCTTAACGGACATCTTAAGGAAGAGCTGTATATGATGCAGCCGGAAGGTTTTGTCGATCCTCAGAACGCTAACAAAGTATGCAAGCTCCAGCGATCCATTTATGGACTGGTGCAAGCATCTCGGAGTTGGAACATTCGCTTTGATGAGATGATCAAAGAGTTTGGGTTTATGCAGACTTATGGAGAAGCCTGCGTTTACAAGAAAGTGAGTGGGAGCTCTGTAGCATTTCTCCTATTATATGTAGATGACATACTCTTGATGGGAAATGATACGAAACTTCTGGACAGCATTAAGGCCTACTTGAACAAGTGTTTTTCAATGAAGGACCTTGGAGAAGCTGCTTATATATTAGGCATCAAAATCTATAGAGATAGATCGAGACGCCTCATAGGTCTTTCACAAAGCACATACCTTGATAAGATTTTGAAGAGGTTCAAAATGGATCAGTCCAAGAAGGGGTTCTTGCCTATGTTACAAGGTGTGAGATTGAGCTCGGCTCAGTCACCGACCACGGCAAAAGATAAAGAAGAGATGAGTGTCATCCCCTATGCTTCAGCCATAGGATCTATTATGTATGCCATGCTGTGTACCGGACCCGATGTAAACCTTGCCGTAAGTTTGGTTGCAAGATACCAAAGTAATCCCGGCAAGGAACACTGGACAGCGGTCAAGAATATCCTAAAGTACCTGAAAAGGACAAAGGACATGTTTCTCGTTTATGGAGGAGACGAAGAGCTCGTCGTAAAGGGTTACGTCGACGCTAGCTTCGACTCAGATCTGGATGACTCTAAGTCACAAACCGGATGCGTGTATATGTTGAATGGTGGAGCAGTAAGCTGGTGCAGCTGCAAGCAGAGCGTCGTGGCGAGATCTACGTGTGAAGCGGAGTACATGGCAGCCTCGGAGGCAGCGCATGAAGCGATTTGGGTGAAGGAGTTCATCACCGACCTAAGAGTCATACCCAATGCGTCGGGGCCGATCAAACTCTTCTGTGACAACACTGGAGCTATTGCCCTTGCCAAGGAGCCCAGGTTTCACAAGAAGACCAGGCACATCAAGCGTCGTTTCAACTCCATCCGTGAAAATGTTCAAGATGGAGACATAGAGATTTGCAAAGTGCACACGGATCTGAATGTCGCAGATCCGTTGACTAAACCTCTCTCGCGTGCAAAACATGATCAACACCAGAACTCTATGGGTGTTCGATTCATCACAATGTAACTAGATTGGTGACTCTAGTGCAAGTGGGAGACTGTTGGAAATATGCCCTAGAGGCAATAATAAAAGTATTATTATATTTCAATGTTCATGATAATTGTCTTTTGTTCATGCTATAACTGTATTATCCGGAAATCGTAATACACGTGTGAGCACAAAGACCACAAATGTCCCTAGTGAGCCTCTAGTTGACTAGCTCGTTGTGATCAACAGATAGTCATGGTTTCCTGACTATGGACATTGGATGTCGTTGATAACGGGATCACATCATTAGGAGAATGATGTGATGGACAAGACCCAATCCTAAGCATAGCATAAAAGATCGTATAGTTCGTTTGCTAGAAGCTTTGCCAATGTCAAGTATCTCTTCCTTCGACCATGAGATCGTGTAACTCCCGGTTACCGTAGGAGTGCCTTGGGTGTATCAAACGTCACAACGTAACTGGGTGACTATAAAGGTGCATTACAGGTATCTCCGAAAGTATCTGTTGGGTTGACACGGATCGAGACTAGGATTTGTCACTCTGTATGACGGAGAGGTATCTCTGGGCCCACTCAGTAATGCATCATCATAATGAGCTCAAGGTGACCAAGGTGTTGGCCACGGGATCATGCATTACGGTACGAGTAAAGTGACTTGCCGGTAACGAGACTGAACAAGGTATTGGGATACCGACGATCGAGTCTCGGGCAAGTAACGTACCGATTGACAAGGGGAATTGCATACAGGGTTTGATCGAATCCTCGACATCGTGGTTCAACCGATGAAATCATCGAGGAGCATGTGGGAGCCAACATGGGTATCCAGACCCCGCTGTTGGTTATTGCCCGAGAGTCGTCTCGGTCATGTCTGCATGTCTCCCGAACCCGTAGGGTCTACACACTTAAGGTTCGGTGACGCTAGGGTTAGTAGGAACTCAAGTATGTGACTACCGAATGTTGTTCGGAGTCCCGGATGAGATCCCGGACGTCACGAGGAGTTCCGGAAGGGTCCGGAGGTAAAGATTTATATATGGGAAGTTGTTAAAAGGACACCGGAAAGTTTCGGGGGCATACCGGTATTGTACCGGGGCCACCGGAAGGGTTCCGGGGGTCCACCGGGAGGGGCCACCCCTCCCGGGGGGCCACTTGGGCTGCGTGGGGAGGTGGCCAGCCCCTGGTGGGCTTGGCGCACCCCCTCCCCTGGGCCCTTGCGCCTAGGGTTGAGGGGGCAACCCTAGAGGGGGCGGCCCCCTTGCTTGGGGGGCAAGTCCCCCCTCCCCTTGGCCGCCCCCCCCCCCCCTAGATGGGATCTAGAGGGGCCGGCCCCCTTCTCCCTTCCCCCTATAAATAGAGGGGTGAGGGGAGGGCAGCCGCACCCAAGCCAAGGCGCAGCCCTCCCCTCCCCAACACCTCTCCTCCTCCGTTGTGCGCTCGGCGAAGCCCTGTCAGAGTACTGCTTCTCCACCATCACCACGCCGTCGTGCTGCCGGTGGAGCTGTCTTCCTCAACCTCTCCTTCCTCCTTGCTGGATCAAGACGAAGGAGACGTCGCTCGTCCCGTACGTGTGTTGAACACGGAGGTGCTGTCCGTTCAGCACTTGGACATCGGTGATCTGAATCACGTTCGAGTACGACTCCATCATCACCTTGCAAGCTTCCGCACGCGATCTACAAGTGGTATGTAGATGCAATCTCTCTCCCGTTGCTCGTTGCTTAGATGAACTCATAGATGGATCTTGGTGAAGCTGTAGGAAAAATTTTAATTTTCTGCAACGTTCCCCAACACAGAGTGGCGTAGAATTGAAGCAATAGCTCTTCATTCCAGTGTTCCTTGTCTGTCAGAAAATGAAGCAAACCAGCATCGCGAAAGCAGTCAAGTGCTTCTTCCAAGCACGGCAGTCCAGCAATGGCTTCAGTGTCAAGGCGCATATGAGGGAAAATGCGCCCTTGATCACATAGCACGCATGAGTAATAGCTTCTCTGCTGATAGCTCTAGAACCGATCTGGTGAAATCCTTGGCTTGGAGTAGGGGTCCTTGGCGCTGTCAAAGAAGGTATTGTGGCTCTTGAAGCCATTTGCATTGAAAGACCCGGGGGAGTTGGCAGTACATGGAAACCTTGGCAATCTCGGCTTTGGCTTCTGGACCTGAGGCCGATGCTCAACATGATAGTCAAATTGGGGGCCGGAGGCAGCAGGCGGAGGCACCAGAACAGGCCATCTGACAGTGACAAGCTGACCGTGATCGTATGCTTGCTCAATAGTGTGAGGCCTTGGTGGCGGAATAGGAGCAGGGGCAACATCAGAGGGTCCAGGCTGCACAACAGGTGCTTCAGGAGCATTTGTCATATTCGCTCCAGGTGCAGCCTCCTCATTGGCGTCAGGTGCAGCAGTCTCATTGGCGTCAGATTCAGGGGCCACATTTGCTTCGGGCACAGTTGCCTCATTGGTTTCAGGCACGCTGGTTGTTGCAGGCTCCACATTGGCGTCAGCCATGACCACGTCATTGGCTTCATTTGCATTGGTGGTGGCAGCCTCAACAGTGTCAACCTCCTCTTGACGAGCAGGAGGGTCGGGCACAGGCACGTTCAGATCATGAACGGCTTCTCCTTCAATCGCTGGGGGTGTTGGTACACGTACTTCTTCTTCTTTTTCTTCGGCTGATGCAGACGGAATGTCTTCAGCAGCATGTGCTTCAGACATGGAGATGTTCACTGTTGGAGCTGGTTTAGAGAATACTTGCCATGCAACAGGTGAACGTTGCACTTCTCCTTCAGGAACGCTTGACAGAAGGACTTCAGGCCTTTGTCCTCTTCGAAGCCTGCGAAGCACTGGCTTCAAGTTAGGAGATGGACTTGGTTGAGCCTGAAAGTCTTCATCCTCTTCTTGCACTGGGGGTGGAGCTTGTTGTTGTTGTTGGGGAGTACTGTGGGAGTCTTGTTGTTGTTGTGGGTGATCAGCGCACGAAGCATCCTGAGCAATTGGCGTCAATGGACGACCAATGCTGATGATTTCGCTGTTCGTACGAACAGGCGATGATACCACTTGATGTTTGATCTGAGGAAGAACTTCATCATCATTTACATTGTCATCTTGACCAATGTCTTCAGCAGCATTGGGTTCAGCTGCTGGAATATCTTCAGTCTCATGGGCCTCTGTGGTAGCAGGCTCATGGACAACCATCCTTCTTTCTTGATGAACAGACACAGGGCGAACAACGGAGATGGGTTCAACGACTAAGGGCTCTGTGGAAGCAGCCCTAGTCTTCTTGGTCTTGCGCTTCTTCTTGGAGGGAGCGGCATCAGAGGCTTCAGCATGCTTTCTCTTTCTGGCGTCAGCCTCGGCAGCCTTTGTCTTCTTCTGTTCTGAAGCGGTTTTGGTGACCTTTGGCTTCGAGCCAGTCATGCTACTCGGGAAGATAATGCGAGGGGCTTCTTGGCTTGAAGGCTCAGGCTGTTCAGCAGGGTGCTTCTTCTTCCTTTTTGCAGCCATCCTGGGGTCAATGCCTGGACGGCCAAGGGACTTGCGCTTCTCAGCCTCATTACAGGCATGCACACACTTATCAGCCAAAAGCTTCATGCGTTCTCGAGAGCCCTGAGCTTCTTGGCGTTTCATCAGAAAGGCTTCTTTAAGCTCATGGAGCATGACCTTGAAGTTTCGGACGTCTTGAACACTCAGATTGGCCACATGCTTCTTGAATTGAGCCTTCTCAAAATCAATCTTGTTTTTGAGCTCAACGATGCGCTGAGCAAGAGCTAGCTCAGAAGTAATGGCGCCATTGAAGGCGACACTAAGGCCAATTGGGAGCTGTACATCTTCAAAGCTGACATTGGGGGTGTCGAACCACTCATCAATGAAATTGTGAATGATGGCCACATCAAACAGAGGCAGGTTGCTGAAGATTTCTGCTTCCTCTTGCTCTTGATCAGCTGCTCAAGGGCATCATCCGCAAGATCTTCATCACTTGATAGATCAATGGGTTCTTCACGCAGAATGGCAGCAGGAGTCAAAGCTCGCTGATCAGATGTTCTAACAAGCTGCCTTTTCTTGTCCGTTCTTCTGGAGACACGGGACAGATCTTCAGATTGCACACTGGCTTCAGGAGGTGCAGTGGCCAGTGGCTTCGCACGCAAAGTCTTCGGAGGTGGCTTTGCAGCTGAGGTTGAAGCCTTAGACTTCTTTTCCTTCTGCGGCTTTGGCGGAGGAGGAGCAGGGGCTTCATCAGAGTCAGCACCATCATCAGAATGATCTACTCTGGCGCCTTGGACCATGATGTAAGTGATGAGGCCGTCAAGGTTGGCATAGTGGCCAATGACATTGGGATTAGCTTCACGGGAGCCATCAGCGCGGGGAGCAGAGGGACCTGGATTGAAGTCCAAACCCAAGGTCTTCTTGTTCTCTTTGGCCGAAGCCACAGCAAACTGATAGTTGCGCTTGAAGAACGAATCATCACGACACCATAGTAGTGAAGTGGGATCTGCGTTCGCTGGCTGTGGCCCACGGACCATGCATGGATAGAAGCCTTGTTCAATGGCTTCAGCTCGGCTCTTGGGTTGAAGCCCTCGATAGAGGATATCACCCCAAGGTTTCTTGATCGCATTTTTCTCTGCATATTCCTTTGTCACAAATCTGTACTTGAACCATTCCTCAGCCCAATAGCGTCGAATCCATTGGATTCGCGTCTTCCTCTGATGATAATTTTCTTCAGGATCTGTCTTGTACAGTTCCGCTAAGTCATCTGGCAGATCTTTAGATGTGCCTCCTCTGTGCTGTCTGCCACCCTTCCTTGCTGATTTCTCTATTGCCATAAACTTCAAGCTGAAAGGCTTCAGTACGTTCAAAGGCTTCAGAGGTCTGCGTTTGCTCATCAGACAGGAACTGGCTTCAGGAGAATTTATATGGTGCTGCAAGTATTCTGCAAACGAATGCAGACTATGAGAACCAAGGGATTCTCCCACGGACATGTACCTATGACAGCATTAGAGATGCGAGGGAAGGGGAAGAGGTCATATGCATTCTCAGAAGATTTTGAAGATAAATCAGTTTGAAGACATTGACCTCATGTTGCGAAGACATTCACTTATATAGATGAGTTGGTTCCAGATTTGTGCCAATCCGTGAATAAGTACAAGTGAGGAATCAAGCTAGTAGAAATCTAAGTGAATCGACTAGGCAGTATGAGATGCAGACGGAATAGATCTAGCTTTGAGTGGACAGAAACTACTTTCGATAAATAGGATGAATCTTGAATATCAAAAAGGTGGTAAAAATAGGGTTATAATTACCGCACGAAGAACTGCTAGATGGAGAAGAATAGGAGATCGAGCAGTTCAGCCCACCGTGCCCTAACTTGGCGCCGGAGGACACCTACGGCGACGGCGGAGAGGACGATGTCCGCGGCCGGCGTGAGGACGGCGTCGGAGAAGTCGCGGCAGCTAAGCGCTTCGTCGTCGGCGTCGTCGCGAGCTAGCGGTGGCGCTAGGGTTTTGATGGAGGTGGAGAGGTGGAAGAGTATTTCTTTACCGCAGGGGGGACAGGTATTTATAAGTAGGTGAGAGACACATCGCAATTACACTGGTGCCCCTGCCGGTTCATATCTGAGGGGTACGTGGCAAGCATGCAACACACCCAGGGTTGTCCCACATTCCCACGCCCGCCAGGCATGTCGGAGAGTTGTTTCGGCTTCTCTGGATTTCAACAGTAAAGATAAGCCATTAAAAACAGATTTAATGTTTGTCTTTGTGCCTTCTGCTGACTAGGACGCAGAGAAGACATTCGACAGTTTCAACAGAATGCATATTATTTGGATAGATAGAATTGAGATAGAGAGCATAGAGAGGTTAGGGTCCGATCACATTCACTTAGTGCAAAAAGATCCAATCTTGAAGACATAGCTATAAGTGAATGCTATAGAGGACAGAACACTAGTATATATATATATATATATATATATATATATATATATATATATATATATATATATATATATAATCAAATCATCATAGTGCAGAAAGTCATGAAGACAAATTGAAACTGAAGACAAACCAAATGCGAAGTCATTGCAATATAACGCCTTGAGTGAAACACTTGAAACTAGAAAAGTTGGTGGTGGCGTTACCCACCGTATAGGAAGTATTAGACCCAGACACGGCGCACAATTATCGTAGCGCTCCAAAGTCAAATTCCATGT
Source organism: Triticum timopheevii (assembly GCA_963921465.1). Classification (NCBI taxonomy): domain Eukaryota; kingdom Viridiplantae; phylum Streptophyta; class Magnoliopsida; order Poales; family Poaceae; genus Triticum; species Triticum timopheevii. Next base: position 204,185,665 of record OY997270.1, read on the forward strand.
TAATGTATTCACACTTAGAGTGTAAATCTTCATTGATTGAAGACATACATTACTTTGTGTGTTGCACATCTAAGTCATCAACATGCATAAGTGTTAGGATGTGTGCCTGATCACAGGACATTAGAGGATTCTAAGATATTTAGCTCACACCGTAACTTGCAAAACCTTTTCTCATCCAAGGGCTTTGTGAAGATATATGCCAGTTGCTCATCAGTGTTGACGTGAATGATATCAATATCTTTCTTCATAATATGATCTCTGAGAAAGTGATGACGAATTTCAATGTGCTTTGTCTTCGAGTGTTGGACTGGATTGTTGGCTCTCTTGATGGCACTCTCGTTGTCGCTGAAGAGAGGTACTTGTTTCAGGTTGATGCCATAGTCCTTGAGAGTTTGCTTCATCCATAGAAGCTGAGCACAACAGGATCCAGCAGCAATGTATTCAGATTCAGCAGTTGAGAGTGATACACAGTTCTGCTTCTTCGAAGACCAACAGACAAGTGATCGACCAAGAAAATGGCATGTGCCAGATGTAGACTTGCGATCCACCTTGTCACCAGCATAATCAGCATCAGAGAATCCAACCAAATCGAATCTTGAGCCCTTGGGATACCATAATCCGAGTGTTAGGGTGTAAGCTAAATATCGAAGAATTCGCTTCACAGCTAAGTGATGCGATTCCTTTGGTGCCGCTTGGTACCGAGCACACATGCAAACTCTAAGCATAATATCTGGCCTAGATGCACATAAATAAAGCAAAGAACCATTCATGGAGCGGTATACCTTTTGATCGAATTCTTTACCATTGTCGTCGGGACCAAGATGGTGCTTGGCTGGCATTGGCGTCGTATAGCCTTTGCAGTCTTCCATTCCAAACTTCTTCAGACAGTCTTTGAGGTATTTCTCTTGAGATATGAAGATGCCATTCCTCTGCTGACGAATTTGAAGACCAAGGAAGAACTTCAGCTCACCCATCATGGACATTTGATATTGCTCTTGCATCATGTACCCAAACTCATCACTGTACTTCTGGTTAGTGCACCCAAAGATAATGTCATCCACATATATTTGGCACACAAACAGTTCACCATCATATGTCTTCGTGAAGAGAGTGGGATCGAGGGATCCAGGTTTGAAGCCTTTGCTCTTCAGGAAGTCTTTGATTTTATCATACCAGGCGCGAGGGGCTTGTTTGAGGCCATACAGTGCCTTGTTTAGCTTGTACACCATATCAGGATGTTTTGGATCTTCAAAGCCAGGTGGTTGTGCGACATATACTTCTTCTTCAATCTTGCCATTGAGAAATGCACTTTTTACATCCATTTGATATAACAAGATATTGTGGTGATTAGCATAGGCTAGCAGTATGCGAATAGCTTCGAGGCTAGCAACAGGAGCAAATGTTTCATCGAAGTCAATTCCTTCCACTTGGGTGTATCCTTGAGCCATAAGACGTGCTTTGTTTCTGACGACTTGACCATGCTCATCTTGCTTGTTTCGATATATCCATTTTGTTCCAATAATGTTATGCTTGCGAGGATCAGGTCGCTTGACAAGTTCACAGACATTATTTAGCTTGAACTGTTGAAGTTCTTCTTGCATGGCTTGAATCCATTCAGGTTCCATAAAAGCTTCAGCAACTTTCTTGGGTTCTGATATTGACACAAATGAAAAGTGCCCACAGAAGTTTGCTAGCTGTGTTGCTCTTGATCGAGTGAGCGGACCAGGTGCATTGATGCTGTCAATTATCCTCTCTATTTGAACTTCATTTGCGACATGGGGATGAACAGGACGAAGATTTTGCTCTGGCTGATCATTGTCATCATCGGGAGGATTGTCTTCGGACTGAGCATTGTCTTCAGGTTGATTTGGTGCAGAGATGATGAGTTCCTCTTCAGGTGGTGCTTCAGAGGGCATGATTTCACCAGTTCCCATCGACTTGATGGCCTCGTTTGGAGGAGCTTCATCCAGTGTGCTTGGCGGTATCTCTCTCTCTGTGAACCATTGGTTTCATCAATTTTCACATCCACAGTTTCAACGATTTTGTAGAGATAAAGGTTGAAGACTCTGTAGGAGTGTGAATCCTTTCCATAGCCAAGCATGAAGCCTTCGTGAGCCTTAGGTGCAAATTTTGACTTGTGATGGGGATCCTTGATCCAGCATCTTGCTCCAAATACTCTGAAGTAACTGACATTTGGTTCTTGCCAGTTAGTAGCTCATATGATGTTTTGTTCAGAAGCTTATGAACGTACACACGGTTGATGATGTGACATGCTGTATCAATAGCTTCGGGCCAGAACTTTTTGGTGTCTTGTACTCATCTAGCATTGTTCGAGCCATCACAATGAGGTTCTGTTCTTGCGCTCAACGATGCCATTTTGCTGAGGTGTGTATGGAGCAGAGAACTCATGAGTGATTCCCATTGTATCCAGATACATATCAAGTCCAGTGTTCTTGAATTCAGTGCCATTGTCACTCCTGATGTGCTTGATCTTCACTCCATAATTGTTCATTGCTCGATTTGCAAAGCGTCTGAAGACATCTTGTACTTCAGTCTTGTAAAGAATTATATGGACCCATGTGTATCTTGAGTAGTCATCAACAATGACGAAGCCATAGAGACAAGCCGTTGTTGTGAGGGTGGAGTAGTGAGTAGGTCCAAATAAGTCCATGTGCAACAGCTCGAAGGGTTGAGATGTTGTCATGATTGTCTTCGATGGGTGCTTTGCCCTTGTCATCTTTCCAGCTTCACAGGCACCACACAGATGATCCTTCTTGAACTTGACATCTTCGATGCCTATGACATGCTTCTTCTTGACGAGTGAGTGTAAGTTCCTCATGCCAGCATGTCCCAGCCTTCGATGCCAGAGCCAGCATTCTGAAGCTTTTGTGAGAAGACAAACGGCAAGCTGTGGACCTACTGAGAAATCTACCATGTACAGATCATATTTTCGATACCCTTCAAAGACTAGAGATTTGTCAGATTCCATTAGTACAAGGCAACGATATTTGCCAAATATCACAATCATGTTCAAGTCACAAAGCATTGAGACATACATTAAGTTGAAACCAAGGGATTCAACAAGCATCACTTTATCCATGTGTTGATCCTTTGAGATTGCAACTCTACCTAGACCCAATACTTTGCTTTTACCAGTGTCAGCAAATGTGATGTGACTCTTGTCGGATGGACGTAAGGTTGAGTCCATGAGAAGACTTCGATCACCAGCCATATGATTTGTGCATCCACTGTCCATAATCCACTCTGAAGCTTTTGGTGATGTACCCTACAATGCAGTTAGGAGGATAGGCTTCACACAAGTGTTGTGAAGCATATGCATTTGATACATATAGGGACAGTCAAGCATATGCATTTGATACATATAGGGATAGTCACAGCTTATATCAAAGTTAGGACATAGACTGATGAGGAATTTAGATGCATATAGAATGATATTTTAACGTGCGTCCTCAGTGAGTTTTAGGTCCCCAACAATAGTATCGGACGCCATTGATTGCTGGCTGGAGACCATTTTCTGCAAAAGAGAGTTAGTTCTTCTTTGCCACCCACATTTTCAGTGGGGGCTTAGAAGCAATGAGTCTAAGTGCAGCATCTGAGAATTTTGGCTTTGAAGCCCTAGCAAATAGCCTTGCAGGAGATGAATGATACTCATATGAATAAGCAGAAAAGTTCTTAGTCCTATGAACATAGCAGTTCGAAGATGCACGCTCATATTCATAAGTCTGAGCATGATTTCCCTGCAAAACATTGGCGTTAGGGTGACTCATGCGAGTCCTGTATCTGTATGAAACCTTTGGGCCATATGAAGCTATAAGTCTGGGGTTTGTCTTCTTCCTAGGTGGTGTCATGACGACATTCACAAGAAGATTCTCATTGTACCACTTAGGTACCCAGATCTTCTTCATAGGTGGTCCATTCCTGTAGTTAGTACCAATGTACCTAGCAAACACTTCACCATTCTGATTTTTGAACAGCTTATAGTTTGCATCAAAGGATTCATCAATGATAATAGGGTTAGCACAGGTAAAGCCAGATAAGGTGGATGGATCTACTGAAGGTCCCTTTGCAGCAACCCATGTGGTTTTGGGGTACCGCTCAGGCTTCCAGTATGAGCCATCAACGTTCATTTTCCTTTCGAACCCAACACCCTCTTTCCTAGGGTTTCGGTTCAGAATCTGCTTTTTTAGGACATCGCAGAGAGTCTGATGTCCCTTCAAACTTTTGTACATCCCTGTTTCAAGCAATGTCTTCAACATAACATTTTCATCAGCAACAGCAGTGGTATCCTCCGCAGAGGGGTTAGTGACCACATCAGTAGGTGAAGACAATGAAACAGTAGCAGTAGTGGAACATTCAGCAACAGATGTAGCATTATCACGCTCAATGCATTTTAGACATGGTGGTTCAAATCCTTCCTGAGCGGAACTGATCTATTGAGCGTGAAGTGACTCATTCACTTTTTGAAGATCTTCATGAGCCGCTCTCAATTTCTCAAGCTCTTGTTTCCTTTGAAGATAATCATAGGAGAGCCTTTCATAAGTAGTTGAGAGTGATTCATGACGACCATCAAGTTCTTGGTACTTAGCATGAAGACTTTTTATGTCATCAACCAAGGACTGTGAACGTGTCATTTCAGCGTCCAACAGGTCATCGCTTTTGTCTAACAGTTTTTGAGTATGTTCCATAGCCTTTTGTTGTTCAGTTGCAATTTTAGCAAGTGTTTTGTAGCTGGGTTTGGATTCACAATCAGAGTCATCTTCACTTGAAGTTTGAAAGTAAGCATCGCGTGATTTTACCTTGGCACCGCGTGCCATGAAGCAGTAGGTGGGAGTAGGATCGTCTTCGTCATTAGCTTCAGTGTTGGTGCGGAAGTCATTGTCTTCAGTGTTGAAGATGGACTTGGCAACATAGGCAGTGGCTAAAGCCAAACTTGCAACGCCAGGGTCAGACTCCTCTCCAGACTCCACCTCCGCCTCCTCCGAAGCAGACTCCTCCTCTGAATCCATTTCCTTGCCAACAAAAGCACGAGCCTTTCCAAATGAGCTCTTCTTGTATGATGAAGACTGTCGGTGTACTAAAGTAGGGGTACCTTAGTATCCCGAACTTGTGCACGGGCAGTAGCAGCACCCAGCGGCAAGGCTTACCGGGCGTCCGCCAAGATCCTCTGTAGCTCATATTGATGCCATTCAAGAACAAAGTGTTTTAACTAAGAAGACAAGGCCCCGGCAAGAGGAGCTTGCCGGGAAGGACAAGGCCCCGACAAGAGGAGCTTGCCGGGAGGGCCAGCCAAGGAACTTGCCGCGATGCGCCGCGCGTCCCGGCAAGACCCAGCGAGCGACAAGCTTTCGGGTGCGACAAGACAATGACCGCGGCAAGGCGCTTGCCGTGGCGAAGCCACCACTCTGCGCCCACGCTCCAGCGCATCCGATGACGTGTCGCCACAGGATCATTCCAGGCACACGTGGTGGGGAGCTGTGCAGCCAAGCGGTGCGAGGTGGCAAGTGGAGATGACGAGAAAGCCATCGTGGCAGGTGGTGGCGCCCCTAACGGTCGCTTCTCTGCACTGTTTGGGCGACCAGACGGGCATTAAATGCCCTTGTCCCCTGCCGTCAGAGTTAGGTAGGGGGCACTGTAGATAGCGGTTGTACCAACCCCTCTTTTTACTTTTCTACCCCTGTCTGCATTGCCACCTGTCGGTGACCCCTTTAGCCTATAAAAGGAGGCCCATGCGCAACGTAGAGGGGGTTGGACTCCTTCGAAAACACAAAACGCTCACGCTCTTGAGCAAGAACATAATACCACCACAAACCAGAAGTAGGAGTTTTATCTCTCCGGAGAGCTCCGAAGATGGGTAAAATCCCTCGCGTGCTTCGCCTCGATCTGCTCTTCGTGCGCCCTCCGCTCCCTTGCCGGACTGAAAAGGGACCCTGCCCCATAGGTGCTCGTTTCCCACGACATCTTTGGCGCGCCAGGTAGGGGGGCGTCGAGGTTGTGTGAACCTGATCCGGTGTTCGTGTGCACTACATCAACATCTTCATCGACATGCCACCGAAGAAGAAAGCTTCAGAGGTGGCCGCTCCGTCCACGTCGATCCCACCGCCACCGGAGCAAACGGGCGGTGGGGGAGACGCTGGGGAAAGAACAGGCGCCGATGTGGGAGCTCACGTTGTCACCAGATCCAAAGACAAGGCCCCGCAAGCTTCGGCGTCTGTACATACACCGCACCCCTCCCAGGAGGTGCGGGATCGACAACGCCATGGTGCTCCTAGCACCGTACTCGCGTTGGAACAAGGCCAAGCTGGTGGATCGCGGGACGCTCAAGGCCAACATGCGCGTCAACATGTTGGCACGAGCGCGGCAAGGTCGCCTGGACGAGATGTTGCTCCTTCTAACACTGTTAGAAGTTTGAGCATATCCCGCTCCTTGCGCCGTTCGCCACCGCAGCCCAAGACTCCAGAGGAAGCACTGGCCCGAGCCCAACTGCTTCTAGATTACCCTCCAGCGCCAGACAAGATCGATGATTGGAGGGCCACCATTCAGAGCCTCATTGGCTTCGCCAACAGCGAGAAGCCCCGGCAACCGAGCACATCGAAGCCCCGGCAAGACGCCCAGGCGCAAGCCGACGGCGACAAGACCGCTGGGGGTGCCAGCACGGTGCACTCCCCGCCCCGAAGGCCAAGATCGTCGACTCGCCGGGCTAACCTCGACACCGACTCCACCGCGTCGTTGGACCCGCGAGCTCGTCGCGATCAGCGCCAAGTTCTCCAAGAACGACGACAAGAAGACGCTCGTACTCGCATCGAGCGTCGAAGAGAAGCGCGGCGTCAGTCAGACCAGCGCGCTAGGCCCGCTGTTGATATGCATGCGCCAGGGGAACCAGGCGACTTGCCGTACGCGGTAGGTTGCCCTGCGTTCACTTGTGAGCTGCGGCAGGTCCAGTGGCCCAGTACCAAGAATTTCAAGCCAGATGTACCCGAGAAGTACGATGGCAGGATACATCCGTCAGAGTTCCTCAGCGTTTACACCATCGCGGTGCAGGCTGCCGGGGGGCGCGACGAGAAGATCCTTGCCAACTACTTCCCACTGGTGCTCAAGCCCAACGTCAGATCTTGGCTCATGCACTTGCCGGACAACTCCATCTCTTCGTGGGCAGATCTGTGCCATCAGTTTTTCGGCGCCTTCACAGTCGGCCACAAGCCCCATGGCCAGGAGAGCGATCTTCATCTGCTCTCCCAAAAAGAAGGGGAACCCCTGCGCAAGTACATTCAAAGATTCAGCCAAGTGCAGCGCAACATCCCAGACGTCCACCCTGCCGCGGTTATCAGCGCGTTCCATCAGAACGTGCGTAACCGCTGGATGAGGGAGGAGATGGCGATGTGCAAAATCAGAGATGTCAGTGAGCTATATGCTCTGGCCGACAAATGTGCACGTGCTGAGGAGGGGAGGAAACTCCCCGGAGAGAACGCAGGAGCAGAAGGATCTGACAGTGAGGATGCCACCCCGGCAAAGAAGAACCGGAGGCGAAATAACAGAAAGAGGAAAGCTAAGGATGTGCTAGTTGTCGAGCAGTCCGGCAACGGAGGTGGCGCCGAGAAGGCCAAAGCTGGTGACTCCGGCGAGGCTGTGGTGGCCACCGACAAGCAGGATGGCTCCGGCAAGCAGTACTGCAAGATCCACCGCACCAAGGGCCATGATCTCCAGGCTTGCAAGAAGGTTGAGCAGCTTGTTGAGCTACAGAAAGCTGAATACGAGCGCCGCGACAAGGAGAAGGCCCAAGAAGGTGGTGGAGGATCCGGCAAGAAGCGTCCCGCCCGGGGAGGGCGCCGCGGCAAGGCTAAGCAGCGGCAAGGAGACAAACCTCCCCGCGGCCGCGACAAGGACGAAGACGAAGACGAAGATGAAGAGATGGATGAGGATGAGACCGACGAGCAGGAGTTTCAGAAGGCAACAGAGGTTTTGTGCGTCGACGGCGGTGCTTCTCTGCATACTTCGCACCGCCAGCTCAAACAGTAGGTGCGTGAAGTTAATGCAGCAGAACCATCAGTTGAGTCGCGCAAGCCTCTGAAGTGGTCCAGCACGCCCATCATCTTTGATGTTGAGGATCACCCTGATCGCATAACTGCGGTCGGGTGCTTGCCGATGTTGGTTTCGCCAACTATCCGCAACCTCAAGGTCACAAAGATGCTGGTTGACGGCGGGGCCGGCTTGAATCTGATCTCCTCCGCGGTGCTCCAGAAGCTTCAGATCCCCGACAGCGAGCTCGAAGAGACCGACACTTTTCAAGGAATCAATCCGGGAAGGAGCAAGCCGAAGGGGAAGATCACACTGCCAGTGACATTTGGCAGGGAGCTGAACTTCAGGACAAAGAAGGTCACCTTTGATGTTGCTAATTTCCCATTGCCCTACAATGGGATACTTGGCCGTCCAGCGCTCGCCAAGTTCATGGCAGCCTCTCACTACGCCTACAACGTGCTCAAGATGCCCGGTCCGATAAGTGTCATTTCTGTCCCTGGCGACAAGAAAGATGCCCTTATCTGTACCGACAAGATCTACCGGGAAGCAGCAGCCGCAGCAGGTCGCAAGACACTTGCCGCTGAAGCTCTCGGGGGGAAGAAGAAGACCAAGTCCGGCAAGAGCAGCTCTGATGCCCACTCCGGCAAGCGCACCTCTTCGGAGTGCTACGCTACCGTCGAGGACGCACCATCGAGCTCCACCGGCAAGTGTAAGAAGGCAAAGACAGCTTCACCAGAGACCAAGAAAGTGGCCGCCAAGGAGGACGGCACTGGTGGTACCTTCACCATCAGTGCCATGCTTGATCCTAAATAGGAAAGCACACTCATTGCTTTCCTGTGGGCGAATGTCGATGTGTTTGCATGGCAACCATCTGACATCCCCGGTGTTCCCAGGAAAGTAATTGAGCACCACCTTGCCGTCTGTCACGCGTGGCCCGTCAAGCAGAGAGTAAGGAAACAAGCAGTGGAGCGACAAGAATTCATTGCAGAAGAGATCAAGAAGTTGGAAGCAGCAGGCCTTGTCCGAGGAGTGCTCCATCCAACGTGGCTGGCCAATCCTGTAGTCGTGCGCAAAGCGAATGGGAAATGGAGGCTTTGTATTGACTTCACTGATGTTAATAAAGCTTGTCCCAAGGATCCATTTCCCTTGCCGCGCATTGACCGGATTGTCGACTCCACGGCCGGATGTGATTTGCTTTCATTTCTTGATGCATACTCAGGATATCATCAGATCTTCATGGCTAAAGAGGATGAAGAGAAGACCGCATTCATTACTCCATGTGGCACGTACTGCTTTGTACGGATGCCTTGCGGACTAAAGAATGCTGGTTCAACATTTGCAAGGGTAGTCAGTCATGCTTTTGAGCCACAGTTGCACAGAAATGTAGAAGCTTACATGGATGACATAGTGGTCAAGAGCAAGGACAAAGAAACTTTGATCCAAGATTTGGACGAAACCTTCGCAAATCTACGTAAGATCAATCTCAAGTTGAACCCCGAGAAGTGCGTGCTTGGAGTTCCTTCCGACAAGCTCCTCGGGTTCTTCGTATCCCAAAGGGGGATTGAAGCCAATCCCGACGAGATCAAGGCCATCGAGCAGATCGAAGCACCGAAGCGCGTCAAGGATGTGCGAAGGCTTGCCGGCTGCGTTGCTGCTCTCAGCAGGTTAATCTCCAAGTCTGCTAAGCGTGCCCTGCCATTTTTCAAAATTTTGAAAAAGGCAGGTCCAATGAAATGGACTCCGGAAGCGGAGGCTGTGCTGCAGGACTTGAAGAGATACCTGTCCTCCACTCCAATACTTGTCGCACCTAAGCCACAAGAGAAGTTGCTGCTATATCTAGCGGCAACCAATCAAGTGGTTAGTGCTGCGGTAGTAGCGGAAAGGGAGGTAGATGATGAGCCAGCAACCACGGCGAGCGAGTCTGGCGACAAGAAGGGGGCTTCCTCGACAAGCTCTGGTCCCGACAAGGATGGATCTGTGCAGCCGCAGGAAGAGAGACAAAAGAAGATGGTGCAACGCCCAGTTTATTTTGTCAGTTCCCTTCTCCAGGGGGCTAGGTCAAGGTACTCTGGAGTGCAGAAGTTGCTTTTCGGCCTTCTCATGGCCTCGAGGAAGCTGCGCCATTACTTTCAAGCACATGAGATCACAGTTGTCACTCACTTTCCATTGAAGAGGATACTGCAGAATCCAGAAGCAACAGGCAGGATTGTCGAGTGGGCACTGGAATTGTCAAGCTTTGGCCTCAAGTTTGAGAGTACCTCAACTATCCAGAGCCGAGCATTGGAAGAATTCATAGCAGAATGGACGCCAACACCTGATGAAGAAACTCCGGAGACGAGCATCCCCGTCAAAGAAGCAAGCAAAGAATGGATCATGTACTTTGATGGTGCCTTCTCGCTGCAAGGTGCCGGTCCGGGCGTACTACTTGTCGCACCCACCGAAGAGCACCTCAAGTACGTGGTCCAGATGCACTTTCCTAAGGAGCAACTGACAAACAATACTGCAGAGTATGAAGGCTTGCTTGCCGGACTCAGGATCGCTGCGGACCTTGAGATCAAGAAGCTCATTGTCAGGGGTGACTCACAGCTTGTCGTCCCCCAAGTGAACAAAGATTATCAGAGTCCGTTGATGGAGGCCTACATTGATGAAGTGAGGAAGTTGGAAGAGCATTTTGACGGCCTGCAAATGGAACATGTTCCAAGAGCCCAGAACGATGTTGCCGATGGCCTGTCGAAATGTGCCGCACTCAGGTTGCCTGTGGAACCAGGGATCTTTGTGCTCAAGCTGACTCAACCATCTGTAACACCATCAACTGGACAGAGCAAGAAGAGGAAGTTGATTTCTGGTGACTACTTTCCGGCTGAGCTCCCCGAAGCTGCCGTCAAGAAGGTCCCCAAGATCAACACAAAGAGTGCTAAGGAGCAGTCTGCTCCGATAAGCCCTAGGGTTTGTTTCGTTGAAGCAGACACTCCCGACAAGTTTTGCTCCGGCAAGCTTGCCGGGGAACATCAAGCTTCGGCTGAATCGCAGATTCTTGCCGTGGAAGCAGATGTTCCCGCAGCAGCATTTGTGCCTTTAGTCCTTGCCGTGGAGCCACAGGCTCCGGCATGGGCGCAGCAGATTGTCCGTTTCCTTCAAACAGGAGAACTTCCCGAAGAGCAAGAAGAAGCCGAGAGAGTAGCCCGACAATCAAGTATGTACCAATTTGTCGATGACATACTGTACAGAAGAAGATTCAACGGAGTGAAATTGAAGTGCATTTCCCGGGAAGAAGGACAGGAGCTGTTGGCGGAGATACATGGAGGCATATGTGGTCACCAAATTGGCGCAAGAGCACTTGCGGCAAAGTCTTCCGGCAAGGTTTCTTTTGGCCGACAGCCCTCCAGGATGCAACTGCACAAGTAACCAAGTGTGAAGCGTGCCAGTTCCACTCCAAGCAGGTACATCAACTAGCTCAAGCTCTCCAAACAATCCCTTTATCCTGGCCCTTCTCGGTCTGGGGGCTCGACATCCTCGGCCCCTTTCCCCGAGCTGTCGGGGGCTTTGAGTACTTGTACGTTGCAATCGACAAGTTCACAAAGTGGCCGGAAGTGGAAGCAGTGAGGAAGGTGATGGCACAGTCAGCAGTCAAGTTCTTCAGGTTGATTGTCTGCCGTTTCGGAGTCCCTAACAGGATCATCACCGACAATGGCACACAATTCACGAGCCACACCTTCATGCAGTACGTCCAAGATCTTGGGCCAAGATCTGCTTCGCTTCTGTTGCTCACCCGAGAAGCAACGGTCAAGCGGAGAGGGCAAACGCTGAAGTGCTGCGCAGACTCAAGACCAGAACTTTTGATAGGCTGCACAAGTGCGGAAGAAATTGGATCTAGGAGCTGCCGGTGGTTCTTTGGTCGATCAGGACGACGCCAAATCGAGCCACTAGCCAGACACCTTTTGCTCTAGTCTATGGAGCAGAAGCAGTTCTCCCCATAGAACTCGTATACGGATCGCCTCGAGTGCTCGCTTATGATGAGCTTGAGCAAGAGCAGCTGCGGCAAGATGACGCGCTGCTCCTTGAGGAAGATCGTCTTCAGGCTGCTGTACGAGCTGCTCGATACCAGCAAGCTTTGCGTCACTACCATAGCCGCAAAGTTAATGCCAGAAGTTTCGAGGAAGGCGACCTTGTTCTTCGGCGCGTTCAATCCGCCAAGAATTCCAACAAGTTGACGCCAAAGTGGGAAGGCCCTTATCAGGTGAAACGAGTCACTAGGCCTGGCGTTGTCCGCCTTGAGACCGAAGATGGCTTTCCGGTGAGAAACTCCTGGAACATTTAGCATCTTCGTAAATTTTACCCATAAGGCGCGGTTGCCGGAACCCGTTCCGGCAACCACCTTTTGTACAAGCCTTGCCGCTGTTGCATGTAACCCTTTGTACAAAGCCGGGCGCAGATCCTGTGCATAAATAAAGTTCATGTGCATCGCACATCTTGTCAAATTTCATGCATTCTTTCTTTTTTGCATACTTTATCTGACACTTTATGCAGCACTTGCCCCGGTAAGCAATAACGAGCCATAAGGCTCCATATCATTATTTTCTCTTCTTTCTTTTTTCTCAAAGAGAAGGTTCCTTCACCCACAAGTTCACCGGGGGGAGGAGAAGATAATGGTGTGGACCAGGCGTCGTTCAAAGAAGTGTAGCCTTGCCGGGACACAAACGACAGAAAAAGCTAAGTCGCCAAAGTTTGAGCATGATCAGTTTTTAAATTTTAAAGTTATCTCCCTTGAACGAATGTGCTTTGTATGGAAAACCTGTGCGCAGAGGAACCAGCTCGTAGCTAGTTGTGCCCTTGCTTTGTTTCGAGTCCGCTCAACAACTTAAGTGCGCCGTGACTAGTTACGGCAAGGTTTCTTGCCGGAAACGGCACCGCCAGCAAATTGTTGATGTTCCGCACTCAACGCTCGCGGCAAGGGTGCTGGCACCGGCAAGTTCCCTAAAAGCGTAGGGTAAAAACATACAAAGGATGGAATCAAGTAAAGGAAATAACATAGCAAATACTGCCCAAGATAAAGTTATATTACAAAGGAAACTTGTTGTGGCACTGACTAAATTGTTCTCATAACTTAAATAACAGCGACAAGGAAGGGAGAAGAAGGGTGGCCTAATCCACGCGCTCGCCGTCGATCCTCCTGACTTCATTCACCTTGTCCACAATGGGTGCGACAATGACCTTGAGTTCTTCAAGATCAGCACCCGCCGGCAGCTTCTTGAGGACGTGGGTGAGGTTGAGGCCCGGATTGCGGAAGAGTACCTTCACCAACACCTTCTCCAAGACCTTGGCACAGATTTCACGCGACTCGTCAGCCAGCTGCTTCGGGATCCTTTCCCGGAGTTGCTGGAGAGCCATCGCCACACCCTTGAAGAAAAGAGTAAGCTTGGTGCTGGGCTGGAGGTTCTCGTCGGAGGAGTACCCGAAGCCCGCCAACTCCAGTTCCGCCAGCTCTTCGTCGATGACTGCAGCGATGTTGACGAGGCCCTCCGTCCAGAGCTCCACCGTAGCCCTGAAGGTGTTTTGAGTCTCGGCGGCCCTCGTTGGCAGCTCCTCGTTGGCTTTGATCTCTTTCTTCAAATCCTCCTCTCGCTTCTTGGCGCCACCCAGCGTCTCCGTTAGCGTGGCCAGCTTCAGCTCCAGATCAGCATTTGAGTCCTTGGCGGTGTTCAGTTCCTTGCCCTTGTCGGCGAGTTGGACTTGCAGATCACCATGAGCGAGGGCATCCTTCTCGCATTCGCGCTGGAGCACGGCAAGCTCCTCATCCTTCCCTTTCAGATCAGCCTCCAGCTGCGTCATCTTCACCTCCAATTCCTTCTTGGTGACCTCGGCAGCTGCGGCAGCGTCCTTCGCTTCCTTGAGCACCCTGCCAAGTGATTGCTTGCGTGCGGCGAGCTCCTCCTCGTGGCTGTCCAGATTGACTTTCCGCTGTGTCAATTCACCTTCCCGGGTGGACAGCTCTTCAGCGGCAAGCCTTTGTTGCTCCTCAGCTTCTGCCTTCTCGAGGAGGAAAGCCTTCCGCGCCTCGACAAGCTGCGCCCTCTCCTCCGCAATGGACCGGAGGGCCTCTTGGTTGCGGCTCTGGAGTTCCTCCACATGCCTCTCTATGTCAATTCCCGCCCGTGCGACAAGCGCCTCCCGGGACTCCAGTTTCGCTTGCCGGGCGCGGTAAAGCGACACCAACTTCCGGAGCAACTGCTCCTCTTCGGACTCGCCACTGCTGCTGCTTGGCGCGTCAACCACCGTCAGCCCAGCGGAGGCGAGTACTTCTCCGTCAAAAATCTCTCCCTCGACTGGCGCCCTAGAGCTTGACGCCCAGGGGAGCCTGATGAAGATACCTTCGCCGGCCTTCAAGTAGGCGCCGGGCTGGGGCTCTTCGGGGCCTGGCACTGCGTCAGCGGCGGAGGGGTCGGTGGTCGGTGTAGCGCCTTGCACTCCTGCGGCCCCCGGGTCGTCAGTACAATCACCGGACCCCTCACCAGCTCCTGCGCCAGCAGCCTTGGCGGCCTCTCCACCGGCAGGATCGTCAGCACCGGCTTCTTCCTCGGCGGCGACATCCTCGGTATTGCCGCGTGCGTCCTCCTCGCCGGTGGCCTCACTCTCCATCGGATCTGTGGAAGGGGGATCTGAAGACAGGAAGAGGAAGGAAAAATCAAGAAAACATCCAAAAAGAAGAACCCAAGGGAAAATTTCCAACAAGGAGGGTTACCTGTGCTGGGCTCTGTGACCATGGGCTCCACCACCGAAGGCTCACTGGTCCCGTCCCTTGCCGGGGACCTCTCCCTTGCCGGAGAGTGCTCCCTTGTCGGAGAACCGCCCCTTGGCGGCGTAGTTGAAGCAGATTGCACCTCAGGAGCGGTTTCTGGTTGTTCCTGATGGGCCCGTTCTGCTCCTACACAAGCAAGTCAACAACCAAGATATCAGCAAGGAAAGAGCACCCATGCGCGCCCCACGACAGGAAATGAACAAATACTTACGCTGGGGGCTGCGCTGGGGGCTGCTTCGAGGAGAGGGTGCCGGGTCCGTCAAGGTAGTGTCGGACGTGTCCTCTGCCATCACAGCAGGATCGTCCTCGATGACAACCACGGGGACCTTGGCTCTCTTCGCCGCTCTCTCGGCCAGAGTCCTGAAATGGAACGAGGTTCAGAGGGAAGCAGATCAGATGCAAGACAAGGAACAGCAAAAAAAATCGAAGAAATATAAGTACAACAAGAAGAAAGCCTTAGTCCTCCTCCTCTTCTTCCTCCTCGTCGGAGCTCAGCGCGGAGAGGTCGAAATCCGGCACTCTTTCAGTGTGACGAGGCGGAGGAGTAGGCTCTCTTGGACGCTTGGCGGGAGCTGCGGCAGGATCAGGAGTAGCGGCTCGAGAAGATCCCGCTCCAGTTGTCGGCGCGGCGTGAGACGCTCCCGCGGCAACGGTGCTTGTCGCGGTAGAGCGTGTCCCACGGCGCTGCGGCGGTTGGCCTGCCTGCCGCCCTGCTGTGTCTCCAGTCCTGCGAAGGCGCCTTCTTGGTTGAGCTGGGGGCTGCACTGAGGGCCCCGTCTGCGGCAAGTTACTCGAAGATGGCTGGCCACTTGCGCCCCCGGCAGGCTCACTCGTTTCGGCTTCGGGCTCCCCCTCGCCAACGACTTCCCCGCCAAGGTCCTCCCGGTCGGCAAGGCTTGCCACTTCGGCCGCCTCTGCCTCCTCCAGCGTAAAACCAAACTCGCCCGCGGCGGCAGCTGCCGCCGCCTCTTCCGCCCTAGTGGCGATGTACCGCATCTCGTCGTCAGTGGTGTCGCGGGTGAGGAGCTTCTGATCGTCGGCACGGACCGCCACCTCGACCAAGTTGTCGAAGAAATTCTGCACGACGTCGTCGGCAGGCTCCTACCACGTTGGGATAATCCCATGCGAGTCGCACTCCGGCATCATTGCGCGGATGCGATCGAGCTGGGAGTTATTGCACAACGGCACGACGCCCTGCGGCAGGCTGAACCACTCCGGGTGGTTGGAGTTGTGCTTGAACAACTCCTTGAGCATCCCATCCAACTCCAAGACTGTGAAGTTAAAATTGAGGCCTGGGCACAGCCTCATGATATCTGCCGGGCCCCCAAACAGCCAGGCGGGCCTCCCCCTCTCCTGCAGAGGGGCGATGCGGCGGTGAAGGAAGTCCGCACCAACGGCCCCTGTAGTGAGCCCGGCAAGCCTGAGCCGCAGAATCCGCGTGGTGGCGATCTTCAATCTGGCGTCGTCCGCCGCCAGGGCGCTCCAGTCGCCGCTGCGCACTACTCGGGCTTGACGCAGGTTGGTGAATGGCTGCGGATCCGCATCAACAATCCAGCACCACTCCGCCCTCCATTCATCCCACTTGCTGCGGAGCTCCCCCTCCAGATAAACCTCCTTCATGCCGACCCTCGAGATCCAGGCGATCCCACCAGCTAAGGGCTCCCCCTTCTCGGCCCGAGGCATGAAGTAGTGGCGAAAGAGGGCGACATTTGGGTGGATTCCAAGGAAGTTCTCGCAGAGGTGTGCGAAAACCGCCATTGTCAGAACGATGTTGGGGGTGAAGTCAAGAAGATGAAACCCGTAGGTGTTCATGATATCACAGAAGAAATCGGAAAAAGGTGGGCAAAGCCCGCAATAGAAGAACAGGGGGAAGAAATAGTATCCTCTTGGACACTTTTTCGAGGTAGAAGCTTCGGCGGAGAGTACCTGCGTGCGCGGATGCGCCCGCGTCTCCGTCGACCAGAAGAGATAGAACTCCTCCCGCAGCGCCTTCGGGGTGAGCTCGGGGGGGGGGGGGGGAAGTGCTCGCTCTTTGCGCAGCGCCTCAAGCCGCAGCGCCTCGGCCGACTTCGTACTCTTTCCGGTCTTCGGAGCTGTCGTGGGCAAGGACGAGCACCTATGGGGCAGGGGGGCCCTTCTGGTCCGGCAGGAGGGCGAGGGCCGCACGAAGAGCAGATCGAGGTCACACGCGCGGGGGATTTTACCCAGCTTCGGAGCTCTCCGGAGAGATAAAACTCCTACTGCTACTTTGTGTTTGTATTTGTTCTTGCTCGAGAGCGCGAGCGTGTGGTGATGTTGGACGCGTCGAATGAACCGAACCCCTTCTACGTGCGCATGGGCCTCCCTTTTATAGTCTGAAGGGGGCACCGACAGGTGGCAGCGTAGGAAGAGGGGGTAAAAGAGTAAAAACGCGGGTTGGTACAACAGTGTTCAACAGTGTCCCCTACCTAACTCTGACGGCAGGGGACAAGGGCATTTAATGCCCATCCGGTCGCCCCAACAGTGCAAGGAAACGACCGTTAGGGGTGCCACCGTTCGCCACGATGGCCTCCTTGTCAGCTCCGCTTGCCACCTCGCACCGCATGGCTGTATAGCGCCTCGCCACGTGCTCCTGGGATGGCCCTGGGGTGACATGTCGTCGGATGCGCTGGAGCTTGGGTGCAGGGTGGCAGCCTTGCCACGGCAAGCGTCTTGCCGCGGCCCTTCTCTTGTTGCGCCGGCAAGCTTGCCGGTCGCAGGGCCTTGCCGGGACGCGCGGGGCGTCGCGGCAAGTCTCCTGGAAGCGCCTTGGCTGGCCTTCCCGGCAAGCTCCTCTTGCCGGGGCCTTGTTCTTCCCGGCAAGCTGCTCTTGCCGGGGCTTTTGTCTACTTGGTCGATACTTTGTTCTTGAATGGCAGTAAGTGGAAATGACGGCGGGTCTTGGCGGGCGCCCGGCAAGCCTTGCCGCGGGGTGCTGCAACGGCCCGTGCACAAGTTCAGGGTACTAAGGTACCCCTACTTTAGTACACCGACAGGAGCCCCCGGGCCTGGGCCATACACGGTGCCGAGCGCTGTTGGGATAGGTCCAAAACAGTGCACGGGCACGCGTGGCCTGGGTTCAAGCCGAATCCGCTCCGAATCCACCGCCCCCTTCCCGTAACGGCCCGCGTAAATCGCGGCGTTGTGGGAGGCGTGAGTGGTGTGCGTGATTTTTGAGGCGCCCACCCCCGTGATCACGGGGCAGGGTGAGGTCACTTCATCTGTCGCCTCGGCTTCGCCTCCCCGCCACGCGGCTCCCATGCGCGTGGGGTTGTGGGCGTTGAAGGTGGGAAACCGAGCCGTCGCGGGCGGAGGTGGTGGGTCGGCCCCGTTCCTCTGCTCTCCCCGTGCTCCAATTAGCTGAGCGGGGCGGCCGAGCCCCCACCTCGCTCCTTAAAAGGGGCGTAAGGGGAGCGCAAAAATCCCGCACTTCCTCATCTTCTCCTTTCTTCAACTTCTGCTACCCTTCCTCTCATCCGCCATGGAGGGAGGGAACCCTGGTCCTTCATCGGTGGCGGCGAGAGTCGCCGCCAGGCAGCGCGTCCCACCCCATCCCGCATCTGTGGCGGCAGAGCCTGCCACAAGGGGAAGAGGGAGGCGGCACGGCCGTGGGCGAGGTCGACGGCGAGGTCGAGGCACGCGGGGACGGGGTGGCCGGGGCGGTGCGTCGGCGTCGCCTCCGCCGGCGGTTCCTCTCCTCCCGGTGGTCCACACGGGGGATGACCCTTGGGAGTTCTTCGTCAAGCTGCGCCAGGCACCTCGTCGTCGCCTCCGGCTTCCGGCTCCGTTTGCGAGCGCGATGGAGCCGGACCCGCCCGAGATGCTGGAATTGCGCATGAGGGGCTCTGGGATTAGCGGCACGCGAGTTAGTGTCGTATCCCCAGCCCCCGGCGTGATGTATTTTGATCGAGGGTGGAAGACGTTCGCCCGCATCCACAGCTTGACGGCAGGGTTCACCATCCATTTTAAGTTAATGGAGGGCGACCTTCTCGCCGTCAAGGTCTTCGGGGACTCCGGCACCCGGGCGAGATGCTGCGTGGACAGCTCCTCCGATAGCGAAGGCTCCCCCTCGAGCGAGAGTGACGAGGAGGAGAGCGACTGCGACGATGAGGACGGCGGTGGGCCCGACTAGGCGTCGGCCGTCGCCTCGCGCGCCACCGGCGACCCCATCATCCGGGTTGCCGGCCTTCTGAACTCCCCGGGATCGTCTCCTTGGGTGGCTGGCGTAGGGAGGTTGCGGAAGAGGAAGAGGGGTGGCGGCAAGGCCGTCAAGTCGGAGTACGAGGGCGTGGTGCCCTCGACAGCATGCTGACGTCCCGCAGCCCCGTCTTCGAGCTCTGCTTCCGGTGCCTCCGCCTCCGCCAAGCCCCTGGCCGGCCCCCGGGATGTTCTCTTGGTGTCTTCTGGCACCCGTAGCTCACCTAGGCGCCCCTTTTGCCTTCCCGGCAAACTTCTCTTGCCGGGGCCTCCTTGACCTACCTCCTGAAGAGAGAAACAGGGAAAAGGATTACGGGCATCTTATCTTTTTTAATTTGTAAGCCTTTGGGCCTTAGCTGCATTTAAAACTTGTAATCCTCTCTTTCATGTTTTTCATCCTCTATGGACTTGTACTGAAATGGGATGTTTTTTAATGAAAAAAGGGGGAATGCTTGCCGGATTATGCCCTTTACTTGATTCTGTGCCTTGTATGTTTCCATCCTACGCTTCGAGGGAACTTGCCGGCGTAAGCACACTTGCTGAGTGCAGAACATCAGCAGCCCGCTGGCGGTGCTGTTTCCGGCAAGAAACCTTGTCGGGTCAGTTGCAGCGCGCTTGTATTGTTGAGTGGACTCGGAAACAAATCAAGGGCGCAACTTGGCCGCGATTCGGCTCCTCCGCGCTCGGTTTCTTCATACAATGCGGGTTTACCGGGCTCAGGTGTCGGTGCGCCTTCTTGTTCTTTCCTTGTCGCTGCTATTTCAGTCGTGAGAACAACTTAGGCAGCACCGTAATAAGTTATTTTTGTAATGTAACTTTATCCTGGGCTACGCCCGCCGTGTTACATCCTTTGTATGTTTTTACCCTACGCTTTTAGGGAACTTGCCGGTGCATACACACTTGCTGAGTGCGGAACGTCAGCAGCCTGCTGGCGGTGTAGGCTCCGGCAAGAAACCTTGTCGGGGCTAGTTGCAGCGCGCTTTCATTGTTGAGCGGACTCGAAAACAAATCAAGGGCGCAACGTAGCCGCGAGCTGGTTCCTCTGCGCACAGGTTTTTCATACAAAGCCCGTCCCACGGCAAGGCTCGCTATGTTATATCCTTTACTCCGTCGCACCCCTTGTATGTTTTTACCCTACGCTTTTAGGGATCTTGCCGGTGCATACACACTTGCTGAGTGCGGAACATCAGCAGCCCGCTGGCGGTGTAGCCTCCGGCAAGAAACCTCGTCGGGCTAGTTGCAGCGCACTTTTATTGTTGAGCGGACTCGAAACAAATCAAGGGCGCAACTTAGCCACGAACTAGCTCCTTCCGCGCACGGGTTTCCCATACAAGGAATGGACGTTCAAGGAACATAACATAAAAATTAAAAACCGATGGTGCTCTGCACTCAAACTTCGGGCAACTTAGCTTTTTCTGTCTTCCATGCTCCGGCAGGATTGCACTTCTTCCTCGACTATCTCCCTTGTATGTTTTCACCCTCACACTTTTAGGGAACTCGCCGGTGCAAGCACACTCGCTGAGTGCGGAACGTCAGCAGCCCGCTGGCGGTGTTGCCTCCGGCGAGAAACCTCGTCGGGCTAGTTGTGGCGCACCTTCATCGTTGAGCGGACTCGAAACAGATTAAGGGCGCAACTTAGCCACGATTCGATCCCTCCGTGCACAAGTTTTCCATACAAGGTACGGTCTTCCAAGGAATATGACTCAAAGGTTTGAAACTGACTGCTCTCTTTGCTCTACTTGCCGGTGGAGCTCGATGGCGCGTCCTCGTCGACAGCGCAGCGCTCCGAAGAGGTGCGCTTGCCGGAGTGGGCACCACAGCTATCTTTGCCGGACTTAGTCTTTGGTGAGGCTGTCTTCGCCTTCTTGCACTTGCCGGTGAAGCTCGAAGGTGCGTCCTCGACGGCAGCGCAGTGCTCCGGAGAGGCGCGGTTGCCGGAGTGGGCACCAGAGCTATTCTTGCCGGACTTGGGTTTCTTCTTCCCCCGGGGAGCTTCAGCGGCAAGTGGCTTGTGCTCTGCTGCAGTTGCTGCTTCCCTGTAGATCTTGTCGGTGCAGATAAGTGCATCCTTTTTGTCGCCTTGGACAGAAATGACACTTATCGGACCAGGCATCTTGAGCACGTTGTAAGCATAGTGCGAGGCTGCCATGAACTTGGCAAGCGCTGGACGGCCGAGTATCCCATTGTAGGGCAATGGAAAATCAGCAACGTCGAACGTGACTCTCTCTGTCCTGAAATTCAGCTCGCTGCCAAAGGTTACTGGCAGTGTGATCTTCCCCTTGGGCTTGCTCCTTCCCGGATTTATCCCTTGGAAGGTACCAGTTTCTTCGAGCTCGCTGTCGGGGATCTGGAGCTTCTTGAGCACTGCGGAGGAGATGAGATTCAGGCCAGCCCCGCCGTCAACCAACATCTTTGTGACCTTGAGGTTGCGGATGGTTGGTGAAACCAACATCGGCAAGCACCCGACCACAGTGATGCAATCAGGGTGATCCTCAGCGTCAAAGACGATGGGGGTGCTGGACCACTTCAGGGGCTTGCGCGCTTCGACCGATGGTTCCGCTGCGTTCACCTCCCACACCCACTATTTGAGTTGACGGTGCGAGGTGTGCAGAGAAGCACCGCCGTCAATGCACAAAACCTCCGTTGCCTTCTGAAATTCTTGGTCGTCGGTCTCATCTTCATCCATCTCATCATCCTCATCTTCTTCTTCATCCTTGTCACGGCCCCGAGGAGGTCTATCTCCTTGCCGCTGCTTGGGCTTGCCGTGGCGCCCTCCCTGGGCGGGAAGCTTCTTGCCGGATCCTCCGCCACCTTTCTGGGCCTTCTCCTTGTCGCGGCGCTCGTATTCAGCTCTCTGTAGCTCCGCCATCTGCTCGACTTTCTTGCAGGCTTGGAGATCATGGCCCTTGGTCCGATGGATCTTGCAATATTGCTTGCCGGAGCCGTCCTGCTTGTCGGCGGCCACCACAGCCTCGCCAGAGTCGCTGGCTTTGGCCTTGCCGGAACCGCCTTCGTTACCGGACTGCTCAACGACTAGCATATCCTTAGCCTTTCTCTTTCTGTTGTTCCGCCTCCGGTTCTTCCTTGCCGGAGCGGTGTCCTCTTCGCTGTCAGATCCCTCTGCTCCCACAGTTTCTCCGGGGATTTTCCTCCCCTCCTCAGCCCGTGCACACTTGTCGGCCAGAGCATAAAGCTCGCTGACATCTCTGATCTTGCACATCGCCATCTCCTCCCTCATCCTGCGGTTGCGCACGTTCTGATGGAATGCGCTGATAACCGCGACGGGGTGGACATCTGGAATGTTACGCTGCACCTGGCTGAATCTCTGTATGTACTTGCGCAGGGGCTCTCCTTCCTTCTGGGCGAGCAGATGCAGATCGCTCTCCTGGCCATGGGGTTTGTGGCCGCCCGTGAAGGTGCTGACAAACTGGTGGCACAGGTCCGCCCATGAAGAGATGGAGCCGTCCGGCAAGTGCATGATCCAAGATTTGACATTGGGCTTGAGTACCAGCAGGAAGTAGTTGGCGAGGATCTTCTCGTCGCGCCCCCCGGTAGCCTGCACCGCGATGGTGTAGACGCTGAGGAACTCCGACGGGTGTATCCTGCCATCGTACTTCTCGGGCACGCCTGGCTTGAAGTTCTTGGTACTGGGCCACTGGACTTGCCGCAGCTCACGAGTGAATGCAGGGCAACCTACCGCGTACGGCAGGTCGCCTGGTTCCCCCGGCGCGTGCATATCGATAGTGGGCCCAGCACGCTGGTCAGACTGGCGCCGTGCTTCTCTCCGACGCTCGATGCAAGTGCGGGCGTCTTCGTGTCGTCGTTCTTGAAGAACTTGGCGTTGATCACGGCGAGTTCGCGGGTCCGACGACGCAGTGGAGTCGGCGTCGGGGTTGACCCGGCGAGTCGGCGATCTTGGCCTTCGCGGCGGGGAGTGCATGGAAGCGGCACCCCCAGCGGTCTTATTGGCGTCGGCTTGCGCCTGGGCTTCGATGCGCTCGGTTGCCGGGGCTTGTCGCCGTTGGCGAAGCCGATGAGGCTATAAATGGTCATCCTCCAATCGTCAATCTTGTGTGGCGCCGGAGGGTAATCTAGGAGCAGCTGGGCTCGGGCCAGCGCTTCCTCTGCAGTGTTGGGTGGCGGTGGCGACGAGTGGCGCGAGGAACGGGATGTGCTCGGACTCCCGATTGGATTGGAAGGAGCAACACCCCGTCCGGGCGATCGTACATCACTCGCGCCAGCATGCTGGCGTGCACGCTGGTCTTGAACGCCCCGTGACCCACCAGCTTGGCCTTGTTCCAATGCGAGCACGGTGCCAGGGGCACCATGGCGTTGTTGATCTTGCACCTCCTGAGAGGGGCGCGGTGGATATCCAGACGCTGAAGCTTGCGGAGCCTTGTCCTTGGACCTGGTGACGACGTGAGTGCCGCCACCGGCGCCCGTTCCTCCGCCGGCGTCCGCCCCACCGCCCGTTTGCTCCGGTGGCGACAGGACAGTTGCAGACGGAGCAGCTACCTCCGAAGCCTTCTTCTTCGGTGGCATGTTGACGAAGACGTCGATGTAGCGCGCGCGGAGACCGGATCAGATTCGCACGACCTCGACGCCCCCTACCTGGCGCGCCAAAGATGTCGTGGGCAAGGACGAGCACCTGTGGGGTAGGGGGCCCCTTCTGGTCCGGCAGGGGGGTGAGGGCCGCACGAAGAGCAGATCGAGGTCACACGCGCGGGGGATTTTACCCAGCTTCGGAGCTCTCCGGAGAGATAAAACTCCTACTGCTGCTTTGTGTTTGTATTTGTTCTTGCTCGAGAGCGCGAGCGTGTGGTGATGTTGGACGCGTCGAATGAACCGAACCCCTTCTACGTGCGCATGGGCCTCCCTTTTATAGTCTGAAGGGGGCATCGACAGGTGGCAGCGTAGGAAGAGGGGTAAAAGAGTAAAAACGCGGGTTGGTACAACAGTGTTCAACAGTGTCCCCTACCTAACTCTGACGGGAGGGGACAAGGGCATTTAATGCCCGTCCGGTCGCCCCAACAGTGCAAGGAAACGACCGTTAGGGGCGCCACCGTTCGCCACGATGGCCTCCTTGTCAGCTCCGCTTGCCACCTCGCACCGCATGGCTGTACAGCGCCTCGCCACGTGCTCCTGGGATGGCCCTGGGGTGACACGTCGTCGGATGCGCTGGAGCTTGGGTGCAGGGTGGCAGCCTTGCCACGGCAAGCATCTTGCCGCGGCCCTTCTCTTGTTGCGCCGGCAAGCTTGCCGGTCGCAGGGCCTTGCCGGGACGCGCGGGGCGTCGCGGCAAGTCTCCTGGAAGCGCCTTGGCTGGCCTTCCCGGCAAGCTCCTCTTGCCGGGGCCTTGTTCTTCCCGGCAAGCTCCTCTTGCCGGGGCTTTTGTCTACTTGGTCGATACTTTGTTCTTGAATGGCAGTAAGTGGAAATGACGGCGGGTCTTGGCGGGCGCCCGGCAAGCCTTGCCGCGGGGTGCTGCAACGGCCCGTGCACAAGTTCGGGGTACTAAGGTACCCCTACTTTAGTACACCGACAGGAGCCATGGCGGAAGCGGTGGAGGAGGTTGGCGGCGACGGCGGCGACGGTGGCGGCGAGGGCGGAGCGCTGCTCTCTTTCGGCTTGGGAAGCGGAGGGGAGCGGCGGAGCTTTCTGAGGAAGGAACCGCAAGTGGCGAAGGTGGGGGAATGGCCCCTGTTTCATCTGCTTATAAAGAGGAGAGGCAAACGTTACGCCTTTCTTGATTAAAGAATTGCCCACGATCTCTCCCACGACGCCACGTTTGACGCGTGCCGTTACGGAAGGGCGCGGTGGATACGGAGTTAGATTTGGTATGGACCCAGGCCGCGCGTGCCCGTGCCCTGTTTTGGGCCTGGCCCAACAGCGCTCGGCACCGTGTGTGGCCCAGGCCCGGGGGCTCCTGTCGGTGTACTAAAGTAGGGGTACCTTAGTATCCCGAACTTGTGCACGGGCAGTAGCAGCACCCAGCGGCAAGGCTTATCGGGCGTCCGCCAAGATCCTCCGTAGCTCATATTGATGCCATTCAAGAACAAAGTGTTTTAACTAAGAAGACAAGGCCCCGGCAAGAGGAGCTTGCCGGGAGGGCCAGCCAAGGAACTTGCCGCGACGCGCCGCACGTCCCGGCAAGACCCAGCGAGCGACAAGATTTCGGGTGCGACAAGACAACGACCGCGGCAAGGCACTTGCCGCGGCGAAGCCATCACTCTGCGCCCACGCTCCAGCGCATCCGACGACGTGTCGCCACAGGATCATTCCAGGCAAACGTGGCGGGGACCTGTGCAGCCAAGCGGTGCGAGGTGGCAAGTGGAGATGACGAGAAGGCCATCGTGGCAGGCGGTGGCGCCCCTAACGGTCGCTTCTCTGCACTGTTTGGGCGACCAGACGGGCATTAAATGCCCTTGTCCCCTGCCGTCAGAGTTAGGTAGGGGGCACTGTAGATAGCGGTTGTACCAATCCCTCTTTTTACTTTTCTACCCCTGTCTGCGTTGCCACCTGTCGGTGACCCCTTTAGCCTATAAAAGGAGGCCCATGCGCAACGTAGAGGGGGTTGGACTCCTTCGAAAACACAGAACGCTCACGCTCTTGAGCAAGAACATAATACCACCACAAAGCAGCATTAGGAGTTTTATCTCTCCGGAGAGCTCCGAAGCTGGGTAAAATCCCTCGCGTGCTTCGCCTCGATCTGCTCTTCGTGCGCCCTTCGCTCCCTTGCCGGACCGAAAAGGGGCCCTGCCCCATAGGTGCTCGTTTCCCATGACAAAGACTTGGAAGAAGACTTAGAAGACTTTGAGGATTTCTTCTTCTTCTTGTCATCAGGATCATATTCCTTGCTTTTCTTCTTCTTCTTCTCATTATCCCACTGTGGACACTCAGATATGTAGGGGCCAGGTTTCTTGCACTTGTGGCAGGTTCTCTTCTTGTGATCATGTGTGGAAGCTTCATCATTCCTTGAGCTAGATCGTGAAGACTTTCTGAAGCCTTTCTTCTTTGTGAATTTCTGGAACTTCTTCACAAGCATAGCAAGTTCCCTTCCAATGTCTTCAGGATCTTCAGAACTGCAGTCAGATTCTTCTTCAGATGAGGAAACGACTTTTGCCTTCAAAGCATGAGTTCGGCCATAGCTTGGACCATAGATATCTCTTTTCTCAGATAGCTAGAACTCATGTGTGTTGAGCCTCTCAAGTATATCAGACGGATCGAGTGTCTTGAAGTCAGGACGTTCTTGTATCATGAGGGCAAGGGTGTCAAAGGAGCTGTCAAGTGATCTCAGCAGTGTCTTGACGATTTCATGCTTGATAATCTCAGTTGCGCCAAGAGCTTGAAATTCATTTGTGATATCAGTGAGGCGATCAAACGTGAGCTGGACATTCTCATTGTCGTTTCTCTTGAAGCGGGTGAAGAGGTTGCGAAGAACACTAATTCTTTGATCTCGCTGGGTTGAAACGCCTTCGTTGACCTTGGATAGCCAGTCCCAGACTAGCTTCGACATTTCCAGAGCACTCACACGGCCATACTGTCCTTTGGTCAGATGACCACAGATGATGTTCTTCGCAGTAGAGTCCAGTTGAATGAACTTCTTGACGTCAGTGGGGGTGACACCTTCACCAGTTTTGGGAACGCCATTCTTGACGACATACCAGAGGTCGACATCAATGGCTTCAAGATGCATGCGCATCTTATTCTTCCAGTAGGGATATTCAGTTCCATCGAACACGGGGCAAGCAGCGGAGACTTTGATTATCCCTGCAGTCGACATAGCTGAAACTCCAGGTGGTTAAACCGAATCACACAGAACAAGGGAGTACCTTGCTCTGATACCAATTGAAAGTGCTAGTATCGACTAGGGGGGTGAATAGGCGATTTTTATTGAAGTGTTCAAAACTTGGAGGTTTCGAAGACAAACAACAGAAACAACCTAATTGATATGCAGCGGAAGATAAACTACCCTGAACAATCCATAGTCACGCATGTCATGATGTGAAAGTACAGGACTAATAGCAGTCAGGTAGTAAGGATCAAGTTGGAAGATAGTATGAAGCCAATCAACAATAGTAGTCAAGCAATAAAGTCAAACAGATGAATAGATAAGCAATGACTTCATGAAGACAAACTTAAGTAAGGTTGGAAGGGATAGAACAAGTTGCTTGTTGAAGACACAGGATTTGTTGGACCAGTTCCAGTTGCTGTGACAACTATACGTCTGGTTAGGGAGGCTGAGATTTAACTCAGAAGACCGTGTCTTCACCTTATTCCCCTTGAGCTAAGAACACCCAGTCCTCGCCCAATCACTCTGGTAAGTCTTCAAGAGAGACTTCCAAACCTTCACAGACTTTGTTCACCGGCAATCCACAATGACTCTTGGATGCTCAGAACGCGACGCCTAACCGGCTGGAGGATTCACAGTCCTCAAGTGTAATAAGTCTTCAGGTCACACAGACAGAAAGACTTCAGTGATGCCTAACACTCTTTGGCTCTGGGTGTTTGAGCTTTGTCCTTGCAAGGTTTTCTCTCTCTCAAATGCTTCGAGGTGGGTTGCTCTCAAACGACAAAAGCCATGCACAAACTCTGAGCAGCCACCAATTTATGGTGTAGGGGGTGGGCTATTTATAGCCACTAGGCAACCCGACCTGATTTGTCCAAAATGACCCTAGGTCACTAAGGAACTGACACGTGTTCCAACGGTCAGATTTCAAACACACGCGGCAATTTTACTTGGGCTACAAGCAAAGCTGACTCATCCAGCTCTAGATAAGATTTGCTCTCATTGTCTTCGCTCGAAGACATAGGATTTGGGTTGAGCATCACTTCAGTCATTCTGACTTAGTTCACTTGGACCCCACTTAACAGTGCGGTGGTTCCTATGACTCAACAAAGAAGAAACGAAACAACGAAAACACACAGTCTTCGCGCTCCAAAGTCTTCATGCAATGTCTTCTCATGTCATAGTCTTCAATATGAATATCTTCTCATACCACCATTGTCTTCAATGTCTTCATACATTTTTAGGGGTCATCTCCGGTAGGTAAACCGAATCAATGAGGGACACTACCTGCGTTATCCTGCAATTCTCACAAACGCATTAGTCCCTCAACCAACTTTGTCGTCAATACTCCAAAACCAACAAGGGGTGGCACTAGATGCACTTACAGAAGGAGGGAGTCCTACTCCCGGTGGGAGTAGGACTCCCCTTGGCGCGCCCCCTCCTAGGGCCGGCCTCCTCCCCCCTTGCTCCTTTATATACGGGGGCAGGGGGCACCCCATGACACACAAGTTGATCTTCGTGATCGTTTCTTAGCCGTGTGCGGTGCCCCCCTCCACCATATTCCACCCCGGTCATATCGTTGCGGTGCTTAGGCGAAGCCCTGCGTCGGTAGAACACCATCATCATCACCACGCCGTCGTGCTGACGGAACTCATCCCCGACACCCTACTAGAACGGAGTCCGGGGATCGTCATCGAGCTGAATGTGTGCTGAACTCGGAGGTGCCGTACGTTCGGTGCTTGGATCGGTCGGATCATGAACACGTACGACTACAGCAACCACGTTGTCATAACGCTTCCGCTTACGATCTACGAGCGTACATGGACAACACTCTCCCCTCTCGTTGCTATGCATCACCATGATCTTGCGTGTGCGTAGGAAATTTTTTGAAATTACTACGTTCCCCAACAGTGCATCCGAGCCTAGGTTTTATGCGTTGATGTTATATGCACGAGTAGAACACAAGTGAGTTGTGAGCGATACAAGTCATACTGCTTACCAGCATGTCATACTTTGGTTCAGCGGTATTGTTGGATGAAGCGGCCCAGACCGACATTACGCGTATGCTTACGGGAGACTGGTTTTACCGCCGTGCTTTGCACACAGGTGACTAGTGGGTGTCTGTTTCTCCAACTTTAGTTGAACCGAGTATGGCTACGCCCGGTCCTTGCAAAGGTTAAAACTGCAATAACTTGACGAACTATCGCTGTGGTTTTGATGTGTAGGTAAGAACGGTTCTTGCTCAGCCCGTAGCAGCCACGTAAAATTTGCAATAACAAAGTAGAGGACGTCTAACTTGATTTTGCAGGGCATGTTGTGATGTGATATGGTCAAGACGTGATGCTATATTTTATTGTATGAGATGATCATGTTTTGTAACCGAAGTTATCGGCAACTGGCAGGAGCCATATGGTTGTCGCTTTATTGTATGAAATGCAAACGCCCTGTAATTGCTTTACTTTATCACTAAGCGGTAGCGATAGTCATAGAAGCAATAGATGGCGTAACGACAACGATGCTATGATGGAGATCAAGGTGTCGCGCCAGTGACGATGGTGATCACGACGGTGCTTCGAAGATGGAGATCACAAGCACAAGATGATGATGGTCATATCATATCACTTATATTGATTGCATGTGATGTTTATCCTTTATGCATCTTATCTTGCTTTGATTGACGGTAGCATTTTAAGATGATCTCTCACTAAAATTATCAAGAAGTGTTCTCCCTCAGTATGCACCATTGCAAAAGTTCTTCCTGCTGAGACACCACGTGATGATCGGCTGTGATAGGCTCTATGTTCAAATACAACGGGTGCAAAACAGTTGCACACGCGGAATACTCAGGTTAAACTTGACGAGCCTAGCATATAACAGATATGTCCTCGGAACACGGAGACCGAAAGGTCGAACCTGAATCATATAGTAGATATGATCAACATAGTGATGTTCACCATTGAAACTACTCCATCTCACGTGACGATCGGACATGGTTTAGTTGATTTGGATCACGTGATCACTTAGATGACTAGAGAGATGTCTGTCTAAGTGGGAGTTCTTTAGTAATATGATTAATTGAACTTAAATTTATCATGAACTTAGTCCTCGTAGTATTTTGCAAATTATGTTGTAGATCAATAGCTCGCGTTGTCGCTTTCATATGTTTATGTTGATATGTTCTAGAGAAAATTGTGTTGAAAGATGTTAGTAGCAATGATGCGGATTGGATCTGTGATCTTAGGTTTATCCTCATTGTTGCACAGAAGAATTATGTCCTTAATGCACCGCTAGGTGATAGACCTATTGCAAGAGCAGATGCAGACGTTATGAACGTTTGGCTATCTCAATATGATGACTACTTGATAGTTTAGTGCACCATGCTTAACGGCTTAGAATTGGGACTTCAAAGACGTTTGGAACGTCATGGACCATATGAGATGTTCCAGGAGTTGAAGTTAATATTTCAAGCAAATACCCGAGTTGAGAGATATGAAGTCTCCAACAAGTTCTATAGCTAAAAGATGGAGGAGAATCGCTCAACTAGTGAGCATGTGCTCATATTGTCTGGGTACTTCAATTGCTTGAATCAAGTGGGAGTTAATCTTCCAGATAAGATAGTGATTGACAGAATTCTCTAGTCACCATCACTAAGTTACTAGAACTTCGTGATGAACTATAGTATGCAAGGGATGATGAAAACGATTCCCGATCTCTTCGTGATGTTGAAATCGACGAAGGTAGAAATCAAGAAAGAGCATCAAGTGTTGATGATTGACAAGACCACTAGTTTCAAGAAAAGGGCAAAGGGATAGAAAGGTAAACTTCAAATAGAATGGCAAACAAGTTGTCACTCCCGTGAAGAAGACCAAAGCTGGACCAAAGCCTGAAACTGAGTGCTTACACTGCAAAGGAAATGGTCACTCGAAGCGGAAATGCCTTGAATATTTGGTGGATAAGAAGGATGGCAAAGTGAACAAGGGTATATTTGATATACAGGTTATTAATGTGTGCCTTACTAGTGTTTATAGTAGCCCCTGAGTATTTGATACTTGTTCGGTTGCTAAGATTAGTAACTCGAAATAGGAGTTACAGAATAAACAAAGACTAGTTGAAGGGGAAGTGACAATGAGTGTTGGAAGTAGTTCCAAGATTGAAATGATCATCATCGCACACTCCCTATACTTTCGGGATTAGTGTTAAACCTAAATAAATGTTATTTGGTGTTTGCGTTGAGCATGAATATGATTTGATCATGTTTATTGCGATACGGTTATTCATTTAAAGTAAGAGAATAATTGTTATTCTGTTTACATGAATAAGACCTTCAAATGGTCATACACCCAATGAAAATAGTTTGTTGGATCTCGATCATAGTGATACACATATTCAGAATATTGATGCCAAAAGATGCAACGTTAATAATGATAGTGCAACTTATTTGTGGCACTGCCGTTTGGGTCATATCGGTGTAAAGCGCATAAAGAAACTACATAAAGATGGATTTTCGGAATCACTTGGTTATGAATCATTTGATGCTTGCGAACCGTGCCTTTTGGGCAAGATGACTAAAACTCCGTTCTCTAGAACAATGGAACGAGCTACTGACTTGTTGGAAATAATACATACTGATCTATGCAGACCAATGAGTATTAAGGCTCGTGGCGGGTATTGTTATTTTCTGACCTTCACAGATGATTTGAGCAGATATGGGTATATCTACTTGATGAAACATAAGTCTGAAATAATTGAAAGGTTCAAAGAATTTCAGAGTGAAGTGGAAAATCATCGTAACAAGAAAATAAAGTTTCTGTGATCTGATCGTGGAGATGAATATTTGAGTTACGAGTTTGGCCTTGTAAGCTATCGATAGTGGATATTCGAATCAGGGGAAGGAATCGGCCATTGCTGGCTGTACAAGCTCACACGCGACTCGCGAGGTCCGGCCGAAGCCACCGGTTCCATCCTGATCCACACGTTACTGTTCCAACGGTTATATCCTCTCGTACACCCTTAACGGGCCCAGTTCGGGCCTGCAAGCCACTGGGGAAGATGTCGATCGCGAGTGGGCTGAGACGGAGGCCCACGAGTCAAGTTCTTGCCTTCGCACGCTTCCTTCTAATCTGCCTTGATGCCTTGATCGCTGACATTCCTCCCTTCTTCAGAACCGGCTTGTCCCCAAGCCGGCGCACGCGGAAACAACTGACGAAGCGAATCCTTATCCTCCC
Source organism: Triticum timopheevii (assembly GCA_963921465.1). Classification (NCBI taxonomy): domain Eukaryota; kingdom Viridiplantae; phylum Streptophyta; class Magnoliopsida; order Poales; family Poaceae; genus Triticum; species Triticum timopheevii. Next base: position 204,217,724 of record OY997270.1, read on the forward strand.
AGGTTGCCGAAGAAGCATCCCCTCCACTCCATTGGACCAAGACTTGCGCCACCGATCGGTGGTCCCGGCGGTGGATCCGCTCCTGCAGAATTTTAACAAGAAACTAAAGATGAGCGTCAGCAGAAGGAAGTGACCTGAATACCTCCTTGTGTGGCTGCACACATTGCTTCAACTGCGACACATGAAAAACCGGATGAATACGGCTGGATGCTGGCAACTGCAAGCGATAAGCCACTTCCCCGATCTTCTCCAAAATCAAAAACGGCCCAAAATACTTGAAGGCAAGTTTGTGATTCGCCCTATGCACCACAGACGACTGCACATACGACTAGATTTTGAGGAAAACGCAATCACCCATAGCAAATGTTCTCTCCGTGCGCTTCTTGTCAGCGTCATGTTTCATTCGCTGTTGAACACGCAACAGATGTTGGCGCACTGATTGTTGCATGACTTCTCTAGCATCCAACCACTGTTGTAGATCAACAGGATCAACTGCATCCGAAGCTGAAATGCCAAAGTGTCTAGGACTATGGCCATAAAGGACCTCAAAGGGAGATTTATTGAGTGTTGAATGCCAATTTGTATTGTACCAGAACTCACAAAGAGAAATCCACCTTGCCCACTTCTTGGGGTGAGCGCTGATAAAACATCTCAGGAAACACTCTACTTGCTGATTGACACGTTCTGCTTGACCATCTGTCTCTGGGTGATAAGCTGTGCTCATGTTAAGAACAGCTCCTGTCCTTCTCACCAAGGCCTGCCAAAACCTACTAGTGAACACAGGGTCCCTATCTGACACAATATAACGAGGCATGCCATGAAGTTTATAGATATTGTCCAAAAACAATTCAGAAATCTTCTGGGCAGTGTATGGATGCTTGACAGGAATAAAATGCCCATACTTGGTAAACTTGTCAATAACCACCATGATGCAATCATATTGATCAGAAGAGGGTAAACCTGAGATGAAATCCATAGTAACAGTTTCCCAAGCCTTGGCAGGAACAGGTAAAGGAGATAGCAGTCCTGGATATGCCACTCTTTCTGGTTTTGCTTGCTGACAGACTAGACAGGATTGTACAAACTGCTATATTTGTTTCTTCATGCCAACCCACATAAAAAGTGCTCTAATTCTTTTGTAAGTGACAGGAAAACCTGAATGACCACCCAGAGGAGTGTCATGGAAGGCCTGACAAATTTTGACATGCAACTCATTGTCATTGCCCACCCAAATGCAGCCTTTGTACCTCAACACTCCCTAGAATATCTTGAAATTGCTGTTGGAGTGAGGTTTCACTGATAGTTGTTGCAGCAGTTCTTGAGCCTTGGAATCATGCTTGTAGCTGCCAATAACTTCCTCAAGCCAACTAGGTTTGACACCAGAAATTGCTAGCACCATAGAATCTGTCTGGGGTCTTCTAGAGAGAGCATCAGCTGCAGAATTGTCAGCCCCTTTTTTGTAGACAATCCTATAATTAAGCCCCATCATTTTCGTAAGTGCTTTTTGTTGCCAAGGTGTGTGCAACCTCTGATCAGTCAAATTTACCAAACTCCTTTGATTTGTTCTGCTAATGAATTCCTAGAACTGCAGATATGGCCTCCACTGTTCAATGGCTAACAAAATAGCTAAATATTCTTTCTCATACACAGATAAGCCTCTGTTCCTAGGACCTAGTGCTTTGCTAACAAAAGCAATGGGATGGTCTTGTTGCATGAGAACAGCTCCAATACCAACATCACAAGCATCAGTCTCAACCACAAATTGTTTGGAAAAATCAGGTAAGGCTAGCACAGGGGCATTAACAAGAGCTTCTTTCAGTGTTTGGAAGGCTAGCTCTATAGCTGGTGTCCCCACAAAAATGGTCCCCTTTTTCAGCAATTCAGTCAGGGGCCTACTAATTAGTCCATAGTTTTTTATAAACTTCCTGTAATATCCCGTTAACCCTAAGAATCCTCTGACTTGTTTGACATCAGCAGGCACTGGCCAATTCTTGACAGTTGCAATTTTGTTGGCATCAGTAGAAACTCCCTTGTCACTAATGACATGACCCAAATAAGCAATCTCCTGTTTAGCAAAATCACACTTGCTTAATTTGACTCTCCACTGTTTTTCCAACAGAATGATCAACACCTTCTCTAGATGTATGAAATGCTCCTTGAGGGTCTTACTGAATATAAGAATGTCATCAAAGAAACAAACTGCACACTTGTCCTCTCCTCTCAGAACTAGGGCTAAATCTGTGTTCATTGCCCCTTGGAAGGTATTAGGTGCTCCAGTCAGACCCATAGCTACCACAGTGAACTCATAGTGGCCAAAATGTGTTTGAAAAGCAGTTTTAAATTCCTCTCCTGGTGCCAATCTGATTTGATGATACCCAGCTCTAAGGTCTAACTTGGAAAACCAACATGCCCCAGCAAGTTCATCCAATAACTCATCTATGACAGGAATAGGATACTTACTTTTCAGTGTGAGAGCATTAACATGTCTAAAATCAATGACCAGCCTCCAATCTCCTTCTTCTTTCTTCTTGACCATCAGAGCAGGAGAAGAAAATGGACTATTACTCACTTGGATCAGACCTTCTTTTAACATTGTTTGCACTTGCTTTTCCATTTCAACCTTTAAGTGAGGATAAATTCTGTAAGGCCTGATAGACACTGGTTGTGCCCCAGGTATTAAGGTATGTTGTGGTCAAATTTCCTTCTGGGAGGCAACCCAGTAGGTGGAGAAAAAAGCACTGCATATTTGTCCAGTAGGGCTTGAATTTCTGGTCGCTGCTTCCTTTGTTCAGAGCTGGTGTGCTGAAAAATGGCCATGACAGTAAAAGCACACTCCTCAGGTAGTTCTCCCTGTAAAGTAACTGTAGCCCCCTTGTATTGGAATGAGAGCCACTTCTGGTCCCAGTCAATGTACATGGGACTGTGCCTTGCTAGCCAATCTAATCCCAAAATACCATCATAACCACCTAAGGATAACAGTCTGAAAATCATGAGAAAAATACTGCCCTTGACAACCCCACTGACATTGTTTCACTTGTTGAGAACATCTCAATTTCCCTCCACCTGCTACCTTGACAGTGACTGCTTTGATTTCAGTAACTCCTGATAGAATGTTGATCAGAGAATTATCCAAAAACGAATGGGTGCTGCCTGAATCAACCAGAAACTTAAGCTCTGCATCCTTGATGTTCACTGGCAATGACAGAGATAACACAGAAACAGTATCACTAGTAGCAGCTGTAGACAGCAACATTAAGTTATCAGAGTCACTATCAGAATCCTCAAGGGAAGGAGAAGAACTCTGCAACTGTTCGATAAGCTCCAGTACCACATGTAACTGGACTATAGATTTACACTGATGATCCTTGGACCATTTCTCCCCACAAATGAAGCATAACCCTTTTGCCTTCCTGTAATTTCTCAATGAGGTCCATTTGTCTTCAGTTGACTATGTCCTGTGACCTTCAGCAGGTTTCCTCTCTTCTACTAACATGGCTTTATACTGATACTGACCAGTTGCTGTTGGGCTTCTTTTGACAGGATTGTACTGCAGTTCTCCCAGTTCCTCATGAAGCAGAGCCAGCTCATAAGCAGTGTCAAGGTCCCGGGTTTTTTGCATAGCTATTGCCATTCGTACCCCTGGTTTCAACCCATCTATGAACCGAGTGGTATAATGCAAGGGATCCGGATTGCTTTCATAGGCCGTGAGCTGGTCATACAACTCTGCAAACTGATCCACATATTCCTCTATAGTTCCAGTCTGGTTGATTCTGAACATCTTACGCAACAAGTTCTTATGCTAATTACGGCAGTTCCTTCCCTGCAATAGGTTACAAAATTCAGTCCAATGCAGATCTGCAGTCCACCTCTGCACTGACTCCAACCAGCGAGCGGCTGCGCCTTCAAATTGAGCAGTAGCATATGAAATCCACCTGCTATGATGCGTACCCCACAACTTGAAATAATCCTCGCATCTCGATTGCCACAGCCGTGGATTAGAACCATCAAATCGTGGCAACTCGACCCGGGGCCCTGAACTGAGCTGATCCCCTTGATCCAGAGCCAGCACTTCACGAGGAGACTGAACATCGCGCGGAGATGACAGATCACGCATACCTCGGACCGGGGGAGGAACGTAGATGCTGTGATTCCTCGCCTCTCGACTGGTTGAGGGGCCTCCAGCTCGCCCTTCGTAGTCGCCCTTGTCCACTCGCTCCAGATCTGAACGGATCTGCTCGATATCGAGGTGGAGCTCGGAGCGGACACCGTCAACGCGGGCGGAGATGAGGCCATCCAAGGTCTTGATTGACTCCTGAAGTAGCTTGGTCATGGACTTGAGGAGATCGTCGTTGTGGGACTTGATGCGCTGCTCGAGATCGTCGGTGACAGCAGACTTGATGAAATCGTGGATGTTGCGGCCCTCCGCCGACAGGTTCTCCATGGCCTCTCGCCGGCGAAATTCGCGGAATCTGGTGCGGTGCGGGTGGCGGGGAAACTCCAGGACGGAACGGCTCTGATACCAGATGTAAGCTATCGATAGTGGATATTTGAATCAGGGGAAGGAATCCGCCATTGCTGGCTGTACAAGCTCACATGCGACTCGCGAGGTCCGGCCGAGGCCACCAGTTCCATCCCGATCCACACGTCACTGTTCCAACGGTTATATCCTCTCGTACACCCTTAATGGGCCCAGTTCGGGCCTGCAAGCCACTAGGGAAGATGTCGATCGCGAGTGGGCCGAGACGGAGGCCCACGAGTCAAGTTCTTGCCTTCGCGCGCTTCCTTCTAATCTGCCTCGATGCCTTCATCGCTGACAGGCCTTCATATAAAACAATGTGAAATAGTTTCACAGCTCACGCCACCTGGAACACCATAGTGTTATGGTGTGTCCGAACGTCATAACCGCACTTTATTAGATCTGGTGCGATCAATGATGTCTCTTACTGATTTACCACTATCATTTTGGGGTTATGCATTAGAGACAGCTGCATTCACTTTAAATAGGGCACCATCAAAATCCATTGAGACGACGCCTTGTGAACTGTGGTTTGCCTAGAAACCAAAGTTGTCGTTTATCAAAGTTTGGGGCTGCGATGCTTATATGGAAAAGTTTCAACCTGATAAGCTCAAACCCAAATCGGAGAAGTGCGTCTTCATAGAACACCCAAAGGAAACTATTGGGTACACCTTCTATCACAGATCCAAAGGAAAGATATTTGTTGCTAAGAATGGATCCTTTCTAGAGAAGGAGTTTCTCTCGAAAGAAGTGAGTGGGAGGAAAGTAGAGCTTGATAAGTTAATTTGTACCTGCTCCCGAATTGGAAAGTAGTTCATCAAAGAAATCAGTTCCGGTGATTCCTACACCAATTAGTGAGGAAGCTAATGATGATGATCATGAAACTTCAGATCAAGTTACTACAAAACCTCGTAGGTTTTCCAAAGTACAGTCCGCACCAGAGTGGTACGGTAATCCTGTTCTGGAAGTCTTGTTACTAGACCATGATAAACCTATGAACTATGAGGAAGCGATGATGAGCCCAGATTCCGCGAAATGGTTTGATGCCATGAAATCTGAGATGGGATCCATGTATGAGAACAAAGTATGGACTTTGATTGACTTGCCCGATGATCGGTGAGTCATTAAGAATAAATGGATCTTCAAGTGGAAGACAGACGCTAATAGTAGTATTACTATCTAGAAAGCTTGACTTGTCGCAAAAAGTTTTTTGACAAGTTCAAGGTGTTGAATATGATGAGATTTTCTCACTCGTATCGATGCTTAAGTTTGTCCGAATCATGTTAGTAATTGCCACATTTTATGAAATCTGGCAAATGGATGTCAAAACTGCATTCCTTAATGGATTTATTAAAGAAGAGTTGTATATGATACAACCAGAAGGTTTTGTTAATCCTAAAGGTGCTAACAAAGTGTGCATGCTCCAGTGATCCATCTATGGACTGGGGCAAGCATCTCGGAGTTGGAATATACGCTTTGATGAGTTGATCAAAGCATATGGTTTTATACAGACTTTTGGAGAAGCCTGTATTTACAAGAAAATGAGTGGGAGCTCTGTAGCATTTCTAAATACTATATGTAGATGACATATTATTGTTTGGAAATGATATAGAATTTCTGGATAGCATAAAAGGATACTTGAATAAGAGTTTTTTCAATAAAAGACCTCGGTGAAGCTGCTTACACATTGAGCATCAAGATCTATAGAGATAGATCAAGACGCTTGATAAGATTTTTCAATGAGTACATACCTTGATAAATTTTTGAAGTAGTTCAAATGGAACAGTCAAAGAAAGAGTTCTTGCCTGTGTTGCAAAGGTGTGAAATTGAGTAAGACTCAAATCCCGACCACGGCAGAAAATAGAAAAGAGAATGAAAGTCATTCCCTATGCCTCAATCATAGGTTCTAAAAAGTATGCTATGTTATGTACCAGACCTATTGTATACCTTGCTCTGTATTTGGAAAGGGAGTACAATAGTGATCTAGGAGTAGATCACTGGACATTGGTCAAGAATATCCTTAGTAAGGACTAAGGAAATATTTCTCGATTATGGAGGTGATAAAAGAGCCCGTCGTAAAGAGTTACATCCGTGCAAGCTTTTTACACCGATCCAGATGACTCTAAGTCTCAATCTGGATACATATTAAAAGTGGGAGCAATTAGCTAGAGTAGCTCCGTGCAGAGCATTGTAGACATAGAATATTTGCAAAATACATACGGCTCTGAATGTGGCAGACCCGTTGACTAAGCTTCTCTCACGAGCAAAACATGATCACACCTTAGTACTCTTTGGGTGTTAATCACATAGCGATGTGAACTAGATTATTGACTCTAGTAAACCCTTTGGGTGTTGGTCACATGACGATGTGAACTATGGGTGTTAATCATATACAGATATGAATATTGGTGTTAAATCACATGGCGATGTGAACTAGATTATTGACTCTAGTGCAAGTGGGAGACTGAAGGAAATATGCCCTAGAGGCAATAATAAAGTTATTATTTATTTCCTTATTTCATGATAAATGTTTATTATTCATGCTAGAATTGTATTAACCGGAAACATAATACATGTGTGAATACATAGACAAACATAGTGTCACTAGTATGCCTCTACTTGACTAGCTCGTTAAATCAAAGATGGTTAAGTTTTCTAACCATATACATGAGTTGTCATTTGATTAACGGGATCACACCATTAGAAGAATGATGTGATTGACTTGACCCATTCTGTTAGCTTAGCACTTGATCGTTTAGTATGTTGCTATTGCTTTCTTCATGACTTATACATGTTCCTATGACTATGAGATTATGCAACTCCCGTTTACCGGAGGAATACTTTGTGTGCTACCAAACGTCACAACGTAACTGGGTGATTATAAAGGAGCTCTACAGGTATCTCCGAAGGTACATGTTGGGTTGGCGTATTTCGAGATTAGGATTTGTCACTCCGATTGTCGGAGAGGTATCTCTGGGCCCTCTCGGTAATGCACATCACTATAAGCCTTGCAAGCAATGTAGCTAATGAGTTAGTTATGGAATGATGTGTTACGTAACGAGTAAAGAGACTTACCAGTAACGAGATTGAACTAGGTATTGAGATACCGACGATCGAATCTCGGGCAAGTAACATACCGATGACAAAGGGAACAACGTATGTTGTTATGCGGTTTGACCGATAAAGATCTTCGTAGAATATGTGGGAGCCAATATGAGCATCCAGGTTCCGCTATTGGTTATTGACCGGAGACGTGTCTCGGTCATGTCTACATTGTTCTCAAACCCGTAGGGTCCGCACGCTTAAGGTTTCGATGACAGTTATATTATGAGTTTATGAGTTTTGATGTATCGAAGGAGTTCGGAGTCCCGGATGAGATCAGGGACATGACGAGGAGTCTCGAAATGGTTGAGACGTAAATATCAATATATTGGACGACTATATTCGGAGTTCGGAAAGGTTCCGAGTGATTCGGGTATTTTTCGGAGTACCGGAGAGTTACGGGAATTCGCCGGGGAGTATATGGGCCTTATTGGGCCATACGGGAATAGAGGAGAGAGGCCAAAAGGAAGGAGGCCTGCGCCCCCCTCTGGTCCGAATTGGACAAGGGGCGCAGCCCCCTTTTCCTTCTTCCTCTCCCCCTCTTTCCCCTTCTCCTACTCCAACAAGGAAGGAGGGAGTCTCCCCTTGGCGCGCCCCCTCCTAGGGCCGGCCTCCTCCCCCCTTGCTCCTTTATATACGGGGGCAGGGGGGCACCCCATGACACACAAGTTGATCTTCGTGATCGTTCCTTAGCCGTGTGCGGTGCCCCCCTCCACCATATTCCACCTCGGTCATATCGTTGCGGTGCTTAGGCGAAGCCCTGCGTCGGTAGAACATCATCATGGTCACCACGGAGTCCGGGGATCGTCATCGAGCTGAACGTGTGCTGAACTCAGGGGTGCCGTACGTTCGGTGCTTGGATCGGTCGGATCGTGAAGACGTACGACTACATCAACCGCGTTGTCATAACACTTCCGCTTACGGTCTACGAGGGTACGTGGACAACACTCTCCCCTCTCGTTGCTATGCATCACCATGATCTTGCGTGTGCGTAGGAAATTTTTTGAAATTACTACGTTCCCTAACATGTAGAGCAATCCCTTCAGAAGCGGCTATGGCTGCATTAAAAAAGAGCTTGGCACAAAACAAGAGGATTAGTGCTCTTTGCCTTGAACAATATGAAAAAGGGTTGTTTCCTCATTATGCTACAATAAAGGCTAGAGTTTTGCAGGAAGATGAAACTTCATCAATTGATAGTATTGGTGAGAGAGCATATGGTTATACAGCAGTGCATACACCTCCACCTAGTACGGCAGCATATTATACACCCGCTACACAATTGCAAAATTTCGGCAACACTAACACTTCATTGCCGAAAGATCCTAAAATCATTGGGGGGCAAACTAATCTAGACCGGGCTGAAATTGAGAGGGGAGTTAAAGCTTTGCACGATAGGGTGCAAGTACTTCGCCAAGAGAGAATTGATAGGGAATTAGCTCAAAGAAAAGAAGCCTTTCCAATTGATATAACCGGTGAAAAGAATGATGATTCGGAAACTAAAAGTGCTTCAGTTGAAAAAGCCGAATCAAGTGGTATATATTCCAAATCAATCAAATCCAAAGAGGCAAACATTGCTGAGAAAGGGCATGGAAATTATAGCACGACAACCATACTTTATTTTTCTGAAGTTAACAGAACCTACTTCCTGCCCTATGAGTTTCGTGCCATAGAAATTGACGAGCTTCAAGAACAAGAACTAGTAGCCGAGTTGGATGGACAAAGACTTCAAACTAATGATGCATGAAATCAAGAGAAAGATGATGATAAGGCGTTGGGGAGCCATCCAAAGATGGAGCAAGATATTGTTCAATTCACACCACTATCATGCTCTCCCAACATATTTGAAGAGGTATGCCTAGCAAGTAATTTTCCTATTTTCAGATTTGGTCGCAACTTCATAGTTGATGCATCTATTAGAAAAATCCTCATAAGTTATTTTAAAAGACCAATGAAGAAGGCTAATTTATATGTTAGCAATAAAATTGTTATGGAACATATCGGTCAACCCATTGTGCCATTTATAAAGACCGATAATGACTTATTGTTACAGCCAAAGTTTTCCCCCTTGCTTTATCTAAAGTTCATATCTAGTTGGGTAGCTTTGCTTATTTCGTACTTGGCTTGCACTTGGTCTCAACTGAGACATGTATGTTCTAAATATCTTTGTTTCAGAAATTTAAAGCCAAGGTTAAATTCTATTAAGAAAATCGATGCTAATATAATATCTCATTCAAAGACATCGGAGATAGAGTGGAAAACATAATGCATAGCCAAATGGGGAGATTCCAAATCTAAACCATTTGTTTGCTTATCTCCAAAGCCGTTCACACAGCAAGATCGGCTAGAAAACAAGAAGTATACCTTCAATTCAAGCATGTGTGATCAAATATTTGATTTGTTGCTGAAAAATAATTACATTACAATTCTTGATCACCATGTTAAGCCATCAATCCAAGGATGAATGTACTGTACATTCCATCATTCGTCCAAGCATAATTTTGAGGATTGCAACATGTTTCGTCAAATAGTTAAATTGACCATTGAAAAAGGACGATTGAAGTTTGTTGAAACACCAAGAGATGACCAGTCTATTCCGATTGGTCCCGATGGCAAAAAGTTTTTGCATCGGCTGCTTCAAGCCGATCCATTTAAAGAGAAGGTAAAAACTGCAGGTGATGGGATCAAGCTTTCAAGTAAAAAAGGTGTTGAAGAGCATAATGAACATAATCTTGAGGGCAGCAAGATGGCCCTTAAGATGACCTCTGATAAACAAATATTCAACATGAAGTTGTTTGTCTTGTTGAAATGGTCAAGATTGCTTTTGGACTTGTTTCCATCTGAGGTCGTTTACCACCACAAAAAAGACCTGCAAGGTGCAGCCAGTTTAAACCGAATAGTTTTGGAAAATTCGGACAAAACCAATCCGAATTTGACTAGGGTTTTGGACATGAATCCAAGTCTTTTCGTTGCATGGGAAGTCCAGACGCCTCTTATATACCTAAGAGGTGACGGCCGATTGAACAACACACAATCGATCAAATCAGCTACCACTTTTTATCTTTTATCTTTTCTCCTTAACCCTAGTTCTTCTTCTTCCTCATTCTTCGACTGTTCTTCTTGTTGTAGGGAGGCGAATCTTGAGGCCCTAGGGGCGACCACGTCGACCTAGGGCAGCCCATAGCCGCCGCGCGCCCTGACGGGGTCCCTCCCGGGCGTGTGGGGTTTCGGGTCCTCAAAAGCACCTGCCGGATTGTCTTGCGTACCGCGCTTCCGGCGGGTCTCCTTCGACGTGAGCTGCAGTGCATCACCCCCGGCGTTGAGGGTACATGTGACGTCTTCGTGTGTGCGGACACGGTGGGATCTTTTAGAAAGAATTAAACGCAACTCTGAATATTGGGAACTCGATGAAGGTAAAGAGTCAGGTATTGAGCCTAACTTCGATTGTATTAAAGCTTTTATGAATACCGATGCTTTTCAAAAGTTTAGCACTAAATATGGACTTGACTCTAAGATAGTAGCTTCCTTTTGTGAATTTTTTGCTACTCATGTTGATCTTTCTAAAAAGAAGTGGTTCAAATATCACCCACCAATTAAAGAAGAAATGAAAGAACCGGTAAAAGCTAAAGAAGAAACTATCATTTATAATGTTGATCCAATTGTTCCCGCTGCTTATAATGAAAAACCACCTTTCCCTGTTAGGATGAAGGAACATACTAAAGTTTCAACTCTGGTCAACAGAAGTTATATTAAAACACCTAAACCAGCTGAACAAATCAAAGTTAAACCTAGTGTTGCTATGGTTAAGGATCTCTCGGTCGATAATATTGATGGGCATGTTATTTACTTCTATGTTGAAGCTGCTAGAATTGCCAAACCCAATGAAAAGGATAAACATGGACCTGTTGTTGGCATGCCTATTGTCTCAATTAAGATAGGAGATCACTGTTATCATGGTTTATGTGACATAGGTGCTAGCGTGAGTGCTATTCCTTTTTCCTTATATCAAGAATTTATGAATGATATAGCATGCGCTGAAATACAAGACATAGATGTTACTATTAAGATTGCTAATAGAGATACAATATCACCAATTGGGATTGTTAGAGATGTTGAAGTCTTGTGTGGGAAAATAAAATACCTTTACTGATTTTCTTGTTCTTGGTTCCCCACAAGATGACTTTTGTCCCTTTATCTTCAGTAGACATTTCTTGAGCACCGTTAATGCTAAAAAATATTGTCAGAAACAAACTGTCGGTGTTAGCTTTGGTGATGAATCTCATGAGTTTAATTTTTCTAAGTTTAGCATAAAACCTCATAAGAAATACTTGCCTAGTAAGGATGAAATTATTGGTCTTGCTTCTATTGTTGTACCTCCTACTGATCCCTTAGAACAATATTTGCTAGACCATGAAAATGATTTGCATATGTGTCAAAGAAATTAAATTGATAGAATCTTGTTCGAACAACAACCTCTGCTTAAACACAATCTACCTATTGAAACTCTAGGAGGCTCCTCCACCTAAAGGTGATCCTATGTTTGAATTAAAACAATTGCCAGACACTTTGAAATATGCTTATCTTGATGAGAAAAAGAAATATCCTGTTCTTATTAGTGCTAACCTTTCAGAACATGAAGAAGAAAGATTATTGAAAGTTCTAAGGAAGCACCGAGCTGCTATTGGATATACTCTTGATGATCTTAAGGGCATTAGTCCCACTCTATGCTAGCACAAGATTAATATGGAACCTTATGCTAAACCAGTTGTTGATCACCAACGTCGGTTAAATCTGAAGATGAAAGAAGTGGTAAGAATGGAAATATTAATACTTCTGGAAGCACGTATAATCTATCCTATAGCTGATAGTAGATGGGTAAGTCATGTTCATTGTGTCCCTAAGAAGGGAGGTATAACTGTTGTTCCTAATGATAAGAATGAACTTATTCCACAAAGAATTGTCACATGCTATAGAATGGTAATTGATTTTAGAAAAATAAACAAAGCAACTAGAAAAGATCATTACCCTCTGCCTTTTTTGAACAAATGCTACAAAGATTATCTAAGCACACACATTTTTGCTTCCTTGATGGATATTCTGATTTTTCACAAATACCTGTTTCTCAAACTGATCAAGAAAAGACCACTTTTACTTGTTGAGGGAGTCCTGGATTAGGGGGTATCCGGATAGCCAGACTGTATACATCGTCCAGACTATTGAAGCGTGAAGATACAAAGACTCAAGACTTCGGCCCGTGTCCGGATGGGACTCTCCTTTGCGTGGAAGACAAGCTTGGTGATCCGGATATTGTGTTTACTTCCTTGTAACCGACTCCATGTACACCCTAGCCCTCTCCGGTGTCTATATAAACCGGAGAGGTTGATCCTTAGAAGGCTGATCACAATTACAATCATACCATCATAGGCTAGCTTCTAGGGTTTAGCATCTACGATCTCGTGGAAGATCTACTCTTGTACTACCCATATCTTCAATATTAATCAAGCACGAAGTGGGGTTTTACCTCCATCGAGAGGGTCCAAACCTGGGTAAACATCTGTGTCCCTTGCTTCCTATTACCATCAGCCTTGACGCACAGATCGGGACCCCCTACCCAAGATCCGCCGGTTTTGACACCGACATTGGTGCTTTCATTGAGAGTTCCTCTGTGTCTTCACTGCGGGGCTTGATGGCGCCTTCAATCGTCAACAACACGGTCCAGGGGGAGACTTTTCTCCCCGGACAGATCTTCGTGTTCGGCGGCTTCGCGCTGCGGGCCAATTCGCTTGGCCATCTGGAGCAGATCGACAGCTACGCCCCTGGCCAACAGGTCAGGTTTGGAAACTTGAACTACAGGCGGATATTCGCGGAGACTTGATCTTCGACGGGTTTGGGCCTGCGCCAGGAGCACCGAACAGTTACGATGGGCACGGCTTAGACCTGTTGTCGAACGATACGCGGGATATCACCCCTGCAGTAGCCCCGGATTTAAATCCGGAGCAGGTTGTGTTGCCTGAGGACGGAGGGGTGGACCCCGCCCCGCAGGCCACACACTCATCGGCGGTGGAGCCAAACACAGGCCTCACTTCTGAGGAAGCCTGTGACTCCGGACCCCCGGATTCGTATCCGGTTGTAGGTTCCAGTCCACGCATTCCCGAGCCCGCCGAGCCTGGTTGGGCTCCGGTTATGGAGTTCACCGCTGCGGACATCTTTCAGCACTCGCCCTTTGGCGACATGCTGAACTCATTAAAGTCTCTCTCTTTGACAGGAGGATCTGGGCCGAACTATGTCCGTCGTGAGTGGGAAGCAGGCGACGAAGGAATTCGCTGTCGACCCACCACCCACTTCATTGCCACGATCGATGATTTAACCGACGTACTTGACTTCGACTCGAAAGACATCGATGGTATGGACGACGATGCAGGAGAATTAGAGGAGACACCACTCACGGGACGGTGGACGGCCACCTCCTCATACGACATATATATGGTGGAGGCTCCGAAGGAAACCAATGGCGCCGAGACAACGGAGGATAACCCCTCGGGGAGAAAGGCAAAGCATGGGCGTCATCGGCGCCGCTCCAAGCCCTGCCACGTCAACACCGGCCCCGGAGACGAAAGCAATCCGGAGGGTGCCGAAGAGGAATACAGTCCTAATCAGCCTACCTTCAAGCAGGCCGGACCGGCCACGATGGGATACTTGGAGAGGGACAACTATACACCCCTCCTCCGACGATGAGGTGAGCCTCGGCAATGACGAATTCGGCGTACCTGAAGATCCAGTGGAACAAGTTCTCTTCAAGCGACGGCTCATGGCCACGGCAAGAAGCCTGCAAAGGAAGTAAGAGCAGCTTAAAGCTAACCAAGACTTGCTAGTGGATAGGTGGACCAAGGTACTGGCCACCAAAAAGTACGAACTCGACAGCCCCAATAAAGGGCACACACGACACAATTGGCTACCTCAACCCAAGCAGGAGAACCCAAGGCACACACCCCGACATCCACACATCATTACGGTCCAAGACAGTAAGAAGGATACGCAAAGAGACACCCTCAAGCCTCAGCGCAATGGCCACAAACATCAAGTTAAGGAAACTAGTGCCAGGTCCAGCAAATCCCGGTCCGGTCAACGGACAAAGAGCAGCTCAAGCCTATTCGGCTCAAGCCACACACTCGATCAACCATGTGAAATTCATGGTACTCCTAGAAGGACGGCAAAGCCTACCAATAGAGAATGCCGGATCCTCAAAACAAGGCGGCTGGTCGTGTGCCGGAAACAATGAGGGGAGGCGTCTAGTCAAGAGACCCCCCCCCTAGAGCATAAAAGTACGACCGATCGCCCCCGATCACACCAACCATAGCAATTCAATTGTCGTACCCCTAGACCTAGTAGTCCGGGGGCTCCATCACACATAAA
Source organism: Triticum timopheevii (assembly GCA_963921465.1). Taxonomy (NCBI): domain Eukaryota; kingdom Viridiplantae; phylum Streptophyta; class Magnoliopsida; order Poales; family Poaceae; genus Triticum; species Triticum timopheevii. The sequence continues at coordinate 204,232,752 of OY997270.1, forward strand.
AGCCCACAAGGGTATGAAGCCACAAATAACATCCCCTAAAGGATGCCAGGTGCAAAGGCCAAGTTCATTGGCCCACCACCCTAATGGTTGTCCTTCGAATCACCAACAAAAAAATACCATGCCAAAGAGTAATCCTTCGGCACCTTCCCCTCATACGGTAATTTACCGTATGCTAACGGGACGAATCAAGTTGACTAAGATTCCACGTGATAAACCATTAGGCCAACACCGTGTGATATAATCACGCCCACGGTCAAGGCTGGACTCCGCACTCAGAGCGAAAACCACACAGCTGCCGGACTAGCGAGTCGCGCATGCCTATCAAAATTTTGATATGACAACCAACTATCCGGACATCAATTGAGGAGTCCGCGCTATTTCACGGTATATCGGCTGGGTTTACTAGGGTCCGATCAGGAACCCTTAGACTAACCACAAGAGGACATTCAGCTGCCTCATAGCATTTGCCTTTACAAACTAACTTTGACGCAGAACAGGATTGGCGGCGTGGAATCATCCTGGACACACAATGGCAGGAACATGCAGGTAGAAGGCAGTTCGGATTCACTCTTGATCCACTCACAACCCCCTCCAGTCTGGCCATCACAGGTTCCACCAAAAAAACCTCTTTTCATACATCGTACTCATATGCATCGACATATCATCCTACTACAATGCATATATTTAAATAACAATTACCGGCCGGCATTTACCGCCAACGCCTCTTTGCCAAAAACGGCAGCCATGCTTCTTGTTTTGCCCAGTTATGCCAGGGGCTGCACAATACGGTAATACAGTCCGACCACCTTTTCGGTCGCTCGGCACCCCGAACTTATAGCACTATATGCATCAGCTCCGAATCATGTCTTGAGTCGTTGGTTGGGTTTGCCCGGCTCCCATGTTTTGGTACCTTATGTTCCGTTATAGCGGCTAAGGTAGCGCTGGGAGAACTACTGCGATTGTGTCCCGGTTCTGCCGGACGAGCACCTCAGTAGAGAAAGTCGAAAACCGACTGTCATGATGCAGCGAGAGCTGGTCAGCTGTTCGAGAGGTTGTAAAATCCTTAAAGATTTATTCCGCACAACGCCATTATAAATGCAGAGTGCGACGGATCGGTCTTCCGATCAGGCGCCAATAGAGCCCCTAGTTCGGCCTTCAGAACACTAGGGGTTGCACCGACCATAATCGAATTCCTATGGCTAAGTGAGAGTAATAAAGCCCCATAGTCCGATTGTTGGGGAACGTAGCAGAAAATCAAAAATTTCTACGCAACACCAAGATCAATCTATGGAGTAACTAGCAACGAGGGGAAGGAGAGTGCATCTACATACCCTTGTAGATCACTAAGCTGAAGCGTTCAAGTGAACGGGGTTGATGGAGTCGTAATCGTCGTGATCCAAATCACCGATGATCCTAGTGCCGAACAGACGGCACCTCCGCGTTCAACACACATGCAGCTCGGTGACGTCTCCCATGCCTTGATCCAGCAAGGAGAGAGGGAGAGGTTGGGGAAGACTCCGTCCAGCAGCAGCACGACGGCGTGGTGGTGGTGGAGGAGCGTGGCAATCCTGCAGGGCTTCGCCAAGCACCGCGGGAGAGGAGGAGGACTTGGGAGAGGGGAAGGGCTGCACCAGAACTTGGGTGCGGCTGCCCTCCCACCCCTCCACTATTTATAGGTGGGGAGAGAGGGGGGAGGAGTGCCTCCCAAGTCAAGTGGAGGCCCTCCCCCTTAGGGTTTCCCCTCTCCCATGCGCATGGGCCTTGGGAGGGGGGGCTGGTGCCCCTGGCCCATTAAGGCTAGGGCGCCCCCTTACAGCCCATGCTGCTGTATTGGATGTAGTGGAACATTTTCCGGACCTCTGGACCCCTCCGGAATCATCCGGAACCTTCTGGAAGCTTCCCGGTACAATACCGGAAAAAACCGAACTTTTCCCGGAACCCGAACAACAACTTTCCATATATAAATCTTTACCTCCGGACCATTCCGGAACTCCTCGTGACGTCCGGGATCTCATCCGGGACTTGGAACAACATTCGGTAACCACGTATTTCTATTCCCTATAACCCTAGCGTCATCGAACCTTAAGTGTGTAGACCCTACGGGTTCGGGAGACACGTAGACATGACCGAGATAACTCTTCCACCAATAACCAACAGCGGGATCTGGAAACCCATGTTGGCTCCCACATGTTCCACGATGATCTCATCGGATGAACCACGATGTCGAGGATTCAATCAATCCCGTATTCAATTCCCTTTGTCTAGCGGTATAGTACTTGCCCGAGATTCGATCGTCGGTATCCCGATACCTTGTTCAATCTCGTTACCGGCAAGTCTCTTTACTCATTCCGTAACACATCATCCCGTGATCAACCCCTTGGTCACATTGTGCACATTATGATGATGTCCTACCGAGTGGGCCCAGAGATACCTCTCCGTCACACGGAGTGACAAATCCCAGTCTCGATTCATGCCAACCAACAGACACTTTTGGAGATACCTGTAGTGCACCTTTTATAGCCACCCTGTTACGTTGTGATGTTTGGTACACCCAAAGCATTCCTACGGTATCCGGGAGTTGCACAATCTCATGGTCTAAGGAAATGATACTTGACATTAGAAAAGCTTTAGCATACGAACTACACGATCTTTGTGCTACGCTTAGGATTGGGTCTGGTCCATCACATCATTCTCCTAATGATGTGATCCCGTTATCAACGACATCCAATGTCCATGGTCAGGAAACCGTAACCATCTATTGATCAACGAGCTAGTCTACTAGAGGCTTACTAGGGATATGGTGTTGTCTATGTATCCACACATGTATCTGAGTTTCCTATCAATACAATTATAGCATGGATAATAAACAATTATCATGAACAAGGAAATATAATAATAATAACTAATTTATTATTGCCTCTAGGGCATATTTCCAACAGTCTCCCACTTGCACTAGAGTCAATAATCTAGTTCACATCACCATGTGATTAACACTCACAGGTCACATCGCCATGTGACCAACATCCAAAGAGTTTACTAGTGTCCCTAAACTAGTTCACATCATCATGTGATTAAGACTCAATGAGTTCTGGAGTTTGATCATGTTTTGCTTGTGAGAGAGGTTTTTGTCAACGGGTCTGCAACATTCAGATCCGTATGTACCTCACAAATCTCTAGGTCATATTGTAAATGCTGCTTCCATGCTCCACTTGGAGCTATTCCAAATGGTTGCTCCACTATACGTATCCGGTTTGCTACTCAGAGTCATTCGGATAGGTGTTAAAGTTTGCATCGACGTAACCCTTTACGCCGAACTCTTTATCACCTCCATAATCGAGAAACATGTCCTTATTACTCCAAGGACAATTTTGACCGCTGTCCAATGTCCATTCCTGGATCACTCTTGTACCCCCTTGCCAGACACGTGGCAAGGCACACATCAGGTGCGGTACTCAGCATAGCATATGTATAGAGCCTATGGCTAAGGCATAGGGGACGACATTCGTCCATTCTCTTTCTTCTGCCGTGGTCGAGCTTTAAGTCTTAACTTTATACCTTACAACTCAGGCAAGAACTCCTTCTTTGACTGAGCCATCTTGAACACCTTCAAGATCATGTCAAGGTATGTGCTCATTTGAATGTACCATTAAGCGTTTTGATCTATCCTTATAGATCCTGATGCTCAATGTTCAAGCAGCTTAATCCAGGTCTTCCTTTGAAAAACTCCTTTCAAACAACCCTTTATGCTTTCGACAAATTTTACATCATTTCGGATCAACAATATGTCATTCACATATACTTATCAGAAATGTTGTAGTGCTCCCACTCACTTTGTTGTAAATACAAGTTTCTAACAAACTTTGTATAAACCCAAAAACTTTGATCATTCCATCAAAGCGCATATTCTGACTCCGAGATGCTTGCTCTAGTCAATGGAAGGATCGCTGCAGCTAGCATACCTTTTAGCATCCTTAGGATCGACAAAACCTTTCTGATTGTATCACATACAACCTTTCCTTACGAAAACTGGTAAGGAAACTCGTTTTGACATCCATCTGCCAGATTTCATAAATGCAGCTAATGCTAACATGATTCTGACGGACTTAAGGATCGCTACGGATGAGAAAATCTCATCGTAGTCAACTCGAACTTGTGAAAAACTCTTTGCCACAAGTCGAGCTTCATGGACGGTGACATTACCGTCCACGTCCGTCTTCTTCTTAAAGATCCATTTATCTCAATGGCTTGCCGATCATCGGGCAAGTCCACCAAAGTCCATGCTTTGTTCTGATACATGGATCCTATCTCGGATTTCATGGCTTCTAACCATTTGTCGGAATATGGTCCCACCATCGCTTCTCCATAGCTCATAGGTTCATTGTTGTTTAGCAACATGACCTCCTAAGACAGGATTATGTACCACTCCGATGCAGTACGCATCCTTGTCGACCTACGATGTTTGGTAGTGACTTGATCCGAAGTTTCATGATCATTATCATAAGCTTCCACTTCAATTGGTATAGGTACCACAGGAACAACTTCTTGTACCCTGCTACACACTAGTTGAAGTGACGGTTCAATAGCCTCATCAAGTCTCCACCATGCTCCCACTCAACTTTCTGAGACAAACTTTTCCTCGAGAAAGGACCCGATTTAAGAAACAATCCCTATTGCTTTCGGATCTGAATTAGGAGGTATACCCAACTGTTTTGGGTGTCCTATGAAGATGCATTTTATCCGCTTTGGGTTCAAGCTTATCAACCTGAAACTTTTTCACATAAGCGTCACAACCCCAAACTTTTAAGAAACGACAACTTAGGTTTCTCCAAACCATAGTTCAAACAGTGTCGTCCCAACGGAATTACGTGGTGCCCTATTAAAGTGAGTGCGGTTGTCTCTAATGCCTAACCCATGAACGATAGTGGTAATTCGATAAGAGACATCATGGTACGCACCATATCCAACAGGGTGCAACTATGATGTTCGGACACACCATCACACTATGGTGTTCTAGGCGGTATTAATTGTGAAACAATTTCCACAATGTCTTAATTGCATGCCAAAGCTCGTAACTCAGATACTCATCTCTATGATCATATCATAGACATTTTATCCTTTTGTCACGATGATCTTCAACTTCACTCTAAAATTACTTGAACCATTCAATAATTCAGACTTGTGTTTCATCAAGTAAATATACTCAGTATCTACCCAAAAATCATCTGTGAAGTAAGAACATAACGATATCCACTGCGTGCCTCAGCACTCATCGGACTGCACACATCAAAATGTATTACTTCCAACAAGTTGCTTTCTTGTTCCATTTTACTGAAAACGAGGCTTTCAGTCATCTTGCCCATGTGGTATGATTTGCATGTCTCAAGTGATTCAAAATCAAGTGAGTCCAAACGGTCCATTTGCATGGAGTTTCTTCATGCATATACAACAATAGACATGGTTCGCATGTCTCAAACTTTTCAAAAAACGAGTGAGTCCAAAGATCCATCAACATGGAGCTTCTTCATGCGTTTTATACCAATATGACTTACATGGCAGTGCCACAAGTAGGTGGTACTATCATTACTATCTTATATCTTTTGGCATGAACATGTGTATCACTACGATCGAGATTCAATAAACCATTCATTTTAGGTGCAAGACCATTGAAGGTATTATTCAAATAAATAGAGTAACCATTATTCTCCTTAAATGAATAACTGTATTGCGATAGACATAATCCAATCATGTCTATGCTCAACGCAAACGCCAAATAACAATTATTTAGGTTTAACACCAATCTCGATGGTGGAGGGAGCGTGCGATGCTTGATAACATCAAGCTTGGAAAAAACTTCCAACACATATCGCCAGCTCACCTTTAGCTAGTCTCTGTTTACTCCGCAGCCCTTTTATTTCGAGTTACTAACACTTAGCAACCGAACCGGTATGTAATACCCTGGTGCTACTAGGAGTACTAGTAAAGTACACATTAACATAATGTATATCCATTATACTTCTACCGACCTTGCCAGCCTTCTCATCTACCAAGTATCTAGGGTAATTCCGCTCTAGTGACTGTTCCCCTTATCATAGAAGCACTTAGTCTCGGGTTTGGGTTCAACCTTGGGTTTCTTCACTAGAGCAGCAGCTGATTTGCTGTTTCATGAAGTATCCCTTCTTGCCCTTGCCCTTCTTGAAACTAGTGGTTTCACTAACCATCAACAGTTGATGCTCCTTGATTTCTACTTTCGCGGTGTCAAACATCGCGAATATTTCAAGGATCATCATATCTATCCCTGGTATGTTATAGTTCATCACGAAGCTCTAGCAGCTTGGTGGCAATGACTTTGGGGAAACATCACTATCTCATCTGGAAGATCAACTTCCACTCGATTCAAGTTATTTTTGTACTCAGACAATCTGAGCACAAGCTCAACGATTGAGCTTTTCTCCCTTAAAATCGTCAGAGGTCTTATACCTCTTGACGTGGGCACGAGCCTAAAATCCCAATTTCAGCCCTCGAAACATCTCATATGTTCTGCGACGTTTCGAAATCGTCTTCGATGCCACAACTCTAAACTGTTTAACTGAACTATCACGTAGTTATCAAAACGTGTATGTCAGATGTTCGCAACATCCACAGACGACGTTCGAGGTTTAGCACACTGAGCGGTGCATTAAGGACATAAGCCTTCTACGAAGCAACGAGGACAATCCTCAGTTTACGGACCTAGTCCGCATAATCGCTACTATCAACTTTCAACTAAATTTTCTCTAGGAACATATCTAAACAGTAGAACTAAAGCACGAGCTTACGACATAATTAGCAAAGGTCTTCTGACTATGTTCAGGATAATTAAGTTCATCTTATGAACTCCCACTCAGATAGACATCCCTCTAGTCATCTAAGTGATTACATGATCCGAGTCAACTAGGCCGTGTCTGATCATCACATGAGACGGACTAGTCAACGTCGGTGAACATATTTATGTTGATCGTATCTTCTATACGACTCATGCTCGACCTTTCGGTCTTCCGTGTTCCGAGGCCATGTCTATACATGCTAGGCTCGTCAAGTCAACCTAAGTGTATTGCGTGTGTAAATCTGGCTTACACCCGTTGTATTCGAATGTTAGAATCTATCACACCCGATCATCAGGTGGTGCTTCGAAACAACGAACCTTCGCAACGGTGCACAGTTAGGGGGAACACTTTTCTTGAAATTATTTCAAGGGATCATCTTATTTAAGCTACCGTCATTCTAAGCAAATAAGATGCATAAACATTATAAACATCACATGCAATCAAAAAGTGACATGATATGGCCAGTATCATTTTGCTCCTTTTGATCTCCATCTTCGGGGCTCCATGATCATCATCGTCACCGGCATGACACCATGATCTCCATCATCATGATCTCCATCATCGTGTCTTCATGAAGTTGTCTCGCCAACTATTACTTCTACTACTATGGCTAACGCGTTTAGCAATAAAGTAATGTAATTTACATGGCGTTCTTCAATGACACGCAGGTCATAGAAAAAATAAAGACAACTCCTATGGCTCCTGCCGGTTGTCATACTCATAGACATGCAAGTCGTGATTCCTATTACAAGAACATGATCATCTCATACATCACATATATCATTCATCACATCCTTTGGCCATATCACATCACAAAACACTTGCTGCAAAAACAAGTTAGATGTCCTCTAATTGTTGTTGCAAGTTTTTACGTGGCTTCTATAGGTGTTCTAGCAAGAAAGTTTCTTACCTACGTAAAACCACAACGTGATATGCCAATTTCTATTTACCCTTAATAAGGACCCTTTTCATCGAATCCGCTCCAACTAAAGTGGGAGAGACAGACACCCGCTAGCCACCTTATGCAACTAGTGCATGTCAGTCGGTGGAACCTGTCTCACGTAAGCGTACGTGTAAGGTCGGTCCGGGCCACTTCATCCCACGATGCCGCCGAAGCAAGATAAGACTAGTAGTGGCAAGAAAATTGACAACATCTACGCCCACAACAAGTTTGTGTTCTACTCGTGCATAGTAACTACGCATAGACCTAGCTCATGATGCCACTGTTGGGGAACGTAGCAGAAAATCAAAATTTTCTACGCAACACCAAGATCAATCTATGGAGTAACTACCAACAAGGGGAAGGAGAGTGCATCTACATACCCTTGTAGATCGCTAAGCGGAAGCATTCAAGTGAATGGGGGTTGATGCAGTTGTACTCGTCGTGATCCAAATCACTGATGATCATAGGGCCGAACGGACGGCACCTCCGTGTTCAACACACATGCAGCCCGGTGACGTCTCCCATGCCTTGATCCAGCAAGGAGAGAGGGAGAGGTTGGGGAAGACTCCACCCAGCAGTAGCACGACGGCACGGTGGTGGTGGAGGAGCGTGGCAATCCTGCAGGGCTTCGCCAAGCACCGCGGGAGAGGAGGAGGACTTGGGAGAGGGGAAGGGCTGCGCCAGAACTTGGGTGCGGCTGCCCTCCCACCCCTCCACTATTTATAGGTGGGGAGAGAGGGGGCCGCCCCCCCTAGATCTCATCTAGGGTTGGGGCGGCGGCCAAAGGGGGGAGGAGTGCCTCACAAGTCAAGTGGAGGCCCTCCCCCTTAGGGTTTCCCCTCTCCCATGCGCATGGGCCTTGGGGGGGCTGGTGCCCCAGGCCCATTAAGGCTAGGGCGCCCTTTACAGCCCATGCTGCTGTATTGGACGTGGTGGAACATTTTCCGGACCTCCAGACCCCTCTGGAATCCTTCGGAACCTTCTGGAAGCTTCCCGGTATAATACTGGAAAAAACCGAACTTTTCCTGAAACCCAAACAACAACTTTCCATATATAAATATTTACCTCTGGACCATTCCGGAACTCCTCGTGACGTCCGGGATCTCATCTGGGACTCCAAACAGCATTCGGTAACCACATATATCTATTCCCTATAACCCTAGCGTCATCGAACCTTAAGTGTGTAGACCCTACGGGTTCGGGAGACACGTAGACATGATCGAGACAACTCTCCGGCCAATAACCAATAGCGGGATCTGGATACCCATGTTGGCTCCCACATGATCCACGATGATCTCATCGGATGAACCACGATGTCGAGGATTCAATCAATCCCGTATTCAATTCCCTTTGTCTAGCGGTATAGTACTTGCCCGAGATTCGATCGTCGGTATCCCGATACCTTGTTCAATCTCGTTACCGGCAAGTCTCTTTACTCGTTCCATAACACATCATCCCGTGATCAACCCCTTGGTCACATTGTGCACATTATGATGATGTCCTACCGAGTGGGCCCAGAGATACCTCTCTATCAAACGGAGTGACAAATCCCAATCTCGATTCGTGCCAACCCAACAGACACTTTCGGAGATACCCGTAGTGCACCTTTATAGCCACCCAGTTATGTTGTGACGTTTGGTACACCCAAAGCATTCCTACGGTATCCAGGAGTTGCACAATCTCATGGTCTAAGGAAATGATACTTGACATTAGAAAAGCTTTAGCATACGAACTACACGATCTTTGTGCTACGCTTAGGATTGGGTCTTGTCCATCACATCATTCTCCTAATGATGTGATCCCGTTATCATCGACATCCAATGTCCATGGTCAGGAAACCATAACCATCTATTGATCAACGATCTAGTCTACTAGAGGCTTACTAGGGATATGGTGTTGTCTATGTATCCACACATGTATCTGAGTTTCCTACCAATACAATTATAGCATGGATAATAAACGATTATCATGAACAAGGAAATATAATAATAATAACTAATTTATTATTGCCTCTAGGGCATATTTCCAACACCGATTTCCTGGTTTGTAGTGAGAAACACCTCCTTAAAAGGACCCAACTATGGGATAAAGAGCGTTCAGATATACCCCAAACACCCCCGTATTCTTTTTTACGTCGGGGCAGAAGCCGACGACTGGCCAACTCTCAGGAGGTACATACAATAAACAGCCGCACAGGAAGAACATATGTTCAAACAAAATAGGCAATATATAATAAAAATGCCATTATCCCATATTACAAAAAGTAGCACGAATGCCCTCAAGGAAATATAATGTCTTTGACCCCTTTCAGTACACATTCATAGCATAGCTCGGGCTTGCGGTGCTCCTTACCCTCCGGTGGTCCCTCAGTCATCAGCTTCTCCACGTCAAGCTTCCCCCAATGCACTTTTGCATGGGCAAACGCCATGCGCACGCCTTCTATACAGACTGATCGCTTGATAACATCAAGGCGAGGACAGGCGCCCTCAATCCGCTTGACGAGTCCGAAGTAACTACTTGGAATTGGCTCCGCAAGCCACAGCCGGACAACTAAGTCCTTCATGGCTAGTTCGGCCGCCTGGTGCAGTTCGACCAGCTGTTTCAGCTGATCGATAAAAGGCACCGGATAGTTCGGCGCCAAAAACTGCAACCAGAAATCCCTCTCCGTAGACTTCTTCTCCTCGGTTCGGTAGAATTGGGCAGCATCAGATATGCTGCGAGGAAGATCTGCAAAAGCCCCTGGAAAAATAAGAATTAAGCTTGCCACTTAGGATTCTTCCCATTACCATGTACAAAGGGCTAAGAATACAGAAGGCCTTACCAGCCGCAACTTTCCGGGCCTCCTGAATGTCCCGCGCAGCACCTCGGGCTTCTTCCCGAGCACCTTCCGCAGCCTCGAGATCTAGGGGAAGTTCGGATTCTTTCCCTATTAGACTCTACTCCAAACCCTCGCTTTTCTTCATAGCTTCCTGGATCTCTCGCTCAGCTGCGATGACCCTGGCCTCGTGTTTTTCACGAAGCGCCTGTTCGGCGGCAGCCTTCTCGTTGGCATCAGCCACGGCCTTCTTTAGTGCCTCGTATTCGGCACTCGCTCCTAGAGCATACAATACAAACACTTTTCACTAAGCACAACTATTCATTCGTGCCAACTTCAAGACAAATGTTTTCAACATACCCTGCTTGTCTTCCAGTTGCTTCTTCACACAGCCAAGTTCTTCCTCGACCCATGCAAGGCTCTGCTTCAGTTCAGACACTTCCGCATTATAAGCGGCTGACCTCTCTACAGACGCCTGTTTTCACACAAAGGGGCATACGTCATTAACATAGGCTCCTGCGAAAGCAGAGGATTTGATCCCCTGCCCGGCTCCGTCTCCTCCGCCTGATAGTGCATCAGGGGCTACTACTCATATTATGACAATTCCTCAAAGATTTCTTAGGAAACATACCTCAAAGGCCTTTATAAGGCCAAAGCAAGACTCGTTCAGCCCGCTCCCGGCGGACTGAATCTTCTCAACCACCGTGCCCATGAGAGTCCGGTGCTCCTCGACGATAGACGCGTTCTTCAACGCTGTCGATAGACCGCCGGGCAGCTCTGCTAGAACGGAGGATGTCATCGGGGTAGGCAGGCCTCCCACTGTCGAAGGTGGCTGTTCGCTCGACTCTGGAACCTTAGAGGTCCCGGGGGCCTTATCCGCCCCCGTCTGTCCGGCTCTAGGGATATGTCCTCCCTGGTCTGGGTCTTATCGAGATGACACCTCAGTGTCGCGCCTGGGCTTTGGGGAAAGGGCCTGTGGAGGCATCTCGCTCGCCATGGCGTCTGAGCCCAGCGAATCCTCCGATGAGGACTGTCCGGCGCGAGGCCTCGCTGGGCTGTGCAAAATATGGCAACGGTTAAAGCTACTATATCCAAAAATAATCACCGGACGCATATGCGCGTTCGGATTACGTATACTTGCGACTTCTTCAGGGGCTGGGCCCTGGGATCCCACTCCGGGCTACTGTCGGCAACCGTGGTGGACGTCTCTGGGAGGGAACCTTTCCCCCTCTTAGGCGATTCGACCTCCGGGGACAGGGAAGCTGCACGCTTCCTCCCACCTTCAGAGTGAGGCTCGTCCTCCTCTGCTTCCTCCTCTTCGCCTTCTGAAGAAGGAGCGTCGCTTGAGTCTTCAGATTTATCGTCCGAAGCCTCGCGGTGACGGAGGCCACTCTGGGTCTTCTTGACCTTCTTGGAGGCCTCCTTCTTTGGCGCCTCGTAAGGCACGAGGACCAGCATCTTCGATAAAAGAGGTCCGGCCGGTTCCTCCGGCAGCGGGGCCAGACAATGTATCCGCTCCACCTTCTTTAACCATCCGTGAGGTCACAATGAAACACGATTAAGATGTCTCCCTCATGACATGCCAGCTGAAGCATGAATGGACAGAGCATGGCTGCAACTTACCGAGCTTGCAGAATGGGATAATTGATACCCACGGTCCTCAGCGGGGCCCGGCCACGATTTGCCGGACTTGAAGAGCACCATCCAGATATCCTTGTGGGAGGAATCATAGAGCTCCTGGAGGGTTTGGTGCTCGGTTGGGTCGAACTCCCACAGAGTGCAGGCTCGGCGCTAACAAGGGAGAACTAGGCGAACTAGCATCACCTGGACAACGTCGACGAGTTTGACGTCCCTGTCAACCACACTCTGAACGCGCGTTTGGAGTAGTGACAGCTCATCGGACGAGGACCAGTTCGGGCCCTTCTTGGGCCAGGACGTGAGCCGCAGTGGAGCTCCGGATCTGAACTCGGGAACTGCAACCCACTTTTTGCCGCGTGGTTCGGTGATATAAAACCACTGCTGCTGCCACTCCTGGACGGAGTCGTTCAAGGCGCCCTTCGGCCAAATGGCCTTGGGCATCTTGCTCACCATGGCGCCGCCGCACTCGGTTTGTTCGCCACTCACCACCTTGGGCTTCACATTGAAAATCTTCAGCCACAGGCCGAAGTGAGGTGAAATCCGGAGAAAGGCCTCGCACACGACGATGAACGTCGAGATATTGAGAAAGGAGTTAGGGGAAAGATCATGAAAATCAATCCCATAGTAATACATGACTCCCCGGACAAATGGGTGGAGTGGAAACCCGAGCCCACGGACGAAGTGGGGAAGGAACACGACTCTCTCGTGAGACCCCGGAGTGGGGATGACCTGTCCCGCCGGTGGGAGACGGTGGCCGATCTTCTGGGCCAGATGCCCGGCTCGCCGGAGCTTCTTGATGTGCTTCTCCTGGACGGTCGAGGCCATCCATCTGCCTCCCGCTCCATATCCGAACATCTTTGGAAAACCTCTCTTCAATGAAGAAAAAGAGTACTTGGGCGTTAGGGCTGGAACAGAGGGGAATGAGCTAACGGGAGGAGAAGGCGTGGGGAAAGAGAAAGAGACATTACCTCTTTATAGGGGCGGTAATTGTTTTTTGCGCCTCCCCACTTGCCTGGTGGAGCCCGTCTGCCTCCCACTCGCCGCGATAAGTGGTGCAGTTGGGTTACCCATACGCGTATTGATGATAATCCCGTGATAAGGGGACATGATCTCTGCTTTGACAAAGACGTGTCAGGGAAACCGCCTCGCAATATGCGTTGTGGCTGGTTCGAATAATGGCCCGACTGTAATGACACGTCGCGTTGTCTAAAAAGTTGTCAGCAGATTGCATTTGTGAAATATCATTCTCTCTACGGTGGCATGTGAATATCATCTCGTAGATCCGAACATGATTAAAGTGTTCGATAATTACTTTGGAGTATTCGAAGAAGGAACCCGCCTTGCAATGCTAAAGACAATACTGCGCGCTGGACTCATCGCCATTGAAGCCTGGTTCAGGGGCTACTGAGGGAGTCCTGGATTAGGGGGCATCCGGACAGCCGGACTGTATACATCGTCCGGACTATTGAAGCGTGAAGATACAAAGACTCAAGACTTCGGCTCGTGTCCGGATGGGACTCTCCTTTGCGTGGAAGACAAGCTTGGCGATCCGGATATTGTGTTTCCTTCCTTGTAACCGACTCCATGTAAACCCTAGCCCTCTCCGGTGTCTATATAAACCGGAGAGGTTGGTCCTTAGAAGGCCGATCACAATTACAATCATACCATCATAGGCTAGCTTCTAGGGTTTAGCCTCTACGATCTCGTGGTAGATCTACTCTCGTACTACCCATATCTTCAATATTAATCAAGCAGGAAGTAAGGTTTTACCTCCATCGAGAGGGCCCAAACTTGGGTAAACATCTGTGTCCCTTGCTTCCTGTTACCATCAGCCTTGACGCACAGATTGGGACCCCCTACCCGAGATCCGCCGGTTTTGACACCGACACTTGCCCTTTTGGAACTTATACTTATAGACGTATGCCTTTTGGTCTATGTAATGCACATGCTACCTTCCAGACATGTATGACTGCTATATTCTCTTATTTTTGTGAAAAGATTGTAGAGGTTTTCATGGATGACTTTTCTGCTTTTGGGAAGCCTTTTGATGATTGTTTAAGCAATTTTGATCAAGTTTTGCAGAGATGTGAGCAAACAAATCTTGTCTTGAATAGGGAGAAGTGCCACTTTATGGTTAACGAAGGTATTGTTTTGGGCCATATAATTTCCGAAAGAGGTATTGAGGTGGATAAAGCCAAGGTTGATGCAATTGAGAAAATGCCATGTCCTACAGATATCAAAGGTATTCGTAGTTTCATTGGTCATGCTGGTTTCTATAGGAGTGTATCAAAGACTTTTCTAAAATTTCTAGTCCTCTTACAAATATTTTGCAAAAGAATATTCCTTTTGTTTTTAATGATGATTGTTTGGAAGCCTTTGAAACACTCGAGAAAGCCTTAATTTCTGCATATGTATTTCAACCACCTGATTGGAACTTGCCTTTTGAGATTATGTGTGATGCTAGTGATTATGTTGTTGGTGCTGTTCTAGGACAAGAGTCGATAAGAAATTAAATGTTATCCATGATGCTAGTAAGACTCTAGACAGTGCTCAACAAAATTATGCTACTACTGAAAAAGAATTCTTAGCAGTGATGTTTGCTTGTGATAAATTTAGATCCTACATTGTTGATTCCAAAGTGACCGTTCACACCGATCATGCTACTATAAAATATCTTATGGAAAAGAAATATGCTAAACCTAGACTCAATAGGTGGATTCTTTTATTACAAGAATTTGATTTGCATATCACTGATAGAAAAGGAGCATAGAACTCACGGATATGTAGCTGATAACCTGTCTAGGCTTGAAAACATTCTTCATGACCCACAACCTATTAATGATAGCTTTCCTGATGAACAATTATCTAAATGTTTCTAATAGTACACCTTGGTATGCTAACTATGCTAATTATATTGTTGCTACATACATACCACCTAGCTTCACTTACCAACAAAAGAAAAATTCTTCTATGATTTAAGACATTACTTTTGGGATGATCCACATCTTTATAAAGGAGTAGATGGTATTATTAGACGTTGTTTACCTGAGCATGAACATGAATGAGTCCTATGGAAATGTCACACCGAAGCTTATGGAGAACATCATGCGGGAGACAGAACTGCTCATAAGGTATTGCAATTTGGGTTTTATTGGCCTACTCTCTTCAAGGATGCTCGTAAGTTCGTCTTATCTTGTGATGAATGTCAAAGAATAGGTAATATCGGTAAGCGTCAAGAAATGCCTATGAATTATTCACTTGCTGTTGAACCATTTGACATTTGAGGATTTGATTTCATGGGACTTTTTCCTTCCTCTAATGGGTATACTCATATTTTGGTTGTTGTTGATTATTTTACTAAGTGGGTAGAAGCTATTCCAAATAGTAGTGCTGATCACAACACCTCTATTAAAATGCTTAAGGAAGTTATTTTCCCAAGGTTTGGAGTCCCTAGATATTTAATGACCGATGGTGGTTCACACTTCATTCATGGTGCTTTCCATAAAATGCTTGCTAAGTATGATGTTAACCATAGAATTGCATCATCCTATCATCCTCAGTCTAGTGGTCAAGTTGAACTTAGCAATAGAGAAATAAAACTAATCCTACAAAAGACTATCAATAGGTCCCAAAAGAGTTGGTCTAAGAAACTAGATGATGCACTCTGGGCTTATAGAACTACATATAAAAATCCTATGGGTATGTGTCCTTATAAACTGGTTTATGGAAAAGCATGTCATTTGCCTCTTGAGTTAGAACATAAAGCATATTGGGCAATTAAAGAACTCAATTATGATTTCAAACTTGCTGGTGAAAAGAGGTTGTTTGATATTAACTCATTAGATGAATGGAGAACCCAAGCTTATGAAAATGAAAAGTTATTCACAGAAAAAGTTAAAAGATGGCATGATAAAAGAATCCAAAAGCGTGAGTTCAAGGTTGGAGAATTAGTTCTTTTGTAAAACTCTTGTTTCATATTCTTTGCAGGAAAAGTCCTCTCCAAATGGGAAGGACCCTATGTTATCGAGGAGGTTTATCAATCTGGAGCTATCAAAATAAATAATGACAAAGGCAACGAATAAAACATTATATCTCAGGTACGCCCATTAATGATGAAATCAATATTATCCAAACTATGACACTAGAAGAACAAATAAAAGAAACCTTCCAGAACACTCCAGAATCGTGAAAAAGAGGAGGTACGTGATACGTAAACGGACTCTGAAAAATCCGCAAAAATATTTTTTGTCAGTTTTGGAATATTTAGAAAATTAGGAAAATAAGAAACTACTAGGAAGGTGATCATGGTGGGCACAAGACACTAGGGCGCGCCTGGCAGGTGGGTTGTGCCCACCTCGGGTACCTTCCGGGCTCCATTTTTCTTCCATTTGCTTGTTTCCCAAGATAAATAATCTTTATACACTCACCGAACCTGCTGACCTTCGTATCGCGGATAAATCTCTTGTTTTCTTTTCTCGCTATTTTCCCAACAGATCTAGAATTATGTCGTCCCAAGACTCGGGGGGTGAGAGCTACGTTGCCAATTATATCGCAAACCCCAAGGTATATGGGTATGTGGAGCACTATAGCTGGACTTCAGAGGAAGAAGAAGACTATGATCGTAGGAGGAAGGAGGAGACGAGCTCAAACGAAGATGAAGCCCCATTGCCCCAACCTGGGGACATTCACATTGTAGCGACCCGATCCCAATGGACCGAAGTCTCTGTGCTTAAGTGTCATCCCTGGATCGGTATGCTGACACAAACAGTACTCGAGGAATTATAGAAGAGTTCAATCACACACTTATTACGTCGAGGTCCTCATAGAGAGTATTTATTACAAAAATAATATGGCTGAAGGCCATCTAAATGAAATAACTATGGAAGCTTCAAAGCTAAATGAGTCCATCAACTCCAACGGCATAGCTGAGTGCATGACAATGACCTATCGCACCTTCGTCAGTAAAGTCTGCAACATGAGACGTTGCAGCCGTGTAGGTCAGCACATGGAATATGCTGGCAGAGTTACACTGTAGAGCAAATGCATGCAAGAAACTACACCTACATGCATATTTGGCTGCTGGAGGTTCTAAGTTTAATGTTTTGCATAAAGCTAATTTTTTCCTACAGCAAAGGAATAAATTTTATTTACTACAAAGTTATACCAATGATTGAGAAGGTTCCTCCAACTCAAATCCCAACATTAACTAAGTATCATCATTAAACCTAATCATTAATTAAAGAGTGATGAGATCAACAATAATATCCACTTCTAGATACTCAAATTTGTCCATAACCAGGGACATGGCTAACCATGATTAGTTTATACACTCTGCAGAGGTTGCGCAGTTTTCCCCACAAGACTCGACCGCATCGATGATCGGAAGATCGAGACATAGTGTTTCTGAAGGATTAACTCTCTACTCTCGGTAGACCAGTACACCTACTTTCCCCTACATCTGCTAGTCCACCTCTTCAACAGCTCACACAACTTACTCAACTATGCCAGAGCCCATAATGGCTTGTGGCTGCACACGGAAGTTTCTAGGCATGAAATATCATATGATCCCTTTGAGCTTGGGTGGCGAACCGAGGGACAATCACACGGGTATTCCGAGATTCCCATGGGCAAGCACTGGTTTCTCCAGGTGCCCCAACCAATCCACCCAGATGTGTATTAAAGTTGCCACCTTAAAGTTGTCCAAAAATTATTATCTCTCACAACTTCCATGAAATCACGAACCAATCCCCGTCTACGAGCATGGCTAAGCAATAAATGAGCATAGCGTATATTCCCAGGGTGATCAAAGGTAAGAGGTTCCTACCTCAAGTACTACAACCAATACACATGTTTCCAAATCCTACTCATGCAAATATTTGAGGGGCAAAACTAAACGCATATTAAAAATTGGGTATTGAGAAGTATGATCAAAGTGTAACTTGCCTCGCCGACGATCGAAAAACTATAGAGATTTGTACTAACAAGTTCGCACTCCGGAAAATCTAGCGTAGACAAACGATAGCATACATAAGCAATCAAGCAAAAATGCAAAGAGAAA
The DNA here is from genome assembly GCA_963921465.1 of Triticum timopheevii. NCBI lineage: Eukaryota > Viridiplantae > Streptophyta > Magnoliopsida > Poales > Poaceae > Triticum > Triticum timopheevii. Next base: position 204,251,069 of record OY997270.1, read on the forward strand.
ACGAAGAATAGATACAAAGAACTCGAAAATAAGCAAATAACTAATCTAAACAGAAAACAATTTTAACAACATTATATTTATGTGGATTAGATCTTAACAGTAGGTACATGTGATTAGCTACGATTTGCAAAAAGAATCAACTCAAATGGAGCTACGAAACTCAAGATACGAACAAACATGATCAAATTTTAATCTAAACTAAACTCAAATTTTAAATTATTAAAAACATGTTAAAGTTGGTTTACTGAATAGATGGGATCACTCTGAAGAGTTAGGCGTTGGTTTCGTCGAATTTGGACAAACGAGCAAAAAGTTACTAAGGTTTAAAGATGAGGGGCTAATCTGCCAAGAAAATATTCGCGGATAGGTCCCTAGACGAAAACTAAAATAAAAAGAAAAATCCTATCGAACGATCGTTCGCTACAGAACCTAATCTAACGAATTCGTTCATAAAAACTTAAAACGATGAACCTTCGCTAATTAAACGAAACTAAATAAAATAAATTGATCTAAAGAAAACCGAAAAAAGACCGGGCGGTTCGGATCGGTTTTATACCGGTTCGACGGCGGCGGCGGTTTCGACGGCGGTGGCGGCTTCGGGCAATGACGGCGGCTTCGGACGGTGGCGGCTTTGGCAGACGGCGGCGGGCTCCGGTGCTGCGAGCGACGGCGGGTTCGACGGCGGCACTGTGGGTACGGGCGGCGGTGGCGCGGCTCGCGGGCTCGGGTGGCGGCGGCGCAAGTGCGAGGCGGCAGCGGCGGCTGAGGTGAGAGGAGGGGTCGGGGCGGCGGCATTTATAGGAGGGGGCCGGCCGACTTGGGGAAGGGGGCAGAGAGGCGGCGGCGGTGCCGTGGAGTCCGAGCCGGACTCCCGGTGGGCAGCGGCTCCGAGCGGGACTCTGTTCCGAGCGAGCGGACGAGGCGTTTGGCGACTGGGCCGGCTGGGCTGGGTGCGGTTCAGTTCGATCGGCCCGAACTTTTTTAAAACATCTTTTCCCAAATACTAAATCACACAAAAATAAATATTAATAAAATCCTAAAAATACCAGAAAAATTCACGTAGCTATATGGCCTTATTAATGACCTAGTGAACATTTTTCTGGGCCTAAATGCCTAAACTAAAAACAAACATTATAGTACTCATTACTCTGCTAACTAATAAATAAACTAGCGAATAAAATCCAATAAACTCTCCAAAATTTCAAAATTCAATTTCCAATATTTCTTACTGATTTTAAAGAAGTCATTTTATCTTCTCTCATTATTTTAAAAATAATTGGAAAGAATTTTGAAAAACAACTTGATCTAATTACCAAAATTTGATAAATCAAAACTGGAGTTTTGTGAAACCTCCAACTCTCTCAAATTGGTCCTTGAGTTTCTTAAGGTCTCTTGGATCAAGATGCAACCAAAACTAAACAACAAAAAAATCATAAATCATGGATGCGTATGATTGATCTATGAATAACATCCAAATTGAAAATTGGGATGTTACAAACCTACCCCACTTAAGATGAATCTCGCCCTCGAGATTCAGGATGGTCAGTAAAAAGGTGTGGGTGGCCCTTGCAGAGGTCTTCTTCACGCTCCCAGGTAGCTTCCTCTTCGGTATGGTGGCTCAACTGAACTTTGCAAAACTTGGTGACTCTGCTGCAAGTAACTCGGCTGGAAAACTCGAGAATCTTAACGGGTTTCTCCTCATAGGTCAGATCACTATCCAACTGAATCGCTTCAAGTGGCACTGTATCTCTCAGAGGAATGTCAGCCATCTCTGCATGGCACTTCTTCAACTAGGAAACGTGAAACACATCATGAACTCCTGACAAACCTTCGGGTAATTGCAACTTGTAGGCAACTTCTCCCATATGTTCCAAAACTCTGTATGGTCCCACAAATCATGGTGCTAGCTTTCCCTTGACTCCAAAGACTCTTGAAGAATTAACTTCCTGATCTCAGGGTCATTAGGCACATAAATACGATCCTCAAACCATAAAGTTCCGTGCTCATCCTCACGAAAACCTTTAGCCTTTCCTTTACTCATACTTTCCTTTATCTCTGCAATCTCCTTGTCCGTCTTATGGGATTCTCGGATCTTTCCCAGCAAATTGGACTGAATTTCCAGTGCCGCAACATAACCTCTCGGAACTATCTCCAAGCGAAGTTCTCGGAGATCATCGGCTAACTCTTGGGGTAATCCTCCAGTTATGAGCGTGTTAACATAACTCTTGTGGCTCAACACATCTCTACGACATTGGCCTTCCCTGGATGATAATGCAATCTTATGTCATAATCCTTTATGAGCTCCAACCACCTCCTTTGCCTGAGGGTTAACTCCTTTTGCGTGAAGATGTACTTCAAACTCTTATGATCCGTGTAAACATCGCAACGGTTACAGATACGTCTCCAACGCATCTATAATTTTTTATTGTTCCATGCTATTATATTACCCCTTTTGGATGTTTATGGGCTTTATTTTACACATTTATATCATTTTTGGGACTAACCTACTAACCGGAGGCCCAGCCCGTATTGCTGTTTTTTTTGCCTATTTCAGTATTTCGAAGAAAAGGAATATCAAACGGAGTCCAAACGGAATGAAACCTTTGGGAGCGTGATTTTTGGAACGAACGTGATCTGAAGAGCTTGGAGTGCAAGTCAAGAAGCAGCCGAGGAAGCCAAGAGATAGGAGGCCCCTCCCTGTAGGGCGCGCCCCCTGTCTCGTGGGCCCCTCGGGCAGCCACCGACGTACTTCTTCCTCCTATATATACCTACCTACTGCTACATCTTGAGCTTGCGTTGGTTTTCCTCGAAGACCAGAGGGTGATGCAGCAAAGTGTAGCGTAAGTATTTCCCTCAGTTTTTAGAACCAAGGTATCAATCCAGTAGGAGGCTCCTAAAAAGTCCCACGCGCCTACACAAACAAATTGAGAACTCGCAACCAACGCAATAAAGGGGTTGTCAATCCCTTCACGGCCACTTGCGAAAGTGAGATCTAATAAAGATAGTATGATAAGATAAATATAGTTTTGGTATTTTTGTAATGTAGATGCAAAAAGTAAAGATGCAAATAAAGTAGATTGAAAGCAAATATGATAAGAGATAGACCTGGGGGCCATAAGTTTCACTAGAGGCTTTTCTCAAGATAGCATAAGTATTACGGTGGGTGAACAAATTACTGTCGAGCAATTGATAGAAAAGCGCATAGTTATGAGATTATCTAGGCATGATCATGTATATAGGCATCACGTCCATAACAAGTAGACCGACTCCTGCTTGCATCTACTACTATTACTCCACACATCGACCGCTATAACGCATCCATCTAGAGTATTAAGTTCATAAGAACAGAGCAACGCATTAAGCAAGATGACATGATGTAGAGGGATAAACACATGCAATATGATATAAACCCCATCTTGTTATCCTCGATGGCAACAATACAGTACGTGTCTTTCAACCCTTTCTGTCACTGGGTAAGAACACCGTAAGATTGAACCCAAAGCTAAGCACTTCCCCCATGGCAAGAAAGACCAATCTAGTAGGCCAAACCAAACTGATAATTCGAAGAGACTTGCAAAGATAAGTCAATCATACATAAAAGAATTCAGAGAAGATTCAAGTATTATTCATAGATAAACTTGATCATAAACCCACAATTCATCAGATCTCGACAAACACACTGCAAAAAGAGTTTACATCGAATAGATCTCCACAAGAGAGGGGGAGAACATTGTATTGAGATCCAAAAAGAGAGAAGAAGCCATCTAGCTAATAACTATGGACCCGTAGGTCTGTGGTAAACTACTCACAACTCATCGGAGGGGCAAGGATGTTGATGTAGAGGCCCTCCGTGGTTGCTTCCCCCTCTGGCAGAGTGCCGGCAAGGGCTCCAAGATGGGATCTCGCGGATAGAGAAGGTTACGGCGGTGGAAATTGTGTTTTGTGGTGCTTCTGGATGTTTTCGGGGTACGTAGGTATATATAGGAGGAAGAAGTACGTCGGTGGCCGCCCGAGGGGCCCACGAGACAGGGGGCGCGCCCTACAGGGGGGCGCCTTCCTATCTCGTGGGGCCCTCGGAGCTTTCTTGACTTGCACTCCAGGCTCTCCGGATCAGATTTATTCCAAAAATAACGCTCCCGAAGGTTTCATTCCATTTGGACTCCGTTTGATATTCCTTTTCTTCGAAATACTGAAATAGGTTAAAAAAAATAGCAATATGGGCTGGGCCTCCGGTTAGTAGGTTAGTCCCAAAAATGATATAAATGTGTAAAATAAAGCCCATAAACATCCAAAAGGGGTAATATAATAGCATGGAACAATCAAAAATTGTAGATACGTTGGAGACGTATCAAGCATCCCCAAGCTTAATTCCTGCTCGTCCTCGAGTAGGTAAATGATAAAAAAGAAATTTTTGATGTGGAATGCTACCTAGCATAATTCATAATGTAATTTTCTTTCTTGTGGCATGAATGTTCAGATCCAAATGAATACAAAATAAAAGTTCATATTGACATAAGAAATAGTAATACTTCAAGCATACTAATCAAAGTAATCATGTCTTCTCAAAATAACATGGCTAAAGAAAGTTATCCCTACAAAATCATATAGTCTGGCTATGCTCTATCTTCATCACACAAAGTACTTAATCATGCACAACCCCGATGACAAGCCAAGCAATTGTTTCATACTTTAATAATCTCAAACTTTTTCAACTTTCACGTAATACATGAGCATGAGCCATGGACATAGCACTATATGTGGAATAGAATGGTGGTTGTGGAGAAAACAAAAAGGAGAAGATAGTCTCACATCAACTAGGCGTATCAACGGGCTATGGAGATGCCCATTAATAGATATCAATGTGAATGAGTAGGGATTTCCATGCAACGGATGCACTAGAGCTATAAATATATGAAAGCTCAATAAAAGAAACTAAGTGGGGTGCATCCAACTTGCTTGCTCACGAAGACCTAGGGCACTTTTGAGGAAGCCCATCATTGGAATATAAAAGCCAAGTTCTATAATGAAAAATTCTCACTAGTATATGAAAGTGACAACATATGAGACTCTCTAATATGAAGATCATGGTGCAATTTTGAAACACAAGTGTGGAAAAAGAGATAGTAGCATTGTCCCTTCTCCCTTTTTCTCTCATTTTTTTCTTTTTCTTTCTTTTTCTTTGGCCTTTCTTTTTTTCTTTTTGGCCTTTCTCTTTTTTTTTCTTTTTTTTCTTTTTGTAAAGTCCGAAGTCTCATCCCGACTTGTGGGGGAATCATAGTCTTCATCATCATTTCCTCACTAGGACAATGCTCTAATAATGAAGATCATCACACTTTTATGGATTTACAACTCAAAGCTAGAACAAGATATGACTCTATATGAATGCCTCCAGCGGTGTACCGGGATATGCAATGAATCAAGAGCGACATGTATGAAAATTATGAAGGTGGCCTTGCCACAAATACAATGTCAACTACATGATCATGCAAAAAGCAATATGACAAAAGTACTATGTGTCATATGAACGGAACGGTGGAAAGTTGCATGGCAATATATCTCGGAATGGCTATGGAAATGCCATAATAGGTAGGTATGGTGGCTGTTTTGAGGAAGGTAAAATGGTGGGTGTATGGTACCAGCGAAAGTTGCACTGTACAAGAGAGGCTAGCAATGATGGAAGGGTGAAAGAGTGCGTATAATCCATGGACTCAACATTAATCAAAATAACTCATATACTTGTTGCAAAAAATTAGAAGTCATCAAAAACCAAAGTAATACGTGCATTCTCCTAGGGGGATAGATTGGTAGGAAAAGACCATCGCTCGTCCCCGACCGCCACTCATAAGGAAGACAATCAATAAATAAAATTGTGCTCCAACTTCATCACAAAGCGGTTCACCATAGGTGCATGTTACGGGAATCACAAGCTTCAACACAAGCATTCTTTAAATTCCTAATCACCCAACTAGCATGACTTTAATATCACTACCTCCATATCTCAAAACAATTATCAACCATCAAATTGATCATAGCATCCAATTCACTTTCTATGATAGTTTTTATTATACCCAACTTGGATGCTCATCATTCTAGGACCAACTTTATGATCATAGCAAATAACATGCTGTTCTAAAAGACTCTCAAAATGATATAAGTGACGCATGAGAGACTAGGAATTTCTTCAAAATCAAGACACCACTGTGCTCTAAAAGATATAAGTGAAGCACTAGAGCAAAATTATTAAGCTCAAAAGATATAAGTGAAGCACATAGAGTATTCTAGCAAATTCTAATAAAATAGGCTTCTCCCAAAAGGTGTGTACAACAAGGATGATTGTGGTAAACTAAAAAGCAAAGACTAATATAATACACGACGCTCCAAGCAGAACACATATCATGTGGCGAATAAAAATATAGCTCCAAGTAAAGTTACCAATGAACGAAGAGGAAAGAGGGGATGCCTTCCAGGGGCATCCCCAAGCTTAGGCTTTTGGCTATTCTTGAATATCTTGGAGTGCCATGGGCATCCCCAAGCTTAGGCTCTTGCCACTCCTTATTCTATAGTCCATAAAAGCTTTACCCAAAACTTGAAAACTTCACAACACAAAACTCAACAGGAAATCTTATAAGCTCCGTTAGTGAAAGAAAACAAAACCACCACATAAGGTACTGTAATGAACTCATTCTTTATTTCTATTGGTGTTAAACATACTGTATTCCAACTTCCTTATGGTTTATAAACTAATTTACTAGCCATAGATGCATTGAAATAAGCAAACAACACACGAAAAACAGAATCTGTCAAAAACAGAACAATCTGTAGCAATCTGTAACTAACGCAAACTTCTGGAACTCTAAAAATCCTACCAAAATAGGAAGTCCTGGACAATATTTTTATTGAACAGAAGCAAAAAAATCAACGCAAAAGCACGTTCCTGTGATTTAAGAAAATTATATTCGTGCGTGCAAAGTTTCTATTTTTCAGCAGAATCAAATCAACTATCATCGTAGGTTATCCTATAGGTTCTACTTGGCACAAACACTAATTAAAAGATAAAAACACATCTAAACAGAAGGTAGATGCAAGATTTATTAAATAACAGCAAGGAAAAATATTGCGTTGTCTCCCAACTAGCTCTTTTCTTTAAAGCCTTTTTAGCTAGGCATTGAGATTTCAATGATGCTCACACGAAAGACAAGAATTGAAGCACAAGGATAGCATCATAAAACATGTGACAAACACACTTAAGTCTAACATACTTCCTATGCATAGGCATATTATAAGAAAACAAATTTGCAAGGCAAACAAAAACTAGCATATGCAAGGAAGAAGAAAGGGACGATAGCAATCTCAACATGACGAGAGGTAATTTAATAAGATAAAAATTTCTACGACCATATTTTCCTCTCTCATAATAATTACATGTAGGATCATAAGCAAATTCAACAAAATAGCTATCACATAACATATTCTCAACACAACCATATGCATGCAAAGTTGACACTCTTCCAAGATAGTGGGATTAACATTAGCTAGAGTCATGACCTTTCCGAACCCACTTTTATCAAAAATATTGCTACCTCTTGAGCACTGCGTTGGATTTCCCCGAAGAGGAGAGGATGATGCAGCAAAGTAGCGTAAGTATTTCCCTCAGTTTTTGAGAACCAAGGTATCAATCCAGTAGGAGACCACGCACAAGTCTCTCGTACCTACACAAAACGATAGCTACTCGCAACCAACGCGATTAGGGGTTGTCAATCCCTTCACGGTCACTTACGAGAGTGAGATCCGATAGAGATGATAAATAATATTTTTGGTATTTTTGATAGATAGATGCAAAGTGAAAAGTAAAAGGCAAAGTAAAAACAAAGCAAGTAATAAAGCGATAGAGATTGATATGATGAGAATAGACCCGGGGCCATAGGTTTCACCAGTGGCTTCTCTCAAGAGCAAAGATATTCTACGGTGGGTGAACAAATTACTGTTGAGCAATTGACAGAATTGAGCATAGTTATGAGTATATCTAGGTAATGATCATGTATATAGGCATCACGTCCGAGACAAGTAGATCGAAACGATTCTGCATCTACTACTATTACTCCACTCATCGACCGCTATCCAGCATGCATCTAGAGTATTAAGTTAAAAACAGAGTAACGCCTTAAGCAAGATGACATGATGTAGAGGGATAAATTCATGCAATATGATAAAAACCCCATCTTGTTATCCTCGACGGCAACAATACAATACGTGCCTTGCTACCCCTTCTGTCAATGGGAAAGGACACCGCAAGATTGAACCCAAAGCTAAGCACTTCTCCCATTGCAAGAACTACCAATCTAGTTAGCTGAACCAAACGGATAATTCGAAGAGACTTGCAAAGATAACTCAATCATACATAAAAGAATTCAGAGAAGATTCAAATATTGTTCATAGATAATACTGGATCATAAACGCACAATTCATCGGTCTCAACAAACACACCGCAAAAAGAAGATTACATCGAATAGATCTCCACGAGAGAGGGGGAGAACATTGTATTGAGATCCAAAAAGAGAGAAGAAGCCATCGAGCTACTAGCTATGGACTCGAAGGTCTGAAGTAAACTACTCACACTTCATCGGAGGGGCTATGGTGTTGATGTAGAAGCCCTCCGTGGTGGATGCCCCCTCCGGCGGAGCTCAGGAACATACCCCAAGATGGGATCTCGTGGATACAGAAGGTTGCGGCGGTGGAATCAGGTTCTTGGCTCCTGTTCTGATCGTTTGGGGATATGTAGGTATATATAGGAGGAAGGAGTACATCGGTGGAGCAACAGGGGGGCCACGAGGCAGGGGGCGCGCCCAGGGGGGCGCCCTCCACCCTCGTGACCGACTCTTCTGCTTTTTGGAGTAGGGTCCAAGTCTGCTGGATCACGTTCGGTGAGAAAATCACGTTCCCGAAGGTTTCATTCCGTTTGGACTCCGTTTGATATTCCGTTTCTTCGAAACACTGAAAAGGCAAAAAAAACAGCAATTCTGGGTTGGGCCTCCAGTTAATAGGTTAGTCCCAAAAATAATATAAAAGTGGAAAATAAAGCCCAATATAGTCCAAAACAGTAGATAAAGTAGCATGGAGCAATCAAAAATTATAGATATGTTGGAGACGTATCAGGCATCCCCAAGCTTAATTCCTGCTCATCCTCGAGTAGGTAAATGATAAAAAAAGAATTTTTGATGCTGAGTGATACTTTGGCATAATTTCAATGTAAATCTTCTTAATTGTGATATGAATATTCAGATCCGAAAGATTCAAGACAAAAGTTCATATTGACATAAAAATAATAATACTTCAAGCATACTAATCAAAGCAATCATGTCTTCTCAAAATAACATGGCAAAAGAAAGTTCATCCCTACAAAATCATATCCTTAGGCTATGCTTCATTTTCGTCACACAAAGATGTTCCCAACTTCTATACCCCCGATGACAAGCCAAGCAATTGTTTCATACTCAAATAATCTGAAACTTTTTCAACCTTCACGCAATACATGAGCGCGAGCCATTGATATAGCACTATGGGTGGAATAGAATATGATGATGGGGATTGTGTGGAGAAGACAAAAAAGGAGAAAGTCTCACATTGATGAGGATAATCAACGGGCTATGGAGATGCCCATTAATTGATGTCAACATGAGGAGTAGGGATTGCCATGCAACGGATGCACTAGAGCTATGAATGCTCAACAAATGAAAACTAGTGGGTGTGCATCCAACTCTCTTGCTCATGAAGACCTAGGGCATTTGAGGAAGCCCATCATAGGAATATACAAGCCAAGTTCTATAATGAAAAATTCCCACTAGTATAAAAAGACAACTTATGAGACTCACTACATGAAGAACACTTTGCTACTTTGAAGCAGAATATATGAGAGTCACTACATGAAGGACAAGGTGCTACTTTGAAGCACAAGTGTGGAAAAAGAGATAGTAGCATTGCCCTTTTTTCTTTTCTCTTTTTTTTCCTTTTTTTGGGCCTTCCCTTTTTTTTGGCCTTTCTTTTTTTTCTTTTTTTCTTTTTTTGGGCAATGCTCTAACAATGATGATCATCACACTTCTATTGATTACAACATAAGGATTACAACTCGAAACTTGGAACAAAATATGACTCTATATGAATGCCTCCGGCGGTGTACCGGGATGGTGCAATGAATCAAGAGTGACACGTATGAAAAATAATGCATGGTGGCTTTGCCACAAATACGATGTCAACTACATGATCATGCAATGGAAATATGACAAAAGTAATGTATGTCATGATAAGATGATGGAAGTTGCATGGCAATATATCTCGGAATGGCTATGGAAATGCCATAATAGGTAGGTATGGTGGCTATTTTGAGGAAGGTATAAGGAGGTTTATGTGTGATAGAGCGTATCGTATCACGGGGTTTGGATGCACCGGCGAAGTTTGCACCAACTCTCAAGGTGAGAAACGGCAATGCACGGTACCGAACAGGCTAGCAAAGACGGAAAGGTGAGAGTGCATATAATCCATGGACTCAACATTAGTCAAAAGAACTCATATACTTATTGCAAAAATTTAGAAGCCATCAAAAATCAAGTACTACCTGCATGCTCCTAGGGGGATAGATTGGTAGGAAAAGACCATCGCTCGTCCCCGACCGCCACTCATAAGGATGCACAAGCCAGGTACACTTCATGTTTCAAATTTGTTACACAACTTTAACCATACGTGCATGCTACGGGACTTGCAAACTTCAACACAAGCATTTCTCAAATTCACAATTACCCAACTAGCACGACTTTGATATTATCACCTCCATATCTCAAAACAATTATCAAGCATCAAACTTATCTTAGTATTCAATTCACTCAAAAGAAAGTTTCATATATCTTGAACACTAAGTATATTAACATTAAGCAAATTACCATGCAATTAATGACTCTCAAAATAATCTAAGTGAAGCATGAGAGATTAATAGTTTCTTTAAAACAAATCCACCACCGTGCTCTAAAAGATATAAGTGAAGCACTAGAGCAAAAATTATCACGCTCAAAAGATATAAGTGAGGTACTATGAGCAAAACTATCAAGCTCAAAAGATATAAGTGAAGCACATAGAGTATTCTAACAAATTCCAATTCATGTATGGCTCTCTCAAAAGGTGTGTACAGCAAGGATGATTCTGGTAAACTAACAAGCAAAGACGCAAATAATACAAGACGCTCCAAGCAAAACACATATCATGTGGTGAATAAAAATATAGCTCCAAGTAAATTACCGATGGAAGTGGACGAAAGAGGGGATGCCTTCCGGGGCATCCCCAAGCTTTGACTTTTTTGGTGTCCTTGGATTATCTTGGGGGTTCCATGGGCATACCCAAGCTTAGGCTCTTGCCACTCCTTGTTCCATAATCCATCAAAAGAATTCACCCAAAACTTGAAAACTTCACAACACAAAACTCAATCGAAATCTCGTGAGCTCCGTTAGAGAAAGAAAATAAAAGACTACTTCAAAGTACTGTAATGAACTCATTCTTTATTTATATTGGTGTTAAACCTACTGTATTCCAACTTATCTATGGATTATAAACTATTTTACTAGCCATAGATTCATCAAAATAAGCAAACAACACACGTAAAACAGAATCTGTCAAAAACAGAACAGTCTGTAGCATTCTGTAACTAACGCAAACTTCTGGAACTCTAAAATTTCTACCAAAATAGGAAGTTCTGTTCAATTTGTTTATTGAACAGCAGCAAAAATAATCAACACAAAATCACGTTTCTTTGATTTAACAAAATTATATTCGTGCGTGCAAAGTTTCTGTTTTTCAGCAGAATCAAATCAACCATCATCGTAGGTTATCCTATAGGTTCTTCTTGGCACAAACACTAATTAAAAGATAAAACCACATCCAAACAGAGGCTAGATGGATTATTTATTCCTAAACAGAAGCAAAAACAAAAAAACAAAAATAAAATTGGGTTGCCTCCCAACAAGCGCTATCATTTAGCGCCCCTAGCTAGGCATAAAAACAAGGATAGATCTAGGTATTGCCATCTTTGGTAGGCAATCCATAAGTGGCTCTCATGATAGATTTATATGGTAATTTTATTTTCTTTCTAGGGAAGTGTTCCATGCCCTTCTTTAAGTAAAATTGGAATCTAATATTCCCTTCCTTCATATCAATAATTGCACCAATCGTTCTAAGGAAAGGTCTACCAAGAATAATAGGACATGAAGGATTGCAATCTATATCAAGAACGATAAAATCTACGGGCACATAATTCCTATCTGCAACAACAAGAACATCATTAATTCTTCCCATAGGCTTTTTAATAGTGGAATCCGCAAGATGCAAGTTTAGAGAGCAATCATCAAAGTCACAGAAATCTAGCAAATCACACAAAGTTTTGGGAATAGTAGAGACACTAGCACCCAAATCACACAAAGCATGAAACTCATAATCTTTAATTTTAATTTTAGTAGTAGGTTCCCACTCATCATAGAGTTTTCTAGGGATAGAAACTTTCAACTCAAGTTTTTCTTCATAAGATTGCATCAAGGCATCAACAATGTGTTCGGTAAAGGCCTTATTTTGACTATAACCATGAGGAGAATCTAGCACGGATTGCAACAAGGAAATACAACTAATTAAAGAGCAATTTTCATAATTAAATTCCTTGAGATCCAAAATAGTGGGTTTAGCAACATCTCGGTTTTTATTTCTTTCAATCCCACTTTCATTGATTTCATAATCAAGATCTAGAAACTCCGAATTCTTAAAACGCCTTCTAGGTAAAGGAAGATCATCTTCAGTTTCATCAAGATTCATATTGCAAAGCAAAGATTTAATGGGGGACACATCAATAACTTTTAGATCTTCATCTTGATTTTCATAGGAATTGGATAGACACGCTTTAATAAAGGCATCTCTGGAAGCATGCATCCTAGCGGTTCTTTCCTTGCACTCATCAATGGAAATTCTCATGGCTTTGAGAGACTCATTGATATCATGCTTAGGAGGAATAGATCTAAGCTTTAAAGAATCAATTTCAAGAGAAATTCTATCAACGTTCCTAGCCAAATCATCAACTTTAAGCAATTTCTCTTCAAGCAAAGCATTAAAATTCTTTTTGTGAATTCATAAACTCTTTAATACTACTCTCAAATTCAGAGGGCATCTTATTAAAATTTCCATAAGAGTTGTTGTAGGAATTTCCATAATTATTAGAAGGATTACTAGGATAAGGCCTAGGATTAAAATTCCCTCTATAAGCATTGTTTCCAAAACTATTCCTACCAACAAAATTCACATCCATAGATTCATTATTATTCTCAAGCAAAGTAGATAAAGGCATATCATTGGGATCAAGAGGAGTACTTTTATTAGCAAACATCTTCATAAGTTCATCCATCTTTTCACTCAAAACGTTGATTTCTTCTATAGCATGCACTTTTTTACTAGAAGATCTTTCGATGTGCCATTGAGAATAATTATCAATAATATTATCAAGCAATTTGGTAGCATCTCCTAACGTAATTTCCATAAACGTGCCTCCCGCGGCCGAATCTAAAAGATTTCTAGAAGCAAAATTCAATCCGGCATAAAAAATTTGTATGATCATCCATAAATTCAAACCATGAGTAGGGCAATTGCGAAGCATCAATTTCATTCTTTCCCAAGATTGGGCAACATGCTCATGGTCAAGTTGTTTAAAATTCATAATATCGTTCCTAAGAGTGATGATCTTAGCGGGAGGAAAATACTTAGAGATAAAAGAATCTTTGCACTTGTTCCAAGAATCAATACTATTTTTAGGCAAATACGAAAACCAAACTTTAGCACGATCTCTAAGTGAAAACAGAAATAACTTCAATTTGAAAATATTGTTATCCATATCCTTCTTCTTTTGCATATCACACAAATCAACAAAATTGTTTGGATGAGTAGCAGCATCTTCACTAGGAAGGCCGGCGAATTGATCTTTCATAACAAGATTCAACAAAGCGGTATTGATTTCACAAGACTCATCATTATTAAGAGGAGCAATCGGAATACTAAGGAAATCATTATTATTGGTATTCGAGAAGTCACACAATTTGGTATTATCTTGTGCCATGGCAACAAGTAATCCAACACACAAGCAAACAGAAAGGCAACGGAAAAAAGGCAAACGGGAAAGAGAGGAGGAGATTGGGAAAGAGAGGGCGAATAAAACGTTAAGGGTGAAGTGGGGGAGAGGAAAACGAGAGGCAAATGACAAATAATGTAATGCGAGAGATAGGGATTGTGATGGGTACTTGGTATGGTTGACTTGCTTGCGTGAGCCTTCCCGGCAACGGCGCCAGAAATTCTTCTTGCTACCTCTTGAGCACTGCATTGGATTTCCCCGAAGAGGAGAGGATGATGCAGCAAAGTAGCGTAAGTATTTCCCTCAGTTTTTGAGAACCAAGGTATCAATCCAGTAGGAGACCACGCACAAGTCCCTCGTACCTACACAAAACGATAGCTACTCGCAACCAATGCGATTAGGGGTTGTCAATCCCTTCACAGTCACTTACGAGAGTGAGATCTGATAGAGATGATAAACAATATTTTTGGTATTTTTGATAGATAGATGCAAAGTGAAAAGTAAAAGGCAAAGTAAAAACAAAGCAAGTAATAAAGCGATAGAGATTGATATGATGAGAATAGACCTGGGCCATAGGTTTCACTAGTGGCTTCTCTCAAGAGCATAGATATTCTACGGTGGGTGAACAAATTACTGTTGAGCAATTGACAGAATTGAGCATAGTTATGAGTATATCTAGGTAATGATCATGTATATAGGCATCACGTCCGAGACAAGTAGATCGAAACGATTCTGCATCTACTACTATTACTCCACTCATCGACCGCTATCCAGCATGCATCTAGAGTATTAAGTTAAAAACAGAGTAACGCCTTAAGCAAGATGACATTATGTAGAGGGATAAATTCATGCAATATGATGAAAACCCCATCTTGTTATCCTCGATGGCAACAATACAATACGTGCCTTGCTGCCCCTTCTGTCACTGGGAAAGGACACCGCAAGATTGAACCCAAAGCTAAGCACTTCTCCCATTGCAAGAACTACCAATCTAGTTGGCCGAACCAAACGGATAATTCGAAGAGACTTGCAAAGATAACTCAATCATACATAAAAGAATTCAGAGAAGATTCAAATATTGTTCATAGATAATACTGGATCATAAACCCACAATTCATCGATCTCAACAAACACACCGCAAAAAGAAGATTACATCGAATAGATCTCCACGAGAGAGGGGGAGAACATTGTATTGAGATCCAAAAGAGAGAAGAAGCCATCTAGCTACTAGCTATGGACCCGAAGGTCTGAAGTAAACTACTCACACTTCATCGGAGGGGCTATGGTGTTGATGTAGAAGCCCTCCGTGGTGGATGCCCCCTCCGGCGGAGCTCCGGAACAGGCCCCAAGATGGGATCTCGTGGATACAAAAGGTTGCTGCGGTGGAATTAGGTTTTTGACTCCTGTTCCGATCGTTTGGGGATACGTAGGTATATATAGGAGGAAGGAGTACGTCGGTGGAGTAACAGGGGGGCCACGAGGCAGGGGGCATGCCTAGGGGGCGTGCCCTCCACCCTCTTGACCGACTCTTCTGCTTCTTGGAGTAGGGTCCAAGTCTCCTGGATCACGTTTGGTGAGAAAATCACGTTCTTGAAGTTTCATTCCGTTTGGACTCCGTTTGATATTCCGTTTCTTTGAAACACTGAAAAAGGCAAAAAAACAACAATTCTGGGCCGGGCCTCCAGTTAATAGGTTAGTCCCAAAAATAATATAAAAGAGGAAAATAAAGCCCAATATAGTCCAAAACAGTAGATAAAGTAGCATGGAGCAATCAAAAATTATAGATATGTTGGAGACGTATCAAATATCATAAGACTAAATATACTCCAAAAATGTGGGATCTAAAGTTGACACTCTTCCAAACCCACTTTCAATATTATTGCAAACATTATTATCAATCTCATGTTCATCATGGGGCTTAAAAAAATTCAAGGTTATAAGAAGAATCACCCCAATCATGATCATTGAAACAAGTAGTAGACATAGAAAAACTAGCATCCCCAAGCTTAGGGTTTTGCATATTATTAGCACAACTGACATCAAGAGAATTTATAGGAAAATCATTGCAATCATGCTTTTTATTCAAGGAGTTATCGTGAATCTCTTCATAAATGTCTTCATCGTAATTTTCAGATTCACAAATTTTGAGCAAAGCTTCATAAAGATAATCTAGTGCACAAAACTCACTAGCAATTGGTTCATCATAATTGGATCTCTTAAAAAGATTAGCAAGCGAATGAGGATCCATAGATCTTAGGCTCTCTTTTTAGCAATAAATAAGCATCTATTCCAACCAAACGAGCAAACGAAAGGGCAAGCGAAAGAGAGAAGGAGATTGGGAAAGAGAGGGCGAATAAAACGGCAAGGGTGAAGTGGGGGAGAGGAAAACGAGAGGCAAATGGCAAATAATGTAAATGCGAGGGAGATGGGTTTGTGATGGGTACTTGGTATGTCTTGACTTGAGCGAAGACCTCCCCGGCAATGGCGCCAGAAATCCTTCTTGCTTCATCTTGAGCTTGTGTTGCTTTTCCTCGAAGAGGAGAGGGTGATGCAGCAAAGTGTAGCGTAAGTATTTCCCTCAGTTTTGAGAACCAAGGTATCAATCCAGTAGGAGGCTCCTCAAAAGTCCCACGCACCTACACAAACAAACTAAGGACTCGCAACCAACGCAATAAAGGGGTTGTCAATCCCTTCACGGCCACTTGCAAAAGTGAGATCTAATAAAGATAATATGATAAGATAAATATATTTTTGGTATTTTTGTAATGTAGATGCAAAGAGTAAAGATGCAAATAAAGTAGATTGAAAGCAAATATGATAAGAGATAAACCCGGGGGCCATATGTTTCACTAGAGGCTTCTCTCAAGATAGCATAAGTATTACGGTGGGTGAACAAATTACTGTCAATCAATTGATAGAAAAGCGCATAGTTATGAGATTATCTAAGCATGATCATGTATATAGGCATCACGTCCATAACAAGTAGACTGACTCCTGCCTGCATCTACTACTATTACTCCACACATCAACCACTATCCAGCATGCATCTAGACTATTAAGTTCATAAGAACAGAGCAACGCATTAAGCAAGATGACATGATGTAGAGGGATAAACACATGCAGTATGATATAAACCCCATCTTGTTATCCTCGATGGCAACAATACAATACGTGTCTTGCAAACCTTTCTGTCAGTGGGTAAGAACACCGCAAGATTGAATCCAAATCTAAGCACTTCTCCATGGCAAGAAAGACCAATCTAGTAGGCCAAACCAAACTGATAATTCGAAGAGACTTGCAAATATAACTCAATCATACATAAAAGAATTCAGAGAAGATTCAAATATTATTCATAGATAAACTTGATCATAAACCCCTAATTCATCAGATCTCGACAAACACACCGCAAAAAGAGTTTACATCGAATAGATCTCCACAAGAGAGGGGGAGAACATTTTATTGAGATCCAAAAAGAGAGAAGAAGCCATCTAGCTAATAACTATGGACCCGTAGGTCTGTGGTAAACTACTCACAACTCATTGGAGCGGCAAGGATGTTGATGTAGAGGCCCTCCATGGTTGCTTCCCCCTCCGGCAGAGTGCCGGCAAGGGCTCCAAGATGGGATCTCGCGGATACAGAAGGTTACGGCGGTGGAAATTGTGTTTCGTGGTGCTCCTGGATGTTTTCGGGGTACGTGGGTATATATAGGACGAAGAAGTACATCGGTGGTCGCCCGAGGGGCCCACGAGACAGGGGGCGCGCCCTACAGGGGGGCTCCTATCTTGTGGGGCCCTTGGAGCTTTCTTGAATTGCACTCCAGGCTCTCCGGATCAGATTTGTTCCAAAAATAACGCTCCCAAGGTTTCATTCCGTTTGGACTCTATTTGATATTCCTTTTCTTCGAAATACTGAAATAGGCAAAAAACAGCAATATGGGCTAGGCCTCCGGTTAGTAGGTTAGTCCCGAAAATGATATAAATGTGTAAAATAAAGCCCATAAACATCAAAAAGGGGTAATATAATAGCATGTAACAATCAAAAATTATAGATACGTTGGAGACGTATCACGTACCCCGAAAACATCCAGGGGCACAACGAAACACAATTTCCACCACCGTAACCTTCTGTATCCGCGAGATCCCATCTTGGAGCCTTCGCCGGCACTCTGCCAGAGGGGGAATCGACCACGGAGGGCTTCTACATCAACATCCTTGCCCCTCCGATGAGTTGTGAGTAGTTTACCACAGACCTACGGGTCCATAGTTATTAGCTAGATGGCTTCTCCTCTCTTTTTGGATCTCAATACAATGTTCTCCCGCTCTCTTGTGGAGATCTATTCGATGTAAACTCTTTTTGCGGAGTGTTTGTCGAGATCCGATGAATTGTGGGTTTATGATCAAGTTTATCTATGAATAATATTTGTATCTTCTCTGAATTCTTTTATGTATGATTGAGTTATCTTTGCAAGTCTCTTTGAATTATCAGTTTGGTTTGGCCTACTAGATTGGTCATTCTTGCCATGGGAGAAGTGCTTAGCTTTGGGTTCAATCTTGCGGTGTCCTTACCCAATGACAGAAAGGGTTGCAAGGAACATATTGTATTGTTGCCATCGAGGATAACAAGATGGGGTTTATATCATATTGCATGTGTTTATCCCTCTTCATCATGTCATCTTGCTTACTGCGTTGCTCTGTTCTTATGAACTTAATACTCTAGATGCATTCTGGATAGCGGTTGATGTGTGGAGTAATAGTAGTAGATGCAGGCAGGAGTCGGTCTACTTGTTATGGATGTGATGCCTATATACATGATCATGCCTAGATAATCTAATTACTATGCGCTTTTCTATCAATTGCTCGACAGTAATTTGTTCACCCACCGTAATACTTATGCTATCTTGAGAGAAGCCTCTAGTGAAACCTATGCCCCCGGGTCTATCTCTTATCATATTTGCTTTCAATCTACTTTTATTTGCATCTTTACTTTTTGCATCTATATTATAAAATACCAAAAATATATTTATCTTATCATACTATCTTTATTAGATCACACTTTCGCAAGTGGCCATGAAGGGATTGACAACCCCTTTATTGCGTTGGTTGCGAGTTCTCAGTTTGTTTGTGTAGGTGCGTGGGACTTTTGAGGAGCCTCCTACTGGATTGATACCTTGGTTCTCAAAAACTGAGGGAAATACTTACGCTACTATTGCTGCATCACCCTCTCCTCTTCGAGGAAAACCAACGCAAGCTTAAGACGTAGCAAGAAGGATTTCTGGCGCCGTTGCCGGGGAGGTCTTCTCTCAAGTCAAGACATACCAAGTACCCATCACAAACCCATCTCCCTCGCATTTACATTATTTGCCATTTGCCTCTCATTTTCCTCTCCCCCACTTCACCCTTGCCGTTTTATTCGCCCTCTCTTTCCCAATCTCCTCCTCTCTTTTCGCTTGTGTTTTTCTGTTTGCTTGTGTGTTAGTTCGCTTACCTTGTCGTCATGGCTAGTCCTCCCATCCTTATTCTCAGTCCCGAACAAGAAATTCTCAGTTTTAAGCAAAGGGAGAGAGAAAGTTTAAAAGATGCTTGGCATAGAATTTGCAATGCCCAATATAAAGCTACTAGGAAGCTTGCTACTTCCATTCTTCTTCGCAATTTTTATGTAGGCACTACTCCTTGGAATAGATGCGTTCTTGATATTGCTATCGAAGGTGATTTTATGAGTAGCCACACGTTTGATGCTTATAATGCTATGTTAGATTTGTTTGGCCCACCACCTCTTTTGGTTAATGGAACGGTTTTAACTTTAGAACATGTGATGAAACATCTTGATATTATTGAAAATAAAATTGCCAATGTTGAGTTGATTGGAAATTTGGATAAAAAGATTCATAATCACATTACCCAATTTGGATCTAGGGTTGGAGTTACTTTGAAAAATCTTAAAGAAAAAGAGCATATAGTCAATGAAAAAATAGATCTAGACCCTGCTAGAATAGGTAAACTTGAGGATATCATTACAAACTTAGGTTCCGCGTTTTCCCCCCGTGAAAAACACTCCAAAAACCCCTACTAAAACTGCCAAGTTTATTTATGTTCCTAAAAATAAGGGTGAATCTTCTAGTAAGGGAGACACGGATCTCAAATCCATAAGTGTTCTTCCCAATTGTTTTTCTATCGTTAAGGAACCTATTGCTGCCAATGAATTTTTGCCTAAACATTTAGGCATTGCTAAAGGGGGAGAAATCCCTAGAGATCACAAGCGCCCTATTGATGAACTTAGTGCCAAAGATGGCACTCGTTAGATCTATCTTTGCTTTTATGCCTAGCTAGGGGCGTTAAACGATAGCGCTAGTTGGGAGGCAACCCAATTTTCTTTATGTTTTTTGTTTTTGCTCCTGTTTAGTAATAAATCTTGCATCTACCTTATGTTTAGATGTGTTTTTATCTTTTAGTTAGTGTTTGTGCCAAGTAGAACCTATAGGATAACCTACGATGATAGTTGATTTGATTCTGCTGAAAAACAGAAACTTTGCACGCACGAATATAATTTTGTTAAATCACAGGAACGATATTTTGTGTTGATTCTTTTTGCTTCTGTTCAATAAACAAATTTCCAAGACTTCCTATTTTTGTAGGAGTTTTAGATTTCCAGAAGTTTGCGTTAGTTACAGATTGCTACAGACTGTTCTGTTTTTGACAGATTCTGTTTTTCGTGTGTTGTTTGCTTATTTCAATGCATCTATGGCTAGTAAATTAGTTTATAAACCATAAGAAAGTTGGAATACAGTAGGTTTAACACCAAAATAAATAAATAATGAGTTAATTGCAGTACCTTATGTGGTGGTTTTGTTTTCTTTCACTAACGGAGCTTATAAGATTTCCTGTTGACTTTTGTGTTGTGAAGTTTTCAAGTTTTGGGTAAAGCTTTTCTGGACTATGGAATAAGGAGTGGCAAGAGCCTAAGCTTGGGGATGCCCATGGCACCCCAAGATATTCAAGAATAGCCAAAAGCCTAAGCTTGGGGATGCCCCGGGAAGGCATCCCCTCTTTCGTCTTCGTTCATTGGTAACTTTACTTGGAGCTATATTTTTATTCGCCACATGATATGTGTTTTGCTTTGAGCGACGTGTATCATATTAGTCTTTGTTTTTTAGTTTACCACAATCATCCTTGATGTACACACCTTTTGGGAGAAGCCTATTTGATTAGAATTTTCTAGAATACTCTATGTGCTTCACTTATATCTTTTAAGCTTGATAGTTTCTTTTTGCTCTAGTACTTCACTTATATCTTTTAGAGCACGGTGGTGTCTTAATTTTGAAGAAATTGCTAGTCTCTCATGCTTCACTTATATCTTTTTGAGAGTCTTTTAGAACAGCATGGTATTTGCTATGGTCATAAAGTTGGTCCTAGAATGATGAGCATCCAAGTTGGGTATAATAAAAACTATCATAGAAAAAGAATTGGATGCTATGATCAACTTGATGCTTGATAATTGTTTTGAGATATAAAGGTAGTAATGTTAGGGTCATGCTAGTGGGTAATTATGAAATTGAGAAATACTTTTGTTGAAGTTAGCAAGTCCCGTAGCATGCACGTATGGTAAAAGTTGTGTGACAAATTTGTTGCATGAGGTGCTCTTTTGAGTGTCTTCCTTATGAGTGGCAGTCGGCGACGAGCGATGGTCTTTTCCTACCAATCTATCCCTCTTGGGGCATGCGTAGTAGTACTTTGCTTCAAGGGCTAAGTAGGCTTTTGCAATAAGTATATGAGTTCTCTTTTGACTAATGTGAGTCCATGGACATAGGCACACGCATCCTTTTTACGTTGCTAGCCTTTATTATTACCGCGCAACTTTCGCCGGTATCATAAACCCCTTATTTACCTTCCTCAAAACAGCCACCATACCAACCTATTATGGCATTTCCATAGCCATTCCGAGATATATTGCCATGCAACTTTCCACCATTCCATTTATTATGGCACGTTCCATCATTGTCATATTGCTCTTTGCATGATCATGTAGTTGACATCGTATTTGTGGCAAGGCCACCTTCATTATTTTCATACATGTCGCTCTTGATTCATTGCATATCCCGGTACACCACCAGAGGCATTCATATAGAGTCATATCTTGTTCTAGCTCTGAGCTGTAATTCTTGAGTTGTATATCCATAAAAGTGTGATGATCTTCATTATTAGAGCATTGTCCTAGTGAGGAAAGGATGATGAAGGCTATGACTCCCCCACAAGTCGGGATGAGACTTCAGACTTTAGAAAAAGAAAAAAATGAGAAAAGAAAAAAAGAGAAAGGCCAAAAAGAAAAAAATAAAGGCCAAAGAAAAAAAAGGAAAAAAGGAAAGAAAAAAAAGAAAAAAAAAAGAAAAATGAGAGAAAAAGAGAGAAAAGACAATGTTACTATCTCTTTTTCCACACTTGTGCTTCAAAATAGCACCATGATCTTCATGATAGAGAGTCTCCTATATTGTCACTTTCATATACTTAGTGGGAATTTTTCATTATAGAACTTGGCTTGTATATTCCAATGATGGGCTTCCTCAAAATGCTCGAGGTCTTCGTGAGCAAGCAAGTTGGATGCACACCCACTTAGTTTCTTTTGTTGAGCTTTCATATATTTATAGCTCTAGTGCATCCATTGCATGGCAATCCCTACTCACTCACATTGATATCTACTGATGGGCACCTCTATATAGCCCGTTGATACGCCTAGTTGATGTGAGACTATCTTCTCCCTTTTTTTCCTCACAATCACCACCATATAGCACCATAGTGTTATGCCCATGGCGTAAGAGTTGAAAAAGTTGAAGCACGTTAAAGAGTAAGAAACAATTGCTCGGCTCGTCATCGGGGTTGTGCATGATGCGAGTATTTTGTGTAATGAAAATGAAGCATGGCCTAACCATATGATTTTGTAGGGATAGGCTTTCTTTGGCTATGTTATTTTGATAGGACATGATTATTTGTTAGTATGCTTTGAAGCATTATTATTTTTATGTTTTATAAGCTTTTATTTGGAATCATTTGGATCTGAACATTCATGCCACAATAAAGCAAATTACATTGAGAATTATGCTAGGTAGCATTCCACATCAAAAATTTCTTTTTTATCATTTACCTACTCGAGGACGAGCAAGAATTAAGCTTGGGGATGCTTGATACGTCTCCAATGTATCTATAATTTTTTATTGTTCCATGCTATTATATTACCCCTTTTGGATGTTTATGGGCTTTATTTTACACATTTATATCATTTTTGGGACTAACCTACTAACCGGAGGCCCAGCCCGTATTGCTGTTTTTTTTGCCTATTTCAGTATTTCGAAGAAAAGGAATATCAAACGGAGTCCAAACGGAATGAGACCTTTGGGAGCGTGATTTTTGGAACGAACGTGATCCGGAGAGCTTGGAGTGCAAGTCAAGAAGCAGCCGAGGAAGCCACGAGATAGGAGGCCGCCCCCCCCCCCTATAGGGCGCGCCCCCTGTCTCGTGGGCCCCTCGGGCGGCCACCGACGTACTTCTTCCTCCTATATATACCTACGTACCCCGAAAACATCCAGGGGCACCACGAAACACAATTTCCACCACCGTAACCTTCTGTATCTGCGAGATCCCATCTTGGAGCCTTCGCCGGCACTCTGCCGGAGGGGAATCGACCACAGAGGGCTTCTACACCAACATCCTTGCCCCTCCGATGAGTTGTGAGTAGTTTACCACAGACCTACGGGTTTATAGTTATTAGCTAGATGGCTTCTTCTCTCTTTTTGGATATCAATACAATGTTCTCCCCCTCTCTTCTGGAGATCTATTCGATGTAAACTCTTTTTGCGGTGTGTTTGTCGAGATCCGATGAATTGTGGGTTTATGATCATGTTTATCTATGAATAATATTTGAATCTTCTATGAATTCTTTTATGTATGATTGAGTTATCTTTGCTAGTCTCTTCGAATTATCAGTTTGGTTTGGCCTACTAGATTGGTCTTTCTTGCCATGGGAGAAGTGCTTAGCTTTGGGTTCAATCTTGTGGTGTCCTTACCCAGTGACAGAAAGGGTTGCAAGGCACGTATTGTATTGTTGCCATCGAGGATAACAAGATGGGGTTTCTATCATATTGCTTGAGTTTGTCCCTCTACATCATGTCATCTTGCTTAATGCGTTACTCTGTTCTTATGAACTTAATACTCTAGATGCATGCTGGATAGCGGTCGATGTGTGGAGTAATAGTAGTAGATGCAGGCAGGAGTCGGTCTACTTGTTATGGATGTGGTGCCTATATACATGATCATGCCTAGATAATCTCATAACTATGCGCTTTTCTATCAATTGCTCGACAGTAAATTGTTCACCCACCGTAATACTAATGCTATCTTGAGAGAAGCCTCTAGTGAAACCTATGGCCCTCGGGTCTATCTCTTATCATATTTGCTTTCAATCTATTTTTATTTTCATCTTTAATTTTTGCATCTATATTATAAAATACCAAAAATATATTTATCTTATCATACTATCTTTATTAGATCTCACTTTCGCAAGTGGCCGTGAAGGAATTGACAACCCCTTTAATGCGTTGGTTGCGAGTTCTCAGTTTGTTTGTGTAGGTGCGTGGGACTTTTGAGGAGTCTCCTACTGGATTGATACCTTGGTTCTCAAAAACTGTACTTACGCTACTATTGCTGCATCACCCTCTCCTCTTCCAGGAAAACCAACGCAAGCTCAAGACGTAGCAGTTACCGATGAGTAAATGTCTCCATGTCTTGAGTGCATGCACTACGGCTGCTAACTCCAAATCATGCGTAGCATAATTCAACTCATGAGGTCAAAGTTCACGTGAGGCATATGAAACAACTCTTACTTCTTGCATAAGAACACCACCAAGTCCCTGACGAGAAGCGTCGCAATTAACATGGAAATCCTTGCGTATGTTCGGGAGAATCAGCACTGGGGTTGTAACCAAACGTTTCTTCAACTCCTAGAAATCGACCTCACAATCCTCAGTCCATTTAAACTTGGTGTCTTTCTTCAATAACTCCGTCATGGGCTTCACGATCTTGGAAAAATTCTCAATAAATCTCCGATAATAACCTGCGAGTGCAAGAAAACTTCGGATCTCTCCAACTGAGGTGGGTGTCAACCACTCAGTGACAGATGCAACCTTGGTAGGGTCTACTGCTATTCCTTCTCCTGATATAACATGTCCAAGAAATCCAACTTCCTTCAACCAAAACTCACATTTGCTGAACTTGGCATACAACTCATGTTCCCTGAGCTTCTCAAGAACCAAGCGCAAATGTTCCTTATGCTCTTCTTCATTCTTCGAGTAGACCAATATATCGTCAATGAACACCACAACAAACTTGTCCAAGAACTCCATGAACACCTTGTTCGTAATACTCATAAAATAGGCAGGGGCATTAGTCAAACCAAATGACATAACGGTATACTCATATAGCCCATACCTCATGGTAAAAGCTGTCTTAGGTATATCCTGCTCTCGGATCTTCAGGTGGTGATAACCTGATCGAAGATCGATCTTGGAGAAAACTTTAGCTCCCTGCAGCTGGTCAAACAAAATATTGATCATCAGCAGAGGGTATTTGTTCTTGATCATGACCTCATTCCGCGCACGATAATCAAGTACCATCCTCAAAGATTCATCCTTCTTCTCAACTAGAAGCACTGGGGCTGTCCAAGGTGATGAGCTTGGTCGAATATAACCTTTCTCTAGTAACTCCTTAATCTGCTTCTTAATTTCCTCCAGATCATTTGCGGACATCCGGTACGGTCTCTTGGATATTGGCCCCGTGCCTGGCAACAGCTTGATCAAAAACTCAATATCTCGGTCTGGTGGCATGCCTGGTAACTCCTCCAGAAATACATCGGAATAATCCTGCACCACTGGTACTTCCTCCTGAACAACTCCCTAAAGGAAATTCACCTGAGGTCTCCTCGACGCATGCCTAGACACATACTTGATCCTGTTTCCCTTTGGGGTGTAAGAAGAATTGATTTACTGGTGCAATCAATGTTTCCCTCAAACTTGGATAGCCAATCCATGCCTAGGATCATGTCCAATCCTTGTGACTCCAGGACAATAAGGTCGGTCGGGAAAACATGTCTACCTATGGTTATTGGCAACTGATAACATCCCCGACTAGCCATATACTCTGCTCCTAGGGAACTCACTAACATAGGTGACTTAAGGTCTACGGTTGGCAACTTAAACTTGTCCACAAATCCCATTGATATGAATGAATGAGATGCACGAGTATCAAAAAGAACAAGGGATGTAAATGCATTAATCAAAAACTTACAGACAACTGCGTTGGGCTGCTCCTCAATCTCCTCCATACTGACGTGGTTCACCTGACCTCTGGTGAAAGGGTTGGGCTTCTTTCCAGAACTTCTGTTGCCATTTCCATTCTTTGCTTCAAAACATTCAGTGGCATAGTGCCCACTCTTCCCGCACTTGAAACAAGTAACGTGACTTAGATCCTTCTTGGCGGGTGTCGAGGGGTTGGAACGGCTCTGACTGTTGCTTCCTCCATTCCCGTTACCATTATTAGGGGCACTATGGTTGTGTGAACTTCCTCCGTTGTGCGAATGTCCTCCATGGTTATGTCCTCCATGGTTATGAGTATTCCTCCCAAGTACAGGGAATAGCGAGGCTTCTGCTGAGCTCCAGAATTATACTTCCCCTGTCCATACTTCCCCTTGCGATTGTCTATATGTTGTTGCTTGCCTTCTATCATGAGGGCCCTATCTACCAGCTCCTGGTAGTTGTTGAAGGTTGCCACCATCAACTGCATACTCAACTCATCAATGAGTCCCTCAATAAACTTCTCCTGCTTCGCGGCATCTGTGGCCACATCATCTGGGGCATAGCATGCTAACTTGCTGAACTCATGCACATACTGTCCCACTGTATGACTCCCTTGGCGTAAGTTGTGGAACTCGCGTTTCTTCAATATCATGGCTCCAGCTGAAACATGTGCGGTGCAGAAGGCCTGCTGAAATTGGTCCCACATAAATGTATCAATGGGGTAATTGGTGGTGAAATTCTCCCACCAAGATGTTGCGGGTCCATCAAGCTGATGTGCGGCAAAGCGCACTCTCTTCGCATATGTGCATCCAGCAGTGGTCAGCTCCCTCCCAATCTTGCAGAGCCAATCATCTGCAACAATCGGCTCGGTGCTGCTAGAGAACACCGGCAGATTCAACCTCAGAAAACGGGCTAGGTTGTCAACAGGGGGTGGTGGCGGTGGGTTGTTGTTGTTGTTGTTGTTGTTGTTGCTGTTGTTGTTGTTGCCTTGGTTCTGGATCATCATTTGCATCAAGGCATTCTGCTGCTGGATCAACTGGGTGAGCTCCGGTGGGAAAGTGAATCCGGGGTCACGTCTCGGAGGCATCTGATGGGTTAGAGAGGGTGAGAAGACATAATAGAATAAGGTCTATGAGAGATTTCACTACCCATTTGCATATGAGGCAAATACAATCAAATCACACCACTCAATATGAAAAAAGGTTCACACAAATGATCTAAGCTATTATTACAAAACGATCAATTCTAACTACTTGGAAGAATACTACTAGTAACATGGTGGTCGTCTAGAAGTTTTGATCGGTGGAAGACTCCATAATGTCAGCTCCAGCTTCGTATTCACAATCATCATCAATGTCATCATCTGCATCATTGTCTGTGTCGGTGTCATCCAATATGATGTAGTCCTCCGAACAGATATTCACTTTAGGTTCTTGCTTTGGTTTCACCACGGGTATTCCTAGCTTCTTCTTTAGATCTTCATGCTTCTCCAGTAGCACTGCAATTTCCTCTTCATATCCATCGCGTGTTGACTTGAGTTCCTCTTCTAGCTCGATATTCCTCTTCATCACCTTCTTTGTCTTCTTAATGATAGCGCATATCTAGTTCTCATATCGACGAATGTGCTGATCCATCTCCTGATGTACACTACAATTGATCCATCCTTCCTGGTGTGAATCATCTCCCATTGCTCGTCTCGACGTCGACATATCTGATGTCGTTGTCTTCAAGCTCCTTGTGGTACACCTCACAAATCCGTCCAAAAGTGATAGAGAGTATTTATTACGGAAGTTTCGCAGGTAAATGAGCCCATCAACTCCAAGGGCATAGCTGAGTGCATGACAACGACATATCGCACCTTATTCTTCGTCGATAAAGTCTGTAACATGAGACGTTGCAGCCGTGTAGGTCAGCACATGGAATATGCTGGCAGAGTTACATTGTAGAGCAAATGAATGCAAGAAACTACATCTACATGCATATTTGGCTGGTGGAGGCTCTAAGTTTAATGTTTTGCATAAAGCTAATTTTTCCCTACAACAAAGGAATACATTTTATTTACTACAAAGTTATACCATGATTGAGAAGGTTCCTCCAACTCAAATCCCAACATTAACAAAGTATCATCATTAAACCCAATTTATTAATTAAAGAGTGACGAGATCAACAATAATAGCCACTTCTAGATACTCAAATTTGTCCATAACCGGGGACACAGCCAACCATGATTAGTTTATACACTCTGCAGAGGTTGCGCACTTTTCCCCACAAGACTCGACCGCATCCATGATCGGAAGATCGAAACATAGTCTTTCTAAAGATTAACTCTACTCTGGATAGATTGGTACACCTACTTTCCCCTACATCTGCTAGTCCACCTCTTCAAGAGCTCACACAACTTAGTTCAACTATGCCAGAGCCCATAATGGCTTGTGGCTGCACACGGAAGTTTGTAGGCATGAAATATCATATGATCCCTTTGAGCCTGGATGGCGAACCAAGGGAAAATCACATGGATACTCCAAGATTCCCATGGGCAAGCACTGGTTTCTCCAGGTGCCCCAACCAATCTACCCAGATGTGTATTAAAGTTGCCACCTTAAAGTTGTCCAAAAATCATTATCTCTCACAACTTCCATGAAATCACGAACCAATCCCCGTCTACGAGCATGGCTAAGCAATAAATGAGCATAACATCTATTCCCGGGGTGATCAAAGGTAATAGGTTCCTACCTCAAGTACTACAAGCAATACACATTTTCCCAAATCCTACTCATGCAAATATTTGAGGGGCAAAACTAAATGCATAGTAAAAACTGGGTATTGGAAAGTATGATCAAAGTGTAACTTGCCTTGCTGACGATCGGAAAACTCTAGAGATTCGTAGTAACAAGCTTCGCACTCCAGAAAATCTAGCATAGAGAAACGATAGCATAAGCAATCAAGCAAACGATGCAAAGAGAAAACAAAGAAAAGATCCAAAGAACTCTAAAACAAGCAAATAACTAATTGTTCGCACACGAACACATCACCGTGTACCTCCAACACCGAGGGTGATGCACCGTAGCTCACGTCTAAGGAGACCCGTCCGGAAGTGCGGTACGCAAGCAATCCGGCGGGTGCTTTTCAGGACCCGAAACCCCACATGCCTGGGAGGGACCCCGTCTGGACACGCGGCGGCTATGGGCTTCCCTAGGCCGGTTCGCCCACCCCTAGAGCCTCAAGGATCGCTGCCCTTCAACACGAAGAACGAAAGAAGACCGAGAGCGAAATAACCGGGGAGAGATGTAAAACTAGGGTAAAAAGTAGATGAGTTTTGCGATTGTGTGTTGTTATTCAATCGGCTGGACTTCCCGTGTAAGGAAAAGGCTTGGAATCACGTCCAAAACCCTGGTCAATTTCGGATTGGTTTTGTCCAAACTTTCCCAAACTGTTTGGTTTAAACTGGTTGTACCTTGAGGTTAATTTTTAAGGTGGTAAACAATCTCGGACGGAAACAAGCCTAAAAGAAATCTTGACCGTTTCGACGAGGCGAACAACTTTCATGTTGAACGTTTTTTGATCAGGGTTCATCTTGATGGTCAAATCGGTCGTGCAAAATAGGCTATTCCGTCGCGCTACCCATCAGACATGCGTCTAGTGGGGTGCGCCACATCTCGCCTCGTGATAGGGGCTGCACTCCGATTGCTCTAATTTTTGCATACGAACTTGGATGTGGACGATTTGTATATCAAAATCGATCGTTTCAACGAGACGAAGACAATTCCTGTAGAATGTTTTTTCCATATGAGGTTGTCTTGGGGGCGTAATCAGCCGAATAGTGTTCTGATTACAAAATCTCAGTATTTCAAACACAACTTCGGCCTTCGAGATGAAATCGGATGGCGATGGACCAAACTTCAAAGATGTTCATATGGACAATACGAAACTCTTTTATGTAGATCACTTCTCCATTTGAGGCCATATTAATTAAGTTATTGACCGTGCCAAAATCTGGTGTCAACACATGCCCCCCTGTTTTTAGGCAAACTTATGGGCCGAAAAATAACTTGCACGATGCTTTTTCTAAGGACGATGTCAATACTCCATCGGCCATTTATTTTTCTCAGGACGATAATTATGTATCGGCTATGTTGATGCTTAGGGCGATAATTTTATATCGGCCACTGATTTTAACTTCTCGTTCACATCATATCTTGTAACCGATTACCACCAATCGGCTTTAAAGAGATGGGAATGAACCCGTTCCTTGTAGCACTAAGGAAATCAAACTCTAAGAGGTCACGCCCTGTTAAGCAAGTAACATCGGGATGATTCCAATCCACCGATGCATTGGCCAAAGCAACACAAGCCGAATTATCCGCATGAATGACTTCTACCTCATCATTGACCCATTGTTTTAAGAATGGATGCATGGTAGATGGCACACATTGGTTAGCATGAACCCAATCATGGCCTAATATAACATTATAGTTACCTTGCACCTCAGTGATGAAGAATGTGGTGGCCAAAGTTTTACTTCCCATGGTGAGTTCCATGCACATCACACCTTTGGCCTCTGTCTTTTCTTTACACTCAAATCCATTAAGCACCATATTGGTCTTCATCAATGCACATCATCTAACCCCAACTTCTTGAAGACCGAGTAGGGCATAAGATTTACCACAGCACCACCATCAACGAGCATCCTAGCAACCGGTGATCCGTTAATATGACCTTTGAGGTACAACGGCTTCAAGTGTTTCACCGGTTCTTTTGGCTTCTCTAAGATAGCATTCTTAGGACTAAAATCCAGCTGGGCTACCTCCCCTTCTTCACCTATAGCATGAAACTCGGTAGGTAAGTAATATACCATATTAATATCCATACCTTCCTGAATCGGCGTAGATTCATAATCCACCATCTCATCTTCATCTCCCAATGTGTATATTGGGCTTAAAGTTTCCTCAATTGAAGGGGATGTTTCAGGTGGTGTGGACGATGTAATAGGGGTCGCATCATCCTCTTTCGGTGGTGAAGGTGTTGCTGCAGCCATGGGCATCCCCAAGCTTAGGCTCTTTTCTCTCCTTATTCCTTCATCCACCATGACCTCACCCGAAACTTGAAAATTTCAATCACACAAAACTCAACAAAACCATCGTGAGATCCGTTAGTAAATAAAGCAAATCACCACTTTAAGTACTGTTGAAAACCTAATCATATTTTATTATTGCATTATACCTACTGTATTCTAACTTTACCCCTCGATACAATCCATAGATTCATCAAAATAAGCACACAATGCAACAAAAACAGAATCTGTCAAAACAAAATAGTCTGTAGTAATTTGGACTTTTTCCATACTTCTGTAACTCCAAAAATTCTAAAAATTTAGAACAATGTAGGCAATTTGTATATCAATCTTGTGTAAAAATTCATAATTTTGTCGCTTCTATGATTTTTAAAAATTCTGCTACGGGACACAAACTTTCTGTTTTTCAACAAGATCAAATCAACTATCACCCAACATGATCCTAAAGGCTTTACTTGGCACAAACACTAGTTAAAACATAAAAACACAATCATAACAGTAGAATAATTGTGTGAATACAGAAAAACAGAAAGAAAAAGGGAAAACATGTTTTATTCATTGGGTTGCCTCCCAACAAGCGCTGTCGTTTTATGCCCCTAACTAGGCATAATGCATAGATTCAAGTATTGTCATTTTTAGTTTTTGCCCCATAGGTTGCCCTCATTATTGATTCATATGGTGGCTTAATTCTTGTTCTAGGGAAGTGTTCCATACCCTTTCTTAGTGGAAATTGAAATTTAATATTACCTTCTTTCATATCAATCACGGCACATATAGTTCGTACAAACGGTCTACCAAGTATGATTGGACAATACAGATTGCAATCAATATCAAGAACAATAAAACCTATGGGCACATAGTTCCTATCTGCAAGAATAAGAACATCATTAATCCGTCCCAAAGGTTTTTTAATAGCAGAATCTGCGAAGTGCAAATTAAGAGAACATTCTTCCAACTTGGTAAAACCTAGCACATCACAAAGAGATTTCGGAATTATGGAAACAATAGCACCAAAATCACATAAAGCAAAGCACTCATAATTTTTGATCTTGACTTTAATGGTAGGTTCCCATTCATCATATAATTTTCTAGGAATTGAAATCTCTAATTCCAAATTTCTTCTAAAGCTTTCATCATCGCTTCTATAATATGTTTAGTAAAAGCTTTATTTTCTGCATAGGCATTGGGTGAATCTAACATGGATTGCAACAAAGAAATACATTCAATCAAAGAGAAACTATGATAATTAAAATCTTTGTAATCCAAAAGAGTGGGTACATCACTAGTTAAAGTTCTGACCTCTTCAAACCCACTTTTATCAATTTTTTCAATAAGATTTTCACCCTCGGAACCATGGGGACGCCCTCTAGCTAAAGTTGACTCTTCTTTAGTCCTCTTTTCATCAATTTTAATATTACTAAACAAGGAATCAATAGAAGAAACACCAATCATTTTAAGATCTTCATCATTTCTATCTTCTAAAGAAACTAGCTTAGCTACCATTTGATTTACTAGTTTAGCTTGTGCATCGGATATTTTACCTAGTAAATTTTCAGTATGAGCATACTTGGATTGGAGATTATGAACTTATCTACTAACATGATCAAGTTGTTTTGTTATAGCATCTAGCACAATGTATTCCTTGTATTCCTTGGTACTAACATGAGTGTTCTTTAAGCTCTTCGGTAAAAAACTTATTATGCTCAGATTGTATACTCATGTATTCCTTGGTACTTTTCTCAATCTCAAGCAAAATATTGGGGTAAGGAACATCATAATACTTTCTTTGAGACATCATGACTACGCAAAATGGTTCACTTGCAAACAAAAGATTGAACGGGAAAAAGGCAAACAAAAGGAAGGCAATCATTTTTTGTGCTTTTCGCAAAAACATTTTAGAAGTGGAGGAGATGAAAACGAGAGGCAAATGGCAAATAATGTAAATTGTAAGGATATGAGATTTGTGATTGGGTACCTGATAGATGTTGATGATGTCTCCCCAGCAACGGCGCCAGAAATTCTTCCTGATTGCTTGTATCTGCGTTGATATTTCCCCGAAGAGGAGAGGATGATGCAGCGTAGCAACAATAAGTATTTCCCTCAGTTATGAAACCAAGGTTATAAATCTAGTAGGAGAACCAGCAACACTATGTAAACAGTACCTGCACACAGCTAACAAATACTTGCAACCCAACACGTAAGAGGGGTTCTCAATCCCTCCTCGATATTGAGATAGATTAAATTGTATGAGTTTGGATAAATAGATCTAACAAAAACACAAAATAAAATAAATAAATAAAAAGTGCAGCAAGGTATTTTTTGGGTTTTTGGAATAATATATCTGAAAACAATATGATAGAAAATAGACCTGGGGGTCGTAGATTTTACTAGTGGCTTCTCTCGAGAAAACAGCATACGGTGGGTAAACAAATTACTGTTGGGCAATTTATAGAACAGCAAATAATTATCACGATATCCAAGCCAATGATCATGTATGTAGGCATCATGTCCAAGATTAGTAGACCAAAACAATTCTGCATCTACTACTATTACTCCACACATCGACTGCTATCCAGCATGCATCTAGTGTATTAAGTTCATGGAGAAATGGAGTAATGCAATAAGATCGATGACATGATGTAGACAAGATCTATTCATGTAGGAATAGACCCCATATTTTTATCCTTAATGGCAATGATACATGCGTGTCACTTCTCCTTCTATCACTGAGATTGAGCACCGCAAGATCGAACCCATCACAAAGCACCTCTTCCCATTGCAAGAAAAATCAATCTAGTTGGCCAAACCAAACCAAAGTTTCGGAGAAGAAATACGAGGCTATAATAATCATGCACATAAGAGATCAAAGAAGACTCAAATAATATTCATAGATATATTTGATCATAAACTCACAGTTCATAAGATCCCAACAAACACACCACAAAAAGTCATTACATCAAATAGATCTCCAAGAACATCGAGGAGAACATTGTATTGAGAATCAAAAACAGAGCAGAATCCATCTAGCTACTGCCTACAGACCCATAGGTCTGTGGTAGACTACTCATGCATCATTGCAGGAGCACCAATGAGGATGATGAACCCCTCCGTGATCGTGTTCCCCTCTGGCAAGGTTCCGGAATAGGGCTCTAGATTGGATCTCGTGGTTTTGTAACTTGTGGTAGCTAGAATTTTTTTTTGGTCGACTCCCCTAGGGTTTCTAGAATATTTGGGTATTTATAGAGCTGAGAGGTGGTGGAAAGGACTCTCATGGGCCCCACTACCCACCAGGGTGCGCTAGGGGCCTCTGTCGTGCCCTGGTGCCTTGTGGGCCCCACAAGCCTTCCCTCCTGCACCTCCTTGGCTCCCAAGTTGTCTTCTGGGCTGAAAAAATCTCCAAAAAGTTTCACTGCGTTTGGACTCCATTTGATATGGATATTCTGTGAAGTAAAAAACAAGCAAAAACAGCAACTGGCACTGGGCACTATGTCAATATGTTAGTCCCAAAAAATGATATAAAGTTGCTATAAAGTAAACATTAAACATCCAAGAATGATACTATAACTGCATGGAACAATCAAAATTTATAGATACGTTGGAGACGTATCACCCCTCTCGTGCAAGAACGAGTGAATAAACACTCATCATTAGAATAACCCGCTTAGCATGGAAGATATTGACTATCCCCTGTCTCTCCATGAGCGGTCCAGGCACACAAAACAGATGTTCATTTGAAATTTTAGATGTGGCACATGCAAATTTACTTGGAACGGCAGGGTAATACCACATATAGGTAGATATAGTGGACTCATCTGGAATGACTTTGGTTTAAGGATTTTGATGCACAAGTAGTATTCCCGTTTAGTACAGGTGAAGGCTAGCAAATAGGTTGAGAAGCGGCCAGCTAGACAGCAAAAATGGTCATGAGCATGCACTACGAATAATTAACATTGAGTACTAGCATGGGTAGGATATAAACACCATGAACATAAATATCGTAGAGGCTATGTTGGTTTTGATTCAACTACATGTGTGAACATGTGCCAAGTCAAGCCACTTGAAACATACAGAGGAGGATACAATATCATCATACTACATCACAATCATTTTAATGCATGTTGACATCTAAGATAAATCATTATCCACTCCTAGCTACTTAAGCATGGCATGAGCAACTATAATCTCTAATTGTCATTGCAAACATGTTTAATAATAACATGTTGAATCATGGATACTGAATTAAACATATTTACAAAAACAAAAACAAGTTGAGTTCATACCTGCTTTTCCCTGCCACAGTCACTTATCAAATATCGTCATTATTGCCTTTCACTTGCATGACTGAATGATATGAAAATAATAATGGTGCAAGAGTGTCGTGGGCTAAGCTGGAATCTGCAAACATTTTAATAGAGGAGAAGACAAAATAGTATGGGCTCTTTATTAGATCAACAGTAATGCATATGAGAGCCACTCAACATTTTCATTGCGGTCTTCTCCTTGCTATAGCTCAATAAAAGGAAAAATAATTTCAGATAAACAAACTGGTTTTTTTTGGAGTTTTTACTTTTTCTTGAAAGAAGAAAAGCAAAGAAAGGAAAACAAAAACGAGAAAAACTATTACACGGGAAAGCTCCCAACAAGCAAAAGGAAGAAGTGAGAAATCTTTTTGGGTTTTGACAGTGTCATGGACTAGGGGGTACTCACCACGTCGTCTCCCGACCAGCTGGACTGGGCTGAGGACCCCCACGACAGTTCATTAGATAGCCCATGTCATATACAAGGAAGACTCCACAAGACTTGGCGCTCAAGCCAAGGAATCTCTTCTAAACCCTAGGCCTTCGGTGCATTATATGAACTGAGGCTAGGATAGTCAACAGAGGGGATAATATTCATTACCACAATCTCGTGGTAGATACATGTACTTAGTACTACACCCCATATGAATACAATCAAAAGTAGCATGTAGGGTATTATCACTTCGAGAGAGCCCGAAGCTGGGTAAAATCCCGTGTCCATGTTACCATCGCTCCAAGACACTTAGCTTAGGACCCCTACTACGAGATATGCCGGATATAGAACTGACATTGGTGCTTTCATTGAGAGCCTGCAAGATGTTGCCATGGTGCGATGGAATCTTCAACCGACACCAAATCAGGTGTTATGTTTTCAGTTGAATTTATATCACGTATGCAGAAATTCTATGTGAATTGCTGCTACTCGTTCATGCTGTTCTGTTCACAGATTCTAGAAGTATTCGCGAGGTGGACAAAATTTCCTCTGTGGCAGAGCACGACGTCCGGCAACCATGCCGATCCGAGGTTTAGTCTTCGTGATAGCCGTGTTTTTGTCCTAGATCGCAACAAACCCCCACGTCAAATCAGGCTACCGTGCGCGCACAAGTCACTTTGCGTGAGATCGATAGGGAGGACGATTGTAGACGGAAAGTCCAATGAATAAAAAACGATGTAGATGATGCCCCTCAATTGTCATCGGTTGAATTGTATAATGGGGAGTATTAGTGCGAACCGAACACAACCCCACGTGATGGCTGTCAAAGTCAACATGGAGTACTACTTTTGTAGTAGTTGGAGCACTCCTCCCAAGAATTCACATCAGCACTTCAGACTTTCATCAGATTCGATCCGCGTTGTCTACCTTTGGCCTTAGCCTCCCTCCAGTATTACTGCCAGGTGCTATCTCTTCAAAGTACTTTTAATGCATAATATTTTTTCTTGAGAATTATTGTTGTCGGATTGCAGTTTTATTCCACAAGCTCGTCCAAGATCAATTTTTCTTAGGTCAGATCAGAGAATTCATTCGCCGGCCGCTGCTAAGCATCACGTTCTGCCGAACAGGTCGGCTCGGTGTTGGCCTTGCGCACCTCGCAATCCCGGGTCCCAGGCGACCCGAGCAGCCTGAAGCAGCCCTCCTCAGGCAACGCATGCGCAGGGATGATCATCTGATCTTCTCTTTTTTATTATTGTTGCTATTCAAGTAGCGTCTAATGATCCACCATGCCAGTTTTCCTCATAATTGTAGTGTATAGCTACAAGTCTTAAGGTTGCTGCCACTCCTGTTCTACCAGACGCCGGGTGCTGTTGCAGCACCGCAATGACAGGGACCAGTCCGGCCTAGTAGTAAACTAGACAGGTTTTAGTTTGTTCTGAATTAATGTACAATATTGCAATTCCCAGGAGAAGATCAATCACGCCCGCCAGCGAAATCTAGTTTTCAAAAACTAGTATTATTACTCTACATACACATTACTATTGCTTCACGTGAACGTCCAGGCGATATTTTTCCTTGATGGGAGTGCTTTGCTAAATTGCTCTAAAATATTTTTCTAGGGCTTTCACTGTGTCGTTTTTCGCAAGAAATTTTCAGGTTACACGAGTGTACGACATTTGCAGTCTATCTGATCCCAACTGTATTGCAAGTTCAAGCCGTCCTCTTTGCCCATAGTCTGGCAGACACCGCTCCACACCCCGTGACACTGACATCAGCAAGCCAAGCTTGTCGGTGAAGCTATATTTCTAACTTTCTTCTTCGCTAAGTTAATTAAGTAGAAGAATTTTATTTTACAATATATATATATATATATATTATTCCTGGCTTCCACTACTTTATGTGCGCAGGAAAACTACTCTGCCTGGCATCGCCGTGCCGTTGTTTCTTCCAAGCCTTCTTTTTCTTCTAATTATTTACTTCACATAAAAATTAATTAAGTGTAAGAGTTTTTTAATATATATTATTACTACTATTATTTTTGGCTTGCACTATTTTATGTGTGCAGGGATGTGTGACCGATGATGGTTCGGCTCAACATGCATGTGAGACCCACGATAGTCCGGCTCAGCTCAGTCACAGGGAGATTTGATCTTTCTTTTTCCATATTATTTAATTAAGTATGGAGGATGTCTACACTTCTCATTAATGGTCTCTCTTTCATGTGCTTCTCTGATGCAATTAGCACTACTGGTTGCTGCACGTCCATCAAGATCGGATTGATGCAACAAAGCTATCTTACGCAATCGACAGCCACCGCGCCGACCGACACCTCTGTGCAATGAGTTCGGATGATACCAGGCCGATGTTTTTGCCCCACGCATGCCGACCTA
Organism: Triticum timopheevii; assembly: GCA_963921465.1. Lineage (NCBI taxonomy): Eukaryota > Viridiplantae > Streptophyta > Magnoliopsida > Poales > Poaceae > Triticum > Triticum timopheevii. The sequence goes on from OY997270.1 coordinate 204,289,735, forward strand.
CACCAACATATCCACGCTACCACTCTGTCGAAGCGACCTCGGCGCCCGGGCCAAGCTTACCTGATTATTCGCTTTGCATATATTAATTATGCATTATATTTTCTTTCTTTCAGTTATTGTTGTTTCTTGCTTGCACTGTTTGTTTGTGCAGAAAATCGATTTTGACTGTGATATATGGTCACCATGGCGTGTCGACATTGTCGTCCCACTTCTATCGACAGAATTGTGTCGTCACTTCGGTGCACTGCTCGTGCTAACATTAAGCTGATGCTTGATACGCTGACCTGCTTCGCCATGTTAGCAGGGCTGGGGGCTCCACCTCACCAGATCAACGATGTTGCGTTTCCACTTTAGAGTGTCGAGCTCTTCGCCTGTCCACCTTAGGGCCAGCCCGGGGGCTTGGACCTATTCCAGCAGCAGGCTCGACCGCGTCATCTACACCGAGCACATTAACCAGCTAAGTCGCTTCCATGCTCAGTTTTTTTTATTCTTGTTCGGTTCGACCAGACATTATATTTGTTTTAAAAACTTAGTTTGTCAACAAACGTTGTTTGTTAAAAACACTTCCTTTCCCATGTTAACTGGGGGCTCTTAAATTGGAGGTCTCCCCGTGTTAAGCGACGGGCCGTTCATAATATTGGCCGAAGTGTTGACGGTTTGACCTCGGCTGTCGCCGAACATTAACTGGGGGCCAATATTTGGCCTCCCAACTTTAAGCTCCTATGACTAAGCGAAAGTTTTAAAGCCCGCATATCTGATTGCCTCGATTCTGCTAACATAACCGCCTTCGGGCACTGAGACGTCGGCTAAGGGTTGTTTGTTATTGCGGAAACACCCTGCATAGCATCCACAAGGGGGTGGAAGCCGACGATGGGCCACTTTCAACTAATAAATGGTCACAATAGAGTCAAAATAAACATATCATCGGCATTTGTGTTTAATATACAAGGGCTGCCTTCCGTAATCATCGTTCTAAAGCCATACATCTACATCAATTTGACTTAAGATTTTGGCCAAGCTGGGTTGCCTGGCTCCTGTGCTTACCCCTACGTTCCCGATTGTTCAGCTAGGCAGTAAAGGGAGCACCTATGTGATTGTTACTATCGGGTTATCCGGCTTACTACCTCAGACTGGGTGAAGCCGGAAGCTAGCCATCTTAAAGGATATATTTGGTTGGCAACGACGGAAGTGAAAATTTAGGTTCGTTAAAGACCACATAGTTTGGGAACTTTCCCCAAACTAAATCCTCAATATTTTGCTCCCACATTGATCGGAGCTGAGGTTTCATGATCATGCTTAGCATGACAACCCAAAGAAAGGAACCGATAGTGGGACTATTTTCTTTCAAAGACATTTCTTATGTTAAACAATAATATAACATATCTCTCTGCGTACCTTTGTTCATAAAACCGTACGGCCGGATTGCCTTGTTTGTCATAAATCTTTGCCCTCCTAAAGGCTTTATAAAGTAGGAAAAACACTACTCAGCTACTGGCCGAGGAGGTGGAAGCCGATGGTTGGTCAACAAAGTTTTGTATAATGCGGATCCGAGCATTAATGATGTAAAGTACTTGGATACATAGAATCATTACACATAATTTGTGATTTTACTTTGGATATCGATCCTTAATTCGTCCACCCGTGCCCACATTAAGGCTCGAGAGCTATTGGTCTTTGGGCTTATCATTTACTAATATTAAAGGGGCACAGCGATCCCCTGATCTGGTGTTGCCACCCGACCAGTGTCTCGGGGGCTACTGCATTGCCTCTTCAATACAACAAATTCAAAGTGCTCAGTGTTCGTCTTGACCAAACTATGGGCAAGCGCGTCTTCGGACAACAATAGGTACCAACTGGACTTATCCGGCATCAAGCTAATATATTACGGTGACTTCTCAAAACCCTCTCTCAAGGGCCCGTCCGCCGACCACTATCTCCTCTAATGTGCATCTCGGATTTTAGGCCGACCCACACCTTGAGGGCTACTGGCTATATATCTCGTCAGTATATAATTGCATCAGTCGAAAATATAATCCGCAAACAATCAGCCCGAGCCTGAGGTGGTACATCACCTCGGAAGTAATCCGACATAAAGCTTGGCTGCGAGTGGCTAGCTCCATAGAGAACTTTTCAGCGTTAAGCTCGGATAACCTCCTTCAAACTTTTTCAAGCGAAGGTGATCTATGACACCTCGGAATAGTCCAGCGCTGGAGCTCGGATACAGTTCAACGTTGGAGGTCGGATACAGTCCGGCGTTGGTGCTCGGCTGCAAAAGATATCTCAAATGCAGTCTGGCATTGGAGCTCGGATGCAAGAGGACGCCTCCACACGGCAACAACTTCAAACCCGAGGTGTGGCGTGAAAAATCATAAGGCATTGATAAAGGCCAAGAACTTAAAGGGGCTCCTCGGATACCCAACATGTAAACCCTTCAGATTCACTTCGGCGATCCTCAATCAAAGATGGGAAAGATTTGTTGAACCAGTTTTCAAGACCGGCGTCCGAAGATGAAGAATAGTTTGGAAGAACCGAGGAGCGTCCCCAACTTGAAGGCCGGTTCAGGGGGCTACTGACGGTGTCATGGACTAGGGGGTACTCACCACGTCGTCTCCTGACCAGCTGGATCAGGCCGAGGACCCCCCACGACGGTTCATTCATGGGCCACTTTAGGCAGCCTATACCGCATACAAGGAAGACTCCACAAGACTTGGCGCTTAAGCCAAGGAATATCTTCTAAACCCTAGGCCTTCGATGCATTATATAAACCGAGGCCAGGCTAGTCAATAGAGGGGATAATATTCATTACTACAATCTCGTGGTAGATACATGTACTCAGTACTATACCCCATGTGAATACAATCAAAAGCATCATGTAGGGTGTTATCTCTTCGAGAGAGCCCGAAGCTGGGTAAAATCCCGTGTCCATGTTACCATCTCTCCAAGACGCTTAGCTTAGGACCCCTACTACGAGATACACCGGATATAGAACTGACAGGTTTTCTTTTAATACTATGACTAATTAAACTAGAAAGAAAAATCAAAAAGAAGCAAGACATATTTTTGGATTTTCTCAAAGTTTTTCAAACACACAAGAAGAAAGCGAGAAAATAAATCTAGCATGGATAATACAATGGAAAAAGTGTGAACACCGACAACTCGAATGAAGTGTTTAAACATGAATAAAATGTTGGCGGAAATACATACTCCTCCAAGCTTAGGCTTTGGCCTAGCTTGGTAATCAGTAGCCATCCGGTCCCATGTGAAAGTGCTGAGGCGGTGGCACTGAAGCGTCCCACTCCTGGGCTCCAGCTCTGTCACTGTCTGGTTGTTCCAGTAGGCAATAATGTTCGCTAGTAGTAGAATCAAACAAAGCAGGTGTAGGCAATGGGATAATATCATGAGTTTTCTCACTGAAAACCAAGCTGTAATGAATGTTGTTAAAATAATCGGCAACATCAGTAAATTGGTGATCCACCATCGCTTGGTGATCTAGATAAACTTTGGGCAAATAATAGTCATGGTGGCGTATCTGAACAATAAAGTGACTCGCTATGCGAGTGGTATAAATACCACCATGGATTTTGCCCTTAGTTCTATTAAGGTGCAGACGATGTGCAATAATAGCTCCTAGGTTAAAGGTGTGATCATTGTGAAGTGCACGGCGTAAAATGGTGAGGTTAGGAGCACTAAGTATACCGCCCTTCTCCCTAGCAGTCAAACACTTCGAAATAAATAAAGCAAAGCAATGCACATAAGGAAACTGCAGACTAGTGGCAGTGCCTTTCGACATGCCTCTTTCCTCACCCACTGTCAAAGTGAGGAGGAAGTCCTCAAACTCTACCAGTTTAGGCTCCCATAAATCCCCTTCAGAGGGAATCAAAATATTTCACAAAAATCAGTGAGCGGTATCTGACGTGTTTCAGAATATAAATTAAACTGCACAGCAGGAGGTTCATACCTATTCAGAAAATAAAATTTCTGCAGAAAGGAGTTCATGAGGATTTGGTATTGGTTACACTCATCTGCGAGGAAGTTGGTTAGACCGGAATTTGCAAGCAATTGGGCAAACTCTTGATGGAACCTGACCTCGTCCATGAAGGCATTATGTGGCCATTCGCACGGATGCACCTCCATTATTCTCGGAGTGTTGAGGTCACTCCCTTGGTACTCTTTTTAGAGGAATACTTCCGGAAGCTATTCATCTTTTTCTATGAACAAAATTCTGGAATTTTTGGGTCACAAAATTTTGTCAACAAAACTTCACAAGAATGATAGCAACTACTCATATGAATGCCTAGAGGCCAAATCAAGCATTCAAACTACTTGGAACTCAAAGAATTCAACATGCAAGCTCATTTACAGCAGCACCAAGAGTAGCTAAATACTCAAAATATAAACCACTAGAACAAAAACTAAATGGAGCAACGGAGGAGTCACATACCAAGTAGCAATCCCCCAAAACGGTTTAGGAAACGGAGCTTCGAGCAAAGAGATCGAAATCCGCGAGTTTGCGAGCAAGAACGTGAGAGAGAGAGAGAGAGCTAGAGTGATTTTTTTCCGGAGGTAGGTGATGACATGGGCTAAAGGGATAAGTGAGGAGGCCACGTGGGGCCCACTACACACCAGGGCGCGCTTGGGGTAGCTAGCACGCCCTCGTGTCTTGTGGGCACCAGGAACACCCCCTGTGATGTTATTTGTATCAAAAATTCTTAAATATTCAGAAAAAAAAACATGTAAAAAATTCAGGTCATTCTAAGAACTTTTATTTTTGGCCATTTTTATTGCACGAAAAATTCAGAAAACATGATAAACATGGCATTTTATTTTATTTAACTAAGAATAACAGACGACAAAGTAGGGAGAGAAGGTTGTGATTACTAAATTCATCGACCACATGCCTCTCGAAATAATCCATTAATAAGGTTGATCAAATCTTATTAAATAACAACCACTTTCGATTAGCATGAACCCGAAGAATTTTTGAAAAAAACACTAAGTTATCTCAACGGGGATATGCATATCCCCAAATCTTTTTGGAGTAGTTTGTGATTTACTCATGTGCTTCACTTATATCCTATGAGTAAATGGTTGAATGAGTTGAATGTCATAAATCTGAAATTATATATGTCTCATTTGCTTATCCCATGGGGAGTAATGACTTCACATCTAAGAAGTAGAGGTTGTAAATTTATTGAAGGATAGCAAGCATTGTATTGGTTATTTGAACAATTCATGAAAGAATATTGAAGGAAGAGAGATTTCACATATAAATATACTATCTTATACATCTATTACAATTGTGAGCACTCATTAAGTATGACATGCTAAAGAGTTGATGTTGGACAAGGAAGACAACATAATGGGTTATGTTTTCTCACATCTTAGTTAAAGTATATTGTCATGGATCATTCAAACATGTCGAGCTTGCCTTTCCCCCCTCATGCTAGCCAAAATTCCTTGCACTAAGTAGAGATACTACTTGTGCTTTCAATTATCCTTAAACCAAGTTTTTGCCATGAGTGTCCACCATACCTACCTATATGTGGTATTTACCTGCCGTTCCAAGTAAATTTGCATGTGCCAAACTCTAAACCTTCAAATAATAATCTGTTTTGTATGCCCGAATCGCTCATGTAGCGACTAGGGGCTGTCAGTATCTTCCATGCTAGGTGGGTTATTCTCAAGATGAGTGGAATCCGCTCGCCATTCATGAGAAAAATGGCTGGTAACCGGGATGCCCAGTCCCATGATCAAAAGATCAAAATCAAATCAAAAGTAATTAAAACAAAACTCCCCCGGGACTGTTGTTGGTATGGACGGTACCCTGTTGTTTCAGATGGCCGTGGAGTGTGATTGTTGGTGGAGGGGGAGTAAAAACTTTACCATTCTATTTGGGAACCGCCTATAATGTATGTAGTATGGAAGATATTGGGAACTCTTGGTTGTTATGTTGACAATGAAAGCATACCTCTCAAAAATATTTTCATCTTTATTTCAAAAACGAGCTCTGGCACCTCTGCAAATCCCTGCTTCCCTCTGTGAAGGGCCTATATTTTACTTTTATGCAAGAGTCAAGGTGATCTTCACCTTTCCCTTTTTCATTTTATCCTTTGGCAAGCACCTCGTGTTGGAAAGATCCTGATATATATATATATATATATATATATATATATATATATATATATATATATATATATATATATATATATATATATATCCAATTGGATGTAAGTTAGCATGAACTATTATTGTTGACATCACCCAAAGGTGAATACGTTGGGAGGCGAAATTATAAGCCCCTATCTTTCTCAGTGTCCGATTAAAACTCCATAACCATAAGTATTGCGTGAGTGTTAGCAATTGTAGAAGACTATATGATAGTTGAGTATGTGGAGTTTGCTAAATCAAAGCTCTGACACAGACCCTTCCTGAAAATAAGATGAATTGTAATTGTTTGATGACTGAGAATGAAGTTTGCTAGTTTTCAAGAAAGTTGATGGTCTATGCTTTAACATGTGAATAGCCTGTTACTTGATCTTCAAAAGTTTTATGAGATAAACTACAGTTATGACATATAATGATTGTAGAAAAGGTGATTGAAATTATCATTGATGAAACGTGTGCACATGCTAGCATTCACACTTCATAAATTCTTTCTTTTATCATTTACCTACTCGAGGACGAGCAGGAATTAAGCTTGGGGATGCTGATACGTCTCCAACGTATCTATAATTTATGAAGCATTCATGCTATTATATTATCTGTTTTGGATGTTTAATGGCTTTATTATACACTTTTATATTATTTTTGGGACTAACCTATTAACCGGAGGCCCAGCCCATATTGTTGTTTTCTTGCCTATTTCAGTGTTTCGAAGAAAAGGAATATCAAACGGAGTCCAAACGGAATGAAACCTTTGGGAGCGTGATTTTTGGAACGAACGTGATCCAGGAGACTTGGAGTTGAAGTCAAGGAAGCTTCGAGGTGGCCACGAGGGTGCCCCCCCCTACTGGGCGTGCCCCCCTGTCTCGTGGGCCCCTCGAGGCTCCCCTGACCGACTTCTTTCACCTATATATTCCCATATACCCTAAAAACATCGAAGCGAAAGATATATCGGGAGTTCCGCCGCCGCAAGCCTCTGTAGCCACCAACATCCTCTCGGGAGCCCGTTCCGGCACCCTGCCGGAGGGGGCATCCCTCACCGGTGTCCATCTTCATCATCCCGGCGCTCTCCATGACGAGAAGGGAGTAGTTCACCCTCGGGGCTGAGGGTATGTACTAGTAGCTATGTGATTGATCTCTCTCTCTCTCGGGTTCTCTCTATGGCACGATCTTGATGTATCGCGAGCTTTGCTATTGTAGTTGGATCTTATGATGTTTCTCCCCCTCTACTCTCTTGTGATGGATTGAGTTTTCCCTAGAAGTTATCTTATCGGATTGAGTCTTTAAGGATTTGAGAACACTTGATGTATGTCTTGCCGTGCTTATCTGTGGTGATAATGGGATATCACGTGATCCACTTGATGTATGTTTTGGTGATCAACTTGCGGGTTCCGCCCATGAACCTATGCATAGGGGTTGGCACATGTTTTCGTCTTGACTCTCTGGTAGAAACTTTGGGGCACTCTTTGAAGTACTCTGTGTTGGTTGAATAGATGAATCTGAGATTGTGTGATGCATATCATATAACCATGCCCACGGATACTTGAGGTGACAATGGAGTATCTAGGTGACATTAGGGTTTTGGTTGGTTTCTGTCTTAAGATGTTATTCTAGTATGAACTCTATGATAGATTGAACGGAAAGAATAGCTTTGTGTTATTTTACTACGGACTCTTGAATAGATCGAGCAGAATGGATAACTTTGAGGTGGTTTTGTACCCTACCATAATCTCTTCGTTTGTTCTCCGCTATTAATGGCTTTGGAGTGACTCTTTGTTGCATGTTGAGGGATAGTTATATGATCCAATAATGTTATTATTGTTGAGAGAACTTGCACTAGTGAAAGTATGAACCCTATGCCTTGTTTCCTACCATTGCAATACCGTTTGTGCTCACTTTTATAATTAGTTACCTTGTTGTTTTTTATATTTTCAGATTACAAAAACCTATATCTACCATCCATATTGCACTTGTATCACCATCTCTTTGCCGAACTAGTGCACCTATACAATTTGCCATTGTATTGGGTGTGTTGGGGACACAAGAGACTCTTTGTTATTTGGTTCCAGGGTTGCTTGAGAGAGACCATCTTCATCCTACGCCTCCCACGGATTGATAAACCTTAGGTCATCCACTTGAGGGAAATTTGCTACTGTCCTACAAACCTCTGCACTTGGAGGCCCAACAACGTCTACAAGAAGAAGGTTGCGTAGTAGACATCAATGCCATACGTCCGAAGTCTAAGATGCCTTAAGAACACTTGGCGAAGATGCCGAAGTGGTTGATGTAGCCATATCTCCGTCTTGGTGGTTCTCGTCTCACGGTCTTCTCTTTTGCTCATGAAGCTTGTACTGGGCATGAAGTGGGAATTGTTGGGACTTGTACATTTGCGCTTGGCGAGCATCTTCACGGTGTCATTGTCGTGCTTGAGCTCCTTGGTGTACGTCGTCGTCGTGCACATGATGCTTGGAGGTGACTTGCCCTTCATGACGATGTGGAACACGAACGTGATGGTGGTCGCCATGTAGATGTGGACGTGGACGAATTGCGCTTGCATCGTTTTCGCGCTCCGAAGACTTGTGGCTTGAATGTCGCCGCCTTGAATATGATGAAGGGGAAGAAGACTTGATCAAGTCCCTAATCTCCTTCATCCTTGCATCTTGCTCCTCTTTTTGTGCGGAAAGCTTCTTGTTGATGTAGTCCCTTTTCCTTGCTTCGGTGTGACGAATGTCGATGGAGATGTTCTCGATGCGCTCTCGCAATCTTGATTGAGCGCCTTGCATTTGTCGTTGTAGATCGAAGATGGACGCTTTGGTGATGTAGTTGTTCATGCCATCGTCGTTGTCGAGGACCGCAGATGAAATGCCTTGCCTATCCATCACAAGACTCGAGCAAATATGAGTGGGAGAAAGAGAAGAACTAGACCAAATGTACCTTGACCGATGTTGAAGATGGATCAATGATCACTCAAATGTGTAACAAGGAAATAGCACAATTGGTACCAATTCTTATCGGTTCTCAAACCTACACAAATAAGGCTTATGGTGGAGCTCGGTGAGGATAGTGGCACAAAAATTTGATGCAAAATGTTAGCAAAAGTCAATAATGTTGAAAGAGATTCACAAATTCGCAAGTGAAACAAGTAGACCAATAGCAATAAATGGCACACGGAAACACACATGCGGATAGATAAATGGAGTCGTGCAACCAAGGAATGAGCACAAAATGTGGAATCCACGGGAAACGCTCGTGTTGCACAACTCAAGAGAGACGCTAGCACGATTGCTCAATAGGCGGATACGACACTTGTGCACAACCTATAAGATGCAAAATGTAGCAACTTTTATCCCAAGTATGCTATGTATGTATGATTCCCGGTGTTTCTCTCAAGATGATCCAAGATGATCGGATATGACAATCTTATATGCAGTGTGGTATGATGCTATGGCACTTGCTTACATGCTCTTTCTCTCTCTCTTTTGCTTAAAAGCTTTATTCTTTTTTTTGTATGGCCACCTTTGCACAATGCACAAACCAAGATAGCAATTGTGTATGTGCGGGAACAAACTTGTGACACAAGATATGATACCAAGATATGCACCGCGATGATATGGTATGTATGCAATGGGAAGTATAGATCACTAATGTGCACAAGTAATGTTGCCAGCAATACACAAATGGCTAGTCTCGATAGGCAAGTAGCGCAAAATGGGCTAGGGGTTAACAAAGCAATGGCAAGGAGAAAATACCATGGTGTCGTCGAGGTTACCGTCCTTGGCGATGATGAGAGGCGGTGTTCTTGATGTAGACCCATTCCTAATTAGCCGAAACACCTTAGGAAACGGAAAAACCACAACTCAAAATCTCAAGGACAAAAGTCAAATGGTGGTAGCGGAAAGCAGTGGTAGTTTGCACTTGGCAAAGCGGAAGTGGAATGATGAGCTATACACGTGTCGGAGTTGAAGTTGTCGTCCCTAAGTTGCCTAAACACCTTAGTGTTGGGGAACGTAGTAATTTCAAAAAAATTCCTACGCACATGCAAGATCATGGTGATGCATAGCAAAGAGAGGGGAGAGTGTGTCCATGTACCCTCGTAGACTGTAAGCGGAAGCATTAGCACAACACGGTGGATGTAGTCGTACGTCTTCACGATCCGACCGATCAAGTACCGAACGCACGACACCTTCGAGTTCAGCACACATTCAACTCGATGACGTCCCTCGAACTTTGATCCAGCCGAGCTTCGGGGGAGAGTTCCGTCAGCATGACGCCGTGGTGACGATGATGATGTTCTACCGAGGCAGGGCTTCACCTAAGCACCGCTATGATATTATCGAGGTGAAATATGGTGGAGGGGGGCACCGCACACGGCTAATAGATCTCAAGGATCAATTGTTGTGTCTAGAGGTGCCCCTTGCCCCCGTATATAAAGGACCAAGGGGGAGTGATGTAGGGCGGAACCCTATGGTGATGATCTTTCACGTTTGGAGTGGATCCTACAGGGAAACACGAAGAACACGCGGAAGCACAAAGGGGAAACACGGGGAAAGTGAGAGAGAATCACTAAACCAACAAGGAATCAATCACACAAGTGCTAGATCACCGAACACATAGAGTAACTCAAGATCCACAATCAACAAAGGTAAGGATACAAAGGAACCGTTCTTCTCTGTGAGGAGGTCTTCATGATCTTCCCTAGAAAGGGGTCTTGAATCCGCTTGGGGGATCTTCTCCGAAGAGGTCGTGAACTCCGAGGAGAAGTATCCAAGTGGATGAGGAAGGCTCTCACACAAATATGAGCTAATCCAATGCTGACCCTAGAAAGAGGAAGGGGAAGGAGTATATATAGTCTAGGGGGCGAAGAGGTACATGGGCTTCGGCCCTTTACTGTGTGCAGACAGGCAGAGCCGGTTGTCCGGGAGTCGGGCCGGATGTCTGGGGCATCCGAGGGGCCGGATGTCCGGGCCAAGTCATCGGATGTCCGGGCTAGAGGCTTGAGCTTCTGTAGTTCCTGGCGCGTGGCGCCGGATTTCCGGGACTTTGGCCGGATTTCCGGGCTGGGGCCGGATGTCTGGGTGGGATGCCGGATGTCTGGCCCTGTAGACTTGGCCGGCTTGGCTGTTGCTGATGGAGACGCTCCAGGGACCGGATGTCCGGGGCCTGGGCCGGATGTCCGGGGCCTGGAAGGTGAGCTTGCCCGTTTCGGCTGGTTCTCTTCATCCGTGGAGTTGGCGGCTTGTCCATCTTCACGTGCATCCTCGGGAGGTTCTTCTTGACACCTAATCATGCATAGTATATCAGACTTAGGTAGTAGCCATGTCTCGAGAGGATCATATGAGATATCATTTAGGAGAGAAGTCACCTCGGTCTCGAGAGCTCTAGCACGTGATCTAGTCATGGGTCCTCTTGAGGCTTGGTGAGGCGATGGAAGGTCCATGGGGATGACCGAAGGATGGTCCGCATCATCTCCCCCCCCCCTTTTGAAAGATCCGACCTTGGATCGAAATCCTCATCACCATGGTACGGGGAGAGATCGGAGACGTTGAAGATGTCGCTCACGTTGTACTTGTCGCGTGGGAGATCGATCTTGTAAGCATTGTTGTTGTAGTGTGCTAGCACCTTGAAAGGTCCGTGGGCTCGAGGGAGAAGCTTGGACTTGCGCTCGTTGGGGAAGCGGTCCTTGCGAAGGTGTAGCCACACGAGGTCTCCGATGTTGAATATCATGGGATGTTTGTTGATGTTGAGCTTGGTCGCGAGTCATTATACTTGGCGCTCGATGGTGTGTCTTGTATCTTCATGCATCTTCTTGATGTAGCTTGCACGGGCACTTGCGTCGAGGTTGGTGCGCTCTTGTAGAGGAAGAGGTAGAATGTCCAATGGGGACAATGGGTTGAAGCCGTAGATGACCTCGAAGGGGGACTTGCCGGTTGTGGAATGTCTTGCACGGTTGTAGGCGTACTCGGCGATGGGTAGACACTCCTCCCACTCCTTGATGTTCTTCTTGATCAACACGCGAAGTAGAGTGTCGGTGTACTAAAGTAGGGGTACCTTAGTACCCCGAAATTGGGCACGGGCGGTGGCAGCACCCCGCGGCAAGGCTTGCCGGACGCCCGCCAAGACCCTCCGTCTATCCCATTCACTGCCATTCAAGAACAAAGTATTAGTTGTGTTGACAAGGCCCCCGCAAGAGGAGCTTGCCGGGAAAGAACAAGGCCCCGGCGAGAGAAGCTTGCCGGGAAGAACAAGACCCCGGCAAGAGGAGCTTGCCGGGAAGAACAACCAAAGCACTTCAGAAGACCCGCCGCGACGCACCACGCGCCCCGGCAAGACCCGGCGAGCGGCAAGGTCACGGGTGCGACAAGACAACGGCCGCGGCAAGGCGCTTGCCGCGGCAAGGCCACCACTCTGCGCTCCAGCTCACCCGACGACGTGTCGCCACAAGATCACTCATGGTGCACGTGGCGGGTGGCTGTGCAGCCTAGCAGCACGAGGTGGCAAGCGAAGGTGACTAGGAGGCCATCGTGGCGATCGGTGGCTCCCCTAACGGTCGTTTCCTACACTGTTGGGGCGACCAGACGGGCATTAAATGCTCTTGTCCCCTGCCGTCAGAGTTAGGTAGGGGGCACTGTAGATGGCAGTTGTACCAACCTGCGTTTTTACCTTTTTACCCCTCTTTCTACGCTGCCACCTGTCGGTGACCCCCTTTGGACTATAAAAGGGAGGCCCATGCGCACGTAGAGGGGGTTCGGCTCGTTTGGGTTCAGTCAGTTCGACTCACTCGAGACCACAGCATACCCACACTTTTGAGCGAAGAACAAATACAAACACAAAGCAGCAGTAGGAGTTTTATCTCTCCGGAGAGCTCCGAAGCTGGGTAAAAATCGCCCGTTTCCCCCGCGCGCTCGACCTCGATCTGCTCTTCGTGCGCCCCTCCGCTCCCTGCCGAACCAGAAGGGGCTCCCTGCCCCATAGGTGCTCGTGCCCACAGCCCCACGACATCTTTGGCGCGCCAGGTAGGGGGCGTCGAGGTCGTGCGAACCTGATCCGGTCTCCGCGCGCGCTACTTCAACATCTTCATCGACATGCCACAAAAGAAGAAGCCTTCGGAGGTGGCCGCTCCATCTACATCAATTCCACCACCGCCGCAGGAGCAAATGGGCAGTGGAGTGGACGCCGGCGGAGGAGCGGGCGCCGACGGTGGGACTCACGTCGTCACCAGGTCCAAAAACAAGGCCCCGCAAGCGTCGGCAACCGTACAGACACCACGCCCTTCCCAGGAGGTGCAGGGTCGACAACGCCCTGGTGCTCCTAGCACCGTGCTCGCGTTGGAGCAAGGCCAAGCTGGTGGGTCGCGGGACGTTCAAGACCAGCGTGCACGCCAGCATGCTGGCGCGAGTGAGATGCGGTCGCCCGGACGGGGTGCTGCTCCTTCCAATCCAGTTGGGAGCCCGAGCACATCCCGCTCCTCGCGCCGCTCGTCGCCACCGCCACCCAAGACTCCAGAGGAAGCGCTGGCCCGAGCCCAGCTGCTTCTAGATTACCCTCCGGCGCCACACAAGATTGACGACTGGAGGATGGCCATTTATAGCCTCATCGGCTTCGCCAACGGCGACAAGCCCCGGCAACCAAGCGCATCGAAGCCCCGGCAAGACGCCCAGGCGCGAGCCGACGCCGACAAGACCGCTGGGGGTGCCACCACTATGCACTCCCCGCCCCGAAGGCCAAGATCGCCGACTCATCGGGCCCACCTCGACGCCGACTCCACTGCATCGTCGGACCCGCAAACTCGCCGTGATCAACGCCAAGTCATCCAAGAACGACGACACGAAGACGCTCGAACTCGCATCGAGCGTCGGAGAGAAGCGCGACGTCAATCTGACCAGCGTGCTGGGCCCACTGTCGATATGCATGCACTAGGGGAACCAGGCGACTTGCCGTACGCGGTAGGTTGCCCTGCGTTCACTCGTGAGCTGTGGCAAGTCCAGTGGCCCAGCACCAAGAACTTCAAGCCAGACGTGCCTGAGAAGTACGATGGCAGGATACATCCGTCGAAGTTCCTCAGCGTCTACACCATTGCAGTGCAGGCTGCCGGGGGGCGCGACGAGAAGATCCTCGCCAACTACTTCCCGCTGGTACTCAAGCCCAACGTCAGATCTTGGCTCATGCACTTGCCGGACGGCTCCATCTCTTCGTGGGCGGACCTGTGCCATCAGTTTGTCGGCGCCTTCACAGGCGGCCACAAGCCCCATGGCCAGGAAAGCGATCTTCATTTGCTTGCCCAGAAGGAAGGAGAACCCCTGCGCAAGTACATACAGAGATTCAGCCAGGTGCAGCGCAACATCCCAGACGTCCACCCCGCCGCGGTTATTAGCGCGTTCCATCAGAACGTGCGTAACCGCAGGATGAGGGAGGAGATGGCGATGTGCAAGATTAGAGATGTCAGCGAGCTCTATGCTCTGGCCGACAAGTGTGCCCGGGCTGAAGAGGGGAGGAAACTCCCCGGAGAGAATGTAGGAGCAGAAGGATCTGACAGGGACGACGCCCTTCTGGCAAAGAGGAACCGGAGGCGGAATAACAGAAAGAGGAAAGCTAAGGATGTGCTAGTTGTTGAGCAGTCCGGCAACGGAGGCGGCTCCAACAAGGCCAAAGCTGACGACTCCGGCGAGGCTGTGGTGGCCGCCGACAAGCAGGACGGCTCCGGCAAGCAGTATTGCAAGATCCATCGCACCAAGGGCCATGACCTCCAAGCATGCAAGAAAGTCGAGCAGATGGCGGAGCTACAGAGAGCCGAATACGAGCGTCGCGACAAGGAGAAGGCCCAGAAAGGTGGCGGAGGATCCGGCAAGAAGCTTCCCGCCCAGGGAGGGCGCCGCGGCAAGGACAAGCCGCGGCACGGAGACAGGCCTCCCCGTGGCCGCGACAAGGACGAAGACGAAGATGAGGATGATGAGATGGATGAGGATGAGACCGACGACCAAGAATTTCAGAAGGCGACGGAGGTTTTGTGCGTTGACAGCGGTGCTTCTCTGCACACCTCGCACCGTCAACTCAAACAGTGGGTGCGGGAGGTGAATGCAGCAGAACCGTCAGTCGAATCGCGCAAGCCCCTGAAGTGGTCCAGCACGCCCATCGTCTTTGACGTTGAGGATCACCCTGATCGCATCACTGCGGTCGGGTGCTTGCTGATGTTGGTTTCGCCAACCATCCGCAACCTCAAGGTCACAAAGATGTTGGTTGACGGTGGGGCCGGCCTGAATCTCATCTCCTCCGCAGTGCTCAAGAAGCTCCAGATCCCCGACAGCGAGCTCGAAGAGACTGGTACCTTTCAAGGAATCAATCCGGGAAGGAGCAAGCCGAAGGGGAAGATCACACTGCCAGTGACGTTTGGCAGCGAGCTGAATTTCAGGACAGAGAGAGTCACATTTGACGTTGCTGATTTCCCATTGCCCTACAATGGGATACTCGGCCGTCCAGCACTTGCCAAGTTCATGGCAGCCTCTCACTATGCTTACAATGTGCTCAAGATGCCTGGTCCGTTAAGTGTCATTTCTGTCCAAGGCGACAAGAAGGATGCACTTATCTGTACCGACAAGATTTACCGGGAAGCAGCGGCCGCAGCAGTCCGGCAAGCATAGCTCTGATGCCCACTCTGGCAAGCGCACCTCTTCGGAGTGCTACGCTGCCGTCGAGGACGCGCCATCGAGCTCCACCGGCAAGTGCAAGAAGGCAAAGACAGTTTCACCAAAGACGAAATCCGGCAAGAATAGCTCTGGTGCCCACTCCAGCAAGCGCACCTCTCCGGAGTGCTGCGCTGCCGTCGAGGACGTGCCATCGAGCTCCACCAGCAAGTAGAGCAAAGAGAGCAGTCAGTTTCAAACTTTTGAGTCGTATTCCTTGAACGCCCGTGCCTTGTATGAAAAACCTGTGCGCGGAGGAACCGGCTCGCGGCTACGTTGCGCCCTTAACTTTGTTTCGAGTCCGCTCAACAATGAAAGCGCGCCGCAACTAGTCCGACGAGGTTTCTTGCCCGAGGCAGCACCGCCAGCAGGCTGCTGATGTTCCGCACTCAGCAAGTGTGTTCGCACCGGCAGGTTCCCTAAAAGCGTAAGGGTGAAAACATACAGGGGAGGGAATCAAGGAAGAAGTGCAGCCTTGCCGGAACACAGATGACAGAAAAGCTAAGTTGCCCAAAATTTGAGCGCAGAGCACAGTCGTTCTTAAATTTTTATGTTATATTCCTTGAACGCCCGTGCCTTGTATGAAAAACCTGTGCGCGGAGGAACCGGCTCGCGGCTATGTTGCGCCCTTAACTTTGTTTCGAGTCCGCTCAACAATGAAAGCGCGCTGCAAGTAGCCCCGACAAGGTTTCTTGCCGGGAGCAACACCGCCAGCGGGCTGCTGATGTTCCGCACTCAGCAAGTGTGTTTGCACCGGCAAGTTCCCTAAAAGCGTAAGGATAAAAACATGCAAGGGATGGAGTCAAGTAAAGGATATAACATAGCATTGCCCAAGATAAAGTTACATTACAAAAGTAACTTATTGCGGCACTGACTAAGTTGCTATCATAACTAAAATAACAGCTACAAGGAAGGAGCAGAAGGGCGCACCGGCACCTGGGCCCCGGCAAACCAGCATTGCTGGGGGCTACGAGTACCAAAATTCCTCCGCGGCAAGCCAGGGTCGCCGGGGGCTGCGATGCCACATAAGTCTTTTTGTCCCTCATCATGCATCCTCTTATGGGATGGGGAATGCGAAGCCGCGTTACACTCCTTGAACGACTGTGCCTTGTATGGAAAACCTGTGCGCAGAGGAATCGACTCGCGGCTAAGTTGCGCCCTTGATTTGTTTTCGAGTCCGCTCAACAATACAAGTGCGCTGCAACTAGCCCCGACAAGGTTTCTTGCCGGAGGCAGCACCGCCAGCGGGCTGCTGATGTTCCGCACTCAGCAAGTGTGCTTGCGCCGGCAAGCTCCCTCTAAGCGTAGGGTAAAAACATACAAGGGATGGAATCAAGTAAAGGAGATGACGTAGCAAGAAGTGCCCAGGATAAAGATATATACTACAGTAAATAACTTGCCGCGCTCTAAGAGATTGTTCATATGACGCATCTAGCAGCGGCAAGAACAAAGAAAGGAGCGCCAGCACCTGGGTCCCGACGAGCCAGTGTTGCTGGGGGCTGCGAATACCAAGATTCATCCCCGGCAAGCCAGAGTTGCCGGGGGCTGCGATATCAGATAAGTTTTTCATCCCTCGTCATGCATCCTCTTATGGACTGGGGAATGCGAAGCCGCGTCCTTGAACGAGCGTGCCTTGTATGAGAAACCTGTGCGCGGAGGAATCGACTCGCGGCTAAGTTGCGCCCTTGATTTGTTTTCGAGTCCGCTCAACAATACAAGTGCGCTGCAACTAGCCCCGACAAGGTTTCTTGCCGGAGGCAGCACCGCCAGCGGGCTGCTGACGTTCCGCACTCAGCAAGTGTGCTTGCGCCGGCAAGTTCCCTCAAAGCGCAGGGTAAGAACATACAAGGCATAGAATCAAGTAAAGGATATAACCGGCAAGCATTCCCCTTTTCATTTAAAAACATCCCATTCCAGTACAAGTCCATAGAGGATGAAAAACATGAAAGAGAGGATTACAAGTTTTAGCTAAGGCCCGAAGGCTTACAAATTGAAAAGATAAGATGCCCGTAATCCCTTCTCCTGTCCCTCTTTTCAGGAGGTAGGTTAAGGAGGCGAAAAGGGCAAAAGAGGCGCCTAGGCGAGCTACGGGTGCCAGAAGGCACCAAGAGAGCATCCCGGGGGCCACCCGGGGGCTTGGCGGAGACGGCGGCGCCGGAAGCAGAGCTCGAAGACGGGGCGGCAGGACGTCAGCACGCTGTCGAGGGCACCACGCCCTCGTACTCCGACTTGACGGCCTTGCCGCCAACCCTCTTCCTCTTCCGCAGCCTCCCTACGCCAGCCGCCCAAGGAGACGACCCCGGGGAGTTCAAGGAGCCAGCGACACGGATGATGGGGGTCACCGGTGGTGCACGAAGCGGCGCCCGACGCCTAGTCGGACCCGTCATCCCACCGCCCGCTACCCTCGTCGTCGTTGTCCCTCCCCTCCTCGTCACTCTCGCTCGACAAGGAGCCTTCGCTGTCGGAGGAGCTGTCCACGTAGCACCTCGCCCGGATGCCGGAGTCCCCGAAGACCTTGATGGAGAGAAGGTCGCCCTCCATTAACTTAAAATTTAGGGTAAACCCCGCTGTCAAGCTGTGGATACGGGCGAACGTCTTCCACCCACGGTCAAGATACATCACATCGGGGGCTGGGAATACAACGTGGACTCGCGTGCCGTTGATTCCACAGCCCCTCATGTGCAATCTTAGCGTCTCGGGCGGGTCCGCCTCCATCATGCTCGCAAATGGAGCCGGAAGCCGGAGGCGACGACGAGGCGCCCGGCGCAACCTGACGAAGAACTCGCAAGGGTCGTCCCCGGTGTGGACCGCCGTGAGGAGAGGAGCCGCCGGCGGAGGCGGAGATGGCGCGCGTCCCCGTCCGCCTCTTCCCCGAGCGCTCCGACCGCGTCCTCGACCTCGTCCACGACCTCGCCCCCTCCCCCTTCCCCTTGTGGCTGGCTCCGCCACCATAGGCGTGGGATAGGGAGAGGCGCGCTATCTGGTGGCGACCCTCGCCGCCACCGATGAAGAACCAGGGTTCCCTTTCTCCATGGAAAATGTGAGAAAGGGGGAGCAGAAGCTGAAGGAAGAGAAGGAGATGGGAGAGTACGGGCTTCTGCGCTCCCCTCTCGCCCTTCTTAAAGGAGCGAGGTGGGGGCTCGGCCGCCCCGCTCAGCCAATCAAGGCGCGGGAATCGCAATGGCCCAGCTTCCCACTCCCACCGTCCGTGACCCCAGGCGCATGGGAGCCGCGTGGCAAAGATGCAGAGCCGAGGCGACGGGTGAGGTGACCTCGCCCCGCCCCGTGATCACAGGGGGTGGACGCCTCGAAAATCGCGCACGCCACCCACGTTGCCCACGACCTCTGCCATGGCGCCGCGATTGACGCGTGCCGTTACGAGAGGATGCGGCGGATTCGGAGTGGATCTGGTTTTGACCCAGGCCGCGCGTGCCCGTGCCCTGTTTTGGGCCTGGCCCAACAGCGCTCGGCACCGTGTATGGCCCAGGCCCGGGGGCTCCTGTCGGTGTACTAAAGTAGGGGTACCTTAGTACCCCGAACTTGGGCACGGGCGATGGCAGCACCCTGCAGCAAGGCTTGCCGGACGCCCGCCAAGACCCTCCGTCACTCCCATTCACTGCCATTCAAGAACAAAGTATTAGTTGTGTTGACAAGGCCCCGGCAAGAGGAGCTTGCCGGGAAAGAACAAGGCCCCGGTGAGAGAAGCTTGCCGGGAAGAACAAGACCCCGGCAAGAGGAGCTTGCCGGGAAGAACAACCAAAGCACTTCAGAAGACCCGCCGCGACACACCACGCGCCCCGGCAAGACCCGGCGAGCGGCAAGCTCACGGGTGCGACAAGACAACCGCCGCAGCAAGGCGCTTGCCGCGGCAAGGCCACCACTCTGCGCTCTAGCTCACCCGACGACGTGTCGCCACAAGATCACTCATGGTGCACGTGGCGGGTGGCTATGCAGCCTAGCAGCACGAGGTGGCAAGCGAAGGTGACTAGGAGGCCATCGTGGCGATCGGTGGCTCCCCTAACGGTCGTTTCCTACACTGTTGGGGCGACCAGACGGGCATTGAATGCTCTTGTCCCCTGCCGTCAGAGTTAGGTAGGGGGCACTGTAGATGGCAGTTGTACCAACCTGCGTTTTTACCTTTTTACCCCTCTTTCTACGCTGCCACCTGTCGGTGACCCCCTTTGGACTATAAAAGGGAGGCCCATGCGCACGTAGAGGGGGTTCGGCTCGTTTGGGTTTAGTCAGTTCGACTCACTCGAGACCACAGCATACCCACGCTTTCGAGCGAAGAACAAATACAAACACAAAGCAGCAATAGGAGTTTTATCTCTCCGGAGAGCTCCGAAGCTGGGTAAAAATCGCCCGTTTCCCCCGCGCGCTCGACCTCGATCTGCTCTTCGTGCGCCCCTCCGCTCCCTGCCGAACCAGAAGGGGCTCCCTGCCCCATAGGTGCTCATGCCCACAGCCCCACGACATAGAGTGGAGAGTGTACGGTTCGTCACCTCCGTTTGGCCATCGGTTTGAAGGTGGTATGCGGATGAGAACAAGAGCTTGATTCCGAGCTTGGCGCGTAGGGTCTTCCAAAAGTAACTCAAGAACTTGACGTCGCAGTCGGAGACGATTGTCTTTGGTACTCCATGGAGACGCAAGATTTCCCAACAAAAGAGATTTGCAACATGTGAAGCATCGTCTATCCTGTTGCAAGGGATGAAATGTGCCATCTTAGAAAATCGGTCCACAACAACAAACACGGAATCTTTGCCATTTTTAGTTCTAGGCAAACCAAGTACAAAATCCATGCTAATGTCTTCCCAAGGTTGATAAGGAATAGGAAGGGGCATGTAAAGACCATGGGATTGAGCTTTAGACTTAGCTTTGCGACATGTAGAGCATCAGGTGTTGAAGCGTGAGACGTCACGGAACATCTTGGGCCAAAAGTAGTTCTTGGAGAGCGTGGCGAAAGTCTTGTCGCGTCCAAAGTGTCCCATGAGTCCACCTCCATGAGCCTCTTGCAAAAGGAGCAAACGAAGAGAAGACTCGGGAATGCATAGTTTGTTAGCTCGCATAAGATAACCATCCTTGATGTAATATTGTTCCCAAGAAGTATGCGTCAAACACTTAGCATAAGGAATAGCAAACGATGGATCATTAGCATACAAGTCTTTTATGTGCTCAAACCCATAACATTCAACTCAAGTTTAGTGACTAGCGTGCATATGCGGGAAAGTGCATCAACAACTACATTTTATTTACCCTTAATGTACTTGATCACATAGGGAAAAGATTCAATAAATTCACTCCATTTGGTATGACGCTTGTTTAACTTAGTTTGACCTTTTAAGTACTTAAGCGTTTCATGATCGGTATGAATGACAAACTCATGAGGTCTAAGATAATGTTCCCATACATGTAGTACACGCACTAAAGCATACTATTCTTTGTCATATGTGGGATAGTTAAGTTGAGCACCGGAGAGTTTTTCACTAAAATATGCAATGGCTCGTTTTTCTTGCATCAAAACTCCGCCAATTCCGGTACCACTTGCGTCACAATGAACCTCAAAAGTTTTGTCAAAGTTGGGCAAAGCAAGAATCAGAGCATGAGTAAGCAAAGACTTGAGCTCATCAAAAGCGGTGGATTGCAAAGATCCCCAAACAAAATGAGCATTTTCCTTACTCAAGGCATGCAAAGGAGCGGCAATTGTGCTAAAATCTTTCACAAAGCGACGATAAAAACCCGCAAGACCAAGAAAACTACGCACTTGTTGCAAATTGGTGGGTTGGGGCCAAGTTTTAATTGCTTCAATTTTAGTTTCATCAACATGGACACCCTTGGAAGATACAACAAAACCCAAGAAAACCACTTTGTCAACACCAAATGTGCACTTTTTCATGTTTGCATAAAGGCTTTCCTTGCGAAGGGTTTGCAAAACAGCCCTAACATGACTAGGATGTTCTTTCATGGTTTTGCTAAACACAAGAATATCATCGAAGTAAACCACAACAAAGACTCCAATATAAGGGCGAAGCACATAATGCATGAGACGCACGAAAGTACCGGGAGCCTCCGATAAACCCATAGGCATAACTAACCACTCATATAGGCCAAATTTGGTTTTGAAAGCAGTTTTCCATTCATCACCCTCTTGAATGTGTATTTGGTAATAGCCACTTTTAAGATCAATTTTTGAGAAAAAGTTGGCTCCACTAAGTTCATCAAGCATATCATCTAAGCGAGGAATGGGATGCCTATAGCGAACGGTAATACCATTTATAGGTCTACAATCAGAACACAAACGGAAACTTCCTTCGGTCTTAGGCACAAGTATAACCGGAACGGCACAAGGACTTAAGCTTTGACGTACATGACCGTTGTCGATTAGTTGTTGTACTTGCCATTGAATCTCCTTGGTTTCTTCTGGATTGACACGGTATGGAGCTTTGTTTGGAAGTGGCGCTCCGGGGATGAGGTCGATTCGATGCTCAATGCCTCATAGAGGAGGTAGACCCGGAGGTAGCTCATCGGGGAAAACATCTTGAAATTCCTGTAAAAGAGATTGAAACACCAAAGGTAGCTCGTGAATGGTGTTAGTTTTTGGTTCTCCATCCTTGCACACAAGGATGAAGTGCATCACACTCGATGGGTTCTCACACACTTCTCTCATCTCACTTTTTGTGGCAAATAGTATGACGTTTTTCTCTCTAGGCGAAGAGGCGCTCAAGTTTGGCTTGTGGCTCTCACTCACTTTTTGGTGGATCTCTTTTTGACTCTTCTCTCTATGGTGGTTGGCTTGCTTGTCGGCTATCACTTGACTAGGAGACATCGGTTGTAGCACATATTCCTTCCCTTTCATCTTGAAGCTATAGTGGTTGGTACGTCCATTGTGGAAGACACCACGGTCGAATTGCCATGGTCAACCAAGAAGGAGGTGGCAAACGGTCATTGGGACCACATCACACTCCAAAGTGTCCTCATATGCACCAATTTTGAAGGATACTTGGACCGTATGCTCAACTCGTATAGTGTTGGAGTCACTTAGCCATTGAACCTTGTAGGGGTGCGGGTGCTTCTTCTTGACCAATTGAAGCTTGGAGCATAGTTCTTCACTTGCCAAGTTGTGGCAACTACCTCCATCGATGATGACCTTGATGGATCGTCCATTGATGTCGGCCTTTGTGTGGAAGATGTGGCATCGTTGGTCTTCTTCTTGTTGATGTTGAAGAGTCAAGACCTTGGAGACAACGAGAGCGGGGCTCGTATCTTCATCACAAAAGACTTGATCATCTTCATCCTTGTTCACGTGCCAGTGCATGGCCACTTGCTCAAGAGCATCCATTTCATCTTCACTCATTGAGTCGTAGGTTCCATCGTCATTGAGGATCATGGTGCAGTTGTTTGTGCATTCATAGGACTTGTGGCCTCGGCCGCCGCAAGTGAAACACTTGAAGGAGCTTGTCTTGACGGTCTCATCGGTTGGAGTAGATGATGAAGCGCGCGGCTTGAAGTTGCTTGTAGTAGGAGGAAGACGACTTGAACTTGTCGAAGTTTTCTTGTAACTTGACTTGTCGTCGTTTCTTGGAGAAGTCTTGGTTGATGTCGAAGTTGGAGTAGTTGTTGAAGCTTGGTTATTTCAGAAGTCGTGGGTCTTGGATGAGTACTTGGCGTATTTGAAGTCATCTTGCACTTGACGTTCCGCCTTTGTAGCTTGATGCACGAGCTCAATGAGGTTGGAGTAGGGTTGGAAGTCGGCGATCTTCTTGATGGATGATTGAGTCCATTCAAGAATCGTGCCATAGTTTGCTCATCATCCTCCGTGACATTGGCTCGAATCATGGCAATCTCCATTTCCTTGTAGTATTCTTCAACACTCTTTGTTCCTTGCTTGAGGAGTTGTAACTTCTTGAAGAGATCGCGGTTGTAGTAGGTTGGCACAAAACGTGCTCGCATGACATCCTTCATTTGAACCCAAGTGGTGATTGGAGGTTCACCTCTTGCTTGTCGGCGCTCAAGGACTTGTTCCCACCATATGAGCACATAGTCTTGGAACTCTAGTGATGCCATAGCGATCTTCTTCTCTTCCTCATAGTTGTGCAAACGAAAGATTTTGTCGACCTTCAATGCCCATGAGAGGTACTCTTCCGGATCATTGCTTCCATTGAACTCGGGCATTGTGAATTTGAGCTTGCCATAGCGTTGCTCTTCATTGTGTTGTTGGCGATTGTGATGATGACACCCTTGACATGGAGGGTAATCCTCCTCATGTTGCTCTTGGCGTGGAGGAAGTCCATGATCAACTTGCTCTTGTTGAACTTGAGGTTGAGGTGGAGCTTGACGAGCTTGTGAAGGAGCTTGTGGAGCTTGACGTTGGACACGCGGATGGTAGTTCCTCTCTTGGATTTCTTCTCTAAGGGCTCCCCTTGATTGCGCCGTTCGCGGTTGCGGTTGGCGATGGCTCGAATTAATTCTTGAAGGGCATGTTCCGCCTCAAGAGCTTGTGCTTCTCGTTGTTGTTGTTGAAGACATTGAGCCTCGACGTCTTGTTGCTCTTGGTGTAGACGCGCTCGTTCTTCTTCTTCTTGGCGACGAAGATGTTGTCGTTCTTGAGCTTGAGCAAACGCGACTTGGTTTGATTGAGGACGAGGGACTTGGTCATCGACTTGCTCTTGTGAATGCTTGACGTGTAGCGGGTTGCGAGATGCATGACGGTCTTGACGCGCGGCTCGTCAAAGACTGTTCGATGACGGTGTACTTGAGCCGGAGAAGGAGTCGTCGGAGTGTCGACTTGAGTGGCTCCGTCTTGAGTATGATGATGTAGAAGGAGGCCGGTTCACCAACAAGGCGCAGATCTCATCCATTCTTGCATCGTTCTCTTGCTTGTGCGCGTCGAGCTTGTTGTCAAAGTAGTCTCTTGTACGTTGCTCGGAGAGTCGCAAGTCGGTGACGAGGTTGTCGATGCGGTCGTGCATTGCTTGTTGCTCTTGATGCAACGCTCGTTGTGCACCAAAGAGGTGGCTCTTGGTGACGTATGATGACATCTCGTCATCTTTCTCGATGAAGAGTGGGTTGGTAGAAGTACTTGGCCTATCCATCATTTCAAGCAAAATGTGAGTGGTAGAAGGATAAGAACTTATACCAATGTACCTTTGACCGATGTTGATGATGAATCAAGTTCACTCAAATGCGGACAATGAAATAGCACTATTGGTACCAATTCTTGTCGGTTCTCACACCTACACAAGTAAAAGCTTATAGAGGAGCTTGGTTAGGATGGTGGCACAAAATTTGGTGCAATTGAAAGCGAGATTCAATAATGTTGGAAAAGATTCATAAATTTGCAAATGCAACAAGTAGACCAAGCAAGTAGGGGTACACGGAAACACACACGCAAATAGATAAATGGGATTGTGCAAACCAAAAGTGAGCCAAAATGTGGAATCCACGAAAATGCTCTTGTTGCATAATACTAGAGAGACGCTAGCATGATTGCACAATAGGCGGATACGGAGCTTGTGCACAACCTACTAGGCAGAAATGCAACGATCTCTATCCCAAGTATGCTATATGTATGGTATTTTGGTGCTATGATCCAAGATGATCTTATGTGCCAATCTTAATGTAGTATGATGCTATGGTTCTTGGTTATAAACTCTTTGCTTATCTTTCCTCTTTTCTTAAAAGCTTGGGTGGCTCTTTCACTTTTGAGCTCTTTTCTCATGCAAAACTTCACGAACCAAGATAGCAATTGCGTATGCTATGACAACTTTGTGACACACAAGTGGATCCCAAGATATGCACCACGATGGTATGGTATGTATGATATGGAGTATGATCACTAATGTGCACAAGTCACGTTGCCGGCAATACTCAATGGCTAGTCTCAATGGGTAAGCTATGCAAAAGTAAGGCCATGTGGGGTATCAATGCAATTGCAAGGTATGACAAAGATGTCGTCGAAGTTACCGTCCTTGGCGATGTTGAGTAGTCGATGGAGGTGAGCGGTGGTGATGGTGATGCCGAACCATACCTATATAGTCGAAACACAATAGGACACGGGAACCACAACTCAAAATCTCAAAGACCAAAACGTGTCAAAATCGACATAGGAGGTAGCGGGGAACGGTGGTGGTGTTTGTGGAAAATCTTGGGGTTATGCGGAAGTAAGCGTGGGCACCGGTGCAAAATTGGGCGAAGGTATGGGGAAATGGGCGTGGGGGATGGAGTTGCTGCTCCCAGGGGCCGGATGTCTGGGCCAGCTGCCGGATGTCCGGGGCGCCGGATGTCCAGTGGACACGGGGCGGATGTCCGGGCTCTGGATCGGGGATGAACACGATGAACTCCACGGTAAAAATTGCAACTCCGGGGCAAAATTCGGACGAATTTGTGGATGGAAATTGTGGGAGAGATGGGGAAAAGCTAGATCAACTCGATGCAAAGAAGATCCATGGATCAAATCCAACAAAACTTCATCACACCAACAAATCACAAAAAAATTGGGGCTATTTTTGGTGGGGATTTTCGGATTTAGGACGAAAACAACAAAATCAAGCTAGAAAACACGGGGTAGGGGCTCCAAAAACATGATCAACGTGGCTCATGATACCAAGATGATGTAGGGCGGAACCCTATGGTGACGATCTTTCACGTTTGGAGTGGATCCTATGGGGAAACACGAAGAACACGTGGAAGCACAAAGGGGAAACACGGGGAAAACGAGAGAGAATCACTAAACCAACAAGGAATCAATCACACAAGTGCTAGATCACCGAACACATAGAGTAACTCAAGATCCACAATCAACAAAGGTAAGGATACAAAGGAACCGTTCTTCTCCGTGAGGAGGTCTTGATGATCTTCCCTAGAAAGGGGTCTTGAATCCGCTTGGGGGATCTTCTTCGAAGAGGTCGTGAACTCCGAGGAGAAGTATCCAAGTGGATGAGCAAGGCTCTCACACAAATATGAGCTAATCCAATGCGAACCCTAGAAAGAGGAAGGGGAAGGAGTATATATAGTCTAGGGGGCGAAGAGGTACATGGGCTTCGGCCCTTTACTGTGCGCAGACAGGCGGAGCCGGATGTCCGGGCATCGGGCCAGATGTCCGGGGCTTCCGGAGGGGCCGGATGTCCGGGCCAAGTCGCCGGATGTCCGGGCTGGAGGATTGAGCTTCTGTAGTTCCTTGCGCGTGGCGCCAGATTTCCGGGACTTTGGCCGGATTTCCGGGCTGGGGCCGGATGTCCGGGCGGGATGCCGGATGTCCGGGCCCTGTAGACTTGGCCGTCTTGGCTGTTGCTGATGGAGACGCTCCAGGGGCCGGATGTCCGGGGCCTGGGCCGGATGTTCGGGGCCTGGAAGGTGAGCTTGCCCGTTTCGACTGGTTCTCTTCATCCGTGGAATTGGCGGCTTGTCCATCTTCACGTGCATCCTCGGGAGGTTCTTCTTGACACCTAATCATGCATAGTATATCGGACTTAGGTAGTAGCCATGTCTCGAGAGGATCATATGAGATATCATTTAGAAGTAACCTCGGTCTCGAGAGCTCTAGCACGTGCTCTAGTCATGGGTCCTCTTGAGGCTTGGTGAGGCGATGGAAGGTCCATGGGGATGACTGAAGGATGCTCCGCATCAGGGTGGGGGCGGCCGGCCAGGGGAGGGCGCGCCAGGGAGGAGTCCTACTCCCACCGGGAGTAGGACTCCCTCCTTTCCTTGTCCAAGTAGGAGAGGGGAAGGAAGGGGAGAGAGGAGGAAGGAAAGGGGGGCGCCGCCCCCCCTCCTTGTCCTATTCGGACTAGAGGGGGAGGGGGCGCGCGGCCTGCCCTGGCCGCCCCTGCTCTGCTCCACTTTGGGCCCATGAGGCCCATTAATCCCCCGGGGGGGTCCGGTAACCCCCCGGTACTCCGGTATACATCCGATAACCCCCGGAACCATTCCGGTGTCCGTATATAGTCGTCCAATATATCAATCTTCATGTCTCGACCATTTCGAGACTCCTCATCATGTCCGTGATCACATCCGGGACTCCAAACTATCTTTGGTACATCAAAACACATAAACTCATAATATAACCGTCATCTAACTTTAAGCGTGCGGACCCTACGGGTTCGAGAACTATGTAGACATGACCGAGACACGTCTCCGGTCAATAATCAATAGCGGAACCTGGATGCTCATATTGGCTCCTACATATTCTACGAAGATCTTTATTGGTCAAACCGCATAACAACATATGTTGTTCCCTTTGTCATCGGTATGTTACTTGCCCGAGATTCGATCATCGGTATCTCAATACCTATTTCAATCTCGTTGCCGGCAAGTCTCTTTACTCGTTACGTAATGCATCATTCCGTAACTAACTCATTAGCTACATTGCTTGCAAGGCTTGTAGTGATGTGCATTACCAAGAGGGCCCAGAGATACCTCCCCGACAATCGGAGTGACAAATCCTAATCTCGAAATACGCCAACTCAACATGTACCTTCGAAGACACCTGTAGAGCTCCTTTATAATCACCCAGTTACGTTGTGATGTTTGGTAGCACACAAAGTGTTCCTCTAGTAAACGCGAGTTGCATAATCTCATAGTTGTAGGAACATGTCTAAGTCATGAAGAAAGCAAAGCAACATACTAAACGATCAAGTGCTAAGCTAACGGAATGGGTCAAGTCAAAACATCATTCTCTTAATGATGTGATCCCGTTAATCAAATGAAAACTGATGTCTATGGTTAGGAAACACAACCATCTTTGATCAACGAGCTAGTCAAGTAGAGGCATACTAGTGACACTATGTTTGTCTATGTATTCACACATGTATTATGTTTCCGGTTAATACAATTCTAGCATGAATTATGAACATTTGTCATGATATAAGGAAATAAATAATAACTTTATTATTGCCTCTAGGGCATATTTCCTTCAGTCTCCCACTTGCACTAGAGTCAATACTCTAGATTACACAGTAATGATTCTAACACCCATGGAGCCTTGGTGTTGATCATGTTTTGCTCATGGAAGAGGCTTAGTCAACGGGTCTACAACATTCAGATCCGTATATATCTTGCAAATCTCTATGTCTCCCACCTGGACTTTGTCCCGAATGGAATTGAAGCGTCTCTTGATGTGCTTGGTTCTCTTGTGAAATCTGGATTCCTTTGCCAAGGCAATTGCACCAGTATTGTCACAAAAGATTTTCATTGGTCCCGGTGCACTAGGTATGACACCAAGATCGAATATGAAATCCGTCATCCAGACTCCTTCATATGCTGCTTCCGAAGCAGCTATGTACTCCGCTTCACATGTAGATCCCGCCATGATGCTTTGTTTAGAACTGCACCAACTGACAGCTCCACCGTTCAATATAAACACGTCTCCGGTTTGCGATTTAGAATTGTCCGGATCAGTGTCAAAGCTTGCATCGACGTAACCATTTACAACTAGCTCTTTGTCACCTCCATAAACGAGAAACATATCCTTAGTCCTTTTTAGGTATTTCAGGATAATCTTGACCGCTGTCCAGTGATCCACTCCTGGATTACTTTGGTACCTTCCTGCTAAACTTATTGCTAAGCATACATCAGGTCTGGTACACAGCATTGCATACATGATAGAGCCTATGGCTGAAGCATAGGCAACATCTTTCATTTTATCTCTATCTTCTGCTGTGGTCGGGCATTGAGTCTAACTCAACTTCACACCTTGTAACACAGGCAAGAACCCTTTCTTTGCTTGATCCATTTTGAACTTCCAAAACTTTATCAAGGTATGTGCTTTGTGAAAGTCCCATTAAGCGTCTTGATCTATCTCTATAGATCTTGATGCCTAATATATAAGCAGCTTCACCAAGGTCTTTCATTGAAAAACTTTTATTCAAGTATCCTTTTATGATATCCAGAAATTATATATCATTTGCAATCAACAATATGTCGTCTACATATAATATCAGAGATGCTATAGAGCTCCCTCTCACTTTCTTGTAAATACAGGTGTATAAAACCATATGCTTTGATCACACTATCAAAGCGTTTATTCCAACTCCGAGAGGCTTTCACCAGTCCATAAATGGATCGCTGGAGCTTGCACACTTTGTTAGCACCTTTTGGATCGACAAAACCTTCTGGTTGCATCATATACAACTCTTCTTCTAGAAATCCATTCAGGAATGCAGTTTTGACATCCATTTGCCATATTTCATAATCATAAAACGCGGCAATTGCTAACATGATTCGGACAGACTTAAGCATCGCTACGGGTGAGAAAGTATCATCGTAGTCAACCCGTTGAACTTGTTGAAAACCTTTTGCAACAAGTCGAGCTTTGTAGACAGTAACATTACCATCGGCGTCAGTCTTCTTCTTGAAGATCCATTTATTCTCGATGGCTTGCCGATCATCGGGCAAGTCAACCAAAGTCCATACTTTGTTCTCATACATGGATCCCATCTCAGATTTCATGGCCTCAAGCCATTTTGCGGAATCTGGGCACATCATTGCTTCCTCATAGTTCGTAGGTTCACCATGGTCAAGTAACATGACCTCCAGAATAGGATTACCGTACCACTCTGGTGCGGATCTTACTCTGGTTGACCTACGAGGTTTGGTAGTAACTTGATCTGAAGTTTCATGATCAATATCATTAGCTTCCTCACTAATTGGTGTAGTTGTCACAGGAACCAGTTTCTGTGATGAACTACTTTCCAATAAGGGAGCATGTATAGTTACCTCATTAAGTTCTACTTTCCTCCCACTCACTTCTTTCGAGAGAAACTCCTTCTCTAGAAAGGATCCAAATTTAGCAACAAAAGTCTTGCCTTTAGATTTGTGATAGAAGGTGTACCCAACAGTCTCCTTTGGGTATCCTATGAAGACACATTTCTCCGATTTGTGTTCGAGCTTATCAAGTTGAAGTTTTTTCACATAAGCATCACAGCCCCAAACTTTAAGAAATGACAACTTTGGCTTCTTGCCAAACCGCAGTTCATAAGGCGTCGTCTCAAGAGATTTTGATGGTGCCCTATTTAATGTGAATGCGGCCGTCTCTAAAGCATAACCCCAAAACAATAGCGGTAAATCAGTAAGAGACATCATAGATCGCACCATATCTAGTAAAGTACGATTACGAAGTTTGGACACACCATTACATTGTGGTGTTCCAGGTGGCGTGAGTTGCGAAACTACTCCACATTGTTTCTAATGTAAACCAAACTCGTAACTCAAATATTCTCCTCCACGATCAGATCGTAGAAACTTTATTTTCTTGTTACGATGATTTTCCACTTCACTCTGAAATTCTTTGAACTTTTCAAATGTTTCAGACTTATGTGTCATTAAGTAGATATACCCATATCTGCTCAAATCATCTGTGAAGGTGAGAAAATAACGATACTCGCCGTGAGCCTCAATGTTCATTGGACCACATACATCAGTATGTATGATTTCCAACAAATCTGTTGCTCGCTCCATAGTTCCGGAGAATGGCGTTTTAGTCATCTTGCCCATGAGGCATGGTTCACAAGTACCAAGTGATTCATAATCAAGTGATTCCAGAAGTCCATCAGTATGGAGTTTCTTCATGCGCTTTACACCAATATGACCCAAACGGCAGTGCCACAAATAAGTTGCACTATCATTATCAACTCTGCATCTTTTGGCTTCAACATTATGAATATGTGTATCACTACTATCGAGATTCAATAAAAATAGACCACTCTTCAAGGGTGCATGACCATAAAAGATATTACTCATATAAATAGAACAACCATAATCTCTGATTTAAATGAATAACCGTCTCGCATCAAACAAGATCTAGATATAATGTTCATGCTTAACGCTGGCACCAAATAACAATTATTCAGGTCTAAAACTAATCCCGAAGGTAGATGTAGAGGTAGCGTGCCGACCGCGATCACATCGACTTTGGAACCATTTCCCACGCGCATCGTCACCTCATCCTTAGCCAATCTTCGCATAATGCGTAGTCCCTGTTTTGAGTTGCAAATATTAGCAACAGAACCAGTATAAAATACCCAGGTGCTACTGCGAGCATTAGTAAGGTACACATCAATAACATGTATATCACATATACCTTTGTTCACCTTGTCATCCTTCTTATCCGCCAAATACTTGGGGCAGTTCCGCTTCTAGTGACCAGTCTTCTCGAAGCAGAAGCACTCAGTCTCAGGCTTAGGTCTAGACTTGGGTTTCTTCTCTTGAGCAGCAACTTGTCTGTCGTTCTTCTTGAAGTTCCCCTTCTTCTTCCCTTTACCATTTTTCTTGAAACTGGTGGTCTTGTTGACCATCAACACTTGATGCTCCTTTTTGATTTCTACCTCCGCAGCTTTTAGCATTGCGAAGAGCTCGAGAATAGTCTTGTTCATCCCTTGCATATTATAGTTCATCACGAAGCTCTTGTAGTTTGGTGGCAGTGATTGAAGAATTCTGTCAATGACACTATCATCAGGAAGATTAACTCCCAGTTGAATCAAGTGATTATTATGCCCAGACATTTTGAGTATATGTTCACTGACAGAACTATTCTTTTCCATCTTGCAGCTATAGAACTTATTGGCGACTTCATATCTCTCAATCCGGGCATTTGGTTGAAATATTAACTTCAACTCCTGGAACACCTCATATGCTCCATGACGTTCAAAATGTCGTTGAAGTCCCGGTTCTAAGCCGTAAAGCATGTCACACTGAACTATCGAGTAGTCATCAGCTTTGCTCTGCCAGACGTTCTTAATGTCGTCAGTTGCATCTGCAGCAGGCTTGGCACCCAGCGGTGCTTCCAGGACGTAATTCTTCTGTGCAGCAATGAGGATAATCCTCAAGTTACAGACCCAGTCCGTGTAATTGCTACCATCATCTTTGAATTTAGATTTCTCAAGGAATGCATTAAAATTCAACGGAACAACAGCACGAACCATCTATCTACAACAAACATAGACAAGCAAAATACTATCAGGTACTAAGTTCATGATAAATTTAAGTTCAATTAATCATATTACTTTAAGAACTCCCACTTAGATAGACATCCCTCTAATCATCTAAGCGATCACGTGATCCAAATCAACTAAACCATGTCTGATCATCACGTGAGATGGAGTAGTTTTCAATGGTGAACATCACTATGTTGATCATATCTACTATATGATTCACGCTCGACCTTTCGGTCTCAGTGTTCCGAGGCCATATCTGTATATGCTAGGCTCGTCAAGTTTAACTTGAGTATTCCGCATGTGCAACTGTTTTGCACCCGTTGTATATGAACATAGAGCCTATCACACCCGATCATCACGTGGTGTCTCAGCACAAAGAACTTTCGCAATGGTGCATACTCAGGGAGAACACTTATACCTTGAAATTTAGTGATAGATCATCTTATAATGCTACCGTCAATCAAAGAAAAATAAGATGCATAAAGGATAAACATCACATGCAATCAATATAAGTGATATGATATGGCCGTCATCATCTTGTGATTGTGATCTCCATCTCCGAAGCACCGTCATGATCACCATCGTCACCGGCGCGACACCCTGATCTCCATCGTAGCATCGTTGTCGTTTCGCCACCTATTGCTTCTACAACTATCTCTACCGCTTAGTGATAAAGTAAAGCAATTACAGGGCGATTGCATTGCATACAATAAAGCGACAACCATATGGCTCCTGCCAGTTGCCGATAACTTGGTTACAAAACATGATCATCTCATACAATAAAATATAGCATCACGTCTTGACCATATCACATCACAACATACCCTGCAAAAACAAGTTAGACGTCCTCTACTATGTTGTTGCAAGTTTTCGTGGCTGCTACGGGCTGAGCAAGAACCGTTCTTACCTACGCATCAAAACCACAACGATAGTTCGTCAAGTTAGTGATGTTTTAACCTTCTCAAGGACCGGGCGTAGCCACACTCAGTTCAACTAAAGTTGGAGAAACTGACACCCGCCAACCACCTATGTGCAAAGCACGTCGGTAGAACCAGTCTCGCGTAAACGTACGCGTAATGTCGGTCCGGGCCGCTTCATCCAACAATACCGCCGAAATAAAGTATGACATGCTGGTAAGCAGTATGACTTGTATCGCCCACAACTCACTTGTGTTCTACTCGTGCATATAACATCTATGCATAAAACCTGGCTCGGATGCCACTGTTGGGGAATGTAGTAATTTCAAAAAAATTCCTACGCACACGCAAGATCATGGTGATGCATAGCAATGAGAGGGGAGAGGGTGTCCATGTACCCTCATAGACCGTAAGCGGAAGCATTAGCACAACGTGGTTGATGTAGTCATACGTCTTCACGATTCGACCGATCGAGTACCGAACGCACGGCACCTCCGAGTTTAGCACACGTTCAGCACGATGACGTCCCTCGAACTCCGATCCAGCTGACCTTCAAGGGAGAGTTCCGTCAGCACGACGGCATGGTGACGATGATGATGTTCTACCGACGCAGGGCTTCCTAAGCACCGCTACGATATTATCGAGGTGAAATATGGTGGAGGGGGCACCGCACACGGCTAATAGATCTCAAGGATCAGTTGTTGTGTCTAGAGGTGCCCCCTTGCCCCCCGTATATAAAGGACCAAGGGGGAGGGGGCGAATGTCCAGGGGAGGGCGCACCAGGGAGGAGTCCTACTCCCACCGGGAGTAGGACTCCCTCCTTTCCTTGTCCAAGTAGGAGAGGGGAAGGAAGGGGAGAGAGGAGGAAGGAAAGGGGGGCTCCGCCCCCCCCCCCTCCTTGTCCTATTCGGACTAGAGGGGGAGGGGGCACATGGCCTGCCCTGGCCGCCCCTCCTCTGCTCCACTTTGGGCCCATGAGGACCATTAACCCCCCGGGGGGTTCCGGTAACCCCCCGGTACTCCGGTATACATCCGATAACCCCCGGAACCTTTCCAGTGTCCGAATATAGTCATCCAATATATCAATCTTCATATCTCGACCATTTAGAGACTCCTCGTCATGTCCGTGATCACATCCGGGACTCCGAACTATCTTCGGTGCATCAAAACACATAAACTCATAATATAACCGTCGTCTAACTTTAAGCGTGCGGACCCTACGGGTTCGAGAACTATGTAGACATGAACGAGACACGTCTCCGGTCAATAACCAATAGTGGAACCTGGATGCTCATATTGGCTCCTACATATTCTACGAAGATCTTTATCGGTCAAACCGCATAACAACATACGTTGTTCCCTTTGTCATCGGTATGTTACTTGCCCGAGATTCGATCGTCGGTATCTCAATACCTAGTTCAATCTCGTTACTGGCAAGTCTCTTTACTCGTTACATAATGCATCATTCTGTAACTAACTCATTAGCTACATTGCTTGCAAGGCTTATAGTGATGTGCATTACCGAGAGGGCCCAGAGATACCTCTCCGACAATCGGAGTGACAAATCCTAATCTCAAAATACGCCAACTCAACATGTACCTTCGGAGGCACCTGTAGAGCTCCTTTATAATCACCAAGTTACGTTGTGACATTTGGTAGCACACAAAGTGTTCCTCTAGTAAACCGGAGTTGCATAATCCCATAATTGTAGGAACATGTATAAGTCATGAAGAAAGCAATAGCAACATACTAAACGATCAAGTGCTAAGCTAACGGAATGGGTCAAGTCAATCACATCATTCTCCTAATGATGTGATCCCATTAATCAAATGACAACTCATGTCTATGGTTAGGAAACACAACCATCTTTGATCAATGAGCTAGTCAAGTAGAGGCATACTAGTGACACTATGTTTGTCTATGTATACACACATGTATTATGTTTCCGGTTAATACAATTATAGCATGAATAATGAACATTTATCATGATATAAGGAAATAAATAATAACTTTATTATTGCCTCTAGGGCATATTTCCTTCGCTTAGGAGACACAAGCCACAACTCAAACAAGCTCAAACAAAATTGGGTTAAGTTGGGGTGTCGGAAGTGTATGGTGGGCAAGGTTATGCGGAAGTGGAGGTGGTGGTTGATGAAGAAGCAACCGTCCCTAAGTAGCCGAAATACCTTAGGAGACTCAAGTCACAACTCAAACGACCACATATGCAATGCTAAACAAAATGGGTTAGGTTGCGGAAGTCAGTGGTGGCTATGCGGATGATATGGTGGAGGGCCTAGGCAAACTTGCCAAATATTGGAAAATTTGATGGAGTCAAATGGTGTTGGTAGTATTTTTGTGGGATAGGGATGTCAAGATCTTCAAATCAAGCTAAAGAACGTCCAAATCGGAGTTCGGATGAATTAATTATGGACAAAACAAAAGTCAGTCGAAGTCTAAAACTACAGGTTACGGACGTCCGGAAATGGACGGATGTCCAATGGCCGAACGTCCGGTGTGCTAGGAAATCCACTAATTTAGTTCCGTTGGGTGGTTCCGGTCGTCCGGTGGATGACGGACGTCCGGTGCTTCGAGGGGGTCCGGACGTCCGGTAAAACGCCGGTCGTCCGGCGGGTCCGGGTCAACGCGAAATTTCAGATCCGGGGCGCGATTTTGGGCGGAAAATGGAGATTTCGGGGTCAAAATTGAATAGATTTCGTGGATGAAAGATGGGGAAACTTGGGGAGATGCTAGATCCACTCGAAACCGAGAAAATCCATGGATCAAAATCAACAAAACTTCCTCAAACCAACAAATCACAAAAAAAATTGGGGCTATTTTTGGTGGGGATTTTCGAAATTGGGGGAAGAACACAACAAAATTAGGCTAGAAAAAGAGGGGGAGGGGCTCGAAAAACGTGATCAACGTGGCTCATGATACCAAGATGGTGTAGGGTAAAGCCCTAGAGGCTGATCTTTCATGTTTGGAGCGGATCCCTATGAAGAACACGAAGAACACGAGGAGGGGAACGAGGGAAAAATACGAGAGAACACTCAACCAACAAGAACAAAGTCACACATGCGCTAGATCATCGAAACACAATGAGATACAATATCCGAATCCAACAAGGGACGATACATAGGGTAATTGGTTCTTCTCCGTGAGGAGGTCTTGAAGATGGTCTTCTCCCAAAGGAGGTCTTGAATCCGACAAGGATCTTCTTTGAAGAGGTGTCGGTCCCTTGCGAAGGAGTAGATCCGGATGGATGAGCGAGGCTTTATCTCACAAATGAGCTAAATCAACGCTACCATCTCTAGGAGGAGGAGGAGGAGGAGGTCTATTTATAGTCTAAGTGCAAATGGGGGCAAAGTGAAAGGATACATGGGCCTCGGGCCCGAAGCTGCGCACACACAGGCGTCGGTCGTCCGACAGGTTCCGGTCGTCCGGAGGCTCGGGATGGTCCAGACGTCCGGACGTCTTCGGACATCCGTAAATAGCGTTCTATCGCCATGGTGCCGGTCATCAGGTGGCGCTCGGTCGTCCGGGGCCTTGGGGTGTCAGATATCCGGTACTTGCCAGTCGTCCGACCGCTGTAGCTTTCGTCGGCTGGCCCTTCTGGCTGGCTGAGTGTCCAGGCGTCGGACGTCCGGCGTTGTCCGGTCGTCCGGCCGCTATAGCTTTCGGGCAGCTTTTTCTCTTGGTCCTTGTACTTGGCGTCCTTGCTAGCTCGTCTGTTGGATGTGGTGGCTCCGTGGCTTTCCTCTATGTACCTGATCATGCATAGCACACACTTTGGAGGTAATAGCCATGTCTCACATGTAGAAAGTGAAGGTTCGGAGAGGAGCGAGTTCACCTTGAGTCCAATGGCGTATGTTCGAGGTTTCATCATATGTCCTCTTGGGGCTTGGAGAGTAGTCGGAGTGTACATGGAGATGAACATGGGATGCTCCGCATCAGAGAATCACCCAGTGAGCACTTATGCTTTCAATCTCCCCCTTTTTGGTAATTGATGACAACATACATCAAAGCTTTAGATAAAGATATGATGTATAACAAGTAAAGCTTTGGAAGAACATGCAACTTGCATTAGCTCCCCCTACATGTATGGAATCATGTGAATATAGATCATAAGAGTATGTGAAAGCATAAACATGTCAGAGCAAGCAATAAGTTACATGTATCTTGGCTACATGCATTAGAGCAAATGATGTGAAATGCGGAGAATGTACATACATGTTCATGGGTCCTTCTTGCAAACAATATATACATCAGCAAGAGATCTTCATGCACATGAGTGTGATGCATATACTTAACTTGTGGTCTTGGGCTAACTTTGGAAGAGATGAACCTGAGAAAACAGGGTTAGAGAACACAAGAACATCTACTAGACAGAGCAAGAACGAGAAACCACAAGAGTACTAAGACTGGGATGACATGTAGAGAGTGCGCACTTAATACTCTAGTTGGATATTGACATGTCCCCAAGAATAAAGATATGCAATGAATTCCAGAGATTTTCTTCCCATACGCGACTAGGCCGAGGAAACCTCCACTACTGGCTGAACTGAAACACATCTTTCTCCCCCTGAATCTGACATTGTATAATGGGAGAGGATAGGGTAATAGAAAATCAGAGAAAAATAAAAACAGAGCAAAGGCACAAAGAAATATCTTCAACTAGCATGTATTTCCCCTCTACAAGACATATGGCTTCTCTCCTCTTTGTTTACCAAGCATCTGGGAAGATTAAGATCTTTCTTTTCTCCCATAGGGTCTCTTTAGTCCATACGATAAGCTTTGATGTGATCTCTCTCTCCCCCTTTGACATCAATTTCCAAGATAACAGAGAAAAGATATGAAATCTAGATGATTTTTTTTGAAAAGGGAAACAAACGAATAAGAAAAAATGCTGGAACACGAAAAAATAATACAAGAGAACTTCATCTGAGTTGCTTTGACCCATGTCTTGGGGTAAAGCTTCTCTAAGATGGAATGACATACCATGGTGGTGGTGATCTTGATCATGTATTTGAACTTGTGTAGGGCGCTCAAGGATGATGTAGTTCATCAAGAGTTGGGAGCAACACTTGTAGTTTGAGTTCATCTTCCTACATGGAATACGTTTGCAAGGAAGAGCACTTGTGTATCCAAAATGACAATCATGAAATTTGATACCAAATCAAATTTTATTTATAGAAGTTGTCAAAGGATATATTTAAAGGATTCATGCTTCCTTGTCTTCCTCCACCATATTGTAGAGACTTGGAGATGTAGAGATTGCTTCAAATGTGGTTGAGTTGCAATCTCATAGAATTGATCGTATCCAAGTACCTACAAGGGTTAGATAGCATACAAGGGTACAAGTATACTCAAGACATGTGATCATCATCATCAGAGAAATATCAAGGAGGACCAAGACACAAGAGATCTACCAAGAAATTGACAAGGACCCGAAGTGGACTTTCTGTCAACCTTGTCACCGGCATAGTCCGAATCGAAGTAGCCAACAAGATCAAAAGAAGACCTCTTAGTATACCAAATGCCAAAGTTTGGTGTGTGAATTAAGTATCTCACTATCCTTTTCACAGCCTTAAGATGACATTCTTTGGGGGCAGCTTGATATCATGCACACATGCACACACTTAGCATAATATCGGGATGGGAGGCACATAAATATAACAATGAACCAATCATAGAGCGGTAAACCTTTTGGTCAACCGGTTTGTTATCCTTTGTCAAGTCAAGATGTCCACTAGTAGGCATGGGGGTACTCATACCTTTGCATCCTTGCATGTTGAACTTCTTGAATAAGTCCTTGGTGTACTTTGTTTGAGAGATAAAGGTACCCTCCTTAGTTTGGTTGATTTGCAAACCAAGAAAGAACTTGAGTTCACTCATCATAGACATCTCAAACTTCTCCGACATTAGCCTTCCAAACTTTTCACTAAAATGAGGGTTAGTCGAACCAAATATGATATCATCAACATAAATTTGGCACACAAATAATTCACCATTAACCCTTTAGTTAAAAAGTGTAGAATCAATTTTACCAATTTCAAAGCCTTTTTCAGTAAGGAACTTAGTCAAGTATTTATACCTCGCTCTAGGAGCTTGTTTAAGACCATAAAGAGCTTTGTGAAGTTTGTAAACGTGATCAGGTTTCTTTGGATTAACAAAGCTGGGAGGTTGTTTAACATAAACTTCCTCCTCAATTTCACCATAAAGAAAAGCACTTTTGATGTCCATTTGATAGAGGGTGATATCATGATGATTGGCATAAGCAAGTAAGAAGCGAATGGATTCAAGTCTAGCAACGAGGGCATATGTCTCACCATAGTCCATACCTTCGACTTGAGTGTAGCCTTGAGCAACGAGATGAGCCTTGTTGCGTACAACTTGTACATCTTCATCTTGCTTATTTTGAAACACCCATTTGGTTCCAATGACATTGTGCTTCTCATTGGGCTTTTCAACCAACGTCCACACTTGGTTCCTGTAGGATCGAAAGTATGTCTAGAGGGGGGGTGATTAGACTACTTGACAATATAAAAATTCTGCCTTTTGATAAAGAACAGTTTTTGGCAGATTCACACTTATGATCAAGTCAAGCATCACCCTACACATGCAATTCTAGAGTATAGGCAGCGGAAAGTAAATTGCACATGTAGTAAAGAGAGGTGGAGAAGAGCAAACGCAATTTTGGAGACGCGGTGATTTTTCTCGTGGTTCCGATAGGTGGTGCTATCGTACTTCCACGTTGATGGAGACTTCAACCCACGGAGGGTAACGGCTGCGCGAGTCCACGGAGGGCTCCACCCACGAAGGGTCCACGAAGAAGCAACCTTGTCTATTCCATCATGGCCTACGCCCACGGAGGGCTAGCCTTACTCGGGGTAGATCTTCACGAAGTAGGCGATCTCCTTGCCCTTACAAACTTCTTGGTTCAACTCCACATCTCGATGACGGAGGCTCCCAAGCGACACCTAACCAATCTAGGAGGCACCACCCTCCAAAAGGTAATAGATGTTGTAGATGATGATGAACTCCTTTCTCTTGTGCTTCAAATGATAATCTCCCCAACACTCAACTCTCCTCACTGATTTGGCTGTGGTGGAAGAAAGGATTGAGTGGAAAGCAACTTGGGAAGGCTAGAGATCAAGCTTCATATGGTGGGAGTGGAGCAACTTGATCTCAACACAAGGGTAGGTAGTTCTCTTTTCAGAAATATAAGATAGGAGTGATAGTTCTTTCTGATGGCTCTCTCCACGAATGAAGAGGGGGTGGAGGGGTATAAATAGCCTCCACACAAAATCCAACCGTTACACACATTTGAGCAATCTCGGTGGGACCGAAGTGGACAACTCGGTGAGACCGATAGTTCAAATAATGTGAACGTTGGGATTTTCGGTGGGACCGAAAATACAATCTTGGTTAGTCCGATTCGTGCAATGACAAGAGCATGCCAGTTTCGGTGGGACCGACTTCATCATCTCGGTGACACCGATTTGATGACAGAAGGTTACAGAAGCTTGGCAACTCATGTTTCGGTGAGACCGAGTTCAGAATCGGAAAATCCGAGTTTTCTTGGGTTTGGCTTATGGCTGAGGTGGTTCATCTCGGTGTGACTGAGTTTGGAATATCGGTGGGACCGAGACTACTTATGAGTGTATATGGCAGTGAAAATTGCTGATAGTTTAGGAGATGTATCACTAAGCACTTGAGCAACCAGATCATCATAACAACCTCATCCCCTTTTAATAGTATTGGCTTTTCCTATGGACTCAATGTGATCTTGGATCACTAAACCAAAAATGGAGTCTTGAGCTTTTGCCAATGCTTGCCTTAGCATTTTGAGGGGTCCACTTCTTTAGTCCTTGCCATACCCATATCACTGAACTTTCTGAAATGATTCTCAAGTAACTATTAGTTCAATGATATATATGTTGTTATTAATTACCAAAACCACCCAGGGATTAGTTGCACTTTCAATCTCCCCCTTTTTGGTAATTGATGACAACATATAGATCAAAGCTTCGACAAAGGATATAATCAATGAATAATATCGTCGCTTTGAGAAGTATGTGATAAGCAAGAGCTCCCCCTAAATTTGTGCATTATTTAAGATTTGCGTTTGAATGCAAATGCACAATCGATTAGGATCATGGGTCACTCTTCCATGTCACATACATCTTGGTGGAGCGCACAAAATGATAAGAATGAACAGCATGCACCCAATCACCAAGACATGAGTAAATGGTCATACGAGATAGGAATGGCATATGATAAGCATTAAGCACACATTAAAGCATAGTACGACCAAGCACTCATTAAGGTAGAATCAAACGGAGTATCAAACACATTGAATGTCTCGAAAACCAAAAGAACGAAAGAACGAAAGTGCAAAGACAACAGCACTCTCTCTCTCGAAGTCCTATGATCTATACAATTTCTCCCCCTTTGGCAACAAGTTACCAAAAAGTTCGAAAAAGCATAGAGCTAAGCGTCACTGGGGACTCTGCTGGCGGCTCCCGTCTGGGTTGATGTTGGAGTGGATATGACAGCATCGGCGAAGACTTCAGCTGATGTCTGTGCTGGAGGAGTGGTCACTGGAGCTGGAGTTGGAGTAACTGCTGGAACTGTGGGAGGTGCTGAAGCTGTAGTCCTGGTGTCAGTCACTGGAATAGCAGCTGATCGGGGTCCTGTGGGAACCGGAGCAGTCTGTTGATAAGCATCCTGGACTAAGTCATCCTGCATCTCACGCATAAGCTCTTCCTTCTCCCGCTTTGCTTCCTCAATGT
Source organism: Triticum timopheevii (assembly GCA_963921465.1). NCBI lineage: Eukaryota > Viridiplantae > Streptophyta > Magnoliopsida > Poales > Poaceae > Triticum > Triticum timopheevii. Next base: position 204,332,211 of record OY997270.1, read on the forward strand.
CTGCCTCAAGCTTGTTGACAGTCACTTGCACTTCAGTCAGCTTCACATCCAAAGCGTGGATCTTGTCCTCAACAATCCTCTCTAAGCTCTCCTGAGACTGTACAATGCTGGCCAGGCGTTGTTCAATCCTTTGGGTAGCTTCAAGAATTTGCTCTCCGAAACTCTTTGGTTTAGCTGCTACTGCTGCTGCTTCCTTGTCAGCTTTGGCTTTCTTGGCAGCTTCAATCTTGGCTTGACCTTCAACAGATGTTGGATCCTCCTCATCCATCACAACAACATTGTCTTCATGCTCTGGCTGCAACAGTAAATGTTCTCTATCCAACAAGAATGTCCCCGTGCCAAACTTGGCATTGATAAGCATCTGAATCTGCGGGGCAAATCCACATGACCTTTTCTGGTCAGCTGCAGTCCTCTTAATGGTCTCTACCATCAAGTCCATCACCTTGAAAGGTGCTTTCTCATCAAGTATGTGCAGCATGTTGATAGAGTATCCTCTGATCATGCGATGATCTCCACAGTTGGGCATCAAGGTATGCCTCAAATGGTATTAGTGGTAGGTAGGCCTGCCTGGAGATAGTAGACTGAGACGAGCTTCCAGATTCCCAAGTCCTCTGCTGGAATCTCTTTATACATGTTCTTCATGGATTCATGATTCTTCTTTGGAATCCCATATACATCAATATCATCTTCTCGTTGCACTGGAGCATTCAGAATTTCTGCCCATTCTTCAACAGAAGAAGAAAACCTTTGACCTTCAGTCATCCACGTAATCTTTCCATCAGGGTAGAAGTGAGCTGTGGCATAGAATTGCATTATCATCTCATCATTCCAACTGGTCAATTTTTGACCTACAAAGTCTACAACGCCACATGCAGTGAAACTTTCATGCACATGTGGAAAGAAATCTCTGTGCTCTTCGCTGTCAATGTACTTCCAGTCAACATATCGGGTGTCTGCGACTATGGGCTTCTTGTCCATCAGCACGGTCTCATAGAAGTCCTGCTGCTCTCTGGTGTGAAATCTGGGATCTACAGCAGTTCTTCTCCTCACGGCATATGGGTCAGTTTGTCTCCATAGCCTGAGACCTCTATCTTTCCTTGCCTTCATATCCTCAGCTTGAGGATGAGCATCATCATGGAATGGCAGTTTTGGACGAAGTTTCAGCAAAACTGGTCCTTCATCGTCTGACTCAGCTGGTGGCACATCATCCTTGTTCTTTTCAGACGCTGGAATGTTTCTGACGGTCTTCTTGGGCTTGGTAGCAGGCTTTGCTGGAGCTGCCTTAGCTGGAGCAGATTTCTTGGGCTTTGATGTGGCTCCAGCCTTAATGGCATCACCCATGAGCTTTGGCTTCTGAGGAGGCTGGGGTGCTTCCTCATCCTCATTCTCTACTGCTACGTAATACACTATCCTCTTTCTCTTGGAGGTTTTCTTCACTTTGCTTGCAGCTGCCTCTCCCAAATTCAGCTTCTTAGCAACAGTTGACTGCTTGACTTTGCTGGTGCCCTTCTTAGTTTGTTGACCCTGTGGCTCTTTGGCAACAACTTTCCTTTTGGGCTTTGAGGTTACCTCTTCCTCAACAACGAAATCAGAATCCTCATCATCTGAATTCCTCTTCTTTCTAGCTCTGGTGGCTGCAGGAGGCAATCCACTTGGTGTACTCCTCTCACCATCATCTGATGAGCTGCTAGGATCAGGACTAGTGCCTGCCTCTAGAATGTCTGCAATGGGTGTTTCTGACCTGTTCTGACTGTCACTGGCATCTGACATGGCTGACAACCTGTGAATAGATAAGGTGTAGGCAGAGAAGAAGAGTTATCACAAACTGCAGAAGTTTTTGCAAAAAAAAAATGAGTTCAAATTCTAGTATTAGGTTTTCACAGAAGACATTTCGGTCAGACCGAGTTTAAGGTTCGGTGAATCCGAAGTGTTAAATAGGAGCTTGGCACACCACTTTCGGTTTGACCGAAGTGGGTTTCGGTCCTGCCGAAAACACTAGGGTTTCACAGAATCTTCATTTCGGTCACACCGATTTTGCACAACTCGGTTGGACCGAAAGGTGCAGTGCAATGGCCATAGGCCAAATCGGTCATACCGAAATCATAAAATCGGTCTCACTGAGATGTGTTCCGCGGAAACCTAACCCTAAAACTTTTACTCGAATCTAGTTCAAACGAACTAATCTGGTGTACAGGAGGATTTCAATCGTGGCAAGATACTAGGCAAACCAAACGTGCATTGAATCAGAGATGGGAGCACGAGTGGGATCAAAACTCACCCTAACTTGGTGGAGTTTTTCTACGGCGGCAACGGCGCGGAGAAGATGTCCGTTGACGGCGACGGAGACCTGCGGCGAGGGCGCACAGGCGACGACGGCGACGATCCGGAGACCAAGGCGACGGCAGCAAAGGGTGTGGGGGCGAAACGTTTGAAGGAGGAATCAACGCGCGCGGCCCTCGGAGTATATACCCCTTCGCTGTCAGTGGTACCGAGTTGTAAAACTCGGTGGCACCGAGATGGATAACTGCTAGGCAGTTATGCACTTCGGTCACGCCGAAAATCACAACTCGGTTTCACCGAGGTGAAAACCTAGATCAGTCTAAATGCTTTCGGTTCGACCGAGTTTGAGTGAGTTGGTCTGACCGAAATCAATTAGAAGGTTTTGGAAGTTAGCCCTTGACGGATCGGTGGCTCCGAGTGCTCCTCACCCGGAGGGTCCGAAAATGACTTGTTCAAAGTTTGTGATGTAAGCATGAATAGAATTTGAGACAAGAAAGCATAGATAGCTAGGGGAGGTACTTAGGCATTCTTGTCCATCCATTTGGTCAGAAAAAATCAAAACGACCAAAACAACAAATGGATGTCCTCGAATGGATAAAATCATGCATCCAACATGCTCACACAATAAGATAGCAAATGAAATATGTGTCAAACATGCACAACCAAAACTCTAGCAACTAACACACAATTTGTCGATGACTAGGTCATCTTTATATGAGTATATTGACTTAGGAGCCAAATGAGAACATTTGATCATAGGTCATACTCATCGTTTAAGCACAAGTGGGGTTACCACTTTTACATAAAGCATTGATGTGTTCACATCATTTGAAGATGCTTTAGCTCAATTTTAAAGGGTCAAACTAACCTTGGGTTGTCGTAGAAGACTTCATGTAGATGTTGAAGATGTAGATGCTCAATGTTGATGGAGATCATCAAGAGTTGGGAGCTATCCTTAGGATTCGGGCACTTTCAATACCTACATGGGTTAGTCCCACAAGGAACAAACAAGGATATCCATGGACATAGATTGAAGTTCACGACAGATGATGTCCATGAAAGAAATGATTACCTTGTCCCTTGACATACCAACAAGAGGGTTTGTGACTCCATGAACTAGTGCACGATGTGGAAGTTGATTGCACAAGTTTTTGCCAAAATGAATGTGAGTGAAGTATGTTGGCGGAGTCACCCTCAAGAACTTTCTAGTTCTTCTTCTTCGGGATCCACATCATCTTGATGGGAATCCTTGGGGTTGTAGTTGAGCTTGACGAAGTAGAACTTGACGTTTCCTTGGGAACCCACTTGACCATGGCTTGAGGTGCTTCAACAAATGCATCAATCTCCTCTTGAAGCTTGTCCTTGCCTTTTAGCTTGTGGTCTTGTGGTGGAAGGTCATCTTGAGCTTGTTCCGCATTGGAAGAAGTAGGATCATACTTCTCCTTTTGAGGAACAAACTGTGGAGTAGGATATCGACCTTCTTCCCACTCAACGCCTTCGGCATTGAACTTTCGCTCAAAACCAATTCCTTGATTCTTCCGGTGCCTTCTTTGCTTGTGAATAATTTCCTCAAAGTTCTTGCTTCCGGCAAGGCTCTTGTAGACACCTTTCTCTATAATCCCTTTCAATAAACTATTTTCTTGCTCAAGTGTAACTTGGCTTGAAACATTGTTAGTGGAATCAAGAGAACTACTAGAAGCAACAAGATTGGATTTAGCATGGTTATTGTTACTGCTAGAGGAAGAATTTTTCTTATGCTTGTCATGCTTAGTCTTAATGGGTGGCAAGAAATTAGACAAGAGAAGTCGTTTGGCAAGATATGAAGAACTCTTCTTTCGAAGATCGTCATTGATTGCTTTTAGAAACTCATGTTCTTGCTCTAGAGTGAGCTTCTCGAAGTGTAGCTTCTCATGAGATCTTAGGAGCTCTCTATGATCTTCTTGAGTTGTTTCATGAGCTAACTTAAGAGTGTTTAGTTCTTTAGTTAGACGCTCAATCTCCTTCATAGCATTGTCATTCGACTCTTCTCGACTATAAAGACTATTAGCATGTTCATCGTTACTAGGCTCACTGGATTTATCAAGCAAGAGCTCATCTTCACCAAGCAAGTCATCCTCATCACTATTGAAGTCAATGAATTCAGGGTGTGATACCTTGGGGCCTTTAGCCATGAAGCATCTTCCAATTCCCTCATTTGGTGAATCAAATAAGTCGTAGGAGTTGGAGTTGGAGGATATGAGAGCAAGACCGGCAACACCTTCATCTTGACTGTAGTCGGAGTCGGAGTGATAGCTTCCTTCGGATTGATTGGCGGAGTCGGAGCCGGAGACCCATTCACCTACATGAGCTTGATGTTTTCTTCTTGTGTAGCTCCTTGATGACTTGTCTTTCCTCTCCGAATCCTTGCTTCTCCGAGAGGGTCTTCGTTCATAACGATCATCTCTGCTCCTTATCTCTTTCCGAGGTGACTCATCTCTTGAGCTTCTTCTTCTTGGAGATTCTTCTCTTCTCTTGTGGGGAGCCGTACACTCATTTGAGTAGTGTCCGGGTCTTCCACAATTGTAGCAGTTTCGATCACGACTAGAAGATCTCTTTTCATCATATGATCTAGACTTTGAGCTTCTCTCTTTGCCTCTATTCTTGTAGAATTTGTTGAAGTTCTTGACCATTAGGCTTATCTCTTCATTGGAAACTAACTTGTCACTTGAGGTTGTGGGAGCATCACTTGTAGCTTTGTAAGCACCACTTGACTTGTTGTGAAGCTCTTCCTTATCCTTAAGTGTCATCTCATGAGCAACAATTCTTCCAATGACTTCGGTTGGCTTGAGATTCTTGTAGTTTGGCATCATTTGGATCAAAGTGCACAGGGTGTCATACTTTCCATCCAAAGCTCTGAGAATCTTTTTGATGATGAATCGGTCGGTCATTTCTTCGCTTCCTAAGCCGGCAATCTCATTTGTGATGAGAGCAAGCCTAGAGTACATTTCAGTGACTCCTTCACCATCCTTCATCTTGAACTTGTCAAGTTGACCTTGAAGAATATCTAGCTTTGATTCCTTCACGGACTCGGTACCTTCGTGCATTTCAACCAAAGTATCCCAAATCTCTTTTGCATTCTCAAGACGGCTGATTTTGTTGAACTCCTCGGGACACAAGGCATTGAAGAGAATGTCACAAGCTTGAGCATTGTTTTGCAACATCCGCAATCCTTCAGTTGTAGCTTCGCGATCTGGAACTTTTCCTTCCTCGAAGAATTCACCTTGCATACCAACACAAATAATGCCCCATGCGGCTGGATTATGACCAAGAATATGCATTTTCATTTTATGCTTCCAACTAGCAAAATTTGTACCATCAAAGTAAGGACCTCTACGAAAATTACCCTCACTAGACGCCATACTCTCCTAGGTTGTGAAACCAAGCTTATGGAGTCCAATGCAATGGAAACCAATACAATGGAGACCAAGGCTCTGATACCACTTGTAGGATCGAAAGTATGTCTAGAGGGGGGGGTGATTAGACTACTTGACAATATAAAAATTCTGCCTTTTGATAAAGAACAGTTTTTGGCAGATTCACACTTATGATCAAGTCAAGCATCACCCTACACATGCAATTCTAGAGTATAGGCAGCGGAAAGTAAATTGCACATGTAGTAAAGAGAGGTGGAGAAGAGCAAACGCAATTTTGGAGACGCGGTGATTTTTCTCGTGGTTCCGATAGGTGGTGCTATCGTACTTCCACGTTGATGGAGACTTCAACCCACGGAGGGTAACGGCTGCGCGAGTCCACGGAGGGCTCCACCCACGAAGGGTCCACGAAGAAGCAACCTTGTCTATTCCATCATGGCCTACGCCCACGGAGGGCTAGCCTTACTCGGGGTAGATCTTCACGAAGTAGGCGATCTCCTTGCCCTTACAAACTTCTTGGTTCAACTCCACATCTCGATGACGGAGGCTCCCAAGCGACACCTAACCAATCTAGGAGGCACCACCCTCCAAAAGGTAATAGATGTTGTAGATGATGATGAACTCCTTTCTCTTGTGCTTCAAATGATAATCTCCCCAACACTCAACTCTCCTCACTGATTTGGCTGTGGTGGAAGAAAGGATTGAGTGGAAAGCAACTTGGGAAGGCTAGAGATCAAGCTTCATATGGTGGGAGTGGAGCAACTTGATCTCAACACAAGGGTAGGTAGTTCTCTTCTCAGAAATATAAGATAGGAGTGGTAGTTCTTTCTGATGGCTCTCTCCACGAATGAAGAGGGGGTGGGGGGGTATAAATAGCCTCCAGACAAAATCCAACCGTTACACACATTTGAGCAATCTCGGTGGGACCGAAGTGGACAACTCGGTGAGACCGATAGTTCAAATAATGTGAACGTTGGGATTTTCGGTGGGACCGAAAATACAATCTCGGTTAGTCCGATTCGTGCAATGACAAGAGCATGCCAGTTTCGGTGGGACCGACTTCATCATCTCGGTGACACCGATTTGATGACAGAAGGTTACAGAAGCTTGGCAACTCATGTTTCGGTGAGACCGAGTTCAGAATCGGAAAATCCGAGTTTTCTTGGGTTTGGCTTATGGCTGAGGTGGTTCATCTCGGTGTGACTGAGTTTGGAATATCGGTGGGACCGAGACTACTTATGAGTGTATATGGCAATGAAAATTGCTGATAGTTTAGGAGATGTATCACTAAGCACTTGAGCAACCAGATCATCATCATAACCTCATCCCCTTTTAATAGTATTGGCTTTTCCTATGGACTCAATGTGATCTTGGATCACTAAACCAAAAATGGAGTCTTGAGCTTTTGCCAATGCTTGCCTTAGCATTTTGAGGGGTCCACTTCTTCAGTCCTTGCCATACCCATATCACTGAACTTTCTGAAATGATTCTCAAGTAACTATTAGTTCAATGATATATATGTTGTTATTAATTACCAAAACCACCCGGGGATTAGTCGCACTTTCAGTTCCTCTTGAAATTATTTATCTCTTCAAGCATGGCGTTCACCCAATCCGGATCATCAAGAGCATCTTCAACCTTCATAGGTTCAATGCTAGAAATTAAGGAGTAATGTTCACAAAAGTTAGCCAAACGAGTTTTAGAGCAAGTAATTCTCCCGGTTTGAATATCATCAAAGATTTGTTCGACGGGATGATCTCTTGATACTCTTGCTCGAACTCGTGAGAGCTTTTGTTTGGGTCGGGGTGAAACATCCTATTCATTGTCTTGCTCTTCCTCTTGTCTTTCTTCGTTGTTCTTGGCGTTGTTGTTCTCCCGTGGAGGTGGATGTAACGCCCTCGATGCGGCTATAACTCCCACGTGTCGAAGCACGACTTAGAGGCATAACCGCATTGAAAGCAATGTCGCAAGTGAGGTAATCTTCGCACAACCCATGTAATAAATAAGGGAAAAGAGATACAGAGTTGGCTTACAGTCGCCACTTCACACAATACATAAATAAACATCCATCATTCAGTTACAATCAAGGTCCGACTACGGAACCAAAACAAAAGAAGACTACCCCAAATGCAACACAGATCCCCGATCGCCCCAACTGGGCTTCACTACTGATCGTCTGGAAATAAAACATAGTAACGACCAAGGGCCTCATCAAATTCCCACTTCAGCTCAGTTGCGCCATCTGCGCTGGCATCACCGGTACCTGCATCTGTTTTGGTAGAATCTGTGAGTCACGGGGACTCAGCAATCTCACACCCGCGAGATCAAGACTATTTAAGCTTAAGGGAAGGCTGGTGTAATGAGGTGGAGCTGCAGCAAGCGACTAGCATATATGGTGGCTACGATCGCAAAAGAGAGCGAGAAGAGAAGCAAGGCACGGTCGTGAAGCTAGTAGCGATCAAGAAGTGATCCTGAAACTACTTACGTCAAACATAACTCCAACACCGTGTTCACTTCCCGGACTCCGCCGAGAAGGGACCATCACGGTTACACACGCGGTTGATGTATTTTACTTAAGGTCAACTTCGGGTTTTCTACAACCGAACATTAACAAATTCCCATCTGCCACATAACTGCGGGCACGGCTCTCGAAAGTTTATACCCTGCAGGGGTGTCCCAACTTAGCCCATGACAAGCTCTCGCGATCAACGAAGGAATAGACCTTCTCCCGAGACACTCCGATCAGACTCGGTATCCCGGTACATCAAGACATTTCGACAATGGTAAAACAAGACCAGCAAAGCCGCCCGATGTGCCGACAAATCCTGATAGGAGCTGCACATATCTCGTTCTCAGGGCACACCGGATGAGCAAGACGACGGGTTGGCATAGACCCTGGTTGCCCAGGGGGCGCCGGACATCGCTCAGGTTGGACCAACACTCTAAGGAGCACTGGCCCGGGGGGGGTAAAATAAAGATGACCCTCGGGCTCCGGAAACCCAAGGGAAAAAGGGCTAGGTGAGGCAAATGGTAAAACCAAGGTTGGGCCTTGTTGGACAAGTTTTATTCAAAGCGAACTGTCAGGGGGGTCCCATAAATCACCCGACCGCGTAAGGAACGCAAAATCCGGGAACATAACACCGGTATGACGGAAACTAGGGCGGCAAGAGTGGAACAAAACACCAGGCATAAGGCCGAGCCTTCCACCCTTTACCAAGTATATAGATGCATTAATTAAAACAATAGATATTGTGATATCCCAAAATATCCGTGTTCCAACAAGGAACAAACTTCATCTTCACCTGCAACTAGCAACGCTATAAGAGGGGCTGAGCAAAGCGGTAACATAGCCAATCAACGGTTTGCTAGGACATGGATGGTTAGAGGTTTGACATGGCAATATGGGTGGCATGATATAGCAAGTGGTAGGTATCGCAGCATAGGCATAGCAAAAGAGCGAGCATCTAGCAAGCAAAGATAGAAGTGATATCGAAGGTATGGTCATCTTGCCTGCAAGGTTCTCAGAGTTGTCGAAGGCTTGATCCTCGTAGGCGTTCTCAACAGGTTCCTCGTACACGTACTCGTCTCCCGGCTCTACCCAAATCAAGAACACAAGCAATGGAACAACAATCAAACACGGAGCAATGCACAAGCAATATGATGCAATACATGACATGCTATGCGAGATGTGATATGCAATGCATATGTGTGCTCCGGAAGGAAAATGATGAACAAGGCATCAACTTGGCAAACCAAGTATGCCGCTGGAAAGATGAGATGATTTCGGTTGAAATCGATATAAAGATCACTGGAATAGGATGCACGGTTTGCAAATGACAAGCAAAACAAGAATGACACGAATCTACGTTTAACAGCACGATGCTACTTAGCACGCAACAAGAAACTATGCTACAGCACCCCAACATAAAAACAAATCACATGACAGTGATCTACAGGAGATGCTTAACAAAAGAGGAACACTGAGCTACGGCTAAATCACATCATAACAGGCTCAAACAAGCATGGTGAAAGTGCAAAAAATATCAGGTTCACAGACTTAGTGAAAATACTAGCATGCCAGAAATTAACATCAGGAAGGCATGTTTAGAGCAAGCAAACAACATGCTACAGGAACTTATAATAGCAAAACAAGGCATGACATGATTCTACTCAAAGCATAGATCAATAGTCCCTTACTGACCATAAGCCAAAAAGGACTAGAGGATATGATGGTACCCATGTAAACATAGCAAGTTTCATTACAGAACTCAGACTTAGCAGAAAAACTGGACATGGCAAAAACAGATAACAAGTAGGCATGTTCGTGAGCTCGATGCACTCACTACAGAGCATCTCATGATAAATTAAGCATACACCCATCAAGAAGACATGGCATAGAAGCTATACATGGCAAGAACAACATCATAGCATACACGGTTCAACTACATCAACCTCGTGAAAATTGAATCTCATGCAAACAATCTGCCAGGAAACATTTTGAAGCAAAAGTAGAGCACGAAAATGACATGCTAGACTACTCCATAAATCCCAACAAAGGCATGGATGGATAGAGCACATCAATATGTTCAAGACACCCTTACTAATCATGCTCAAAAAGGGCATAGATCTCTCTGTAACAACATGAACATATGGCATAAAAATAACAGGAGGACATGACTTAGTGAAAACACTAAGTTCCTGAAATCAGCAACATTATCATCCCTAGTTTGCATGCTTGTTCTAGTCACCACATAACTCAAAAAAATACATGGCATACACCCCTGGAAAGATGGCATGGCATAGTTCAACACACATGTAGGGCTCAAGTTCATAAGGTGCACACATTAATCATGGCAAAAATGATAAAAGTGCAAGTTCTGTTAAGAAACAGAAACTAACATCACATAGCCCTCTTCCAACAGCATTTCGGGCATCAAGATGAGCTCAAATGAAAATGGTGCAATGAGATGAAATGATCTACTCTTCGAGACGAACAATTTGATACGCTACACGCCCAAAACGGAGCCACGGGTGCGGAGATGTGATGCGAAGAAAATGCCACAAAATTATTGCAGAAAAGGACTTGGTGGAAATTTGGGGGAGGAAGAAGTCAACCTAGGGTTCTCACGATCGGATCTGGCGCGAGGTCGTCGGCCGGAGTTCGAGGTGGCGGCGGCCGGCGAGGGAGAGGGCGACGGGGCGGTGGCCGGCGGGGTCGGCGCGGCTCCGGGGCGGCGAGGTCCGTCGGCGGGGCCGGGCGCGCGGCGGACGGCAGGGCGCGCGGCGGCGGCCGGCGGGCGTGGCGGCGGCGCGGCGCGGTGGCGGGAGCGGGCGGCGAGCGCGGCGCGGTGGCGGGAGCGCGGCGCGCGGAGGCCGGCGGCGGCGGCGGAGAGGGGCAGCGGCGGCGCAGATGGGCGGCGGCGGCGCGGGGCGCGGCCCGGGGTCGGGTGCGCGGAGGGCCCGCGGCGGGCTTCGCGGGCCGGCGGCGGGGGCGGCGCGGCGACGCCACGTGACGGCTCGCGAGTGGCGGGCGGCGGCGGGCGGACGCGTCCGGTCCGATCCGGACGGGTCCGGCGGCGCGGAGGGGGAATTTCGCTAGGGTTTGCCCGTGAATTTGGGGGAGGGATCTATATATAGAGGTAGAGGGAGCTAGGAGGCTCCAAATGGAGTGCAGTTTTCGCCCACACGATCGTGATCCGACGACCGAGAGCATGGATGTGACTTAGATGGGTTATTGGGCTGTTTTGGAGGGTTGTTGGGCTGCAACTTAAAAGAGGCCTTTGCGAGAGACTGGTTAACCGTTGGAGTACCAAACGAACTCCAAATGACCCGAAACTTGACAGGTGGTCTACCGGTGCTATACCAGGGCCACTTGGCAAGGCTCGGTCCATTCCGAGAATGTTCAATACCCGCACACGGAAAAAGAACAAGAGGGGTGCGCCGGTGCATGTGGGAGTGTCAGAATGCAAAACGGACAACGGAGAAAATTCTCGGAACCATAAGACGAACATGTATGCAAATGAGATGCACATGATGACATGATATGAGATGCATGACATGGAAAAAATGCAAAATGAAAACAAAACCCAACCACGGAGGTAATATCATAGCACATATCCGAAAATGGCAAGAGTTGGAGTTACAAATATGGAAAGTTACATCCGGGGTGTTACAACACTCCACCACTACAAGAGGATCTCGTCCCGAGATCTAGGACTGAAAGAACTCTAGATATTCGGAACGGAGGTGATCCTCGCGCTCCCAGGTGGCTTCTCGGTCGGAATGGTGTGACCACTTTACTTTCAGGAATTTGATTGACTTGTTGCGAGTCTTGCGCTCGGTTTCTTCCAGAATAGCAACGGGGTGCTCATGATAAGAGAGATCTTCTTGGAGGTCAATTTCTTCAAAGTTGATAGTGCGTTCAGGAATCTTGAAGCACTTGCGAAGCTGTGACACGTGAAACACATCGTGCACGTTTGCAAAGTTGGATGGAAGCTCAAGTTGATAGGCGAGATCGCCTCTTTTGCCAATGATCTTGAAAGGACCCACGTATCTAGGGGCAAGCTTCCCTTTGATACCGAAGCAACGAGTGCCTTCAATTGGAGAGACGCGGAGGTAGACATGGTCTCCGATTTCAAAAGCCACATCACGGTGATTGTCATCATAATAGCCCTTCTGCCGCGATTGCGCGGCTTTGAGATTCTCACGAATGACTTTGCACATTTCTTCGGCTTCTGTGATCAAGTCGTTGCCAAGAAGTTGGCGTTCACCTGTCTCGGACCAATTGAGAGGAGTACGGCACTTTCTGCCATAGAGAATTTCGAATGGGGCCTTGCCCGAACTCGCTTGGAAGTTGTTGTTGTAGGAGAACTCGGCATATGGAATACACTCTTCCCACTTCATGCCAAAGGAAATGACACAAGCCCTGAGCATATCTTCAAGGATTTGATTGACTCGCTCGACTTGGCCACTAGTTTGAGGATGGAAAGTTGTGCTGAAACGAATGTTGGTGCCCATGCCCTTCTGAAAGGAGTCCCAGAACTTAGAAGTGAAGATGCTTCCATGGTCTGAAGAGATCAATTGCGGAATACCGTGCAAGGAGACAATTCTGGAGGTGTATAGCTCTGCCAACTGAGCTGCTGTGATAGATTCTTTGACAGGAAGAAAATGAGCCACTTTAGTAAGCTTGTCAATGACAACGAAGATAGCATCATTTCCACGCTTGGACTTAGGAAAACCAGTCACGAAGTCCATCTCGATATGATCAAACTTCCATTCTGGAATAGCAAGAGGTTGGAGGAGACCAGCTGGTCTTTGGTGTTCTTCTTTCACCCTTCTGCAGACATCACATTCATTCACGAATTGAGCAATCTCTCGCTTCATTCGAGTCCACCAAAACGACTGCTTGAGGTCATGGTACATCTTCGTACTTCCAGGATGAATGGATAGGAGGGAATTGTGTGCCTCATTCATGATGACTTTTCTCAGATCGCCTTTAGGAACCACAATACGATCCTCGAAGAAAAGAGTATCTTTGTCATCCAAGCGATAGCATTTGTATTTGGAAATGCCCTTGTCAATACCACGTTTCACCTCTTCACCATGGTATCCAGGAGTTGTGCCTCACGAATTTGATCTTCCAAAGAAGGAGAGACTATGAGGTTGGCAAGAAAACCTTGAGGAACAACTTGAAGATTCAGCTTGCGGAAAGCTTCACAAAGATCCGGTTGAAAGGGCTTGAGAATTAAGCTGTTGCAATAAGCCTTTCTGCTCAGAGCATCTGCAATCACATTCGCCTTGCCAGGAGTATATTAAATACTTGGATTGTACTCTTGAATCACTTCGACCCATCGAGTTTGCCTGAGGTTGAGGTTTGGTTGAGTGAAGATATACTTGAGACTCTTGTGATCGGTGAAAATGTCCACTTTCCTTCCCAACAAGAGATGTCTCCATGTTATCAATGCATGGACAACTGCCGCCAACTCAAGATCGTGAGTGGGGTAGTTCTTTTCGTTGGGCTTCAACTGACGCGAGGTATAGGCCACAACTTTCTTCTCTTGCATTAACACAGCACCGAGACCTTGCAAGGAAGCATCACAGAAAACTTCGAATGGCTTGGATTCATCAGGAGGAGTCAAGACAGGAGTTGTTGCTAGCTTCTCTTTGAGGGTGTTGAAATCGACATCACACTCAGGCGTCCAGACATACTTGACATGCTTCTGGAGGAGGTTGGAAAGAGGCTTTGCAATCTTAGAGAAGTTCTCAACGAATCTTCGGCAATAGCTTGCAAGACCAAGAAAACTGCGGAGCTGCTTGACATTCTAAGGAGGTTCCCAATTCAGAACTGAAGACACCTTCTCGGGATTAACAGCGATGCCCTTGGCGGAGATGATGTGACCAAGATAAAGAACTTCATCAAGCCAGAACTCACATTTGGAAAACTTCGCATAGAATTGATGCTCTCTGAGCTTGTCGAGCACCAATCGCAAATGTTTGGCATGGTCCTGCTTGTTCTTGGAGAAGACCAAAATATCATCGAGATACACCAAGATGAAATCATTTGTGTAGGGGTTGAAGATAAAGTTCATCATGCGAGAGAAAGTTGGAGGAGCATTGACAAGGCCGAAAGACATGACAGTATATTCATAAGAACCAAAGCTTGTTCTGAATGCTGTCTTGGGAATATCTTGTTCACGAATGCGAATCTGATGATAACCCATACGGAGGTCAAGCTTGGAGAAAACTTTGGCACCTTTGATTTGCTCGAAAAGCTCATTGATGTTGGGAAGTGGATACTTGTTCTTGATTGTCTTCTTGTTCAATGGACGGTAATCAACACAAAGTCGGTCCGTGCCATCCTTCTTCTGGACAAAAAGAACTCCACATCCCCATGGATATGAACTCGGTCTGATCAAGCCCAGACGCTCTTGTTCATCGAGCTGCTTCTTCAATTCTTTCAGCTCCTTGGGTCCAAGCTTGTAAGGATGCTTGCAAACGGGTTCAGTGCCAGGCTCAAGATTGATAACGAATTCGACTGGCCAATGCGGAGGCATACCCGGAAGCTCTTCTGGAAAGACATCTTGGTACTCACAAACGACTGGAATTTGCGAGATAGCATCCAACTCGCCCTTCTCATTGAGAGAAAACAACCGAATGGTTTCATCACGAGCGGCATAGATGATAACATCCTCAGAAGGGTGTGTCAATTGAATTTGCCTGGCAGCACAATCAAGCTGAGCCTTGTGCTGAGAAAGCCAGTCCATCCCGAGAATTAGATCAATATCAGAGTCGCCAAGAACCATTGGAGAAGATAGAAATCTATAGTCGCCCATCTTGATAGAAACATCCGGAGCCATCATCTTGGTGTTCATGAATAAACCCGGAGAGGAAACCGCTATCGGCTTAGGCAGATCAACAGTATGCAAATCGTGCATGGATGCAAAAGGCTTTGATATGAATGAAATAGAAGCACCCGTATCAAATAAAACTTTTGCAGGAATATCATTAACTGGAAGATTACCCATAATCACATCAGTAGATTCCTCTGCTTGCGCTGCATTCATCATGTTCACCTTTGCAGACTTGGGATTATGCTTGACCACTGCATTGTTTGAAGACCTCACAGGAGGAGGAGGAGGAAGGCGCCTTTGATTGAAGCATTTGTTCGCATAGTGACCCTTCTGCTGGCACTTGTTGCAGGTCACCTCTGAGAGCGGACGGTGATAAGGAGCATTAGACCTTGGAGCTTGAGGCTGAGACTTGTTCTGGTAGCTTGGGTTGGGTGGGTGGGAAGATCCACGACCACCTGAGTTCTTCTGCTGATAAGGCTGACGGAACGGAGGAGGAGGAAGGTAGAACTTTTGCTGCTTAGCTGCGCCTTGAGAGGAAGAAGAAGACTGAGCTGCATCCCTGATTCTTTTCTTAGAAGCCTCACACTTGAGCTGAGCACCTTCTTGCTTAAGGGCCATATTGTAGAATTGATCAAACTGAGTAGGCTCAACAAGAATGAGAGCTAACTGCAGATCCTCTCTACGGCCACCTCTGAATTGGTAGATCATACTCCTTTCATCAGGAACGTCTTGTTTAGCGAAGCGAGCAAGTTTCTGAAACTGTATGTTGTATTCGTACACTGACATGTTTCCTTGCTTGAGATTGCGGAACTCCTCACGCTTGCTCTCAACAACACTGGTAGGAATGTGGTGAGCTTTAAAGTCCCGACAGAAATCAGTCCAAGTAATCACTCGACCTCCTCTGGAATCCTTGTATTGCTGGAACCAATCAGCTGCTTGATCCTTGAGCTGAAAAGACGCGAACTTGACATAGTCCTCAGGTCTGACATTGCTGCATTCGAAATGCTTGTTGATATCCATGAGCCAATCATCGGCGTCTATGGCCTCGGCACAGTAGCTGAAAGACTTTGGCTGATTTGCAAGGAACTGGTTGAGGGTAGGGAACTGAGGCTGATGGTAGAACTACCCTTGACCTTGATTCCCTTGATTGCCTTGGCCTTGGTTACGCTCTTGCATCAGCTGGATCAACAACTGAGCGTTGGCATTAGTGGTTGCCATCAAAGTTTGCCATGCCTCCGGAGGCGGAGGTGGAGGTGGAGGGTTCGCCTGACTCCCATCACTGCGTTCCGGATTCTGACGCGTTGGCGGAGCCATCCTGAAGAGGGTGACATCCGTTAGCATCTTGATAGACAGATCAACAAGTTGAATCAACGGATAGAAATTGCAACATATAGTCTTGACAATAAACATTCGAACAGGGATGAACGAATGGATTCCAAAGTAAACATCACGTCCATTAAGGTGAGAAGCCACTTGATAAGAGATTGATGAATGAAAATAAAAACAAGGTATGAATGGAACAAATAAGTGGTAAGTATTACCCAATCACAAACCAAATATCTGCGGAAGAAGTGCTAGAGCTACTTGAATCCCACCTATAAACTCCCGAAACTTTCCGGTTATGCAATCAGGTGTTGGGGATACAGGGGAAGCAATATATATCACCCAAACTAGCAATCCCTACATCCAGCTGTATCCATCCGTCAACACATAACCAAGAAACCTTCGGAAATCGTGTACCTCAACCTTCGAAAAGCATCAGTTATACGAGTCATGGCAATACTCCCGTACTCACCTCAGTACTAGGTTAGCGGGGTTATCTCACCAACGAACTACATAAAAGAGATTTTCGATGTCGGCGTACTAAACTCAGGTATTCCAGAACTGCAACGATAAAATTATGACGACAACACCTCAGAGCTCAACTCCCGGGGACACTTCCACTAAACCCCTGACAGGAGGCACCAAGACAATGTTCTCATCATAAAACCATCGGAACGATTCCAAGATACCCTCATGATCCCAAAAAAATTTTTAGTGAAATTTGAGGAGAGGAAAGTCAAAACTTCTACGTCAGGAGACCTCACCAGAGCGACGAAGCGACTGAGGAGTAAAAAGAATTCCTAACTCTCCGATATATATAATCCTAAATGACTCAAAACATTTTTCTAGACACAACTCGGCCGCTAAAAACGATCAAGCAGTGGGGGCTCCTAAGGTCGGGGAAGGCTCTGATTACCAACTTGTAACGCCCTCGATGCGGCTATAACTCCCACGTGTCGAAGCACGACTTAGAGGCATAACCGCATTGAAAGCAATGTCGCAAGTGAGGTAATCTTCGCACAACCCATGTAATAAATAAGGGATAAGAGATACATAGTTGGCTTACAGTCGCCACTTCACACAATACATAAATAAACATCCATCATTCAGTTACAATCAAGGTCCGACTACGGAACCAAAATAAAAGAAGACTACCCCAAATGCAACACAGATCCCCGATCGCCCCAACTGGGCTTCACTACTGATCGTCTGGAAATGAAACATAGCAACGACCAAGGGCCTCATCAAATTCCCACTTCAGCTCAGTTGCGCCATCTACGCTGGCATCACCGGTACCTGCATCTGTTTTGGTAGAATCTGTGAGTCACGGGGACTCAGCAATCTCACACCCGCGAGATCAAGACTATTTAAGCTTAAGGGAAGGCTGGTGTAATGAGGTGGAGCTGCAGCAAGCGACTAGCATATATGGTGGCTACGATCGCAAAAGAGAGCGAGAAGAGAAGCAAGGCACGGTCGTGAAGCTAGTAGCGATCAAGAAGTGATCCTGAAACTACTTACATCAAACATAACTCCAACACCGTGTTCACTTCCCGGACTCCGCCGAGAAGGGACCATCACGGTTACACACGCGGTTGATGTATTTTAATTAAGGTCAACTTCGGGTTTTCTACAACCGGACATTAACAAATTCCCATCTGCCACATAACCGCGGGCACGGCTCTTGAAAGTTTATACCCTGCAGGGGTGTCCCAACTTAGCCCATGACAAGCTCTCGCGATCAACGAAGGAATAGACCTTCTCCCGAGACACTCCGATCAGACTCGGTATCCCGGTACATCAAGACATTTCGACAATGGTAAAACAAGACCAGCAAAGCCGCCCGATGTGCCGACAAATCCCGATAGGAGCTGCACATATCTCGTTCTCAAGGCACACCGGATGAGCAAGACGACGGGTTGGCATAGACCCTGGTTGCCCAGGGGGCGCCGGACATCGCTCAGGTTGGACCAACACTCGAAGGAGCACTAGCCCGGGGGGGTAAAATAAAGATGACCCTCGGGCTCCGGAAACCCAAGGGAAAAAGGGCTAGGTGAGGCAAATGGTAAAACCAAGGTTGGGCCTTGCTGGACAAGTTTTATTCAAAGCGAACTGTCAGGGGGGGGTCCCATAAATCACCCGACCGTGTAAGGAACGCAAAATCCAGGAACATAACATCGGTATGACGGAAACTAGGGCGGCAAGAGTGGAACAAAACACCAGGCATAAGGCCGAGCCTTCCACCCTTTACCAAGTATATAGATGCATTAATTAAAACAATAGATATTGTGATATCCCAAAATATCCGTGTTCCAACAAGGAACAAACTTCATCTTCACCTGCAACTAGCAACGCTATAAGAGGGGCTGAGCAAAGCGGTAACATAGCCAATCAACGGTTTGCTAGGACATGGATGGTTAGAGGTTTGACATGGCAATATGGGTGGCATGATATAGCAAGTGGTAGATATCGCAGCATAGGCATAGCAAAAGAGCGAGCATCTAGCAAGCAAAGATAGAAGTGATATCGAAGGTATGGTCATCTTGCCTGCAAGGTTCTCAGAGTTGTCGAAGGCTTGATCCTCGTAGGCGTTCTCAACAGGTTCCTCGTACACGTACTCGTCTCCCAGCTCTACCCAAAGCAAGAACACAAGCAATGGAACAACAATCAAACAAGGAGCAATGCACAAGCAATATGATGCAATACATGACATGCTATGCGAGATGTGATATGCAATGCATATGTGTGCTCCGGAAGGAAAATGATGAACAAGGCATCAACTTGGAAAACCAAGTATGCCGCTGGAAAGATGAGATGATTTCGGTTGAAATCGATATAAAGATCACCGGAATAGGATGCACGGTTTGCAAATGACAAGCAAAACAAGAATGACACGAATCTGCGTTTAACAGCACGATGCTACTTAGCACGCAACAAGAAACTATGCTACAGCACCCCAACATAAAAACAAATCATATGACAGTGATCTACAGGAGATGCTTAACAAAAGAGGAACACTGAGCTACGGCTAAATCACATCATAACAGGCTCAAACAAGCATGGTGAAAGTGCAAAAAATATCAGGTTCACAGACTTAGTGAAAATACTAGCATGCCAGAAATTAACATCAGGAAGGCATGTTTAGAGCAAGCAAACAACATGCTACAGGAACTTATAATAGCAAAACAAGGCATGACATGATTCTACTCAAAGCATAGATCAATAGTCCCTTACTGACCATAAGCCAAAAAGGACTAGAGGATATGATGGTACCCATGTAAACATAGCAAGTTTCATTACAGAACTCAGACTTAGCAGAAAAACTGGACATGGCAAAAACAGATAACAAGTAGGCATGTTCGTGAGCTCGATGCACTCACTACAGAGCATCTCATGATAAACTAAGCATACACCCATCAAGAAGACATGGCATAGAAGCTATACATGGCAAGAACAACATCATAGCATACACGGTTCAACTACATCAACCTCGTGAAAATTGAATCTCATGCAAACAATCTGCTAGGAAACATTTTGAAGCAAAAGTAGAGCACGAAAATAACATGCTATACTACTCCATAAATGCCAACAAAGGCATGGATGTATAGAGCACATCCATATGTTCAAAACACCCTTACTGATCATGCTCAAAAAGGGCATAGATCTCTCTGTAACAAGATGAACATATGGCATAAAAATAACAGCAGGACATGACTTAGTGAAAACACTAAGTTCCTGAAATCAGCAACATTATCATCCCTAGTTTGCATGCTTGTTCTAGTCACCACATAACTCACAAAAATACATGGCATACACCCCTGGAAAGATGGCATGGCATAGTTCAACACACATGTAGGGCTCAAGTTCATAAGGTGCACACATTAATCATGGCAAAAATGATAAAAGTGCAAGTTCTGTTAAGAAACAGAAACTAACATCACATAGCCCTCTTCCAACAGCATTTCGGGCATCAAGATGAGCTCAAATGAAAATGGTGCAATGCGATGAAATGATCTACTCTTCGAGGCAAACAATTTGATATGCTACACACCCAAAACGGAGCCACGGGCGCGGAGATGTGATGCGAAGAAAATGCCACAAAATTATTGCAGAAAAGGACTTGGTGGAAATTTGGGGGAGGAAGAAGTCAACCTAGGGTTCTCCCGATCGGATCTGGCGCGAGGTCGTCGGCCAGAGTTCGAGGTGGCGGCGGCCGGCGAGGGAGAGGGCGACGGGGCGATGGCCGGCGGGGTCGGCGCGGCTCCGGGGCGGCGAGGTCCGTCGGCGGGGCCGGGCGCGCGGCGGACGGCAGGGCGCGCGGCGGCGGCCGGCGGGCGTGGCGGCGGCGCGGCGCGGTGGCGGGAGCGGGCGGCGAGCGCGGCGCGCTGGCGGGAGCGCGGCGCGCGGAGGCCGGCGGCGGCGGCGGAGAGGGGCGGCGGCGGCGCAGATGGGCGGCGGTGGCGCGGGGCGCGGCCCGGGGTCGGGCGCGCGGAGGGCCCGTGGCGGGCTTCGCGGGCCGGCGGCGGGGGCGGCGCGGCGGCGCCACGTGGCGGCTCGCGAGTGGCCGGGCGGCGGCGGGCGGACGCGTCCGGTCCGATCCGGACGTGTCCGGCGGCGCGGAGGGGGAATTTCGCTAGGGTTTGCCCGTGAATTCGGGGGAGGGATCTATATATAGAGGTAGAGGGAGCTAGGTGGCTCCAAATGGAGTGCGGTTTTCGCCCACACGATCGTGATCCGACAACCGAGAGCATGGAGGTGACTTGGATGGGTTATTGGGCTGTTTTGGAGGGTTGTTGGGCTGCAACTTAAAAGAGGCCTTTGCGAGAGACTGGTTAACCGTTGGAGTACCAAACGAACTCCAAATGACCCGAAACTTGACAGGTGGTCTACCGGTGCTATACCAGGGCCACTTGGCAAGGCTCGGTCCATTCCGAGAATGTTCAATACCCGCACACGGAAAAAGAACAAGAGGGGTGCGCCGGTGCATGTGGGAGTGTCGGAATGCAAAACGGACAACGGAGAAAAATGCTCGGAATCATAAGACGAACACGTATGCAAATGATATGCACATGATGACATGATATGAGATGCATGACATGGACAAAATGCAAAACGAAAACAAAACCCACCCACGGAGGGAATATCATAGAACATATCCGAAAATGGCAAGAGTTGGAGTTACAAATATGGAAAGTTACATCCGGGGTGTTACAGTGGAGAAGGAGGTCGTCAAGGTTCATCTTGTTGTACATCCTCATTTTCATCGTCTTGATGTGTCCCACTTGTGGATGTCTCCGAGTCAACTTGTGGATCACCTTGGCGTGAAGTTGAGGCTTCCACTTGGACGGACGAGGTACTCTCCTTCACCTCCTTCGGACGAATCTTGCCAATAGACAAGTCTTGTATGCCTTCAGAAGGATCTTTGTCACCTACATCAATTGGCAATTGCTCTACTTGCGAGCCGTTAGATTCATCAAACTTCAGATCTACCATCTCTTCAACCTTTTGGGTGAAATTGTTGTAGGCTCGGTATGTGTGAGAGTTTGAGCCATAACCGAGTAGGAAACCTTGATGAGATTTAGGAGCAAATTTCGAACGATGATGCTTATCAAGAATGTAGCATTTTGAGGCGAATACCCGAAAGTGTCCAACTTGGGGTTTGTTACCGGTGAGAAGCTCGTATGTCGTCTTGCCGAGTAGCTTGTGAAGATATAGACGATTCGTTGCATGGCAAGCTGTCTCAACTGCTTCCGCCCAGAAGTGTTTTGGCGTCTTGTACTCATCAAGCATCATTCTCGCCATTTCGATAAGTGTCCGGTTCTTCCTCTCAACAACTCCATTTTGTTGAGGCCTGTACGTAGCTGAGAACTCATGTGAAATCCCTTCTTCGTTAAGAAAGGTGTCCACATTGGCGTTCTTGAACTCCGTTTCGTTGTCACTGCAAACCTTCTTAATCTTCACTTCAAATTGGTTTTGGGCCTTCCTAGCGAAGTTTTTGAAGATCTTTTGGACCTGCGATTTATCATCAAGAAAGAACACCCATGTAAATCTTGAAAAATCATCAACAATGACCAACCCAAATGAGTTACCCCCGAGACTCTTGTAGGCGTTGGGACCGAAAAGATCCATGTGAAGCAGCTCAAGTGGTCTTCTGATGGTCATGATGTTCTTCACGAGATAACTTCCTCCAACTTGTTTTCCTGCTTGGCAAGCACTACAAAGTATATCCTTGTCAAATATAACATCTTTAACACCAAGGATATGATCACCTTGAATAAGCTTGTCAAGATTTCGCATGCCCACATGACCTAACCGTCTATGCCACAACCAGCCTTTAGAGGATTTAGCAATTAAGCAAGTTCTAGGTTGAGCCTTTTTAGTGAAATCAACAATGTATTGATCGCCTCTATGTATGCCGGTAAAGACCATATTATGACTATCTCTCCGAAACACTTGGCAATCTACTTCAGTAAATATCGAAACCGAAATCAGCTAGTGTAGATACAGAAAGTAAATTGTAACCAAGAGATTCAACGAGCATAACGTTTTGTATGGAGCTATCATGTGAGATGTCCACCTTACCAAGGCCAACCACCTTACCCTTTGAGTTATCACCAAAAGTGACATACTTTCGAGGGTCATCGTTTTCAGCAAGCTCACGAAACATATCCTTGTCTCCAGTCATGTGATCGATACATCCACTATCAAGAACCAATTCTTTTCCTCCAGCAATGTAGCTGCGAAGGTTAGCCATAAGACCAAAGTGTCTCCTAGACTCATCGAGATCATAGTCACTATCATCATCCTCATCATAGTATCCATGTTCAACATCATCTTGTGATCGATCGTTTCCTAGAGAGAGTGATTCATTAGTTTTGTGATCATGACAATGTGCATCTCTATGAATTCTATGACTTCCGAAATGATATTGCTAATGATTCCAACATCTCCTTTGGCAGGCATAAGGTCACGAAGCTCAAAATAAACAATCACCAACTTAGGATCATTGGGATTCATCTTATTTAAGGCAATAGACTTGTGAAGAATCTCATCTAAGTTTTTCAAGGAATAGTACGGAAATCGTTCCTCAAGAAATCTCCATATAGTGTAAGCATTTTCAAGAGTTGGCAAGCGAGCAATCAAATTTCTAGGAAAACCTATAATGACAAGATTGATAGTTCTAAGATTGCGATGTGCTAGGGTTAGGGCAACTCGGTGAGACCGATGTGCTAGGGTTAGGGGAAAACCTCATCTCGGTGAGACCGATTGCGTGAACTCGGTGAGACCGGTTTCTGCAATAAGCAAACAGAGACTTGGTCAAGCAAACTCGGTGGGACCGACTGCGTATCTCGGTGAGACCGAAATAACTGCAATAGGTAACAGAGAGTTTGCAAGGCCATCTCGGTGAGACCGAGATCCCATCGATGAGATCGAACTGATTAGGGTTTCTAGCATTGGCTATGTCAAGTGAATTGGTGGCGCCGGATGAATCAAATCGGTGGGGCCGAGTTTGACTTTAGGTTTACGACATATGTGGAAATGAGAAAGTGGTTGAGGGCTTTGGAGCATATCACTAAGCACTTTGAGCAAGCAAGCCATTAAGCAACACCTCATCCCCTTTTAATAGTATTGGCTTTCCTATGGACTCAATGTGATCTTGGATCACTAAAATGAAAATGTAGAGTCCTGAGCTTTTCCCAATGTTTGTCCTTAGCATTTGAAGGGGTTCCACATCCTCTTGTCCTGCCACTCCAATGTTGAACTCATCTGAAATATACTAGGTAGAAGTATTAATCCAACAAGAGATATGATGACATTAATTACCAAAATGATGTAGGGTAAAGCCCTAGAGGCCGATCTTTCACGTTTGGAGCGGATACCTACGAAGAACACGAAGAACACGAGGAGGGGAACGAGGGAAAAACACGAGAGAACACTCAACCAACAAGAACAAAGTCACACATGCGCTAGATCATCGAAACACAAGGAGATACAAGATCTGAATCCAACAAGGGACGATACATAGGGTAACGATTCTTCTCCGTGAGGAGGTCTTGAAGATGGTCTTCTCCAAAAGGAGGTCTTGAATCCAACAAGGATCTTCTCCGAAGAGGTGTTGGTCCCTCGCGAAGGTGTAGATCCGGATGGATGAGTGAGGCTCTGTCTCACAAATGAGCTAAATCAACGCTACCCTCTCGAGGAGGAGGAGGAGGAGGTCTATTTATAGTCTAAATGCGAATGGGGGCAAAGTGAAAGGGTACATGGGCCTCGGGCCCGAAGCTATGGACACACAAGCGTCAGACGTCCGACAGGTTCCGGTTGTCCGGAGGCTCGGGATGGTCCGGACGTCCGGAAGTCTTCGGACATCTGTAAATAGCGTTCTGTCGCCGTGGTGCTGGTCGTCCGGTGGCGCTCGGTCGTCTGGGGCCTGGGGGGTGTCGGACGTCCAGTACTTGCCGGTCTTCCGGTCGTTGTAGCTTTCGTTGGCTGGCCCTTCTGGTTGGCTGAGTGTCCAGGCGTCGGACGTCCGGTGTTGTCTGGTCGTCCGGCCGCTGTAGCTTTCGGGCAGCTTCTTCTCTTGGTCCTTGTACTTGGCGTCCTTGCTAATTCGTCCATTGGATGTGGTGGCTCCGTGGCTTTCCTCTAAGTACCTGATCATGCATAGCACACACGTTGGAGGTAGTAGCCATGTCTCACATGTAGAAAGTGAAGGTTCGGAGAGGAGCGAGTTCACCTTGAGTCCAATGGCGTATGTTCGAGGTCTCATCATATGTCCTCTCAGGGCTTGGAGAGTAGTCGGAGTGTACATGGGGATGAACGTGGGATGCTCCGCATCATCTCCCCCCCCCCCCCCCCCGGGAAAGATCCGACCTCGGATCGTGATCCTCATCATCATGTAAACGGTTGTCGTGGACGGACTTGTAGTTGGACAGAGTTGAAGGCATGACGCAATCCAAGTACTCCAAGGTGTCTCCGGTATGTGGTACATGCAAAATGAGCAAACACAAGCGACACTCGGAAATACAATGGTTAGCACACACAAAATGTCCATCAATTAAGCGTGAGTCCGTGCGAAGGGATAGTGCGTGACAAAGCGCATGAAGCTTGTCAAGATGATATAGAATGATATGCAAAGCATTCATGGGATAATTAGCATGGTTCACAAAGCGACAAATTCTACCATTGTGCAAAATGATGTCATAGAGGGACGGTTCATCAATAGCATGAATATGGCAATGGATGCTCAATATGTGTAAGCTATCATGCAATTGATGGTGGACAATATGATAATGATGTATGAATATGCCATCAAGGAAGATCACAACAAATTTGCTAAGGAAATGGGCAGGCTCATATATAATGGATGACATGGGAATACAAGATGCAACAAGGCAATCATAATGTGAGTCAATCCATGGATGGGCTGCAAACTTGTGGTAAGTATGATATGTCCATCGAGCATAACATGTATGAGCACAATCAACAAATATGGAGGTGTTGGTGTACCAATGCTCGATGTCGTGGCAAGATTGGAGGTTCGAAGGTGCATCCAATAAGTGCGAGCGCTCCTCAATGTGAAGGTCCATAGAGCCAAACTCCAATGTCGCCCCTCCGTTCGTGAGATGTATCATGTCGACAACAAGAAGGAAACAACAACGAAAGAGTGACCCATCCAATGTGCGTATTTGAGGATGGCTCAAAGAGAAGGAGTTCACCTTAGGAATTCTCCCGAAGATGTTGGAGTTGCACATCATGTACGCCTTCACATGACCAAGTTGTCTCGTCATGGTACCGCCTTGTGGATTCTTCAAAATGAAAGAACATGGCAAACACTCAGAAAAACAAATGAGGTTAGCAGAAGTGCAAAACCTATCATTCGTATGGTAAGATACCCAACAAGTGTATGCATCATGCTCATCATAAGAAAGTACAAGGGAGCATTTCATAGTATGGAGGCATATGATGTAAGAACAACAAAATACAAGAGGCTCAATCAAACAAGCATGCATCACAAGGAAGGTGTCCAAGTCTCCAAGAGCAATAAGCATAGTACGGTTGCACTCAATACAAGTGGATATGAAAGAGGCAACTAATGGACACAAGAGACAATGATCAAGATATATTAGGTGAGAGGCATGAACATATACGTCATCAACCCAAGAAAGCAACATGGGTGATGCAACCTAGCAAGCAATCATACCAATCAAGTCAAGCAAGCTAGTAGTGCAAAGATGCAACATACTAGAGGGAATCATGGCAAGCATGTCATGTGTGCAAATAGTGGGCATGAATAATGCACATGACATATCACAAGCATGAAAGTAAGATATGAGAAAAATATCATCAATGTATTGGCAAGAAGTCCTATGTAAATAGGAATGGAACATCATGACTCTCCCAACACAACAAGCATCAATAGCATGGGGCACAAATAAATCATGGTAATAGCTACAAGTATCTCCACCAAGCATGCAAATACACATAGAAGTAGCATAATGGTGAATCATGGGTAGATGCAAGCAAGAGTCACAATTGCATGGCAAAGGCATAGAAGCAAGGATAACATGCAAAGTGACCATGGGAAAATGAGCATAAGGTGACAAGTGGTAAATAGCCCATAGCCATGTGAGAGACAAGTAAAAGAGATGTGCGTAGTCGTTGTGCAAAGAGAACGGTGGTAAGGACAATTCACGTGATCCCAAAGCATCGTTGCTCTCAAGAGCTTGTTTCCTCAACTCTTGGGATTGAGAGGTTGACGACTATATGTGAGTACCTACACAAAACAAAGGCAAAGGAAAAATTGTGTGTGCGTGATATATGTACACATCATCCATCATGATGCGCACGTGCATGTGTCGGTTAGCACAAATTATCCAATGCTCAAATAAATGAGATGCGTGATATAGAAACATGTCATCCATCATGAGAGGTTTGTTGTTATGCATGGCATAATGGAGACTCAAAGGATGTAATGCATCATGAGAAATAGCTAGAGCATTGTTATTCATGGAATTCATATGGTGCACACAATTATGGGAATCATGCAAAGTATGGAAGGCATCAAAATCTCCTAATATGCATGAGGAAACTATGGGTGTCTCCTCATGAGCATTAATGGAAACATCACATGGAGAATATTGACAACATCCAAAACAATGCATATTCGGAACAATGTGATCATGGCATGGCATAGTAGATGAATTGCGCAAATCATGTAAAGGAAGGATGGCAATATCATCACAAGAGAAGCAAAAGCCAATGACCATCATCTCGTCATCTATGTCATAAGTGCAAATGGGATTTATTTTAATGGGGCATGCATAGTTACTATGTTGAGATTGTAAAGATGCAATACGGGAGATCTCACTCATAGCATATGACAAGTTCAATGGATTGTCAAACATGATGTGACCAAAAGAATTTTCACATGATATCCTATGGAGCATAGCATCACAACTAGGCAACTCAACATTCTCATCATCATATTCATCATAAATAGGTAAGTCAAGACATGAGGAAGTCGCACTAGCATGAAGCATGGGAATAGGTGGGTCAACATCATGCAAGCAATCGTTGGTAAGATAGTCCGCTAGTGGGACAAGAGAAGCACAATCGCCTATGTTACCTGTGGGGCGTTGCTCATGTGTTGTAGGTGAGGTGTTGAAGATCCACTCGTTGTCATCTTCATCTTGATGGAACCATGTGGGGGGTGCATCATCGTCCACTATTGATAGAGGCGGAGGGTCCCGATCTTTCGATGAGATGATAACTATCGATTTGGTGAAGATGACTTTGACGATCTGACTACAAACGTGCACGACGTTGCGCCTTAGCAATCGCTAAACCAACTCCGAGAGGTTATTCACCACGCCGGAGCACAATCAACCTGACCACGAAGGTCTATTCCTGCAAGCAATCAAAGAACAAGCAAGAATATGATAAAAGCAATCTGAATATTGCGAGTATATATGAAGTATTGATAAAGGTGGGGATCCGTAAGCGGTCTTTGTCTGGTTGTTGGACACAAACGAAGTACACGAAGTTGCAATGGCTAACTTTTAACTAAACAAATCCCCCAGGCAAAAGCTACTAGATGGATCTACTTATATAGGAGCAAGGGGTGGCGGCCAAGGAGGTGGGAGGATGTCCCAAGGCAGCCTAAAACTAACCCTAGGTCGTACAAGGCCAATGGGTCCAAGTGGAGGTGGCGTAACACCTTTGGACTTGTAGTTTGACTCGGATTCTGCTGCAGCATCAGATTGTTTCGTCCATAACTCAATGCTCCAGACGAATTTGTAGGTGAATCCAATTGGGTTATAAAGTGCACGAACTCTATTTTCCAACAAAAAAAGAATCACCCAATTTGGAGTCCGGATGAAAAAGTTATTGACGTTTTGAGTCAGGTATGTCTGTGCAGTCCCAATGTGAGTCCAGAACGTGAGAGACTTGGACTCTATCTTCTCTTGGGCCAAAAGTGACGTGACAGAACTTTTTGAACAGCAAGTAAACATCTCTTTCTCCCTTATCTTCATATGTGGATTGTATAAATGTCCCATACACCTGCAATTAGATATGGCACAAAAGTTTGTGAAGTATTTTTTGTCCTGGATGACATAAATAAATTATTGCATAGTTTGCATTAGAAATCACCTCACAAATATACTTGTATGCAATATTTTTGGTCGTATCCAAGGTATTCATGTCCTTCATCAGGTATGGCCATCGGTTTGTCCATTGGAAGGATGGACTCGTCGAGGATAGGCGTGTCGTCATGTAGGAGACCTAGCACCAAAGAAGAAAACACACTTGGGGTAGAGGTTAAGTCGTTAGAAATCATAGTGGCCTCACATGCCATGTCAACTACCTCAATCGCTAAGTGTTGTGGCTCACTCACTCCCTCAAGGATGCTCTCACTCATATGGTTGGTTGAGTCACACAAATGGCTCTCACCCTCACATAGGATGTGTGGCATGCTCTCATGTGTGGGGCTAGTGGTGGTCACACTCATCCTCTCATAGGAAATGCTCTCAATGTCATATATGGTGGAGTCACTCATCTCACTCATGGGGTGGTGGCTCTCCTCACATGGCACTTGGGGCATCTCCACATATGTGGGTGTCAGAGATATGTTGGTGCAAATTTCTCCATGCTCAACTCCTATCGCCGTGGTCGAAGGGGATGGCCCTTGCTTGACCTTCTTGTCACCGTCTTGGTGTGGGAGGCCCATATGATGTGGCACCTCATAGCTCGTCTCCATGACCGAAGGGGATTTCCCATGACTGGCCATCTTCCTCTAGGGGCTTCCGAAGATGGAAGTGTCGCCCTCGCTTATAGGTGGTCGCCTTGGACTTGATGAAGTCGTTGTAGGCATACTAGTGGGAAGTAGGCGAAGATGTCGTACGTCCAAAGGCTAAGATGCCTTGAGAACACTTGGCAAAGATGCCGAAGTGGTTGATGTAGCCGTATCTCCGTCTTGGTGGTTCTCATCTCGCGGTCTTCTCTTTTGCTCATGAAGCTTGGACTTGGCATGAAGTAGGGCTTGTTGGGACTTGTACATTTGTGTTTGGCGAGCATCTTCACGGTGTCGTTGTCCTGCTTGAGCTCCTTGGCGTTCATCGTCGTCGTGCACATGATGCTTGGAGGTGACTTGCCCTTCATGACGATGTGGAACACGAACGTGATGGTGGTCGCCATGTAGATGTGGACATGGACGAATTGCGCTTGCATCATTTTCGCGCTCCGAAGACTTGTGGCTTGAACCTCTCCGCCTTGAATATGACGAAGGGGAAGAAGACTTGATCAAGTCCCTAATCTCCTCCATCCTTGCATCTTGCTCCTCTTTTTGTGCGGAAAGCTTCTTGTTGATGTAGTCCCTTTTCCTTGCTTCGGAGTGACGAATGTTGATGGAGATGTTCTCGATGCGCTCTCGCAATCTTGATTGAGCGCCTTGCATTTGTCGTTGTAGATCAAAAATGGACGCTTTGCTGATGTAGTTGTTCACGCCGTCGTCGTTGTCGAGGAACGGAGATGAAATGCCTTAGCTATACATCACAAGACTCGAGCAAATATGAGTGGAGAAATAGAAGAACTAGACCAAATATACCTTGACCGATGTTGAAGATGGATCAATGATCACTCAAATGTGTAACAAGGAAATAGCACAATTGGTACCAATTCTTGTCGGTTCTCACACCTACACAAATAAGGCTTATGGTGGAGCTCGGTGAGGATAGTGGCACAAAAAATTGATGCAAAGTGTTAGCAAGAGTCAATAATGTTGAAAGAGATTCACAAATTTGCAAGCGAAACAAGTAGACCAATAGCAATAAATGGCACACGGAAACACACACAGGGATAGATAAATGGGGTCGTGCAACCAAGGAATGAGCACAAAATGTGGAATCCACGGAAAACGCTCGTGTTGCACAACTCAAGAGAGACGCTAGCACGATTGCTCAATAGGCGGATACGACACTTGTGCACAACCTATAAGATGCAAAATGTAGCAACTTTTATCCCAAGTATGCTATGTATGTATGGTTCCCGGTGTTTCTCTCAAGATGATCCAAGATGATCGGATATGACAATCTTATATGCAATGTGGTATGATGCTATGGCACTTGCTTATAGGCTCTTTGCTCTCTCTCTCTCTCTCTTGCTTAAAAGCTTTATTCCTTTTTTTGTATGGCCACTTTTGCACAATGCACAAACCAAGATAGCAATTGTGTATATGCGGGAACAGACTTGTGACACAAGATATGATACCAAGATATGCACCACGATGATATGGTATGTATGCAATGGGAAGTATAGATCACTAATGTGCACAAGTAACGTTGCCAGCAATACTCAAATGGCTAGTCTCGATAGGCTAGTAATGCAAAATGGGCTAGGGGTTAACAAAGCAATGACAAGGAGAAAAATACAATGGTGTCGTCGAGGTTACCTTCCTTGGTGATGATGAGAGGCAGTGTTCTTGATGTAGACCCGTTCCTAATTAGCCGAAACACCTTAGGAAACGGGAAAAATCACAACTCAAAATCTCAAGGACAAAGTCAAATGGTGGTAGCGGAAAGCGGTGGTAGTTTGCACTTGGCAATGCGGAAGTGAAATGATGAGCTATACACGTGTTGGAGTTGAAGTTGCCGTCCCTAAGTAGCCTAAACACCTTAGGAGACACAAGCCACAACTCAAACAAGCTCAAACAAAATTGGGTTAAGTTGGGGTGTCGGAAGTGTATGGTGCGCATGGTTATGCGGAAGTGGAGGTGGTGGTTGATGAAGAAGCTGTTGGAAATATGCCCTAGAGGCAATAATAAAAATATTATTATATTTCATTGTTCATGATAATTGTCTTTTATTCATGCTATAACTGTATTATCCGGAAATCGTAACAAACGTGTGAATACATAGACCACAATATGTCCCTAGTGAGCCTCTAGTTGACTAGCTCGTTGTGATCAACAGATAGTCATGGTTTCCTGGCTATGGACATTGGATGTCGTTGATAACGGGATCACATCATTAGGAGAATGATGTGATGGACAAGACCCAATCCTAAGCATAGCACAAAGATCGTGTAGTTCGTTTGCTAGAGCTTTTCCAATGTCAAGTATCTCTTTCTTAGACCATGAGATCGTGTAACTCCCGGATACCGTAGGAGTGCTTTGGGTGTATCAAACGTCACAACGTAACGGGGTGACTATAAAGGTGCACTACAGGTATCTCCGAAAGTGTCTGTTGGGTTGACATGGATCGAGACTGGGATTTGTCACTCCGTATGACGGAGAGGTATCTCTGGGCCCACTTGGTAATGCATCATAATATTGAGCTCAAAGTGACCAAGTGGTTGGTCACGGGATCATGCATTACGGTACGAGTAAAGTGACTTGCCGGTAACGAGACTGAACAAGGTATTGGGATACTGACGATCGAGTCTCGGGCAAGTAACGTACCGATTGACAAAGGGAATTGTATACGGGGTTTGATCGAATCCTCGACATCGTGGTTCAACCGATGAAATCATCGAGGAGCATGTGGGAGCCAACATGGGTATCCAGATCCCGCTGTTGGTTATTGCCTGAGAGTCGTCTCGGTCATGTCTGCGTGTCTCCCGAACCCGTAGGGTTT
The DNA here is from genome assembly GCA_963921465.1 of Triticum timopheevii. Lineage (NCBI taxonomy): Eukaryota > Viridiplantae > Streptophyta > Magnoliopsida > Poales > Poaceae > Triticum > Triticum timopheevii. Next base: position 204,364,701 of record OY997270.1, read on the forward strand.
ACACACTTAAGGTTCGGTGATGCTAGGGTTGTATGAATATGAGTATGCAGCATACCGAATGTTGTTCGGAGTCCCGGAAGAGATCCCGGACATCACGAGGAGGTTCGGAATGGTCCGAAGGTAAAGAATAATATATAGGAAGTGGTATTTCGGCCATCGGGAAAGTTTCGGGGTCACCCGGTAATGTACCGGGACCACCGGAAGGGTCCCGGGGGTCCACCGGGTGGGGCCACCCATCCCGGAGGGGCCCATGGGCTGACGTGGGAGGGGAGCCAGCCCATAGTGGGCTGGTGCGCCCCCCTAGGCCCACCCCGGGTTGAAACCCTAGGGTGGGGGGCGCACCACATGCCTTGGGGGGCACTCCTCCCCCCTTGGCCGCCGCCCCCTTGGGAGATTCAATCTCCCAGGGCCGGCGCCCCCCCCCCCCCTGGGGGCCTATATAAAGGGGGCAAGGGGGAGGGCAGCCGCACCCTTGTGCTTGGCGCCTCCCTCCCCCTGCTACACCTCGTCCTCCTCCCGTAGTCGCTTGGCGAAGCCCTGCTGGAGTTCTGCTGCATCCACCACCACGCCGTCGTGCTACTGGATCATCATCAACCTCTCCTTCCCCCTTGCTGGATCAAGGAGGAGACGTCTCCCGTCCCGTACGTGTGTTGAACGCGGAGGTGCTGTCCGTTCAGCACTTGGACATCGGTGATCTGAATCACGTCGAGTACGACTCCATCATCACCATCCCCTTGCAAGCTTCCGCACGCGATCTACAAGTGGTATGTAGCTGCAAACTCACTCCCTTGACTCGTTGCTTAGATGAACTCATAGATGGATCTTGGTGAAACCGTAGGAAATATTTTAATTTTCTGCAACGTTCCCCAACAGTGGCATCATGAGCTAGGTCTATGCGTAGTTCTCTAATGCACGAGTAGAACACAATTTTGTTGTGGGCGTGGATCTTGTCAACTTGCTTGCCACTACTAGTCTTTTCTTGCTTCAGCGGTATTGTGGGATGAAGCTGTAACGCCCCGGATCCGATGCGCCAGTTGTCCGTTAGTTATTCGCCGTCGTTGCCATGTCATTTGCTTGCGTGTTGCACTTTGCCATGTCATCATCTGCATTTCATATCATGTCATCATGTGCATTTCATTTGACATGCATGTTCACCTCATGCATCCGAGCATTTTCCCCGTTGTCCGTTTTGGAATTCGGCACTCCTACGTCATCCGGCGTCTCCCTCTTCCCTCTTTTCGTGTGCGGGTATTTAACTTTCTCGGAATGGCCCGAGGTTTGCCAAGCGGCCTTGGTATATCAACGGTAGACCGCCTGTCAAGTTTCGTGCCATTTGGAGGTCGTTTGATACTCCAACGGTTAACCGGGTAACCGCAAAGCCTCTTTTGTTTGCAGCCCAACACCCCTTCCAAAGTGGCCCAAAACCCATCCAAACCCCCTCCATGCTCTCGGTCATTCGATCACGATCGCGTGGCCGAAAACCGCTCCTCATTTGGACTCTCCTAGCTCCCTCTACCTATAAATATGTGGCCACCCCGAAATCCCGCAGTCCAAACCCTAGAAATTCCCCTCCCGGCGCCACCGGACGCGTCTCCACCGCGCCGGACATGTCCGTCCTCGCCCGCCACGTCGCTCCGACGAATCGGAGGGCGACACGTCACCCGCGCCGCCGCCCTCCGCCACTCCTCGCGCGCCACCTGTCCGCCGCCCGTCCCACGCGCCGCCGCGGCCCGCGGGGCCCAGGGCAGGCCCGCCCCGGCCCGCGCGCGCCCGCGCCGTCCCCGCGCCTCGCCCCGTCGCCCGTCCAGCGCCGCCGCGCCGGACCCGCCACCGGGCCGCCGCCGGCGCCGCCCCGCCAACCCACCGGCGCGCCTCCCGAGCCCCACCGCCGTGGCGCCCCGCGCCGCCGCCTGCCGGGCGTGCTCCGCCGCCGCCCCGGCCGGTTCCCGTCTCCGCGCCCCGCCGTCCGGATCTCCGCCCCGGCGCCGCCACCTCGCCCTCGCCGGCCGGAGTTCGCCTCGCCGGAGAGCGGCGTCGCCCCGCCTCCCTGTCCGTAGCCGCGTCCGGATCCGGCCGGTCCGGGCCAGATCCGCCTCGCGCCGTCCTCCTCCGACCTTCCGGCGCCCCCATGTCCTCCTCCGGTCAACTCCGGCGAAGTTTCGGCGAGCAACTCCGGCGACCCGCTCCGCTTTGAAATCCGTGCAAGGTTGCCCCCGAATTCCTCTAAGTCCCCGTTTATTTTGCATAAACATGCCATTTTCATCATGTCACATCTTCGCATCCGTAGCTCCGTTTTGCGCATATAATATGTCAAATTGTTCGTATCGACGAGTACTTCATTTCATTCCATTGCATCATTTTCATTTGAGGTCATCTTAGTGCCCGAAATGCTGTTAGAAGAGTGCATGTTGATGTTAATCTGCTGAAACTGTTATAACTTGCTGTTTTATCTTTTTTGCCATGATTAATGTGTGCATCCTATGAGTATGAGCTCTACATGAATGTTGGACTATGCCATGCCATCTTTCCAGGGGTGTTGACCATGTATTTTTGTGAGTTGTGTGCTGAGTGTATCAAGCGTGTAAAATAGGGTAGTTGCTGTTGCTGTTTTCCTGACAGATTCTGTTATATTTTGTTGCTATATTAACATGCTTCCACTAATCATTCTATGCATAATCTGGAGATGCTCTATAAACATGTTTTGATATAAATGTCATGCTCTATCCATTCATGCCCTTGGTTGCAATTATAGCCTGCTGGAACATGTTTATATCTTACTCCAAAGTTGCTTGAAAATGTTGTTTGTCAGCCTGTTAACATTAAGTTCACTTGTTCCCATGTGTTTTCCTAGTGATCCATGTACCCTATGACCTTGCTCTTGCCATGCTTAGCTTCATAAACATGCCTTCTTACTGTTGGTCGCCTTGCCATGCCATGTATTGCTTTGTGGTGAGTGGTTCAAGCTCATGAACATGCCTACTTATCGTTGTTTCTGCCATGTTCAAATCTGTAATATAACTTGCCATGTTTACATGGGTGCCATCATATTTTCCGTGCCTTTTTGGCTCATGGTCAGTAAGGGTCTTTTGATATATGCTATTAGTAGATTCATGCCATGCCTTTGTTCGCCATGATAAGTTCCTGTAACATGTTGTTTGATAGCTCTAAACATTGCAACCTGATGTTATTTCTGCAAAGTCTGAAATTGTTATTACTTGCAATATCTCCATGTCATTTTGAGCATGTTCTAGTTGTTTCTGGAGATAGCTCAGTGTTCATGTTTTGTTATGCTTTACATGTACTTCATGCCCATGCCTTTTGTTATTATGTTGGGGTGCTGTAGCATATTGTTTTGATGCTTGCAAGATGCCTAGTTGCTGTTTTGGACAGATTGTTGCTATGACTTGTATAGTGTGCATGTGTTGAACCGTTGCTCCGTTTTGAGTGTGCTCTATTTGAAACTTGCTTGTTTTTGCATGTAGCTTCATATTATCATGTTGCATCCTTGTTTTGAGGTGTTTGCTTGATGTTTGGGTGCATTTTGCATCAATACCATGTTTAACTTGTTTTGCTCATATCTTCTAGGCCGTAGCTCCGAATCTAATGAACTTTATATGTAACTTGACTAGAATTTCGTGTAGATCCTCTTGGTGCTCTTTAACTTGCTGTTTAACAACTTCAACATAATGTTTATTCAGTTCTGGACCAATTTCGAAAATTGCATATGAGGACTTACCGGAATTGTTATATGTTGTTTCCGGCCTCATTTAACTTGCCTTGATGTGTTGTTCTTGTTTGCATCATCTCTTGCCATGAGTAGCTTCATGTAGCTTGGTCATGCATCATGCTTGTTGTGCATCATGCCTTGTTCATGTGTGGTGTGTTTACCTTGTTGTGTGCTTCTTCTTGTTAGTTCCTGTTTCGTTGCGATCGTGAGGATTCGTTCGTGTACGGTTGGTTCGGCTTCGCCCGTTCATCTTCTTCATGGACTCGTTCTTCTTCCTTGCGGGATTTCAGGCAAGATGACCGCTACCCTGGATCTCACTACTATCATTGCTATGCTAGCTGCCTCGTTCTTTCGCTATGCTGCGCTACCTATTACCTGTTTGTCCAGCCATCCCGTATTGCCATGAACCTCTAACCTTTGACACCATTCCTATGCAAACCGTTGCTTGGCTATGTTACCGCTTTGCTCAGCCCCTCTTATAGCGTTGCTAGTTGCAGGTGAAGTTGAAGATTTCTCCATGGTGGACAGGATTTTTGTTGGGATATCACAATATCTCTTATATTATTAATGCATCTATATATTTGGTAAAGGGTGGAAGGCTCGGCCTTATGCCTGGTGTTTTGTTCCACTCTTGCTGCCCTAGTTTCCGTCATACCGGTGTTATGTTCCCGGATTTTGCGTTCCTTACGCGGTCGGGTGATTTATGGGACCCCCCTGACAGTTCGCTTTGAATAAAACTTGTCCAGCAAGGCCCAACATTGCCTTTTACCATTTGCCTCACCACCACCTATCTTTTTCCCTTGGGAGTCGCTCTCTCGAGGGTCATCTTTATTCAGCCCCCCGGGCCAATGCTTGTCTAAGTGTTGGTCCAAACTAGAGCCCTTTGCAGCGCCCCCTCAAGGAAACTTGAGGTCTGGTTTTAGTTGTACGGATTGCTCATCCGGTCGTGGCCTGAGACGAGATACGCGCGGCTACTATCAGGATGTCGGCACGCCGGGAGGTCTTGCTGGTCTTGTTTTACCATTGTCGAAATGTCTTGATGTACCGGGATACCGAGACTGATCGGGTCTTCCTGGGTGAAGGTCTATTCCTTCGATGATCGCGAGAGCTTGTCATGGGCTAAGTTGGGACACCCCTGCAGGGTATAAACTTTCGAGAGTCGTGCCTGCGGTTATAGGCAGATGGGAATTTGTTAATGTCCGGTTGTAGACAACTTGACACTTGATCCGAATTAAAATGCATCAACCGTGTGTGTAGCCGTGATGGTCTCTTCTCGGCGGAGTCCGGGAAGTGAACACGGTTTCTGGGTTATGTTTGACGTAAGTAGGTGTTCAGGATCACCTCTTGATCATTGCTAGTTGACGACCGTTCCTTTGTTTCTCTTCTCGCTCTCATTTGCGTATGTTAGACACCATACTTGCTTAGTCGCTGCTGCAACCTCACCACTTTGCCCCTTCCTTTCCCATTAAGCTTTGCTAGTCTTGATACCCATGGTAATGGGATTGCTGAGTCCTCATGGCTCACCAGATACTTCCAAAACCAGTTTGCAGGTGCCTATGTTACCGAGCAGGTGACGCAATCAAGCTCAAGGAGGAGCTCGATGAAGATCTTGCCCTTTGTGTTGTTTCGTTCTAGTTGATCAGTAGTGGAGCCCAGTTGGGGTCGATCGGGGACTTTTGTCGCATTTGGGGTTTTTCTTTTATTTTGGTTCCGTAGTCGGACCTTGATTGTATCTTGATGATGTAATGCTTTATTCATGTAATTGTGTGAAGTGGCGATTGTAAGCCAACTATGTATCTCTTTCCCTTATGTATTACTTGGGTTGTGTGAAGATTACCTCACTTGCGACATTGCTTTCAATGTGGTTATGCCTCTAAGTCGTGCTTCGACACGTGGGAGATATAGCCGCGTCGAGGGCGTTACAAGTTGGTAATCAGAGCCTTCCCCGACCTTAGGAGCCCCATTGCTTGATCGTTTTTAGCGGCCGAGTTGTGTCTAGAAAAATGTTTTGAGTCATTTAGGATTATATTTATCGGAGAGTTAGGAATTCTTTTTACTCCTCAGTCCCTTCGTCGCTCTGGTGAGGTCTCCTGACGTAGAGTTTTGACTCTTCTCTTCTCAAATTTCACTAAAAAAAAATTTTAGGATCACGCGGGTATCTTAGAATCGTTCCGATGGTTTTATGATGACAACATTGTCTTGGTTGCCTCCCGTCAGCAGGGGTTTTTTTACTGGAGGTGTCCCGGGGAGTTGAGCTCTGAGGTGTTGTCGTCATAATTTTATCGTTGCAGTTCTGGAATACCTGAGTTTAGTACGCCGACATCGAAAATCTCTTTTATGCAGTTGTTGGTGAGATAACCCCGCTAACCCAGTACTGAGGTGAGTACGGGAGTATTGCCATGACTCGTATAACGGATGCTTTTCGAAGGTTGAGGTACACGATTTCCGAAGGTTTCTTGGTTATGTGTTGACGGATGGATACAGCTTGGATGTAGGTATTGTTAGTTTGGGTGAGATATATTGCTTCCCCTGTATCCCCAACACCAGATTGCATAACCAGAAAGTTTCGGGAGTTTTATAGGTGGGAATTCAAGTAGCTCCTAGAATATCTTTTCGACAGATGCATGATATGGGATTGGGTAAATCTCTATCATATGTATTTGTTCCGGCTTATTCTGCAAGCCAAATCCTTTGTTTTATTTTATTTGTGGTATTCGAGTTGCTTCAATGTCAAGTGTTGATTCCATACCTTTCCGAAATGGTGTTCTCATACTCCGAGGTGAATACCAATCCTTCTCGACAATCGAGATTGTCATGTCAATCCTTTTCAACCGGCGTGCTTCTCTTCGAGATGATCCCATCATTCTCCCCTTCCGCAAGATCATTTCTAAGTTTTCTCAACGGTGTTTGTTTCAACCGTCTCAAGTCGTCTTTGTTTTTTCCCACCCTCCCACCCTTTTTCTTCAAGATCTCAGATTTCTTAATCATGTATTCTTTTATTTGTGGGAAGTCTCTTCATTCTTTGCTTTCGATGCTCTTATCCGGCGATTTCCCACGAAAATGCTCTCGAGCTTCAAGTTCATCATCCTTCATTGTTGTTTCTTCTCCGGTGGATCCAATTCAAGCTTTCGATATTCATCATATTCCTTCCTCATTTCTAATGCTTTCTCATGCCGATGCACCTCATTATCATTCTACTTCTTGCTATTCGTTATTCCGGAGTGCTCAAGATATCTCGAAGATTCGTGTTTCCACTCTGCATTCGTTCAAGCTCTTTCGAGATTGGTATCTCATTCAAGTCATTTAATTCAACTGGTGCTACATCTCTTTTAAATCTTTTCAACGGTGTTCTTTTGAGTGGGCCCTAACCCACAGGTCTTTTCCCAGGATCTTACCTGACTCTTCTATTTTCCCAGAGCTATCCTAAATTCTTCTCCAAGTTTGACGTAAGAATGAGTTGTCATCAGTCAAATGTTTTTCTCCAAGATCTTTCAAATTCTTTTCATAGTTGGCTCAACCTCTTCGCTTTTGATTCTTCCGGTGTGCCTCAATAATTCATGGTGGTTATCATCATCATTCTCAACATTTGAAGACCGAAGAAGGATTTCTCTTAAATCTTGCTCTATTCTCTTCAAGATTCATGGTGCTAGCTTGTTGCCATCCTCTCATAATTGTTTTTGATTATGAGAATATTTTTCACCCATCAGGAGATATTCAAGAGTCTTCTCAGTTTGTCATCCGGAGTCCATCAATTCAGGTTTATTCATTCTCAGCTGTCAGTTATCATTCTCCTATCTTGCCGGTGCATCAATCGAATATCCTCTAATCAGTTCTTGATCTCTTTGTTCTCATGTATCTAGTTTGTCTCAAGCACCTTCGTTCATTTGCTAATTCTTACCGGTGATGCACCCCTACTACGATCATTTTTAATTCTTACGGTGGTTCTTTCAAGATCTCTCTTCTTTGTTCATCATATCAATTCATTTGTTGTTCCAATCCTACCGGTGGTTCGTTGAAGACCTTCGCAAGTTTTGATATATCTCTTTTAATCCTTTCTACGGGAATAAGTAGTATGCCAAATCCATTGCTTGTCATCAATTTAATTGGTGAAGGATGAGCATAATGTAATTCTTATTCTTGTTTCATCGAGTAAATTCAATTCTTTTCTTCCGGAGATTATTCATGATGAATAAATTCTTGATTACAAGTGATTAATTTCTTCTTTCCGGAGTTGTTCTTCATATCAAATTCTCGGTTTCATTTGTTTCATCTTCTCTTTTTCCCGGAGTTCCAAGCTCTAATTATCACGGAGATCCATCTAAATCATCGCAAGGCTTCACCTTGTGTTTTCAACTTCTCTTTCTTTTCATCATCCTTCTATTACCGGAGTTCTTCATGGAGGCTCTACATGGTGCTTCGTCAAGGATTCTTCTCATTCTTCAATTGTTCATCAAGATTTCTCTCGAAGTTATGATCCGTCAAGCCATACTTCAAAATAAACATGGTGCTCAACACATGTTTTGTTTTGAGGCGTTCAAGTATTCTTTGTCTTGCATTCCGAAGTGCAATTCCTTCTATCTTATCTTTTGAGATGGTGTTATGTCACTCTTGACAATTTCCTTCATGTTTCATGATGTATATTGTTGTCAAGAATGAGGTATTTTAAATCCATCAGTCTCTTCATTGGAGTTATCTTGGGTTATATTTCACCTAAAGCTTTCCCTAAGGATTGTTGCTATTTATGGTGCTTATAAATGACCCAAGTTCTTCTTTATCCTCCCGGTATAGCTTTCTCGTCTCCTTGTTCGTATCGATGAAATTCTTTTCCCATGCTTGGCAGGTTGTCGCCTCATAATTTGAGATGCATTCCTTAAGACCATATCAAGCTGGTGCTTTTTGTTGTTGGTTTTTCCCAACAACCCCGTTGTAACCTTCTTGGAAGGGTGCTTTCCAAGCTCATTTGTGGCAGAAGTTGTCATTTTCTTCTCCGTCCCTTTATCCCAACGGTCTAACTTCTATTCTTTCGTTACGGAGGCATTGTGATGTTGTGCTCTTCACCCATCACCTCGTTTTGTGAGCATCGTGTTCTTTTCTTGCTTATCCATTTAACCGGAGTGTTGTATCATCTCTTCAATATCTTTTCATCTCATCAAGTTTTTTTCTCTTTTCTACCGGAGTGCTGGCCAAATTCTGTCATTCTTGTTCCTTGGCTAGCTCATTATACCGATGTGGTCATATTCTTTTCGTTCGTGAAGCTCTTTTTCCATGTCTTTCAACCTTCAAGTTCTCGTAATATTCCTTGTTCCTCTTGTCCAACGAATTGTTTGCAATCTTGGTCATCTCCGTTGTTTTGTTTCTTTCAATTTGTTCAATCTCTCAAGGTTCTTTGGTTTCACTCATTGGTCAAAGAAGCAACTTAGTTTTACCTCTTCTCTTCCTCTTCCGTTTTCCCTCCGGTGCCATCCTAGATCTCGGGACGAGATCCTCTCGTAGTGGTGGAGTGTTGTAACGCCCCGGATCCGATGCGCCAGTTGTCCGTCAGTTATTCGCCGTCGTTTCCATGTCATTTGCTTGCGTGTTGCACTTTGCCATGTCATCATCTGCATTTCATATCATGTCATCATGTGCATTTCATTTGACATGCATGTTCACCTCATGCATCCGAGCATTTTCCCCATTGTCCGTTTTGCAATCCGGCACTCCTACGTCATCCGGCGTCTCCCTCTTCCCTCTTTTCGTGTGCGGGTATTTAACTTTCTCGGAATGGCCCGAGGTTTGCCAAGCGGCCTTGGTATATCACCGGTAGACCGCCTGTCAAGTTTCGTGCCATTTGGAGGTCGTTTGATACTCCAACGGTTAACCGGGTAACCGCAAAGCCTCTTTTGTTTGCAGCCCAACACCCCTTCCAAAGTGGCCCAAAACCCATCCAAACCCCCTCCATGCTCTCGGTCGTTCGATCACGATCGCGTGGCCGAAAACCGCTCCTCATTTGGACTCTCCTAGCTCCCTCTACCTATAAATATGTGGCCACCCCGAAATCCCGCAGTCCAAACCCTAGAAATTCCCCTTCCGGCGCCACCGGACGCGTCTCCACCGCGCCGGACATGTCCGTCCTCGCCCGCCACGTCGCTCCGACGAATCGGAGGGCGACACGTCACCCGCGCCGCCGCCCTCCGCCACTCCTCGTGCGCCACCTGTCCGCCGCCCGTCCCACGCGCCGCCGCGGCCCGCGGGGCCCAGGGCAGGCCCGCGGGGCCCAGGGCAGGCCCGCCCCGGCCCGCGCGCGCCCGCGCCGTCCCCGCGCCTCGCCCCGTCGCCCGTCCAGCGCCGCCGCGCCGGACCCCGCCGCCGGGCCGCCGCCGGCGCCGCCCCGCCAACCCACCGGCGCGCCTCCCGAGCCCCGCCGCCATGGCGCCCCGCGCCGCCGCCTGCCGGGCGTGCTCCGCCGCCGCCCCGGCCGGTTCCCGTCTCCGCGCCCCGCCGTCCGGATCTCCGCCCCGGTGCCGCCGCCTCGCCCTCGCCGGCCGGAGTTCGCCTCGCCGGAGAGCGGCGTCGCCCCGCCTCCCTGTCCGCAGCCGCGTCCGGATCTGGCCGGTCCGGGCCAGATCCGCCTCGCGCCGTCCTCCTCCGACCTTCCGGCGCCCCCACGTCCTCCTCCGGTCAACTCCGGCGAAGTTCCGGCGAGCAACTCCGGCGACCCGCTCCGCTTTGAAATCCGTGCAAGGTTGCCCCCGAATTCCTCTAAGTCCCCGTTTATTTTGCATAAACATGCCATTTTCATCATGTCACATCTTCGCATCCGTAGCTCCGTTTTGCGCATATAATATGTCAAATTGTTCGTCTCGACGAGTACTTCATTTCATTTCATTGCATCATTTTCATTTGAGGTCATCTTGGTGCCCGAAATGCTGTTAGAAGAGTGCATGTTGATGTTAATCTGCTGAAACTGTTATAACTTGTTGTTTTATCTTTTTTGCCATGATTAATGTGTGCATCCTATGAGTATGAGCTCTACATGAATGCTGGACTATGCCATGCCATCTTTCCAGAGGTGTTGACCATGTATTTTTGTGAGTTGTGTGTTGAGTGTATCAAGCTTGTAAAGTAGGGTAGTTGCTGTTGCTGTTTTCCTGACAGATTCTGTTATATTTTGTTGCTATGTTAACATGCTTCCACTAATCATTCTATGCATAATCTGGAGATGCTCTATAAACATGTTTTGATATACATGTCATGCTCTATCCATTCATGCCCTTGGTTGCAATTATAGCCTGCTGGAACATATTTATATCTTGCTCCAAAGTTGCTTGAAAATGTTGTTTGTCAGCCTGTTAACATTAAGTTCACTTGTTCCCATGTGTTTTCCTAGTGATCCATGTACCCTATGACCTTGCTCTTGCCATGCTTAGCTTCATAAACATGCCTTCTTACTGTTGGTCGCCTTGCCATGCCATGTATTGCTTTGTGGTGAGTGGTTCAAGCTCATGAACATGCCTACTTATCGTTGTTTCTGCCATGTTCAAATCTGTAATATAACTTGCCATGTTTACATGGGTGCCATCATATTTTCCGTGCCTTTTTGGCTCATGGTCAGTAAGGGTCTTTTGATATATGCTATTAGTAGATTCATGCCATCCCTTTGTTCGCCATGATAAGTTCCTGTAACATGTTGTTTGGTAGCTCTAAACATTGCAACCTGATGTTATTTCTGCAAAGTCTGAAATTGTTATTACTTGCAATATCTCCATGTCATTTTGAGCATGTTCTAGTTGTTTCTGGAGATAGCTCAGTGTTCATGTTTTGTTATGCTTTACGTGTACTTCATGCCCATGCCTTTTGTTATTATGTTGGGGTGCTGTAGCATATTGTTTTGATGCTTGCAAGATGCCTAGTTGCTGTTTTGGACAGATTGTTGCTATGACTTGTATAGTGTGCATGTGTTGAACCGTTGCTCCGTTTTGAGTGTGCTCTATTTGAAACTTGCTTGTTTTTGCATGTAGCTTCATATTATCATGTTGCATCCTTGTTTTGAGGTGTTTGCTTGATGTTTGGGTGCATTTTGCATCAATACCATGTTTAACTTGTTTTGCTCATATCTTCTAGGCCGTAGCTCCGAATCTAATGAACTTTATATGTAACTTGACTAGAATTTCGTGTAGATCCTCTTGGTGCTCTTTAACTTGCTGTTTAACAACTTCAACATAATGTTTATTCAGTTCTGGACCAATTTCGAAAATTGCATATGAGGACTTACCGAAATTGTTATATGTTGTTTCCGGCCTCATTTAACTTGCCTTGATGTGTTGTTCTTGTTTGCATCATCTCTTGCCATGAGTAGCTTCATGTAACTTGGTCATGCATCATGCTTGTTGTGCATCATGCCTTGTTCATGTGTGGTGTGTTTACCTTGTTGTGTGCTTCTTCTTGTTAGTTCCTGTTTCGTTGCGATCGTGAGGATTCGTTCGTGTACGGTTGGTTCGGCTTCGCCCGTTCATCTTCTTCATGGACTCGTTCTTCTTCCTTGCGGGATTTCAGGCAAGATGACCGCTACCCTGGATCTCACTACTATCATTGCTATGCTAGCTGCCTCGTTCTTTCGCTATGCTGCGCTACCTATTACCTGTTTGTCCAGCCATCCCGTATTGCCATGAACCTCTAACCTTTGACACCATTCCTATGCAAACCGTTGCTTGGCTATGTTACCGCTTTGCTCAGCCCCTCTTATAGCGTTGCTAGTTGCAGGTGAAGTTGAAGATTTCTCCATGGTGGACAGGATTTTTGTTGGGATATCACAATATCTCTTATATTATTAATGCATCTATATATTTGGTAAAGGGTGGAAGGCTCGGCCTTATGCCTGGTGTTTTGTTCCACTCTTGCCGCCCTAGTTTCCGTCATACCGGTGTTATGTTCCCGGATTTTGCGTTCCTTACGCGGTCGGGTGATTTATGGGACCCCCCTGACAGTTCGCTTTGAATAAAACTTGTCCAGCAAGGCCCAACATTGCCTTTTACCATTTGCCTCACCACCACCTATCTTTTTCCCTTGGGAGTCGCTCTCTCGAGGGTCATCTTTATTCAGCCCCCCGGGCCAATGCTTGTCTAAGTGTTGGTCCAAACTAGAGCCCTTTGCAGCGCCCCCTCAAGGAAACTTGAGGTCTGGTTTTAGTTGTACGGATTGCTCATCCGGTCGTGGCCTGAGACGAGATACGCGCGGCTACTATCAGGATGTCGGCACGCCGGGAGGTCTTGCTGGTCTTGTTTTACCATTGTCGAAATGTCTTGATGTACCGGGATACCGAGACTGATCGGGTCTTCCTGGGTGAAGGTCTATTCCTTCGATGATCGCGAGAGCTTGTCATGGGCTAAGTTGGGACACCCCTGCAGGGTATAAACTTTCGAGAGTCGTGCCTGCGGTTATAGGCAGATGGGAATTTGTTAATGTCCGGTTGTAGACAACTTGACACTTGATCCGAATTAAAATGCATCAACCGTGTGTGTAGCCGTGATGGTCTCTTCTCGGCGGAGTCCGGGAAGTGAACACGGTTTCTGGGTTATGTTTGACGTAAGTAGGTGTTCAGGATCACCTCTTGATCATTGCTAGTTGACGACCGTTCCTTTGTTTCTCTTCTCGCTCTCATTTACGTATGTTAGACACCATACTTGCTTAGTCGCTGCTGCAACCTCACCACTTTGCCCCTTCCTTTCCCATTAAGCTTTGCTAGTCTTGATACCCATGGTAATGGGATTGCTGAGTCCTCATGGCTCACCAGATACTTCCAAAACCAGTTTGCAGGTGCCTATGTTACCGAGCAGGTGACGCAATCAAGCTCAAGGAGGAGCTCGATGAAGATCTTGCCCTTTGTGTTGTTTCGTTCTAGTTGATCAGTAGTGGAGCCCAGTTGGGGTCGATCGGGGACTTTTGTCGCATTTGGGGTTTTTCTTTTATTTTGGTTCCGTAGTCGGACCTTGATTGTATCTTGATGATGTAATGCTTTATTCATGTAATTGTGTGAAGTGGCGATTGTAAGCCAACTATGTATCTCTTTCCCTTATGTATTACTTGGGTTGTGTGAAGATTACCTCACTTGCGACATTGCTTTCAATGTGGTTATGCCTCTAAGTCGTGCTTCGACACGTGGGAGATATAGCCGCGTCGAGGGCGTTACAAGTTGGTAATCAGAGCCTTCCCCGACCTTAGGAGCCCCATTGCTTGATCGTTTTTAGCGGCCGAGTTGTGTCTAGAAAAATGTTTTGAGTCATTTAGGATTATATTTATCGGAGAGTTAGGAATTCTTTTTACTCCTCAGTCCCTTCGTCGCTCTGGTGAGGTCTCCTGACGTAGAGTTTTGACTCTTCTCTTCTCAAATTTCACTAAAAAAAATTTTTAGGATCACGCGGGTATCTTAGAATCGTTCCGATGGTTTTATGATGACAACATTGTCTTGGTTGCCTCCCGTCAGCAGGGGTTTTTTTACTGGAGGTGTCCCGGGGAGTTGAGCTCTGAGGTGTTGTCGTCATAATTTTATCGTTGCAGTTCTGGAATACCTGAGTTTAGTACGCCGACATCGAAAATCTCTTTTATGCAGTTGTTGGTGAGATAACCCCGCTAACCCAGTACTGAGGTGAGTACGGGAGTATTGCCATGACTCGTATAACGGATGCTTTTCGAAGGTTGAGGTACACGATTTCCAAAGGTTTCTTGGTTATGTGTTGACGGATGGATACAGCTTGGATGTAGGTATTGTTAGTTTGGGTGAGATATATTGCTTCCCCTGTATCCCCAACACCAGATTGCATAACCAGAAAGTTTCGGGAGTTTTATAGGTGGGAATTCAAGTAGCTCCTAGAATATCTTTTCGACAGATGCATGATATGGGATTGGGTAAATCTCTATCATATGTATTTGTTCCGGCTTATTCTGCAAGCCAAATCCTTTGTTTTATTTTATTTGTGGTATTCGAGTTGCTTCAATGTCAAGTGTTGATTCCATACCTTTCCGAAATGGTGTTCTCATACTCCGAGGTGAATACCAATCCTTCTCGACAATCGAGATTGTCATGTCAATCCTTTTCAACCGGCGTGCTTCTCTTCGAGATGATCCCATCATTCTCCCCTTCCGCAAGATCATTTCTAAGTTTTCTCAACGGTGTTTGTTTCAACCGTCTCAAGTCGTCTTTGTTTTTTCCCACCCTCCCACCCTTTTTCTTCAAGATCTCAGATTTCTTAATCATGTATTCTTTTATTTGTGGGAAGTCTCTTCATTCTTTGCTTTCGATGCTCTTATCCGGCGATTTCCCACGAAAATGCTCTCGAGCTTCAAGTTCATCATCCTTCATTGTTGTTTCTTCTCCGGTGGATCCAATTCAAGCTTTCGATATTCATCATATTCCTTCCTCATTTCTAATGCTTTCTCATGCCGATGCACCTCATTATCATTCTACTTCTCGCTATTCGTTATTCCGGAGTGCTCAAGATATCTCGAAGATTCGTGTTTCCACTCTGCATTCGTTCAAGCTCTTTCGAGATTGGTATCTCATTCAAGTCATTTAATTCAACTGGTGCTACATCTCTTTTAAATCTTTTCAACGGTGTTCTTTTGAGTGGGCCCTAACCCACAGGTCTTTTCCCAGGATCTTACCTGACTCTTCTATTTTCCCAGAGCTATCCTAAATTCTTCTCCAAGTTTGACGTAAGAATGAGTTGTCATCAGTCAAATGTTTTTCTCCAAGATCTTTCAAATTCTTTTCATAGTTGGCTCAACCTCTTCGCTTTTGATTCTTCCGGTGTGCCTCAATAATTCATGGTGGTTATCATCATCATTCTCAACATTTGAAGACCGAAGAAGGATTTCTCTTAAATCTTGCTCTATTCTCTTCAAGATTCATGGTGCTAGCTTGTTGCCATCCTCTCATAATTGTTTTTGATTATGAGAATATTTTTCACCCATCAGGAGATATTCAAGAGTCTTCTCAGTTTGTCATCCGGAGTCCATCAATTCAGGTTTATTCATTCTCAGCTGTCAGTTATCATTCTCCTATCTTGCCGGTGCATCAATCGAATATCCTCTAATCAGTTCTTGATCTCTTTGTTCTCATGTATCTAGTTTGTCTCAAGCACCTTCGTTCATTTGCTAATTCTTACCGGTGATGCACCCCTACTACGATCATTTTTAATTCTTACGGTGGTTCTTTCAAGATCTCTCTTCTTTGTTCATCATATCAATTCATTTGTTGTTCCAATCCTACCGGTGGTTCGTTGAAGACCTTCGCAAGTTTTGATATATCTCTTTTAATCCTTTCTACGGGAATAAGTAGTATGCCAAATCCATTGCTTGTCATCAATTTAATTGGTGAAGGATGAGCATAATGTAATTCTTATTCTTGTTTCATCGAGTAAATTCAATTCTTTTCTTCCGGAGATTATTCATGATGAATAAATTCTTGATTACAAGTGATTAATTTCTTCTTTCCGGAGTTGTTCTTCATATCAAATTCTCGGTTTCATTTGTTTCATCTTCTCTTTTTCCCGGAGTTCCAAGCTCTAATTATCACGGAGATCCATCTAAATCATCGCAAGGCTTCACCTTGTGTTTTCAACTTCTCTTTCTTTTCATCATCCTTCTATTACCGGAGTTCTTCATGGAGGCTCTACATGGTGCTTCGTCAAGGATTCTTCTCATTCTTCAATTGTTCATCAAGATTTCTCTCGAAGTTATGATCCGTCAAGCCATACTTCAAAATAAACATGGTGCTCAACACATGTTTTGTTTTGAGGCGTTCAAGTATTCTTTGTCTTGCATTCCGAAGTGCAATTCCTTCTATCTTATCTTTTGAGATGGTGTTATGTCACTCTTGACAATTTCCTTCATGTTTCATGATGTATATTGTTGTCAAGAATGAGGTATTTTAAATCCATCAGTCTCTTCATTGGAGTTATCTTGGGTTATATTTCACCTAAAGCTTTCCCTAAGGATTGTTGCTATTTATGGTGCTTATAAATGACCCAAGTTCTTCTTTATCCTCCCGGTATAGCTTTCTCGTCTCCTTGTTCGTATCGATGAAATTCTTTTCCCATGCTTGGCAGGTTGTCGCCTCATAATTTGAGATGCATTCCTTAAGACCATATCAAGCTGGTGCTTTTTGTTGTTGGTTTTTCCCAACAACCCCGTTGTAACCTTCTTGGAAGGGTGCTTTCCAAGCTCATTTGTGGCAGAAGTTGTCATTTTCTTCTCCGTCCCTTTATCCCAACGGTCTAACTTCTATTCTTTCGTTACGGAGGCATTGTGATGTTGTGCTCTTCACCCATCACCTCGTTTTGTGAGCATCGTGTTCTTTTCTTGCTTATCCATTTAACCGGAGTGTTGTATCATCTCTTCAATATCTTTTCATCTCATCAAGTTTTTTTCTCTTTTCTACCGGAGTGCTGGCCAAATTCTGTCATTCTTGTTCCTTGGCTAGCTCATTATACCGATGTGGTCATATTCTTTTCGTTCGTGAAGCTCTTTTTCCATGTCTTTCAACCTTCAAGTTCTCGTAATATTCCTTGTTCCTCTTGTCCAACGAATTGTTTGCAATCTTGGTCATCTCCGTTGTTTTGTTTCTTTCAATTTGTTCAATCTCTCAAGGTTCTTTGGTTTCACTCATTGGTCAAAGAAGCAACTTAGTTTTACCTCTTCTCTTCCTCTTCCGTTTTCCCTCCGGTGCCATCCTAGATCTCGGGACGAGATCCTCTCGTAGTGGTGGAGTGTTGTAACGCCCCGGATCCGATGCGCCAGTTGTCCGTCAGTTATTCGCCGTCGTTTCCATGTCATTTGCTTGCGTGTTGCACTTTGCCATGTCATCATCTGCATTTCATATCATGTCATCATGTGCATTTCATTTGACATGCATGTTCACCTCATGCATCCGAGCATTTTCCCCATTGTCCGTTTTGCAATCCGGCACTCCTACGTCATCCGGCGTCTCCCTCTTCCCTCTTTTCGTGTGCGGGTATTTAACTTTCTCGGAATGGCCCGAGGTTTGCCAAGCGGCCTTGGTATATCACCGGTAGACCGCCTGTCAAGTTTCGTGCCATTTGGAGGTCGTTTGATACTCCAACGGTTAACCGGGTAACCGCAAAGCCTCTTTTGTTTGCAGCCCAACACCCCTTCCAAAGTGGCCCAAAACCCATCCAAACCCCCTCCATGCTCTCGGTCGTTCGATCACGATCGCGTGGCCGAAAACCGCTCCTCATTTGGACTCTCCTAGCTCCCTCTACCTATAAATATGTGGCCACCCCGAAATCCCGCAGTCCAAACCCTAGAAATTCCCCTTCCGGCGCCACCGGACGCGTCTCCACCGCGCCGGACATGTCCGTCCTCGCCCGCCACGTCGCTCCGACGAATCGGAGGGCGACACGTCACCCGCGCCGCCGCCCTCCGCCACTCCTCGTGCGCCACCTGTCCGCCGCCCGTCCCACGCGCCGCCGCGGCCCGCGGGGCCCAGGGCAGGCCCGCCCCGGCCCGCGCGCGCCCGCGCCGTCCCCGCGCCTCGCCCCGTCGCCCGTCCAGCGCCGCCGCGCCGGACCCCGCCGCCGGGCCGCCGCCGGCGCCGCCCCGCCAACCCACCGGCGCGCCTCCCGAGCCCCGCCGCCATGGCGCCCCGCGCCGCCGCCTGCCGGGCGTGCTCCGCCGCCGCCCCGGCCGGTTCCCGTCTCCGCGCCCCGCCGTCCGGATCTCCGCCCCGGCGCCGCCGCCTCGCCCTCGCCGGCCGGAGTTCGCCTCGCCGGAGAGCGGCGTCGCCCCGCCTCCCTGTCCGCAGCCGCGTCCGGATCTGGCCGGTCCGGGCCAGATCCGCCTCGCGCCGTCCTCCTCCGACCTTCCGGCGCCCCCACGTCCTCCTCCGGTCAACTCCGGCGAAGTTCCGGCGAGCAACTCCGGCGACCCGCTCCGCTTTGAAATCCGTGCAAGGTTGCCCCCGAATTCCTCTAAGTCCCCGTTTATTTTGCATAAACATGCCATTTTCATCATGTCACATCTTCGCATCCGTAGCTCCGTTTTGCGCATATAATATGTCAAATTGTTCGCCTCGACGAGTACTTCATTTCATTTCATTGCATCATTTTCATTTGAGGTCATCTTGGTGCCCTAAATGCTGTTAGAAGAGTGCATGTTGATGTTAATCTGCTGAAACTGTTATAACTTGTTGTTTTATCTTTTTTGCCATGATTAATGTGTGCATCCTATGAGTATGAGCTCTACATGAATGCTGGACTATGCCATGCCATCTTTCCAGGGGTGTTGACCATGTATTTTTGTGAGTTGTGTGCTGAGTGTATCAAGCTTGTAAAGTAGGGTAGTTGCTGTTGCTGTTTTCCTGACAGATTCTGTTATATTTTGTTGCTATGTTAACATGCTTCCACTAATCATTCTATGCATAATCTGGAGATGCTCTATAAACATGTTTTGATATACATGTCATGCTCTATCCATTCATGCCCTTGGTTGCAATTATAGCCTGCTGGAACATGTTTATATCTTGCTCCAAAGTTGCTTGAAAATGTTGTTTGTCAGCCTGTTAACATTAAGTTCACTTGTTCCCATGTGTTTTCCTAGTGATCCATGTACCCTATGACCTTGCTCTTGCCATGCTTAGCTTCATAAACATGCCTTCTTACTGTTGGTCGCCTTGCCATGCCATGTATTGCTTTGTGGTGAGTGGTTCAAGCTCATGAACATGCCTACTTATCGTTGTTTCTGCCATGTTCAAATCTGTAATATAACTTGCCATGTTTACATGGGTGCCATCATATTTTCCGTGCCTTTTTGGCTCATGGTCAGTAAGGGTCTTTTGATATATGCTATTAGTAGATTCATGCCATCCCTTTGTTCGCCATGATAAGTTCCTGTAACATGTTGTTTGGTAGCTCTAAACATTGCAACCTGATGTTATTTCTGCAAAGTCTGAAATTGTTATTACTTGCAATATCTCCATGTCATTTTGAGCATGTTCTAGTTGTTTCTGGAGATAGCTCAGTGTTCATGTTTTGTTATGCTTTACGTGTACTTCATGCCCATGCCTTTTGTTATTATGTTGGGGTGCTGTAGCATATTGTTTTGATGCTTGCAAGATGCCTAGTTGCTGTTTTGGACAGATTGTTGCTATGACTTGTATAGTGTGCATGTGTTGAACCGTTGCTCCGTTTTGAGTGTGCTCTATTTGAAACTTGCTTGTTTTTGCATGTAGCTTCATATTATCATGTTGCATCCTTGTTTTGAGGTGTTTGCTTGATGTTTGGGTGCATTTTGCATCAATACCATGTTTAACTTGTTTTGCTCATATCTTCTAGGCCGTAGCTCCGAATCTAATGAACTTTATATGTAACTTGACTAGAATTTCGTGTAGATCCTCTTGGTGCTCTTTAACTTGCTGTTTAACAACTTCAACATAATGTTTATTCAGTTCTGGACCAATTTCGAAAATTGCATATGAGGACTTACCGGAATTGTTATATGTTGTTTCCGGCCTCATTTAACTTGCCTTGATGTGTTGTTCTTGTTTGCATCATCTCTTGCCATGAGTAGCTTCATGTAACTTGGTCATGCATCATGCTTGTTGTGCATCATGCCTTGTTCATGTGTGGTGTGTTTACCTTGTTGTGTGCTTCTTCTTGTTAGTTCCTGTTTCGTTGCGATCGTGAGGATTCGTTCGTGTACGGTTGGTTCGGCTTCGCCCGTTCATCTTCTTCATGGACTCGTTCTTCTTCCTTGCGGGATTTCAGGCAAGATGACCGCTACCCTGGATCTCACTACTATCATTGCTATGCTAGCTGCCTCGTTCTTTCGCTATGCTGCGCTACCTATTACCTGTTTGTCCAGCCATCCCGTATTGCCATGAACCTCTAACCTTTGACACCATTCCTATGCAAACCGTTGCTTGGCTATGTTACCGCTTTGCTCAGCCCCTCTTATAGCGTTGCTAGTTGCAGGTGAAGTTGAAGATTTCTCCATGGTGGACAGGATTTTTGTTGGGATATCACAATATCTCTTATATTATTAATGCATCTATATATTTGGTAAAGGGTGGAAGGCTCGGCCTTATGCCTGGTGTTTTGTTCCACTCTTGCCGCCCTAGTTTCCGTCATACCGGTGTTATGTTCCCGGATTTTGCGTTCCTTACGCGGTCGGGTGATTTATGGGACCCCCCTGACAGTTCGCTTTGAATAAAACTTGTCCAGCAAGGCCCAACATTGCCTTTTACCATTTGCCTCACCACCACCTATCTTTTTCCCTTGGGAGTCGCTCTCTCGAGGGTCATCTTTATTCAGCCCCCCGGGCCAATGCTTGTCTAAGTGTTGGTCCAAACTAGAGCCCTTTGCAGCGCCCCCTCAAGGAAACTTGAGGTCTGGTTTTAGTTGTACGGATTGCTCATCCGGTCGTGGCCTGAGACGAGATACGCGCGGCTACTATCAGGATGTCGCCACGCCGGGAGGTCTTGTTGGTCTTGTTTTACCATTGTCGAAATGTCTTGATGTACCGGGATACCGAGACTGATCGGGTCTTCCTGGGTGAAGGTCTATTCCTTCGATGATCGCGAGAGCTTGTCATGGGCTAAGTTGGGACACCCCTGCAGGGTATAAACTTTCGAGAGCCGTGCCTGCGGTTATAGGCAGATGGGAATTTGTTAATGTCCGGTTGTAGACAACTTGACACTTGATCCGAATTAAAATGCATCAACCGTGTGTGTAGCCGTGATGGTCTCTTCTCGGCGGAGTCCGGGAAGTGAACACGGTTTCTGGGTTATGTTTGACGTAAGTAGGTGTTTAGGATCACCTCTTGATCATTGCTAGTTGACCACCGTTCCTTTGTTTCTCTTCTCGCTCTCATTTGCGTATGTTAGCCACCATACTTGCTTAGTCGCTGCTGCAACCTCACCACTTTGCCCCTTCCTTTCCCATTAAGCTTTGCTAGTCTTGATACCCATGGTAATGGGATTGCTGAGTCCTCGTGGCTCACCAGATACTTCCAAAACCAGTTTGCAGGTGCCTATGTTACCGAGCAGGTGACGCAATCAAGCTCAAGGAGGAGCTCGATGAAGATCTTGCCCTTTGTGTTGTTTCGTTCTAGTTGATCAGTAGTGGAGCCCAGTTGGGGTCGATCGGGGACTTTTGTCGCATTTGGGGTTTTTCTTTTATTTTGGTTCCGTAGTCGGACCTTGATTGTATCTTGATGATGTAATGCTTTATTCATGTAATTGTGTGAAGTGGCGATTGTAAGCCAACTATGTATCTCTTTCCCTTATGTATTACTTGGGTTGTGTGAAGATTACCTCACTTGCGACATTGCTTTCAATGCGGTTATGCCTCTAAGTCGTGCTTCGACACGTGGGAGATATAGCCGCATCGAGGGTGTTACAGAAGCGGCCCGGACCAACCTTACACGTACTCTTACGTAAGACCGGTTCCACCGATTGACATGCACTAGTTGCATAAGGTGGCTGGCGGGTGTCTGTCTCTCCCACTTCAGTTGAAGCGGATTCGATGAAAAGGGTCCTTATGAAGGGTAAATAGAAGTTGACAAAAT
The DNA here is from genome assembly GCA_963921465.1 of Triticum timopheevii. Lineage (NCBI taxonomy): Eukaryota > Viridiplantae > Streptophyta > Magnoliopsida > Poales > Poaceae > Triticum > Triticum timopheevii. The sequence goes on from OY997270.1 coordinate 204,386,989, forward strand.
CACGTTGTGGTTATTCGTAGGTAAGAAAACGTTATTGCTAGAACCCAATTGCAGCCACGTAAAAGATGCAACAACAATTAGAGGACGTTATGTGATGTGGCCAGAAGTTGTGATGATTGATGAATTGTAATGTATGAGATCATGTTCTTGTAATAGGATTCACGACTTGCATGTTGATGAGTATGACAACCGGCAGGAGCCATAGGAGTTGTCTTTATTTTTGTATGACCTGTGTGTCATTGAAGAACGCCATGTAAACTACTTTACTTTATTGCTAAACGCGTTAGCCGTAGAAGTAGAAGTAGTCGTTGGCGTGACAACTTCATGAAGACACGATGATGGAGATCATGATGATGGAGATCATGGTGTCATGCCGGTGACAAGATGATCATGGAGCCCCGAAGATGGAGATCAATGGAGCTATATGATATTGGTCATATCATGTCACTACTATATAATTGCATGTGATGTTTATTATGTTTATGCATCTTGTTTAATTAGAACGACGGTAGTAAATAAGATGATCCCTTACAACAATTTCAAGAAGTGTTCTCCCCTAACTGTGCACCGTTGCTACAGTTCGTCGTTTCGAAGCACCACGTGATGATCGGGTGTGATAGATCCTTACGTTCACATACAACGGGTGTAAGACAGTTTTACACAGCAAAACACTTAGGGTTAACTTGACGAGCCTAGCATGTACAGACATGGCCTCGGAACACGGAGACCGAAAGGTCGAACATGAGTCGTATGGAAGATACGATCAACATGAAGATGTTCACCGACGATGACTAGTCCGTCTCACGTGATGATCGGACACGGCCTAGTCGACTCGGATCGTGTAACACTTAGATGACTAGAGGGATGTCTAATCTAAGTGGGAGTTCATAATTTGATTAGATGAACTTAACTATCATGAACTTAGTCTAAAAAACCTTTGCAAATATGTCTTGTAGATCAACTGGCCAACGCTCATGTCAACATGAACTTCAACGCGTTCCTAGAGAAAACCAAGCTGAAAGATGATGGCAGCAACTATACGGACTGGGTCCGGAACCTGAGGATCATCCTCATAGCTGCCAGGAAGCAATATGTCCTAGAAGGACCGCTAGGTGACGCTCCCGTCCCAGAGAACCAAGACGTTATGAATGCTTGGCAAACTCGTGCTGATGATTACTCCCTCGTTCAGTGCGGCATGCTTTACAGCTTAGAACCGGGGCTCCAAAAGCGTTTTGAGCATCATGGAGCATATGAGATGTTCGAAGAGCTGAAACTAGTTTTCCAAGCTCATGCCCGGGTCGAGAGATATGATGTCTCCGACAAGTTCTATAGTTGTAAGATGGAGGAAAACAGTTCTGTCAGTGAGCACATACTCAAGATGTCTGGGTTGCACAACCATATGACCCAGCTGAACATTAACCTCCCTGATGAGGCGGTCATTGACAGAATCCTACAGTCGATCCCACCAAGCTACAAGAGCTTTGTGATGAACTACAACATGCAGGGGATGGTGAAGACCATTCCCGAAGTGTTCTCAATGCTGAAATCAGCAGAGGCTGAAATTAAGAAAGAGCATCAAGTGTTGATGGTCAATAAGACCACTAAGTTCAAGAAGGGAAAGGGCAAGAAGAACTTCAAGAAGGACGGCAAGGATGTTGCCGTGCCCGGTAAGCCAGTTGCCGGGAAGAAGTCAAAGAATGGACCCAAGCCGGAGACTGAGTGCTTTTATTGCAAGGGGAAGGGTCACTGGAAGCGGAACTGCCCCAAATACTTAGCGGATAAGAAGGCCGGCAACACCAAAGGTATATTTGATATACATGTAATTGATGTGTACCTTACCAGTACTCATAGTAACTCCTGGGTATTTGATACCGGTGCCGTTGCTCATATTTGTAACTCACAGCAGGAGCTGCGGAATAAACGGAGACTGGCGAAGGACGAGGTGACGATGCGCGTCGGGAATGGTTCCAGAGTCGATGTGATCGCCGTCGGCACGCTGCCTCTACATTTACCTACGAGATTAGTTTTGAACCTTAATAATTGTTATTTAGTGCCAAGTTTGAGCATGAACATTGTATCAGGATCTCGTTTAATACGAGATGGCTACTCATTTAAATCCGAGAATAATGGTTGTTCTATTTATATGAGAGATATGTTTTATGGTCATGCTCCGATGGTCAATGGTTTATTCTTAATGAATCTCGAGCGTAATATTACACATATTCATAGTGTGAATGCCAAAAGATGTAAAGTTGATAACGATAGTCCCACATACTTGTGGCACTGCCGCCTTGGTCACATTGGTGTCAAGCGCATGAAGAAGCTCCATGCTGATGGACTTTTAGAGTCTCTTGATTATGAATCGTTTGACACATGCGAACCATGCCTCATGGGCAAAATGACCAAGACTCCGTTCTCCGGAACAATGGAGTGAGCAACCAACTTGTTGGAAATCATACATACCGATGTGTGCGGTCCAATGAGCGTTGAGGCTCGCGGAGGATATCGTTATGTTCTCACTCTCACTGATGACTTAAGTAGATATGGGTATGTCTACTTAATGAAACACAAGTCTGAGACCTTCGAAAAGTTCAAGGAATTTCAGAATGAGGTAGAAAATCAACGTGACCGAAAGATAAAGTTCCTACGATCAGATCGTGGAGGAGAATACTTAAGTCACGAATTTGGTACACACTTAAGGAAATGTGGAATTGTTTCACAACTCACGCCGCCTGGAACACCTCAGCGTAACGGTGTGTCCGAACATCGTCATCGCACTCTATTGGATATGGTGCGGTCTATGATGTCTCTTACCGATTTACCGCTATCATTTTGGGGATACGCTCTAGAGACAGCTACATTCACTTTAAATAGGGCACCGTCTAAATCCGTTGAGACGACACCGTATGAATTATGGTTTGGGAAGAAACCTAAGCTGTCGTTTCTAAAAGTTTGGGGATGCGATGCTTATGTCAAGAAACTTCAACCTGAAAAGCTCGAACCCAAGTCGAAAAAATGCGTCTTCATAGGATACCCTAAGGAAACTGTCGGGTATACCTTCTACTTAAGATTCGAGGGCAAGATCTTTGTTGCCAAGAACGGATGCTTTCTGGAAAAAGAGTTTCTCTCGAAAGAAGTAAGTGGGAGGAAAGTAGAACTCGATGAAGTACTACCTCTAGAACGGGAAAGTGGTGCAGCTCAGGAAAATGTTCCTGTGATGCCCACACCAACTGAAGAGGAAAACAATGATGATGATCAAGGTACTTCGGATCAAGTTGCTACTGAACTTCGTAGGTCCACAAGGACACGTTCCGCACCAGAGTGGTACGGCAACCCTGTCCTGGAAATCATGTTGTTAGACAACGGTGAACCTTCGAACTATGAAGAAGCGATGGCGGGCCCAGATTCCAACAAATGGCTTGAAGCCATGAAATCCGAGATAGAATCCATGTATGAAAACAAAGTATGGACTTTGACAGACTTGCCCGATGATCGGCGAGCAATAGAAAACAAATGGATTTTTAAAAAGAAGACGGATGCGGATGGTAATGTTACCATTTATAAAGCTCGACTTGTCGCTAAGGGTTATCGACAAGTTCAAGGGATTGACTACGACGAGACATTCTCTCCCGTAGCGAAGCTGAAGTCCGTCTGAATCATGTTAGCAATTGCCGCATACTATGATTATGAGATATGGCAGATGGACGTCAAAACGGCATTCCTTAATGGACATCTTAAGGAAGAGCTGTATATGATGCAGCCGGAAGGTTTTGTCGATCCTAAGAACGCTGACAAAGTATGCAAGCTCCAGCGATCCATTTATGGGCTGGTGCAAGCATCTCGGAGTTGGAACATTCGCTTTGATGAGATGATCAAAGCGTTTGGGTTTATGCAGACTTATGGAGAAGCCTGCATTTACAAGAAAGTGAGTGGGAGCTCTGTAGCATTTCTCATATTATATGTAGATGACATACTCTTGATGGGAAATGATATAGAACTTCTGGACAGCATTAAGGCCTACTTGAATAAGTGTTTTTCAATGAAGGACCTTGGAGAAGCTGCTTATATATTAGGCATCAAGATCTATAGAGATAGATCGAGACGCCTCATAGGTCTTTCACAAAGCGCATACCTTGATAAGATTTTGAAAAGGTTCAAAATGGATCAGTCCAAGAAGGGGTTCTTGCCTATGTTACAAGGTGTGAGATTGAGCTCGGCTCAGTCCCCGACCACGGCAAAAGATAAAGAAGAGATGAGTGTCATCCCCTATGCTTCAGCCATAGGATCTATTATGTATGCCATGCTGTGTACCAGGCCTGATGTAAACCTTGCCGTAAGTTTGGTAGCAAGATACCAAAGTAATCCCGGCAAGCAACACTGGACAGCGGTCAAGAATATCCTGAAGTACCTGAAAAGGACAAAGGACATGTTTCTCGTTTATGGAGGAGACGAAGAGCTCGTCGTAAAGGGTTACGTCGACGCTAGCTTCGACTCAGATCTGGATGACTCTAAGTCACAAACCGGATACGTGTATATGTTGAATGGTGGAGCAGTAAGCTGGTGCAGCTGCAAGCAGAGCGTCGTGGCGGGATCTACGTGTGAAGCGGAGTACATGGCAGCCTCGGAGGCAGCGCATGAAGCGATTTGGGTGAAGGAGTTCATCACCGACCTAGGAGTCATACCCAATGCGTCGGGGCCGATCAAACTCTTTTGTGACAACACTGGAGCTATTGCCCTTGCCAAGGAGCCCAGGTTTCACAAGAAGACCAGGCACATCAAGCGTCGTTTCAACTCCATCCGTGAAAATGTTCAAGATGGAGACATAGATATTTGCAAAGTACATACGGATCTGAATGTTGCAGATCCGTTGACTAAACCTCTCTCGCGAGCAAAACATGATCAACACCAGAACTCTATGGGTGTTCGATTCATCACAATGTAACTAGATTGGTGACTCTAGTGCAAGTGGGAGACTGTTGGAAATATGCCCTAGAGGCTATAATAAAAATATTATTATATTTCATTGTTCATGATAATTGTCTTTTATTCATGCTATAACTGTATTATCCGGAAATCGTAATACACGTGTGAATACATAGACCACAATATGTCCCTAGTGAGCCTCTAGTAGACTAGCTCGTTGTGATCAACAGATAGTCATGGTTTCCTGGCTATGGACATTGGATGTCGTTGATAACGGGATCACATCATTAGGAGAATGATGTGATGGACAAGACCCAATCCTAAGCATAGCACAAAGATCGTGTAGTTCGTTTGCTAGAGCTTTTCCAATGTCAAGTATCTCTTCCTTAGACCATGAGATCGTGTAACTCCCGGATACCGTACAAGTGCTTTGGGTGTATCAAACGTCACAACGTAACTGGGTGACTATAAAGGTGCACTACAGGTATCTCCGAAAGTGTCTGTTGGGTTGACACGGATCGAGACTGGGATTTGTCACTCCGTATGACGGAGAGGTATCTCTGGGCCCACTCAGTAATGCATCATCATATTGAGCTCAAAGTGACCAAGTGGTTGGTCACGGGATCATGCATTACGGTACGAGTAAAGTGACTTGCCGGTAACGAGACTGAACAAGGTATTGGGATACTGACGATCGAGTCTCGGGCAAGTAACGTACCGATTGACAAAGGGAATTGTATACGGGGTTTGATCGAATCCTCGACATCGTGGTTCAACCGATGAAATCATCGAGGAGCATGTGGGAGACAACATGGGTATCCAGATCCCGCTGTTGGTTATTGCCCGAGAGTCGTCTCGGCCATGTCTGTGTGTCTCCCGAACCTGTAGGGTCTACACACTTAAGGTTCGGTGACACTAGGGTTGTATGAATATGAGTATGTAGCATACCGAATGTTGTTCGGAGTCCCGGATGAGATCCCGGACGTCACGAGGAGTTTCGGAATGGTCCGGAGGTAAAGAATAATATATAGGAAGTGGTATTTCGGCCATCGGGAAAGTTTCGGGGTCACCCGGTAATGTACCGAGACCACCGGAAGGGTCCCGGGGGTCCACCGGGTGGGGCCACCCATCCCGAAGGGCCCCATGGGCTGACGTGGGAGGGGAGCCAGCCCATAGTGGGCTGGTGCGCCCCCCTAGGCCCACCCCCTGCGCCTAGGGTTGAAACCCTAGGGTGGGGGGCGCACCACATGCCTTGGGGGGCACTCCTCCCCCCTTGGCCGCCGCCCCCTTGGGAGATTCAATCTCCCAGGGCCGGCGCCCCCCCTGGGGGCCTATATAAAGGGGGGCAAGGGGGAGGGCAGCCGCACCCTTGTGCTTGGCGCCTCCCTCCCCCTGCTACACCTCGTCCTCCTCCCGTAGTCGCTTGGCGAAGCCCTGCTGGAGTTCTGCTGCATCCACCACCACGCTGTCGTGCTGCTGGATCATCATCAACCTCTCCTTCCCCCTTGTTGGATCAAGAAGGAGGAGACGTCTCCCGTCCCGTACGTGTGTTGAACGCGGAGGTGTTGTCCGTTCAGCACTTGGACATCGGTGATCTGAATCACGTCGAGTACGACTCCATCATCACCATCCCCTTGCAAGCTTCCGCACGCGATCTACAAGTGGTATGTAGATGCAAACTCACTCCCTTGACTCGTTGCTTAGATGAACTCATAGATGGATCTTGGTGAAACCGTAGGAAAAATTTTAATTTTCTGCAACGTTCCCCAACAGAAGCAACCGTCCCTAAGTAGCTGAAACACCTGAGGAGACTCAAGTCACAACTCAAACAACCACATATGCAATGGTGAACAAAATGGGTTAGGTTGCGGAAGTTGGTGATGGCTATGCGGATAATATGGTGGAGGGCCTAGGCAAACTTGCCAAATTTTGGAAAATTTGATGGAGTCAAATGGTGTTGGTATTGTTTTTGTGGGATAGGGATGTCAAGAGCTTCAAAACGAGATAAAGAACGTCAAAATCGGAGTTCGGATGAATTAATTATGGACAAAACAAAAGTCAACCGAAGTCTGAAACTACAGGTTACGGACGTCCGGAAATGGACGGATGTCCGGTGGCCGGACGTCTGGTGGGCTCGGAAATCCGCTAATTTGGTTCTGTTGGGTGGTTTCGGTCGTCCGGTGGATGACGGACGTCCGGTGCTTCGAGGGGGTCCGAACGTCCGGTAAAACGCCGGTCGTCCGGTGGGTCGGGGTCAATGCGAAATTTCAGATCCGAGGCGCGATTTTGGGTGGAAAATGGAGATTTCGGGGTCAAAATTGATGAGATTTCGTGGATGAAAGATGGGGAAACTTGGGGAGATGCTAGATCCACTCGAAACCAAGCAAATCCATGGATTAAAATCAAAAAAACTTCCTCAAACCAACAAGTCGCAAAAAAAATTGGGGCTATTTTTGGTGGGGATTTTCGAAATTGGGGAAGAACACAACAAAATTAGGCTAGAAAAAGAGGGGTAGGGGCTCCAAAAACGTCATCAACATGGCTCATGATACCAAGATGGTGTAGGGTAAAGCCCTAGAGGCCGATCTTTCATGCTTGGAGTGGATCCCTATGAAGAACACGAAGAACGAGAGGAGGGGAACAAGGGAAAAATACGAGAGAGCAATCAACCAACAAGAACAAAGTCACACATGCGCTAGATCATCGAAACACAAGGAGATACAAGATCCGAATCCAACAAGGGATGATACATAGGTAACCGGTTCTTATCCGTGAGGACGTCTTGAAGATGGCCTTCTCCAAAAGGAGGTCTTGAATCCAACAAGAATCTTCTCCGAAGAGGTGTCGGTCCCTCGCGAAGGAGTAGATCCGGATGGATGAGCGAGGCTTTACCTCACAAATGAGCTAAATCAACGCTACCCTCTCTAGGAGGAGGAGGAGGTCTATTTATAGTCTAAGTGCAAATGGGGGCAAAGTGAAAGGGTACATGGGCCTCGGGCCCGAAGCTGCGTGCACACAGGCGTCGGTTGTCCGACAGGTTCCGATCGTCCGGAGGCTCGGGATGGTCCGGACGTTCGGAAGTCTTCGAACATCCGTAAATAGCGTTCTATCGCCATGGTGCCGATCGTCCGGTGGCGCTCGATCGTCCGGGGCCTTGGGGGTGTCTGGCATCCGGTACTTGCCGGTCGTCCGACTGTTGTAGCTTTCGTCGGCTGGCTCTTCTGGCTGGATGAGTGTCCAGGCGTCGGACGTTCGGCGTTGTCCGGTCGTCCGGCCGCTGTAGCTTTCGGGCAGCTTCTTCTCTTGGTCCTTGTACTTGGCATCCTCGCTAGCTCGTCTGTTGGATGTGGTGGCTTCGTGGCTTTCCTCTAAGTACCTGATCATGCATAGCACACACGTTGGAGGTAGTAGCCATGTCTCACATGTAGAAAGTGAAGGTTCGGAGAGGAGCGAGTTCACCTTGAGTCCAATGGCGTATGTTCGAGGTCTCATCATATGTCCTCTTGGGGCTTGGAGAGTAGTTGGAGTGTACATGGGGATGAACGTGGGATGCTCCGCATCACAAAATCACCCAGGGAGCACTTATGCTTTCAATCTCCCCCTTTTTGGTAATTGATGACAACATACATCAAAGCTTTAGATAAAGATATGAAGTATAACAAGTAAAGCTTTGGAAGAACATGCAACTTGCATTAGCTCCCCCTACATGTATGGAATCATGTGAATATAGATCATAAGAGTATGTGAAAGCATAAACATGTCAGAGCAAGCAATGAGTTACATGTATCTTGGCTACATGCATCAAAGAAAATAATGTGAAATGCGGAGAATGTACATACATGTTCATGGGTCCTTCTTGCAAACAATATATACATCAGCAAGAGATCTTCATGCACATGAGTGTGATGCATATACTTACCTTGTGGTCTTGAGCTAACTTTGGAAGAGATGAACCTGAGAAAACAGGGTTAGACAACACAAGAACATCTACTAGACAGAGCAAGAACGAGAAACCACAAGAGTACTAAGACTGGGATGACATGTAGAGATTGAGCACTTAGTACTCTAGTTGGATATTGACATGTCCCCAAGAATAAAGATATGCAATGAATTTCAGAGATTTTCTTCCCTTAGATGTCTTTCTCCCCCTGAATCTGACATTGTATAATCGGAGAGGATAGGGTAATAGAAAATCAGAGCAAATTAAAAACAGACCAAAGGCACAAAGAAATATCTTCAACTAGCCTGTCTTTACCCTCTAAAAGACATGTGGCTTCTCTCCTCTTTGTTTACCAAGCATCTGGGAAGATTAAGATATTTCTTTTCTCCCATAGGGTCTCTTTGGCCCATACGATAAGCTTTGATGTGATCCCTCTCTCCCCCTTTGACATCAATTTCCAAGAAGGGTTCTTCTGGAGTACAAGTCAAATAGGTTCGGTCCTTGAGTCACATGGCAAAGCAGTGAGAAAAATGTGATGCAGGTAGAGGATAAGAATCATCGAGTGGAGCTGGATAAGAAAAGCATAATGCAAATGACAAAATGTTTCCACTGTGGTGAAATAGGTAACACCGAGCCCTATTCTTTGGTGAGACCGAATTATTTCAGTCTGGCCGAAAAAAAAGATCGGTGAGGCCGAGTTCGTCACAGAGAAAGGATTTTGTCATCTCAGCTCACTAGGCAAATAGGTTCTCACAAAGATTTGCAGGGAATGCAGAAGATAATAGAGAAAAGCAATGAAATCTAGATGATTTTTTTTTGAAAAGGGAAACAAACAAATAAGAAACAAATGCTAGAACATGAAAAAAATACAAAAGAACTTCATCTAGAATTGGTCGGCGACAAAGTCACCTATGTTAGAGTATATTGACTTAGGAGTCATGTGAAGACACTTGATCATAGGTCTTATTCATCGTTTAAGCTCAAAATGGGGTTGCCATTTTTTGTTTAAGCATTTTGATGTATTCACATCTTGCTGAGTTGCTTTGACCCATGTCTTGGGGTAAAGCTTCTCTAAGATGGAATGACATACCTTGGTGGTGGTGATCTTGATCATGTATTTGAACTTGTGTAGGGCGCTCAAGGTTGATGTAGTTCATCAAGAGTTGGGAGCACCACTTGTAGTTTGAGTTCACCTTCCTACATGGAATAGGTTTGCAAGGAATAGCACTTGTGTATCCAAAATGACAATCATGAAATTTGATACCAAATCAAATTTGATTTATAGAAGTTGTCAAAGGATATATTGAAAAGATTCATGCTTCCTTGTCTTCCTCCACCATATTGTAGAGACTTGGAGATGTAGAGATTGATTCGAATGTGATTGAGTTGCAATCTCATAGAATTGATCTTATCCAAGTACCTACAAGGGTTAGATAGCATACAAGGGTACAAGTATATCCAAGACATGTGATCATCATCATAAGAGAAATATAAAGGATTAGTCATAGAAAGGCTCATGCCTTGCATGCATCCATATGGAGTTTCTACTCCAAGTTTGAGGCATCAATGATGTTCAATTCACCTCTCAAATGGAAAAACACTTTCTCATCAAGCGGTTTGGTGAATATATCCGCCAATTGCTTATTGGCACGAACATGCTTAAGTTTGATATCTCCCTTAGCAACATGATCTCGAATGAAATGATGACGAACTTCAATATGCTTAGTTCAAGAATGTTGCACGGGATTATGAGAAATTTTAATAGCACTCTCACTGTCAAAAAGCAATGGAACATGTTTCACATATATCCCATATAATCTTTAAGAGTTTGGGTCATCCAAAGTAATTGAGCACAACATCAACCAGCGGCAATGTATTCCGCTTCGGCGGTGGATAAGGATACCGAGTTTTGTTTCTTGGAGGACCAAGACACAAGAGATCTACCAAGAAATTGACAAGAACCCGAAAGTGGACTTTCTGTCAACCTTGTCACCGGCATAGTCCGAATCGAAGTAGCCAACAAGATCAAAAGAAGACCTCTTAGTATACCAAATGCCAAAGTTTGGTGTGTGAATTAAGTATCTCACTATCCTTTTCACAGCCTTAAGATGACATTCTTTGGGGGTCGCTTGATATCGTGCACACATGCACACACTTACCATAATATCGGGATGGGAGGCACATAAATATAACAATGAACCAATCATAGAGCGGTAAACCTTTTGGTCAACCGGTTTGCTATCCTTTGTCAAGTCAAGATGTCCACTAGTAGGCATGGGGGTACTCATACCTTTGCATCCTTGCATGTTGAACTTCTTGAATAAGTCCTTGGTGTACTTTGTTTGAGAGATAAAGGTACCCTCCTTAGTTTGATTGATTTGCAAACCAAGAAAGAACTTGAGTTCACTCATCATAGATATCTCAAACTTCTCCGACATTAGCCTTCCAAACTTTTCACTAAAATGAGGGTTAGTCGAACCAAATATGATATCATCAACATAAATTTGGCACACAAATAATTCACCATTAACCCTTTAGTTAAAAAGTGTAGAATCAATTTTACCAATTTCAAAGCCTTTTTCAATAAGGAACTTAGTCAAGTATTTATACCATGCTCTAGGATCTTGTTTAAGACCATAAAGAGCTTTGTGAAGTTTGTAAACGTGATCAGGTTTCTTTGGATTAACAAAGCTGGGAGGTTGTTTAACATAAACTTCCTCCTCAATTTCACCATTAAGAAAAGCACTTTTGATGTCCATTTGATAGAGGGTGATATCATGGTGATTGGCATAAGCAAGTAAGAAGCGAATGGATTCAAGTCTAGCAACGGGGGCATATGTCTCACCATAGTCCATACCTTCGACTTGAGTGTAGCCTTGAGCAACGAGACGAGCCTTGTTGCGTACAACTTGTCCATCTTCATCTTCCTTATTCTGAAACACCCATTTGGTTCCAATGACATTGTGCTTCTCATCGGGCTTTTCAACCAACGTCCACACTTGGTTCCTCTTGAACTTATTTAGCTCTTCACGCATGGCGTTCACCCAATCCGGATCATCAAGAGCATCTTCAACCTTCATAGGTTCAATGCTAGAAATGAATGAGTAATGTTCACAAAATTAGCCAAACGAGTTTTAGAGCGAGTAATTCTCCTGGTTTGAATATCATCAAAGATTTGTTCGACGGGATGATCTCTTGAGACTCTTGCTCGAACTCGTGTGAGCGTTTGTTTGGTTTGGGGTGAAACATCCTCTTCATTTTCTTGCTCTTCCTCTTGTCTTTCTTCGTTGTTGTTGGCATTGTTGTTCTCCCGTGGAGGTGGAGAAAGAGGTCGTCGAGGTTCATCTTGTTGTACATCCTCGTTTTCATCGTCTTGATGTGTCCCACTTGTGGATGCCTCCGAGTCAACTTGTGGATCACGTTGGCGTGAAGTTGAGGCTTCCACTTGGACGGGCGAGGTACTCTCCTTCACCTCCTTCAGACGAATCTTGCCAATAGACAAGTCTTGTATGGCTTCAGAAGGATCTTTATCACCTACATCAATTGGCAATTGCTCTACTTGCGAGCCGTTAGATTCATCAAACTTCACATCTACCGTCTCTTCAACCTTTCGGGTGAAATTGTTGTAGACATAGTATGTGTGAGAGTTTGAGCCATAACCGAGTAGGAAACCTTCATGAGATTTAGGAGCAAATTTCAAACGATGATGCTTATCAAGAATGTAGCACTTTGAGCCGAATACCCGAAAGTATCCAACTTGGGGTTTGTTACCGGTGGGAAGCTCGTATGTCGTCTTGCCGAGTAGCTTGTGAAGAATAGACGATTCGTTGCATGGCAAGCTGTCTCAACCGCTTCCGCCCAGAAGTGTTTTGGCGTCTTGTACTCATCAAGCATCGTTCTCGCCATTTTGATAAGCGTCCGGTTCTTCCTCTCAACAACTCCATTTTGTCGAGGCCTGTACGTAGCTGAGAACTCATGTGAAATCCTTTCTTCGTTAAGAAAGGTGTCCACATTGGCGTTCTTGAACTCCATTCCGTTGTTACTGCAAACCTTCTTAATCTTAACTTCAAATTGGTTTTGGGCCTTCTTAGCGAAGTTTTTGAAGATCTTTTGGACATGCGATTTATCATCAAGAAAGAACACCCATGTAAATCTTGAAAAATCATCAACAATGACCAATCCAAATGAGTTACCACCAAGACTCTTGTAGGCATTGGGACTGAAAAGATCCATGTGAAGTAGCTCAAGTGGTCTTCTCATGGTCATGATGTTCTTCACGGGATGACTTCCCCAACTTGTTTTCCTGCTTGGCAAGCACTACAAAGTCTATCCTTGTCAAATATAACATCTTTAACACCAAGGATATGATCACCTTTAATAAGCTTGTCAAGATTTCGCATGCCCACATGATCTAACCGTCTATGCCACAACCAGCCTTTAGAGGATTTAGCAATTAAGCAAGTTCTAGGTTGAGCCTTTTTAGTGAAATCAACCATGTATAGATCTCCTCTATGTATGTCGGTAAAGACCATATTATGACTATCTCTTCGAAACACTTGGCAATCTACTTCAGTAAATAGGACATCGAAACCGAAATCGGCTAGTGTAGATATAGAAAGTAAATTGTAACCAAGAGATTCAATGAGCATAACATTTTGTATGGAGCTATCATGTGAGATGTCCACCTTACCAAGGCCAACCACCTTACCCTTTGAGTTATCACCAAAAGTGACATACTTTCGAGGGTCGTCATTTTTAGCAAGCTCACGAAACATATCCTTGTCTCCAGTCATGTGATCAATACATCCACTATCAAGAACCAATTCTTTTCCTCCAGCCATGTAGCCACGAAGGTTAGCCATAAGACCAAAGTGTCTCATAGACTCATCGAGATCATAGTCACTATCATCATCCTCATCATAGTATCCATGTTCAACATCATCTTGTGATCGATCGTTTCCTAGAGAGAGTGATTCATTAGTTTTGTGGTCATGACAATGCGCATCTGTATGAATTCTATGACTTTCGAAATGATATTGCTAATTTTTCCAACATCTCCTTTGGCACGCATAAGGTCACGAAGCTCAAATAAACAATCACCAAACTTAGGATCATTGGGATTCATCTTATTTAAGGCAATAGACTTGTGAAGAATCTCATCTAAGTTTTTCAAGGAATAGTACGGAAATTGTTCCTCAAGAAATTTCCATATAGTGTAAGCATTTTCAAGAGTTGGCAAGCGAGCAATCAAATTTCTAGGCAACCCTCTAGTGATAAGATTGATAGTTCTAAGATTGCGAATCATATCAAGAGACTCATCAGGGGTAGGATGCAAGGGGTCAACAAGGGGCGCACAAGGGGTAGTAATGTACTTGTTCAAGTGATATTCATTGAAAATCTTAAGCATCTCATTCTTCCAAGCAATAAAGAACTCTCCATCAAGCACAGGCACTCGACGTCTAATACTCCCAATTGTAGACTCATCCATCTTCCTCCAATGGTGTTTAAACCAAAGCAATGAAGACCAAAGCTCTTATACCAATTGTAAGGATCGAGAAGAGGTGTATAGAGAGGGGGGTGATTAGACCCTCAACAAGTAAAGATAGCAATTTTTAGATTTTTTAAGTTGAGGTTGCAAATTAGCACAATTTCAAGCATTCACAATACAATTCAAGCAAGCATGCAAAGAGTATATGAGCAGCGGAAAGTAAATCATGCAACTTGCAAGAAAGTAAAGGGATGGGATTGGAGTGTGCAAACGCAATTGCAAACACGGAGATTTCTGGTGTGGTTCTGATATGTGGTGCTATCGTACATCCACGTTGGTGGAGACTTCAACCCACGAAGGGTAACGGCTGCGCGAGTCCACGGAGGGCTCCATCCACGAAGGGTCCATGAAGAAGCAACCTTGTCTATCCCACCATGGCCATCGCCCACGAAGGACTTGCCTCACTAGGGTAGATCTTCACAAAGTAGGCGATCTCCTTGCCCTTACAAACTCTTTGGTTCAACTCCACAATCTTGACGGAGGCTCCCAAGTGACACCTAACCAATCTAGGAGACACCACTCTCTAAAAGGTAATAGATGGTGTGTTGATGATGAACTCCTTGCTCTTGTGCTTCAAATGATAGTCTCCCAACACTCAACTATCTCTCACAGATTTGGCTATGGTGGAAAGATGATTTGAGTGGAAAGCAACTTGGGGAAGGCTAGAGATCAAGATTCTTGTGGTTGGAATGGAATGTCTTGGTCTCAACACATGAGTAGGTGGTTCTCTCAGAAAATGAGTAGTGGAAGTGTAGGCACGTTCTGATGTCTCTCTCACTTATGGAGAAGGGGGTGCAGGGGTATATATAGCCTCCACACAAAATCTAACCGTTACACACAAATTCCCAAACTCGGTGGGACCGAATGGTTAAACTCGGTCAGGCCGACTTGGTTCAAAATGTGGACGTTAGGCATTTCGGTGGGACCGACGAGGTCAATTCGGTGAGACCGATGTGCTAGGGTTAGGGCAAAACCTCATCTCGGTGAGACCGATTGCGTGAACTCGGTGAGACCGGTTTCAACAATATGCATACAAAGACTTGGTCAAGCAAACTCGGTGGGACTAACTGCGTATCTCGGTGAGACTGAAATAACTGCAATAGGTAGCAGAGAGTTTGCAAGGCCATCTCGGTCAGACCGAGATCCCATCGGTGAGACCAAACTGATTAGGGTTTCTAGCAGTGGCTATGTCAAGTGAACTCGGTGGAGCCGGATGAATCAAATCAGTGGGGCCGAGTTTGACTTTAGGTTTAGGACATATGTGGAAATGAGGAAGTGGTTGAGGGCTTTGGAGCATATTACTAAGCACTTTGAGCAAGCAAGCCATTAAGTAACACCTCATCCCCTTTTAATAGTATTTGCTTTCCTATGGACTCAATTGATCTTGGATCACTAAAAAGAAAATGTAGAGTCCTGAGCTTTTCCCAATGTTTGTCCTTAGCATTTTGAAGGGGTTCCACATCCTCTTGTCCTGCCACTCCAATGTTGAACTCATCTGAAATATACTAGGTAGAAGTATTAGTGCAACAAGAGATATGTTGACATTAATTACCAAAATCACCCAGGGAGCACTTGTCCTTTCAGTAGTAAATATCTGCAATTCCTGGCTCTTGCTTGTTTGTAGATTGCTTGCAATATTGGACCTTCCTAGTCAGCTTGATCATACTCTAGCGTGGGTTTAGCAATTGATGAGGCGCAACATCATCACACGTTATTGTGGGATCATCAAGGGGCTCCATGAAAATCAATAGCTATCCTCTCATGAAAAAAATGGGGATACCTTTGCCCCTATTAAGTGCCATCTTGCAGGCCTTGGGCCAAGGATGAGGTGGCCGTCTGGCCCGTAGGGGCAGTAGTGGAGGTAGTAGCAGGGCCGTAATAGAAAGGAAAATGATTAGCATCAGCCGGCCGATCACGCATAGCGTTCCGCCACTCGTGCAGCCGCCAGGTCCAAGTTCCATCGGACGATGCACAACGTATATCTTAGTGCAAAACACCTTATTCGTGGCACCACATTCGCGCGCGACGCGTGCCTTTGTCACCTTAACAATTTTTCCGCAACACTATGTGTGTTGCAGAAGCCCTTTCGTAACAACACCCATGTTTCAAAAAATTTAAGACGAAAAATATATATTCCGTAACATCATTTGTGTTGCAGAAGTCGTTCCGCAACAACACCCATGTTGCAAAAGAGTTAAGACGAAAACAAATATGCAACATTATCTGTGTTGCAGAAGTCGTTCCGCAATAGTCTATATTCCGCAACAACACCAATGCAAAAAAGAAATTAAGACGAAAAAATAATAATTTTGTAATAGAATCTCTATTGCGAATGTTTCTGTAACATATGGTCTATTGCAAAGAAGGATTCTGCAACAGTGCATTTGTTGCAATGGTGAGGAAAGACTCATGCCGCTGGCTAACGCCGGATCAAGCAACTGTCGGGGCGACTGATCTTTTGAAAAGATCCGCCGGCCGACGCGTAGCGTCCCCCTAATAGAAAAGCCCCTTGCTGCAGGTAATGGGCCAAATAGTCAAGACTCAAGAGAAGACGCAACTAAAGCATAATTTGCTGGGCCGTTAGCTGACCCGCTCCCCGCTGCATCTCGACCTCTTCGCTCTCACACTCACAGACAGACACAGCGCATGGCTTCGCGCGTGGGCCTCCTCCTCGCTCCCTCCTCCTCCCTCGCCCTAAACCCACCTCGTCCTCGCCTCCCTTATCCCCTGCTTTCCCACCACCTTGGCCGCCCCACCTACCGCCGAATCGCCTCCTCTGCGCCGCTGCGCTCCCCCCTCTGGTGGCCCTGCCAAGCGCCATCCCTCTTTGCGGCCCGCGCCATGTCAGGGTCCGCCGGTAGCCCCCCGTACGCCGCCGAGCTTGCAGCCGCCAAGAAGGCCGTCGCCCTTGCCGCCCGCCTATGCCAGGTGCCCTTTTTCTTATCTCACATCCGCTCCTTGCTGTGTTGAGGTCCGTGGGGGGCGCCGCTCGGCGGAAACCGTGTTGCCGCTACGCGCTAGTGCCGCCGGCTGCTCAGCCATTGCGACGAAAGAGTGGCGGGGAGCGTTGCTGATTGATGGGTAGCATGCACGAGCGACCATTTTATTCCATTTGCATCGCGAATTACACTTTCAAGACGATATCGTATATCAACTCTTACAATACGAGCAGTGTAATCTCTGTGAGGGTACACCATCTCTTATTATTACAGTATAGTACTCGTAAAAATCTTCTACTGTAGATTCGAAGTCTGTTAGCGTAGGTAGTCTTAATTATGATAATCACCTTTCCTTACTATCTGGAGCTAGAGATCTTTGAGTTTGTTGATTGCACTGCTTGCTTCGCTCTTCAGATTCTTGATGCATTCCTGCAGCTGGAATTTATTGCTTTTGCTCCGTGTCTTCCTTCTTCAGACTGTACAACAGGAAATTCTGCAATCAGATATTCAGTCCAAGGCGGATAAAAGTCCTGTGACAGTAGCTGACTATGGTACATGCCCACTTTGTAACTGTTTACCTCTATATAAGTGCTTGTGTTTGCTGTTTGATGCTTAATAATTAGTGCCTGTACTTAACCATAATTCAAGTTACTCCAGAAGTCCTCTATTTATTTCTTGCTTTAACTTACATGGAGATGTTAAGATTTCTTAATGATAAGGTTTCTTACACCCAGATGATAAGATTTCTTAAAGACCATTCAAAATTGTATGCTCGTCAATCGGTTAAGACTAATACATGAAACTTGTTCTTCCTCTCAACTTCCTCACTTGTTAATTTTCTTTTCGTACATGTAGGATCTCAAGTATTGGTAAGTCTTGTGTTAAATATGGAAGTAACTTCTGGTTCATTTTCTATGGTGGCCGAAGAGGTAATTCACTTGTGCTGCTATTAAATTATTCTGTGTTTAATAATACATAAGTATTTTACGGTTAAGTGGTTGTACATACATAGGACTCAGAAGACTTGAGAAAGGATAGTGCTGAAGAAATTCTGGAACATATTACTGATCTTGTAAATGAAACTCTCGCTGAGGATGGTTCATACAACATTACTTTATCTAAGGAAGGTATCCTCTCTGCAATTGATACTGGGAAGTCTGAAGGAGGTCCATCTGGCCGACATTGGGTTCTGGATCCAATTGATGGGACTAAAGGGTGAGCTATGGTAACTGCAACCTGCAGGTGTCACAATCTGCTAATGCGAGAAATGCATTTTTCCCCACCATATACTCTACTAGTTATTACAAGTGCCTTCTTTCTCACCAAAACCAGTGTTGCTGATTTGCTGTCCATGTTCCTAGTCATTAGTTATTCAAGGTAGCAGGCACCACCGCCTTCTTTCAAATGACCTGGGTTCCTGACCTATGGTTCTTAAGTTCTTCACACAGAATGAATTCTTTTACCAATTATATTATTTAATAATTTATCTGTGTTTCTTAGATCTGATCTATGCCTCGCTCAAGTATATTGGTGCATCCCATATGGCATGGACAAACATGCGATGATGTGCCATTTTTGTATAACTGGTTTAGTGAAGCATGCTACTGTATGGATATGTTAAGCAAAATATCAATTCTCTCTTGGCATTTATGCTGATATTACATTGATGTACATTTTGCCCTTCCTATATTAAATAGAAAAGGTCAATAAGGTAGTGTTTTATCTATTACATTGTCTTTTCAATTAAGAAACCATAAGCATGATAGGCGTTACACATAAAGCAGAAGAATTTCATGAAGTTAAACTCATGCAAGCAATATTACAGCAAAGGGAAAAGTAAATGTAGATTCAAGGGTGGATTCTTGAGGTTAGGGTTTAGGTACTTGTGCATTTTGAGAAAAATTTCAAATTAATCATGGATGTGCATCTTGTAAAAACTTTTTCACCTGCGAAAATTCGTGCAAATATATGATAAAAAATCAAGAAAGGAAAGTGTTGCAATTATACTATTCAAAAAAGAAGTTACTTTCTTTTTCTTTTTGCGCAGGGTATGCTTGTTAATGTTCCGTGTTTTTGTAGGTCCTCATATTATGACATGATGCACATCTATGATTTGTTTTTGAAAATTTAAGCTGCAGAAGTGGGTAAACCTAAAATCAAGCAGACACCCTTTCATGTACAACAAATTTATAATTTGACTCTACAATTGAAGGGTTGCCCTTGATCTTCCATGGCACAAACAATTTGGTAGAAATGACATTACCATCTGACGCAATGAGATGGAATGATCATCTTACACAATGACAAGCAGTGGAAGTGCCAATATTACTTCGAAAATTTTGCGAACCAGTTCTTAGTAAACTATATTCTGTTCCCTTTTCTGAGATAGCTCGTGAAGTGCTAACAACTGATCAGCTAGCTGGCTAGATTGAATGCCCTTTCTTTCATGTCCCATATTTTAGCTAAAACATTCTAACCTGATCCATTGTGGACAGTACTTACCATTGTTTGAAAAGAAAGACATTCCAGCCATTTGATGATGGATTTTTCCTGCTGAAAAACAATGATATGCAATCGCACTGGCACTGCTTGATGTTATTATCTTTGCCTATAATACATTTTGACCATTTTTGTTTTGTTTTAATAACTTGATTCAGTTTCTTGAGAGGAGGCCAATATGCAATCGCACTGGCACTGCTTGATGAGGGCAAAGTTGTTTTGGGCGTGTTGGGATGTCCAAATCTTCCTTTGACATCAATAAGCAACCTCAATGGTAGCTCATCAGGAGATCAAACAGGGGCCCTCTTTTCAGCTACAATTGGTTGTGGTGCTGAAGTAGAGTCATTAGAGGGCTCTCCACCACAAAAGGTTATTACCATTTTCTAGCTCTTTTATTTTGATTTGAAATAGTTAAGCCCATTTCTACCTATGTGAGATATTTTGTTTTTATTATTGACTCGCTTCTGGTCAACTTTCATTATAGATTAGTGTTTGTACCATTGACAATCCAGTGAATGCCTCGTTCTTTGAATCCTATGAAGGAGCACACACAATGCATGATTTAACTGGCTCTATAGCGGAGGTTTGATCTTGACTAGTCTTTGCTTAGGCTATATCCGTTTTAGTAGAAACTAATTCCGTGTTTGAGTGCTACCAGAAACTTGGTGTCCAAGCTCCTCCAGTCAGAATAGATAGCCAAGCAAAATATGGTGCTCTGGCCCGTGGTGATGGTGCCATTTACTTGCGTTTTCCACACAAGGGTTATAAGGAAAAGATATGGGATCATGCAGCTGGCGCAATTGTTGTCACAGGTAATACATTTCTCTTTATTTTTGTAATACATTTCTCTTTATTTATTTTTAAACAAGGAACTCGGCTGAAGGATACATATTTCCTTACTTTCCGTTTTCGTGTGTTCCCCAGAAGCTGGAGGTGTAGTAACAGATGCCTCAGGAAACGATCTTGATTTCTCGAAAGGAAGATTTCTTGATGTTGACACAGGCATCATTGCCACAAATAAGCAGTTGATGCCATCACTGCTGAAGTCTGTCCAGGAGGCCATCAAGGAGAAAAGCCAGGCCCCTTCCCCATTGTAGAAGCCTTTTTGGTTTGAACCTTCCCTGTTGTAGTTGGATTGATCCAAAACAATGATCGCAATGCCACACCTTATTCACACTTTCTGTGTGTAAATGACCTTTTTGTTGGGACAAATGCAATCCTTGTTGTATCACATTTGTACATCTAAGGAGTGGTGACAGCCATGTCTTAAATAAAAGAGGCATTTGCCTGCAGTTATAAATATCTTAGCATAGCTTTGTTCAACATAAATATCAGCAACAACTATTCCTTGTGTGAGTAACAGCCAATCTCTTCTATTATTTCTTTCAGAGATTTTTGATGGGCAGTTTATTCCCCCTTCTTAAATTGAATACTATTCAAGCTATAATCAATATTAACTCTTACGGTACCAGCTAAATCATCATTCATGGGTACTTGCAGACTCAACATTGCAGAGCTAAGGCTAATAGGACTAAGCAGGCACATCAGCTGGATACTCTGCAGGATGCTTTTTGATGGTATCCAGCAGCGACCGCTCTTGCTCGCGAAGGTTGGAAGGCATTTGATCATAAACATCAGTTAAGAGCTCCGCAAGCCCGTGTTTTGGCATCCTCTCGGCCACCTGAATGGCTTGCAGGAGCTGCACAGAAATGAGCTAACAGTTTCAGTTGGTCATGTATGAAAAAATAAATGCATTACAGAGATCCAGATCCACCTTTCTGCAACACCAATATTACATTACCTCTTGCCGCACATTGTTCCTGAGTTCAGACTCTTGAGTGTCGCACCACCATCCATTCCCCTGAACCCATTTTCTGTACCTGGAGACGGGATCCCTCGCTGTTCGCCAATGCTCCATCTCATCAGCCGGCCTGTACTTGGTTGAATCGTCGGATGTCGAGTGATGGCCGACTCGGTAGGTCATCGCCTGGAAGCTTTCTACTCAGTAAAGTACTCTCAGCAAATGGTATATTCTGAAATTTTACTATTCTGCACCTCGATTAAAATAGGCCTTCCTTCAGTTATAGCCATTTCCCGGGCGGTGTGGACTGCACTGTACACAGCAAGAGTATCGTTGCCGTCTACCCTGATACTGCGTATTCCGTAGGCCTGACCGCGGGTAACAACTCCATCACCTGCAAGAGTAGTTGGGTTTTATACAGTGCCGTGCCAATATTCCCTTGTATGATTGAGCAGAGGCACAATTCATACTTCTGAACTGTTCCGCGGTTGGGGTGCTGATTGCCCAGCCATTGTTGCGGCAGAAGAAGATCACTGGCGCTTCCGTGACAGCAGCGAAGTTGAGCGCGGCGTGGAAGTCTCCCTGACGTTTTTCAGCTTTCAGAGAGATCTGGTTACCACAAGTTGTAAGTAAGCAATCAATGATTGTCCATCTACCTCGCTCGTGCCACCATCGCCGAAATACGTGATGGCACATGCCTTCTTCTTGTCCATCTTGAGAGAATAGGCAGCGCCAACAGCTTGAGGGAGCTGAGTGCTGATCAATTGCCAACAAGGATAAATCTCTGCTTCACTTGTACAACATTTTTCTTTTTTCTTTGCTTTTTTCAGAAAGGAAGGAGGAAGTATTTCATTTTTTTTTGTTTTCCGAAAAGGAAGGAGAAGGAAGTATTTCATACTTACGCGATAGGCGATGAGACTGTGAAATAATTCAGACGGTTTGATCCGTAATGTATTGGCATCTGCCTGCCTTTACCGTAATCCAGCTTGTTCCCAAACAACTGGTTTGCAAATTCTTGCAGTGTGAAGCCACGCCATAGAAGAACACCGGGCTCCCTGTACTTCATTTGGCTCCAAAATTTCCGGCCAAGAAAAGAAAAGCAAGTAAAATCAATACTATTCAGCACTAACATTCTTTTTTGGAGCAGATGATATGCACCTGAGGTAGTACAATGTCTTGAGCACTAAGCGCAGCAGCAGAGGCTATGTTGATTGCTTCTTCACCATTGGAAGTTAGATAGAAGGAAATTCTTCCCTGCCTCTGAGCTTCATAGAAGATTGTGTCCATAATCTGGAGGGTGACCATGTTACTGTACATTTTCAGAGCCAACTCCTTACTGACCTGACAAGAATGAGAGACATGCTTCAGAACAAAATTATTCACTCGTGGAGCAATGGCAATGGCAATGGCGGTACTACACCTCTTGGAATCTACTGCTGTATATAGTCCCACCATCGTCGTCAAGAACACGGTAACAATTGATCCTTTCCCTTTGCGACTCTGGCAGGAAATTCATTTCACCAACAAAGGAAAGCTTTCCTCCAGGGAAATCTACAAACTGCGTCGGTAACAATCAAAATTAAGTTAGTTGTGCACAGGGAAAACCATTGGTGGCCCCAGAAGAATGAATGTATAAAATCTCCTCGAAATAAATTTGGAAGCACAACCGGGTTAGTCTAACTGACCTTGGAGGCAAGGCAATGGACTATTTTATTCGTTGACAACGATTGACCATGGCATCACAGGAATTATAAATAAATAAAACACGCAAGAGAAAAGAAGCCGTGTGAGCTTACTAAACCTGAAGTGAAGTCCCACCAGCCTATTGACTCAATGACACGTCCTTCCTTATCTGCTTACTTTACTACTTGTTGTCAATTCTATCCACAATTGTCATGTGTTAAAGTTCTCTTGTTTCTTAGGAATATTAGAAGCATATATAGTAATCACGTGTATACAGGATGCTCTTTCCAAGTGAGAATCACGATGATACCCACACTAAATTTTCTTTAATCAAGGAGAAAGATCACATGATTGTAGGCGCAGCATCCTGAATGTTTGTTATCTGCTTACCTTCCCTGTTGCATATATATAATGTAATTTTCTTTTCTTTTTCTGCGGAAAATATAATGTAATCTTCAAAACCATAGCATCCTAAATATTCGTGGTACTACGTACCACTACTAGACGATTCTGTAGAACACACATGTCTAGAAGCGGCCGTCCTACTGTATGTACCACAACATACGAGTGCACAGATACCTGCAGATCGCCTGCGGCAAGTCCATTCTCCGGCTCCTCGACGGCAGCGGCGGCGGCGCTATCTCCTGCGAAGCGCCGGACGGAGCAAAACCCCCTGCTTTGGTCCCCTGATGGCACCCCGAGAACCAGCACCGTCGACGAGCTCAAGGGCCATGGCCCTGGTCCACGGCTGCGCAGCTCGCTAGCGAGCCTCCTGGCGGCCCGGCGCGCCAGCCATGCAGCCATGTATATGTACGTGATTAACTAGGCACACACACTATCTCGTACGATGCGAGCTTCCGGCGCGATCAGCTGCAAGAATTCTGCGCAATCGACTCAATTCAATGGTGGTGGCTGGAATTTATAGGTGGCAGAGTGGGAGTTGGATAGAGAGGAGAAAAGGAAACAAGAGAAGAAGCAGCGAGCGAAGCAAAGAGGGAGAAAGTGTGAGCTGGAAAGATAAGTGTGTGTGCAGCGAGGAGCGCGAGGAGTTTGGAGGTAGGAGAAGACGGGCACGGCTCACTGGTGTCCGGAGAGTGACGACTGATTGATTGCAGCTGCAGGGGGTGAAGGATGGCGCGTGGGGCAGGAGGTTGCACGTGGAAGCTGTGGCCCGGTGCCGGGGTGGGTGGGTGGGTGCCGAAGGATGGGAGCTTAGAGCGTGTAAATTTGGATGTCTATATATCCATATCAATAATGGTCTATAAAGATTTTTTTGATATACACGTTCAGTTTTGCAGCAGAATGTCTATATATAGAACGTCTATATTCTCTCTCCTATATTATAATATTATTTTCTAACTACCAACTCAACTACCATTTCAATGGTAATTCAAACAATTTATAATTGCATTGGTTTCTAACTACATCATATAGCCTACCTAGTACCATCAATATCAATTCGCAAAAAAAAGTACCATCAATATCAAAGAAAATTCTCTATATAAGTGGGAGTAGCAATATTAGTATCACTGAACATACTTAGTAGTACACGCAGAGTATCTAATTAAAATTTTCAGTCCAGTAGCACTGAACATATTCAGTTAACCTGCACGGCCAATGCATTGCCACATACTTCTTCCGTCCCAAAATAAGTGTCTCAACTTTGTACTCCCTCCGTTCCAAAATTCTTGTCTTAGATTTGTCCAAATACGGATGTAACAAGTTTCGTTTTGGTATTAGGTACACTCATATCTAGACAAATGTAAGACAAGAATTATGGGACGGAGGGAGTACTTAATATAAAGTTGTACTAAGCTTTAGACACTTATTTTAGGACGGAGGGAGTATTCAGTTAACCTGCAAGGCCAATGCATTGCCACATATTCAGTTAACCTGCACTGAACATATTCAGTTAAACTACTACTGGATACCCTGCACGGTTACCTCAACAGAGAGGCGCGAGGTGGCCCTCGAGCGCCGCGGCGGCCGCTGGATCCATCTCCAACCCGCCCTGGCTCCGGTGCCCCAACCCTCCCTCTCTACCTGTCGAGGAAGAAAGGAGCCATACCTCGAGGGAACAAGGGCGACCTCGCGACGTTGCAGGCGCAGCTCCAACGACTCCGGATGGTGGCGCCAACCGCTCTGGGATGGAGCGGTTCCTCTATCCACGACGTCTCGACAATGTCCATGCGTAGACAATGTGGAGGTGAATTTGGACGATGTGGATGGATAGACGACGCGATGCACGAGCTGCTGGGAGGCCGTTATCGGGCCTTCGTCGTGTATATGGGCTTTAGACAATCATTTAGACGAGCTGTTGGAGATGCTCTTAGGCCGGTGACAGGGCATGCTCAGCTCAGCCCATTGTGCTCCATAGACCGTAGTACTAGAATGCAGACGAACGATGGACCGAGACACTTCGGAAAACGACACCCAAAAGCTATCTGTCATGAGAATGGTGTGACGGTGTTTTCTTTTTAAAATATCATCGCATCGGCTCCAACAATTCTCCTTTTAAGTAATCCCTCCTTTTTAATATGTAGTGCATATAAATATTTTTCTAAATTAAACTTTGTAAAATTTGACCAAGTTTATTGTTAGCATGCAATATACCTGTGTATCCTGTTGTATATGTACACATACTATTTCCATGTATTTAGGATCGTGACTCACGCCCTGGCCTGCGTGCCACTTCTCTCGGGCACTCAGTTACGACTCATCTGTGTATAAGTTGTATCGGCTATGATTGAATCAATATAGAGTGCATTTTCATCACTCAACTTGGTATCAGACTCCGGGTTCTCCCATGGTCGTCGACTCTCCTTCCTCCTCGGCCACCGGCGCCGCTACCTCCCCACCAGCGTAGCAACCTCGCCGGGCTCCCTCTTCGGCACGGGCACCTCCGCCGCCACCACCCCCTCCACTACTGCTGGATCCTCGCCGTTCGTCTTCGGCAGCACCTCGACTCCCACCTCCTCCCAATTCGCCCCCTCTTCTCCTCTACTGCACCTCTACCGCCTTCTTTGGCCACTTCGTCCCAACATCCCATTTTCAGAGACAACATCCAAAACCATATCAAATTTCTCCTCAACCCCGACGACCACAACTATCATAAGTGGAAGTCCTCCTCATGGTCTTGATCCGGTACGGTGTCACCCACTTCATTGAGCACCCACTCCCTCCCAACTTCGACGCCGCCACCCACGAACTTGATGCCAATCTCGTTCTCTGGATCTACGCCACACTCGCCGATCCCCTTATTGACCACGTCGTCGATGCCACCTCCACGTACGAGCTCTAGGCTCGGATTCGTGACTACTTCCTCGCCAATCGGGCTGCCCGGTACATGACGCTCAACCGGCAGTACCACAATCTCAAGCAGGGGGATCTCTCCGTCGCGGAGTACGCTCGCCGCATGAAGCTTCTCACCGCCGGACTTGCGGATATCGATCACGCGGTCACTGAGGTGGATCTCACCACCCAGTTCCTCCACAACATCGACAAACGCCTCGACACCATCCGCATTGTTTTGGGCGACACCGTTCCCTTGTCGCCGTTCGAGACAGTGTTCTCCCGCCTTAAGCTTGCGGAGGAGAACCTGGCCTAGCGCACCGCCAATGAGCCCGTCACCATCCTCTCTGTCACCGACGGTTCCGCTCCTCCCGGGAGCTCGTCCGGCCAGGCTGGCCCGTCGGGCACCCGCACCAGTGATCGCGGTGACCGCTCCGTCGAGCGCGGTCCCGATCGCGGCGGGCATGGACACCAGCAAGGCCCCTGCTCCGGCACTCTCCAGGAGGGTGGTGACCGTGGACGCGGGCGCGGGCGTGGCCATGGCCGTGGACGCGACCGTGGTGATCAGGGGCAGCGCGGCTTCAACAACTTCTCTGCGCCCCTGCCCAATCCCTACATGGACTTCTTTGCCCCTACGGGATGGCACTGCCCAATCCGCGCCCCAACTGGGTTCCTCCGAACTCAGCTGGCGTGCTCGGTCTGTGGCCCGGCTCGCATGCTCAGGCCTACCAGATGCAGTTTTCGGGCTACCCTAGGCCGCCTCCTCCACAACAGCCGTCGTGGGATCACCTCGCGATGCTACAGGCCGCCTACAGCGCTCACGGCTTCCCCAACACTGGCTCTGCTCCAAATGAATGGTACCTCGACGGCAGTGCCACGTCCCACGTCACCGGCAACCCTGGTAACCTCGACCACTCTAATTCTTCTTTAAAGCGTCGTTTCTCTAGCATTGTTGTTGGCAATGGCACTCATCTTCCCATCCACTCTTCCGTATCCACCACCCTCCCTTCTCACAACTTTCACCTTAGAGATGTCTTATTTTCATTTCATGTTGTTATTAGTCTCATTTCCGTTCGTCAGTTCACCAAAGATAATTCTTGCTCAATTGAATTTTTTCCCTATGGCTTTCTTGTGAAGGATCTTCGCACCAGGAGGGTAAGCATGATCTCCGCTAGCTCTGGCGACCTATATCCTTTCTTCGGCAATAACAAGTCTTGGAGCACTTCCCTCTCCGCCACTGTCTCCACCGCGGATGTGTGGCACCGTCGGCTCGGCTACCCAAGCCCTCAAGCCATTTCGTCATTAGCCGCTCATGATTTTCTTTCTTCCTGTAATAAACTTGTGCACACTCCATGTAATGCTTATCAACTAGGACGCCAAACCTCATCTCCCTTTTTCTTCATCTAGTAGTTGCACGTTTGCTCCTTTTCAGTTGATCCACTGTGATTTATGGACCAGCCCCATTGTAAGTTTTTCCAGATATCAATACTATTTGATTGTGCTTGATGATTACACACATTTTTCTTGATCCTTTCCACTACGTCACAAATCAAACACTTCCTCCACGCTGCAACGCTTTTTCTCCTTCGTTCGTACCCTACACAATGTCATCATTAAAGCATTACAATGTGACAACATCGATGAGTTCATCAACTCCACCTTGCGCACTTTCTTCCCCACCAACGGTATTTCCTACCGGCTTTCATGCCCTCACACCTCTCCTCAAAACGGTAAGGCCGAGTGTCTCCTTCACACTACTAACGACATTGTCCGCACTCTCCTTCTTCAAGCTAATCTCACCCCGCCCTTCTGGGTCGAAGCATTGCATACTGCCACCTACCACCTAAACCGACGTCCATCTTGCACGGTTCACGGTCATACTCCCTACTACATGTTGCACAACATTCACCCCACCTACGATCACCTTCGCGTCTTTGGGTGTCTTTGCTATCCCAACCTCTATGCCACAAGTGCCCAAAAACACTCTCCTCGCTCCACTCGCTGTGTTTTTCTCGGCTATCCCCTCGAGCACAAGGGTTGTCGCTATTACGATCTCGCCACTCGATGCATCATAGTCTCACATCACGTAATTTTCGACGAGAGCACTTCTACATACGAGCCTCCCACACCTTCGCCCTGACAGCAGCCTCCCACAACAAATCCGGCGCAATCCCTACTCCTCCAACTGCCAGATTCCCCCCAAACCTCGTACTCGCACCGGTCCACCCGCCCTGAAGGGACGCCCCATGCACGCCCATCCCGCCGACGCCAGCTGCCCCACAACCCTCGCCCACCTTCCACATGCAGCTCGCCCACTAGCTTGCACCCGTCCACCGATTCTCCCCCGTCTCCATGCACTATCTTGGGATGCGCCACCACCGAGTCTGCCGTGCCCCCCTTGGATCGCGTACCCACCACGTCAGCTCTACCTGCCCACGGATCTCACTCGAATCATGCACCTTCCAGTTCTGTCCCGGACCCCATGCAATCCTCCTCTAATTTTGCGCCTCCACTCCTATGCATCCATGCCTCCCTACTCGGGCACTGCCAATTAAACCTCCTCACAATTTGATACGAGGCTAACCCGGTGTAGGCCGATCTTTCACGATTGGAGTGGATTCCCTCGAAGTACACGAAGAACACGGGGAAGAACGGAGAGAAATCACAAGGGGAAACACTCAAGAACAAGTCCAATCACACATCCACTAGACAATCAAACACACAAGATCCACATGGATACATGAACAATAAAGGGAAAGATATAAGGTAAAGTTCATCCCAAATCCAAAGGAGATGGGGGCTTGAATCCTAGAAGGATCTTCTCCGTGAGGAGGTCTTGAATCCCTCAGGATCTTCTCCTACATGGAGGTCTTGGCCTCCAATGGAGTAGTCTCTCTCTCTCTCTCTCTCTCTCTCTCTCTCTCTCTCTCTCTCTCTCTCTCTCTCTATCTCTCTCTCTCTCTCTCTCTCTCTCTCGGGAGGAGAAGGTAGGAGCAAGGCTCACATACAAATGAGCTTTCATATTTGCTCACACTATAATGGAGGGGAGGATGAGTATATATAGTGGTAGCCACGAAGGGGTAAGTGAGGGGCGAAAGGGTACATGGGCTTCAGCCCGAGTGTCTGCACGTAGGCAGGGCCAGAAGTTCCGGGGACGGCCGGAAGGTCCGGGCACCGGAGGTTCCGAGCAGGGTCCGGGCTATCCAGAGATTTGGCACACTCTTGGACGGCTTCGGTGCAGCAGGGCCGGAGGTTATGGGGGCCGGAAGTTCCGGGCAACGGCCAGAAGTTCCAGGCTCTCCGGAAGCTTGTACATGCTTCTTCTTCCTTCTCTTCCACGATTCCCTCGCGGATGGTGTAGGTGATCCTTGGCGCTTGTACTCCTCGTTGTCGCACATGAAGCTCCGACAATACCTATGCATGCACACGAGAGAGGTGTCAAGTAGTATACCATCCTCGAAGGGGTCAAGTGAACACGTGTAAAGGAGATGATTCACCTTTATGTATGTGAAGTAAATGTCGCACGTGTCACTTGCCGAATGAACTCTTGACATGGTGATGTCTGTAGGATGCTCCGCATCATCCCCTCCCCCTTGTGAAAGATCCTACCTCGGATCAAAAACCAAATCACCATGGGAAAGAGATGGCGTCGCCGTGTAGAATGGACGATCACCAAGTACTCGTCATCTTGAAGATCGAAACGGGCACTCTCCAATCTCGCACCGTCTTGGGATTCCTTCAAAAGGAGCAAGGACAACAAACACTCGGAAAAACAAATGTGGCTAGCGTTAGTGCAAAACCAAGCATTCAAGTGGTGATTCACCCAACAAGTGTCATCATCAAGCATAGCATATGGTGTAACAAAGGATTGTTGCATGACATGTAAGCATATGAATTGAGCACAATCAAGGTCATAATGGAAACAAGCACGCAAAAGGTGAGGTAGTGATGCAAATATGTGTGACAAGAGAATAATCATCTACCTCAAGTTCATAGCAAGCATGCATAAAACACTCAACAAATGGTCTATGATATGCATATGAACCATTCACAACACCAAAGAAAATAAAGTGTCTAAACACATGGGTCAAGTGCAAGACAATCCAAGCATAACGTGCAAAGAGTGTAGTGAAAATCGTGTGGCACTCAACACAATAGAAAGAGCAATTGTTCAACATGTGTGAGGCAATCAAGGCAAGCATGTGGAAATCAATGGGACATGGCATATGTGAAGAAATGACATTGTTGCAACCAAACATGTGATGGGAGCAAGTAATCCAGGAATTGGATGCAACACACAAGGCATATATGTCATGAGGCATTGGCAATGTGGAAATGACAAGTCGAAGAAAGATCTCTAACATGTGCGCAATCAAGTGGTCCAAGATGACCAAGAAGTCTAATGGAGCAAGCAACACAAGTTGTATGATCCATAATATCCACGCTCATTGTTTGGGGGTTCTCAAAAGAGAAGGATATCACCTTGAAACATGTACTTGTGCATCCTTCACAATGCCAAAACACAAGCAAGTGCGATGTAGAAGCGTCGTGATCGAAGGTGGTTCGCTCTCAAGAGTTCGAATGGTTAACTCACGTGAAGTGGAAGTCGACACAAAGTCCAAGTATCCTACACATGCACACAACAAAACAAAGAACGTATGCATGATATGTCTTCAACGTATCTATAATTTATGAAGAATTCATGCCATGTTTATAATATTTTTACATGATTTTGGTATCATTTGATTAGAACTAACCTGGACTGACCCTGTTTTCAACAGAACTACCGTGGTGGTGTTTTTGTGCAGAAATAAAAGTTCTCGGAATGCACTGAAAATCAATGGAGAATATTTTTGGAAAACATAAAAATACTGGAACAAAAAGCTACCGGAGGGGAGTCCCAAGGCCACCACGAGGGTGGAGGGCGCGCCCTACCCCCCGGGAGGGTGCTCCTACCTCGTGGACTCCCCGTGGGCCCCCTCGACGTGAAGACCCTCCTATAAATCCTAAAAACCCCAGAACAGAGGGGAGATCGGAAGTTCCACCGCCGCAAGCCTCCAGAACCACGAGAAATCAATCTAGGCCCTCTCCGACACCCTGTCGGAGGGGCCATCATCACCGACGGCCATGGGGGAGGATCTCTGAGGGGCCATCATTGCCATGAAGGCCAAGGACCAGAGGGAAAACCTCTCCCCATCCAGGGGGAGGCCATGGAGGAGGAAGCACAAGGGGGAGAACCTCTCCTCCTCTCTCTCGGTGGCGCTGGAGTGCCACCGGGAGGGGAATCATCGTCGCGGTGATCGTCTTCATCAACATCACCATCCTCATCTCTTTTACGCGGTCCACTCTCCCGCACCCCGCTGTAATCACCTACTTGAACATGGTGCTTTATGCCACATATTATGATCCAATGATGTGTTGCCATCCTATGATGTTTTGAGTAGATTTCCTTTGTTTTTGGGTTGATTGATGATCTAGATTGGTTTGAGTTGTAGGTTTTATTATTGGTGCTGTCCTATGGTGCCCTCCATGTCACGCAAGCGTGAGGGTTCCCCGATGTAGGGTTTGCAATATGTTCATGGTTTGCTTATTGTCTGTGTTGCGTGAGTGACTGAGACACAAACACGGCCAAGTGGGTCATGGCGTATGGGAATAAAGAGGACTTGATACTTTAATGCTATGGTTGGGTTTTACCTTAATGATCTTTAGTAGTTACGGATGCTTGCTAGAGTTCCAATCATAAGTGCATATGATCCAAGAAGAGGAAGTATGTTAGCTTATGCCTCTCCCTCATATGCAATTGCAATAATGATTACCGATCTTGTTAACAATTGCCTAGGACAATTCCGCACACCGACCCATATTATTCCACGCTCGCTATTTATAATACTTAAGTAATATATTCTAACTTTATGATAACAACACCTACTTTTATATTTTAGCTCTCCGATACCATGCAAACTTATCCTCTTCATACCCACAACATAGTTTTATTTCTCGTTTCTAGTTGGAAGCAAACGTTCGGTGTACGTAGAGTTGTATCAGTGGCAGATAGGACTTGAGAGAATATTGATCTTACCTTTAGCTCCTTGTGGGTTCAAAACTCCATGCTTATCACTTCCACCTTTGGAAATTGCTACGATGATTCCCTGCACTTGGTGATTATCAAGCTCTTTTCTGGCGCCGTTGCCGGGGAGCAATAGTGTGGGGTTGATATTTTCATGTAGTTTGCTTTCTTCACTAAGTAGTTTTTCTTTTCCCTTTTGATTTTGTTTAGTTGTGGGTGAAACAAGCAAAAAAAGCAAAATGCAAAAAAATTCTTGCCTCTTATACCTAAAAACTTTTTGAAAAAGAGAAGTGATTGGAAAGTTATGCATTGGAGAAGTGAGGGTCGACCTTGAACACTTGTGTTCATGCTCATGGAAATGATACGTCTCCAACGTATCTATAATTTTTGATTGTTCCATGATTTTATATTATCATTCTTAGATGTTTTACAATCATTTTATATCATTTTTTGGTACTAACCTATTGACATAGTGCCTAGTGCCAGTTGTTGTTTTCTGCATGTTTTTTACATCACAGGAAATCAATACCAAACAAAGTGAAACTTTTTGTGGATTCTTTTGGGCCAGAAGACATCCAGTGGGCCAGGAAAGCACCTGAGGGGAGCTCCGAGGGGAGCACAACCCACCAAGGCGCGCCGGGGGCCCAAGCGCGCCCGGTGGGTTGTGCCCCCGCCTCTTTGCTCTCTAAATACCCCAATATTCCAAGAACCCTAGGGACTCAATAAAAATCAATTCCAGCTGCTGCGGAGTCCAGAAAAACCACATCCAATCTAGACACCATCTCGGAGGGGTTCAGCATGTCCATTGGTGCCTCTCCGATGATGCGTGAGTAGTTCTTTGTAGACCTACGGGTCCGTAGTTAGTAGCTAGATGGTTTCCACTCTCTCTCTTGATTATCAATACAATGGTCTCTTGGAGATCCATATGATGTAAGTCTTTTTGCGGTGTGTTTGTTGGGATCCAATGAACTTTGAGTTTATGATCAGATCTATGTTTTTATCCATGAAAGTTATTTGAGTCTTCTTTGATCTCTTATATGCGTGATTGATATAGCCTCGTATTTCTTCTCAGATATTTGGGTTTTGTTTGGCTAACTTGATCTATTTATCTTGCAATGGGAAGAGGTGCTTTGTGATGGGTTCGATCTTATGGTGCTTGATCCTAGTGACAAAAAGGGAAACGACATGAGGAAGAGTTGCTATTAAGGATAACAAGATGGGGTCTATTTCTACATAAATAGATCTTGTCTACATCATGTCATAGTTCTTATTGCATTACTCCGTTTCTCCATGAACATAATACACTAGATGCATGCTGGATAGCGGTCGATGTGTGGAGTAACATAGTCGATGCAGGCAAGAGTCGGTCTACTAATCTTGGACGTGATGCCTATATAATGATCATTGCCTAGATATCGTCATGATTATTTGAAGTTCTATCAATTACCCAACAGTAATTGTTTTCCCACCGTTTGCTATTTTTCTCGAGAGAAGCCACTAGTGAAACCTACGGCCCCCGGGTCTCTTTTCATCATATTTGCCGTTGCGATCTGTTTTCCTTTGCATTTATTTTCAGATCTATTAAACCAAAAATACAAAAATACCTTACTGCAATTTATTTGTTCCGCGATCTATTTATCCTATCTACCACTTTTATCTCACGTTATTTGCCTATCTTGAGGCGCCATACCCGAAAGGGATTGACAACCCTTTAACACGTCGGGTTACGAGTATTTGTTATTTGTGTGCAGGGACTGTTTACGTGGTGTGAGGAGGTTCTCCTACTGGTTCGATAACCTTGATCTCATCACTGAGGGAAATACCTACCATCGCTATACTGCATCATCCCTTCCTCTTTGAGAAAATACCGACGTAGTTCTAGCAGACATCAAAATGAATTTCTGGCGCCGTTGCCGAGGAGGATCTCCAACATCAACCAGGTTCTTAATCACAAATCTCATCTCCTCGCAATTTACATTATTTGCCATTTTCCTCCCGTTTTTCTCTCCCCCACTTCACAAAAATTTGCCGTTTTATTCGCCCTCTTTTTCGTCTGCTGTTTTCTCGTCAGATCTGTTTTTCGTGTGCAATCTTGTTTATCACTTTTTGTTGTAATGGATTTTTCTTATTCTATTGCGTGCACCCTCAAGAATGAGGTTCTCAACTTTAAACAAAGGGGAGGAGAAAATTTAAAAGATGCATGGTATAGGATTTGCAATGCTCATAATAGATCTATCCGTAAGAAATCTACCGTTGTTCTTCTTTGTTGTTTTTATGTGGGCATTACCACTTGGTATAGATTCTTCCTTGATACGATTACCGGTTGGAATTTCTTGATGTGTCCTTCTCTTGATGCTTTTAATGCTTTAGGAAATTTAGTGGGTTCACCACCACTCATAATCAATAAAACAATATTGACTCTTGAACATGTTATGGAAAGACTAGATGCTATTGAAAAGAAAATGCTTACCATAGAACATATTGAAAACTTGGATAGAAAAATACAAAGTTATGCTACTAAAGTTGGGTCAAAAGCGGGAGAAATTTTTAAGTTGCTAAAAGAAAAGGGAACTATAATTCATGAAAGAACCAAAGAGAGCCCGTCTAGGATTGTTAAATTGGAAGATTTTTTTTCTAATCTAGGTACGGCTTTTGCTTCCGCTAAAACTCCTGTGAAAATTAGCAAGACTACTCAAGTCACTAAAAACAAAGGTGCAACTTCTAGCAATTATAAAGGAGATCTTAAGATGATTAGTATCCATCCCAACTTTATTGAAGTCATAAGAGACCCTTTTCGCAAAAATAAGTTTTCAATCTCATGCCTAGAAGTATTATCGCTGAGAATTTATATGCAAAATCCTTGAAAAATCCTAAGTGTTCGATCAAAGAATTGGACAAGGATGACAAAACTTAGATCCTACGCGTTATGCCTAGCTAGGGGCGTAAAATGATAGCGCTTGTTGGAAAGCAATCCAATAAATAAAATTTATTTTTGCTTTTTGCTTTCTATTATTCTGTGTTAGCACAGTTATGGTACTGTTATGATTGCTTTTTTTGTGTTTTAATAAGTGTTTGTTCCAATCAAGGCCTTTGGAATGATTTGGGTGAAAGTTGATTTGATCTTGCTGAAAAACAGAAACTTTTGCGCTCACAAGATTATTTGTCATTTTTAACAGAAGAGTGCTTTTGAGTTGATTTTTTTGCAGAAGATTAATAGACAAATTTATCAAGTCCACCAATTTATTTCAGAATTTTTGGAGTTACAGAAGTATTCGAAATATTCAGATTCTACAGACTGTTCTTTTTTTGATAGATTCTGTTTTTCTTTGTGTTGTGTGCTTGTTTTGATGATTCTATGATTTTCTTTGATGAGTTTTTGACAAAGAGAAGTTGGAATACAGTAGATGTAATGCAAAAACAAAATAAGAATAGGTTTGCGACAGTACTTATAGTAGTGGTTTGCTTTCTTATACTAACGGATCTCACGAAGGTTTTGTTGAGTTTTGTGTGATTGAAGTTTTCAAGTTTTGGGTGATCTTACGATGGATGAAGGAATAAGGATTAGCAAAAGGTTAAGCTTGGGGATGCCCGAGGCACCCCAAGATAATATTCAAAGAAGTAGCAAGCAACTAAGCTTGGGGATTCCCCTGAATGGCATCCCCCCTTTCTTCTAACAACCATCTCTTATGACTGGCCGGACCTACAGCCATAGGAGGCCCACCGGGCAAGCTTAGCCCACAAGTTATCTGTAACGCCCCGGATCCGATGCGCCAGGTGTCCGCCAGTTATTCACCGTCGTTGCCATGTCATTTGCTTGCGTGCTGCACTTTGCCATGTCATCATATGCATTTCATATCATGTCATCATGTGCATCTCATTTTGCATACGTGTTCGTTTCATGCATCCGAGCATTTTCCCCGTTGTCCGTTTTGCAATCCGGCACTCCTATGTCATCCGGCGTTCCCCTTTTGTCTTCTATTGTGAGCGGGTATTAAACTTTCTCGGAATGACCCAAGGTTTGCCAAGCGGCCTTGGTATAGCACCGGTAGACCGCCTGTCAAGTTTCGTGCCATTTGGAGGTCGTTTGGTACTCCAACGGTTAACCGGGTAACCATAAAGCCCTCTTTTGTTGCGGCTCAACACCCCTTCCAAAGTGGCCCAAAACCCACCTAAACCTCCTCCATCACCTAGGCCGTTTTATCACGATCGCGTGGCCGAAAACCGCTCCTCATTTGGACTCTCCTAGCTCCCTCTACCTATAAAATAGTCCCCTCCCCCGAAATTTTCGTCCAAACCCTAGTCTTCTTCCACCTCTCGCCGTCGGACATGTCCATCCCGCAGCCGGACACGTCCGCTGCCGCTCCTCGCCCAACCAGAAGCCGCCACGTCACCACTCCGCCGCCAGCCCTTCACCAGATCGGGGCCCGCCCGAGCCCATCGGGGCCCGGACGAGCCCGCGCGCCTCCCGCCGCCGCTTGCCGGTCCTCGCCGAGCTCGACGCCGCCCGCCGGCGCG
The DNA here is from genome assembly GCA_963921465.1 of Triticum timopheevii. Lineage (NCBI taxonomy): Eukaryota > Viridiplantae > Streptophyta > Magnoliopsida > Poales > Poaceae > Triticum > Triticum timopheevii. The sequence continues at coordinate 204,424,195 of OY997270.1, forward strand.
CTCCGCCCTAGTCGCCTCCCTCCGGCGCGCCTCCGCCGCCCCGGCGCCGCCGTGCCTCGCCGCCGTGGCGCGCGCCGCCCGCCCGTGGCCGCCGCCTCGGCCCTCCGCCGTGGCCGCCTCGCCTCCCTGCTCCGGCCGCAGCTCCTCCCGCGCCGCTCGCCGCCTCCGGCCGCGCCGCCCCGTCGCTTCCCTCGCCGCCGTCCGCCGCCGTCGCCGCGGATCCGGTTGGGCCGGACCGGATCCGGCCGTCCCGCGTCTCCCCGGCCGTCCCTCGTCTCCGGCCTCCTTCCCCACCGTCTCCAGCGAGCTTCTCCGGCGACCTCCGGATCAGGATCAGATCCACCACCACCACCAACCAAACGGCCCGCTGCACCGGCTCGTCCTCGGAACCCCACCGTCCACTTTTCCCCCGGGGTGAGATTTTCGCCAAGTCCCCAGATTCCAGCATTATCATGCCATGTTTGACGCATCATAGCTTGTTGCATACTGCTCCGTTTCATGCGTGTAATATGTCAAATTGTTCGTCTCGACGAGTACTTCATTTCATTCTATTGCATCATTTTCATTTGAGCTCATCTTAATGCCCGAAATGCTGTTGGAAGAGTGCATGTTGATGTTAATCTGCTGAAACTGTTATAACATGCTCATTTGTCATTTTTGCCATGATTGATGTGTGCATCCTATGAGGTTGATGTCTACATGTGTTTTGATCTATGCTATGTCATCTTTCTAGAGGTGTTAACCATGTATTTTTGTGACTTGTGTAGTGAGTGCATCAAGCTTGTTAAGTAGGGTACTTGCTGTTGCTGTTTTCCTGACAGATTCTGTTATATTTTGTTGTTATGTAAACCTGCTCCTACAAGTCATTTCGTGCACTATCCTGGAGATGTTCACTAAGGATGATTTGTTATACATGTTATGCTCTATCCATTAATGCCCTTGGTTGCAATTATAGCTTGCTGTAGGTTGTTGTAATCTTGCTCCAAAGTTGCTAAATGATGTTGTTGTCAGCCTGTTAACATTAAGTTCAATGTTTCCATGATTGTTTACTAGTAATCCATGCACCCTATGACCTTGCTCTTGCCATGCTTAACTTAACAAACATGTCTTCTTACTGTTGGTTGCCTTGCCATGCCATATGTTGCTCTGTGGTGAGTGGTTCAAGCTCACGAACATGCCTATTTATTGTTGTTCCTGCCATGTTTGAATCTGTAATATAACTTGCCATATTTACATGGGTGCCATCATGCTGCTTGTGCCTTTTTGGCTCATGGTCAGTAAGGGACTCTTGTTCTATGCCATTAGTAGATTCATGCCATGCCTTTGTTTGCCATGATAAGTTCCTGTAACATGTTGTTTGATAGCTCTAAACATTGCAACCTGATGTTATTTCTGCTAAAGTCTGAAACCGTTATTATTTGCAATCTTTCCATGTCTTTTTGAGCATGTTCTAGTTGTTTCTGGAGATAGCTCAGTGTTCATGTTTTGTTATGCTTTACCTGTACTTCATGCCCATGCCTTTTGTTATTATGTTGGGGTGCTGTAGCATATTGTTTTGATGCTTGTAATATGCCTAGTTGCTATTATGGACAGATTGTTGTTATGACTTGTATAGAGTGTATGTGTTGCACCGATGCTCCGTTTTGAGTGTGCTCTATATGAAACTTGCTTGATTTTGCATGTAGCTTCATATTATCATGTTGCATCCTTGTTTTGGTGTGTTTGCTTGATGTTTGGATGCGTTTTGGATCAATGCCATGCTTAACTTGTTTTGCTCATATCTTCTAGGCCGTAGCTCCGAATCTAATGAACTTTATATGTAACTTGACTAGAATTTCGTGTAGATCCTCTTGGTGCATCTTAACTTGCTGTTTAACAACTTGAACATAATGTTTATTCAGATCTGGACCAATTTCGAAATATGCATATGAGGACTTACCGGAATTGTTATATATTGTTTCCGGCCTCATTTAAACTTGCCTTGATATGTTGTTCTTGTTTGCATCATCTCTTGCCATGAGTAGCTCCATGTAGCTTTGTCATGCATCATGCTTGTTGTGCATCATGTCTTGTCTATGTGTGGTGTGTTTACCATGTTGTGTGCTTCTTCTCGATAGTTCCCGTTTCGTTGCGATCGTGAGGATTCGTTCGTCTATGTGAGGTTCGTCTTCGTGGCTTCATCTTCTTCATGGACTCGTTCTTCTTCCTTGCAGGATTTCAGGCAAGATGATCGCTACCCTGGATCTCACTACTATCATTGCTATGCTAGTTGTTTCGTTCTATTGCATTGCCGCGCTACCTATCTCTTGTTGATCAAGCCTCCCAAATTGCCATGTCAGCCTCTAACCTTTGACACCTTTCCTAGCAAACCGTTGTTTGGCTATGTTACCGCTTTGCTCAGCCCCTCTTATAGTGTTGTTAGTTGCAGGTGAAGTTAAAGATTGCTCCATGGTGGACATGATTATGTTGGGATATCACAATATCTCTTATTTAATTAATGCATCTATATACTTGGTAAAGGGGCCCTAGTTTCCGTCATACCGGTGTTATGTTCCCGGATTTTGCGTTCCTTACGCGGTCGGGTGATTTATGGGACCCCCCTGACAGTTCGCTTTGAATAAAACTTGTCCAGCAAGGCCCAACCTTGGTTTTACCATTTGCCTCACCACCACCTATACCCTTCCCTTGGGTCGGCCAACCCAAGGGTCATCTTTATTTTAGCCCCCCCGGGCCAGTGCTTGTCTAAGTGCTGGTCCAAACCGAGCGATGTCCGGCGCCCCCTGGGCAACCAGGGTCTATGCCAACCCGGCATCTTGCTCATCCGGTGTGCCCTGAGAACGAGATATGTGCAGCTCCTATCGGGATTTGTCGGCGCATCGGGCGGCTTTGCTGGTCTTGTTTTACCATTGTCGAAATGTCTTGTAAACCGGGATTCCGAGACTGATCGGGTCTTCCTGGGAGAAGGTCTATTCCTTCGTTGATTGCGAGAGCTTGTCATGGGCTAAGTTGGGACACCCCTGCAGGGTTTAAACTTTCGAGAGCCATGCCCGCGGTTATGTGGCAGATGGGAATTTGTTAATGTCCGGTTGTAGATAACTTCACACCAGATCCGAATTAAAACGCATCAACCGCGTGTGTAGCCGTGATGGTCTCTTCTCGGCGGAGTCCGGGAAGTGAACACGGTTTCTGTGTTATGTTTGACGTAAGTAGGAGTTCAGGATCACCTCTTGATCATTACTAGTTGACAACCGTTCCTTTGCTTCTCTTCTCGCTCTTATTTGCGTATGTTAGCCACCCTATCATGCTTAGTCGCTGCTGCAACCTCACCACTTTACCCATTCCTTTCCCATTAAGCTTTGCTAGTCTTGATACCCATGGTAATGGGATTGCTGAGTCCTCGTGGCTCACAGATTACTACAACAACAGTTGCAGGTACAGGTTATGCGATGATCTTGACGCGAGAGCGATGCTTGCTTGTTTTGGAGTTCTTCTTCTGCTTCTTCTTCGATCAGGGGATAGGTTCCAGGTCAGCAGCCTGGGCTAGCAGGGTGGATGTCGTTTGAGTTTCTGTTTGTGTTTCATCCGTAGTCGGATGGTGCTCTTATGTAAGATGATGTTGTATTCGTGTGGCATTGTATGCCTTTTGTATGTATCCCCATCTATTATGTAATGTTGATGTAATGATATCCACCTTGCAAAAGCGTTCCAATATGCGGGTCTATCCTTGGTGGGACCTCCGAGTTCCTTTAGGATAGGGTCACATATTGGGCGTGACAAGTTGGTATCAGAGCCTCGACCGACCTTAGGAGCCTCCCTTGATTGATCGTGTAGTTTGGCCGTTGTTGAGTCTAGAAGAAAACTATTTTCGGAGTCTAGTTATATCGGAGAGTAGGAATTCTTTTTACTCCTCAGCCCCTTCGTCGCTCTGGTGAGGAATCTTGACGTAGGTGTTTTGAACTACTCCTCTTCCCTTCAAATTTTTCTTTAGGATCACGTGGTTAGTTTCGTGAGTTGTCCATCCTCTTTTATCCGGTGATTTTCTCGTCAAGTTGACTCGAGCCTCTTCATCTTTGCCAAGTTCAATCCTCAGTTGTTTTCTTTTCCCACCCGCCCTCCCCTTTTTCTCCTCGGAACCAGAGTCCGTAATCGAGTATGCTTTCTACTCGTGCGAAGTATGTGCTTTCTTTCCTCAATGATTTCAACCGGTGTTTTCTCTTCAAGATATTCGTCGGTTCCCCCTTCCAAGTTGCCTTTGTTTTCCCGCCCACCCACCCTCTTCTTCCCGGAGCCTGAGTCTCTTTCGAGCATCTATTTCATTCGCTCGGACCCTCTTCAGACTTCCCTCATTTATTTCAACCGGTGGATTCTCGTCTCGTTCGTCATTCTTCATCATTTTCTTCTCCGGTGGACTCAATTCAAGTTTTTCAGGTTGATCATATTCTTTTCCTCGGCTCAAGTGTTCTCCTTGCTCATTTGCCTCCCATTCAATCATTCCGGAGTTCGGAAGACATCTCAGGAGATTCGTCTGTGTTCCAATTAATTCGAGGTTGCCACCTCATTCAAATATTTCAATTGTTCCGGTGCATCATCTATCTTTTCTACAATCCTTTCCAACGGTGTTTTCTTCAGTGGGCCCTAACCCACAGGTCTTTTTCCAGGATCTTACCTGACTCTTCTAATTCTCCCGGGGTTATTCTCAATTCTTTTCAAGTGTGACGTAAGAAATGGATTCCATCAGTCACATGCCTTCTCCAAGTTCGTTTTCAAATCATTTTCATTGTTGGTTCAACCTTTTCGCTTTTCTTTCTCCCGGAGTACCTCAACAATTTTGATGGTGTCTCATCGCCATTCTCAACATTTGAAGACCGAAGAAGAGTTTTTCCTCTAAATCTTGTCTGTTCCCCGGAGATTAACGGTCCTAGCTCGAGGTTATGCTATCAAATTGTTTTCCAGTCATGCAAATTCTTTTCATCCATCCGGAGTATTTCAGGAGTTGATTTCCGTTTCTTTTCACCAGAGGCCATCATTCCAGTTATCGTTCTCTATTTATCTCGGTGCTTCCTTTCAAGAATTCTTCTATCAGTTCGCAATCTCTTCGTTCTCTTGTCTCTAATTTCCCTCGAATATCCTTTTGCATTTCTAATTCTTCCCGGTGATTCATTCTCTGTCATCAGTCATTTTTTAATTCTAACGATGGTTCGTTCAAGATTCTTTTCCTTGTTTACCATATTAATCCTTTCATTCTTTTCAATCCTACCGGTGGTTCATGAAGACCTTCTCAAGTTTGCGATATGTCACTTCTCAATCCTTTTCCAACAAGAATAAGTAGTATGCAAGAATCCATTGCTTGTCATCAATTTAATTTGATGAAGGATAAGCATAACATAATTCTTATTCTCATTTCATTCGTGGCACAAGTTGTCATTTTCTTCTCCGTTCTTTTCATTCAACTCTTTCAATTCTTTCCGGAGGTTTTGTGTCATGCCTTCATCGAGTACCATTCCATCCTCTCAAGTTCGTTCTAATCCTCCCATTTTCAGCTGGAGTGCTGCCTAAATCCTTTCAGACTTATTCGTTTCTTTTCTCATTCTAACCACTCCGGTTAGAACGAGTGTTTTCATAGTCTATCTTATTCCGTGAGTTTTCGATTCTCGTCATTCTCGTCGTTCCTCTCTTCTTCTAGAGTGCTCTCGATTCTTTGCTTCTTCTCTTGAGTTCTTGTTTCACCTCATCCCTTTTCCCTTCCGCCTCGGTCCTAAGATCTCGGGACGAGATCTCTTGTTAGTGGAGGAGTGTTGTAACGCCCCGGATCCGATGCGCCAGGTGTCCGCCAGTTATTTACCGTCGTTGCCATGTCATTTGCTTGCGTGTTGCACTTTGCCATGTCATTATATGCATTTCATATCATGTCATCATGTGCATCTCATTTTGCATACATGTTCGTTTCATGCATCCGAGCATTTTCCCCGTTGTCCGTTTTGCAATCCGGCACTCCTATGTCATCCGGCGTTCCCCTTTTGTCTTCTGTTGTGAGTGGGTATTAAACTTTCTCGGAATGGCCCGAGGTTTGCCAAGCGGCCTTGGTATAGCACCGGTAGACCGCCTGTCAAGTTTCGTGCCATTAGGAGGTCGTTTGGTACTCCAACGGTTAACCGGGTAACCGTAAAGCCCTCTTTTGTTGCGGCCCAACACCCCTTCCAAAGTGGCCCAAAACCCACCTAAACCTCCTCCATCACCTAGGCCGTTCGATCACGATCGCGTGGCCGAAAACCGCTCCTCATTTGGACTCTCCTAGCTCCCTCTACCTATAAAATAGTCCCCTCCCCCGAAATTTTCGTCCAAACCCTAGTCTTCTTCCACCTCTCGCCGCCGGACATGTCCATCCCGCAGCCGGACACGTCCGCCGCCGCTCCTCGCCCAACCAGAAGCCGCCACGTCACCACTCCGCCGCCAGCCCTTCGCCTCCACCGCGCCGGCCCTCCTGGCCTAGATCGGGGCCCGCCCGAGCCCATCGGGGCCCGGACGAGCCCGCGCGCCTCCCGCCGCCGCTTGTCGGTCCTCGCTGAGCTTGCCGCCGCTCGCCGGCGCGCTCCGCCCCAGTCGCCTCCCTCCGGCGCCTCCGCCGCCCCGGCGCCGCCGTGCCTCGCCGCCGTGGCGCGCGCCGCCCGCCCGTGGCCGCCGCCTCGGCCCTCCGCCGTGGCCGCCTCGCCTCCCTGCTCCGGCCGCAGCTCCTCCGGCACCGCTCGCCGCCTCCGGCCGCGCCGCCCCGTCGCCGCCATCCGCCGCCGTCGCCGCGGATCCGGTCGGGCCGGACCGGATCCGGCCGTCCCGCGTCTCCCCGACCGTCCCTCGTCTCTGGCCGCCTTCCCCACCGTCTCCGGCGAGCTTCTCCGGCGACCTCCGGATCTGGATCAGATCCACCACCACCACCAACCAAACGGCCCGCTGCACCGGCTCGTCCTCGGAACCCCACTGTCCACTTTTCCCCCGGGGTGAGATTTTCGCCAAGTCCCCAGATTCCAGCATTATCATGCCATGTTTGACGCATCATAGCTTGTTGCATACTGCTCCGTTTCATGCATGTAATATGTCAAATTGTTCGCCTCGACGAGTACTTCATTTCATTCCATTGCATCATTTTCATTTGAGCTCATCTTGATGCCCGAAATGCTGTTGGAAGAGTGCATGTTGATGTTAATCTGCTGAAACTGTTATAACATGCTCATTTGTCATTTTTGCCATGATTGATGTGTGCATCCTATGAGGTTGATGTCTACATGTGTTTTGATCTATGCTATGTCATCTTTCCAGAGGTGTTAACCATTTATTTTTGTGACTTGTGTAGTGAGTGCATCAAGCTTGTTAAGTAGGGTACTTGCTGTTGCTGTTTTCCTGACAGATTCTGTTATATTTTGTTGCTATGTAAACCTGCTCCTACAAGTCATTTCGTGCACTATCCTGGAGATGTTCACTAAGGATGTTTTGTTATACATGTTATGCTCTATCCATTAATGCCCTTGGTTGCAATTATAGCTTGCTGTAGGTTGTTGTAATCTTGCTCCAAAGTTGTTAAATGATGTTGCTGTCAGCCTGTTAACATTAAGTTCAATGTTTCCATGATTGTTTACTAGTAATCCATGCACCCTATGACCTTGCTCTTGCCATGCTTAACTTAACAAACATGTCTTCTTACTGTTGGTTGCCTTGCCATGCCATATGTTGCTCTGTGGTGAGTGGTTCAAGCTCACGAACATGCCTACTTATTGTTGTTCCTGCCATGTTTGAATCTGTAATATAACTTGCCATGTTTACATGGGTGCCATCATATTGCCTGTGCCTTTTTGGCTCATGGTCAGTAAGGGACTCTTGTTCTATGCCATTAGTAGATTCATGCCATGCCTTTGTTTGCCATGATAAGTTCCTGTAACATGTTGTTTGATAGCTCTAAACATTGCAACCTGATGTTATTTCTGCTAAAGTCTGAAACCGTTATTATTTGCAATCTTTCCATGTCTTTTTGAGCATGTTCTAGTTGTTTCTGGAGATAGCTCAGTGTTCATGTTTTGTTATGCTTTACCTGTACTTCATGCCCATGCCTTTTGTTATTATGTTGGGGTGCTGTAGCATATTGTTTTGATGCTTGTAATATGCCTAGTTGCTGTTATGGACAGATTGTTGTTATGACTTGTATAGAGTGTATGTGTTGCACCGATGCTCCGTTTTGAGTGTGCTCTATATGAAACTTGCTTGATTTTGCATGTAGCTTCATATTATCACGTTGCATCCTTATTTTGGTGTGTTTGCTTGATGTTTGGATGTGTTTTGCATCAATGTCATGCTTAACTTGTTTTGCTCATATCTTCTAGGCCGTAACTCCGAATCTAATGAACTTTATATGTAACTTGACTAGAATTTCGTGTAGATCCTCTTGGAGCATCTTAACTTGCTGTTTAACAACTTGAACATAATGTTTATTCAGATCTGGACCAATTTCGAAATATGCATATGAGGACTTACCTGAATTGTTATATGTTGTTTCCGGCCTCATTTAAACTTGCCTTGATATGTTGTTCTTGTTTGCATCATCTCTTGCCATGAGTAGCTCCATGTAGCTTTGTCATGCATCATGCTTGTTGTGCATCATGTCTTGTCTATGTGTGGTGTGTTTACCATGTTGTGTGCTTCTTCTCGATAGTTCCCGTTTCGTTGCGATCGTGAGGATTCGTTCGTCTACGTGAGGTTCGTCTTCGTGGCTTCATCTTCTTCATGGACTCGTTCTTCTTCCTTGCGGGATTTCAGGCAAGATGATCGCTACCCTGGATCTCACTACTATCATTGCTATGCTAGTTGTTTCGTTCTATTGCATTGCCGCGCTACCTATCTCTTGTTGATCAAGCCTCCCAAATTGCCATGTCAGCCTCTAACCTTTGACACCTTTCCTAGCAAACCGTTGTTTGGCTATTTTACCGCTTTGCTCAGCCCCTCTTATAGCGTTGTTAGTTGCAGGTGAAGTTAAAGATTGCTCCATGGTGGACAGGATTATGTTGGGATATCACAATATCTCTTATTTAATTAATGCATCTATATACTTGGTAAAGGGTGGAAGGCTCGGCCTTATGCCTGGTGTTTTGTTCCACTCTTGCCGCCCTAGTTTCCGTCATACCGGTGTTATGTTCCCGGATTTTGCGTTCCTTACATGGTCGGGTGATTTATGGGACCCCCTGACAGTTCGCTTTGAATAAAACTTGTCCAGCAAGGCCCAACCTTGGTTTTACCATTTGCCTCACCACCACCTACACCCTTCCCTTGGGTCGGCCAACCCAAGGGTCATCTTTATTTTAGCCCCCCCGGGCCAGTGCTTGTCTAAGTGCTGGTCCGAACCGAGCGATGTCCGGCGCCCCCTGGGCAACCAGGGTCTATGCCAACCCGACGTCTTGCTCATCCGGTGTGCCCTGAGAACGAGATATGTGCAGCTCCTATCGGGATTTGTCGGCGCATCGGGCGGCTTTGCTGGTCTTGTTTTACCATTGTCGAAATGTCTTGTAAACCGGGATTCCGAGACTGATCGGGTCTTCCTGGGAGAAGGTCTATTCCTTCGTTGATCGCGAGAGCTTGTCATGGGCTAAGTTGGGACACCCCTGCAGGGTTTAAACTTTCGAGAGCCGTGCCCGCGGTTATGTGGCAGATGGGAATTTGTTAATGTCCGGTTGTAGATAACTTGACACCAGATCCGAATTAAAACGCATCAACCGCGTGTGTAGCCGTGATGGTCTCTTCTCGGTGGAGTCCGGGAAGTGAACACGGTTTCTGTGTTATGTTTGACGTGAGTAGGAGTTCAGGATCACCTCTTGATCATTACTAGTTGACGACCGTTCCTTTGCTTCTCTTCTCGCTCTTATTTGCGTATGTTAGCCACCCTATCATGCTTAGTCGCTGCTGCAACCTCACCACTTTACCCATTCCTTTCCCATTAAGCTTTGCTAGTCTTGATACCCATGGTAATGGGATTGCTGAGTCCTCGTGGCTCACAGATTACTACAACAACAGTTGCAGGTACAGGTTATGCGATGATCTTGACGCGAGAGCGATGCTTGCTTGTTTTGGAGTTCTTCTTCTGCTTCTTCTTCGATCAGGGGATAGGTTCCAGGTCGGCAGCCTGGGCTAGCAGGGTGGATGTCGTTTGAGTTTCTGTTTGTGTTTCATCCGTAGTCGGATGGTTCTCTTATGTAAGATGATGTTGTATTCGTGTGGCATTGTATGCCTTTTGTATGTATCCCCATCTATTATGTAATGTTGATGTAATGCTATCCACCTTGCAAAAGCATTCCAATATGCGGGTCTATCCTTGGTGGGACCTTCGAGTTCCTTTAGGATAGGGTCGCATATTGGGCGTGGCATTATCTTAGTTTTATTTCACATTATGGTTATATAAATAGATTGTAAGACTATTTTGAGATTTAAGCAATAAGACTATTCTATTGCCCGGCTCCCAGAGGAGCCGAAAACCCTAAACCCTAGCCGCCACTTGCCTTCGCCGCCGCCACCACCGCCGCAAGGACGACGCCTCGCCGCCGGCCGCCGCGCTCCAGCCCATGCCCATCTCCCTCCTTCCCATACCACCTACGCCCCAAACCCGGTAGGGCTCTAGGTTCTACCACCATTGGTATTTTACTTGAAGCTATATTTTTATTCGTCACATATTATGAGTTTTGCTTGGAGCGTCTTGTATGATATGAGTCTTTGCTTGTTTTGCTTGGTGTTTTAAGTGTTGAATCCTAGCTGAACACACCTTTTTGAGAGAGCCAAAATTATACTATGATTGCTCCTATGCTTCACTTAAATTTTTAGAGCCATGGATTTGCTCTAGTGCTTCACTTATATCTTTTTGAGCACAGTGTGCTTTGTTATTTTTGAATAAATGCTCTCATGCTTCACTTAGATTTATTTGAGAGTTAGTAAAATTTTAATAAATTCTCTCTTGCTTCACTTAGATTATTTTAAGAGAAAGAAAAAAAATTATGCTCATGTTCTTCACTTACATTTGTTCGAGCTTATCAAAAGCAACTTATGAAAATAGTCCCAAAGTGATAGATATCCAAGGAGGATATAATAAAAACTTTCATGAAGATCATTGGACAAAATAAACTTGATTCTTAGTAATGGTTTTGAGATATGACGATATGATCTGTGAGTCATGTTGATGAGTAATTGTGCTTTAGTAAGAATATTGATGTTAAGGTTTGTGATTCCCCATGCAAGCACGAAAGTCAATAGTTATGCAATGAAATTTATATCCTACTTATGGTGCATTATTCGGTGTTACTTATGCTTAATGCTTGGGTACGAGATTTTTCGCTTTTGGGTTGGTCGCTTCTCAATCTTTTTTGTAGCCTTCATTTTGCACTTAGTATGATCACTACTTGTGCATCAAAAATCCTTTAAACCAGTTTTGCCTTGTGAGTCCACTATACCTACCTATATGTGGTATTTCCATGCCGTTCTAAGAAAATTTGCATGTGCCATGTCTAATTTTCAAAATATTTTTCTCTTTTGTGTGCTCTACCGCTCGCGAGGCGGTGAAGGGTGACCAATATTTTCCATGCTAGATGTGTTACTCTCACGATGAGTGTTTATTCACTTGTCATTGCACGAGAGTACGAAAATGGTATTAGGGATGCCCAGTCCCGAAATAAAAAATGAATTTACTTTATGTTGTCAAATAATAAATTCCTTGGAAAGTGTTGGTATGGAAGGCACCCGTGGATACGGTTAGCCATGGAAAGTGAAAGTAAAGGTGGAAAAGGGAATAAACTTTATTTTCTATTTGGGAACTGCCTATGATGTATCTAGCATGGGAAGTGTTGGGATCTCTAAGTCATTTTTGTTGGTGGGAAAAGTATGCCTCTCAAAAATGTTTTTATCTCTCAATTTAAGCATTGAGCTCTGGCACCTCTACAAATCCCTACTTCCCTCCGCGAAGGGCCTTTCTTTTACTTATGCAATTTTTATTTTGAATTTGAGTCTCCATCTTCTCTTATAAAGCACCAACTAAGGGGCACTATGATCGTATTTGAGCATTGGGTGTAGCTAATATTCGAGTGTGTTTCATGAATGTATCAATGATTGAGCATGATGGGCTAGGGATAACTTGCTTTAGTGTTGATATTTTGAAAGACGTGGTTGCTTGTTGCTATGCTTGAGTATTAAAGTCTTCATGTCAAAACTAGACTATTGCTTTGAATCGTATAAAAGTCCAAATGTCCATGCTATAAAGAAAAGAAATGTGATGAACATGTTAGGCAACATTCCACATCAAAAATTCTGTTTTTATCATTTACCTACTCGAGGACAAGCAGGAATTAAGCTTGGGGATGTTGATACGTCTCCAACGTATCTATAATTTTTGATTGTTCCATGATGTTATATTATCATTCTTGGATGTTTTACAATCATTGTCATTTTATATCATTTTTTGTACTAACCTATTGACATAGTGCCCAGTGCCAGTTGTTGTTTTCTACATGTTTTTTACATCGTAGGAAATCAATACCAAACGAAGTCCAAACACAGCGAAACTTTTTGTGGATTTTTTTGGGCCAGAAGACATCCATTGGGCCAGAAAAGCACCTAAGGGGAGCTCCGAGGGGAGAAGAACCCACCAAGGCGCGCCTAGGGGCCCATGCACGCCCCGGTGGGTTGTGCCCTCTTCGTTGGCCTCCCGCACCGCGTCTTTGCTCTATAAATACCCCAATATTCCAAAAACCCTAGGGGAGTCAACAAAAATCAATTACAGCCGCAGAGTCCAGAAACACCAGATCCAATCTAGACACCAGCTCGGAGGGGTTCCTCATGTCCATTGGTGCCTCTCCGATGATGCGTGAGTAGTTCTTTGTAGACCTACGGGTCCGTAGTTAGTAGCTAGATGGCTTCCTCTCTCTCTCTCTCTCTCTCTCTCTCTCTTGATTATCAATACTATGGTCTCTTGGAGATCCATATGATGTAAGTCTTTTTGCGGTGTGTTTGTTGGGATCCGATGAACTTTGAGTTTATGATCAGATCTATGTTTTTATCCATGAAAGTTATTTGAGTCTTCTTTGATCTCTTATATGCGTGATTGATTATAGCCTCGTATTTCTTCTCCGATATTTGGTTTTGTTTGGCCAACTTGATCTATTTATCTTGCAATGGGAAGAGGTGCTTTGTGATAGGTTCGATCTTACGGTGCTTGATCCCAGTGACAGAAAGGGAAACGACACGTATGTATCGTTGCTATTAAGGATAACAAGATGGGTCTATTTCTACATAAATAAATCATTTCTACATCATGTCATCATTCTTATTGCATTACTCCGTTTCTCCATGAACTTAATACACCAGATGCATGCTGGATAGCGGTCAATGTGCGGAGTAATAGTAGTAGATGCAAGCAGGAGTCGGCATACTAATCTTGGACGTGATGCCTATATAATGATCATTGCCTGGATATCGTCATGATTATTTGAAGTTCTATCAATCGCCCAACAGTAATTGTTTTCCCTCTGTTTGCTTATTTTCTCGAGAGAAGCCACTAGTGAAACCTACGACCCCCGGGTCTCTTTTCATCATATTTGCTGTTGCAATCTATTTTCCTTTGCATTTATGTTTAGATCTATTAAACCAAAATACAAAAATATCTTGCTGTAATTTATTTTTTCCGCGATCTATTTATCCTATCTACCACTTTTATCTCATGTTATTTGCCTATCTTGAGGCGCCGTACCCGAAAGGGATTGACAACCCCTTTAACACGTAAGGTTGCGAGTATTTGTTATTTGTGTGCAGGGACTATTTACGTGGTGTGAGGAGGTTCTCCTACTGGTTCGATAACCTTGGTCTCATCACTGTGGGAAATACCTACCGTCGCTATACTGCATCATCCCTTCCTCTTTGAGAAAATACCGACGTAGTTCTAGCAGACATCAAGATCTTAAAATGATTGGTGTTTCTTCTATTAATTCTTTGTTTAGTAAAGTTAATGATGCGGAGCATCCTACGGACATCACCATGTCAAGAACCATTTGGCAAGTGACACGTGCGACATCTACTTCACACACACTAAGGTGAATCATCTCCTTTACACGTGCTCACTTGACCCCTTCGAGGATGGCATACTACTTGACACTTCTCCCGTGTGCATGCATAGGTATTGTCGAAACTTCACGGACGACGAGGAGGAGTGCAAGCGCCAAGGAACGACTACACCATCCACGAGGGAAGCGTGGAAGAGAAGACGGAAGAAAGGAGAAGAAGACGGAGCGGCTGCAGGAGCCAGGCCTGACATCCGGACCACCGTCCGGATCATCCAGGCTCGGCCGGATCATCCGGATCCCCCTCCGGATCATCCGAATAATTCGGCCCGAAGACAACATAAGCTGCTCGACGAAGCCGGATCATCCGAACGGTCGCCCGGATCATCCGGACCCCCGACACCCGGATCATCCGGGCCACCATCCGGATCATCCGGACCCCGCCTGCGTGCGTGACTTGGGCCGAAGCCCGTGTACCCCTTCGCCCCTCACTTACCCCTTCGCCCCTTGGGCTATAAATAGACCTCCTCCACCTCCTTTCTAGGGTTAGCAAAGTGATAGCTCATTCTTAGGTGAGCTTTGCTCCTACCTATCTCTACTCTTGAGAGAGAGAGAGACCACTACTCCATTGGAGGCCAAGACCTCCATCTAGGAGAAGATCCCGCGGGATATCATCAAGACCCCCCTTGTGGGAAGATCCATCTAGGATATCATCAAGACCTCCTCTTGGAGATGAACCTTACCTTGTATCTTTCCCTTTGTTGTTCATGTACCTTGTGATCTTGTGTGTTTGATTGTCTAGTGGATGTGTGATTTGGACTTGTTCTTGAGTGTTCCCCCTTGTGATTTCTCCCCGTTCTTCCCCGTGTTCATCGTGTTCTTCGAGGGATGCCACTCCAAACGTGAAAGATCGTCGCTATAGGGTTCCACCCTACATCATATGGTATCATGAGCCACGTTGATCACGTTTTTGGAGCCCCTACCCCGTGTTTTCTAGCTTGATTTTGTTGTTTTCGTCCTAAATCCGAAAATTCCCACCAAAAATAGCCCCCAAATTTTTTTGTGATTTGTTGGTTTGATGATGTTTTGTTGATTTTGATCCGTGGATTCGCTTGATTTCAAGTGGATCTAGCATTTCCCCAAGTTTCCCCACCTTCCATCCACGAAATCTCGTCAATTTTGACCCCAAAATCCCCAAATTCCGCCCAAAAATTCGTCTCCACGAGCAAATCCCAAGCGGATTGACCAGCCCGGATCATCCGGACCATCTCCCGGATCATCCGGACATTCCCCGGATCAGCTGGACGCCCCCCCGGACGTCCGGATAACCCACACGCGCGAATTCCAGAACCGGAGCTGACGAACCCGGATCATCCGGATGTACACCCGGATCATCCGGACCAAGCCCGGATCATCCGGACCTCCTCCCGGATGTCCGGTTAACCCTGACACTGCTTCGGCTGAAATTTTCTTTTGGTCATAACTAATTCATCCGGAGTCCGATTTTGACGTTCTTTAGCTCGTTTTGAAGCTCTTGACATCCCCCATCCCACAAAAATACCACCAACATCATTTGACTCCATCATATTTTCTGAAATTTGGCAAGTTTGCCTAGGCCCTCCACCATATCATCCGCATTACCACCACCAACTTCCGCAACCTAACCCATTTTGTTCCCCATTGCATATGTGGTTGCTTGAGTAGTGATCCACGTCTCCTAAGGTGTTTCGGCTACTTAGGGACAATTGCTTCTTCATCAACCACCACCACCACTTCCGCATAACCTTGCCCACCATACACTTCCGCCACCCCCAACTTAACCCAATAGTTGTTTGAGCTTGTTTGAGTTGTGGCTTGTGTCTCCTAAGGTGTTTCGGCTACTTAGGGACGGCAACTTCAACTCCGACTCGTGTATAGCCCATCATTCCACTTCCGCATTTCCTAGTGCAACACCACCACCGCTTTCCGCTACCACCATTTGACATTTGTCATTTGAGATTTTGAGTTTGCGGTTTTTCCGTTTCCTAAGGTGTTTCGGCTACTTAGGGACGAATCTCCATCATCTTGGTATCTACACCAAGAACACCGCCACTCATCATCGCAAAGGACGGTAACCTCGACGACACCTTTGTATATTCCCTTGCAATTGCATTGTTAACCCCTAGGCCATTTTGCGTTACTTGCCTATCGAGACTAGCCATTTGAGTATTGCCGGCAACGTTACTTGTGCACATTAGTGGTCTACACCATCCATTGCATACATACCATATCATCTTGGTATCATATCATCCATTGTGCCTCAAGTTTGTTCCCGCATATACACAATTGCTATCTTGGTTTGTGCATTGTGCAAATTGGCCATAGAGAAAAAAAAAGAGAAAAAGCTTTTAAGCAAAAAGAGAGCAAAGAGCTCGTGAGCAAGTGCCATAGCATCATACCCCCATTGCAAATAAGAGCCATACCAAAATCTACATCATATGATATCATGCTTGAGAGAAACACCGGGAACCATACATACATAGCATACTTGGGATAGAAGTTTATCCATTTCGCATCTATAGGTTGTGCACAAGTGTCGTATCCGCCTATTGAGCAATCGTGCTAGCGTCTCTCTTGAGTTGTGCAACACGAGCGTTTTCCGTGGATTCCACATTTTGTGCTCATTCCTTGGTTGCACGACCCCATTTATCTATCCGTGTGTGTGTTTCCGTGTACCATTTGCTATTGGTCTACTTGTTTCACTTGCGAATTTGTGAATCTTTTTCAACATTATTGACTCTTGCTAACATTTTGCATCAAATTTTTGTGCCACTATCCTCACCGAGATCTACCATAAGCTTTTACTTGTAGGTGTGAGTGAACAAGTCCGGTACCAATTCCACTATTCTTTCATCTCACATTGAGTGAAACGAGATACATCCTCAACTTTGGGAAAAGGTAACCTGGTATTGTTTATCTCATTTCCTACTCACCTCTACTCGAGTCTTGTGATGGATAGGCAAGGCATTTCACTTTCGGTCTACAACAACAACGACTATTTCGATGCCATGAACAACAACTACGACGCCAAGATGGACAAGCGCATGGAGGAGATCAAGGCCCTCATCAAGTCCTACAAGCGATCTTCCTCATCTTCGAGAAGACGCTCAAGAGCACATCCTTCCGAGCTACCACCTCCGGCAAGATCACATCAGCATCGACACCATTACCAACAAGAACGTGAAGGTCAAGAGCTCAACACCAACAACCGCTCAACGACTTCACCATCTCCCTTGGCATCTTCGCCAAGCGACTTCAAGGCATCTTCGCCTACGGACATATGGCATCTTCGCCAGCAAGAACCTCAAGACTACACTCAAGAGAAGCTACCCAAGCTCAAGTCCGCGACTTCCACGAGCTACTATGACCTCGACACCGACCACAAGATTCCTTTCTATGGGACTCAAGAACCCGAGGAGTACCTCGAGTGGGAGCGTTTGATGGACGACTACCTCAAGCTACATCAAGTTCGTCCCGAAGATCAAGTGAAGTGCGCCACAAGAAACTTCCACGACTACGCCTCGACATGGTGGCTTCACACACCTTCGGAGAGCTACGAGATGAGTTGGCCCAAGACGAAGAGAGCTTTACGGCGAGAGTTTGTGCCTCCAACCTACACGGAACAACTTCGACGCCAATTGGAGAACACCACCCAAGGGTCCAAGTCCATCGACAAGTACTTCAAGGAGATGATGATTGCCTTGCGACGAGCCGGCGTGGATGACCCCATTTCGATGAAGTTCCACTTCATGATGGGATTGCACAACGACATCTCCAAGACCATCTTCCTCGAGAACTACAAGTCCATCGACGACTACTACATTGGTGCTCTCAAGGCGGAACAAGAACTCATGAAGGCCAAGGCTTCTCCACCCCAAGCAAACTTCGCGGCGACCAAGCTCTACGACAAGCATGAGGCTAGTACCACCATGATGTCCAAGGCCGACAAGCTCCAAGACGATGCTCCCAAGTGTGACTTCACTGCCATCCCTCTTTGTGGCATTGATGATGCCGAGTCTACTTCGACTCTTTTTCAAGACGGTGCGGCGACGAGTACGACTATGGAGACCCTCAAGGACCAAGCTTTGAGGCGAGCGACAAGGTGGCGAGCAAGGATGATGCTTCCATCTTTGGAGGCGAGAGTGATGATGTGCCATCTTCGGCCCTCATCTACGGCAACGGTGACGAGATGATCGAGCATGGGATTTTCCCTTCGGTCATGGAGGAGAGTGATGATGTGCCATCTTCGGCCTTCATCCATGGCGACGACGACGAGATGGTTGAAAATGGGATCTTCCCTTCGACCACGGCGACATATGATGACTTGAGTGACTTGTGCCACCATATTGAGAGTGAGAGTGACTTCACCACTAACCCCATATATGATGAGTTGCCACAATTCCCATGTGAGGAGAGCCACAACCCCCACCACTTGAGTGAGATGAGTGACTCCACCATACGTGAGTTTGAGTGCACCTATTTTGATGGAGTGAGTGAACCACCACATAAAGAGAGTGAGATAGTTGATAGGTCTCGTGAGGCCATTTGCATTTCTAACAACTTGACCTCTACCTCTATTGTGTCTTCTCATTTGGTGCTAGGTTCCATTTATGATGACACGCCGATCCTCGACGACTTCGTCCTCCCTTTGGACAAGACGATGGCCATTGTGGATTATGATGCACCGCCCACATGGTTCCATCAAGATGATGATGATGACCACCATTTGGTCTTTCCCACCTCACCTACACCACTTGAATGGAATGACAAAGGTAACAAAGGTGACGGTGATTCTCTAGTCCCACTAGTGGACATTCTTGACATTGATTGCTTGCATGATGTTGATCCACCTATTGCCATGCTTCATGCTAGTATGATTTCCCCATGCGATGATTTGCCCATTTATGATGAATATGATGATTCTCATGTGGAGTTTATTAGTAGTGATGCCATGTTACATAGGATTTCTTGTGACAATTCTTTAGGTCACATCATGTTTGATAATCCGCTTGACTTGTCATATGCTATGCATGAGATCCACCATATGTCTTATTTGCAATCTCTTCATAGTGACTATGCATATGCCATTAAAATAAACCCAATTTGCACATATGGCATAGATAACAAGCCCATGGTTATTGGCATTTGTTTTTCTTGTGATGATATTGATATGCTCCCTTTGCATCATTTATCTCATATGCCATGCCATGACCACCTAGCTTCGGATATGCATTGTTTTGGATGTTGTCCATTTTCTCCATATGATGTTTCCGATATTGCTCATGAGGAGACCCCCATAGTTTCCTCATACATTTTAGGAGATTTTGATCCATCCCATCCATTGCATGATCCCAATACTTGTGTGCACCATATGCTCCCCATGAATAAACATGCTTTTGATGTGCCTTATACTTGTTTGCTCAATTTGTGTCCCCATCGTGTCATACATAACAACTATTCTTTCATGATGGATGACATGTTCATATACCATGCCTCAAATTTCTTTGAGCATTGCTTATCTTGTGCTAACTCACACGTGCACATACACATCATGATGGATGATGTGTACATTTACCACGCGCACAATTTCTTTGGTTTGTGTCTCTTTTGTGTAGGTACCCATGAATACTTGTCAACCTCGCAATCCCACGAGTTGACAAAACGAGCTCTAGAGAGCAACGATGAATTGGGATCACATGGATTGTCCTTACCACCGTCCCCTTCGCGCAAGGACTACGTGCAACTCCTCTACTTGGCTCTCACACGGCTATGGGCCATTTACCACTTCTCACATTATGCTCATTTTACCGTGTTCACTTTGCACGCTATGCTTGCTTCTATGCCTTTGCCATGCAATTGTGACCCTTGTTTGCATCTACCCATGATTCTCCATTATGATATTCCTATGTGTATTTGCATGCTTGGTGGAGATCCTTGTTGCTTTTGCCATGTTTATCATGTGCCCCATTCTATTGATGCTTGTTGTGTTGGGAGAGTCATGATGACCCATTGCTATTCACATATGGCCTGTCGCCAATACATTCATGATATTGTCCTCATATCTTGCTTTCATGCTTGTGCTATGACATGTGAATTATTCACACCCACTATTTGCACCAATGACATGTTTGCCATGATTCCTCCTAGTATGTTGCATCTTCGCACTACTAGCTTGCTTGACTTGATTGCTATGATAGCTTGCTATGTTGCATCACCCATGTTCCACTACTTGCTTTCTTGGGTTGATGACATATATGCTCATGCCTCTCACATGATATATCTTGATCATTGTCTCTTGTGTCATACTTGCTCATCTCATGCGGTTGATGACAACCATCTATATGCTTTGCACATGATTCATATTGCTTCGTGTCATATATCTCCATGTGTTGCCTCTCTCATGCTAGATTTGCCATGTATTGAGTGCAACAATGCTTATAGTCTTGCTCTTAAGATTGCCCCCATAGCATTCTTACATATGTTTGGAGATGTTGACATATTCCTTGTGAAGCATGCTTGTCTTACTTCTTTGCACCATATACCTAGTGCCATGAATATAGCCATTGTTGCATCATATTATTCATGCACTTGCGCTTCTAATGGTTATGTGCATGAGAAGAGAACCATCATGATGGATGATGTGTTTGTCTACCATGTGCATACGTTCTTTGTTTTGTTGTGTGCATGTGTAGGATACTTGGACTTTGTTTCGACTTCCACTTCACGTGAGTTGACCATTCGAGCTCTTGAGAGTGAGCCTCATACATTCTACCACGACTCGCTTCTATACCGCGCTTGCTTGCGCTTCGGCATTGTGAAGAATGCACAAGGACATGCCTTCAAGGTGACATCTTTCTTGAGCATGGATATTGCGGATAATACTACTTGTGTTGCTTGCACCGTGAGACTTATTGGTCATCTTGGACCACTTGATTGCGCACTTGCTAGAGATCTTGCTTTGACTTGCCATTATCACATTCCCATGCATCATGATATATATGCCTTGTGTGTTGCATCCAATTCTTGGACTACTTGCTACTATCATATGGTTGGTTGCACCAATACCATTTCTTCACATATGCCATGTCCCTTTGCTTATCACATGTTTGACTTGATTGCCTCACACATGCTGAACAATTGCTCTTTCCTTTGTGTTGAGTGCCACGATATCTTCACTACACCCTATGCACGTTATGCTTGGATTGTCTTATACTTGCCCCATGTGTTTAGACATTTCACTATATTTAGTGTTGTGAATGACTCTTATGCCTACCATAGACCGTTCATTGAGCACTTTATGCATGCTTGCTATGACCTTGAGGTAGATGCTTGTTCACTTATCACATATATTTGCATCTTGACCTCCCATTTGCATGCTTGTTCCCATGATATACTTGATTGTGCTCAATTTATATGCTCAAATGCAATGCCACACTTCTTTGTCAAACCATATGCTATGCTTGATGACAACACTTGTTGGGTGAATCACCTCTTGAATGCTTGGTTTTGCTCTTACGACAACCATATTTGTTTTTCCAAGTGCTTGTTATCTTTGCTACTTTTGAAGGAATTACAAGACGGTGCGACATTGGAGAGTGCCCATTTGGAACTACAAGATGACGAATGCTTGGTGATCGTCCACTTCTACACGACGACATCATCTCTTTCCCATGGTGATTTGGATTTCGATCCGAGGTCGGATCTTTCCCAAGGGGGAGGGGATGATGCGGAGCATCCTACGGACATCACCATGTCAAGAACCCATTTGGCAAGTGACACGTGCGACATCTACTTCACACACACTAAGGTGAATCATCTCCTTTACACGTGCTCACTTGACCCCTTCGAGGATGGCATACTACTTGACACTTCTCCCGTGTGCATGCATAGGTATTGTCGGAACTTCACGGACGACGAGGAGGAGTGCAAGCGCCAAGGAACGACTACACCATCCGCGAGGGAAGCGTGGAAGAGAAGACGGAAGAAAGGAGAAGAAGACGGAGCGGCTGCAGGAGCCAGGCCTGACATCCGGACCACCGTCCGGATCATCCGGGCTCGGCCGGATCATCCGGATCCCCCTCCGGATCATCCGAATAATTCGGCCCGAAGACAACAGAAGCTGCTCGACGAATCCGGATCATCCGGACGGTCGCCCGGATCATCCGGACCCCCGACACCCGGATCATCCGGGCCACCATCCGGATCATCCGGACCCTGCCTGCGTGCGTGACTTGGGCCGAAGCCCGTGTACCCCTTCGCCCCTCACTTACCCCTTCGCCCTTTGGGCTATAAATAGACCTCCTCCACCTCCTTTCTAGGGTTAGCAAAGTGATAGCTCATTCTTAGGTGAGCTTTGCTCCTACCTATCTCTACTCTTGAGAGAGAGAGAGACCAGTACTCCATTGGAGGCCAAGACCTCCATCTAGGAGAAGATCCCGCGGGATATCATCAAGACCCCCCTTGTGGGAAGATCCATCTAGGATATCATCAAGACCTCCTCTTGGAGATGAACCTTACCTTGTATCTTTCCCTTTGTTGTTCATGTACCTTGTGATCTTGTGTGTTTGATTGTCTAGTGGATGTGTGATTTGGACTTGTTCTTGAGTGTTCCCCCTTGTGATTTCTCCCCGTTCTTCCCCGTGTTCATCATGTTCTTCGAGTGATCCCACTCCAAATGTGAAAGATCGTCGCTATAGGGTTCCACCCTACATCAGTTAAGATTGATGAAAAGGAGACTGAAGAAGAGTCAACTTTAGTTAGAAGGCGTCCCTATGATTCGGAGGGTGAAAATCTTATTGAGAAATTTGATAAAAGTGGGTTTGAAGAGGTCAAGACTTTAACTCGTGATGTGCCCACTATTTTGGATTACAAAGACTTTAACTATGATAGTTGCTCTTTGGTTGATTGTATTTCTTTGTTGCAATCCATGATAAATTAACCCCATGCTTAAATAAAGCTTTTACTGAACATATTGTTGATGCCGCTTTTGAAGAAAAGTTGGAATTAGAAGTTTCAATTCCTAGAAAATTGCATGATGAGTGGGAACCTACTATCAAAGCCAAGATTAGAAATTATGAGTGTTTTGCTTTATGTAACTTGGGTGCTAGTGTTTCTACAATTCCTAAATCTTTATGTGATGTGTTTGGTCTTACCGATATTGAAGAATGCTCTTTAAATTTGCACTTGGCGAATTCTACTATTAAAAAGCCTATGGATAGAATTAATGATGTTCTTATTCTTGCAAATAGGAATTATGTTCCCATAGATTTTATTGTTCTTGATATTGATTGCAATCCGTCTTGTCCAATTAGTCTTGGTACACTGTTTTTACGTACTATTGGTGCCGTGATTGATATGAATGGAACACTTCCCTAAAACAAGAATTAGGCCACCATATGAATCAATCATAAGGGCATCTTATGGATCTAGAACCAAGGATGCCAAAACTTAGATCCTACGCGTTATGCCTAGCTAGGGGCGTAAAACGATAGCGCTCATTGGGAGGCAACCCAACTCGTGTCTTTTTGCCTTTTGGTTTTCTTGCTGTTTTCAATAAAATACACAATTATACCTCTGGTTAGATGTGTTTTAGTGGTTTAAATTAGTGTTCGTGCCAAGCAAGGCCTTTGGGATGATTTGGGTGAAAGTTGATTTGATCTTGCTGAAAAACAAAAACTTATGCACTCAATAAAATAATTTTCATAAATCACAGAAACGTGCTTTTGAGTTGATTCTTTCTCCAGAATATTAATATACAAATTTCTCAGGCTTTCCTAATTTCTCAAGATTTTTGGAGTTACAGAAGTATTCAAAATATCCATATTGCTACAGACTGTCCTATTTTTAACAGATTCTGTTTTCTTTTGCATTGTGTACTTGTTTTGATGATTCTATGGTTTTCTTTGATGAGTTTTTGCCATAGAAAATTTGGAATACAGTAGATATAATGCAAAAATAAAATATGAATAGGTTTGCAACAGTACTTATAGTAGTGGTTTGCCTTCTTATACTTACGGATCTCAGGAAGGTTATGTTGAGTTTTGTGTGATTGAAGTTTTCAAGTTTTGGGTGATCTTACGATGGATGAAGGAATATGGACCAGCAAAAGGCTAATGTTGGGGATGCCCGAGGCACCCCAAGATAATATTCAAGAAGTAGCAAGCAACTAAGCTTGGGGATGCCCCCGAGTGGCATCCCCGCTTTTTTCTAACAACCATCAGTATTTTACTTGAAGCTATATTTTTATTCGTCACATATTATGAGTTTTGCTTGGAGCGTCTTATATGATATGAGTCTTTGCTTGTTTTGCTTTGTGTTTTAAGTGTTGAATCCTTGCTTAACACACCTTTTTGAGAGAGTCAAAAATTATGCTATGCTTGCTCCTATGCTTCACTTAAATTTTTAGAGCCATGGATTTGATCTAGTGCTTCACTTATATCTTTTTTGAGCATGGTGTGATTTGTTATTTTTGAAGAAATGCTCTCATGCTTCACTTAGATTTATGTGGGAGTTAATAAAATTTTAAGAAATTCTCTCTTGCTTCACTTAGATTATTGAAAGTTAATAATATTACACTCATGTTCTTCACTTAAATTTGTTTGAGCTTAACAAAAGCAACATATGAAAATAGTCCCAAAGTGATAGATATCCAAGGAGGATATAATAAAAAAATTCATGAAGATCATTGGACAAAATAAATTTGATTCTGAGTAAGGTTTTGAGATATGATGATATGATATGTGAGTCATGTTGACGAGTAATTGTGCTTTAGTAAGAATATTGATGTTAAGGTTTGTGATTCCCTATGCAAGCACGAAAGTCAATAGTTATGCAATGAAAGTTATATCCTACTTGTGGTGCATTATTCGGTGTTACTTATGCTTAATGCTTGGGTACGAGATTTTTCGCTTTTTGGTTGGTCGCTTCTCAATCTTTTTGCTAGCCTTCATTTTGCACTAAGTATGGTCACTTCTTGTGCATCCAAAGCCCTTTAAACCAGTTTTGCCATATGTGTCCACTATACCTACCTATATGCGGTATGTCTATGCCGTTCTAGGGAAATTTGCATGTGCCATCTCTAGTTTTCAAAATAAATTTCTTTTTTGTGTGCTCTACCGCTTGCGAGGCGATGAGGGGTGGCCAATATTTTCCATGCTAGATGTGTTATTCTCATGATGAGTGTCGATTCACCTTTCAGTGCACGAGAGTACGTGAAAGTGCATTATATCGACTAGAGGGGGGTGAATAGGCGATTTTTATGAATTCTTCACTGAGAAATTTGCTGGTGAGGAAATTCCTAAATGAAGAACTACTAGCAGCGAAATAAGTACTCAGAAGTAAACATAACAGAACACAAGCATAGTCATCATGATGAAATGAAGACAAGCACAGAGTACAGAAAGCGTAAACACAGGATAAAACAAGAAAGAAGACGGACAGACTGAAGAAATTGATCTGAGGAAATTGAGAAAGGCTTCAGTCAAAGTCTTCAAACAGATACGAACAGGCACACAACAACAGGCATGAAGAAATGAAATAGTTGAGGAAATAGAACCAGTAAGCTTGTTGAAGAAAATGATTTGGTTGACCAGTTCCAACTGCTGTCTCAGTTGTACATCTGGTTGGAGCGGCTGAGTACTTAAACTCGAGGACACCCAGTCCAGGACACACAGTCCTCACCGTATTCTCCTTGAGCTAAAGTCACACAGACCTTGCCCAATCACTCGTGGTAAGTCTTCAGGTGACTTCCGAACCTTCACAAACTCGGTCACTCGGCGATCCACAATTCCTCTTGGATGCTCTAGACCTTGACGCCTAACCGTATGGAAGAAGCACATTCTTCAAAGGAAACAAGCGTCAGATCCACGCAGGATCAATCTCTTCAGTGATGCTCAATCACTTTGGGTTTGCAGGTGTTGGGTTTTGGGTTTTCCTCACTTGATGATTTTCGCTCAAAGTCCTCGGAGGATGGGATGCTTCCAATTGACAAGTGTCAGTTTCTCTCGAAGCAGCCAACCAGCTAGTGGTTAAAGGGGCGGCTATTTATAGCCTAGGTAGCAGCCCGACATGATAAGACATAAATGCCCTTGTTTGATATGACCGTTAAGTGGATAGATATTTTGAAACCGCTGGCGCATAGCACAGCAATGGTCGGAATTTTGACTATCAAAATCCTCAGGGCTATCATATTCCTCACTGTGTAGGCAATTCACACTGGTGAATTCCTAACTCCTCAGTCAGAACAAATTCCTCAGAGACCAGAAGAACTTCGTCTCTGTCACTGAAAAATATGACTGAACTGTATGAGATTTCCAATGGCTTCACTCGAAGGGATTGGTAGGTGTAGGATTTTGAGTTGAGCATCATATAAAAATTTTTCCTTAGTATTTCCTCGACCCCCTTTAACAGTACGGTGTTTCCTATGACTCGAGAAAGAGAAAATAAAACTACGAAAGCAAAAGTCTTCACGCTTCATATTCCTCAAATGATTGCCTAGTCTTCAAGGTCACACCGATTTCTTCACTTTTAAAGTCTTCAGAATATCTTCAGAAATCCAAAGTCTTCAGTTGAAGAACTTCATTTTTAGGGGTCGACTTTCTCTGTAAATATCAAACTCCTCATAGACTTATAGACCTGTGTACACTCACAAACACATCAGTCCCTTAACCTATAAGTCTTCAATACATCAAAATCACTAAGGGGCACTAGATGCACTTACGGTACGGCAAAGGAATTAGGGATGCCCAGTCCCAAAATGAAAAATGAATTTACTTTATGTTTTCAAATAATAAATTCTTTGAAAAGTGTTGGTATGGAGGGCACCCGTGGATACGGACAAGCCATGGAAAGTGAAAATATTGGTGAAAAAAGAAATAAACTTTATTTTCTGTTTGGAACCGCCTATGATGTATCTAGCATGGAAAGTGTTGGGAGCTCTAAGTCATTTTTGTTGGTGGGAAAAGTATGCCTCTCAAAAATGTTTTAATCTCTCAATTTAAGCTTTCATCTCTGGTACCTCTACAAATCCCTACTTCACGGAGCCCTCCGTGAAAGGCCTTGTCACAACCCAAATTTGGTAGAATCCAAGTCTCTGTGTTTACTGTGCTATCCCTGGATCATAGCTAGCACACACAGTAACAAGAATGAATATCATTAAAACATACATCATTTTTCTACAACGATAGATCCAGAATTAAGCAAATACATACCATTGGCACAACTCAATACTGGCACATAATACAGCGGAATAATACGTAGTCGCTAAGTTAGGGCTCCATCAACGCCACTGGGCTCGTTGAGTGCAGACCATAACCCTGTCGTCTCTTAATCTGTTGAGATCTGCACATGACAGGTGTAGGTGAGTACGTGGAATGTACTCGCAAGTTGCAAAAAAGAATTAACAGAATATATATGCAGGGTAGTATTGATGGAGGTTTCCTTTGCATAAAGTCAATTTTCTCCTATACTAAATTTTATAAACTCCTTTTGAAAAAAAATGTTTTGAGTATAAAAGGTAGGAGTGAGACACATGAATATACGCACCAGTGCCTATTCTTCAAATTTTGGTAAAACATAAATATGGTTGAAGTGAAACACATTCACTGTGCTCATTCCTCAACCTTCCCTTCCCTTAAAACAAACTTTTAGAAAAGACAGGGGAGATTCTTCTTCAGTCCAAGTCTTTAGTTGCTCAAAATTGCCCGTAACCGGGGGCACGGCTAATCGATTAGGTCTAACCCTCTGCAGAGGTTGTACACATTCCCCACATGACACAATCAACCCCGTTTACCGTTACACATTTGGGTGTACGACTAGGAGAAGATTGTGACGAAGCCTTTCCGTAACAACCCCCTATATCTGACCAAGCCGCCCGCAACTTAGGCAATGAAAGCCCCTCTCCGATGGCGGTCCTGAGGTAAGGGTTTCCCGTTAGTACTAAGCTAAGCCAAAGCCCATAGTAGCATGTGGCTATACTAGAAGCTACATCAAACTATATTTGCAAGATCTCGTTCCCCTGGACGGCAGTCCCCACCAAAAACCTGTGTGCAAGACCCCAGTCGGGCGCATTCACTGCAAGACCCCGATGGGTGCAATCACTGGTAGACGCTCCCGTCAATACCATTCCATCCAGGGAGTAGAAGATAAAATAATATATAGTTTTGTTTCTCAATAGTTTTCACAAAACATTGCCCCAAAATAGGCAAGTTTAAAGGTTCAAAACAATTTTGGTTTTCATCCCACCCATTTTGTGCAAGCGTGGCAAAGCATGGTCGCAAGTCTTGAACCTATGGCTCTAGCTAGTAATAATACTTTGTAAAACTTTTGTAAAACATGCATAGCATTAAAATACAAATGATTATGCATAATATGAAAACATAGGTCAAAGCATGATCAATTTGCAACTTGCCTTCGATTTCGCAGTCACAAGGTTCTACCTCCTCGTAGAATTCACCTTCGCACTCATCGTAATCTAACGCGATAAATAACTCAAGTAAGACACTCAGCATATCCACATTACATAACAATGGTTCAAGCAAGCATTCAACATACAATAAAAATCCAAATAACAACACAAATTATTCGGTTGCCACTATTATAATTTCTAGGGCATTGTTAGGGTTGATATAGGATCAGGTGTGGTCTTGGAAGAAAATATGACATAGTCATATTCTAGGGTTGGATAATATTGATACTAAATGAGGATTATGGTCTGAAGGGTTGTGAGACCAAGTTCATACAACAAATTTATCACAAGACTAATCGGAATATTTGACTTGGGTAAACGGCAATGGTATGGCATAGGTTTCGAGATAAAAGAATTAAATCCATAATCTTGTAACTCCAGATTTTTGTCGTGGTTCAAATGACCAGAGAGGTTTTCTAGGGATCAATCTAAGAGATTTATCCTAAGATTAGATTTTTAGTTCAACGAAGTTTTTAAACGATGACCAAAGAAGGTCAAATTAAGGTGTTGATGATAAAACAACATCTAAACTATGTTGGAAAACTAATCCATCAGTTCCAACAGAAAGGTTAGGTCCTAAGGTCCAACTTCCATATATAAAACATTTTTATATGATTTACAGAATAAAAGATATAGCAAAATTACTCAAATTCGTATTTAAATCAAAACTAAATTTTAATTTGCGCAAAAGTGAGATTTCAAATCTCTACTCCTAATGTCTCAATACGTAAGTGGTTCGTTCGCATCGTTCGTTTCTCTTCCATCGATCTACCCCCCACCAGGCGATCTCCCTCCCACCGATTTTTTCCCTCCCTCCAAAAACATGCATATGTTATTAGTCTATGTTACTACATTCATAGTGGGTAGTAACATATGGATGATAACATGCAAGCCTTCATTAATTGAGATATAGACTCATTTTGTCTTGGAGTGTGTTATGTTACAGTAACATATTATGTTACCACAAGCATCTCTTTCCTCATTAACTCCATGCCACATAAGCAATTGTTTCTTGGGATGTGTTATGTTACTATCTAAGTTACTCCCACTATGGCTGGCCTGATGAAGGTAGTAACATGGACTAGTAACATATGTATGTTACTAGTCTAAGTTACTCCCCACTATGACCAGCCTAATCTGCATACCTAATCGGGTTGATCCTGTTCGTCATGCATGTAGCCCACGTCCTTGTACTCCTTTTCTTTTTCCTAATTTCAATTCTGAGTTTGTTAATCCCGGGCCCTGATTACGAGTCACAAATGCGATGCTGCTTCGCTCCCGTCTCCAGGCGCTCGATGCACACAAGAACATGGACTTCGCCGAGCGCCTCCGGCCACACACAAGCGGCCGCTGGGAATACTGACAATAGCAGACAAGGAATTGCCTAGGTTGGATCGGAATTGATCAACTAATTTCGGATTGATGGTCTATAATCAAGGGTAACCTCTTTTCTATTATTATTTAGTTCTTTTTTTTGGAAAAGTATTTAGTTTGTTGATCGAAAACAGAATTATTGATATCTGAATCATCTTGGAAAGAAAGAAACGCTCGGGTGTTTCGTCATAAGAGTGCGCCACCGACCATGCTACTCGCCGCCATCGTCGACGAGGCCAAGCTTTGGGTGACCGCCGGTGCAAAGAAATTAGGGTATATTTTTGCGGGCGAGTAATTGTCATGCCGTACCTGTGGGTGTGTTGTAAAACTCTAAGCTCTATTCTCTCCTTATTTAATAGATGAGGCAAATCTTTTGCCTCCGTTTCAAAAAAATATATATATCTGAATCATCGAACAAGATTTAGTGTTTTAAAAACTGACACTATTTCATATATAATTTTGAGATGACACCAACATTAAAGTATGGGCTACACCAGATGATCTCGATGCTGCTTTAGCTGCTTCTAAGTATGGGAGATCATCTGCTTATTCTCCAGTGAACAGTTTGAATAGGTATATTTTTCTAGAATAGGTTAAACTTTAAAATGTGAAGTTCTTTATGGTTATGCTAGAGATCCATTTGTTATGATAATAAGTGATGGCTCTTTTTTCCTGTGGATTAAATTTGCAACTACTGTAGTTCTTAGAAGCAGCTATTGCAAGCTATGACATTGTTAACTTGGAGTATATCTTTGAAATTTGCCAGTTTACTTATTAATTGTTTTAATTTACCTGTGCCATGTTGATGGTGGTTTAATATAGTGGATTAAAATTGGTAAAACTTGTTATTTTCACCGTAATAAGTATATGCACTTTGGAGTACTTTTGCCACTAATTCTTTCATTTGGTTGAAGCCACAGATCAGCACCATTGCCTTGTTCATATGAGTACAAGATCAATGGTTATGTACAGATGAAACAATGTGTGTACTGGAGGGGGAACATGATCACCAAAAGAAACAAAATATGAAGGGACACGACCCAGCGTAAGAGTTATTCACCTGTGCTAAACGACGATCCTTGTTCAGCTATAGAGCTCTTCATTTCTCTTCTCCAGATCTAAAGAGTTTCTACAAGTGTTTTCCCAATATCTCAAGTTCAGGGATCTATCAGTTGACAAGAGATTTTCTGCACGTGTTTTTGTTAAACAACGATCCATTACAACCAAGCAAAAAGCATTAGATGGTTCTGAAAAGGAGTCTGAAGTACTCCTGGTTGTTGTATACTCTTGGATGTATCTACTGCAGGTAAGAAGCCTAATTATGTTGCTATCCTAATCATGTAGCAGTACCATTAAGCATCTATTTGCCACTACACACACTGGATAGTCAAGTTCCATGATAAAAAAGAATCAGTGAAGAAATATATCATGATAGTCAAGTTTCATTGATTTCAGAGGTCCCATATGCCTCTAAAGAAAATAGCAGAGAAGTTTCAATGGTGGAAATAGATAGTGGTTACATGATTGAAGCATGGTTTTCAGAATCTGGAATAATATCTCCTGAATTCTGTATTTTGCAAGTAATTTCACTTGGAAGGAACTGTAAAGTTTTGCCTTCCAAGTAATCCATTCGTGAACTATTTTCCTCAGAAAGAAGGCCACTTCAGTAGGGTTCAAGAATAGATATTTCAGAATCTATGAAACACCTGAGCTAGACTGGAAACTGTAATCGTCAAGATAAAGCTGCCATTTTTTTCTCATGAAGTTGTCTACAGTCTTTTTATCACAGAAAAACCTAATGGACTCACTCCTCCTTTGGTTGGTTTTATGTAAGAGAAAAATGTACTTCAAATAGTTTCACACTGTTGCACAGAGTTATCTGAATTCTTTAGATCAGCTCTGCTTAACCTCTGTAGGAAATATACCATAATATTTGCTATATTTATATTACGACGTCTTTAAGTTGTTATGAGCTATAATCAAAATCAGAATTAACTAACGGCAGTTTGGTCACTGAACAATCAATAACCAATAACAGATGAAATGGCTTGAATATCAGTTTCCACTATAGATTTTGTTGCTAAGTCTTTTGTTTCGTCTTAGTTGCTTTGTATTTTGCTTCCAAAACACCAGTTCCCACTTTTTAGATTTTGTTGAAATGGCTTGAAGATCACAACTATCAAATACCTAGGATTAATTACACATAAAGTGTCTAGAAAACTAAATACCGTTTGCTATCAGGACGATGGATTTTATTTTTAATAAAAAACAGCAACATATGTGTGTATAAGGAGAGCAATTTACCTGTTGGTGATCAAGAACATATTTGGCAGTTTAAGTCCAGCGGTTCACGCTGATAGTTTCTTAATAAAAGTGCAACCTGCACAATAAATTATTTTTACTATCTTGCAAATACACTGAAAAGAACAAACATACACAACATGAATTTTTTAAGGGTGTGTACTGATAAAATCGCACATGGCGTACACTGAAAATATCCATAACCTTTGGAGTACTAATTATGCATGGGAAAAGATTCTTACTCGTACATACCTACATATTTCCTCTACTCCTCCTTGCGTGTGATGTAACCGCACGAGAAGGGGCCCTTTTGGGCCACATGAAATTGACAGCTGTTTGTCTGCAATCAACATAATTGAAGAACCACAAGGAGAACTAAAAGTTTAGAGCAAGCAAACACTGATGTATAGTGGGTTATCTTGCAGTTTTTCAAGCAATTAAAAAACATCTATATCAGCGGCAAATGGGTAGAAGGTGGCTGTTGAGGATCATTGGCGTCAATCCTTTGGTGGCCATCACAGTCAGAGAAGGTGGCGGCGCGACGGTGAGCAGCAACCCATATTGCCGTTGTGGCCTTGTGGGCGCCCTCAGCGCGACGGTGTGTACTCCTTGGCATGGGTCGGCTGCGGTAGAAGACTTTGCCCGACGACGAGGGCGTCGCCTCGCCGCGCCAAACCGCTGTGCCAGATGTAGACCAGCGAGTCCCTCTGCACCGACCACCCCGATTTGGTTGACCAAGATGCCAGAGCCGGCGGGCGCGCTGGCTCGGTCTCGATGCGGCGGCGCCAGAGTTTGTCGGCCAGAGAAGGAGGACAGCGACACCGTACCGGGGAGAGGAGGATGCGGGCGACACCGTCGAGGCAAGGAAGGCTATGGGGACAGAAGGTGACGGGCTCCGCCAGTGGCGTGGAGGAGAGATGGTGGGGAGAGGTGGGAACCGGCCACCACCGTGGAGGGGAGAAGAATACGGGCTACGCCGTCGAGGAAAGGGAGGCGGCGGTGACAGGATAAATCTATATGAGTTAGAGGAAAACAGTGGCTGTGAGGGAAGAAAGTGAGAGGCCCCGCTGTGCGGTCTGTGTAGGTGAAAAAAAAAAGAAGTTTTACTACTTGCCTCACCTTGCCAAAAAAACCAATTACTGTCTGAGTAGGTTTTTCTTTTTTTTTCTCGAATGTGCGTACTATATATTCAAGAAGAGGATGGGAAAAGGAACCCCTCCACGTTGGCGAGTACATGTTACATATGGACCAACTCCACCGGTCAAGCTGGAACAAACTACTCTAGCCTAACTTCTCGCATCTGCCCACCTAGCTTGCCCTTCAAAGAGAGACTCTACATTACCTTTTAGGATTCAGACATGTTTTCATGCGCGCCCCTCGGCTTCAATTCTACTCACGAGCGCCCGTGAAAATAGGGGGGCGCCGTCAAAGACCATCATGTTTCGGTGCTTCCATATCTCCCACAATACGAGTAGTAAGATTGCTTGTGTATCCTTTACTCTGGAACCTATCGTACTTGTGACGGCGCACCAACCCGCAGTCTTGAGTTGTGACTCGGCGTCCACCGTGGTCTATCTAAGGTTCGACAGATGACAGACCAAATCTATCTCGCGAATACGCAACCCAGGAGAAGGTGATCAATGGTCTTCTCATGCTGAGTGTAGAAGGGTACGCGTCCTGATGGTCCAATCCACGCCTAGCAAGCCTGTTCGAGGTCCAACACCTATTGTGCATCGCGAGCCACAGAAAGAACCTGCATCGAAGTGGGGCCTTGGATTTCCATGTAAATTCCACTGTGGGCTCCACCTTCGCGTCCCATGAAGGTTTTTCTGGCAAATAAAAACAGTTTTGTTAGTCAATTCTGTTTATATGCATGTACTCTAATATAGAGGACCCGTAATATAAAATATCATTTATATTTTTATAAGTTTCACTTTTGTACATCAGAGATAACAGCTGATAGATTTGGGTGATACTTTAAAAATATCAACTGACATAAACACTGACATAATGACGAGAGACTGGACTGAAACACCACGAAATGAGGGCCATGAAGTGGATTAAAATAATGGATTGCCTTTAAAAGTATAATTTATATTCTTAGTCGGATCGCTGCTCTCTTTGTATACATCATTAGGGCATTCAAAAGCGGACCCTCAAATATCCCGCAAGCATCTGGATCGCGCCGTTCGGACGCTGTTTGTCGTCCAACGCGACCCTGCATCGGTCCGCCGACGGGTCCGAACACACTTTTTTCACAAATTCGAGACAAAGAGAGCTTGCCGTAGCCCAGACATCCGACTGGCCGACAAAAAGCCACCACGCGCCCTTGTCCGTGCAGGATGGCGTAAGACCGATCTTATTCGACGGAAGAAGAACGTGATCAATAACTGATTAGCATGATGTTTGGCGGAAGACTTCAAGCTAGCTAGCTTGATTTGGCGGAAGGGACACAGCTAGCCAAATATGATTTACTTAGTACAAAGCTCTAATTATTATTAAATACATGGTTTGTCCGAAATATTGGAACACCTTCCGCTAAAAGCACTGATGTTAATCTATGTTTTCTCTCCAAAGGCAATGATTTTGCTGAAGTGTGTGGCGGAAGCTGCTTGCAATGCATTGCATTGGTTGGCCGAAGGTGCATGTAACATGTTAGCTTTGTGTTGGCGGAAGGTGTCGTTTTGTTTCTTTTCTTAATTGACCGTTCTTTTAGCATGTTTAAAGTTAGACTGTTATGGACATTTGCGGCTACGGTTGGATGACCGGCTCTCGCGTCATTGTCTACGGACTGGTTCCCGATCCATGGACGGATGTGGTGTCCGGTTTGCGGGTCAGCATCGAAGATGCCCTTAAATTATCTTTTTAATCAATTTACATTGCACCGGGAAATGAATTTCAATTATTACTCAATTATTACAGTTTATCTTTTCTATACATGTTTATACTAATTTCAGCAAAATACTTTAAAAGCCCGTGGCAACGCACGGGCATTCTACTAGTTTTTATAATAAACTAGAGGTCCGCATCTATCCAGGGATATCTTATTTGTCAAATTTGGATAAGCGGTTTAAAAGAAGTGATTTTTCTAATTGGGCTAATTTTCTGGAAAAGAAACAAGGTAAGAAAAAGAGTTGCCACGTGGCAGAATTCTATAGGCTAATACTGATTCGTTTTTTTAACAGAGAAAGAGGGCTGGCCTCACCGGAGATGGAGATGGCCGGCAGCGGCGGCTCGGATGTGAGGTGATGCGGTGATCTCCGGCAACGTAAGAGAAGTGGACAAGGGAGAGGAAGTCGGGGTGAGTCTCCAGGACACGACGTCGGCTCCTGGTTCGCCTTCAGGTGGCTGCTAGATGTCGTCGGAGTTGGGCGCAACTCCGACCGAAAGCGGACAACGAAGAACTCGTGCTCCGACTGCGAGTTTTCAAAAGAAAACGGGGTCCATAAGATGCGCAATATCGAGATATGAAGGATGGAAGAGTTAGAATGTCTGCTTCACCTGGAACTCGCCGGAAACTTCCACGAACAGCCGCGGTGTCAAGCAACTCCGGCGAGCAATTTACGACGATGGGCAGGGGTATATGCTCCCGAAAGAGAGGGCTTCGAATGAGGAGATTATGGACGACGCCCTAAGCTTTTATAGAGGGTCAGGGGAGGTCGGTACAGGTAGATCAAGGGGCTCAACGTTGCCATTAATGGCTGTTTTGTACGTGTACGTTTCACGGCTCCGTGCGTCCAAATAACGCAACAATGTTCGAAAGTGTTGTTCTGCGCTCGAGCGCATGTGCCCTCGATATCTTCCCCCTTCGTCCCTCTCGAGATTGCCAACGCACACCGTATAGGCCCAGGTATATATCAGGTATTTATATTAATAAACAGGCCGATGGCCCACGCCTCCAGCACAGCGGCTCGGAATTTGATTGACGAGGTGGGCCGTGAGACACCAGATTCTGGACTAACGCAGCTACCAATCGTATCCTGCAAGGTTCGTGTTCATCCCGTCTCCCCCCTCCCTGCAAAACACTAACATTCATCAGCTACCCTTCTATAAAAAAAATACCTTAAAAAAACATTCAGCAGCCATATGCAGCGAAGGAGAAGATCCAAACTAAGACACTCCTGCCAGAACGTGATGCATACATGGTCACATGGAGCATAAACACCGGAAGATCCAGCTGATCTCAAGCTCTGATCCTACAGCTTGGTTCATGGTACTCTCAGAGCTACCTCGAACCTGAAAACAGAGGGACAACTATTATTTCAAGATAGTCCAAACGTAGTCGACACAAGCAATCAGAAACCTATCTCTGCTGATAGTACGCACAGCTTCGAGTTCGCATCAGACTCTATTATGGTCGATCCAGATCCAGATAGCTTTGAAGGAGCCACGCCAATTTGCTCCCCAGCAATTGCTGGAGGTGAGACAAACTCCAGCGGCTACTCTGCTCCCGTTTATGTAAGACAGCCTCTGCTTCTCATGCTCTAGTCTTTCGAAATTCAAATCAGATGAAAACATCGAGAGCGTGCAACCTGCGGCATGCTTACACTTACCAGCAATGCAACCTCCGGAGTTACTGCCAATAAATATTATGCACCAATGAACAAGCAACACTAGAGACACAATCGTCCCCAACAACCAGGATGAAAAACTGAACCACATTGGATGCATGTGCATGAACTGTTGCATATTGCTCAGCAGTGCACACGCAGCAAGACTATAAATTCAGGGTTACATATTCAGAGAACTTACAGTTACAAGACTGTATAAATTCAATGTTACATATTCAGAAAACTTAGTATTACCCAAGAATTCAAATATGTATAAATCTAGAGTTACGCTCATCAAATATCCAAGGCAGGCATCACACTTCAACGAAAATTCAGAAACAGTACTAGCATGTCAAACTCTTTCCTTGGATAGTCATAATCCTAGGAAATCCTGAGAACATGGATTCACAAACCATAATGGGTTTTATCAAACATGGAATCAGGATAAGTTCAGAATTACAACGTCGAAAATGATGACGGACACACTAGTCCGACAAACATTTTTTGGCCCCATACACTAAGGAAGCACACAGTGAAATGCGTAAAACTGAATGGATTCTTGTGAGCATAGTCCCTCTGATATTGTGTAAGGTGAGCAGGCAGAAAATACCTTGCATCTCTGGTCCACCTATTAACTACTCCCTCCATTCGGAAATACTTGTCGGAGAAATGAATGTATCCAGAACTAAAATATGTCTAGATACATCCATTTCTTCGACGAGTATTTCCGAACGGAGGGAGTATGTGCTTCTGTGGAATTTCTTTTATTCTGATGAAGTCGAGCACCTGAATGCAACCAAAAAACAAGATGTTCAACATATTTGGATAATGTGATACCCACATTCAGACTACCTTCAGGACATAGCTACGTAACAATCCCATGTGAGCAAACTGACCACACTCGCATTCAAAGTTTCAAACTCGTCACCTCCAGGACCTTGTGTTCTCAACACGAGGTTCACCCTGCAACATGTTATCAATTAACAACATTAGAAGTAGTCCCGAACCAAACTGAAATTATTGATCAGAAACCACCAGAAGAAAATTTTACTACTCTCCGAGCACCCACACACTATCTCCTGGATGCACTTTGTCCTCTCGGCATTTAGCCGGCTCTTCCCATACCAGATGCCAAACCCCTTCTCCCATGAGTACAGATTGTAGAAGTTGTACACCTCTCCCTAAGAGTTGAAAATAGGACCAAGAACCGGTGTGATCACGTTTTCAGCTAGGTTCTCTGCGAGCATCTGGCTGCCTTCTCGAACGCACTGATACGATTTGCGCACGGTGTTCTGCTAGGAGCGGCGGCACCAATCCTAAGCCCGCAAAACAGCTACATATAGCATCAATTTTACGAATGCAGAGAGCAGTCAACCTGCAAACACAGGCACATATGGCATGAATTTTCTGAATGCAGAGAGGAATCAGCCTGCAAACATGAATTTTCTGAATGCACAGAGCAATCAGCCTGCAAACACAAGCACATACAGCATGAATTTCCTCAATGCAGTGAGTAATCAGCACTTGCTCTAACTGTACATTTTCTTCAGTCATGTCTAGGTTTGTTTCCTAAATCCCTGAATATCTGATGGGATGCAGCTTGTTCTTCACTAACCTCGTGTTCCATCCCGACGCTTGGGGATTCATCTTCATCGTTGACAGACAGCTCTGGCGGCGGCGGCGAACTCTCCCTTTTGTCGGCTGCCGCCTCCTTCGCCGAGAAGATTTGTGCTTTGCCCCTGTCCGCCATCCGATGTTGCGCCGCCTCGCGCTCCGCCTGATGTGCCACCTCAAAATCCGTCACCGCAGGGCCATTCACAACCACGGGGGCAGGCATCAAAGTCTTCCCTAGCTCAAGCAGAGTGGATCTGAAACTTGGAAAAAAAAAGCCACCCTCTGCATCAGCTAAGCCAGAGGCCTAAAAATGGAGATGGCATCGCCAGAAAAGCAAAGATCCAAGTACCTGCCACCGTCTGCATCAGAAACACCACGGTCCGTGGCCGTCGGCGCTCCTGGCCTCTATCCTGCAGTCCTCGGCTTCCAAATGATCCACGCGCTGGGCATGAAAACTCTCGCTCCTGCAACCAGTACACGGGAAGTGAACTTCCCGAGCCACGGATCAGATGGCGCCGCCGATTCTGATCCACGGCTCACCTCGCTGACGTCGGGCGGCCGTCTACCACCCAGCACAACCGCGTACGTATTCCCCAACAGTGTTCATTTTCTGGCACACCGCAACCGCACGTATAAAAAAATGGCTCCGATCCAGAAGCGCTAACTGACGACCTCGATATCGAGCGCATCTGAGCTCGCGCTCAGTTACTCCGCGTCCCAACAATGTTGGGTTTTAATTCCCTGAATGGGTTCTCCTTCCATTCCTCTTTAATTTTCGTGTTGGTGGAAAGTCGAAAGGATGTCTGTGGTTAGGAGAGGAAAAGGTGGAGGTGCCATGCCTGTCTCTCTGTCTCTGTGTTCCTGAAGATTGAACGAACAGAAAGGTAGAGGAAGACCAGCGCATGGGCCTGCGCTAAGTGAAAGAGAAATGGGCCTTAGTGGGAAAGGTGGCCCAAGGGCAAAGAGAAAAAAAACAATAGAAGAGATGGATGGGCTAGATGGGCTGATAGAGAGAAAGCATAACTAATAACAATATTAGGCTAGATAATCAATGAATAAATTGCTCGCTCTCTCAGAATTATTATTTAGATCTGAGAAAAATGTTCACATATTCTGATTGATTATTTCTAGCGTAGGAAAAGTGGTTTCATAAATAATAAGCAATAATTTTGTGTACGTACATGTTTCGATAATGCACTATGGGCTTCATAATTTTACCAACATAGTTCTTAGTATCTTATGAATGACAAAAATTCCAAAAAGGAAATATTAAATACTTCCAATCATAGTTCTGGAGAAGTCATATTATCTCCTCTCATTTTTTATATTTATTTAGTAATTTGGAAATATTTATATGACACTATAACTCCAAATAAGATCCATCTTCAAATAGAAATCCAAATTCAAAAGAACTTCAAATGACATATTTATTCGCCACATTTTGAGAAAGTCATTTTATTCCCCTCCATTTATATTTGTGGTTTCAAAATATTTCATAAGTGTCCAAAAGAAAAGCAATTGGATGAAATATTTGAAACAAGAATTAAAAGGTTTTAATTTCCCATGAAAATCATAGCAATTCACTCAATAATATTTTATTATTAACATTCCAAAGTTTGGAATTTGGCATGTCACAGGGCTTTCTTTTACTTATGCAATTTTTATTTTGAATTTGAGTCTCCATCTTCTCTTATAAAGCACCAACTAAGGGGCACTATGATCATATTTGAGCATTGGGTGTAGCTAATATTCGAGTGTGTTTCATGAATGAATCAATGGTTGAGCATAATGGGCTAGATAAAACTTGCTTTAGTGTTGATATTTTGAAAGACATGGTTGCTTGTTGCTATGCTTGAGTATTAAAGTCTTCATGTCAAAACTAGACTAGCTTTGAACCATATAAAAGTCCAAATGTCCATGTTGTAAAGAAAAAAATGTGATGAATATGTTACGCAGCATTCCACATCAAAAATTATGTTTTTATCATTTACCTACTCGAGGACGAGCAGGAATTAAGCTTGGGGATGCTCACACGTCTCCAACGTATCTATAATTTTTAATTGTTCCATGCTGTTATATTATTATTTTTGGATGTTTTACAATCATTTTATAGTCATTTTATATCATTTTTTGGTACTAACCTATTGACATAGTGCCCAGTGTCAGTTGTTGTTTTCTATATTTTTGTACATCGCAGGAAATCAATACCAAACGGAGTCCAAACGCAATGTAACTTTTTGTGGATTTTTTTGGGCCAGTAGACATCCAGATGGCCAGGAAAGCACCTGAGGGGAGCTCCTAGGGGAGCACAACCCACCAGGGCGTGCCTGGGACCCAGGCGCGCCCCTATGGGTTGTGCCCTCCTCGTTGGCCTCCCGCACAACCTCTTTGCTCTATAAATACCCCAATATTCCAGAAACCCTAGGGGAGTCGACAAAAATCAATTCCAGACGCTGCAAAGTCCAGAAACACCAGATTCAATCTAGACACCATCTCGGAGGGGTTCATCATGTCCATTGGTGCCTTTCCGATTATGCGTGCGTAGTTCTTTGTAGACCTACGGGTCCATAGCTAGTAGCTAGATGGTTTCCTCTCTCTCTCTCTCTCTCTCTCTCTCTCTCTCTCTCTCTTTCTCTCTCTTCATTATCAATACAATGGTCTCTTGGAGATCCATATTATGTAAGTCTTTTTGTAGTGTGTTTGTTGGGATCCGGTGAACTTTGAGTTTATGATCAGATCTATGTTTTTATCCATTGAGTCTTCTTTGATCTCTTATATGCGTGATTGATTATAGCCTCGTATTTCTTCTCTGATATTTGGGTTTTGTTTGGCCAACTTGATCTATTTATCTTGCAATGGGAAGAGGTGCTTTGTGACGGGTTCAATATTACGGTGCTTGATTCCAGTGACAGAAAGGGAAACGACACGTATGTATCGTTGCTATTAAGGATAACAAGATGGGGTCTATTTCTACATAAATAGATCTTGTCTACATCATGTCATCGTTCTTATTGCATTACTTCGTTTCTCCATAAACTTAATACACTAGATGCATTGTTGGATAGCAGTTGATGTGTGGAGTAATAGTAGTAGTGCAGGCAGGTGTCGGTCTACTAATCTTGGACGTCATGCCTATATAATGATCATTGCCTGGATATCGTCATGATTACTCGAAGTTCTATCAATTACCCAACAGTAATTGTTTTCCCACCGTTTGCTATTTTTCTCGAGAGAAGCCACTAGTGAAACCTACGACCCCCGGGTCTCTTTTCATCATATTTGCCGTTGCGATCTATTTTCCTTTGCATTTATTGTAAGATCTATTAAACCAAAAATACAAAAATACCTTGCTGCAATTTATTTGTTCCGTGATCTATTTATCCTATCTACCACTTTTATCTCACGTTATTTGCCTATCTTGAGGCGCCGTACCCAAAAGGGATTGACAACCCCTTTAACACGCCGGGTTGCGAGTATTTGTTATTAGTGTGCAGGGGCTGTTTACATGGTGTTAGGAGGTTCTCCTACTGGTTTGATAACCTTGGTCTCATCACTGAGGGAAATACCTATTGTCGCTATACAACATCATCCCTTCCTCTTTGGGGAAATACCGACGTAGTTCTAGCAGACATCAGAAAAAAATGTAGAATTTTTCATGGAAGTTTCTCAAAAATGATTATTCTCCTGTATATATCCATTGTATAATAAAAATAATGTGCCAAGTTTTCGTTTTAGGATGATTAGATTGCTTGTTTACTATGTGCAGTGCAAAAACAGAAACTTTAGCTGTAGCGCATGAATTTACATTTTTTACTGGAAAGTCAAAAAGTTATGAAACTTTTGCACAGTATTCTATACAATTTGTTTAGTTTTTCCTAATTTTTAAGAATTTTTGGAGTTACAGAAGTATATGAAGTTTCCAGATTACTACAAATTGTCCTGTTTTTGACAGATTCTGTTTTCCATGTGTGTTGTTCGCTTATTTCGATGAATCTATGGGTAGTATCGGGGGGTATGAACCATGGTGAAGTTGAAATACAGTAGAAATAATGCTAATATGAAATTGGAATGAGTTTACACTAGTACCTAAAGGTAGTGATTTGCTTTATTATACTAACAGATCTCACAAAGTTTTTGTTAAGTTTTATGTGGATGAAGTGTTCAAAGATCGAGGAGCTATCAATATGAGAAGAATAAAGAGAGGCAAGAGTTCAAGCTTGGGGATGCCCAAGGCACCCCAAGTAAATATTTCAAGGATACTCAAGCATCTAAGCTTGGGGATGCCCCGGTTGGCATCCCATCTTTCTTCTTTATCAATTATCGGTATACCTCGGTTTTTGTTTTGTTCACATGATATGTGTCCTTTGTGTTTTTCTTTTTCTTTATGCACCATGCGAGTATGAGATAGACCTTCATTGACTTGTAGAATGCTTCATGTGCATCACTTAAATCTTTTGAGTATGGTTTTATAGAATGCTTCATGTGCTTCACT
The DNA here is from genome assembly GCA_963921465.1 of Triticum timopheevii. Lineage (NCBI taxonomy): Eukaryota > Viridiplantae > Streptophyta > Magnoliopsida > Poales > Poaceae > Triticum > Triticum timopheevii. The sequence continues at coordinate 204,467,095 of OY997270.1, forward strand.
TATATATTTTGAGCTAGGATATTGATTAATCTATATTAATTGTAGAATGCTCCATGAACTTCACTTATATCTTTTGGAGTATGAATAAGACTATCATCGAAAGTGGGTTTGGAAGAGTGTCAACTTTAGGAAGTAATGATCCCACTATTTTGGAGGGTGTTGAAACTTATTGTGATATTTATGAAAGTGGATTTGGAGAGGTCTTGACTTTAGTTAGTAATGATTCCACGATTTCGGAAGAGGTTCCAATTGATTATGAGAACAAATTTGCTATCTATGATGATTATTGTGATGACATGTATGCTATAAAGAATAATGTTAACCATGAAACTTGTCATCATGATTTTAATTTTCAATTGGATTATGCATCACATGATAGTTATTTTTTTGAGTTTGCTCCCACTATTCCGAATGAGAAGAATTTTGCTCATGTGGGGAGTAGTAAAATTTCTATGCTTATAGATCATGGAAAGAATGCTTTATGTGATGATTATATTATTGAATTCATTCATGATGCTACTGAAAATTATTATGGGGGAGGAATATATGCTTGTTGGAATTGCAATAATATCAAGTTTCCCCTCTATGTGCTTAAAGTTCTGAAGTTATGCTTGTTTTTCCTTCCTATTCTAGTTGATTCTTTTTCCCATAAATTGATTGCTCACAAAATCCCTATGCATAGGAAGTGGGTTAGACTTAAATGTGCTAGTCATATGCTTCATGATGCTCCCGTTATGTTTTCATTCCTATCTTTCATGTGAGCATCATTGACATAATCATGCCTAGCTAGAAAGGCATTAAAGAAAAGTGCTTGTTGGGAGACAACCCAATATTTACCCTTACTATTTTTGTGCATTCACATGATTAAGCTACTGTAGTAATCATGTTTAAAGCTTTTGTTTCAATTAAGTGCCAAGTAAGACCTTTGGGATGGCTTATGGTGATAGTTGATTTGACCTTGCTAAAAACAGAAACTTTTGCACTCGTTGCCAGAATTTTAGAAAATCGCAGAAGCGTGATTTTGATCTGAAATTTTTACACAAGATTGATATACAAATTGATTAAGTTGTCCTAATTTTTCAGAATTTTTGGAGTAGCAGAAGTATGGTATCATTACAGACTGTTCTGTTTCTGGCAGATTCTGTTTTCAATGCATAGTTGGCTTGTTTTCTAGTTTCTATGGCTTATATTGCTCAATATAAATTGTAGAAATGATATGTACAGTAGGAATTGTGTGAGAACAATTATGAATCTTGTCTTTGACATTACCAAAGTGAATGATTTACTCTTTATCATACTAACCCATCTCACGAAGTTCCATTAAGTTTTGTGTGATTGAAGTTTTCAAGTTTTGGGTGAGATATCGATATGAGAAGAATAAGGAGTGGAAAGACACTAAGCTTGGGGATGCCCAAGGCACCCCAATGTAATATTCAAGGAAGACTCAAGCGCCTAGGCTTGGGGATGCCCCAGAAGGCATCCTCTCTTTCGTCTTCAAAAACATCGGTATACCTTGCTCGGAGCTATATTTTTATTCGTCACATGATATGTGTTTTGCTTGGAGCGTATTTCCATTTTACTTTCTGTTTGAATAAAATCATTGTATCTGAAATCTTGAATGAGAGAGGGTCCTACCATGGCTAGTTAATTATTTGACTACTCATTGTCCTTCACTTATATCTTTTTGGAGTAGTTTGTCATTTACTCGCGTGCTTCACTTATATCCTATGAGTAAATGGTTGAATGAATTGAATATTATAAATCTGAATTTATATATGTTTCATATGCTTATACCATGGGGAGTAATGACTTCACACATAATAAGTATAGGTGGTAAATTTTATTGAAATTTAGCAAACATAGTATTGGTCACTTGAACAATTCATGAAAGAATATTGAAGGAAGAGAGATTTCAAATATAAATATACTATCTTGGATATCTTTTGTAATTGTGAGCACTCATTTTAAAATATGACATGCTAAAAAGTTGATGTTGGACAAGGAAGACAACTTAATGGGTTATGTTTTCTTATATCCGAATAGAAGTTATATTGTCTTGGATCATCCAACACGTTGAGCTTGCCTTTCCCTCTCATGCTAGCCAAATTCTTTGCACCAAGTAGAAATACTACTTGTGCTTCCAAACATCCCTTAAACCAGGTTTGCCATGAGAGTCCACCATACCTACCTATGGATTGAGTAAGATCCTTCAAGTAAGTTGTCATCGGTGCAAGCAATAAAAATTGCTCTCTAAATATGTATGATCTATTAGTGTGAAGAAAATAAGCTTTATATGAACTTGTGATATGGAGGAAATAAAAGCGATAGACTGCATAATAAAGGTCTTTATCACAAGCGGCGATATAAAGTGACGTTATTTTGCATTAAGATTTTGTACATCCAACCATAAAAGCGCATGAAAACCTCTGCTTCCCTCTGCGAAGGGCCTATCTTTTACTTTTATCTTCTACCCTTATACACGAGTCTTGGTGATTGCTACGTCTTGAGCTTGCGTTGGTTTTCCTTGAAGAGGAAAGGGTGAAGTGGGGCAGAGGAAAATGAGAGGCAAATGGCAAATAATGTAAATGCGAGGGAGATGAGTTTGTGATGGGTACTTGGTATGTCTTGACTTGAGCGAAGACCTCCCCGACAATGGCGCCAGAAATCCTTCTTGCTACGTCTTGAGCTTGCGTTAGTTTTCCTTGAAGAGGAAAGGGTGATGTAGCAATAGTAGCGTAAGTATTTCCCTCAGTTTTTGAGATCCAAGGTATCAATCCAGTAGGAGGCTCCTCAAAAGTCCCACGCACCTACACAAACAAACAAAGAACTCGCAACCAACGCAATAAAGGGGTTGTCAATACCTTCATGCCACTTGCGAAAGTGAGATCTAATAAAGATAGTATGATAAGATAAATATATTTTTGGTATTTTATAATATAGATGCAAAAAGTAAAGATGCAAATAAAAGTAGATTGGAAGCAAATATGATAAGAGATAGACCCGGGGGCCATAGGTTTCACTAGAGGCTTCTCTCAAGATAGCATAAGTATTACGGTGGGTGAACAAATTACTGTCGAGCAATTGATAGAAAAGCGAATAATTATGAGATTATCTAGGCATGATCATGTATATAGGCATCACGTCCGCAACAAGTAGACCGACTCCTGCCTGCATCTACTACTATTACTCCACACACCGACCGACTCCTGCCTGCATCTAGAGTATTAAGTTCATAAGAACAGAGTAACACATTAAGCAAGATGACATGATGTAGATGGATAAACTCAAGTAATATGATATAAAACCCCATCTTGTTATCCTCGATGGCAACAATACAATACGTGCCTTGCAACCCTTTTTGTCACTGGGTAAGGACACCGCAAGATTGAACCCAAAGCTAAGCACTTCTCCCATGGCAAGAAAGATCAATCTAGTAGGCCAAACCAAACTGATAATTCGAAGAGACTTGCAAAGATAACTCAATCATACATAAAAGAATTCAGAGAAGATTCAAATATTATTCATAGATAAACTTGATCATAAACCCACAATTCATCGGATCTCGACAAACACACTGCAAAAATAGTTTACATCGAATAGATCTCCACAAGAGAGGGGGAGAACATTGTATTGAGATCCAAAAAGAGAGAAGAAGCCATCTAGCTAATAACTATGGACCCGTAGGTCTGTGGTAAACTACTCACAACTCATCGGAGGGGCTATGGTGTTGATGTAGAAGCCCTCCATGGTCGATTCCCCCTCCGGCAGAGCGCCGTTGAAGGCTCCAAGATTGGATCTCGCGGATACAGAAGGTTACGGTGGTGGAAATTGTGTTTCGTTGGCTCCCTGGATGTTTTCGAGGTACGTAGGCTTATATAGGAGGAAGAAGTACGTCGGTGGACGCCTGAGGGGCCCACGAGACAGGGGGGCGCGCCCTATAGGGGGGGGGGGCGCCCTCCTATCTCGTGGAGTCCTCGGCTGCTTCTTGACTTGCACTCCAAGTCCTGTGGATCACGTTCTTTCCAAAAATCACGCTCCCGAAGGTTTCATTCCGTTTGGACTCCGTTTGATATTCCTTTTCTTCGAAATACTGAAATAGGTAAAAAAAGCAGCAATATGGGTTGGGCCTCCGGTTAGTAGGTTAGTCCCAAAAATGATATAAATGTGTAAAATAAAGCCCATAAACATCCAAAAGGGGTAATATAATAGCATGGAACAATAAAAAATTATAGATACGTTGGAGACGTATCAGTGATCATCAGCTTTGCTTTTTACACTTTTTCCTTTGGCAAGCATTTTGTGTTGGAGCGATCCAGATATATATATCCACTTGGATATAGGTTTTCATAAAGTATTATTGTTGACATTACCCTTGAGGTAAAAGGTTGGGAGGCGAAACTATAAGCCCCTATTGTGTCCGATTAAAACTTTGAAGCCATAAATATCACGTGAGTGTTAGCAATTGTGAAATATTAAATGATAGTTGAGTATGTGGAATTTGCTGAATCAAAGCTCTTACATAGACCCTTCCTGAAAATAAGATGAATTGAATTGTTTGATGACCGAGAACATAGTTTTTTAGTTTTCAAGAAAGTTCATGATCTATACTTTAACATGTGAAGTGCTTGTTACTTGATCATGAGAAGTTCTATGAGTTGAGCTACTGTTATGATATATAATGATGCTAGAAAAGGTGACTGAAATTATCATTGATCAAACCTGTGCACTTGCTAGCATTTACACTTCATAAATTATTTCTTTTATCATTTACCTACTCGAGGAGGAATTAAGCTTGGGGATGCTGATACGTCTCGAACGTATCTATAATTTATGAAGTATTCATGCCATGTTTATAATATTTTTACATGATTTTGTTATCATTTGATTAGAACTAACCCGGACTGACGCTGTTTTCAACAGAACTACCGTGGTGTTGTTTTTGTGCAGAAATAAAAGTTCTTGGAATGCGTTGAAAATCAACGGAGAATATTTTTGGAAAACATAAAAAATACTAGAACAAAAAGCTACTGGAGGGGAGTCCCAAGGCCACCACGAGGGTGGAGGGCGCGCCCTACCCCCCGGGAGGGTGCTCCTACCTCGTGGACTCCCTGTGGCCCCCCTTGACGTGAAACCAACGCCAACCCCTCCTATAAATTCTAAAAACCCCCAAAACAGAGGGGAGATCGGAAGTTCCGCCGCCGCAAGCCTCCAGAACCACGAGAAATCAATCTAGGCCCTCTCCGGCACCCTGCCGGAGGGGGCCATCGTCACCGGAGGCCATGGGGGAGGATCTGATCAAAGGGGCCATCATGTCCATGAAGGCCAAGGACCAAAGGGAAAACCTCTCCCCATCCAGGGGAGGCCATGGAGGAGGAAACACAAGGGGGGAGAACCTCTCCTCCTCTCTCTTGGTGGCGCCAGAGTGCCATCGGGAGGGGAATCATCGCCGCGGTGATCGTCTTCATCAACATCACCATCATCATCACCATCCTCATCTCTTTTACGCGGTCCACTCTCCCACACCACGCTGTAATCACCTACTTGAACATGGTGCTTTATGACACATATTATGATCCAATGATGTGTTGCCATCCTATGATGTTTTGAGTAGATTTCCTTGGGTTGATTGATGATCTAGATTTGTTTGAGTTGTATGTTTTATTATTGGTGCTGTCCACGCGCAAGCGTGAGGGATCCCTGCTGTAGGGTTTGCAATATGTTCATGGTTTGCTTATTGTCTGTGTTGCGTGAGTGACTGAAACACAAACACTGATAAGTGGGTGATGGCGTATGGGAAGAAAGAGGACTTGATACTTTAATGCTATGGTTGGGTTTTACCTTAATGATCTTTACTAGTTGCGGATGCTTGCTAGAGTTCCAATCATAAGTGCATATGATCCAAGAATAGAAAGTATGTTGGCTTATGCCTCTCCCTCATATGAAATTGCAATAATGATTACCGATCTTGTTAATGATTGCCTAGGACAATTCCGCACACCGACCCATCATTATTCCACACTCGCTATTTATAATACTTAAGTAATATATTCTAACTTTATGATAATAGAACCTACTTTTATATTTTAGCTCTCCGATACCATGCAAAATTATCCTCTTCATACCCACAACAGAGTTTTATTTCTCATTTCTAGTTGGAAGCAAACGCTCGGTGTACGTAGAGTCGTATCAGTGGTAGATATGACTTGCGAGAATATTGATCTTACCTTTAGCTCCTTGTGGGTTCGACCCGCCATACTTATCACTTCCACTTTTGGAAATTGCTATGATGATTCCTTGCACTTGGGGATTATCAATGCGCATGGTAGATAAACACATCATCCATCATGATGGTTCTCATCTTTTGCACATAACCACTAGAATCATAAGTGGACAAATAATATGATGCAACAATGGCAATATTCATGGCACTAGGTATATGGTGCAATGAAGTAAGACAAGCATGCTTCACAAGAAATATGTCAAAGGCTCCAAAGATATGTGAGAATGCTATGGGGGCAATCTCATTAGCAATACTAGAATCATTGTTGCACTCAAGACATAGCAAATCTATCATGAGAGAGGCAACATATGGAGAGATATGACAAGAAGCAATTACAATCATGTGCAAAGCATGTAGATGGTTGTCATCAACCGCATGAAATGAGCAAGTATGAATCATGGGTGATGCAACATAAGCAAGCAGATCAATCATATCGTGCAAACTAGTGGAGCGAAGATGCAACACACTAGAGGAAATCATGGCAATCATGTCATGTGAGCAAATAATAGGCATAAACAATGCACATGACATATTGCAAGCACGAACACAAGGCAAGATCATAGTATTATCATAGGAACTAGATCACTGATGGCACGCGTTGCCGCGCCCGTCCATTTTTACGATGGAATGATAGGTATTACCACATGTAGATACTATTTGTAAGTGTGTAAACATAGCAATATTTTGTCATTAAAGTAGGAAACAATTCCCATTTTCATCAGTATGCAAAAATGGAGCACAATATTGATCAATAAAGAAAAGGTGAGATTTATTTGGTATGCAAAGTAGAGTGGTACCTGTTATAGATTTGCGGGCCAGGACTGACACAGGTTTCAGTTTTCAAGATTGGAAGATGTATTAGAAGATAAGTGCTCAACTCAGAGCACCAAGCAAAGCAAGATTCAAAGTAGGACTCTTACAAAAACAATAATGCTTAACGTAGACTGTTCCATACGCAGTCTAGAAAATAACCGTTAACTCTTTACCAAGAAAATATATATCCTTGTTGGGTGTAGAAATTTAATGCTTAACATAGACTGTTCCATACCCAGTCTAGAAAACCCACCATTAACTCTTTACCAAGAAAATATATATCCTCATTGGGTGTAGAAATTCTCACCATCTCCAAAATAGTTACAATTAGGTGTGCATGTGACACATTGTTTTTTAGTGTGTTGGGGAAGGTACACGTGAGTCCTAATCCTATATTGTCAATTAGACTCCGTTTTGATTCTTTCCTTGGGTGAATATTGTCAATGGTGAGCCCTTTTTTCTAGCCACCTTAGTCACCAATCCATCTGCAGTACATGATGCATTGGTTAGAAATAGATAATGGTGGAGGAAATAAGTAAGTACATTAAAGCACAAGCACAGACCCGCCTGATTCGTCTCTATCATCCAACTTTTGTGCAATAACATAGAAAATAACCTACACAGGAGCACTCACTTCTTGTTTCAGAACATGCACATTACGAAAAGTTATAACTCTGCCATTTTCTCTCCTCTAGAAAGCCAAAGCCCTCCGATGTAAGTTTCAGGAACAACTTTGGTTTTGGCCTTACCTGCTAAAATCAACAACTTCGGCCTACTCATATAAGCAGCCACTAATCAACAAAAGGTCAAGATACTTAAAAGTAGTATCTGGTGGGTACAGTGTCCCCATAGAATCTCTACTTATTTGCCTCCTAAAAAGCAGATGAGAAGTTATTTCTAGTCAGTACGCAATCACGATGTGGTAATTGTGGACTTGAAGGGCAGCTTACACCAGTTGTAATTTGGTTGAAGGAAGTGGCTTCTTTTCTTTTCGGAGTGAAGATTTTGTGATCATTATCAACGGAATTGGATGTGGACGTACCCCTCTACCTTTTGTAGTTAGTTCTGTATAAGCTTCACGATATGTGGTTCAAAGAGTCCTTGTATGTTTTTCATTGTGAGATTGACCAATCTGTAAGAAGTGAGAACAAACATTGTTAAGGAAATCTCGCATTAAAAAGAACTTGCGGAGGAAAGATGCAAAGAGAGAACCCTGGTGACGGCTACAAAATATGTTGGTACCTGGTTGTATGGAGTGGTAATTCCTCCAGTGTGGATTCCTATCTGAGCACCACGGTTCAGTTCGTCACCAGATACAGAAGCAAAATGTTCAACAGTCCCTGGGAGGCATTGATTGGCAAGTTTATCCGTCTGCACGAAGAGTATAAAAATATGATAGATCTGAAAAAAGCCACGCAACAAACATATACTGAGAACTTAGGTACCTTTGGGAAGGAATTGATCAGTCCTGATAAGTTTTGTGCTGACATGTTTGTACCTGCAGAACATAAATTTATGATAGTTTCACATGCGGCTCAGTTGCGACATTCGGTTATGAAGATTGATGTTATCTACTATAGTGATTCCACTTTGTACTCCTCACATAATCATTAGTCCACCGAGTGCATGGTTATTCATGTGCATTGCATCAAACACATGACATGCACATGGCTAAATAAATCAAAGCCTGAATGTTCAAAGAAAACAAGCGACGTGAAGACTTAACCAGGAACATAGGCTTCCGCCATTGCCATTCTTGCCATCATCAAACCTCCTCTTCCCCTTACCTCCGGCTGCACGTCAGTACTTGGAACACCAATGAAATCGTTTTCATACAAGATGTTTTCAGTCAAACTTTATTCCTACGGGACAAAAACCAAATCAACAATCTGTTGAATTGTTTAAATAGGTAACATGGAATAAAGGGGGGATCGGAACCTCAAAAATAAATCCATGAAAGCTTCATCTTACATAACCGATTACAGTGATGTCACTGTGGACACACTGGAACCTTACCGTTGTCACCTGACAGCGCACCCTTCCCCCCGTCTCCATGCGTGCCCCTCTGAACCGCCTGTGGGAGCTCCTTGCACCATGGATTCACAACAACCAGATCGGTTTAGGGTCGTCAGGAGGTGCTCAACATACCTCCGCCCGGGTGCTTGAGCAACGTTGGATCCGGCGGCGGCGCCACCTACATAACATAGGAACAAATCTGGTTGGCCTCGGTGGTGTAACGCCTCGACCGATCTGAGAGTGCAGCCCCTCCCTGTTGCATCTTGAGGGTAAAACATGAGAGGATGATGGCGGCTGGGTGAAGACGGGCGTCGTTCCACAGATGTGGACTCCTGTTGTGAGAGAGAGGTGAGAGGTCAGGGAGAGGAAGGCAAGTGGAGGCGCTGTTATAGGCCCAGCAGGCCCAATTGAATCCCAGGACCCCAAAAAAGCCACCAGAGCAGTGGCCCAAGAAGTTCAACTCTTGTTAAGACGATAGGAAGGCTGTACGTGTGATCTGATGGCCGAGAATGGCCAAAGGTGGCGATCCAACGAATACAAATGCTAATGTCCTGAGAGGGCATGAAAAATGCTCAATTTTAATGTTTCTAAATGGGCCACAAAAGGAACATGGCAATAGCAAGCAATATCTCCACCAAGCTTGCAAATACACATACAAGTACTAGAAACATGGATCATCATGTGTAAAGCAAATTATGGGTCACAAATGCATGGCAAAGGCATAGGAATGAGTATATCATGCAAAGTGAACATGGCAAGATGGCCATAGAATACATAATGGACAATAACCCATAACCATGCGAGGGCCATGTAGAAGAAATGCGTGAAGTCTTTGCGCGAAGTGAATGGTGGTAAGCACAATCCACGGGATCCCAAGTCATCATTGCTCTCTAGAGCTCGTTTTGTCAACTCATGGAATTGTGAGGTTGACAAGTAAGCATGGGTACCTTCACAAAAGAGACACGAACCAAAGAAATTGTGTGCGTGGTAAATGTACACATCATCCATCATGATGTGTATGTGCACGTGTGAGTTAGCACAATATAAGCATCACTCAAAGAAATTTGATGCATGGTATAAGAACATGTCATCCATCATGAAAGAATAGTTGTTATGTATGACACAATTGAAGGAAATATGCCCTATAGACAATAATAAAGTTTTTATTTTATATTTCCTTATTTCATAATAAATGTTTATTATTCATGCTAGAATTGTATTAACCGGAAACTTGATACATGTGTGGATACATAGACAAAATGCTATGTCCCTAGTAAGCCTAGACTAGCTCATTGATCAAAGATGGTTAAGTTTCCTAACCATAGAAATGTGTTGTCATTTGATGAATGGGATCACATCATTAGGAGAATGATGTGAAGGACAAAACCCATCCCTTAGCTTAGCATAATGATCTTTCAATTTTAATGCTAGTGCTTTCTTCATGTCAAATACATATTCCTCTAACTATGAGATTATGCAACTCTCGGATATCGGAGGAATGCCTTGTATGCTATCAAACGTCACAACATAACTGGGTGATTAAAGATGCTCTACAAGTATCTCTGAAGGTGTTTGTTGGGTTGGCATAGATCGAGATTAGGATTTGTCACTCTGAGTATCGGAGAGGTATCTCTAGGCCCTCTCGGTAATACACATCATAAGAAGCCTTGCAAGCAAAGTGACTAATGAGTTAGTTGCAGGATGATGTATTACAAAACGAGTAAAGAGACTTGCTAGTAACGAGATTGAACTAGGTATGAAGATACCGACGATCGAATCTCGGGCAAGTAACATACCGATAGACAAAGGGAATTACATGTGTTGTCATAAGGTTCGACCAATAAAGATCTTCGTAGAATATGTAGGAGCCAATGTGGGCATCCAGGTCCAGCTATTGGTTATTGACCGGAGAGGTGTCTCGTCATGTCTACATAGTTCTCGAACCCATAGGGTCCGCACGCTTAACGTTCGTTGATGATATATTATTATATGAGTTATGTATGTTGGTGACCGATTGTTATTCGGAGTCTCAGATGAGATCACAGACATGACGAGGAGCTCCAGAATGGTTCGGAGGTAAAGATTCATATATTGGATGATATGGTTAGGCCAAGGGGTTAGACCCACGGGGCTATAGGTCGGTGCAAAAGAAAGTTTTGCGGAGGTGAGAGGCTAAACGCCGGAGACTCTGGCGTCTGGCCCTGAGCCAGGCGCCGAGGCCCATGGCATTTGGGATAGACACCAAGGATTGTGGCGTTTGGTCCTGGAGTCTGAGTGGGACTCTTGCCTTTCGGGCAAAACCGACTTTGAGGAGGCTTTTGCTCCAAGTTTCGACCCCAGGGCTCAACATATAAATAGAGGGGCAGGGCTAGCACCAAAGACACATCAAGATTCACCAAGCCGTGTGCCGGCAACCCCGTACCCTCTAGTTTATCCTCCATGATTGTTTCCGTAGTGCTTAGGCGAATCCTGCGGAGATTGTTCTTCACCAACACCGTCACCATGCCATCGTCTTGCCGGAACTCATTTACTACTTTGCTCATCTTGCTGGATCAAGAAGGCGAGGACGTCATCGAGCTGAACGTGTGCTGAACGTGGAGGTGCCGTACGTTCAGTACTTGATCGGGATGGATCGTGAAGGTGTACGACTACATCAACCGCGTTGATAAACACTTCCGCTTATCGATCTTCAAGGGTATGAAGATGCTCTCCCCCTCTCATTGCTATGCATCTCCTAGATAGATCTTGTGTGAGCGTAGGAAAATTTTGAAATTGCATGCTACATTCCCCAACAGTGGCATCATGAGCCAGGTCTATGCATAGATGATATGCACTAATAGAACACAAAGAGTTGTGGGCGGTGATCGTCATACCGCTTACCACCAATGTCTTATTTTGATTCGGCGGTATTGTTGGATGAAGCGGCCCGGACAAACCTTACATGACCACGTTCATGAGACCGGTTCCACCGACAGACATGCAACTAGTTTTGCATAAAGGTGGCTGGCGGGTGTATGTTTCTCCTACTTTAGTTGAATTGAATTTCACTGCAGCCGGTCCTTGTTGAAGGTTAAAACAACAAACTTACAAATCACCGTTGTGGTTTTTGTGCCATAGGTAAGAACGGTTCTTGCTAGAAGCCCGTAGCAGCCACGTAAAACTTGCAACAACAAAGTAGAGGACGTCTAACTTGTTTTTGCAGGGATGTTGTGATGTGATATGGTCAAGACATGATGTGATATACGTTATTGTATGAGATGATCATGTTTTGTAAAAGTTATCGACAACTAGTAGGAGCCTTATAGTTGTCGCTTTATTGTATTAAATGCAAACACCATGTAATTTCTTTACTTTATCACTAAGTGGTAGCGATAGTTGTAGAGGCAATAGTTGGCGAGACGACCACGACGCAACGATGGAGATCAAGGTGTCGAGTCGGTGACAATGGAGATCATGACGATGCTTTGGAGATGGAGATCAAAAGCACAAGATGATTATGGCCATATCATGTCACATATTTTGATTGCATATTATGTTTATCTTTATGCATCTTATTTTTCTTAGTACGGAGGTAGCATTATAAGATGATCCCTTAACTAAATTTCAAGGTGTAAGTGTTCTCCCTGACTATGCACCGTTGGGACAGTTATTTGTGTTGAGACACCACGTGATGATCAGGTGTGATAGGCTCTACGTTCACATACAACAGGTGCAAGATAGTTTTGCACATGCGGAATACTTAGGTTAAATTTGACGAGCCTAGCATGTACAGACATGGCCTCGGAACACCGGAGACTGAAAGGTCGAACGTGAATCATATAGTAGATATGATCAACATAGAGATGTTCACCATTGATGACTACCCCATCTCACGTGATCATCGGACATGGGTTAGTTGATTTGGATCACGTTACACTTAGATGACTTGAGGGATGTCAGTTTAAGTGGGAGTTTTTAAGTATTTTGATCAATTGAACTTCAATTTATCATGAACTTAGTCCTGATAGTATTTTCATATCTATGTTGTAGATCAATAGCTCGCATTGTAGCTCCCCTATGTTTTTTGATATGTTCCTAGAGAAACTAAGTTGAAAGATGATAGTAGCAATGATGTGGACTGGGTCCGTGATCTAAGGATTATCCTCATTGCTACACAGAAGAATTATGTCCTTGATGCACCGCTAGGTGACAGGCCTATTGCAGGAGCAGATGAAGACGTTATGAACATTTGGCAAGCTCGATATGATGACTACTTGATAGTTTAGTGCACCATGCTTTACGGCTTAGAATCGGGGCTTGAAAGACGTTTTGACCGCCACGGAGCATATGAGATGTTCCAAGAGCTAAAATTGATATTTCAGACACATGCCCTTATTGAGAGGTATGAGACCTCTGACAACTACTTTGCCTACAAGATGGAGGAGAATAGCTCAGCTAGTGAGCATGTGCTCAGAATGTCTGGGCACTACAATCGCTTGAATCAAGTGGGAGTTAATCTTCCAGATAAGATAGTGATTGACAAAGTTCTCTAGTCACTATTACCAAGATACTAGAACTTCATGATGAACTATAATGTGCAAGGGATAACGAAAAAGATTCCCGAGCTCTTCGTGATGTTAAAATCGGCGAAGGTAGAAATTAAGAAAGAGCGTCAAGTGTTGATGGTTAAACAAGACCACTAGTTTCAAGAAAAAGGGCAAAGGGAAAGAAAGGGAACTTCAAGAAGAATGGCAAGCAAGTTTTCACTCCCGTGAAGAAGCCCAAAGCTGGACCTAAGCCTGAAACTGAGTGTTTCTACTGCAAAGGAAATGGTCACTGGAAGCGGAACTACCCCAAATATTTGGCGGATAAGAAGGATGGCAAAGTGAACAAAGGTATATTTGATATACATGTTATTGATGCGTACCTTACAAGTGCTCGTAGTAGCCCCTGAGTATTTGATACATATTTGGTTGCTAAGATTAGTAACTCAAAATAGGAGTTGCAGAATAAATGGAGATTAGTTGAGGGTGAAGTGACAATGTGTGTTGGAAGTGGTTCCAAGATTGATATGATCATCATCGCACACTCCCTATACTTTTGGGATTAGTGTTGAACCTAAATAAATGTTTTTTGGTGTTTGTGTTGAGCATGGACAAGATACGATCATGTTTATTGCAATTGTACCGCCTGGATAATTATGCTATAATGACCCCATGCTAATGATGCCACATCACCTTTGTTACTGTTGCTAATCTCGCGTTGGATCAAAACTATTCAAATTCATATTTGAATTTTTGTCAAACATCAAAAAATTTCAAACATTAAAACTAAAATGTCCGGAGTGTGCCAACTAATGCCTAGGTGTTTATGGAAAAGAAACCACACTTTTACAGAATGCCTAAATATTTAAAATGAAATAAAACAGAAAAGAAAATAAAGAAAAAGGAAAAAGGACAAAACAAGAAACAAAAAAAAAGAGAAAAGCCCCCTCGCCAACTGGGCCAGACAGCCCAACTGGCCGACCCACCTGGCCGAGCCGGCTGGTCCACCCCCATCCCCACTTAACCCCCCCGAAACCCTAACCCACTCCCCCGTTGCCCCACACCCCACTCCCTCCCCCTCCCCTCGACTGGATCTGGATCGGTAGGAGCCCGATCCCATCGCCCCTCCCCCATGATGCGGACGCTCGGTGCCACCCGGAGCTTCCTCGCCGGCCTACCTCCTCCTCCTCATCGGCCTGCCTCCTCGCCGAATGCCATCTCCGTGCTCCTCCTCGCGCCCCGCTGCCACGTCCCTACAACCCCTCGTGAAGCCCCCCTCCTTCTCCTCTGCCCCGCTCCGACGCACACGTGCGCCTCGCCCGCATGCGTCGCCTGCACGCACTGTGCCCACAGCTACCCTACTGCTCCTGCCGTTGCATCGTTGCCGGTCCCTTGCCCCGCCCTGCTCTCCCTACTGCGTCGCTCGCCAGCCACCGCTGCCCCGCACGCGCCGACCGGCCCCGTCCCCTCCTCCCCCACCCGCGCACGCACATGCGGCCACGGCCTCCTCCCTGCGTCACGCCTGGAATGGCGCCCCGGCGCGCGCCTCCTCCCGTGCTGCTTGCCGCCTGCGCTCTACGCCCGTTGTCGGTGTCAAAACCGGCGGATCTCGGGTAGGGGGTCCCGACTTGTGCGTCTTAGGCTGATGGTAACAGAAAGCAAGGGACACAATGTTTAGCCAGGTTCGGGCCCTCTCGATGGAGGTAAAACCCTACTTCCTGCTTGATTAATATTGACGATATGAGTAGTACAAGAGTAGATCTACCACGAGATCGTAGAGGCTAAACCCTAGGAGCTAGCCTATGATGATTATGATTGTAGTTGTGATCGGCCTTCTAAGGACCAACCTCTCCGGTTTATATAGACACCAGAGAGGGCTAGGGTTTACACGGAGTCGGTTACAAGGAAGGAAATACAATATCCGGATCGCCAAGCTTGTCTTCCACGCAAAGGAGAGTCTCATCCGGACACGGGACGAAGTCTTGAGTCTTGTATATTCACGCTCCAATAGTCCGGACGATGTATATAGTCCGACTGTCCGGATACCCCCTAATCCAGGACTCCCTCAGTAGCCCCTGAACCAGGCTTTAATGACGATGAGTCCGGCGCGCAGTCTTGTCTTCGGCATTGCAAGGCGGGTTCCTTCTCCGAATACTCCAAGGTAATCATCGAACATGTAAATCATGTCCGGATCTACAAAATGATCTTCACATACCATCGTAGAGAGAATGATATTTCAGCTGACAACTTTTTAGACGACGTGATATGTCATTATGGTCGGGTCATTATTCAAACCGTTTTCCCACAACCAGCCACAGCGCATATTGCGAGGCGGTTTCCTTGACACGTCTTGTCAAAGCAGAGATCGTGTCCCCTTATCACGGGATTCTTATCAATACGGGTATGGGTAATCCTACCACGCCATCAATCGTGGCGCTTGGGAAGTAAGCGATTCTCAACGGGCGAGTGAGGAGGCGCACCGCTTTCGTTGGCTTTATAAAGGGATAAGGGCTTCCCATTTTCACACACGCCTTCCTCCTCCTTTGCTCATCCTTACCTCCTCGAGCTCCAGCGCCCTAGTTCAATTCCTCTCCGCACAGCTGAATATGTCCGGAGCAGGAGGCAAGTGGGTGGCTTCCACTGTGAAGGAGAAGCATATCACGAATCTTCGGGCGGCCGGATACTTGGCCGCAGACATAGCGCACCGACTACCGGACGACGGGCAGGTCATCCCAACCCCGGGACCCCACGAGAGGGTCGTGTTTCTCGCCCACTTCGTCCATGGACTAGGGTTTACACTTCATCCCTTTGTCCGCGGGCTCATGTTCTACTACAGGCTAGATTTCCATGATCTAGGCCCAAACTTCATCCTCAACATATTGGCGTTCATCGTCATATGCGAGGCCTTCCTCCACATCAAGCCTCACTTTGGCCTGTGGCTGCAAATCTTCTGCATGAAGCCGAAGATCGTGAGCGGCCAGCAAGCGGAGTGTGGAGGAGCCATGGTGGGAAAGATGCCTAACGTCACCTGGCTTGACGGCTCCTTTGCGGAGACCGTGAAAAGGTGGCAGTCGGGGTGGTTCTACATCACCGAGCCGCGCGGTGCCAACTGGGCGGCGGCCCCCAAGTTCCATTCCGGAACCCCCATGTAGCTCACCTCCTGGGAAAAGAAGGGCCTGGCCTGGGGCGAACCTACGGAGCTGACCGGACTCCAAAACTACATCAAGAGCATGAAGGACAAGAACATCAAGCTTGTCAACGTGATCCAGGTCATGCTCGTTCGCCGGATTCTTCCATGCCAAAGGCGGGCATTTAATCTGTGGGAGTTCGTCCCGGCCGAACACTAGACGCTTCGGAGGCTCTACGGCATGATGCATAAAGACGCATGGAAGGCGCTATTCAAGGCCTCCGAAGTACCTCCTCCCACATCCGAGGACCGTGGACTTCATGCCGCGCGGCCTCCTCGTCCAGTGAGTTTGCTGACTACCACCGGATTCAACTCTTCCCATTATATTCGTGGGGGAGTCTTAAGTAATTATGCATATTTGATCAGGATTATGTGGAGGCAGCGCAGCAGATTGACTGTCTGGCTCCGCTGCCAGAAGGCTCAGCTGATGCTCTCCTGACGGAGATGCTAGTCTCGGTGCCCTACAAGGCACCGGAAAAGAAGGCCGAAAAGAAGGCCCCGGGGACCAGGAAGGGTCTCCGGCGTAAGGTTGTACCAGAAGCCTCGTCCGAAGACGACGAGGCACACTCCTCCCCCGAAGGGGAGGAAGAAGAAGAAGAAGAAGGGGCCACCCCATCCGGAGAGGATGAGGGGCCTGAGAAGGCGGACCAGGGGGGCGGAAAAGGCCCCCGGTGCAAGGCTGTCATACCCTCGCCGTCCGACGACGACGAGGGAGATTTGATGCGGAGCATCCTTCGGTCATCCCCATGGACCTTCCATCGCCTCACTGAGCCCCAAGAGGACCCCTGACTCGATCACGTGCTAGAGCTCTCGAGACCGAGGTGACTTCTCTCCTTAATGATATCTCATATGATCCTCTCGAGACATGGCTACTACCTCAATCCGGAATGTTGTGCATGATTAGGTACCAAGAGGACCCTCCCGAGGATGCACATGAAGATGGTCAAGACCCCAAGTCCATGGAAGAAGAGAACCAATGGAAGAAGGCAAGAACAGCCTCCAGGCACCGGACATCTGGCCAGGACCCCGGACATCCGGCCCCTGGAGATCCACAAGGTCAGGCATCTGCAGAAGAAGCTACAGGGACCGGACATCCGGCGTACAGCCCAGACATCCGGCCCCCACCGGAAATCCGGCCTAAATCCCGGACATCCGGCACTGGCGTCCAGGGAGCACAGAAACTTGCCCCGACAGCCTGGACATCCGGCGTTCGCCCCGGACATCCGGCGCCTCCCGAAGCCGCCGACATCCGGCCCCTTCGAGCGGACATCCGGCGTCGCCCATCCAGTGAACAGAAGAGTCAACTCCACTGGCCCGGACATCCGGCCCCTCCAGCCCGGACATCCGGCGCCTCAGGAGCGCCCGGACATCCGGCCCGTCGCCCGGACATCCGGTGCCCTCTGCCTGCGCGCAGCTCCTTTGGGCCGTGACCCATGTACCCCTTCGCCCTTTGACTATATATACTCCCTCATCCCGTACGTTTTAGGGTTAGCATTGGTTTAGGTCATATCTGTGTGAGAGCCTTGCTCATCCACTTGGTTACTTCTCCTCGGAGTTCATGACCTCTTCGGAGAAGATCCCCCAAGTGGATTCAAGACCCCTTTCTAGGGAAGACCATCAAGACCTCCGTACGGAGAAGAACGGTTCCTTTTTATCCTTACCTTTTGTTGTAGGGTGGAACCCTAAGTGAAGATCTTTCACGAATTGGAGGGGGAATCCCCAAGAACAAGATGAACACAAGAGGGAAAATAAGAGGAACACTCAAGAACAAGTCCAAATCACACATCCACTAGACTAACAAACACACAAGATCCACATGGTACATGAACAATCAAAGGGAAATAAGATACATGGTAGAGTTCATCCCAAATCCTATGAAGGAGATGAGGGCTTGATGATCTAGGTAGATCCTTCCCTCAAGGGGGGCTTGAATCCCTAAGGATCTTCTCTAATGGAGGTCATGATCTCCATGAGGAGGAAGATGAGCAAAGCTCTCTCTTTGTCTATCAAATACTTTGCTATCCTCTAAATGAGCTAGGAGATGCCCTTATATAGTTTAGGGACGAAATAAGAGAGGAGGGGGGAATACAAGGGCAAAAAGCCCAAAAGGCACGCAGGCCTCGGAGTGGTGCGGGCACACGGGGGACTCAGGCCCGAGCACCCGGGGTTGGTGCAGGGGCTGGGCGGCTTCAGCCGGGCACCCGGGGCCTCAAAGCCCAGGCACCTGGGGCGTGCTGGGCCGGCGTGGGAGGTGGCCCGGGCACCCGCGGCGGCGGGGCCGGGCACCTGGAGTGGGCTGGGCAGGCGCAGGGGAGGGGCCGAGCACCCGGGGTTGGTGGCCCGGGCACCCGGGCAGGCTGGGCTGCTCCCAGCAGCGGGGCCGGGCACCCGGGGCCTTCCTGGCCGGGCACCCGAGAGGCTCAGGGCTTCTCCCTCTTTACCCTTGTTCTTCGTAGCTTCGCGCTTCCCTCGCTCTTCTCCCTCCTTCTTCTCTTCATGTGCTTGTGCCTCCATCCTCGCCTCTTCACGGTCTTGTTCTTGGTACCTATGAGTGCATAGAGTTTCCATATGAAGTAGAATGCGACTCTCGAGTGAATCCGAATGAAACTCGAAGCGGAATGAGTTAACCTCGGATTTGATGGTGCGTGCACGTGCTCTTGTCATCGGTCCTCGATGTGCTTGACGAGTTGTAGTAGAGTCCATGGGGATGAGCAAGGGATGCTCCGCATCATCTCCCCCCCTTGGGAGAGATCCGTCCACGGATTGTGATCTTCATCACCATGGGAAAGAGAGTGTGTCGCTGTGTAGGAGTGGACAACCACCAAGCACTCATCATCGTCAACCTTGAAATGGTCACTCTCCGATGTCGCACCGTATTGTAGTTCCATCAAAAGGGGCAAAGATAACAAGCACTTGGAAAAACAAATGTGATTGGCATTATAGGAAAACCAAGCATTCGAGAGGTGATTCACCCAACAAGTGTTGTCATCAAGCATAGCATATGGTTTGACAAAGATGTGTGGCATGGAGTGTAAGCATCTAAATTGAGCACATGGAAAAGCATCATGGAAACAAGCATGTAAAGGTGAGGTAAAGATGCTAATATGTGGGACAAGTGAACAAGCATCTACCTTAATGTCATAGCAAGAATGCATAAGACTCTCAATGAATGGTCTATGGTAGGCATAAGAGTCATTCACAGCACCCAAGAAGATGATATGACTAAACACATGCAAGTGCAAGACAATCCAAGCATAATGTGCATAGGGTGTAGTGAAAATCAAGTGGCACTCAACACGATAGCAAGAGCAATTGTTCATCATGTGTGAGGCAATCAAATCAATCATGTGACAAGCAATGGCACATGGCATAAGTGAAGTAATGACATTGTTGCAACCAAGCATGTTATAGGACCAAGTAATCCAAGAATTGGATGCAACATGAGAAAGCATAGGAATCAAATCATGTGAACTAGTGGAGCGAAGATGCAACACACTAGAGGAAATCATGGCAATCATGTCATGTGTGCAAGTAGTAGGCATAGGCAATGCACATGACATATCGCAAGCACGAACACAAAGCAAGATCATAGTATCATTGTAGGCATGGGGCACATAGCAAACATGGCAATAACAAGCAATATCTCCACCAAGCTTGCAAATACACATACAAGTAGTAGAATCAATCATCATGTGTAATGCAAAGAATGGGTCACAAATGCATGGCAAAGGCATAGGAATGAGCATATCATGCAAAGTGAACATGGCAAGATGGGCATATAAGATGTAATGGTCGATAACCCATAACCATGTGAGAGCCATGTAGGAGAAATGCGCGAAGTCCTTGCGCGAAGAGAGCGGTGGGAAAGACACTCCATTGAATCCCAAGTCATTGTTGCTCTCTAGAGCTCGTTTTGTCAACTCATGGGATTGTGAGGTTGACAAGTATTCATGGGTACCTACACAAAAGAAACACAAACCAAAGAAATTGTGCGCGTCGTAAATGTACACATCATCCATCATGATGTGTATGTGCACATGTGAGTTAGCACAAGATAAGCATCTCTCAAAGAAATTTGATGCATGGTATAAGAACATGTCATCCATCATGAAAGAATAGTTATTGTGTATGACACGATGGGGATGCAAATTTAGCATAGAAGTATATGGCACATCAATAGCATGTTTATTCATGGGAAGCATAGTGTGCACACAATTATTGGGATCATGCAATGGATAGGATGAATAAAAATCTCCTAATAAGGATGAGGAAACTATGGGGGGTCTCCTCATGAGCAATAGCGGAAACATCATATGGAGAAAATGGAGAACATCCAAAACAATGCATATCCGAAGCTAGGTGGTCATGGCATGGCAAATGAGATAAATGATGCAAAGGGAGCATATCAATATCATCACAAGAAAAACAAATGTCAATAACCATGGGCTTGCCATCTATGCCATATGTGCAAATTGGGTTTATGTTGATGGCATATGCATAGTCACTAAGATGAGATTGCAAATATGACATATTGTTGATCTCATGCATAGCATATGACAAGTCAAGAGGATTGTCAAACATGATGTGACCAAGAGAATTATCACAAGAAATCCTATGTAACATGGCATCACAACTAATAGACTCCACGTGGCAATCATCAAACTCATCATAAATGAGTAAATCATTGCATGGGGAAGTCGAACTAGAATGAAGCATGCCAATAGGTGGATCAACATCATGCAAGCAATCAATACCAAGGATGTCCACTAGTGGGACAAGAGCATCACCTTCACCTATGTTACCTTTCTCGTTCCACTCAAGTGGTGTAGGTGAGGTGGGAAACACCAAAGCGTGGTCAACGTCATCATTGTGATGGAACCATGTGGGAGGTGCATCATAGTCCACCATGGCCATCGTCTTGTCCAAAGGAAGGACGAAGTCGTCGAGGATCGGCGCGTCATCATAAATGGGACCTAGCACCAAATGAGAAGACACAATAGAGGTAGAGGTTAAGTTGTTAGAAATCGAAATGGCCTCACATGCCCTATCAACTACCTCACACTCTCTATGTGGTGGTGGCTCACTCACTCCCTCAAGGTAGGTGCACTCAATGTCACATATGGTGGAGTCACTCAAGTGGTGGCGGCTCTCCTCACATGGGAATTGAGGCAACTCGTCATATATGGGGCTAGTGGTGAAGTCACTCTCACCCTCAATATGGTGGCTCAAGTCACTCAAGTCATCATACGTCGCCGTGGTCGAAGGGAAAATCCCATGCTCAACCATCTCGTAGTCGTCGCCGTGGATGAAGGCTAAAGATGGCACATCATCACTCTCGTCGTGGATGAAGGCCGAAGATGGCACAACATCACTCTCATCATGGATGAAGGCCGATGTAGGCATACTCGTCGGAGGTAGGCGATGATGCCATACGTCCAAAGGCGAAGATGCCTTGATGACACTTGGCGAAGATGCCGAAGTGGTCATAGTAGTCATAGCTCCGTCTTGGTGGTGCTTGTCTCGCGGTCTTCTCTTGTGTTCATGAAGTTTGGCCATAGCTTGATGTAGAGCTTTTTGGGACTTGTAGGTGTACGCATCGCGAGCATCTTCATCTTGATGGTGTTGTAGTGCTTGAGCTCGATGACGTTCCGAAGATTGGCCACTTGAGCGTCGCCGCCTTGAAGATGATGAAGGGGAAGAAGACTTGTAGTTGGCCAACATGTCGCGTACTTGATCCCTTTGTTCGGCCAACTTGGTGTCGAGGTAGTCTCTTGTCCGTGCTTCAAATTGATGAATGTCGGCGGTGAGTCGCTCAATGCCTCGCGTTGCTCGTTGTAGTCCGAAGATGGGCAATTTGGTGATGTAGTTGTTCATGCCGTCGTTGTCATAGAATACGGGAGATGAAATGCCTTGCCTATCCATCACAAGACTCGAGTAGAGGTGAGTAGGAAATGAGATAAACAATACCAAGTTACCTTTTCCCAAAGTTGAGGATGTATCCCGTTTCACTCAATGTGAGATGAAAGAATAGTGGAATTGGTACCGGACTTGTTCACTCACACCTATCAAGTAAAGCTTATGGTGGATCTCGGTGAGGATAGTGGCACAAAAATTTGATGCAAAATGTTAGCAAGAGTCAATAATGTTGGAAAAGATTCACAAATTCACAAGTGAAACAAGTAGACCAATAGCAATATGTGGCACATGGGAACACACACACGGATAGATAAATGGGGTCGTGCAACCAAGGAATGAGCACAAAATGTGGAATCCACGGAAAACGCTCGTGTTGCACAACTCAAGAGAGACGCTAGCACGATTCCTCAATAGGCGGATACGACACTAGTGCACAACCTATAAGATGCAAAATGTATGAGCTTTCTATCCCAAGTATGCTATGTGTATGATGTTTCCGATGTTCTTCTCAAGATGATCCAAGATGATCGGATATGACAATCTTATGTGCAATGTGGTATGATGCTATGGCTCTTGCTCACAAGCTCTTTGTTCTCTTTTTGCTTAAAAGCTTATTCTCTCTCTTTTTTTTTTGATATGGCCACTTATGCAAAATGCACAAACCAAGATAGCAATTGTGTATATGCGGGAACGATCTTGTGACACAAGGGATGATATGATGATACCAAGATGATACCAATATGATATGGTATGTATGCAATGGAAGGTATGGATCACTAATGTGCACAAGTAACGTTGCCGGCAATACTCAAATGGCTAGTCTCGATAGGTAAATGACGCAAAATGGGCTAAGGGGTTAACAATGTAATGGCAAGAATGTACAATGGTAGGATACCACAATACCAAGATGATATAGAGGGTATCGTTCTTGCTTACGGTTAGGGTGTCAACTTGGTGAAGTGGTCGATGTCGATGACGACCTCGCGGCGATGATGAGTGGCGGTGTTCTTGATGTAGATACCAAGATGATGTAGACCTGTCCCTAAGTAGCCGAAACACCTTAGTAAATGGCAAAAAAACCGCGAACTCAAAATCTCAAGGTAAATGTCAAATGGTGGTAGCGGAAAGCGTTGGTGGTTCCGGAGTTAGCAATGCGGACGTGGTGGTGGTGGTTGATGATGAAGCAACCGTCCCTAAGTAGCTGAAACACCTTAGGAGACTCAAGTCACCACTCAAGCAACCACAAATGCTATATGGATCGAAAATGGGTTAGGTTGCGGAAAGCTATGGTGGTTTTGCGGATGATATGGTGGATGGCCTATGCAAAGATGCCAAAATGTCAAATTTTTAATGGAGTCAAATGATTTTGGAACCTATCTAGATGGATGGGGGATGTCAATAGCTACTCAACGAGCTAAAGAACGTCAAAATCGGACTCCGGGAGCGAAAGTTATGGCCGAAACGGTGAGTGGTGTCGGGCTGTTTCGGGGGGGGGGGGGGGGGAGTGCGGGCACCCGGGGGTGGGAGGTGGGTGCGGGTGCCCAGGGCTCGGGGTGCAGGCACACGGGGGGGTCAGCGAGGTTGCACGGGGGGGGGGGGGGGGGGGGTCCGGGTGCCCGGGGTTTGAGGTCCGGGTGCCCGGGGTTGACGGATTTGGGCGGAAATTCATGGGAAAGTGCAAAAAATTGGTGGATTTTGTGAAGAGAAAGGTGGAGATGGACGGGGGGAAGGCTAGATCCACTTGAAACCAAGCAAATCCATGGATCAAATCCAACAAAATCTCAACAAACCAACAAATCACAAAAAAATTTGGGGCTATTTTTGGTGGGGAATTTTCGAATTTGGGGAAGAACACACAAAATTAGGCAAGAAAACAAGATGGGGAGGCTCCAATTTCGTGATCAACGTGGCTCATGATACCAAGATGTTGTAGGGTGGAACCCTAAGTGAAGATCTTTCACTAATTGGAGGGGGAATCCCCAAGAACAAGATGAACACAAGAGGGAAAACAAGAGGAACACTCAAGAACAAGTCCAAATCACACATCCACTAGACTAACAAACACACAAGATCCACAAGGTACATGAACAATCAAAGGGAAATAAGATACATGGTAGAGTTCATCCCAAATCCTATGAAGGAGATGAGGGCTTGATGATCTAGGTAGATCCTTCCCTCAAGGGGGGCTTGAATCCCTAAGTATCTTCTCCAATGGAGGTCATGATCTCCATGAGGAGGAAGATGAGCAAAGCTCTCTCTTTGTCTATCAAATACTTTGCTATCCTCTAAATGAGCTAGGAGATGCCCTTATATAGTTTAGGGGCGAAATAAGAGAGGAGGGGGGAATACAAGGGCAAAAAGCCCAAAAGGCACGCAGGCCTCGGAGTGGTGCGGGCCCCCGGGGGACTCAGGCCCGGGCACCCGGGGTCGGTGCAGGGGCTGGGCGGCTTCGGCCGGGCACCCGGGGGCGTGCTGGGCCGGCACGGGAGGTGGCCCGCGCACCCGGGGCGGCGGGGCCGGGCACCTGGAGTGGGCTGGGCTGGCGCGGGGGAGGGGCCGAGCACCCGGGGTTGGTGGCCCGGGCACCCGGGCAGGCTGGGCTGCTCCCAGCAGCGGGGCCGGGCACCCGGGTGGCCAGCGCTAGCGCCAGCAAGGGGCCGGGCAGCCGGGGCCTTCCTGGCCGAGCACCCGGGAGGCTCAGGGCTTCTCCCTCTTCACACTTCTTCTCTTCTTCTTCTCTTCATGTGCTTGTGCCTCTGTCCTCGCCTCTTCACGGTCTTGTTCTTGGTACCTACGAGTGCATAGAGTTTCCATATGAAGTAGAATCCGACTCTCGAGTGAATCCGAATGAAACTCGAAGCGGAATGAGTTAACCTTGGGTTTGACGGTGCATGCACGTGCTCTTGTCATCGGTCCTCGAGGTGCTTGACGAGTTGTAGTAGAGTCCATGGGGATGAGCGAGGGATTGTCCGCATCACCTTTGTTGATTGTGGATCATGTGTTACTCTTTGTTTTCGGTGATCTAGCACTTGTGCGATTGATTCCTTGTCGGTTTCGTGATTCCCTCTTGTTTTCCCCGTGTTTCCCCTTTGTGCTTCCGCATGTTCTTCGTGATTCCCCGTAGGATCCACTCCAAACG
Organism: Triticum timopheevii; assembly: GCA_963921465.1. NCBI lineage: Eukaryota > Viridiplantae > Streptophyta > Magnoliopsida > Poales > Poaceae > Triticum > Triticum timopheevii. The sequence goes on from OY997270.1 coordinate 204,492,969, forward strand.
TGAAGATTGTCCACCTATGGTTTTGCCCTACATCATCTTGGTATCATGAGCCACGTTGATCACGTTTTTGGAGCCCCTACCCCGTGTTTTCTAGCTTGATTTTGTTGTTTTCGTCCTAAATCCGAAAATCCTTACCAAAAATAGCCCCAATTTTTTTTTGTGATTTGTTGGTGTGATGAAGTTTTGTTGGATTTGATCCACGGATCTGCTTTGCATCGAGTTGATCTAGCTTTTCCCCTTCTCTCCCGCGATTTCCATCCACCAATTTGTCCGAATTTTGCCCCGGAGTTGCAATTTTTCCCGTGGAGTTCATCGTGTTCGTCCCTGATCCAGAGCCCAGACATCCGCCCCGTGTCCACCGGACATCCGGCGCTCCGGACATCCGGCAGCTGGCCCAGACATCCGGCCTCGGGGAGCAGCAACTCCATCCCCCACGCCCATTTCTGCATACTATCCCCAATTTTGCCCTGGTGCCCACGCTTACTTCCGCAAACTCCCAACATTTCCACAAACGCCACCACCGTTCACCGCTACCTCCTATGTCGATTTTGACACGTTTTGGTCTTTGAGATTTTGAGTTGTGGTTCCCGTGTCCTATTGTGTTTCGGCTATATAGGTACGGTTCGACGTCACCATCACCACCGCTCATCTCCATCGACTACTCAACATCACCAAGGACGGTAACTTTGACGACATCTTTGTCATACCTTGCAATTGCATTGATACCCCACATGGCCTTACTTTTGCGTAGCTTACCCATCGAGACTAGCCATTGAGTATTGCTGGCAACGTGACTTGTGCACATTAGTGATCGTACTCCATAGCATACATACCATACCACCGTGGTGCATATCTTGGAATCAACTTGTGTGTCACAAAGTTGTCATAGCATACACAATTGCTATCTTGGTTCGTGAAATTTTGCATGAGAAAAGAGCTCAAAAGTGAAAGAGCCACCCAAGATTTTAAGCAAAGAGGAAAGATAAGCAAAGAGCTTATAAGCAAGAACCATAGCATCATACTACATTAAGATTGTCATATAAGATCATCTTGGATCATAGCACCGAAATACCATACATATAGCATACTTGGGATAGATATCGTTGCATTTTTGCCTAGTAGGTTGTGCACAAGCTCCGTATCCGCCTATTGTGCAATCGTGCAAGCGTCTCTCTAGTATTGTGCAACAAGAGCATTTTCGTGGATTTCACATTTTGGCTCACTTTTGGTTTGCACAATCCAATTTATCAATTTGCGTGTGTGTTTCTGTGTACCCCTACTTTCTTGGTCTACTTGTTGCATTTGCAAATTTGTGAATCTTTTCCAACATTTACTTGTTGCATTTGCAAATTTGTGAATCTTTTCCAACATTATTGAATCTCACTTTCAATTGCATCAAATTTTATGCCACCATCCTAACCAAGCTCCACCATAAGCTTTTACTTGTGTAGGTGTGAGAACCGACAAGAATTGGTACCAATAGTGCTATTTCATTGTCCGCATTTGAGTGAACTAGATTCATCATCAACATCGGTCAAGGTACATTGGTATAAGTTCTTCTCCTTCTACCACTCACATTTTGCTTGGAATGATGGATAGGCCAAGTACTTCTACCAACCCACTCTTCATCGAGCAAGACGACGACATGTCATCATACGTCACCAAGAGCCACCTCTTTGGTCCACAACGAGCGTTACATCAAGAGCAACAAGCAATGAACGACCGCATCGACAACCTCGCCACCGACTTGTGACTCTCCGAGCAACGTACACGAGACTACTTCGACAACAAGCTCGACGCGCACAAACAAGAGAACGACGCAAGAATGGACGAGATCCGCTCCTTGTTGGTCAACCGGCCTCCTTCTACATCGTCATACTCAAGATGGAGCCACTCAAGTCGACACTCCGACGACTCCTTCTCCGGCTCAAGTACACTGTCGTCGAACACTCTTCGACGAGCCGCGCGTCAAGACCGGCATGCATCTTGCAACCCGCTACACGTCAAGCATTCACGAGAGCAAGTCGATGAGCAAGTCCCTCGTCCTCAATCGAACCAAGTCGCTTTTGCTCAAGCTCAAGAACGTCAACGACTACGGCGCCAAGAAGAAGAAGAACGAGCCCGTCTACACCAAGAGCAACAAGACACCGAGGCTCAACGTCTTCAACAACAACTACGTGAAGCGCAAGCTCTTGAGGTGCAACGTGCCCTTCAAGAATCAAGCCAAGCTATCGCCAACCGCAATCGCGAACGGCGCAATCAAGAGGAAGCCCTTCGAGAAGAAATCCAAGAGAGGAACTACCAACCGCGTGTGCAACTTCAAGCTCCACAAGCTCCTTCACAAGCTCGTCAAGCTCCACCTCAACCTCAAGTTCAACAAGAGCAAGTTGATCATGGACTTCCTCCACGCCAAGAGCAACATGAGGATGACTACCCTCCACGTCAAGGGCGTCATCATCACCATCGCCAACAACACAATGAAGAGCAATGCTATGGCAAGCTCAAATTCACAATGCCCAAGTTCAATGGAAGCAATGATCCTGAAGAATACCTATCATGGGCATTGAAGGTCGACAAAATCTTTTGTTTGCACAACTATGAGGAAGAGAAGAAGATCGTTATGGCATCACTAGAGTTTCAAGACTATGTGCTCATATGGTGGGAACAAGTGCTTGAGCGCGGACAAGCAAGAGGTGAACCTCCAATCACCACTTGGGATCAAATGAAGGATGTCATGCGAGCATGTTTTGTGCCCACATACTACAACCAGGATCTCTTCAAGAAGCTACAACTCCTCAAGCAAGGAACAAAGAGTGTTGAAGAATACTACAAGGAAATGGAGATTGCCATGATTCGAGCCAATGTCACGGAGGATGATGAGCAAACTATGGCACGATTCTTGAATGGACTCAATCATCCCATCAAGAAGATCGCCGACTTCCAACCCTACTCCAACCTCATTGAGCTCGTACATCAAGCTACAAAGGCGGAATGTCAAGTGCAAGATGACTTCAAGTACGCCAAGTACTCATCCAAAACCTACGGCTTCTCCAACAACCAAGCTTCAACAACTCCTCCAACATCTACATCAACCAAACCTTCTCCAAGCAACGACGTCAAGCCGAGTTACAAGAAAACTTCATCAAGTTCAAGTCGTCTTCCTCCTACTACAAACAACTTCAAGCCGCGTGCTTCTTCATCTACTCCGACCGATGAGACCGTCAAGACAAGCTCCTTCAAATGTTTCACTTGCGGCGGCCGAGGCCACAAGTCCTATGAATGTACCAACAAGCGCACCATGATCCTCAACGACGATGGCACATATGACTCCATGAGTGATGAGGAGATGAAAGCTCTTGAGCAAGTGGCCATGCACCGGCGCGTGAACAAGGATAAAGATGATCAAGTCTTTTGTGATGAAGATACGAGCCCCGCTCTTGTTGTCTCCAAGGTCTTGACTCTTCAACATCAACAAGAAGAAGACCAATGATGCCATATATTCCACACCAAGGCCGGCATCAATGGACGATCCATCAAGGTCATCATCGATGGAGGTATTTGCCACAACTTGGCAAGTGAAGAACTATGCTCCAAGCTCCAATTGGTAAAGAGGAAACACCCGCACCCCTACAAGGTTCAATGGCTAAGTGACTCTGGCACTATCCGCGTTGAGCATACGGTCCAAGTCTCCTTCAAAATTGGTGCATATGAAGACACTTTGGAGTGTGATGTAGTCCCCTTGACCGTTTGCCACCTCCTTCTTGGTAGGCCATGGCAATTCGACCGTGGTGTCATCCACAACGGATGCACCAACCACTATAGCTTCAAGATCAAAGGGAAGGAATATGTGCTACGACCTATGTCTCCTAGTCAAGTGATAGCCGACAAGCAAGCCACCCATCGTGGAGAGAAGAGTGAGAAAGTGATCCACCAAAAAGTGAGTGAGAGCCACAAACCAAACTTGAGCGCCTCTTCACCTAGAGAGAAAAACCTCATACTATTTGCCACAAAAAGTGAGATGAGAAAAGTGTGTGAGAACCCATCGAGTGTGATGCACTTTGTCCTTGTGTGCAAGGATGGAGAACCAAAAACTAACACCTCTCACGAGCTACCTTTAGTGTTTAAATCTCTTTTGCAGGAATTCCAAGATGTTTTCCCCGATGAGCTACCTCCGGGTCTACCTCCTTTACGAGGCATTGAGCATCAAATCGACCTCATCCCCGGAGCGCCACTTCCAAACAAAGCTCCATACCGTGTCAATCCCGAAGAAACCAAGGAGATTCAACGGCAAGTACAACAACTAATCGACAATGGTCATGTACGTGAAAGCTTAAGCCCTTGTGCCATTCCGGTTATACTTGTGCCTAAGCCCGATGGAAGTTTCTGCTTGTGTTCCGATGGTAGACCTATAAATGCTATTACCGTTCGCTATAGGCATGCCATTCCTCACTTAGATGATATGCTTGATGAACTTAGTGGAGCCAACTTTTTCTCAAAAATTGATCTTAAAAGTGGCTATTATCAAATCCGCATAGAAGAGGTGATGAATGGAAAACTACTTTCAAAACCAAATTTGGCTTATATGAGTGGTAAGTTATGCCTATGGGTTTATCGGAGGCTCCCGGTACTTTCGTGCGTCTCATGCATTATGTGCTTCGTCCTTATATTGGAGTCTTTGTTGTGGTTTACTTCGATGATATTCTTGTGTTTAGCAAAACCATGAAAGAGCATCTTAATCATGTTAGGGCTGTTTTACAAACCCTTCGCAAGGAAAGCCTTTATGCAAACATGAAAAAGTGCACATTTGGTGTTGACAAAGTGGTTTTCTTGGGTTTTGTTGTATCTTCCAAGGGTGTCCATGTTGATGAATCTAAAATTGAAGCAATTAAAACTTGGCCCCAACCCACCAATTTGCAACAAGTGCATAGTTTTCTTGGTCTAGCAGGTTTTTATCGTTGCTTTGTGAAAGATTTTAGCACTATTGCAGCTCCTTTGCATGCCTTGAGTAAGAAGAATGCTCCTTTTGTTTGGGGATCTTTGCAATCCACCACTTTTGATGAGCTCAAGTCTTTGCTTACTCATGCTCCGATTCTTGCTTTGCCCAATTTTGACAAAACTTTTGATGTTCATTGTGATGCAAGTGGTACCGGAATTGGCGGAGTTTTGATGCAAGAAAAACGAGCCATTGCATATTTTAGTGAAAAACTCTCCGGTGCTCAACTTAACTATCCCATATATGACAAAGAATTGTATGCTTTAGTGTGTGTGCTACATGTTTGGGAACATTATCTTAGACCTCATGAGTTTGTCATCCATACTGATCATGAAACGATTAAGTACTTAAAAGGTCAAACTAAGTTGAACAAGCGTCATGCCAAATGGATTGAATTTATTGAATCTTTTCCCTATGTGATCAAGTACATTAAGGGTAAGGAAAATGTAGTTGCCGATGCACTTTCACGCATATGCACGCTTGTCACTAAACTTGAGTTGAATGTTGTCGGCTTTGAGCACATAAAAGACTTGTATGCTAATGATCCATCTTTTGAAACTCCTTATGCTAAATGTTTGACGCATACATCTTGGGAACAATATTACATCAAGGATGGTTATCTTATGAGAGCTAACAAACTTTGCATTCCCGAGTCTTCTCTTCATTTGCTCCTTTTGCAAGAGGCTCATGGAGGCGGACTCATGGGACATTTCGGACACGACAAGACATTCGCCACGCTCTCCAAGAACTACTTTTGGCCCAAATGTTCCGTGACGTCTCACGCTTCACCACCCGATGCTCTACATGTCACAAAGCTAAGTCTAAAGCTCAATCCCATGGTCTTTACATGCCTCTTCCTATTCCTTATCAACCTTGGGAAGACATTAGCATGGATTTTGTACTTGGTTTGCCTAAGAACTCAAAATGGCAAGGATTCTGTGTTTGTTGTTGTGGACCGATTTTCTAAGATGGCACATTTCATCCCTTGGAACAAGATAGACGATGCTTCACACGTTGCAAATCTCTTTTGTAGGGAAATCTTGCGCCTCCATGGAGTACCAAAGACAATCATCTCTGACCGCGACGTCAAGTTCTTGAGTTACTTTTGGAAGACCCTATGCGCCAAGCTCGGACTCAAGCTCTTGTTCTCATCCGCATACCACCCTCAAACCGACGGCCAAACGGAGGTGACGAACCGTACACTCTCCACTCTACTTTGCGTGTTGATCAAGAAGAACATCAAGGAGTGGGAGGAGTGTCTACCCATCGCCGAGTACGCCTACAACCATGCAAGACATTCGAAGACCGGCAAGTCCCCCTTCGAGGTCATCTACGGCTTCAACCCGTTGTCCCCATTGGACATTCTACCTCTTCCTCTTCAAGAGCGCACCAACCTCGACGCAAGTGCCTGTGCAAGCTACATTAAGAAGATGCATGAAGATACAAGACACACCATCGAGCGCCAAGTACAACGACTCGCGACGAAGCTCAACATCAACAAGCATCCCATGATATTCAACATTGGAGACCTCGTGTGGCTACACCTTCGCAAGGACCGCTTCCCCAACGAATGCAAGTCCAAGCTTCTCCCTTGAGCCGACGGACCCTTCAAGGTGCTAGCACGCTACAACAACAACGCTTACAAGATCGATCTCCCACGCGACATGTACAACGTGAGTGACATCTTTAACGTCTACGATCTCTCCCCGTACCATGGTGATGAGGATTTCGATCCGAGGTCGGATCTTTCCCAAGGGGGGGGGGGAGATGATGTGGAGCATCCTTCGGTCATCCCCATGGACCTTCCATCGCCTCACCAAGCCCCAAGAGGACCCATTACTAGAGCACGTGCTAGAGCTCTCGAGGCCGAGGTGACTTCTCTCCTTAATGATATCTCATATGATCCTCTCAAGACATGGCTACTACCTCAATCCGGAATGTTGTGCATGATTAGGTACCAAGAGGACCCTCCCGAGGATGCACATGAAGATGGTTAAGACCCCAAGTCCATGGAAGAAGAGAACCAATGGAAGAAGGCAAGAACAGCCTCCAGGCACCGGACATCCGGCCAAGACCCCGGACATCCGGCCCCTGGAGATCCACAAGGTGAGGCATCTGCAAAAGAAGCTACAGGGACTGGACATCCGGCGTCCAGTCTGGACATCCGGCCCCCACCGGAAATCCGGCCTAAATCCCGGACATCCGGCACTAGCGTCCAGGGAGCACAGAAGCTTGCCCCGACAGCCCAGACATTCGGCATTCGCCCTGGACATCCGGCGCCTACCGAAGCCGCGGACATCCGGCCCCTTCGAGCGGACATCCGGCGTCTCCCATCCAGTGAACAGAAGAGTCAACTCCACTGCCCCGGACATCCGGCCCCTCCAGCCCGGACATCCGGCGCCTCGGGAGCGCCTGGACATCCGGCTCGTCGCCCGGACATCCGGCGCCCTCTGCCTGCGCGCAACTCCTTTGGGCCGTGACCCATGTACCCCTTCACCCTTTAATTATATATACTCCCTCATCTCGTACGTTTTAGGGTTAGCATTGGTTTAGCTCATATCTGTGTGAGAGCCTTGCTCATCCACTTGGTTACTTCTCCTCGGAGCTCACGACCTCTTCGGAGAAGATCCCCCAAGCGGATTCAAGACCCCTTTCTAGGGAAGACCATCAAGACCTCTGTACCGAGAAGAACGGTTCCTTTGTATCCTTACCATTGTGGATCATGTGTTACTATTTGTTTTCGGTGATCTAGCACTTGTGTGATTGATTCCTTGTCGGTTTCATGATTCCCTCTTGTTTTCCCCGTGTTTCCCCTTTGTGCTTCCGCGTGTTCTTCGTGATTCCCCGTAGGATCCACTCCAATCGTGAAAGATCGTCCACCTAGGGTTTCGCCCTACATCAAGATTCCTCCCACGGAGGCGGGGGGAAGCAAGAAGAAACTCTGCCTCCCCGCACTGGGGAGGAGAAGAAGAGGAAAGCCGCCCCGGAGGGGGAGGCCGGGACGTCGAAGAAGGGAAAGGCATCCCTTCCGGACTACTCTGCCACGGCCTCCCATAGCGAGGAGGGGGGGCTGCCCAGGGGGAAGCCCCTAGCGCAATTGTAAGTATCCGCACTCTATCGTGACTTTACTTCATAGTCTTTTTATAACGCCGAACATATATGTAGTCCGGCCAGGGTTCATCCCAAGGTATCGTCTTCGGATGGGTCCCTGAGCGATTCAGCGATGAACTCGCTCCCGACGGCCACTACTCCTCAGCCCGGATGACATGGAGGTGTAGTCCCGAAGGCTCCCAGAGCGGGGGGAGGTGACTCTGGAGACGCCCCAAGGCGGAATTCCAGATGTCAGACATGCGGGGTTCAAGATCCCCGTGGATCGTGTCAATGAGAGCCGCAGTAGGCCGGGCTCTCAGCCGAACACAGTTCCGGAACCTGGAGTGGTTCCGGACTCAGGCGGCAGCCCCTCATTAGGGAGGGCAAGCCGTCTGTGGCGAGGACTTCCGTTATGCCCGAGGCATCGGATTATTTGCTGGAAGCGCTTCGCGGTGCTTCCATGGATGAAGAGCACCGTACTCTTATGAGTGCGGTGATTCAGAAGGTTTTGTCCGCCAAGAGCGGACTAACCGAAGCTTGCACCAGCCTCCTGACGGGCTTCGAGGTAAGTAATAAAATGTGTGAAATTACCACCCGATAGGTAGTATCCCCTGATACTCTGTTTGGTGTTTGGAAAGAAAAGCCAAACGGAGGGTCAATTATAATCCGCAGGAGTCTAATAATAAGTGTGCATCTCAATGAGCAGGTTGTGCTGCTTGTCGCTGCTATCCGCATAGCCGAGGTCGCCGGACTAAAGTGGGACCTGGAGCAGGAGCAGGGAGAGCTCGACCTCACGAAGAGGCAGCTCGAAGAGAACAAAGGTGAGTGATTCCCTGCTCTCATATAATGAAGGATAGATAAAATTGGTTATTCTAACGACGAAGCGTCGTGACTGTGTGACAAGGGCCACCACCGAAGTGGCGTCTCTGAAGAAAGCGCTGTCCGAGGCCGAAGACAGGGCGGCCTTGGAATGCAAGGAGCGCGAAAAGCAAGATGCTAGGGTGAGCGAGGTACAGCAAGAGCTCCAGGAGCTCGGCAAGAAGTTCGTGTCCGTGGAGCATGATCTGAAGATGAAAGAGGCCGAGCTTGCGAAGGTCCTTGCGAGTATGAAAGACACCAAGGCCGAAGCCGACAAGGCACATCAAGAAATCCAGGCGGCCAAGAAGATAGCGGTGGGTAAGACATTCTTTATGCAAAGCAAACATGTTGAGGAGGCATTTCTTTTACTTACCCGAATTCGGAGCTCTCCAGGGGCATTCACAGATCTGCCACGCAGCGTATCAGATGCCGCAGAGTTCTACCGTGCCAAGGAGGCGAGCTCAATGGAGAAGCCGTTCTGGTCCCAGTATGCTGGGGCCAAACACCCAATGCCTCTGAGTGACCAACTGAAGCAGTTGGTCGAACTCCACAGGGCGGCCGAAGTGGCTATGAAAGATTTCATAGTCCGGATGTGGCCTGGTGAGCCCCTGCCCACTAGCTACTTCGGCCTGATCAAGCGGATGGCGAATGCCTGTCCGCGGCTTGAAGTTATCAAGCGATCCGTTTGTATTGAGGGTGCCCGCCGGGCCTTTGCCCGCGCGAAGGTGCATTGGGGCAAGCTGGATGCAGAGAAGCTGGTGAAGGACGGGCCGCCGGAGGGCAAGGCGCATCGCTATCCCGAGAAGTATTATGATGGTGTTATGAAGGGTGCTCGTCTCGTGGCCGATGAATGTACCAAGGACACGATCCTTGAGTAAATGTACCTCTGTCGTTGTTGTAATATTAAGACGAAGTTAATTGCGCTATGTAGCACTGTGCGATTTAAAATATTACCTTCTGAGCGGCTGTTTATAAAATTCTGAAAGTAGGCCAGTCGTCGGCTTCCGCCCCCACGTAGCTAGTACCGGGGTGTTCCTGGAAAAACTTGAATACTCTTTATCCAAAATTTTGGTCCCTTAAGGAGGTATCCGACGCAACGAACAAGGCAATCGGACTATGCAGCTTTATAACTTTCACTTAGCCATAGAAGTCTACAATTTTAAATTTCGGCGAAGCCCCTAGAATTCGGAGGGCCGAATTGGGGCGCTATATACGCCTAAATTGGACGAGGCCGATTCATTGCCTAAAGCGGAAAAAATCTTTAAGGATTTTAAGACCTCTCGAACAGCGACCAGCTCTCGTCGCATCATTCCGGTCAGTTTTTGGCTTTCTCTACTGAGGTGCTCGTCCAGAAGAACCGGGACACAATCGCAGTAGTTCTCCCTATGCTACCTTAGCCGATATAACGGAACATAAGGTACCAAAACAAGGGAGTCGGGCAAACCCAACTATTGACCCAAGACGTGATTCGGAGCTGATGCATATAGTGCTATAAGTTCGGGGTGCCGCACTGTTGAAAGTGTTCTGACTTGTTTTGCCGTATTATGAGGCACCATGTGAAGCCCCTGGCAAACTAATCGTACCAAGGTGTATGGATGCAATATTAAATAAATGTTTGCAAGAAAAAAAATGCTCAAATGATAATAAGAAGCTAACGCTATATATGATCTCCCATTGATGAATAATACGTTTAAGCGTATGTTTACAATGGGTGCATTTAAGCGGAAGTAAATAGGACTATTTAACATGTCCTATCCAAGGGCAGGCTACATGTAGGTATATAAAACAGGTATAGCGATTGTGAACAGATTCCACCTGGGTATTTCCTTTTGTGCGCAGAGCCTGTTGCCTCCTTGGTTTTCTCTCCTATGTAAGTCCGACAATCCGGCTCTTCTGAAGAGGCTGCCCTAAAGCAATTATCCTGAAAGATAAAATGGGAAGGTTATGAAGGTATGCTGCGGTGATACCGCACTGTTGACTGAGTCACTACTGCGCCTCCGCCTATGCCCATGGTATTTTGATTGTGTAATTGTGTACGCGTGGCACGAATGCTGCTTTGATGGGTCTTAGGCGGAGGCAGGACTGCTAGTCGCGCTCTTTGCGTGCCTGGTGATCCTGTTGCGGGGCGCTCCGGACTCGCTTGACGGTGCTCGAGGTTGTCGTCGCCGGATTGGTGGTTTGTCGGAGGAGGCCACATTGTACTTCCGCTACGAGGGCTGCAGTTTGCTCTTCTTTACGGAGAGAGCGGTCCATATTTCCGTTGACTGTTATGACCCCGCGCGGTCCTGGTATCTTGAGCTTGAGGTATGCATAGTGTGGTACTGCATTGAATCTAGCGAATGCGGTTCATCCGAGCAGTGCGTGGTAACCACTACGGAAAGGGACGATATCGAAGATTAATTCTTTGCTTCGGAAGTTATCCGGAGATCCGAAGACCACTTCCAATGTTATAGAGCCCGTACAACGGGCCTCTAAAGCGTTGATGACCATTGGTGGTTTTGGTGGGCTCGATCCTTGAAGGGTCGATGCCCATTTTGCGCACTGTGTCCTGATAAAGCAGGTTCAGGCCGCCGCCGCCGTCCATAAGGACTCGCGTGAGGTGGAATCCGTTGATGATTGGGTCTAGGACTAATGCGGCTGAGCCACCGTGATGGATGCTAGTAGGGTGATCCCTACGATCAAAGGTGATCGGACAAGCTGACCATGGGTTGAATTTGGGGGCGACTGGCTCCATTGCATAGACGTCCCGTAGTGCTCGCTTCCGTTCCCGCTTTGGAATGTGAGTGGTGTAGATCATGTTGACCATTTTTACCTGGGGGGAAATTTCTTCTGTCCCCCTATGTTAGGATGCCGGGGATCCTCGTCATCGTCGCTGTGCAGCCCCTTGTCCTTGTTTTTGGCGTTTATTTTGCCGGCCTGTTTGAACACCCAGCAGTCTCTGTTGGTGTGGTTGGCTGGCTTGTCTGTGGTGCCATGAATTTGGCACGAGCGTTCCAGTATGCGGTCCAGACTAGACGGTCCCTGATTGTTTCTTTTGAATGGCTTCTTCCGCTGACCGGATTTGGATCCGTTGAATCTGGCATTGACTGTCGTGTCTTCGGTGCTGTCGCTGTTGTTCCGTCGCTTGTGTATGTTGCACCGTGGCCTTCCGTTATTGTCACGGATGTCCGAAGTGCCAGAATGTGGCGTGGTGCTGTTGCGAGCCAACCAGCTGTCTTCGCCCGTGCAAAAATGGGTCATTAGTGTCGTGAGAGCTGCCATGGACTTGGGTTTTTCCTGGCCGAGGTGTCGGGCGAGCCACTCGTCACGGATATTATGCTTAAAAGCCGCCAGGGATTCGGCGTCAGGACAGTCGACTATTTGGTTCTTTTTAGTTAGGAACCGAGTCCAGAATTTCCTGGCTGACTCTCCAGCCTGTTGAGTAATGTGGCTCAAATCATCGGCGACCGGTGGTCGCACATATGTGCCCTAGAAGTTGTCGAGGAACGTGTCTTCCAGGTTTTCCCAACTGCCAGTGGAATTTGCGGGCATGCTGTTTAGCCAGTGCCGGGCTGGTCCTTTGAGCTTAAGGGGAAGATACTTGATGGCATGTAGGTCGTCTCCGCGGGCCATGTGAATAGGGAGAAGGAAATCTTCAATCCATACTGCGGGGTCTGTTGTGCCATCGTATGATTCGATGTTTACGGGTTTGAACCCTTCTGGGAATTCGTGATCCATCACCTCATCGGTGAAGCAGATGGGTGTGTGGCGCCTCTGTGCTGGGCTATGTGGCTACGTAGTTCGAATTGGTCTGGGTGGCTGTGTTTGGCCCGGCCGGACTTGTTTATGGTGTATCCATCGCGACGGTCATCGTCGCATGCTGGGGCACGCCCCCGCGATCCGTAGATCGATCTTGGCTATCCTGCTTTGTTTTCCAGTATATCTTGCAGGTCTTGCCTGTTGCCCTGGGCCGTAGTGTATTGGCGTGGGGGTGCAGGCTGGTATTCGGGCTGATATGCCATTTTAGCCCGACCGCAGGGTGGCCGGTCAGCCTTGTGGCGCTCGAGTCCATATTCCTCGGCTGCCAGGACCTCAGTCCACCTATTTGTGAGAAGGTCTTGATCAGCTTGGAGTTGCTGCTGCTTCTTTTTCAGGCTCCTCGCAGTGGCCATAAGCCTACGCTTGAAGCGCTCCTGCTCCACGGGATCCTCAGGCACGCCGAACTCATCATCGCCGAGGCTAATCTCGTCTTCGGAGGGGGGCATGTAGTTGTCCTCCTTCGGATATCCGTCCGTCGCCTATTCGTCTGGGCTGACCTGCTCATCTTCCTGCTCGGCCTGCTCGAAGGCGGGCTGATCAGGGTTGTATTCCTCTTCGGCACCATCCCGATTGTTTTCGTCTCCTGGGCCGGTACTGCCGTGGCGGGGCTTGGACCGGCACCGATGATGCCCATGCTTTGCTTTTCTCCCTGAGGGGTTATCCTCCGTTGCCTCATCACCATTGGTTTCCTTCGGAGTGTCCACCATATATATCGTATGAGGAGGTGGCTGTCCACCGCCCTATGAGCGGTGGTTCCTGTACTTCTCCTGCATCATTGTCCATACCGTTGATGTCTTCGGAGTCGAAGTCAAGCACGTCGGTTAGATCGTCGATCGTAGCAATGAAGTGGGTGGTGGGTGGGCAACGAATTCCTTCGTCGCCTGCTTCCCACTCGAGCCGGACATAGTTCAGCCAAGAGCCTCCTCACAAAGAGAGAGACTTTAATGAGTTCAGCATGTCGCCAAAGGGCGAGCGCTGGAAGATATCCGCAGCTGTAAACTTCATTACAGGAGCCCAACCAGGCTCGGCGGGCTCGGGAGTGCGCGGACTGGAACCTACAACCGGATACGAGTCCGGGGGTCCGGAGTCACAGACTTCCTTAGAAGTGAGGCCTGTGTTCGGCTCTACCACCGATGAGTGTGCGGCCTGCGGGGCGGGATCCATCCCTCCGTCCTTAGGCAACGCAGCCTGCTCCGGATTTAGGTCCGGGGCTACTGCGGGGGTGATATCCCGAGCATTGTCCGACAGCAGGTCTAAGCCGTGCTCATCGTGACTGTCCTGTGCTCCTGGAATAGGCCCGAATCCGTCGAAGATCAAGTCTCCGTGAATATCCGCCGTGTAGTTCAGGTTTCCGAACCTGATCTGGTGGCCAGGGGCATAGCTGTCGATCTGCTCCAGATGGCCAAGCTAATTAGCCCGTAGTGCGAAGCCACCGAACACAAAGATCTGTCCGGGGAGAAAAGTTTCACCCTGGACCGTGTTGTTGACGATGATTGAAGGAGTCATCGAGCCTTGCAGCAACGACACAGAGGAACTCTCAATGAAAGCACCAATGTCGATGTCAAAACCGGCAGATTTCGGGTAGGGGGTCCCGATCTGTGTGTCTTAGGCTGATGGTAACAGGTAGCAAGGGACACAATGTTTACCCAGGTTCAGGCCCTCTCGATGGAGGTAAAACCCTACTTCCTGCTTGATTAATATTGACAATCTGAGTAGTACAAGAGTAGATCTACCACGAGGTCGTAGAGGCTAAACCCTAGGAGCTAGCCTATGATGATTATGATTGTAGTTGTGATCGGCCTTCTAAGGACCAACTTCTCCGGTTTATATAGACACCGGAGAGGGCTAGGGTTTACACGGAGTCGGTTACAAGGAAGGAAATACAATATCCGGGTCGCCAAGCTTGTCTTCCGCGCAAAGGAGAGTCCCATCCGGACACGGGACGGAGTCTTGATTCTTGTTTCTTCACGCTCCAATAGTCCGGACGATGTATATAGTCCGGCTGTCCGGATACCCCCTAATCCAGGACTCCCTCACCCGTGGCCCGCACCCGCACCCGCTATGGCCCAGTGGCCCTATGGCAAAGGGGCCCCACCCCTGAAATGGTTTCTAAAAAAATATAATTAAAATGATAATTAATTAATTAATTAACTTAATTAATCATGTTTAAATTAACCTAATAACTAATTAACCTAATTAACTACTATTAATTAACTAAACAGTCACTGATAGGTGGGACCCACCTGTCAGGTTGACCAAGTTAATGGTCAGAGTTGACCGCTGACATCATGATGACGTCATAAACTGAATTTCGAATTAAATTAATTCTATAAATTCTTAAATGAATTAAAACTTTAAAAGTTAATATAAAATAAACCGTAGCTCAGATGAAAATACTTTGTACATGAAAGTTACTCAGAACGACGAGACAAATCCGAACACGCAGCCCGTTCATCAGCCACACGTCCCTAGCATAGCGAGCCTGCAACTTTTCGCCCCTTGTTCATCTGTCCGAAAATGCGAAACACCGGGGATACTTTCCCGGATGTTTCTCCCCTTCACCGGTATCACCTACTACCGCGTTAGGGCACACCTAGCACCGCTCATTGTCATGTCATGCATCGTCATGCTTATGTTTGCATTATATTTATTGTTTCTTCCCCCTCTTCTCTCCGGTAGACTATGAGGTCGACGCTGCTGCTGCCCCGTTCGACTATGGAGTTGACGACCCCTCCTTCTTGCCAGAGCAACCAGGCAAGCCTCCCCCCTTGATCACCAGATATCGCCTATTCTTCCCTCTAATGCCTGCATTAGAGTAGTGTAGCATGTTACTGTTTCGGTTAATCCTATTTTGTTGCATAGCCTGTCATTGTTGCTACAGTTGTTGATACCTTACCTGCAATCCTAAATGCTTAGTATAGGATGCTAGTTTATCATCTGTGGCCCTACATTCTTGTCCGTCTGCCTTGCTATACTATCGGGTCGTGATCACTCGGGAGGTGATCACGGGTATATACTATACATACATACATACTATACAGATGGTGACTAAAGTCGGGTCGGCTCATAGAGTACCCGCGAGTGATTCACAGATTGGGGGCTGAAAGGACATTCGTCCTGACGGCCCTCTGTGTGGATCTTTGTGGCGGAGTGATAGGGCAGGTTGAGACCACCTAGGTGAGAGGTGGGCCTGGCCCTGGTCGGTGTCCGCAGTTACTTCAAAATAACACGCTTAATGAGATCTTGGTATTTGATCTGAGTCTGGCCATTGGCCTATACGCACTAACCAACTATGCGGGAACAGTTATGGGCACTCGACATCATGGTATCAGCCGAAGCCTTCTCGACGTCAGCGACTGAGCGACGCGTGCCGGGTTGGACCGCATAAGGCAACTTTCTTTGTAATGGAGGTTGCTAGGTCTGCTCACCGATCGCGTACGCAACGTGCAGGTGTGCAATGGGCGATGGGCCCAAACCCCTGCATGCATAGGATTTAGACCGACGTGCTGACTTCTCTATTGTGCCTAGGTAGGGCGGCGACGTGTTGATCTTCCGAGGCCGAGTATGACCCAGGAAAGTGTGTCCATCTAGAGGGATCGAGCATGTTGAGAAATGTGGTGCACCCCTGCAGGGAAGTTTATCTATTCGAATAGCCATGTCCCCCGGTAAAAGGACGACCCAGAGTTGTACCTTGGCCTTATGACAACTAGAACCGGATACTTAATAAAACACACCTAGACAAGTTCTAGAGATAACCCGGTGATTGCTTTCCCACAGGGCGACGAGGGGAGGATCGCCGGGCAGGATTACTACGCGACGATACCTGGTGGACTTCAATCTGGTCTCTTCTACATGATACAAGATGGAGGCTGCCAGAAGCGTAGTCTTTGATAGGACTAGCTATCCCCCTCTTATTCTAGCATTCTGCAGTTCAGTCCACTGATATTGCCTCTTTACACATATACCCATGCATATGTAGTGTAGATCCTTGCTTCCGAGTACTTTGAATGAGTACTCACAGTTGCTTTGCTCCCTCTTTTCCCCCTTTTCCTTTTCTTTCTGGACGTCCCAACCAGATGTTGGAGCCCAGGAGATGCCACCATCGATGATGACTCCTACTACACTGGAGGTGCCTACTACTACGTGCAGGTCGCTGACGACGACTAGGAGTAGTTTAGGAGGATCCCAGGCAGGAGGCCTGCGTCTCTTTTGATCTGTATCGCATTTTGTGCTAGCCATCTTATGGCAACTTGTTTAGCTTATGTCTGTATTAAGATATTGTTGCTTCCACTGACTTGTTTATGTTCAAGAACTTATATTTGAGCCCTCGAGGCCCTTGGCTTGTAATATGATGCTTGTATGACTTATTTTATTTTTAGAGTTGTGTTGTGATATCTTCCCGTGAGTCCCTGATCTTGATCGTACACATTTGCGTGCATGATTAGTGTATGATTGAATCAGGGCGTCACAAGTTGGTATCAGAGCTGACTGCCTGTAGGAATCTCCCTTCCACCCTCCTTGGACGAAGTCGAGTCTAGTCACTACAAAACTTTACTAACATGGCTGTGAGTCTTACGGGCCCACGTCGCCATTTGGGTGGTGTTAGGATCTTTTACTCCTCGATCTTTACTCTGGGGCTCTGAAATCTCTTCTACTCAGGTTAAACGAATTTACTAACACTAACATAGGATCCCGTGACCACATTCACCCCAAAGTTGGATAAGCCATAGTTATTCTTTAGAATTGTATTTTGAATAATAACCACATTGTCATTTGACTCCATTGAAACATCTTTGTTTTCATATGGAACTCATGAGGCAGGTCGTGCGCCACACGACGGCCATTGGTGCCTCAGGATCACCTGCTGTGCTAGCTAAGATGATGACCTATCTGGGTTATCGTTGGCACCCTGAGTACACCGTGTATGAGTAGTTCCAGGACTTTAACTAGGAGAACTACCGTGCCATCGTCCAACTCTACTCTTGGGAGTATGACTCCACTACTGTGCTGCACACCGCTCATGGTGTTGGAGTGACCATCGAGATGGCAGTCCATGATGCTGCTTATGCTGCTCTGACATGTCTTCCTAGAGAGTATCGGGCATTGGACACTTCCCCTTTCAGGCACATTGCTATTGCATCCGATGTTGGTGCGGAGGGATAGTACATTGCTGCCTACTCCACCGTCACCCGAGAGCCCTTCCACCATCAGAACCAGGTTCTGCATGCTGATGGGATGGATCGAGCTAACCGAGCTCTTCGCCACGACTTGTACACCACCCGTCAGCACCTTTACAGTGCTCTGACGTTGTTGCACCCCTTTGTCCGATCTGGACAACTGCCGCATTCCGCGATCTACCCAGCCAGGACCGTGATGCCCCACGGTGTCGGTTGGCCAAAGGTGGGAGGCTACGCTCCCGCACTTGGTCCTCTTCTGCCACCTGAGTGTCGGGTTCTACACCAGAGTATCCGCGGACCCCAGGCTACTGACATGGAGGACTATCTGTCATGTCACTACCAGCTGTCGGGCTACGACTACCTCCATATTTCCTCTTGAGACTGATGTAGTCTTGCTTATTAGTATTAGATTGATGTCTACTACACAACCTTCTTCTTGTAGACGTTGTTGGGCCTCCAAGTGCAGAGGTTTGTAGGACAGTAGCAAATTTCCCTCAATTGGATGACCTAAGGTTTATCAATCTGTGGGAGGCGTAGGATGAAGATGGTCTCTCTCAAACAACCCTGCAACCAAATAACAAAGAGTCTCTTGTGTCCCCAACACACCCAATACAATGGTAAATTGTATAGGTGCACTAGTTCGGCGAAGAGATGGTAATACAAGTGCAATATGGATGGTAGATATAGGTTTTTGTAAGCTGAAATTATAAAAACAGCAAGGTAACTAAAGATAAAAGTGAGCGTAAACGGTATTGCAACGGTAGGAAACAAGGCGTGGGGTTCATACTTTCACTAGTGCAAGTTCTCTCAACAATAATAACATAATTGGATCATATAACTATCCCTCAACATGCAACAAAGAGTCACTCCAAAGTCACTAATAGCAGAGAACAAACGAAGAGATTATGGTAGGGTACGAAACCACCTCAAAGTTATCCTTTCTGATCGATCTATTCAAGAGTCCGTAGTAAAATAACACGAAGCTATTCTTTCCGTTCGATCTATCATAGAGTTTGTACTAGAATAACACCTTAAGACACAAATCAACCAAAACCCTAATGTCACCTAGATACTCCAATGTCACCACAAGTATCAGTCGGTATGATTATACGATATGCATCACACAATCTCAGATTCATCTATTCAACCAACACAAAGAACTTCAAAGAGTGCCCCAAAGTTTCTACTGGAGAGTCAAGACGAAAACGTGTGCCAACCCCTATGCATAAATTCATTGATCTCGCAAGTTAATCACCAAAACATACATCAAGTAGATCATGTAAATATCCCATTGTCACCACAGATAAGCACGGCAAGACATACATCAAGTGTTCTCAAATCCTTAAAGACTCAATCCGATACGATAACTTCAAAGGGAAAACTCAATCCATTACAAGAGAGTAGAGGAGGAGAAACATCATAAGATCCAACTATAACAGCAAAGCTCGCGATAGATCAATATCGTATCACCTCAAGAACACGAGAGAGAGAGAGAGAGAGAGAGAGAGAGAGATCAAACACATAGCTACTGGTACATACCCTCAGCCCCGAGGGTGAACTATTCCCTCCTCGTCATGGAGAGCGCCGGGATGATGAAGATGGCCACCGGTGAGGGATCCCCCCTCCGGCAGGGTGCCGGAATAGGGTCCCTATTGGGTTTTTGGTGGCTACAGAGGCTTGCGGCGGCGGAACTCCCGATCTATTGTGTTCCTCATAGTTTTTAGGGTATATGGACATATATAGGCGAAATAAGTCGGTCAGGGGAGCCACGAGGGGCCCACGAGGGTGGGGCGCGCCCAGGGGGGAGGGCGCGCCTCCCTGCCTCGTGGCCACTGTCGGTGTCAAAACCGGCGGATCTCGGGTAGGGGGTCCCGAACTGTGCGTCTAGGCGGATGGTAACAGGAGACGAGGGACACGATGTTTTTACCCAGGTTCAGGCCCTCTCGATGGAGGTAAAACCCTACGTCCTACTTGATTAATATTGATGATATGGGTAGTACAAGAGTGGATCTACCACGAGATCAAGGAGGCCAAACCCTAGAAGCTAGCCTATGGTATGATTGTTGTAATGTATGTTGTCCTATGGACTAAAGCCCTCCGGTTTATATAGACACCGGAGGAGGCTAGGGTTACACAGAGTCGGTTACAATGGTAGGAGATCTACATATCCGTATTGCCAAGCTTGCCTTCCACGCCAAGGAAAGTCCCCTCCAGACACGAGCCGGAGTCTTCAATCTTCTATCTTCGTAGTCTTGGAGTCCGGCGGATAATGATAGTCTGGCTGTCCGGACACCCCTAGTCCAGGACTCCCTCAGTAGCCCCTGAACCAGTCTTCAATGACGATAAGTCCGGCGCGCATAATGTTCGGCATTGCAAGGCGGGTTCCTCCCTTGAATAATCCAGAGAAGATCATGAACACCAGGATAGTGTCCGGCTCTGCAAAATAAATTCCACATTCCACCGTAGAGAGAATAAAATATACACTAGCTCAATCTGCTGACGTATTATGCGGCGCGACATCACACCGCTACCAAGCCTTTGTTTGAATCGTTTTTTACTATTCCACCTCAGCACGTTTAGCGAAGCGGTTTCCTTGGCACGTCTTGTCGAAGCAGAGATCGTGTCCCCCTTATCCCGGGATTCTTATCAATACGTGCGTGGGTAACCCAACCGTTCCCGTCGCCACGCCTCCTCTATCGAAGGTGAATCTCGAACGGTCACGGAGACGGCTCTTGGTATTTTTTTCCTCTTTATAAGAGGACCAAGGCCTGTCCTTGTTCTTCAATCCCGCATCGAATCTCTTCCCCGCTCCCAGTTCCAACACCCAGAGCCTCAGATTCGAGCGCTTCGGATCCTCAATCATGTCCGGCTCCGACCTCCAGGGCCGGTGGATGCCCTCCTCCGTCACGGAGGAGGACATATTGAAGTTACGTGAAGCCAAGTACCTGGCCTACGAGGTTTCGCACAGGTTGCCCGCCCAAGGGCAGGCCGTGCCCGCCCCCGAGCCCGGTGAATACATCGTCTTCGTATCCCACCTCCGTCGGGGTTTAGGCTTCCCGACGGATCCCTTCGTGAGAGGGCTCCTGTTCTACTATGGGCTGGACTTTCACGACTTGGCTCCGGAGTCCATCCTCCACATCTCCGCATTCATTATCGTCTGCGAAGCCTTCCTCCGCATCACTCCCCACTTCGGCCTATGGCTAAAGACCTTCAAGGTGGAGCCGAAGATGATCGGGGGGCGTCAAGCGGAGCGCGGCGGGGCGGCCATAAGCAAAAAGGCCGATGCCCCGTGGCCCGAGGGTTCCTTCCAAGAGGAACTCGGACTGTGGCAGCAGGAGTGGTTCTATATCACCGCTCCGAAGGGCAGCAGGCAAAAGCCGCCGCCTTTATTCCGCCCGGGACCTCCACGCCAACTGATGTCGTGGGTCAACCAAGGGCTCAACTGGGGGCCGTCCGAGGACATGCCCTCACTGCAGGGCCGGATTCGAGACCTCCAAGTGAGGGAGATCGACCTGATCAAGGTGATGCAGGTTATGCTAATCAGGCATCTTCTGCCCTACAAACGCCGTCCTCTCCGTCTATGGGAGTTCAACCCAGAGGGACCTCGGATTCTCCAACACTTTATGGGTGCAACACCCGTGGAGATGTACAAGTTGTTCTTCAGACCGCAGGTGGCGTGTCCGGATTTAACCGAGGACGCAGGCCTAAGCCGCGATCGCCCGGATACTCAGGTAAATAGCTCAGAATCCGGACATTCTGTTTATATGCCTTTCTAAAGTTCGCCTCCTGACCCCTTGTTCTTTACAGGAATGGGTGGCGCGATCAAGGCTGATAAGGTGTCCGGCCCCCCTCCCAGAGACCGCACTGGAGCCCATGCTGGTCAGAATGTTGGAGGTCGCGCCCACAGACAGGGGCGACGGGGAAAATAGAGGAGCTAATATTTTTCCCAAAGGGGCGACTGAAGAGGGGGGAACCAAGAACCCCTCCCTTCAGGGGGAGAAGAGGACCGCCTCCGAAGACCCGGAGGCCAAAGCCCCTAAGCGTGGGAAGAGATCTTCACCGGGGGGTCCGGTGTCCGGAGAGAATCCGGGCGCACAATCATCGCCAAAGGACCGGCCCTCCAGCGAGCCGTGAGTATGAAAGAGGGAGTTAATTAGTAAGGAAATACCTTCATTTGTGCTTCTGTGGGTAACCAAAATATTTATACTGCAGTTCGGATCTGTAGCCTTCTCAGATGAATTCATCTTCGGGGGACCTTCTTCCGGAGATGATGGAGAGCGAAACGCCTCCGTGTGCAGCGCCGTCAGATAAGGCGGGCGAGCCTGAAGTATCGTCACGGAGGGTATCCCTGAGTCCGGGGGGGGGGGGCAGAGAATTCGGCACCCACTAGTATCCGCCCGGGGGAACTGAAGAATCTGCTTGAGAGGGCATCTGTTTCAGAAGATCACCGTGCGTTGATGCGTATGGTGATTGGAAGGATTTCGTCCGCCGAGAGCGGATTGCGCAATGCCGCCATGAGTTTGCTGGCGGGATTTGAGGTATGCGAGAATGACACACCCTTTTGTCTTTTAACAGTCTCGCACATAAAAATGCGCCCTGTATAGATAGTAGCCCCTGAGACTCAGTAGGTTGTCGGAAACGACAGCGTACCGAGGATCGAAATCTAAAGTAATGAATTCCGTCGTGCCTATGCAGGTGGCGGATAGTCCGGGGGACTAGCCGGACTAGTGAGTTTGCCGAATTAAATCGGCAACTTGACTTGGCAGATGCGGACATCGCACTTGTCAACAGGCGACTTGACGAGTCGCAAGGTAAAAAAGTTCTCCGCAGTCGCTTTATTAAGGGGGTCGAAGCCCTCCTCTAATAAATTATATGCTGTTGTACAGACGGTGCTGCTGCTGTGGAGAGCCTTCGGGCCGAACTTGCTCGAGCTAAGGAGCAAGCCCGAAGGAGTGACGCGGCTGCCTCTAGGGCGGCCGAGGAGTTGAAAGCCGAAAGGGCTGCGCACTGCCTAAGCAGGGCAGAGGTGGCCGAATTGGCCATGAAAGTAAAGGATGCTGCCGACCGCAATCAGGCTCTTGAAAAGGAGCGCTTATCGGAGCGGGAAGACCTGAAGAAGGCCACCGCCGAAGCCAAGGATGCCCGCTCTGCAATGCGGGCTATGAAGGAGGAACTGCGCCAGGCCGTAGATATCGTGGCTGGGAAGCCTTTTCTGCTGCGTCGCCGGTTTATGGATGGAAAGTATGCTCAATTTGAGCGGCTGTGGAGTCCGGAGGATCCATATATGGACTTAGCTGCAAGTGTGGCCGATGCCATTAAGCACTTCCGGAGCCAGGAGGATCACGAGACGGAAGAGCTATATTGGTCTCAATTCCACAGTCCGGATCGCTCACTTCCGTTGACAGACCGACTGGCCGAATGGGCCGAGCTAAATAGATTGTCCGGTCTTGCCATGACTGACATCATGGCCCATGTATGGCCAGAGAGGTCCAAGGCGACGAGCTACTTCGGCTTACTGCAGCAATTCCTTGGGGCGGTGCCGCATATAAAGGAGATGAAGTGGTCGGCCTGCATCGAGGGCGCGCGGATGGCTCTTGCCCGTGTGAAGGCGCATTGTCCGGAGATGGACGCCACCGCTGTTGCCGCCCAGGGTTCGGATGAAAGTCGGCTCCTTGCCGAGCACTACTTCGGGGAAGTTACGCGTGGCGCTCGTGTAATAGAGTCGCAGTGCTCGAAAAATATCACGTTCAAATGAACGTATTAGCTTGTAAATTGATGATTATGTTATAACTGCTTTTTATACTTGTGCGTCCCAAGTAGTAAAACTTCTCTTGTGCGGCCGTTTACGTATACTTTTGTATAACTTGAAAGATGGCAGTCTTCGGCTTCAGCCCTCACGCACAAGGTGCGGGGGTGTTTGCAAAAATAGCGCATTTTCACACTTTAATCCGACGTCTCGGTCCTGTTATAAGGAGGTGGTAGCGTAGCGAACGAGGCAATCCGGACTATAATGCTTTATCACTTTCACTTAGCCAGTGGAGCTCGAGGGTGGGGCTACGATATAGCCCCTGGTGGCATCGCCCTTCTCCAGAGTCGGAGCGCGTATGTGCCTGACCGGGAAACGGTCCTTCGTCAAAGCGGGGAATTCTAAACATTCCGATAGTCGATCGAGTGGTTGACCAGTCTCTCGCTGTATCATGACAGTCAGTTTTCGGCTTTCTCTACTGAGGTGCTCGCCCAGCCGAACTGGGGCACAATCGCAGTAGTTCTCCTGGTGCCACGTTAGCCGATGATACGGAACGTAAGGTAGCAAAACACAGGAGCCGGGCAAACCCAACATTTGACCAAAGACATGATTCGGAGCTGATGCATATAATGCCTAACTCGAGACGCCGAACACTCCCTAAGGTGTTCGGTCTTTATAATAATGGGCAGAACGATGCCCTAAGCCCCTAGTGTCCAGGTACGGGCATGGTCTTCTGACGCGGCCGATGCCAAAGCGTCAGGCTCCGCTTTGGCTATAGGAGGAAACCAAGGGAGAATAACAACAAGAGACAGTAAAAAAGGTTTATGCAGGGTCTTAATCTGAAAAGAATCCTCACAACGGGTCCCTACTGCACGTCTGCACCTGTGTCTCCGTTGCGCCATTATCCTGGACGGGTATGCACGTTGTTCATCTGTAGAAAGAGAGGAACGTTTAGTTTTAAAAACAATTCGTGCGAAAAATATGTAAAATAAGAAATATAAATAATTAAAGCAGGGTTTGTATAAGCCCGCGGTTGTTTGTGCGCGCAGCCCCTTGTGAAGGGGTATGTGGCTAGGGAGCCCCTAGCCTACTGACGCCGGATTCGTCTATCCGAGTCTGGGGTCTTTAAGTGACCCTCGCACTAAAATGACGCCACGCGGACCGGGCATCTTGAGTGTAAGAGACGCGTAATGCGGCATGGCGTTGAAGCGGACAAAAGCCTTTCGTCCCAAGAGTGCTTGATATTCACTTTCAAATGGGACGATATGAAAAATTAATTTTTCTCGTCGAAAATTGTTCGGCGATCCGAACAGGACTTCTAGTAATACGGAGCCTGTGCACTTGGCGTAAGGGCCTGGCGTCACTCCTTTGAAGGAAGTGCGGCTGTGTCGGATTCTAGCAGGGTTTATCCCCATCATACGGATTGTTTTTGAATACAGCAGGTTTAAGTCGCTGCCTCCGTCCATTAGGACACTAATAAATTGTAATCCGTCTATTACGGGATTCAATATCAGGGGAGTCCGTCCCGCATTTCGAATGCTTCTGGAATAGTCCAGGTGGTCGAAAGTGATTGGTTTTGATATCCAATCTCTACGGTCTGCTGGGTTGGACCGCGCGAAGCTCTTTTTAGAAAGTGCCGCGCTATTTTTCCGTATTATCACATGAAGTGAGTTTACTGCTTTGACCCCTTGTGGGAAAGTCTTTTGTTTTCCGGTGCTCTGCTGGTGGGGTTTATCTTCTTCGCTTGACGCGTCGAGCCCCTTGTGTTCGGCATTTAGTCGGCCGGACTGTTTAAAAACCCAACAATCCCTGTGGGTGTGATTTGCAGGCCTTCCGGGGGTACTGTGGATTTGGCATATCCGACCCAAAATCTTGTTTAAGTTGGACAATTCGTCACTGTCATCCTTTAGAGGCTGTGCTTTATTATTAGGCCGCGAGCTTTTGAATCCGGCATTGACTGCCGTGCTCTTTGGGCTTTTTTCTTTATTCCGGCGCTGCTCTTTTCTGCGCCGTGATTTTCCGTTTCCATCTCTTATCTCGGATGTACTTGGGTCGCTGGTGCTGAATCTTGCTAACCTGCTATCCTCTCCCGCACAGAAGCGGGTCATGAGGCTTGTTAGTGCGGACATTGTCCTCGGTTTCTCTTGACCGAGGTGCCTGGCGAGCCATTCGTCTCGGACATTGTGCTTGAAAGCTGCTAAGGCTTCGGCGTCCGGACAGTCGACTATTTGGTTCTTTTTGGTAAGGAACCTGTTCCAGAATTTCCGCGCTGACTCTCCGGGCTGTTGAGTTATGTGACTTAGATCATCTGCATCCGGAGGACGGACATATGTCCCTTGAAAATTTGCTCTAAACGCGTCCTCGAGCTCTTCCCAACTTCCAACAGTGTTTTCTGGGAGGCTTTTAAGCCAATGATGGGCTGGCCCTTTGAGCTTGAGGGGTAGGTATTTTATGGCGTGGAGATCGTCTCCTCTGGCCATATGTATATGTAGTATATAATCTTCTATCTAGACTCTAGGGTCTGTTGTTCCATCGTAGGCCTCTATGTTGATGGGTTTAAATCCTGCTGGGAATTCATGGTCCAGCACCTCATCGGTGAAACATAGTGGGTGTGCGGCGCCCCTGTATTTGTGTGTGCCGCTATCATCGGACACTTGACGTGTTGCCTTGCTTCTTGGGGCCTTCTCCTTTGGCCCGTAAATGGACCTGGCTGGGCCATCAATCCTTCCAAGTTCATTGGTGGATTTATGTGTGGTGCCGCTGTCATAATTTGGCCTGTCATCTGGCCGTCTATCCAACCAGGCGGCCCCTTTATTTTTGGACGGTGGAGGCTCTATGGCCTCCTCGTCGAATTCCGGTAGCAGCTTGCGCTTCGGGTAGCTCTTTGATTGGTGGCCATTGCCGTACCTATCTGCGGTTTTGAGCACTTTGCTCCATCTCATTCTGAGTGTGTCTTCCGCTGTTTTGAGCCTCCGCTTTTCCTTCTTCAGGCTTCTTGCGGTACTGACGGGTCTTTTCCGAAGGTTCTTGCTCTCCGGCGGCGTGTCTGGCATGAGGTCGTCCGGACTGTTATTTTCACCGGGCCTGGACTGATTATCTGACTCATCGTATTCGGACGGTTGCTTGTTTGCATGTTCGTCGTCCACTTGTGAGCCCTGCCGTATTGCGGGCTCCTTGGGAGCGTTGTTGTCGTCGAGGCGGTATTTAGGGCGACATCTGCGCCGCCGTTTTGGTCGTTTATCGGCGGGGTCATCTTCTGCTGCGGCCCGTTGGTCCTCGTTATCGCTCTCCTTTGGGGTGTCCACCATATATATGTCATGTGATGAGGTGGTCTTCCCGTGCTTTATATGCTCTGTTTTTTGTTCGTCTCCGGCATCGTCGTCCATCCCGTCGATGTCTTCGGAGTCGTAATCTAGCATGTCGGTTAGGTTGTCGACAGTGGCTACAAAGTGGGTGGTGGGTGGGCTATGAATTTCTTCGTCGTCCGTACTCCAACCATCCTGGCCATAGTCCGGCCAGGACTCTCCTGATAACGAGAGATGTTTTAGTGAATTCAGTATATCGCCAAAAGGCGAGTATTGAAAGATGTCCGTGGCGGTGAGTTCCATAACCGGTGCCCAATCCGGATCGATTGGTAGGGGCGCGGGAGGTTCGGAGTCCGGCGCCTCGGAATCACGAGTTTCGTAGGGGACAAGGTTAGTGTTCGGCTCCATCGCCGTGGATGTTGAAGCCCCCAGGGTGGCGTCTATCCACCGGCCCTCGATCTGGGCGATCGGCTCCGGGCTAATGGCCGAAGCGGATCCGTGTGCGGACACCAAGGCACTGTTCGGCGGCAGAGCTAGATCATGCCCATCGTCGCAGTGCGGTGCGCTCGACTGTGGCTTGAGTCCGTCGAAGATCAAGTCTCCGCGGACATCGGCCGTGAAGTTCAAGCTTCCAAATCTGACCCGACGGCCAAGGGCGTAGCTTTCAATCTGCTCCAGATGGCCAAGTGAATTGGCCCGCAGTGCGAAGCCGCCGAATACGAAGATCTGTCCGGGGAGAAAAGTCTCACCCTGGACGGCGTCGTTGGTTGAAGATGCCATCAAGCCTATCGGTGACGACACAGAGGAACTCTCAATGAAAGCACCAATGTCGGTGTCAAAACCGGCGGATCTCGGGTAGGGGGTCCCGAACTGTGCGTCTAGGCGGATGGTAACAGGAGACGAGGGACACGATGTTTTTACCCAGGTTCAGGCCCTCTCGATGGAGGTAAAACCCTACGTCCTGCTTGATTAATATTGATGATATGGGTAGTACAAGAGTGGATCTACCACGAGATCAAGGAGGCCAAACCCTAGAAGCTAGCCTATGGTATGATTGTTGTAATGTATGTTGTCCTACGGACTAAAGCCCTCCGGTTTATATAGACACCGGAGGAGGCTAGGGTTACACAGAGTCGGTTACAATGGTAGGAGATCTACATATCCGTATTGCCAAGCTTGCCTTCCACGCCAAGGAAAGTCCCCTCCGGACACGAGCCGGAGTCTTCAATCTTCTATCTTCGTAGTCTTGGAGTCCGGCGGATAATGATAGTCCGGCTGTCCGGACACCCCCTAGTCCAGGACTCCCTCAGCCACCTCGAAGCTTCCCTTACGTGCACTCCAAGTCCTCTGGATTGCTTCCGTTCCAAAAATATCTCTTCCGAAGGTTTCATTCCGTTTGGACTCCGTTTGATATTCCTGTTCTTCGAAACACTGAAATAGGCAAGAAAACAACAATATGGGCTGGACCTCCGATTAATAGGTTAGTCCCAAAAATGATATAAAAGTGTTTAGTAAAGCCC
The DNA here is from genome assembly GCA_963921465.1 of Triticum timopheevii. NCBI lineage: Eukaryota > Viridiplantae > Streptophyta > Magnoliopsida > Poales > Poaceae > Triticum > Triticum timopheevii. The sequence continues at coordinate 204,521,456 of OY997270.1, forward strand.
ATAAACATCCAAAACATGTAATATAATAGCATGGAACAATCAAAAATTATAGATACGTTGGAGACGTATCAAGCATCCCCAAGCTTAATTCCTGCTAGTCCTCGAGTAGGTAAATGATAAAAACAAAATTTTTGATGTGGAATGCTACCTAGCATAATTCTCAATGTAATTTTATTTATTGTGGCATGAATGTTCAGATCCAAATGATTCAAAATAAAAGTTCATATTGACATAAGAAATAGTAATACTTCAAGCATACTAATCAAAGCAATCATGTCTTTTCAAAATAGCATGGCTAAAGAAAGTTATCCCTACAAAATCATATAGTCTGGCTGTTGCTCTATCTTCATCACACAAAGTATTTAATCATGCACAACCCCGATGACAAGCCAAGCAATTGTTTCATACTTTACTAATCTCAAACTTTTTCAACTTTCACGCAATACATGAGCGTGAGCCATGGACATAGCACTATATGTGGAATAGAATGGTGGTTGTGGAGAAGACAAAAAGGAGGAAGATAGTCTCACATCAACTAGGCGTATCAACGGGCTATGGAGATGCCCATTAATAGATATCAATGTGAGTGAGTAGGGATTGCCATGCAACGGATGCACCAGGGCTATAAGTGTATGAAAGATCAACAAAAGAAACTAAGTGGGTGTGCATCCAACTTGCTTGCTCACGAAGACCTAGGGCATTTTGAGGAAGCCCATCATTGGAATATACAAGCCAAGTTCTATGATGAAAAATTCCCACTAGTATATGAAAGTGACAACATAGGAGACTCTCTATCATGAAGATCATGGTGCTACTTTGAAGCACAAGTGTGGTAAAAGGATAGTAGCATTGCCCCTTCTCTCTTTTTCTCTCATTTTTTTATTTGGCATTTCTCTTTTTTTATTTGGCCTTTTTTTTGTAAACTCCGAAGTCTCATCCCGACTTGTGGGGGAATCATAGTCTCCATCATCCTTTCCTCACTTGGGACAATGCTCTAATAATGAAGATCATCACACTTTTATTTACTTACAACTCAAGATTACAACTCGATACTTAGAACAAGATATGACTCTATATGAATGCCTCCGGTGGTGTACTGGCTTATGCAATGAATCAAGAGCGACGTGTATGGAATTATGAAGGTGGCTTTGCCACAAATACAATGTCAACTACATGATCATGCAAAGAGCAATATGATAATGATGATGTGTGTCATAATAAACGGAACGGTGGAAAGTTCCATGGCAATATATCTCGAAATGGCTATGGAAATGCCATAATAGGTAGGTATGGTGGCTGTTTTGAGGAAGGTATATGGTGGGTGTATGGTACCGACAAAAGTTGCGCGACACAAGAGAGGCTAGCAATGGTGGAAGGGTGAGAGTGCGTATAATCCATGGACTCAACATTAGTCATAAAGAACTCATATACCTATTGCAAAAATCTACAAGCCATTGAAAACAAAGTACTATGCGCATGCTCCTAGGGGGATAGATTGGTAGGAAAAGACCATCGCTCGTCCCTGACCGCCACTCATAAGGAAGATAATCAATAAATAAAATTATGCTCCAACTTCCTCACAAAGCGGTTCACCATACGTGCATGCTACGGGAATCACAAACTTCAACACAAGTATTATTTAAAGTCACAATTACCCAACTAGCATGACTCTAATATCACCACCTCTATATCTCAAAACAATTATCAAGTATCAAATTGATCATAGCATCCAATTCACTTTCTATGATAGTTTTTATTATACCCAACTTGGATGCCCATCATTCTAGGACCAATTTTATAACCATAGCAAATACCATGCTGTTCTAAGAGACTCTCAAAATAATATAAGTGAAGCATGAGAGATCAACAATTTCTACAAAATAAAGCCACCGCCGTGCTCTAAAAAATATAAGTGAAGCACTAGAGCAAATGACAAACTACTCCAAAAGATATAAGTGAAGATCAATGAGTAGTCGAATAATTATGCAACTGTGTGAAGACTCTCTAACATTTAAGAATTTCAGATCTTGGTATTTTATTCAAACTGCAAGCAAAACAAAATAAAACAAAATGACGCTCCAAGCAAAACACATATCATGTGGTGAATAAAAATATAGCTCCAAGTAAAGTTACCAATGAACGAAGACGAAAGAGGGGATGCCATCCGGGGCATCCCCAAGCTTAGGCTCTTGGTTGTCCTTGAATATTACCTTGAAGTTCCTTGGGCATCCCCAAGCTTAGGCTCTTGCCACTCCTTATTCCATAGTCCATCGAATCTTTACCCAAAACATGAAAACTTCACAACACAATACTCAACAGAAAACTCGTAAGCTCCGTTAGTATAAGAAAATAAAACCACCACTTAGGTACTGTTATGAACTAATTCTAAATTAATATTGGTGTAATATCTACTCTATTCCAACTTCTCTATGGTTCATACCCTCCGATACTACTCATAGATTCATCAAAAAAAGCAAACAACACAATGAAAATAGAATCTGTCCAAAACAGAACAGTCTGTAGTAATTTGTATCATTCAAATACTTCTGTAACTCCAACACTACTACCAAATTAGGAAAATCTGAGAAATTTGTGTAAAAATCCAGATAAAAAAGAATCATATCAAAAGGACGTTTCTGTGAATTATCAAAACTAATTTACTGGGTGCAAAAGTTTCTGATTTTCAGCAGGATCAACACAACTATCACCGTAAGCTATCCTAAAGGTCTTACTTGGCACTTTATTGAAACAAAAGCTATAAAACATGATTACTACAGTAGAATAATCATGTGGACACACAAAAATAGTAAAGTTAAACATTGGGTTGTCTCCCAACAAGCGCTTTTCTTTAATGCCTTTCTAGCTAGGCATGATGATTTCAATGATGCTCACATAAAAGAAAAGAATTGAAACATAAAGGGAGCATCATGAAGAATATGACTAGCACATTTAAGCCTAACCCACTTCCTATGCATAGGGATTTTGTGAGCAAACAACTTATGGGAACAAGAATCAACTTGCATAGGAATGCAGAACAAGCATAACTTCAAAACTTTAAGCACATAGAGAGGAAACTTGATATTATTGCAATTCCTACAAGCATATATTCCCCCCTCATAATAATTTTCAGTAGCATCATGAATGAATTCAAAAATATAACCAGCACCTAAAGCATTCTTTTCATGATCTACAAGCATAGAAAATTTACTACTCTCCACATAAACAAAATTCTTCTCATTCGGAATAGTGGGAGTATCATAAGAGACTTGAATACTATAAATTGTTTCCACATTAAAAGAGTAATGTTCAGAAAAAGGGTAATCATAATCATGACAAGTTTTATAAATATAATCATTACTACTTTTTATAGCATAAGTTTCATCAGAATAATCATCATAAGTAGCAACTTTGTTCTCATCATAATTAATTGATACCTCTTCCAAAATAGTGGAATCATCACTAAATAAAGTCACGACCTCTCCAAATCCACTTTCATATTCATAACAATAAGATTCAGCATCCTCCAAAATAGTGGGATCATTACTTCCTAAAGTTAACACTCTTCCAAACCCACTTTCATCAATATAATCATCATAAGTAGGAGGCATGCTATCATCATAACAACTTTGCATATCAAAACTCGGGAGGCTAAAAATATCATCTTCATTAAATGTAGCATCCCCAAGCTTGGGACAAACATTAATTGCAGCAAATATATTCTCAAATATGTCATTCTCATCAAACACAGCATCCCCAAGCTTGGGCCTTTTCATATCATAAGCATAATCACTCTCATCATTAATAGTATGGATAGCACCAATAGTATAGAAATTATCATCATCACAATGAGTAATAGGAGCAACATCATTTGGGAGGGATACCTTTTTACCTTTGCTTCTCCTTCTTTTCTTTTTCTTCTTCACATCATGTGTGGATTCAACCCTCTTCTTTGATCTCCTTATTAATGAGATTGGTTGAATAGAAAGCTCCTCCTCGTTACCTGATTCATCATAAAAAATAATAGGAGGATACTGGGAATTCTCTTCCCTTTCATTAGTATTCTCATCATCTTCCATTTGCTTTATTTCTTTATGTAATTGGCAATATAAGGATTTTCAATGCAATTCACCGCACAATACATATAAATCTCCTCTAGATCAAAACCAAGAGCTCTCTCAAGGGCAAATTCTGGAATATTCTTAGTTGCACGTTTCAATTCTTCATAACCTAAAAGCAAACTAAGTTCATTATGATGTGCAAGAGAAATCAAGTCATCACAATTTTTGGACACGATTCAATCATGAAACAATTTGCATTGGGGATTTAAATGATCACGTTCATTGCAAAGTTCACAAGTACGACGAAGAAATTTTAAATTTTCATCACAAACATCTAGCCTTTCTTGCAAACATTTAGTTTCTAAATGCTTATGCCTTTTGCAATATCTATCTTCCCTATTTGGTGTGTACTTGCAAACCCAATGCACTCCACAAAAATTGACATGCTTATAGGAGACATTTTCATCATAACTAGTGCAATCATCATTAGTACTAGGGATATTCAAAGAGTTTATACTAACAACATTGCAATCATGCTCATCATTCAAAGATTTAGTACCAAACATTTTATAGACTTCTTCTTCTAGCACTTGAGCACAATTTTCCTTTTCATCATACTTAGAAAGATATTAAAAAGATGAAGCGTATGAGTCAAAGTCAATTCCATTTTTTTGTAGTTTTCTTTTATAGACTAAACTAGTGATAAAACAAGAAACAAAAAGATTCGATTGCAAGATCTAAAGATATACCTACAAGCACTCACCTCCCCGGCAACGGCGCCAGAAAAGAGCTTGATGTCTACTACACAACGTTCTTCTTGTAGATGTTGTTGGGCCTCCAAGTGCAGAGGTTTGTAGGATAGTAGCAAATTTCCCTCAAGTGGATGACCTAAGGTTTAGCAATCCGTGGGAGGTGTAAGATGAAGATGGTCTCTCTCAAACAACCTTGCAACCAAATAACGAAGAGTCTCTTGTGTCCCCAACACACCCAATACAATGGTAAATTGTATAGGTGCACTAGTTCGACGAAGAGATGGTGATACAAGTGCAATATGGATGGTAGATATAGGTTTTTGTAAGCTGAAATTATAAAAACAGCAAGGTAACTAATGATAAAAGTGAGCGTAAACGGTATTGCAACGGTAGGAAACAAGGCCTAGGGTTCATACTTTCACTAGAGCAAGTTCTCTCAACAATAATAACATAATTGGATCATATAACTATCCCTCAACATGCAACAAAGAGTCACTCCAAAGTCACTAATAGCGGAGAACAAATGAAGAGATTATGGTAGGATACGAAACCACCTCAAAGTTATCCTTTCTGATCGATTTATTCAAGAGTCTCTTTGTTAATGAAGAGATTATGGAGTCTGCTAATGAAGCCCCTGCCAGCTACGTCACCTTTGCTTCCTTCTTCCTGAAGGGACCTGCTACTCAATGGTGGGACAGCCACCGGCGTACTCTGCCGCCTGGAACAATCATCACCTATCCAGACTTCCAAGATGCCTTCCGTGACCGCTTCATTCCTCAGGGAATCATGGACCGGAAGAAGCGTGAGTTCTGCAACCTCACCCAGGGCAACAAAATTGTGGAAGCTTATCAGCGGGAGTTTCTGGACTTATCCCGCTATGCTAAAGAAGACATTGCAACTGATGCACACAGACAGGAGAAGTTTCGTGATGGACTTCAAGCTGACATCAAGCTCGCATTGCTAGTGCATGACTTTGCCGATTTCACCACCTTGGTGAACATGGCCATCAATGTCGAAACTGGTCTGCAGGAACACCAGAGCTCTCACAGGCGCAATCATGACACGGGCTCATCTTCAGGCCCGCCCTCACAGAAGCGTAGGATCTGGATTCCCAACAGCATGTACCATCCAACTGCACCTGCTCCAAGGCAGTCCTATGTTGCATCTCGTCTGCCGCCTCCACCATCTAAGCAGCCAAGGCTTCCATCTCCACCTCCCCGAGCTCCTGTTCCCACTCCCAATAATGGTTTGTGCTACAAGTGTGGTCAACCAGGTCACCTTGCCTGGAACTGCTTTTAGAACCAGAATCAACTGGCCCTCCTTGCAGTTGGCCATGGAAGCAATCAGCCCTGCAACAACAATGCCAGGCCTTATGGTCGTGTTCATGCCAACCATGTTAACCTCAATGAAGCTCAAGACCAGCCTGCTACTGTGATGGCTACACTCCTCATAAAGTCAGTACATGCATTCGTTTTATTTGATACAGGAGCATCACATTCATTCATGTCAGAAGATTTTGCATACAAGCACGACCTTAAAGGTGAGGTCATAAACACTCCGCTAGTGGTAAAAAACCCCGCCGGCCAGTGTCAAACCTCTGTGGTTAGTCACAACGTTCCGTTGAAATCGAAGGGTCGGAATTCTATGCCTCTCCCATTATCCTGAAGTCGTCTAACATCGACCTCATTCTGGGTATGGATTGGTCAAAAGCGCATACTACTTCTATAGTTTGCGCCACTAAGACCGTCCATCTGCTACACCCTTCTGATGAAATAATTAGCTACAATGCTCGTCTAGTTTAGAATGCCGAGGCAAGGCTTTATGCGTTGAATGCATTGAACACTACACCTCTCGAGGGCATTGAAAACATTCCCGTCATGTGCGAATTTCTCAATGTCTTTCCTAAAGAGCTTCCAGGGATTCCCCCTGCTAGAGCTGTCGAATTCATCATCGACTTGAAACCAGGCACCACTCCTATAGCCAAACGTCCCTACAAGATGCCACCACATGAACTCATTGAGCTTAAGGAGGAAATCGACAAATCTCTACGAAGTGGTTTCATTCGCCCAAGTTGCTCTCCTTGGGGAGCACCTTCTCTCTTTGTCAAGAAGAAGGATGGGACAAACCGATTGGTCCAAGACTACCGTCCTATTAACCAAGCTATCATTCAGAACAAATACCCTCTTCCTCGGATCAATGACCTGTATGATCAGCTCGCTGGTTCATCAGTGTTTTCTAAACTCGACTTGAGGTTGGGTTACCACCAGATCTGTGTTCGTGAAGAGGATATCCCAAAGACCGCATGTGTGACTCGCTATGGTTCATACGAGTACACCGTCATGTATTTTGAATTAACCAATGCTCCAGACACATTCTCTCATCTAATGAACTATATCTTTATGGAATACCTCAACACGTTTGTCGTGGTTTATCTGGATGATATCCTTGTATATTCCAAGAATGAAGAAGAACATGTTGAACATCTTCGCCTTGTTCTGGAAAAGCTTAGAGAGCATCAACTCTATGCCAAGTTCTCCAAGTGTGAATTCTGGCTTCCCGAAGTAACCTATCTTGGGCATGTCATCTCCAAGGATGGTATTGCCGTCAACCCCGAGCGAGTTCAGGCTATTCTCAATTGGACTCCTTTGAAGAATGTCAAGCAAGTCAGAAGTTTTCTTGGACTCGCCAGCTATTGCCGTCGATTCGTTGAGAACTTCTCCAAGATTGCTAGACCTCTGACTAACCTGTTGCATCAGGGCATCAAGTTTCAGTGGACAGAAAAGTGTTAGGAAAGTTCTAGGTGCTCAAAGACAAGTTGACTTCTGCCCCAGTGCTTGCTCCTCCAGATACTAAGAAGGACTTCGTCATTTATTGTGATGCTTCGCGTCAAGGCTTAGGCGCGGTCCTAATGCAGGAGCGTAAAGTGCTTGCTTATGCCTCTCATCAATTGCACCCTCACAAAGAGAACTATCCAGTTCATGACCTTGAGCTTGCTACTGTTATGCATGCACTCAAACAGTGGCAACATTACCTTCTCGGTAATCATTCCAAGATCTTCACCGACCACCAAAGTCTGAAGTATATGTTTACTCAACCAGACCTGAACCTCCGTCAGCAGAGATGGATGGAGACTTTTGCAGATTTTAACTTGGGTATTTCTTATACCCCAGGCAAGGCTAATGTAATGGCTGATGCCTTGAGCCGCAAGTCATATTGCAACCACCTCCAGGTTCACAAAGTTCAGCCCTCGCTTGTTGAAGAATTCAGAAAGCTCAACCTCCATATTGTTCCTCTTGGTGCACTCGCTCCCCCTCCTCCAGAGTTCCAAAAGATGAATGTTTGTGTTGTTCCCCAGGGTTCTCTAAATACCCTCCCTGTCGTGCCAGATCTCGTGGGCGATATCAAGACTATTCAACATTATGACTCTGAAGTCGAGAAGATTAAACGCTATCTCGCAAAAGGAAGCCCTCATTCTTCACTACTGCCGATGATGGCGCCTTGTACTTCAGAGGCCGCCTAGTGGTGCATGTTCAAGGGAAAACCTAAATCTGTCACCAAGGGTTATGAAAGAAGCTCATGATATACCTCTATCTATTCATCCCGGTAGCACCAAGATGTACCAAGACATTCGTCAGAGATTCTGGTGGTCTAATATGAAGCAAGACATTGCTCGTTATGTTGCTGAGTGTGACGTTTTCCATCGTATCAAAGCAGAACATCGAAGGCCCGCTGGAACTCTGCAACCTATCTCTATTCCTGAATGGATACGGGACCATGTTGAAATGGACTTCGTCACTGGATTTCCAAAATCGCAGAAAGGTAATGATGCTATTCTTGTCATCATTGACCGGCTTTCTAAAGTTGCACATTTTCTGGCTGTTAAAGAAACGATCACTGCTAGTCAGCTGGCAACCCTCTACATGTCCAGAATTGTCTCACTTCACGGTATTCCATTAGTAATCAGTTCAGACCATGGCAATTTATCCACTTCAAGATTCTGGGCAAGTTTCCAAGAAGCTATGGGGACTCATTTGTTTTTCAGCACTGCTTTTCATCCTCAGTCGCAAGGGCAAGTTGAATGCATCAACCAAGTTCTCGAAGACATGCTTCGAGCTTGTGTTATTTCCTTCGGCAAGAAATGGGAGGGATCTCTCTCCGTATGCTTATAATAATAACTACCAAGCTAGTCTGAAGATGGCCCCCTTTGAAGTGTTATATGGACGAAAGTGTTGAACCCCTCTGAACTGGTCAGAAACTGGGGAACTTCCACTCTTTGGTCCGGATATTATCCAACATGCCGAAGAACAAGTCCGCATTATTCGCGAGAATCTCAAGACTCCTCAGTCACGTTAGAAGAGTCAGTATGACCGCCATCATAAGGACATGGTCTATCAACCTGGCGAAAAGGTTTATCTTCGAGTCACACCAATGAAGGGTGCTCACCGCTTCGGGATCAAGGGCAAGCTAGCTCCTTGCTATATTGGTCCTTTCACTATTCTGGAAAGGCATGGAAAAGTGGCATACCAACTGGAGCTTCCGCCGAACCTTTCTCAGGTTCATGATGTGTTCCACGTGTCACAACTCCGCCACTGCTTCAAGGACCTAATCCGAGCAGTGGATCATGAAGTGCTCGAGTTGCAATAGGACCTCTCCTATAAAGAGCATCTGGTCCGCATTCTCGACCAAGCTGAACGCCGCACACGTCAGAAGGCGATCAAGTTCCTCAAAGTCCAGTGGTCGCACCATTCTGAAGATGAAGCCACTTGGCAATGTGAGGATCGTCTGCGTGATGAATACCACACCTTGTTTCCTTTTACCTCCTAAATCTCGGGACGCGATTTCTTGTAGTGGAGGAGATTTGTAACGCTCGAATAATTATGCTACAGTGACCCCGTGCTAATGATGCCGTCACCTTTGCTACTGTTGCTAATCTCGCGTTGGATCAAAACTATTCAAATTCAAATTTGAATTTTTGTCAAACATCAAAAAATTTCAAACATTAAAACTAAAATGTCCGGAGTGTGCCAACTAATGCCTAGGTGTTTATGGTAAAGAAACCACACTTTTAAAGAATGCCTAAATATTTAAAATGAAATAAAATAGAAAAGAAAATAAAGAAAAAGGAAAAAGGACAAAACAGGAAACAAAATAGAGAGAAAAGGCCCCTTGGCCAACTGGGCCAGACGGCCCAGCTGGCCGGCCCACCCCCATCCCACTTAACCCCCCGAAACCCTAACCCACTCCCCCATCGTCCCACACCTCACTCTCTCCCCTAACCCTTGACTGGATCTGGATCGGGAGGAGCCGATCATATCGCCCCCCTGACACCGACGCCCGATGCCGCCCGGAGCTTCCTCGCCGGCATGTCTCCTCCTCCTCACTGGCCTGCCTCCTCGCCGAACGCCGTCTCCATGCTCCTCCCCACGCCCCGCTGCCACGTCCCTACAACCCCTCGTGAGGCCCCCTCCTTCTCCTCTGCCCCCTCCGCCGCACACACGTGCCTCGCCCGCATGCCTCGCCTGCACGTGTTGTGCCTGCGGCTACCGCGCTGCTCCTTGATACGTCCATTTTGCATCATGTTTTTATATCGATATTTATTGCACTATGGGCTGTTATTACACGTTATGTCACAATACTTATGCCTATTCTCTCTTATTCTACAAGGTTTGCATGAAGAGGGAGAATGTCGGCAGCTCGGATTCTGGGCTAGAAAAGGAGCAAATATTAGAGACCTATTCTGCACAACTCCAAAAGTCCTGAAACTCCATGAAATTCATTTTTGGAATTAATAAAAAATATTGAGCAGAAGAAGTTCCAGAGGGGGGTCACCCACCGTCCATGAGGGTGGGGGGCGCGCCCTACCCCCTGGGGTGCCCCCTCCCTCGTGGGCCCCCTGGCAGCCTTCCGGTGGCCATCTTCTACTATATGAAGTCTTTTACCCTGGAAAAAAAATCATAAGCAAGCTTTCAGGATGAAACACCGCCGCCACGAGGCGGAACCTCGGCGGAACCAATCTAGGGCTCCAACGGAGCTGTTCTACCGGGGAAACTTCCCTCCGGGAGGGGGAAATCATTGCCATCGTCATCACCATCGATCCTCTCATCGGGAGGGGGTCAATCTCCATCAACATCTTCACCAGCACCATCTCCTCTCAAACCCTAGTTTATCTCTTGTATCCAATCTTTATACCAAAACCTCAGATTGGTACCTCTGACTTGCTAGTAGTGTTGATTACTCCTTGTAGTTGATGCTAGTTGGTTTATTCGATGGAAGATCATATGTTCAAATCCTTTATGCATATTAATATATATACCCCTCTGATTATGAACATGAATATGCTTTGTGAGTAGTTACGTTTGTTCCTGTGGACATGGGAGAAGTCTTGCTATAAGTAGTCATGTGAATTTGATATTCGTTCGATATTTTGATGAGATGTATGTTGTCTCTCCTCTAGTGGTGTTATGTGAATGTCGACTACATGACACTTCACCATTGTTTGGGCCTAGAGGAAGGCATTGGGAAGTAATAAGTAGATTATGGGTTGCGAGAGTAATAGAAGCTTAAACCCTAGTTTATGCGTTGCTTTGTAAGGGGCTGATTTGGATCCATATGTTTCATGCTATGGTTAGGTTTACCTTAATACTTCTTTTGTAGTTGCGGATGCTTGCAATAGGGGTTAATCATAAGTGGGATTCTTGTCCAAGAAAGGGCTGTACCCAAGCACCAGTCCACCCACATATCAAATTATCAAAGTAACGAACGCGAATCATATGAGTGTGATGAAAACTAGCTTGATGATAATTCCCATGTGTCCTTGGGAGCGCTTTTCTCTATATAAGAATTTGTCCAGGCTTGTCCTTTGCTACAAAAAGGATTGGGCCATCTTGCTGCATCTTATTTACTTTCATTACTTGTTACCCGTTATGAATTACCTTATCACAAAACTATCTGTTACCGATAATTTCAGTGCTTGCAGAGAATACCTTACTGAAAACCGCTTGTCATTTCCTTCTGCTCCTCATTGGGTTCGACACTCTTACTTATCGAAAGGACTACGATAGATCCCCTACACTTGTGGGTCATCAAGACTCTTTTCTGGCGCCGTTGCCGGGGAGTGAAGCGCCTTTGGTAAGTGGGACTTGGTAAAGAAAAATTTATATAGTGTGCTGAAATTTACTGTCACTTGTTACTATGGAACATAATCCTTTGAGGGGCTTGTTCGGGGTATCTTGACCCCGACCAGTAGAGCAAAGAGTTGCTCCTGAACCTACTCAACCTACTGAAAATGTTTACTTTGAAATTCCTTTGGGTATGATAGAGAAACTACTAGCTAATCCTTTTACAGGAGATGGAACATTGCATCCCGATTTGCACTTAATCTATGTGGATGAAGTTTGTGGATTATTTAAGCTTGCAGGTATGCCCGATGATGTTGTCAAGAAGAAGGTCTTCCCTTTATCTTTGAAGGGAGGGGCATTGACATGGTTTAGGCTATGTGATGATATGGGATCATGGAACTACAAACGATTGAAATTGAAATTTCATCAGAATTTTTATCCTATGCATCTTGTTCATCGTGATCGTAATTATATATATAATTTTTGACCTCACAAAGGATAAAGCATCGCTCAAGCTTGGGGGAGGCTTAAGTCAATGTTATATTCATGCCCCATTCATGAGCTCTCAAGAGAAATGATTATTCAAAAAAATTATGCTCGGCTTTCTCTCAATAATCGCTCCATGCTCGACACTTCTTGTACTGGTTCCTTTATGATGAAGACTATTGAATTCAGATGGGATTTATTGGAAAGAATTAAACGCAACTCTGAAGATTGAGATCTCGAGAAGGTAAGGAGTCAGGTATAATACCTAAGTTTGATTGTGTTAAATCTTTTATGAATACCGATGCTTTTCGTGAATTTAGCACTAAATATGGACTTGACTCTGAGATAGTAGCTTCTTTCTGTGAATCATTTGCTACTTATGTTGACCTCCCTAAGGAGAAGTGGTTTAAATATAATCCTCCCACTGAAGTAAAAGTAGTTGCACCTATTAAAGTTGAAGAAAATACTATCACTTATAGTGACCCTATTGTTCCTACTACTTATATTGAGAAACCACCTTTCCCTGTTAGCATAAAGGATCATGCTAAAGCTTCAACTGTGGTTCGTAAGAGTAATACTAAAACACCTACACCACCTGAGCAAATTTAAGTTGAACCTAGTATTGCTATGGTTAAAGATCTCTTGGCTGATAATATTGATGGGCATGTTATTTACTTCTGTGATGAAGCTGCTAGAATTGCTAGACCTGATACTAAGAATAAACATAGACCTGTTGTAGGCATGCCTGTTATTTCTGTTAAAATAGGAGACCATGGTTATCATGGCTTATGTGATATGGGTGCTAGTGCTAGTGCAATACCTCATTCCTTATACAAAGAAATTATGCATGATATTGCACCTGCTGAGATAGAAGAAATTGATGTTATAATTAAGCTTGCCAATAGAGATACTATTTCACCAGTTGGGATTGTTAGAGATGTTGAAGTCTTGTGTGGGGAAGTCAAATATCCTGCTGATTTTCTTGTTCTTGATTCCCCAAAAGATGACTTTTGTCCCATTATATTTGGTAGACCCTTCTTGAATACTGTTAATGCTAAGATAGATTACAAAAAGGATGTCGTTACTATTGGTTTGGGGAATATGTCTCATGAGTTTAATTTTGCTAAATTTCGTAGACAACCCCATGATAAAGAATTGCCTAGTAAGGATGAAATTATTGGTCTTGCTTCTATTGCCGTACCTCCTACTGATCCTTTAGAACAATATTTGCTAGACCATGAAAATAATATGTTTATGAATGAAAGAAGGGAGATAGATGAAGTATTCTTTAAGCAGGAACCTATTTTGAAACACAACTTGCTAGTTGAAATCCTAGGGGATCCGCCACCACCCAAAAGGGTGATCCCTTGTTTGAGCTTAAACCACTCCCTGATACTCCTAAATATGCTTATCTTGATGAAAAGAAGATATATCCTGTTATTATTAGCGCTAACCTTTCAGAGCAAGAAGAGGAGAGATTATTGAAAATTCTGAAGAAGCACCGTGCTACTATTGGATATACTCTTGATGATCTTAAGGCATTAGTCGCACTCTATGCCAACACAAAATAAAATTGGAGAAAGACGTCAAACCAGTTATTGATCACCAACGACGGTTAAATCCTAAGATGAAAGAAGTGGTAAGAAAATAAATACTAAAGCTCCTGAGGCAGGTATAATTTATCCCGTTGCTGATAGTCAGTGGGTAAGTCCTGTCCATTGTGTCCCTAAGAAGGGAGGTATTACTGTCATTCCTAATGATAAAGATGAATTGATCCCGCAAAGAATTGTGACAGGTTATAGGATGGTTATTGATTTCCGCAAATTAAATAAAGCTACTAAAAAGGATCATTACCCTTTGCCTTTTATTGATCAAATGCTAGAAAGATTATCCAAACAAACGCATTTTTGCTTTCTAGATGGTTACTCTGGTTTCTCTCAAATACCTGTGTCAGCAGAGGATCAAGAAAAGACCACTTTTACTTGCCCTTTTGGTACTTTTGCTTATAGACATATGCCTTTTGGTTTATGTAATGCACCTGTTACCTTTCAAAGATGTATGATGGCTATATTCTCTGACTTTTGTGAAAAGATTGTTGAGGTTTTCATGGATGATTTCTCCGTTTATGGATCTTCTTTTGATGATTGCTTGAGCAACCTTGATCGAGTTTTGCAGAGATGCGAAGATACTAGTCTTGTCTTGAATTGGGAGAAGTGCCACTTTATGGTTAATGAAGGCATTGTCCTGCGGCATAAAAATTCTGAAAGAGGTATTGAAGTTGATAAAGCTAAAGTTGATGCTATTGAAAAGATGCCGTGTCCCAAGGAAATTAAAGGTATAAGAAGTTTCCTTGGTCATGTCGGTTTTTATAGGATGTTCATTAAGGACTTCTCTAAATCTCTAGGCCTCTGACTAATCTATTACAAAAAGATATTCCTTTTGTCTTCGATGATGATTGTGTAGAAGCATTTGAAATACTTAAGAAAGTTTTATGTTATTCAGTATGATGCCACCTGATTGGAATTTACCCTTTGAAATTACGTGTGATGCTAGTGATTATGCTGTAGGTGCTGTTCTAGGACAAAGAGTTGATAAGAAACTAAATGTTATTCAGTATGCTTGTAAAACTCTTGACAGTGCTCAGAGAAATTATGCTACTACCAAAAAAGAATTCTTAGCAGTTGTATTTGCTTGTGATAAGTTCAGACCTTATATTGTTGATTCTAAAGTAACTGTTCACACTGATCATGCTGCTATTAAATATCTTATGGAAAAGAAAGATGCTAAATCTAGACTTATTAGATGGGTTCTCTTGCTAAAAGAATTTGATTTGCATATTATTGATAGAAAGGGAGCTGAGAACCCCGTTGCAGACAACTTGTCTAGGTTAGAGAATGTTCTTGATGACCCACTACCTATTGATGATAGCTTCCCTGATGAACAATTAGCTATCATAAATGCTTCTCGTGCTGCTCCATGGTATGTTGATTGTGCTAATTACATTGTTGCTAAATTTATACCACCTAGTTTCACGTACCAGTGAAAGAAAAAGTTTTTCTATGATTTAAGACATTACTTCTGGGATGACCCACACCTTTATAAAGAAGGAGTTGATGGTGTTATTAGGCATTGTGTTCCTGAGCATGAACAGGAACAGATCCTACGCAAGTGTCACTCCGAAGCATATGGAGGACACCACGCTGGAGATAGAACTGCACATAAGGTATTGCAATCCGGTTTTTATTGGCCTACTCTCTTCAAAGATGCCTGTAAGTTTGTCTTGTCTTGTGATGAATGTCAAAGAATTGGTAATATTAGTAGGCGTCAAGAAATGCCTATGAATTATTCTCTTGTTATTGAACCATTTGATGTTTGGGGCTTTGATTATATGGGACCGTTTCCTTCCTCTAATGGGTATACACATATTTTAGTTGATGTTGATTACGTTACTAAGTGGGTAGAAGCTATTCCAACTAGTAGTGATGATCATAACATGCTTAAACAAGTTATTTTTCCGAGGTTTGGAGTTCCTAGATATCTAATGACTGATGGTGGTTCACATTTTATTCATGGTGCTTTTCATAAAATGCTTGCTAAGTATGATGTTAATCATAGAATTGCATCTCCATATCACCCACAGTCTATTGGTCAAGTAGAACTGAGTAATAGAGAGCTTAAATTAATTTTGCAAAAGACTGTTAATAGATCTAGAAAGAATTGGTCCAAGAAACTTGATGATGCATTATGGGCTTATAGAACTACATATAAAAATCCTATGGGTATGTCTCCATATAAAATGGTCTATGGAAAAGCATGTCACTTACCTCTCGAACTAGAACATAAGGCATATTGGGCCATTAAGGAGCTCAATTATGATTTCAAACTTGCCGGTGAGAAGAGGTTATTCGACATTAGCTCACTTGATGAATGGAGAACTCAAGCCTATGAGAATGCCAAACTATTTAAAGAAAAAGTTAAAAGATGGCATGACAAAAGGATACAAAAGCATGAGTTCAATGTAGGTGATTATGTTTTGCTATACAACTCTCGTTTAAGATCTTTTGCAGGAAAAGTTCTCTCTAAATGGGAAGGCCCTTACGTTATCGAGGAGGTCTATCGTTCCGGTGCCATAAAAATCAACAACTTCGAAGGCACAAATCCAAAGGTGGTGAACGGTCAAAGAATCAAACATTATATCTCAAGTAATCCAATAAATGTTGAAACTAATGTTATTGAAACCGTAACCCCAGAGGAATACATATGGGACACTTTCCAGCATGTTTCAGACTCCGAAAAGGAATAGGTATGTGGTACGGTAAGTAAACTGACTCCAAAACAGTTCTAATAGCAATCTTTCTCCATTTTGGAATATTTTAGAAAATAGGAAAATAAGAAGTAGTCTGGGAAGGACAGGAGGCGTCCACGAGGGTGGAGGGCGCGCCCTACCCCCTGGGTGCACCCCCTTGCCTCGTGGGCACCTTGTGTACTCTCCGGACTCCGTTTCCTTGCACGATACTTCTTTCGGTCGGTAAAAATTCATTATATAATCTCCCGAAGGTTTTGACCACCGTATCACGCAAATATCCTCTGTCTTTGTTTTGAGCTATTTTTCTAACAGATCTAGATCACCATGACGTCTTCAAGCGCCCCCAAGGACTAGTTTTTCGAGAAGGTCATCAACCCCTACCTTGCAGAGGTGCTGCATCACCCTCAAACCATTGAGATGCGTGAGGGGGTGTTGCACATCCGCGATGTTGAGGGACCAAGGAGGACCAGAAGCGTGGAGACAAGGCTAGAAGCAATGGAGCAACAAGTTTTCAAGTGCCAAGGGATGGAGGAACACGGACTCAACGCCAACCAGATGATGATCGCAGAGTTCACCAACAACCACAAGCCAGATGCCATGACCATTGGGGAGACCATCTTCAAGCTTCATGAGAAAATCGAGCACCTCCAAGCCTAGATCTATGACCTACAAAACCAAAACTTGAGTATGAATATAGATTCAAGAGGATGAGTTTGGCTGCAGATTTGAGGATCCCGGAGACTCGATCATCCTTCTATGATGGGAGCATATGCCTTGGAAGACGGACGTCAAGCCTACATCATCAACAACTCCATCATCACCACCTCCGAAGAACTAAACACATGGGTATGGGCACTCCCCTTGGCAACTGCCAAGCTTGCAGGAGGTGCCCCCGTATCGTATCACCATCACACTCCCATCTTCACCGTTTTCTTGATCTAGTAGAATAAAGTTTTGGTATGATTTAGTTTTGAGTTTTGCTTTATGATCCCTCTATGTAATCGAGTCTGTAAGCTATATAATAAAGATTAGTGTTGAGTCAAGGGCTTCGCCATCTTGCTATGATCTTGAGGGAATAAAATAAATAATAGAAAGAAATAAAAGAGATCATATTGATCTTATGGAGAGTAATAACTTCACATATAAAGAGTATGATGAATAAAAGTTGTTGAGAGTTGACAAACATAGTTTTGGTCATCGTTGCAATTAATAGGAAGTAATAAAGAAACAAAGGTTTTCACATATAAATATACTATCTTGGACATCTTTTATGATTGTGAGCACTCATTAAACAATGACATGCTAAAGAGTTGATGTTGGAAAAGGAAGGCAACGTAATGGGTTATGTTTTCTTATATCTGAAATAAAGTATATTGTCATGGATCATCCAACATGTTGATCTTGCCTTTCCCCCTCATGCTAGCCAAATTCCTTGCACAAAGTAGAAATACTACTTGTGTTTCCAAACATCCTTAAACCCAATTTTGCCATGAGAGTCCACCATATCTACCTTTGGATTGAGTAAGATCCTTCAAGTAAGTTGTCATGTTGCAAGAAATAAAAATTGCTCTCTAAATATGTATGACTTATTAGTGTGGAGAAAATAAGCTTTATACGATCTTGTGATATGGAAGCAATAAAAGCGACGGACTACATAATAAAGGTCCATATCACAAGTGGCAATATAAAGTGACGTTCTTTTGCATTAAGATTTCGTGCATCCAACAAAAAAGGCACATGACAACCTCTGCTTCCCTCTGCGAAGGGCCTATCTTTTACTTTTATCTTACCTTATGCAAGAGTCATGGTGATCTTCACCTTTCCTTTTTATATTTTATCCTTTTGCAAGCACATTGTGTTGGAAAGATCCTGATATATATATCCAATTGGATGTAAGTTAGCATGAACTATTATTGTTGACATTACCCTTGAGGTAAAAGGTTGGGAGGCAACACTATAAGCCCCTATCTTTCTTTGTGTCCGATTAAAACTTCATACCCATAAGTATTGCATGAGTGTTAGCAATTGTGAAAGACTAAATGATAGTTGAGTATGTGGACTTGCTGAAAAGCTCTTATTTTGACTCTTTCCGATGTTATGATAAATTGCAATTGCTTCAATGACTGAGATTATAGTTTGTTAGTTTTCAATGAAGTTTCTGATGCATACTTGACATTGTGAATAGATTGTTACTTGAGCATAAAAAAATCATATGACAATATTTATATATGTCGCTGTTTTAAGAATGATCATGATGCCCTCATGTCCGTATTTTATTTTATCGACACCTCTATCTCTAAACATGTGGACATATTATTCGATATCGGCTTCCGCTTGAGGACAAGCGAGGTCTAAGCTTGGGGGAGTTGATACCTCCATTTTGCATCATGCTTTTATATCGATATTTATTGCACTATGTGTTGTTATTACATGTTATGTCACAATACTTATGCCTATTCTCTCTTATTTTACAAGGTTTGCATGAAGAGGGAGAATGCCGACAGCTGGGATCCTGGGTTGGAAAAGGAGCAAATATTAGAGACCTATTCTGCACAACTCCAAAAGTCCTGAAACTACATAAAAGTCATTTTTGGAATTATTAAAAAATATTGAGTGGAAGAAGTTCCAGAGGGGGCCACCCACCGTCCACGAGGGTGGGGCGTGCCCTACCCCCTGGGCGCACCCCCTACCTCGTGGGCCCCCTGGAAGCCTTCTATGCGCGCCCCCTGCCTCGTGGGCCCCCTGGAAGCCTTCCGGTGACCATCTTCTGCTATATGAAGTCTTTTACCCTATAAAAAAATCATAAGCAAGCTTTCAGGACGAAATGCCGCCGCCACGAGGCGAAACCTTGGCGGAACCAATCTAGGGCTCTAGCGGATCTGTTCTGCCGGGGAAACTTCCCTCCGGGAGGGGGAAATCATCACCATCGTCATCACCATAAATCCTCTCATCGGGAGGGGGTCAATCTCCATCAACATCTTCACCGGCACCATCTCCTCTCAATCCCTAATTCATCTCCTATATCCAATCTTTGTACCAAAAACTCAGATTGGTACCTGTGGGTTGCTAGTAGTGTTGATTACTCCTTGTAGTTGATGCTAGTTGGTTTATTCGGTGGAAGATCATATGTTTAGATCCTTTATACATATTAATACCCCCCTGATTATGAACATGAATATGCTTTGTGAGTGGTTAAATTTGTTCCTGAGGACATGGGAGAAGTCTTGCTATAAGTAGTCATGTGAATTTGGTATTCGTTCGATATTTTGATGAGATGTATGTTGTCTCTCCTCTAGTGGTGTTATGTGAACATCGACTACATGACACTTCACCATTGTTTGGGCCTAGAGGATGGCATTGGGAAGTAATAAGTAGATGATGGGTTGCTAGAGTGACAGAAGCTTAAACCCTAGTTTATGTGTTGCTTCGTAAGGGGCTGATTTGGATCCATATGTTTCATGCTATAGTTAGGTTTACATTAATACTTCTTTTATAGTTGCAGATGCTTACAATAGTGGTTAATCATAAGTGGGATGCTTGTCCAAGAAAGGGCAGTACCCAAGCACCGGTCCACCCACATATCATCAAAGTAACGAATGCGAATCATTTGAGCGTGATGAAAACTAGCTTGACGATATTTCCCATGTGTCCTCGGGAGCGCTTTTCTTTGCAACAAAAAATGATTGGGCCACCTTGCTGCACCTTATTTACTTTCATTACTTGTTACCCGTTACGAATTATCTTATCACAAAACTATCTGTTACCGATAATTTCAGTGCTTGCAGAGAATACCTTACTGAAAACTGCTTGTTATTTCCTTCTGCTCCTCGTTGGGTTCGACAGTCTTACTTATCGAAAGGACTACGATAGATTCCCTACACTTGTGGGTCATCACTCCTGCCACTGCGTCATTGCCAGTTCCTTGCCCCGCCCCGCTCTCCCTGCTGCATCGCTCACCAGCCACCGCCACCCAGCACGCGCCGAGCGACCCCGTCCTCTCTTCCTCCCCCGCGCACACGCACGTGGCCGCGGTCTCCTCCCCGCGCCGCGCCTGGAACGGCGCCCCGGCGCGCGCCTCCTCCCCTGCTGATTGCCGCGTGCGCTCTATGCCCGTTGCCCGTAGCCGCACCCGTTATGGCCCAGTGGCCCTATGGCAAAGGGGCCCCTCCCCTGGAACGGATTCTAATATATATATATATATATAATTAAAATAATAGTTATTAATTAACTTAATTAATCATGTTTAAATTAACCTAATTAACTACTGTTAATCAACTAAACAGTCACTGACAGGTGGGACCCACCTGTCAGGTTGCCAGGTCAACGGTCAGAGTTGACCGCTGACATCATGATGATGTCATAAATTGAGTTTCGAATTAAGTTAATTCTGTTAATTCTAAAATGAATTAAAACTTTGAAAATCAATATAAAATAAATCGTAGCTTGGATGAAAATACTTTGTACATGAAAGTTACTCAAAACGACGAGACGAATCCGAATACGCAGCCCGTTCATTAGCCACACGTCCCTAGCATAGCGAACCTGCAACTTTTCACCTCAGGTTCATCCGACCAAAAACGCGAAACACCGGGGTTACTTTCCCGGATGTTTCCCCCCTTCACAGGTATCACCTACTACTGCGTTAGGGCACACCTAGCACCGATCATTGTCATGTCATGCATCGTCTTGCTTATGTTTGCATTATATTTATTGTTTCTTCCCCCTCTTCTCTCTGGTAGACTACGAGACCGATGCTGCTGCTACCCTGTTCGACTACGGAGTTGACAACCCCTCCTTCTTGCCAGACAACCAGACAAGCCCCCCCCCCCCCCCCCGTGATCAGCATATATCGCCTATTCTTCCCTCTAGTGTTTGCATTAGAGTAGTGTAGCATGTTACTGTTTCGGTTAATCCTATTCTCTTGCATAGCCTGTCATTGTTGCTACAGTTGTTGATACCTTACCTGCAATCCTAAATGCTTAGTATAGGGTGCTAGTTTATCATCCATGGCCCTACATTCTTGTCCGTCTGCCTTGCTATACTATCGGGCGGTGATCACTCAGGAGGTGATCACGGGTGTATACTATACTATACAGATGGTGACTAAAGTCTGGTCGGCTCGTAGAGTACCCGCGAGTGGTTCACGGATTGGGGGCTGAAAGGACATTCATCCTGACGGCCCTCTATGTGGATCTTTTTGGCGGAGCGACAGGACAGGTTGAGACCACCTAGGTGAGAGGTGGACCTGGCCCTGGTCAGTGTCTGCAGTTACTTCAAAATAACACGCTTAACAAGATCTTGGTATTTGATCTGAGTCTAGCCACTGGCCTACATGCACTAACCAACTACGCGGGAACAGTTATGTCCACTCGACGTCGTGGTATCAGCCTAAGCCTTCTTGACGTCAGTGACTGAGCTGCGCGCGCCGGGTTGGACCGAGTAACGCAACTTCCTTTGTAATGGAGGTTGCTAGGTCTGCTCACCGGCCCTGTACGCAACGTGCAGGTGTGCAATGGGCGATGGGCCCAGACCCCTGCGTGCATAGGATTTAGACCGCCGTGCTGACCTCTCTGTTGTACCTAGGTAGTGCAGCAACGTGTTGATCTTCCGAGGCTGGGCATGACCCAGGAAAGTGTGTCCGGCCAGAGGGATCGAGCGTGTTGGGAAATGTAGTGCACCCCTGCAGGGAAGTTTATCTATTTGAATTGTCGTGTTCCTCGGTAAAAGGATGACCCGGAGTTGTACCTTGACCTTATGACAACTAGAATCGGATACTTAATAAAACACACCCAGACAAGTTCCAGAGACAACCCGGTGATTGCTTTCCCACAGGGCGACGAGGGGAGGATCGCCGAGTAGGATTATGCTATGCGATGATACATGGTAGACTTCAATCTACTCTCTTCTACATGCTGCAAGATGGAGGCTGCCAGAAGCATAGTATTTGATAGGACTAGCTACCCCCTCTTATTCTGGCATTCTGTAGTTCAGTCCACCGATATTTCCTCTTAACACATATACCCATGAATATCTAGTGTTGATTCTTGCTTGCGAGTACTTTGGATGAGTACTCATGGTCGCTTTGCTCCCTCTTTTCCCCCTTTTCCTCTTCTTCTCGGACGTCGTAACCAGATGTTGGAGCCTAGGAGCCAGACGCCACTGTCGACAATGACTCCTACTACACTGGAGGTGCCTACTGCTACGTGCAGGCCACTGAGGATGACAAGGAGTAGTTTAGGAGGATCCCAGGCAGGAGGCCTGCATCTCTTTCGATCTGTATCCCAATTTGTGCTAGCCATCTTATGGAAACTTGTTTAACTTATGTCTGTACTCAGATATTGTTACTTCTGCTAACTCGTTTATGTTCGAGCACTTGTATTCGAGCCCTCGAGGCCCCTGGCTTGTAATATGATGCTTGTATGACTTATTTTATTTTTGGAGTTATGTTGTGATATCTTCCCATGAGTCCCTTATCTTGATCGTACACATTTGTGTGCATGATTAGTGTACGATTGAATCGGGGGCGTCACAACAATACAGTTATTCATTTAAGACAGAGAATAATTGTTATTCTGTTTACATCAATAAAATCTTCTATGTTCATACACCCAATGTTAATGGTTTATTGAATCTCGATCGTAGTGATACACATATTCATAATATTGATGCCAAAAGATGCAAAGTTGATAATGATAGAGCAACATACTTGTGGCACTGCCGTTTAGGTCATATTGGTGTAAAGCGCATGAAGAAACTCCATGCTGATGGGCTTTTGGAATCACTTGATTATGAATCATTTGATACTTGCGAACCATGCCTCATAGGCAAGATGACTAAACCTCCGTTCTCTGGAACAATGGAGCGAGCCAGTGACTTATTGGAAATAATACATACCGATGTATGCGGTCCGATGAGTGTTGAGGCACGCGACAAGTATCATTATTTTCTGACCTTCACAGATGATTTGAGCAGATATGGGTATATCTACTTAATGAAACACAAGTCTGAAATATTTGAAAAGTTCAAAGAATTTCAGAGTGAAGTAGAGAATCGTCGTAACAAGAAAATAAAGTTTCTACGATCTGATCGCGGAGGAGAATATTTGAGTTACGAGTTTGGCCTTCATTTAGTACAATGTGGAATAGTTTCACAACTCACGCCACCTGGAACACCATAGCGTAATGTGTGTCCGAACGTCATAACCGTATTTTATTAGATATGGTACGATCTATGATGTGTCTTACCGATTTACCACTACTGTTTTGGGGTTATGCATTAGAGACAGCTGGATTCACGTTAAATAGGGAATCATCTAAATCTGTTGAGATGACACCGTATGAACTGTGGTTTGGCAATAAATCTAAGTTGTCGTTTCTTAAAGTTTGGGGATGCGAAGCTTATGTCAAAAGGCTTCATCCTGATAAGCTCGAACCTTAATCAGAGAAGTGTGTCTTCCTAGATACCCTAAGGAAACAATTGGGTACACCTTCTACCACAGATCCGAAGGCAAGATCTTAGTTGCCAAGAATGGAACCTTTCTAGAGAAGGAGTTTCTCTCAAAAGAAGTGAGTGGGAGAAAAGTAGAACTTGATGAGGTAATTGTACCTTCTCTCAATTTGGAAAGTAGATCATCCGAGAAATCCGTTCCCGTGATGCCTACACCAACTAGAGAGGAAGCTAATGATAATGATCATGAAACTTCAGATCAAGTTACTATCGAACCTCGTATGTCAACCCGAGCACGATCCACACCGGAGTGGTACGGTAATCCTGTTCTGGAAGTCACCTTACTTGACCATGACAAACCTACGAACTATGAAGAAGCTATGATGAGCCCAGATTCCGATAATGGCTTGAGGCCATGAAATTTGAGATAGGAACCATGTATGAGAACAAAGTGTGGACTTTGGTGGATTTGCCCGATGACCAGCGACCCGTAGAGAATAAATGGATCTTCAAAAGGAAGACTAACACTGATGGTAATCTTACTGTCTATAAAGCTCGACTTGTCGCAAAAGGTTTTAGACAAGTTCAAGGAGTTGACTATGACGAGAATTTCTCACCCGTAGTGATGCTTAAGTCTATCCAAATCATGTTAGCAATTGCCGCATTTTATGATTATGAAATCTGGCAAATGGACTTCAAAACTGCATTCCTTAATGCATTTCTTAAATCAGAGTTGTATATGATGCAACTAGAAGGTTTTGTCGATCCTAAAGGTGCTAACAAAGTGTGCAAGCTCCAGTGATCCTTTTATGGACTTGTGCAAGCATCTCGGAGTTGGAATATATGCTTTGATGAGGTGATCAAAGCACATGGTTTTATAAAGACTTTCGGAGAAGCCTGTATTTACCAGAAGTGAGTGGGAGCTTTATAGCGTTTCTAATATTATATGCGGATAACATATTGTTGATTGGAAATGATGTAGAATTTCTGGAAGCATAAAAGGATACTTGAATAAAAGTTTTTCAATGAAAGACCTCGGTAAAGCTACTTATGTATTGGGCATCAAGATCTATAGAGATAGATCGAGACGCTTAATAGGACTTTCACAAAGCACACACCTTGACAAGAATTTGAAGGAGTTCAAAATGGATCAGTCAAAGAAGGAGTTCTAGCCTGTATTGTAAAGTGTGAAGTTGAGTAAGACTCCAAGCCCGACCATGGTAGAAGATACAGAGAGAATGAAAGTCATTCCCTATGCCTCAGCCATAGGTTCTATAAAGTATGCCATGTTGTGTACCAGATCTGTTATGTGCCTTGCCATGAGTTGGGAAAGGGGGTAGTGTTCTAGGAGTAGATCACTGGACAGCGGTCAAAATTATCCTTAGTTACCTAAGAGGACTAAGGAAATGTTTCTCGGTTATGGATGTGATAAAGTGTTCGTCGTAAAGAGTTACGTCGATGCAAGTTTTGACAGTGATCTAGATGACTCTAAGTCTCAATCTAGATACGTATTGAACGTGGGAGCAATTAGCTAGAGTAGTTCCATATAGAGCATTATAGACATAGAAATTTGCAAAATACATATGGATCTAAATGTGACAGACCCAATGACTAAACTTCTCTCACAAGCAAAACATGATCACACCTTAGTACTCTTTGGGTGTTAATCACATAGCGATGTGAACTAGATTATTGACTCTAGTAAATCCTTTGGGTGTTGGTCACATGGTGATGTGAACTAGATTATTGACTCTAGTTCAAGTGGAATACTGAAGGAAATATGCCCTAGAGGCTATAATATAGTTGTTATTTTATATTTCCTTATTCCATGATAAATGTTTTTTATTCATGCTAGAATTGTATTAACCGGAAACTTGATACATGTGTGGATACATAGATAAAATACTGTGTCAATAGTAAGCCTCTACTAGACTAGCTCGTTGTTCAAAGATGGTTAAGTTTCCTAACCATAGAAATGTGTTCTCATTTGATGAACGGGATCACATCATTAGGAGAATGATGTGACGGAAAAGACCCATCCGTTAGCTTAGCATAATGATCGTTTAGTTTTAATGCTATTGCTTTCTTCATGTCAAATACATATTCCTCTGACTATGAGATTATGCAACTCCCAGATACCGGAGGAATGCCTTGTGTGATATCAAACGTCACAACGTAACTGGGTGATTATAAAGATGATCTACAGGTATCTCCGAAGGTGTTTGTTGGGTTGGCATAGATCGAGATTAGGATTTGTCACTCCGAGTATCGGAGAGGTATCTCTGGGCCCACTTGATAATACACATCATAAGAAGCCTTGCAAGCAAAGTGACTAGTGAGTTAGTTGCACGATGATGTATTATGGAATGAGTAAAGAGACTTGCCGGTAACAAGATTGAACTAGGTATGAAGATACTGACGATCGAATCTCGGGCAAGTAACATACCGATAGACAAAGGGAATTACATGTGTTGTCATAAGGTTCGACCGATAAAGATCTTCGTAGAGTATGTAGGAGCCAATATGGGCATCCAGGTCCCGCTATTGGTTATTGACCGGAGAGGTGTCTCGGTCATGTCTACATAGTTCTTGAACCCGTAGGGTCCGCACGCTTAACGTTCATTGATGATATAATATTATATTAGTTATGTATGTTGGTGACCGAGTGTTGTTCGGAGTCCCGGATGAGATCAAGGACATGACGAGGAGCTCCGGAACGGTTCGGAGGTAAAGATTCATATATTGGATGGTATGGTTAGGCCAAGGGGACAGGCCCACAGGGCTATAGGTCGGTGCAAAAGAAAGTTTTGCGGAGGTCAGAGGCCAGACGGCCGAGGCCCATGGCGTTTGGGCCAGACACCAAGGATTGTGGCATTTCATCCTAGAGTCCGAGTGGGACTCTTGCCTTTCCATCAAAACCGACTTTGAGGAGGCTTTTGCTCCAAGTTTCGACCCCCAGGGCTCAACATATAAATAGATGGGCATGGCTAGCACGAAAGACACATCAAGATTCACCAAGCCGTGTGCCGGCAACCCCGTCCCCACTAGTTTATCCTCCGTCATAGTTTCCGTAGTGCTTAGGCGAAGCCCTGCGAAGATTGTTCTTCACCAACACCGTCACCACACCGTCGTGCTGCCGGAACTCATCTACTACTTCACCAGTCTTGCTGGATCAAGAAGGCGAGGACGTCATCGAGCTGAACGTGTGCTGAATGCGGAGGTGTCGTGCGTTCGGTACATGATCGGGGCGGATCGTGAAGGTGTACGACTACATCACGTTGATAAACGCTTCTGCTTAGCGATCTTCAAGGGTATGAAGATGCTCTTCCCCTCTCGTTGCTATGCATCTCCTAGATTGTCGGGTGGTAGGTGCGACATATGCCAAAGGATGGCTAATCATTGTGGGAGCTAGTAAGACGTTGCCGGTGCCTGGAAACGGGATGAGGCAAAGACATGACGCCGGCGAATATTACCCAGGTTCGGGGCTCTCCTAGGATATAACACCCCTAGTCCTGATCTGCGGGGTCTCCGCATGATCACTAATATCAACAAGTAGCTACAAGTTGCTCCTTGAGCTGTTCGGCTAGAGGAAGAAGAAGGGCAAGGCTAGGTCTCCTCTTCTTTTTATAGGGTGTGGGAAACTCTAAGAGATCAACCCTTTGCATGGGTGCCCTGGGGGATTTATATAGGCCTACCCCCCAGGGGTACAATGGTAATTCGGTTGGGTGTGGACCCAGGCCGTCAGTGCCTATGGCCGCCGGCTTCTCCGCCGGCCACTGGGGCCCGCCGACTGGTGGGTCCCGCCGGCTGTCGGGCTCTAGGCCGACAGGCTGGGCCCACCGCATGTGAGCGCTGTCGGCTGCTCATTACTATAGCCTTGCCCCTGATGACGATGACTTAGTCGGGGCGGGCGTGGCTACAGTGCCGCTGCTTGGCGGGCGTTCACTGTAGCCGCTCCCCGTCTTATCTGGTTAATGGTGCACAAACTTCCAGGGGGAGGGTAGGCCGGCTGTTGGGAGCCAGCCTCCCCCTGTGCCGACTGGTCTGGTTATGCCACCTTCTAGCAGCTCACTGGCTGGTAGGGCCCGCCGCCTGTGGGCCGTACCGACAGCTTGTCGTGGGGGCATGGCCGTTTTGCCATGGATGATGTCATGGTCAATGAGGCAACAGTGCCGCGCCAGGCGGGGGATGGCTGCCCGTTACGTGGCACTGTTGCCATGCCCGCTCCGATATTCAGGGATGGCAAGCTGCACTGTAGCCACGCCCCATCCCATCGCTGTTATGTGGGTGCAAACTTTGAGGATGCATGGGGTGGGCCGCCTGCTAGAGGTCGGCCACTCTGGTGGCCGCCTGCTAGGAGTCGGTCCACTTTGGGACTTCTTACTGAACCTCGACGCCTTCCCGCAGCCGGCCGCTTTACCAGCTGCCACAAGAAGGCGGCCCTTCAACTCGGATGCTTGAGGGGCGCAGTCGGCCCGATGTCTTAAAAAGCCAGGGGGAGCTGATAGGGCTACCCGTGGTCATTTACTCCAACAGTAGTCCCCGAAGCTGGTGGGGCTTCACGGCTGAGAGGAGGGCAAGAAGCCCAAGCAGCTTCCTACTCTGAAGAGCCGACAGCTAGGAGCCGGTCATGACCAGGCACGCCGTCTTGAAGATTTCAAAGTATGAAGGCGGGAATTAGGTGGCGCGTGCGCCGGGCGTCGGGCCGGCCGCCTGCTGTCCGCGTGCCACGCGCCACCAGCCGGCTAGACCAGCCTGCCAGCCCACGCGCGTGACGGGATGTCGCTGCAGGCTGGGGGCCGCCATTACCGCGCCTCGGCCCACGCACGAATCCGTTGTGGCCGAGGCGGGCAGTTGGCATTCCGGGCCGGTTAATACATGCTTTTATGGCGCGATAAACACGGGGTCGTGGGGGAGTGGGCGCAGTTAATCCCACGATCCCCACGCCCCGCCCCCTCGGCTTCGCCGTTCTGGGGCTATAAGTAGGGGGAGGGGGCGGCAGACTCACACGCGCCCACCCCCTCCTTTGCCATTCTTCTTCTTTCTCGTTCTTCTGCTGCTGTGGTCCGCTGCCGCATGCGCCTCCGACCACCCGGCTGCGCTGCTGTTCGCCGCCGCAAGGCCGCGCAAACGCTGCCGCGCCACCCCCCCGTCAAGATTTTCGAGCCCATGGTGCGCTCCGGAGCGTGGGACGGCTCCAACGTCCATGGGGACCACATCGATTTCCTCCGCCGGATGCGGCAGCTGCCCGGCAAGGACTACGTGAAGGTTCTCCTGGCGCCCGGAAGGGAGATCTCGCCGGTGCCAGAAGAGGGCGAGCGCGTCATATTCCGGTCGCACTGCCTGCGTGGCCTTAGCCTGCCGGCAAGCGGCTTCCTCCGCTCCTTCCTCGACTTCTACGGCCTCCAGCCGCATCACCTCACGCCAAACACAGTGGTGCTGTTGTCCGCCTTCGTCACCCTCAACGAAGGCTTTCTCGGCGTCCTCCCCACCCTTGAACTTCGGGGCGAGTTCTTCTGCACGAATCTCGGCACCGTCATCAAGGGGGTTGCAGCGTAGTGCGGCGCCTTCATCGCGGTGCGGAGGCCGGCTGCCGACAACCCCTTCCCGTCCATCACGCTGATACAGTTGGTCAAGATGTGGCAGCAGTCGTACTTCTACGTGAAGAGCGTCCACCCGGAAGGCGACTGGGTCAACCTGCTGGCCTACGCAGCCAGCCCACCGACTGGAGCGCGCGCCAACTGGTCATACCGGCCCAAGACGCTGTCGGTTGCTGGTGCTGCCGCCGTCGCGTGGCTCAAGGTGATGGTGAAGTCGGAGGGCCTCACCGGGCCGGACTTGCTGACCGCCTTCGTGGCACGCCGGGTGCTTCCCCTCCAAGGTCGGACGCACTTGATATGACAAATGAGCGGGCACCGGGACCCGAGCCGGATGTGCACCGAGGAGATGCCATACGCGAAGGTGGCTCACTTGGTGAACTACATCTCGAACTGCAAGCTCTCGAAGGAGGAGTGGCGGTTCAGCAAGGAGCCGTACTCGCACGTGCATCCTCCACCTACGGTAAGCCTTTGCCTCTTTCTTTTCTCGTTTAGTTGCCGGGTTCTCTTTGGCCGTCTTGACCAAACGGCTATGAAACAGGGCGCCCTCATCCAGCCGGCAGCCGGCGTCTCGGGGCCGGTCCGCAAGTTTCTCCCCGACCGGACGGAGAGCCACGTGGACGAACCGACTTGGGGGGGGGGGGGGCTGCCCTGGAAGACGACACCACAGGCGGTGGTGGCGAGGTAGGTGGCTCCGGAGCCGGAAGAGGCCTCGAGGACTGTCCTAATGATGATGACGAAGAGGCCGTCCCGCGCCGCCAGCCGGCGTCCGACCAAGCGGGTGCGAGCTCATCTGCCGCGCCGGCTGCCCAAGGCGGTGCGCAAAAACACTGGGCCGCGTCGTCGATGTACGACAGCCGGCCAAAGAAGCCCAAGAGCTCGGCGGCGGCGACCAAGCGGGAGGAGGCGACCACTAGGGCGAACCTCTTCTGGAAGGTTGTGAAGGAGCCCCCGAAAGTTTCCGCGTAAGTACCGGCTTCTTATCGTGTCCTTTGTTCTTTTTTCTTACAAAATGTCCTTCTGAGTTTTTTTCTACTTGCTTAAATCGGGCCCCGCTCTCTCTTGAGCGGTTGGCCGCTGCCTCCATGGTGGGGACGGCAGAGGGCTCTGCCAACACCCGCCGCGTGGATCCGCGCACCGAACTCGTGGCGGCGACAGAGAGGAATGCGCGGGAGGCACACGAGGAGCAAGAGGCGGAGCGGCAGAAGGCGGCGGCTGCCATGGCGGCGCAGGAGGAGGCGGACGAGGTCGCGAAGGCACAAGCCGACGCCCCTGCCAAGGCCCAAGCGGACACCACGGCTGAAGTGCGGGTGGGAGAGGCCACACGCGGCCAACCCCCACAACTCATCATCCCCCTTCGCGCCGTGCCGCCCACACCCGAAGACTCAGCAGTGCCGCCTGAAGGAGCCGGTGGCGACCAGTCGGTCATGGAGAAGGAGGGGGCAATGGCATCGCCCCGGGGACGGAAGTGACTCCACCGGCGCCGATCGTGGCGAACCAAGGCGGCCAGCCCAGCGCGCCGCCAGTGCCGTTGGCTGGTGGCGGACCAGCGGCAGGGGTGGACCCCGTGGTCCAATCTCCGATACACCAGCGCGTGGGGAAGGCAGCCTCGGCGCCGCACCCACAGGTGGCCAGGGGTGCGAGTTCATTGACCCTAGAATTGGAGACGGTCAGCGTCAGCTCCCCGGATTGGACGCCTGGGGGCTGGACAGCCGTGCTGAACGAGGTAGCACAGGACATTCGGGCCCGGCTCCAGGTTCAGGGCACCCCCTCCGCAACTACAACCAGGATTTCCTGGCGACACGAACGGCCATCTGGGTAAGCCTCTTGCTTTTTTGTTTCTTATTCTTGTATTCTTCCGTGGGGGCGCGTCAGCGCACCCACTGAGTGTAGTCCCCGAGTTCCGGGCCGGCTGCTGAGCAGGCGGCCTGGAACTTCTAAGTAAGCTCGGGTGCTGACTTGTTCTCTCTTGTCTATCTGTCCTTTTTGCAGGACTATCATAACCTCCGCGCGGCCGCCTTCAACTCCCATGTCCGGGAGCTGTCCCTGAAGACTACCGACTTGTCCGAAAGCCGGAGTAAGAATTCTTCTTTCTTTCTCTCGTGGGGGTGCGTCAGCGCACCCACTGGGTGTAGTCCCCGAGATTCGGGCCGACTGCTGAGAAGTCGGGCCGGATCTCTTCTGGCAACTTCTTTCTTATTGTTTCTTCTTCTTTGTTGTCTTTGCAGAGGCCAACGCCACCTTGCAGCAGCAACTGGGTGAGGCCCAAACCGCACTGCGCGCCAAGGAGGCGGAGTGCAGCACGCTGGCCCAGGAGCGTGATCGCCTGGCCAAGCAACTAGCTTGTCGGATTTCGGGTTCCGGCAGACCCTTGAGGTTCGAACACCGGGGTGCGCGCGGAGATTTCACCCTCTACCTACCTGCTCCTCGCCGAATCACTAGGATCTAAACTACGAAAGGAACAACACAAAAGACACAGAGTTTATACTGGTTCAGGCCACCATTGTGATGTAATACCCTACTCCATTGTGTGGTGTGGTGGATTACCTCTTGGGCTGATGATGAACAATACAAGGAAGAACAGCCTCGCGAGGGTCTGTTCTTGGCTGGTGCGATGAACCGCTAGGAGGAGTTCAGTCGCTCTCTCTCTCTCTATCAAAGTGTGTGCCAGATGCCTCTCTTGATTCTAGATGCCTCTACCCTAGGGGTGGCTAGTCCTATTTATAGGCAAAGGCCCTGGGCCTGTTCCCAAATATTGAGCGGGAAGGGCGCCAACAATTGGCCATTTTGAAGGGGAACGACGGGTACACTTATCCTGACTAAAGTTGGTCCTCGCCTGTCAAAGGCTCTGGTGGTGATGCCTGCTTGGGCTCCACAATGACTTCCTCCCTGCCGTTGGGCTGGTCTTTGGTCTTGTTGCACCGAAATGGATGCCTTTGCTTGATGCTCTCGCCTACGCTTGCTCCCTTTGCACCAAAGAGGAAAGGTGGACACTGCGCGGGCTGGCGCCCGACTAGTGCCCTTGGTCGTCATGGCTTGCGTCATGGGCACCTCGCGAGGTACCCTGCCTTGAACTCTCCGCCTCCTCGTGAGCCAGCCTGACGAGGCCATGCCTGAGGAAGCTCCTTTTTGTCCGCCCCGCGAGGCTTGGCCCCTCGCGAGGGTCTTAAGCTTGTTTTGATGAAGATGGGCCGTGCTGGGCCCCTTTTTGAGCCACGCCGCAGGCCGCATGCAGGCAAGTCTGGGGTTCCCCGTTCCCAGAACACCGACAGTAGCCCCCGGGCCCAAGGCGTGCCCAGACTTGGCTGAGCAGAGAGGCGAAAGGGCAAGTGCGAAGCACCGCGGGCCCTAACAGCCTGCGGCCTTGGGCGCCACGTGGCGGTTGATTGGACGTGGGCGTCTCCGCTTCCCCACGACGCCTCGGCAACTGCACGGATTCGACAAGTCCCTGCATGCAAAGCGGGCCATGATTACCTGCGATCGTGGAGGTCGACGGTTGGCCTTCGCCGGCTATAAGTACGGAACGGCGCGTGCCCTTCCAGTCTATCTCTTCTTGCTTCTCCTTCTTCCTGGCGCTTGCTCCGTCTTGCTGCAATGGCTCCGATCCGCCGGTTCTCCGCGGCAGAGAAGGGAAAGGCTCCCCAAGAGGATCCTGACCCGCTTCCACCGAAGAAACGGCTATCCCTCTGCCATCGGGGTGAGGGCGCCCGCCAGGAAGTGCCGAGGCCCTGGTGTGAGCGGCCACCACCAGGGTTCCCACTTCCTTTGTACACCCATATCGAGGGCTCTGAAGGAGTCGACGTCGAACGCCACGAGCGGCGCCGGCGCCGGCGCCGGCGGGTCATGAAGGTGTGCGTCTTTCCCCCCGGAGTCCACGCCGAAGGCTCCTCCCGAGAGTTCGTGCTTCACGCCGCCACGCCTCCTAAGTCTTGGATTCGCCTTCCTCCTTTCTTCGCCTCCGTCATCCCGCAGGGGGAACCCCTGGGGCTTTGGCTGCAGCACGCCAGCTGCAGCACCCTCGCGACCGGGGCAGAGGTCGCGGTCGTTGTCCCGGGCGAGGTCTTCATGACTCGAGGCTGGCGCGAGATCGCCTGGGTATGCAGGACAAGGGTCACCATCGTGATCCATCTGGAGTACGACGGTGCTTCGGTGATGTTCTTCAAGGTCTTCGATGCGGAGGGTCGCCGGCTGGAGTGCTGCCCTGGGAGAGGCGGTCGGGACCCTACTACGGCGAGGCAGAGGCCGTCTAACCGCTCCCTTGGTAGCTCCTCAGGCGATGGAGGTGCTGGAGGATCCAGCAACTCCGCCGAGCTCTTCGCGACTCCGGAGACGAGCGACGACAGCTACGAGCCCCCGATCCTGCGCCGCTCCCGGAGTAGGGTGGGCTCATCAGGCCGTCGCCACCCCTGATCTGGATGGGGTTGGCGCTGGTGCCGGACGGCCCACTGTTGATGACGGCGTTGGCGTCTGCCGTGATGGTTCCAGTAGTTAGGACTCCTTAGGATACGCACCTTTTGTTCCTACGAGGAGCCAAGAATATACCCCGTGGTGGCTTGTAAGGTGTTTGTAGCTCCGTTTGTCAATATGATCTTCATCGTGAAAGAGTGCGAGATGCTTATTCCGTCTTAGCTTAGTTTCTTCCTTTCGAACCTCGTGAGGAATTGATGCTCTGCACCGACAGGTCCTAGTCCCAAGGCGGCTTCAACCGTCGCTGGTATGCCAGGTCGCGATGCCATGGTCAAGGCCAGGAGGTGAGCGACCCGAGGTCCGGTAAGAGCCCCTGAGTCGCGATGCTCAGGAGGTCCCCCTTAGCACTCAAGCAGCCATCATTTGGTGAGAAAGGAGAGCGACGTTGCTAACACGGGATTGCATTAGGTGCGGGGATGGTGCTGCGATAGCTAGTGTTCCCGGAGAGTGACTTATCTTGAGGGTCAGGAAACGCTTCCTGGTGCGGCGTTAGGTCCGTGCCCTGGCCGGCAAGGGGTTCCTTGGCGAGGTCCTCGCTCCCATTTCTGCTCTACGTCCTCGGGCCCCGGCCCTCGAGCGAGTGTCAGCCATCGCTGGTATGCCTGGTCGCGATGCCATGTGCAAGGCCAGAGGGTGAGGGCTGGAGAGCCAGTAGGAGCCCTGAGTCCCGATGCTCAGGTACCCCCCTTTAACGTGCAAGCGGTTTGCGCGGACGAGAGTGAAGAAGACACCGTGAGGGCCTCGCCTGACAATGCTCCTTGAAGGGACCCTGCAGGCTCATCACAGAAAGAACGAGAGTTCACCGTGACAATCGACAGTCAGCCGTTAGTTGCTTTGGAGAGGCGACGAGCCACGAAAGGCCTGGCGAGGTGTATTGGGGCACCCGTGAGCCAGCGCGGGACTCACGGTGCCCTACCCCAAGGCGGGTTGCGCCTAGCACTGGGCCTTATCTTGGAGTGTGTTCCTGCAAATTTGGTTAGATGCCGGCGCTCTACGTCCTCGGGTCCCGACCCTCGAGCTGGTCTCAGCCGTCGCTAGTATGCCAGGTCGCGATGCCGTGGACAAGACCAGAGGGTGAGGGCTGGAGAGCCGGTAGGAGCCCTGAGTCGCGATGCTCAGGTACCCCCCTTTAACGCGCAAGCTTCCGACATCCAGGAACAAAAGGTGCCACGGACAGGCACCAAATAACAAGCATGATGGGTCAAAAGCATGGCCCTAAGATAAACGCAGGAAGGGTACACACCGCTGGGTCTGACCCGAGCGACTTGGGGATGATGCAGCCCGAGGGGCGCCCCCAATAAAGTAAGCTAAGAACATGAAATAAAAGGGATACACGCCGCAGGGACGGACCCACGCGGCCTAGGAATAATGCGGCCCTGAGGGCGCTCCCAGCTGGAAATGAAACTTGAAAGATGTCACCTGATGATGTTGAGGACGAAGGGGTGTTGGTATAGCAGACTCGGTGGGCTGCGGGAGCCGATCCTCACGAGCCCCCAGGCCCAGGGGCCTCGGGAGGCTCCGGAGGCGCTGGTGGCTCCTCGCGGACCATCTCCATCTCCACCAGGGCTGCGGAACGCCTGACCTCTTGAGCCTCCAGGATGGCCCTCATGAGGCGCTGGTACGCGGCAGCCGTGTTCGGCAAGCCATAAAGCATGCGGACGTAGCTGTGGGGCGGACCTTCACAGTGTCCCACTTGCGAGGGCCAGAGGCGCTCCTGAGATGCGGCTCGGTTGATCCCTGGTATGTCGATGCAGACGCGCAGCCCACCATCCTCGCCTGGATGGGGGGCCACAACGGGTAAGCGGCGGCTGCCTCTCATGACTCTTGACTCCTGTAGCTCCTGAATGGCCTTGCTGACGAACTCCTGAGGGTTTGACCCTCCTTGCCTTGCTCCTTCTTGAGGGAAACGTGCTTCGAAACACGCCTCCAAGTGGTGCCCAAGCGCCTCCCTCGTGACCTTGGCGAGGTCGATGGCCCTCCAGGGGAGAGCCCCTGAGCCCTGCCTGAGGAGGGCGCTAGGCGCGCTTCCCTATGCGATGGAAGGAGGTTCCCCCTGAGCAGGCGCGGGCCCTGAGGGGCCTGCCTCCTGAGGGGCCGGGCCGGATGATGTCTTCTTCTTCTTGGGGGCGGCCTCGTGAAGCCTCCTGCTCCCGCGGTCCGGGTCTTCCAGTGATGCGGCCTGAAAGGCTCGCTCCAGGGAGCACACCGCGTCTTTCTCCTCGCAGGGTTCCGTGATGACTCCGCCACTTCCTGGCATCTTGAGGACGTTGTAGCCGTGGTGGGTTACGGCCATGAACTTGGCCAGCGCTGGGTACCCGAGGATGGCGTTGTATGGCAGGCGAATGTGGGCGAGGTCGAAGTCGATGAGCTCGATGCAGTAGTTGTCGCGTGCCCCGAAGGTGACAGGGAGGCGGACCTGCCCAATCGGGCTGTGGAGCCGTCGGTGACTCCGGAGAAAGGCTTGGTTGGCTGAAGCTGATTGTAGGGCACTTGGAGATTGTTGAACGTTTCCACGGATAGGACATTGAGCCCTGCCCCGCCATCGATGAGGGTCCTGGTGACTACCACGTTGCTGATGATTGGGGAACAAAGCATCGGGAGGACTCCGGCTGTGGCCACGTGAAGGAAATATGCCCTAGAGGCAATAATAAAGTTATTATTTATTTCCTCATATCATGATAAATGTTTATTATTCATGCTAGAATTGTATTAACCGGAAACATAATACATGTGTGAATATATAGACAAACATAGTGTCACTAGTATGCCTCTACTTGACTAGCTTGTTAATCAAAGATGGTTAAGTTTCCTAACCGTAGACAAAGGAGTTGTCATTTGATTAACAAGGTCACATCATTAGTTGAATGATCTGATTGACATGACCCATTCCATTAGCTTAGCACACGATCGTTTAGTATGTTGCTACTGCTTTTATCCATGACTTATACATGTTCCTATAACTATGAGATTATGCAACTCCCGTTTATAGGAGGAACACTTTGGGTACTACCAAACATCACAACGTAACTGGGTGATTATAAAGGAGTACTACAGGTGTCTCCAAAGGCAGATGTTGGGTTGGCGTATTTCGAGATTAGGATTTGTCACTCCAATTGTCGGAGAGGTATCTCTGGGCCCTCTCGGTAATGCACATCACTTAAGCCTTGCAAGCATTACAACTAATGAGTTAGTTGCGAGATGATGTATTATGGAACGAGTAAAGAGACTTGCCGGTAACGAGATTGAACTAGGTATTGGATACCGAGGATCGAATCTCGGGCAAGTAACATACCGATGACAAAGGGAACAAACGTATGTTGTTATGCGGTCTGACCGATAAAGATCTTCGTAGAATATGTAGGAGCCAATATGGGCATCCAGGTCCCGCTATTGGTTATTGATCGGAGACGTGTCTCGATCATGTCTACATTGTTCTCGAACCGTAGGGTCCGCACGCTTAAGGTTTCGATGACGGTTATATTATGAGTTTGTGTATTTTGATGTGCCGAAGGAGTTCGGAGTCCCGGATGTGATCACGGAC
Organism: Triticum timopheevii; assembly: GCA_963921465.1. Taxonomy (NCBI): domain Eukaryota; kingdom Viridiplantae; phylum Streptophyta; class Magnoliopsida; order Poales; family Poaceae; genus Triticum; species Triticum timopheevii. The sequence goes on from OY997270.1 coordinate 204,559,227, forward strand.
ATGACGAGGAGTCTCGGAATGGTCGAGATGTAAAGATTGATATATTGGACAGCTATGTTCGGACATCGGAAAGGTTCCGAGTGGTTTCGGATAATACCGGAGTGCCGGAGGGGTTACCGGAACCCCCCGGGGAAGTAATGGGCCTTAATGGGCCACGAGGGGAGAGAGAGGGCTGCACCAGGAGGTGGCGCGCCCCCCCCCCCCCCATGAGGAGTCCGAATTGGACAAGGAGGGGGGGGGGCGCGGCCCCCCTTTCCCTCTCCCTCTCCCTCTCCTTCCTTCCCCCTTCCCCCTTCCTAGTTGGACTAGGAAAGGGGAGTCCTACTCCCACTAGGAGGAGGACTCCCCCTCCCTTGGCGCGCCCCTCTAGGGCCGGCCGGCCCTCCCCCTTGCTCCTTTATATACGGGGGCAGGGGGGCACCCTAGAACACACAAGTTGATCCTTGAGATCGTTCCTTAGCCGTGTGCGGTGCCCCCCTCCACCATATTCCACCTTGGTCATATCGTAGCGGTGCTTAGGCGAAGCCCTGCGTCGGTAGAACATCAAGATCGTCACCACGCCGTCGTGCTGACGAAACTCTCTCTCCCCGCAGCTTTGCTGGATCGGAGCCCGAGGAGCGTCACCGAGCTGTATGTGTGTCAAGAACTCGGAGGCGCCGGAGTAACGGCGCTGGGATCGGTTGGATCGCGACGAGAACGTACGACTACTTCCTCTACGTTGTGATCGCTTCCGCTTCGGTCTACAAGGGTATGTAGACAACACTCTCCCCTCTCGTTGCTATGCATCACCATGATCTTGCGTGTGCGTAGGAATTTTTTTGAAATTACTACGTTCCCCAACAGTGGCATCCGAGCCTAGGTTTTTATGGTTTGATGTTTTGCACGAGTAGAACACAAGTGAGTTGTGGACGATATAAGTCATACTGCCTACCAGCATGTCATACTTTGGTTCAGCGGTATTGTGAGATGAAGCGGCCCGGACCGACATTACGCGTACGCTTATGCGAGACTGGTTTCACCGTTACGAGCACTCGTGCTTAAAGGTGACTGGCGGGTGTCTGTCTCTCTCACTTTAGTTGAACCGAGTGTGGCTATGCCCGGTCCTTGTGAAGGTTAAAACGGAGTCTATTTGACAAACTATCATTGTGGTTTTGATGCGTAGGTAAGAACGGTTCTTGCTAAGCCCGTAGCAGCCACGTAAAATTTGCAACAACAAAGTAGAGGACGTCTAACTTGTTTTATCAGGGCATGTTGTGATGTGATATGGTCAAGACGTGATGCTATATTTTATTGTATGAGATGATCATGTTTTGTAACCGAAGTTATCGGCAACTGGCAGGAGCCATATGGTTGTCGCTTTATTGTATGAAATGCAAACGCCCTGTAATTGCTTTACTTTATCACTAAGCGGTAGCGATAGTCGTAGAAGCAATAGATGGCGTAAATGACAACGATGCTACGATGGAGATCAAGGTGTCGCGCCGGTGACGATGGTGATCACAATGGTGCTTCGGAGATGGAGATCACAAGCACAAGATGATGATGGCCATATCATATCACTTATATTGATTGCATGTGATGTTTATCCTTTATGCATCTTATCTTGCTTTGATTGACGGTAGCATTTTAAGATGATCTCTCACTAAAATTATCAAGTAGTGTTCTCCCTGAGTATGCACCGTTGCCAAAGTTCGTCGTGCCGAGACACCACGTGATGATCGGGTGTGATAAGCTCTACGTCCATCTACAACGGGTGCAAGCCAGTTTTGCACACGCAGAATACTCAGGTTATACTTGACGAGCCTAGCATATGCAGATATGGCCTCGGAACACGAAGACCGAAAGGTCGAGCGTGAATCATATAGTAGATATGATCAACATAAGATGTTCACCATTGAAAACTACTCCATCTCACGTGATGATCGGTTATGGTTTAGTTGATTTGGATCACGTGATCACTTAGATGACTAGAGAGATGTCTGTCTAAGTGGGAGTTCTTAAGTAATATGATTAATTGAACTTAAATTTATCATGAACTTAGTACCTGATAGTATCTTGCTTATCTATGTTTGTTTGTAGATAGATGGCTCGTGCTGTTGTTCCGTTGAATTTTAATGCGTTCCTTGAGAAAGCAAAGTTGAAAGATGATGGTAGCAATTACATGGACTGGGTCCGTAACCTGAGGATTATCCTCATTGCTGCACAGAAGAGTTACGTCCTGGAAGCACCGCTGGGTGCCAGGCCTGCTGCTGATGCAACTGACGACGTTAAGAACGTCTGGCAGAGCAAAGCTGATGACTACTCTATAGTTCAGTGTGCCATGCTTTACGGCTTAGAACCGGGTCTTCAACGACGTTTTGAACGTCATGGAGCATATGAGATGTTCCAGGAGTTGAAGTTAATATTCCAACAGAATGCCCGGATTGAGAGATATGAAGTCTCCAATAAGTTCTATAGCTGCAAGATGGAAGAGAATGGGTCTGTGAGTGAGCACATACTCAGAATTTCTGGGTATTACAATCACTTGAGTCAACTGGGAGTTAATCTTCCGGATGATTGTGTCATTGACAGAATTCTTCAATCACTGCCACCAAGCTACAAAGGCTTCATGATGAACTATAATATGCAAGGGTTAGTAAAGACTATGCCCGAGCTCTTCGCAATGCTAAAGGCTGCGGAGGTAGAAATCAAGAAGGAGCATCAAGTGTTGATGGTCAATAAGACCACTAGTTTCAAGAAGAAAGGCAAAGGGAAGAAGAAGGGGAACTTCAAGAAGAACAGCAAGCAAGTTGCTGCTCAGGAGAAGAAACCCATGTCTGGACCTAAACCTGAAACTGAGTGCTTCTACTGCAAGCAGACTGGTCACTGGAAGCGGAACTGCCCCAAGTATTTGGCGGATAAGAAGGATGGCAAGGTAAACAAAGGTATATGTGATATACATGTTATTGATGTGTACCTTACTAGAGCTCGCAGTAGCACCTGGGTATTTGATACTGGTTCTGTTGCTAATATTTGCAACTCGAAACAGGGACTACGGATTAAGCGAACACTGGCAAAGGACGAGGTGACGATGCGCGTGGGAAATGGTTCCAAAGTCGATGTGATCGCGGTCGGCACGCTACCTCTACATCTACGTTCGGGATTAGTTTTAGACCTAAATAATTGTTATTTGGTGCCTGCGTTGAGCATGAACATTATATCTGGATCTTGTTTGATGCGAGACGGTTATTCATTTAAATCAGAGAATAATGGTTGTTCTATTTATATGAGTAATATCTTTTATGGTCATGCACCCTTGAAGAGTGGTCTATTTTTGATGAATCTCGATAGTAGTAATACACATATTCATAATGTTGAAACCAAAAGATGCAGAGTTGATAATGATAGTGCAACTTATTTGTGGCACTGCCGTTTAGGTCATATCGGTATAAAGCGCATGAAGAAACTCCATACTGATGGACTTTTGGAGTCACTTGATTATGAATCACTTGGCACTTGCGAACCGTGCCTCTTGGGCAAGATGACTAAAACCCCGTTCTCCGGTACTATGGAGAGAGCAACAGATTTGTTGGCAATCATACATACAGATGTATGTGGTCCGATGAATGTTGAGGCTCGTGGCGGATATCGTTATTTTCTCACCTTCACAGATGATTTAAGCAGATATGGGTATATCTACTTAATGAAACACAAGTCTGAAACATTTGAAAAGTTCAAAGAATTTCAGAGTGAAGTTGAAAATCATCGTAATAAGAAAATAAAGTTTCTACGATCTGATCGTGGAGGAGAATATTTGAGTTACGAGTTTGTTCTACATTTGAAACAATGCGGAATAGTTTCGCAACTCACGCCACCCGGAACACCACAGCGCAATGGTGTGTCCGAACGTTGTAATCGCACTTTACTAGATATGGTGCGATCTATGATGTCTCTTACAGATTTACCGCTATCGTTTTGGGGATATGCTCTTGAGACGGCCGCATTCACACTGAATAGAACACCGTCAAAATCCTTTGAGACGACACCTTATGAACTATGGTTTAGCAAGAAACCAAAGTTGTCGTTCCTTAAAGTTTGGGGATGCGATGCTTATGTGAAAAAACTTCAACCTGATAAGCTCGAACCCAAATCGAAGAAATGTGTCTTCATAGGATACCCAAAGGAGACAGTTGGGTACACCTTCTATCACAGATCCGAAGGCAAGACATTTGTTGCTAAAAATGGATCCTTTCTAGAGAAGGAGTTTCTCTCGAAAGAAGTGAGTGGGAGGAAAGTAGAACTTGATGAGGTAACTGTACCTTCTCCCTTATTGGAAAGTAGTTTATCACAGAAACCGGTTTCTGCGACATCTACACCAAATAGAGAGGAAGTTGATGATGTTGATCATGAAACTTCAGATCAAGTTACTACAGAACCTCGTAGATCAACCAGAGTAAGATCCGCACCAGAGTGGTACGGTAATCCTGTTCTGGAAGTCATGCTACTAGATCATGATGAACCTACGAACTATGAAGAAGCGATGGTGAGCCCAGATTCCACCAAATGGCTTGAGGCCATGAAATCTGAGATGGGATCCATGTATGAAAACAAAGTGTGGACTTTGGTTGACTTGCCCGAGGGTCGGCAAGCAATAGAAAACAAGTGGATCTTCAAGAAGAAGACTGACGCCGGCGGTAATGTTACTGTCTACAAAGCTCGACTTGTCGCAAAGGGTTTTCGACAAGTTCAAGGGATTGACTACGATGAGACCTTCTCACCCGTAGCGATGCTTAAGTCTGTCCGAATCATGTTAGCAATTGCCGCATTTTATGATTATGAAATTTGGCAAATGGATGTAAAAACTGCATTCCTGAATGGATTTCTGGAAGAAGAGTTGTATATGATGCAACCAGAAGGTTTTATCAATCCAAAGGGAGCTAACAAAGTGTGCAAGCTCCAGCGATCCATTTATGGACTGGTGCAAGCATCTCGGAGTTGGAATAAACGTTTTGATAGTGTGATCAAAGCATTTGGGTTTATACAGACTTTTGGAGAAGCCTGTATTTACAAGAAAGTGAGTGGGAGCTCTGTACCATTTCTGATATTATATGTAGATGACATATTACTAATCGGAAATGATATAGAATTACTGGATAGCATAAAGGGGTACTTGAATAAGAGTTTTTCAATGAAGGACCTCGGTGAAGCTGCTTACATATTGGGCATCAAAATCTATAGAGATAGACCAAGACGCTTAATTGGACTTTCACAAAGCACATACCTTGACAAAATTTTGAAGAAGTTCAAAATGGATCAAGCAAAGAAAGGGTTCTTGCCTGTGTTACAAGGTGTGAAGTTGAGTAAGACTCAATGCCCGACCACCGTAGAAGATAGAGAGAAAATGAAAGATGTTCCCTATGCTTCAGCCATAGGCTCTATCATGTATGCAATGCTGTGTACCAGACCTGATGTGTGCCTTGCTATTAGCTTAGCAGGGAGGTACCAAAGTAATCCAGGAGTGGATCACTGGACAGCGGTCAAGAACATCCTAAAGTACCTGAAAAGGACTAAGGATATGTTTCTCGTATATGGAGGTGACAAAGAGCTCATCGTAAATGGTTACGTTGATGCAAGCTTTGACACTGATCCGGACGATTCTAAATCGCAAACCGGATACGTGTTTACATTAAACGGTGGAGCTGTCAGTTGGTGCAGTTCAAAACAAAGCGTCGTGGCGGGATCTACATGTGAAGCGGAATACATAGCTGCTTCGGAAGCAGCCAATGAAGGAGTCTGGATGAAGGAGTTCATATCCGATCTAGGTGTCATACCTAGTGCATCGGGTCCAATGAAAATCTTCTGTGACAATACTGGAGCGATTGCCTTAGCGAAGGAATCCAGATTTCACAAGAGGACCAAGCACATCAAGAGACGCTTCAATTCCATCCGGGATCTAGTCCAGGTGGGAGACATAGAGATTTGCAAAATACATACGGATCTGAATGTTGCAGACCCGTTGACTAAGCCTCTTCCACGAGCAAAACATGATCAACACCAAGACTCTATGGGTGTTAGAATCATTACTGTGTAATCTAGATTATTGACTCTAGTGCAAGTGGGAGACTGAAGGAAATATGCCCTAGAGGCAATAATAAAGTTATTATTTATTTCCTCATATCATGATAAATGTTTATTATTCATGCTAGAATTGTATTAACCGGAAACATAATACATGTGTGAATATATAGACAAACAGAGTGTCACTAGTATGCCTCTACTTGACTAGCTTGTTAATCAAAGATGGTTAAGTTTCCTAACCATAGACAAAGGAGTTGTCATTTGATTAACAAGGTCACATCATTAGTTGAATGATCTGATTGACATGACCCATTCCATTAGCTTAGCACACGATCGTTTAGTATGTTGCTACTGCTTTTATCCATGACTTATACATGTTCCTATAACTATGAGATTATGCAACTCCCGTTTACCGGAGGAACACTTTGGGTACTACCAAACATCACAACGTAACTGGGTGATTATAAAGGAGTACTACAGGTGTCTCCAAAGGCATATGTTGGGTTGGCGTATTTCGAGATTAGGATTTGTCACTCCAATTGTCGGAGAGGTATCTCTGGGCCCTCTCGGTAATGCACATCACTTAAGCCTTGCAAGCATTACAACTAATGAGTTAGTTGCGAGATGATGTATTACGGAACGAGTAAAGAGACTTGCCGGTAACGAGATTGAACTAGGTATTGGATACCGACGATCAAATCTCGGGCAAGTAACATACCGATGACAAAGGGAACAAACGTATGTTGTTATGCGGTCTGACCGATAAAGATCTTCGTAGAATATGTAGGAGCCAATATGGGCATCCAGGTCCCGCTATTGGTTATTGATCGGAGACGTGTCTCGATCATGTCTACATTGTTCTCGAACCGTAGGGTCCGCACGCTTAAGGTTTCGATGACGGTTATATTATGAGTTTGTGTATTTTGATGTACCGAAGGAGTTCGGAGTCCCGGATGTGATCACGGACATGACGAGGAGTCTCGGAATGGTCGAGACATAAAGATTGATATATTGGACAGCTATGTTCGGACATCGGAAAGGTTCCGAGTGGTTTCGGATAATACCGGAGTGCCGGAGGGGTTACCGGAACCCCCCCGGGAAGTAATGGGCCTTAATGGGCCACGAGGGGAGAGAGAGGGCTGCACCAGGAGGTGGCGCGCGCCCCCCCCCCATGAGGAGTCCGAATTGGACAAGGAGGGGGGCGCGGCCCCCCTTTCCCTCTCCCTCTCCCTCTCCTTCCTTCCCCCTTCCCCCTTCCTAGTTGGATTAGGAAAGGGGAGTCCTACTCCCACTAGGAGGAGGACTCCCCCTCCCTTGGCGCGCCCCTCTAGGGCCGGCCGGCCCTCCCCCTTGCTCCTTTATATACGGGGGCAGGGGGGCACCCTAGAACACACAAGTTGATCCTTGAGATCGTTCCTTAGCCGTGTGCGGTGCCCCCCTCCACCATATTCCACCTTGGTCATATCGTAGCGGTGCTTAGGCGAAGCCCTGCGTCGGTAGAACATCAAGATTGTCACCACGCCGTCGTGCTGACGGAACTCTCTCTCGCCGGAGCTTTGCTGGATCGGGGCCCGAGGAGCGTCACCGAGCTGTACATGTGTCAAGAACTCGGAGGCGCCGGAGTAACGGCACTGGGATCGGTTGGATCGCGAGGAGAACGTACGACTACTTCCTCTACGTTGTGATCGCTTCCGCTTCGGTCTACAAGGGTATGTAGACAACACTCTCCCCTCTCATTGCTATGCATCACCATGATCTTGCGTGTGCGTAGGAAATTTTTTGAAATTACTACTTTCCCCAACACCGCGCACTTGAGCTGATCCGCTGAGCTGAACGTGATGGCGCACGCCGACCACCTGAGAGGGCGCGTGGCCTCGAGCTTTGGGAGGACTGCGTTTACTTCGCAAGCGAACTGCTTGAAGATGCGTTGAGAGGCTGGGGCTTGAGCTCCGCCCAGGATGCAGGTGATCGCACGTGGTTCCTGGAAGCCCCCAGCCCCCTTGTCCTGATGACGGTCCTCATTTCTGCTTGGCTGCGGCGGCAGCGGAGGGAGGCCTGCGTTACCTTGCGAGCGATCCTCGCGAGGCTGATCCCTCCATGCTCCCTCGCGAGGCGGGTCCTGCCAGCGATCCTCGCGAGGTTGCTCGCGCCACCCTTGGCGAGGGCCGCGGTCTTCCCAGCGCCCTGTGTTCCTTCCTTCTCCTCGACCGTAGCCCCGGTTGCTACGGTCGGGACATTGGCCAACCCTTCCTTCACGCACGGCTCGGAGCTCTAGGCATTCATTGGTGTTGTGGGTGTGGAGGTCGTGGTACACGCAGTACCGACTGCCCTTGGAGGATTCGGGCTGATCTCTGCCCCGCTTGGTGTCTGGCTCTGCCGCGAGCACGGCACCACCCTTGCGCTTCACGTCCTTGGCCTTGGGCTTCTTCTCTTCTGGGTCTGCGGCAGGCAGCTCGAGGAGGGAGAGGCGCCCTTCCTCTGCCCTGGCACACTTGGTCGCCAAGTTGAACAGCTCCAAGGAGGTGCACAGGTCTTCATGCATCGCCAGCTCCTCCTTCATCTTGACATCGCGCACCGTCGGAGAAGAAGGCACGAGTTGTTGAAGCGCTCGATGTACTTCTGCAGGGTTTCCCCTGGTTGCTGCTTGATACGGCGCATGTCGCTCACGGCGGGTGGCCGGTCGCGAGTACCCTGGAAGTTGGCGATGAAGCGAGTGCGCATCTCGTCCCAGGAGGAAATCGTGCCTGGAGGCAAGTTCAGGAGCCAGGTGCGGGCCCCGTCCTTGAGCGCCATGGGAAACCAGTTCGCCATGACCTTCTCGTCTCTTTGGCAGCCTCGATGCCCAGCTCGTAGAGCTGGAGGAACTCTGTAGGGTCAGCCGTGCCGTCGTAGCGAGGAGGCAAGTCAGGCTTGAACTTGTCGGGCCACGCGACGCTGCGCAGCTCGGTGGTGAAGGCGTGGCAGCCCGCTGTGGCCTCGGGAGGCCTTGGGTGATGAAGAGCTTGGTCCTGCGGGTCCCCATGCACTGCAGCCGGGAGCAGCGTGGGGTCTTGACGTGCTGGAGCAGGGAGCGCTCGGGCAGCTTCTCGAGCGCGAGGGACTTCTTGCTAGCTCTGCTCCTGCCGCGCTGGCGCCTGACGGAGCGGGTTCCGCCCAGGGGCCGCACGCCTTGAGGCCAGGGCGCCTTCTTGAGGGGGAGGCGGCTGAGGCGCCCCCGGAGCTTCATTGCCCGCGCAGGGCGGGGCGCGGTGCAGCAAAAAGGACGGCGCGGGGGAGCCCCCAGCGGCGCGGACGAGCTCGGCGACTCGGTTGATCCACACTTCGTAGACGTTGTCGATTGGGCGGTAGCGCAGGAGCTCGTTTGCCACGATGAGCGCAGCTCGAGCCTCCATGGCCGCGCGGGGCGCGCGGGACGAAGAACCAGCTGGGGTGAGCGAGGTTGTAGCAGTGCGGCCGTCTCGCCTCATGGATGGATGCTGGGACGATGCTTGTTACTCTTTCCCCGCCGGGCCGGTGGCAGCGTTGACGGCAGGTGACGGGGAACGACGAGGGCGCCCACCGATGGGAGCCGTCTGGGCGACGCGGGAAGCGAGGGCAGCTCGGCGCTCGGCGCGAGCCCGACGAGCGTCCGACATGGATGCGATGGTCGGAGAAGAACTGGGCGACGGAAGACGAATTCTGGCGCACCCCTACCTGGCGCGCCAAATGTCGGATTTCGGGTTCCGACAGACCCTTGAGGTTCGAACACTGGGGTGCGCGTGGAGATTTCGCCCTCTACCTACCTGCTCCTCGCCGAATCGCTAGGATCTAAACTACGAAAGGAACAACACAAAAGACATAGAGTTTATACTGGTTCAGGCCACCATTGTGGTGTAATACCCTACTCCAGTGTGTGGTGTGGTGGATTGCCTCTTGTGCTGATGATGAACAATACAAGGAAGAACAGCCTCGCGAGGGTCTGTTTTTGGCTGGTGCGATGAACTTCTAGGAGGAGTTCAGTCGCTCTCTCTCTCTCTCTATCCAGGTGTGTGCCAGATGCTTCTCTTGATTCTAGATGCCTCTACCCTGGGGGTAGCTAGTCCTATTTATAGGCAAAGGCTCTGGGCCTCTTCCCAAATATTGAGCGGGAAGGGCGCCAACAATTGGCCATTTTGAAGGGGAACAGCGTGTACACTTATCCTGACTAAAGTTGGTCCTCGCCTGTCAAAGGCTCTGGTGGTGACGCCTGCTTGGGCTCCACAATGACTTCCTCCCTGCCGTTGGGCTGGTCTTTGGTCTTGTTGCACCAAAATGGATGCCTTTGCTTGATGCTCAGGCCTGCACTTGCTCCCTTTGCACCAAAGAGGAAAGGAGGACACTGCGCGGGCTGGCGCCCGACTGGCGCCCTTGGTCGTCATGGCTTGCGTCATGGGCACCTCGCGAGCTACCCCGCCTTGAACTCTCCGCCTCCTCGTGAGCCAGCCTGACAAGGCCATGCCTGAGGAAGCTCCTTGTCGTCACCCCGCGAGGCTTGGCCCCTCGCGAGGGTCTTGAGCTTGTGTTGATGAAGATGGGCCATGCTGGGCCCCCTTTTGAGCCACACCGCAGGCCGCAGGCAGGCAAGTCTGGGGACCCCCGTTCCCAGAACGCCAACATAGCTGACCAGGAGAAGCGTCACCAGGCAGCCCTCCAGGCGGTGAAGGACAGCGAGACCGCCCTCCAAGCCGAGTACGAGACCCAGGTGGCGAACTGGGCCGAATCGGAGCGGGCGTTGAGTGACGGCTACGGCCAAGTTGAGGACATGGTCGACGGTGAGTTGCCTTCCATCTCTTTCTTTCGTCTGTCGCCTGTTATCTGGTCCGGCTTCTGACTTCGTATTCCCTTTTCCTTCTTTGCACAGAGTATTTCCCCGGCTACTCCGTTTCCGCTAGCTAGGCCATCGAGGCCCACCGCAAAGCACGAAGGCGGGCTAGTGCAGAGATTGCATCAAATGCCTGCCGTACGCTCGAGGAGCAGCTCCTGGCCATCCAGGGCCGTCTCCAGCCGCCCCCGGATGCTCCTCCGCCTTAAGCGCGTCGGAGCCCAGGTGCTTTCCGCCCTCTGGCCCGACACGCCGGTGCCGCGTACCCCCAGTCGGACTGCCGACTGGCTGAAAGTGGCAGTCAGCTGCTTAGAGGCATGGAAGGCTTCTTCGGCCCAGGCAGGCGCTAGGCAGGCGCTGGAGTTTGTCAGGGCATGGTACCCTGGGCTGGATCTAGCCAGTTGTCCATGTTCCGGTAGGAGGCCAACGAGGAGTTTGTGGTGGTGAGGCCCACTATCATTCATCGCGTCGCAGCGATCGCAGACTACACCGACACCAGCGTCTTCGTTCCTGAGTTGAACAAAGACGGTGTTGAGATGCCGGCAGACTTTTTGGGCCGAACCCGGAGGATGGTGAGGACTCGGCGGAGGAGATTGACTCTAGCAACAAGGGCGAGGGAGAGGACGAGGACGGCGAAGACGTCGCGCCAGACAGTGGAGCATATAGCTAGCCTCAACCTGACCGTGCCTCTAGCAACGAGGCGCATGCGAACATGCTGACTGCTGCTGGTGACGACCAAGCCGAGACTCGCCTTCCGGCCACTCCACCAGCCAGCGCTACTGTCTCCACCGACCTAGAAGGCTCGCCTGCTGCTCCCTTGGTCTAGGAGGCCACTTTTATCTTTATCCTCCTGTCCAGTAGTCTTTTGAACAATATTTGTTAAATTTGCGTAGTTCCACCCACTAGGGGTGTATTCAAACTATGTTGAATCGTGGCTTAAAAAGCCTTTCTTCATGTAAATATTATCTCGCATGCGCTATGCTTGTGTCGGGTTCCGACTCTGCTTGCTTTTTTGATCCTTTTGGCTTTTCCTTTGCCACCCTCCCTTGGCTGCCGCCTTCCCAGCCGAACAGCCGCTCTGCGGTCTGTGGCTGGGAAAACACTTAGCCGTTTGGGAGGGCAAGTACTTTAGCCTTTTTAGGTCATGGCAAGGTAAGTGGGAAGCCGGCCGGCCGGCTGCTTAGCAGCCGGTCGGCAAGGCGGGGAGCCGACTTATGTTATGTAAGTGCGTTAGTCCTTAGCCATTTTTTGTGTGGGCACCATTTCCTGCCTTTGACTCTTGCCATCCAGACAGTCGCTACTTGTCTTACTGCAGGTAGAACTAACATAATACAAGGCGGCAAGTCCCCGGGCCGACTGGTCGAACCCGGTGCAGGACGAGAAAAATGTAGCAACACATTCATAGGCATAATACTTATCATATAGATAAAAGGGGTAGTCCCCGAGTGCTCCTCGGGGGACCCGATGTCTTGTACTTAATACAAAAGATAGCATGGTACATACTGCATCAACTGTAAAATCTTCGAAGGAGATTGACGTTCCATGGGTGTTCCGACTCCTTGCCGGAGTCATCTCTCTTGCGTGCCTTGGGCTTCTGTGCACCGATCAGGTAATTTAAAACAAAACAGAAGCTAGCCAACTCACCTCCAGAACGCTCCCCCGATTGCAAGCTTTGTTGGTTGTCCGATCTGTTTTCTGGTGCGTGTGAGCCGTTGGATCTTCACAGCGGTTAAAACTAATTTTCACCTTGTGGTCGTTTTCATTGTCCAATGACGGGTGGGCTCGCGCGGCGCGCTAGTTGGCTGGGTTGCGTGCTTTCGCGTGCAGGGCGTTTTTGCCCAATCCGCACCGCATGCTCCGCACCCAATCCCCCGTCTCCCCCAGGCCCCAGCCCCCACCGAACAAACCCTAGCCTCACATCCCGCACTCCTCCCTCCTCCTCCTTCCTCGTTAGCCGCCGCCGCTGTTCTGCCTCCCTCCTCTCTGTCCTACAACCATGCCGCTGGGAGGAAGCCGCCGTCCGTGGCGCCATACCGCTGTCGAGGTGCTACGCATGCTTCGTTCCACATAGTCCCTCCCTCATCCTCGGTCGTCACCGCCGTTGCCTGCTACTCCCCTCCACCACCATTGCTGCTTATGGGTCGAATCTGGCATTGGTGGGTCGGAGCTCGAGCTAGAGGCCGAGATGGGGAAGGTCAAAAAAGGAGACCGGATGGAGGTGCTCGAGGCCGAGGAAGCTGGAGATGGTGAGATCCCTCTCCCCATATCTATTCTCTTAGTTTTTCCTCTTCAAACCTTCATTGATGGTCTCTCTCCCTCAGCACAACTAGCTTCACTGGCCATCCGGTGGTTGGAGCACGGGGCAACGCTCCAGTCATGATGGGGTGGAGCTGCGCAGGAGGGGGAGGAGGCTGGCGACAGGGAACTGGGCCAGTGAGGAGGCAAGGTATGTGTTGTCCCGTGTTTTTTCTCTTCGCATTTTTCTCCTACCATGCATCTGTTTGTTGCCATAGTGGATCCATGGCACCTAATTCTTGGATAAATAATGAGTGCCAAGATATATATGCTGACATCTGAGTTAATTATTTGGAAAAAATATAATCATAATATATGTATTGCCAACAATTTTTATGTTTGAAGCAACCAATTTTGTGAAAAGAGTAGAGAGAAAGATACATGTGCGATTTCCTTGATGTTACAGCAGATGGATACTCGATCTTTAAACATAAGCACAAATGAATAGGTAAAAATTCAGGGAAAGACCAATGAAATAGTTGTATGTACATATGTGCCAGTTTTTTACCTGGTTGCCTGGTTGCATTATTTATCCGGTTTCAATTCAGCTTGAGTAGATTGTTATCCGTGAGTGATACTTGCTAGTATTTGTCGCCATGCACCAATTTGCATACCTATTTTAGGCACAGAAACCAACCATTATCTACTACTTACCTTTCTATCTCGACATATGCTTGTGATGCATCGTGCTACCAGAGGCCAGCATTATCCAGTATCATAGCGACGCTAAAAATGCCTATTGCTTACTCCGCATATTTTCTCATCTGATTTCTCATTTATAGATATTAATTTTTATAGATATTAATTTCCTTTCATGGGAGGCCTTCATAACATTTCAGCAGCGGTTGCGGATGTGGTCGGCAGTTGAGGGAGGGTCACCGACTAGAGCAGCAGGAGCAAGCAGCTCGAGGAGGTTCAGGTTTGCCTATACATCCTCTCTCTTTCCTCCACTTTGTCTCATGGATGAGGGTGTTGGCTACAGGGGCGCCGAGAAGAATGGAAGGCAGAGCTCTGTGAGGGCAGGACTGCAGGAGCTGACGATGGTCATGGTTTGCCTCTACTACATCGTTTGCCAAAGACAGATCCAGAAGATATGGTAACTACTATTGATGGACGTATTTTATGTATAAGTTCACCATCTCAATCCTCATCTATTCATTTCAAAAGCAAATTGTGTTGTCTGAAGTTCGTGTGCGAACACTATATTACGAATTTACTATCATTTTTTCACAGGTTCTTGATTATCTATAGCCTTCCATGCTGGGCTTCTCTCTGATAAAAAAAAGGAGATGATATTGCAATATGCTAACCAGGTAACTTCCTTTATGATCTACTTTGCCTTTTACCATTCTTTGATTTGATGCACCCTAATTTGTGAAAAGTTAGGTAATAGGTAGGAGGGCAGATTAGTTTTCCTGCAAGTATGGATTTGCATTTGTGGATTCAGTTCTCCATGCCATTTATCATGCAAGTAACTTGTTACTTACCTCCTACCAGTAGTTTCAGGTAGGCATCCATGAAGCACATGAAAAACTGCAATGATATGTATGAGCAGTTATCTGTCAATTTTTTTGTTCCAAGCTATTGAAAACTGCAATGATATGTATGAGCAGTTATCTGGCAAGACAAGAGATTATAGGAAATTGTTTATCACGGTCATGTGCATTTAAACCTATAAGGTCCTCTGGACAACTCGCTCCCAGGAAGGTCCCCTATTTGAAGCTTCGCTGGCCATTCGACCCGTGCACTGCTGCTCTTTGGGCACAACCTCCTGAACCCTAGCCCCAATCCATAACCGCATCCTCACTCCCTCATTCTGCCTCCCTCCTCTCTGTCCAGCGCCCACCACGAGCACACCGCCAGGAGGAAGCCGCTGTCCGCAGCGTCGTGCCGCTGCTAGGGGAGCCTGCACTAGGAATTAACTTTGCCTGGGATGGTATGAATGATAAAGATTGGTTATCACTCGTTGGGGTGCATAACGATTCGTGTCTACTGTTGGTGGCCTTCTATTTTGGAGAAAGGTTTGGGTTCAACAAGGAATCTAGGTATTTCATTTTTTATTTTGCTAAGTGTTTTGCTTGGTGTCAACAACATTTTTCTGCTTAATAGTTTTGTGTTTGAGTGTCATGTTCTTGTCTTTTGGTAGCATTGTATTGCTTCTGGTGTACCTAACTTTTATGTAGTTGTAAACTCTTGCTGATGGTGTAATTAAATCAGACTTCTTACAGTCTTTTCTTCTTTTGTAAAAGCATGGATAGGTAAGAAAAATATGTTTTTGTTTTATTCACTGTGCTGTTTTGAAGCGGAGATTGATAGCCAGACGCTTGCGGCAGCCGCACAGCACGTGAGGTCTAGCCGCAATAGCTCTTCCCCAAGGTATCTTGCCCCCTCACGCCCTCATTCCTTCCTCTCGCTTCTCACATGTATACATGCCCAATAAACGTTGTACTGATGTAGTCCATCAAATGTAGAGAACTAATGGTCAATTAATTCTCTCACTCATCAATTTACAAACTCAGGATTTTCTTTCACATGGGGCTTAACATGTTTATATTCAATTGTGTGGATTTTGGTGTATTGTGTGATTGTTCCCTGATTTTTTTGAAGGGTCTGGCTAAGGCACGGTTCTAGCAACAGCTAGACAATGACCAACCTGAGTTGATAGGTTACAGATGGAAGTTCTTTTTCTTTTTTGAGATATATGCCTACGGTTTCAACTTACTGTGGTAGATAGTTTTAACATTATTTGTGCAGACAAAATGTGTATATCTCATTTTACATTGCAACCAGATTAAAACAATCCTATGTATACTATATAAACATAGAGAATTATATCCACCTCATGCCTAATAGTCTATTGTTTCTTTCTGCTTAAATGATTGACATCCAAAGAAGCAATACAGTCACATTACTACACTCCATGGATCCGTCTCTATATCTCAATATAAGCACTCTTATCCAGCTAGGATTTGTGTTTTTTCACTTTCTAAAATGGAAAGGAAAAAAAATCTGTCTATTGATTGTTTTGAAGATATTGTTCTTAGTCATTTTAAATTGTTGAATCATATACCTATCGGTTATAAATACCTCCACAGAATATTTAGGGATTGAACAAACAAGCAAGTGGAAGATCCTTTATATTTGGAGATTCGTACATCTATATTGTCTGTACAATCAATCCTCTGCTTTTTCTTATGCGAGTAAACTCAATGAAATGTCTACTATTGGTGCCAGATTAAATTGCCTTTTGCTGCTAGCTTATACGGCATCTGTTCCCAACTTCTCTCTAAAAGTGTCTTAGTTTGTTGAGAAAATTCGCCACTTGCTTTTTTTATTTGCTTGATAGTATCCCAATCTAAACAATATTACTACCGAGAGAAATAGAACTATTTTCATTTCAATTGGTCAAGACCATCTAATTTTTATTAGAAGGAATTTTGTAGATAGGAAATGTGATGCTTGGTGGTCTTTGCAATGCTGTTTAGTCACTGTAGGTACTAAAGATAAATGGTTGCTTTTTGAGATGGCGAATTCACAATCTATTCTGCCTCGGTGTCAATAAAGGTAAATTTGGTCCACCATATCTTATGAACAATGGAATTTGTCAATCTGAAGGTGTGCATCATTACTGTTCTTGCTTTATGGTTGCCTTTCGAGTGCACTTTTATTAGTTTTAACATATTAATTTTAATATGCTTGATTGACCATATTATATATTTCACTTCACCGGGGTGGTTGGTGGAAGTGTTGGTTAAAATATTTTATACAGTTGAATATTCTTGATTCACTATTTTGTAGCCTGATCTTAGTTGTGTAGTATTAATTCTTAAAACTTAATCACTTAAAATTAGTTAATTTAGTGAGTTGTTTCACTATTTTCAAATAAGTAGTTTCATCCCTCACTATGTCCTAAAACTTATTCTTACTGCCTTTTATGACTTAAATGTAACCATTGGTGTCGTGGATTTGTCACGGCAGATGTCCTAGTGAAAGGACTTAGTCGTGGAGCCATCGCTACGGGTTTACTTGAAGGGGTTAAAGCGGACACAAAGACACAAAGGTTTATACTAGTTCGGCCCCTTCGATGAAGGTAAAAGCCTACGTCTAGTTGTGATGGAATTGATGTGGTCTCGGTGGCTAGGGAGCAAACAAGCTTCGCCTAGGATCGAGTTGTGGTTGTCTGTCTTTTAACCGTCGCCGGGTCGTCCCCTTATATACACGGGTGACGCCCGTCGGTTCATAGAGTCCCAACCGGTTCATACTCGTATCCCGGTTGGTATCTCTCTATTCCTAACTTACAATACAAGTATATATCAGGCCGGTTTACGGCTACAAGTTCTAAACCGACTACAGGCCTTGGGCCTTTCTTTGCTTATACCACTAACGGAGCTAACCCGGCCCAGGCTGGCCGGTTTACACCTAGTGGTAATATCCCCAACATTAGGCCCCAGATTGATTTGAACTGGTTTATGTCAATCCTTCACAAAGCTTGTATCTTGGACATCTTCTAGTGACTGGTAAACCGCCATGTCGTCATCACTTCTGGTTACTGTAAACCGGCATGACGTCATCCTGAAATTTTATCATTTATAACGTCCTCTTATAATAGCAGTTCCTGGATCCACGCGCTTGACCTAGCTTGGCTGCCTTATAAATAGGACCGAAGGGTCATTTCTTTCTTCCCCTCGTCTTCTCTTCTTCGTCTTCCTCGCGCCGCTGTTCTTGGAGCTCCGCCACCGTCGTCAACTTCCGCCTCGTCCTGGGCCGCTGCATCGACCTGAACGTACCAAAACATTGCGGCCTCTTTCCGCGTCTTCTCCGTTCCCGGTAAGCTTCTTCCCCTTCTTGACTTAGATCTGTTTTTAGGGTTCCAGCTTCATACTGTGTTCTTCGCATGCTCCTGTCTGTTCTTTTTAACTTTGAACAACACCGTGAACCTGTACTGTATAAATAGCGAGCCCTGCGCATCCGCTGTATTTTCTCATCTTAAGTTCATGGATCTTCTGCATATATATCTGCTTCATAGTCCACTTCCGTTTCTGCCTTACTTCCGTGAAATATTTTCTATTTTTCTGTAAGCCTGCGTTTGATCCGCAGCTATAATAGGATCTTGTGAAACTTGTTTCTGCAAACTAACTATCCATAACTTCAATTGCTTCCAAAGCCTAGATTAGGCGGTTTAACTCTCCATAGGAAAAGACTGTTGAACCGGCACGTATATATCATTAGTCCCCTTGTTGAACCGCCAGAATCCACCTGATATCGTATCACAGGAAACCGGTTTATAGACACTGCCTCCGGTTTACCTTAACTTAGATCAACACTTTGTATCAGGCATGCTCTTGAACCGGATTAATTATTTCTTGTAGATCTTCCATGGCCAAACAAGTGTATGAATGCAACTGGGTTCCTTCTCGCGTCACCGAGTCACAGCTGGATGACCTAGTCTCAATTGGCGCTTTAGATGACAAAGATACAGTCCACTGGAGGGTCCCTGGAGAGGAATGTCCTCCCACACCCCAGGAAGGAGAAGTGGTGGTCTTCGCAGATCACCTGGCCCGGGGCTTCAAACCGCCCGGTTCAAAATTTTACCGGGACGTGTTAGCCAATTTTCAGCTCTGTCCCCAGGACATTGGTCCCAACTCCGTCACCAATTTATGCCACTTTCAAGTACTATCTGAAGTATATCTTCAAGAGGAACCTTCTGTTGAACTGTTTAGAGACCTCTTCCATCTAAACCGTCGCACTGAATTCACCGACGGCCCCAATACTGAATTGGGTGGCATGGCTATTCAAAAGAGGAAGGAGATCACCTATCCCCATGTCAAACTCCATACTCACCCCAAGGAGTTGAATGCTACTTGGTTTTATTGCAAAGATACTTCTCCTGAAGATGAAAATCCCTTGCCTGGATTTCGTCCAGAGCGGCTAAGCAACACCCATCCGTTTCCACAAAGATTGAGCGCAAAAGATAGAAGCAAATATGCCCCGCAACTGTCCAAGCTCCGAGCTTTTATGGCTAACGGTTTGACGGGAATAGACCTTGCATGCTGCTGGTTATCATGGGGCATACTGCCTCTGAGCCGGCGCTCCGGTTTGATGTGCCAGTACACTGATAGTGTCGACGACCCACTCCGACACACCAAACTCCAACTCTCTGATGATGAAGTTACAGACTCAGTAAAAAGGATGCTGAATGAACCGGAGCACCTCTGTGCTCAAACCGGTCTAGCTCCTTACTGCACCACCAACAAACCGCCTGCGGTAAGTTTCTAGTTGTTCCATCATTAAACCTGTTACTGCTCCATGTATCTAACATATAATTATTTCTTATCCAGGGTGATAATCCGTTTTGGAGCAAGAAACTTTCGCAAGATAAAGCGGAGAAAGCAGGGCGGCCAATCCGGCCCAAAACCAAGGTTGTCAAGAAATCAGCCCATAAGAGAAAAACCACTGCTTCATCTGACCCAGCCATTGACGATGATGTGGGTAATTCGGATCTTGAGGTAGAACTTGATTCTCTTGGCTTGCTTTTTACATGCCTTATTGATGATGATGCTTGTCAGGACGACGCTGAGGCCAGCAATGCAGGATTCGCTGAGGTAACTATTCTTTCTTCCGATTCAGCAAATTTGCCTTTGCCAAAATTTCGCCAGGCAAACTGGAAAGTTAATTTTTCTCACCCTCTTGCTTACTTGGATCCCAAATTTCTTATGAAGACGCAGCAACATGAAGCTCGCCGCACAACCCGGCACAGTGGTCAGGTAGTTACCTCTGCCGGTTTACCAAACAGCCCGGTTCGAAAGCGCCGCTCCGAGGTCTCCGACCTTTTTATTGCTTTAAATTTAAACGGGTTTCTTCCGTCAACCTCTTAATCCGTCCGACTCCGATTACCAGGTCACTTCCCATTCATCCTCTAGTGAATCATCGGCCACTCAGTTACCACCATTGAAGATACCCGCCGGGTAAGCCAAACCGACCATATGCTTCTAATATATTGTGTAATGGTTACACTTTTCCCTGACTCTTTGTCTCTTAGAACCAAACCGAAACCCAGCAAGAAGGCCCGTTTGGACAAAACTGCTGAAGAAGATGCCGCTTTAGATCATGATAGAGCACCAGACCTTGAAAATTTCGCCTCTGAAGACATTCCCAATGATCCTCCGATACAAGATGCTGTTATTCCCGAAGAAAGGCCTGTTAACACTTCAGCCTCTGCTGATCCACCTGCCAGCACCGTCCGGTTTGATAAATCCCACAGTCCTGCTAACAAAACGGCCGTGCCCACACAATCCGTTGAGTCCAAAGATGATGACATTGTAATTACTGGTATGGGCCGTTCTGAACCGGGGAATCCTGCAACTTTAACCAGGCACACTGTAAAAGAAGATTTTTCCGCTTTGAATAAAGGAAAATGGGATGTTGAACTGGAGACATATGCTGCTCTGAGCGCCCAAGACCTTCATTCTGGCTATTTAAACCGGCTTTATACTAGCCGTGACTATGAAGCTGGCCTGGTCAAGTTAATGAGAGACAAGTTTGAGGTAACCCACTCCTTTACTTACTGCCATTATATCAGTCCGTCTAGCCCCCAAGGGCCGGTTTGTAATCTTGATCAAACCGGGACTTGAATATATTCCTTCACAACTTTGAAATCCACCTGCATAGCCCCCAAGGGCCGGTTTAACTTTGCATACTTAAACCGGGGCTTCAATAAAAACTGCCTTTGAAAACATACGTAGATCAAATAGCCATTAGCCCCCAAGTGCCAAATTGAATACTTGTATTGAACTTGGGACTTTGTCATCTAGCAGATATATAAAAATCGAAGGTACATTAGCCCCCAAGTGTCAAGCATATAACTTTGTTGTGTGGTTGAGACTTTGACTTTCTTGAATTGCTTGCTGAACATACTATCGATATACAGGCTGAGGTGAAAATCAAGGAGGACCGGATTGCCGATTTACAAGCGGCGTTGAAAACCCAGCAGGCCGAAACAGAGAAGGCCAAGAGAGAATTAACCAGTGCCTTGAACGCCACTGAACAATTGAAGGAAGGCTTCAAGAAAGAACAGGCTGACTGGGCCACTGAGAAGGCCAATTTAATCAAACGAGCAGAGAATGCTGAAGCTGCCCTTAAACCGGTGGTAGATGATCTGACAGCCGTAAAGCGGCAAGTACACTCTATGACTGCGGCAATCTTTGGTAAGCTCCTTTGAACAGTTGTGATGTTTTGAATCCGCTGTAGCATAACTCCGGTTTGAGACTAACTCTGTACTGTTGTAGGCACACGGATTGGGCACTTAGGAAACGATGTGCGGAAGAAACTGAAGGCTGTCTACACCTTAGTAGAACAGTTATATACCGGAGCCCAGCGTATCATCACCACAGCTTCGCATAACAACCCGGCACCTTCCTTGATCCAAGATACTCTGAACCGGTTGTCCATGCTTCCTGCCCGGATTGAGGAGGTGAAAAAATCTGCTGCCCGGACCGGAGCTATTAATGCTTTGATCCGAGCCAAGGCATGGGTACCAGATTTTGACCCGGTGGAAGCAGCTCAAGGCTACCCCAGTGTGAAGGAAGATGGCTCTGATTTTAATGAAGAGGATTTACGGGCAATAAACCGTGCAGTGCTCCCTCTGGCTTGTCAGCTGGCCGAAGAAGCAGATTTGGAGCATTATCAAGCACAATACAATGACCAGAACAAGCGAGTGCCAGCCCCAACTTTTGAAGCGGAAAATCTGATTCCTCCAATCCGTAAGCATACCTACGCCCCTGATATTGAACCGTCTTCCCTGATCCATGAAGAAGCTATTTTTCAAGCGTTAATGGGAATCGACTGGACCACTGTTGATTTCCAGCCAATGGGTAGAGACGAGGAAGCGGA
This sequence comes from Triticum timopheevii, assembly GCA_963921465.1. NCBI lineage: Eukaryota > Viridiplantae > Streptophyta > Magnoliopsida > Poales > Poaceae > Triticum > Triticum timopheevii. The sequence goes on from OY997270.1 coordinate 204,581,308, forward strand.
AGCGGCGGAAGATGAAGAGCAGGCTTGAACCGGAGGCCGGTTTAAATATCTGTCATTGGCGGTTGCTCAAAGAACAATGATCCCACTTGGGCACCGTGTTGCCTTGTAATAACTTTATTTAATACTTCTGCTTTGAATATGCCTTCGTGCATGAATGGTGACACTTTTGCTTGATTCGTACTTCCTGCAACCAGAAAAATTTGAACCTCGGTGGCGGTGATACCGCCAGCCGGTTTATGACATTGAATATATGTATCAGAAATCCAACAAATATGTGATACAAATACCTGCCATGTCTGGGCATGAAGCTGGCGTAGCCAAACTTAAAGCGGAGGTCTTAAAAACCATGACCGTCGGTAAAGCGGGGAGAGAACAACTCCCATATAAACCATGCTGAATCAGCACAAGCCCCCTTGTTATTCAATGATGATAACAAGAAAAAGGTAAACTGGGTAAATAAACTCCAGAGTAAGATTTAACCGTGTTCTGTCAATTTGTAATTGACAGTTGAACCGGATAAAAACGTTGTCGGTTTAAAAAACGCAACAAAAAATCGAATACCAATTATGAGAAAATATGGCGACAAAGGCAACAACTTTTTGCAAAAGAAAAGCTTTACTGAGCTGGTCAGATGGCATTACCATGGTCAGACGCAACCAAGCTCCCCGAAGGCGTAGCGATGGTGCCAGTCGGCCAGGTCCCCAAAAGACTCGTGGCAATACGCCGGCCAAGTGGCATGACATTGGTTCGGGTTCGACCAAGCCCCCAAATGACTCTGGCCCTGTAGGCCGACCAAGAGGCGTGACCAGTTCAGACTTGACCGTGTCCCCAAATGATCTGGTGGCTTTCGCCTATCAAGAGGTGTTGCATCGGTTCGGACACGACCAAGCCCCCAAGTGATAAAAAACAAATGTCAAGGGATAAACCGGAGGCCGCTTTAAAAACAGAATCACTCCATGTAACCACGCATGATGAGAAAGACAGAGACCCCGCTTTAGCTGAGGCTCCGGTTTTATTATATCGAAGATAATATATACATTGTCATGATATGTACATAAATAGAGCCGATGGCTTAAGTGTAGTAAGGCCGAAGATGAGCTATGGTCCACGGCCTGTTGGTCTCCTCCTCTGATGTGCGTGAGTCTTGATGCTCTCGAATATCAATCAGATAATATGATCTGTTGTGTAAATTCTTGCTAACCACAAAAGGTCCTTCCCAAGGCGGGGATAACTTGTGCATATCTGTCTGGTCTTGGATGAGCCGAAGCACCAAATCTCCTTCTTGAAAGGTTCTGGTTTTAACCCGGCGACTGTGATAACGCCGAAGATCTTGCTGGTAAATCGCCGAACGGGCAGCCGCCATATCACGCTCCTCATCCAACAGGTCCAAACCGTCTTGCCGTGCCGTCTCGTTGTCCGCTTCAACATAAGCCGCCACACGAGGCGAGTCGTGCCAGATATCGCTGGGGAGAACTGCCTCCGCTCCATAGACCATAAAGAACGGTGTGTATCTAGTGGACCGGTTTGGCGTAGTATTGATACTCCAGAGCACAGATGGTAGCTCTTCAACCCAACATCCCGGTGTCCTCTGCAACGGAACCATAAGCCGGGGTTTGATGCCTCGCAAGATCTCTTGATTAGCTCGCTCTGCCTGTCCGTTGGATTGGGGGTGAGCCACTGATGACACGTCAAGCCGGATGTGCTCACGTTCACAGAACTCTTTCATAGCACCCTTGGATAAATTAGTACCATTATCAGTAATGATACTGTGTGGAAAACCAAACCGGAAGATCACCTTTTTGATTAACTGCACCGCTGTTGCTGCATCACACTTGCTGACAGGCTCCGCTTCAACCCACTTGGTAAATTTGTCTACTGCCACCAAAAGGTGGGTCTTCTTATCCTTGGATCGCTTAAAGGGTCCAACCATATCCAGCCCCCAAGTTGCAAACGGCCACGTTATTGGGATCATCCTCAGCTCTTGTGCCGGTACATGAGCACGCCTGGAAAATTTCTGACATCCATCACATCGTTTAACCAAGTCCTCCGCATCAGCGTGCGCTGTCAACCAGTAAAATCCGTGACGAAACGCCTTTGCCACCAGAGACTTTGAACCGGCATGATGTCCACAGTCCCCTTCATGGATTTCTCTTAAGATTTCACATCCTTCCTCAGGAGAAACACACCGTTGAAATGCCCCTGATACACTGCAATGATGCAGCTCACCATTAAGAATTGTCATAGACTTGGAGCGCCGGATTATCTGTCTGGCCAGAATCTCATCTTCTGGCAATTCCCCTCGAGTCATGTACGCAAGAAAAGGAACCGTCCAATCCGGAATAGCATGTAGGGCAGCCACCAATTGGGCCTCCGGATCAGGAATAGCCAAATCCGCTTCACCAGGGAGCTGGACTGACGGGTTGTGCAATACGTCCAAAAAGACATTAGGCGGGACCGGTTTACGCTGAGAACCCAATCGGCTTAAAGCATCCGCCGCTTCGTTCTTCCGGCGATCCACATGATCCACTTGATAACCCTTGAAGCAACCCGCAATATTATCCACTTCTCGACGATATGCGGCCATAAGCGGGTCCTTGGAATCCCAAGTGCCAGATACTTGTTGAGCCACCAGGTCCGAGTCACCAAAGCACTTAACCCGGCTTAAGTTCATCTCTTTAGCCATCCGGAGACCATGGAGCAACGCTTCGTACTCAGCTGCATTATTAGTACAAGGGAACATTAAGCGGAGAACATAACAAAACTTATCACCTCGCGGGGAAGTTAACACGACTCCAGCCCCCGAGCCATCCAACTGCCTGGATCCATCGAAATGAATAGTCCAATATGTGTGATCCGACTTCTCCTCTGGTGCTTGTAACTCCGTCCAATCATTAATGAAATCAACAAGTGCTTGAGACTTCACCGCTGTCCGTGGTATATACTTCAGTCCATGCGGCCCAAGCTCTATGGCCCATTTGGCAATCCGGCCAGTCGCCTCCCGGTTCTGTATGATATCACCCAAAGGAGCTGAACTGACCACTGTGATAGGGTGCCCTTGGAAATACTGCTTCAATTTCCGACTGGCCATGAAAACACCATAGACTAGCTTCTGCCAATGCGGATACCTTTGCTTGGACTCAATAAGTACCTCACTGATATAATAAACCGGCCGCTGAACCAGATATTCCTTGCCTGCCTCCTTGCGCTCCACCACAATAGCCACGCTTACTGCTCGAGCATTGGCTGCCACATATAACAACAGCGGCTCCTTGTCAACCGGAGCCGCAAGAACAGGCGGGTTGACCAATTGCCGCTTTAAGTCCTCAAATGCTTCATCAGCAGCCAGACTCCAGACGAAATTATCTGTTTTCCTCAGCATCTGGTATAAGGGGATGGCCTTTTCTCCGAGGCGGCTGATAAACCGGCTCAGGGTAGCGATTCTGCCCGCCAAATGCTGAACATCATTGATGCACTTCGGTTTAGCCAAGGAAGTAATAGCTTTAATTTTCTCCGGATTAGCCTCAATTCCTCTGTTAGATACCAGGAACCCCAATAACTTGCCTGCTGGAACACCAAAGACGCACTTGGCCGGATTAAGCATCATCTGGTAAATGCGCAAGTTGTCAAAGGTTTCCTTCAAATCATCCACCAGTGTCTCCTTTTGTCTTGATTTCACTACAATATCATCCACATAAGCATGCACATTGCGGCCGATCTGTGTATGCAGGCAATTCTGTACACACCGCTGATAAGTAGCCTGGGCGCTCTTGAGCCCAAAAGGCATAGATACATAGCAGAAGGCTCCAAAGGGAGTTATAAACGCTGTTTTCTCCTGGTCCTTAACCGCCATTTTGATCTGATGATATCCAGAGTACGCATCCAAAAAACTTAAACGCTCACATCCTGCCGTGGCATCGATAATCTGATCAATGCGGGGGAGGGCAAAAGGATCCGCTGGACAGGCCTTGTTAAGATCTGTGTAATCCACACACATACGCCAAGTACTGTTTTTCTTAAGGACCAGCACCGGATTAGCAAGCCACTCTGGATGAAATACTTCAACAATAAAGCCAGCTGCCAAAAGCCTGGCTACTTCCTCTCCAATGGCTTTGCGCCTTTCTTTGTTAAACCGGCAGAGGAACTGTTTCACCGGTTTATACTTAGGATCCACATTAAGTGTGTGCTCAGCGAGTTCCCTCGGTACACCTGGCATGTCAGATGGTTTCCATGCAAAGATGTCCCGATTCTCACGGATGAACTCGATGAGCGTGCTTTTCTATTTGGGATCCAGGTTGGCGCTGACAGTGAACTGCTTGGACGAATCGCCTGGCACGAAGTCAACAAGTTTAGTCTCAGCTGCCGATTTAAACTTCAGATCCGATTCATGCTCCGTAGTAGGTTTCTTTAAAGGGGTCATATCTGCCGGATCAACATTGTCCTTATAAAACTTCAATTCCTCTGTGGCACAGACCGCCTCTGCATAAGCTGCATCACCTTCCTCACATTCCAAAGCAACCCGGCGGCTTCCATGCACCGTTATCGTTCCCTTGTAACCCGGCATTTTGAGCTGCAAGTAGATATAACAAGGTCGTGCCATGAACTTAGCATAAGCCGGCCGCCCAAACAAGGCGTGATATGGACTCCGGATCTTCACTACCTCAAAGGTTAATTTTTCAGACCGGGAATCACGCTCGTCTCCAAAAGCCACATCCAGGGCTATCTTACCGACAGGATATGCAGATTTGCCTGGTACTACACCGTGGAACACTGTATTGGACGGTCTGAGATCCTTGTCTGTTAGACCCATGCGACGGAAAGTTTCATAGTACAGTATATTAATACTACTTCCTCCATCCATAAGCACCTTAGTGAATTTATAACCCCCCACCTGAGGGTCTACCACTAATGCCAGCTGGCCCGGATTATCAACCCGAGGGGGATGGTCCTCTCTGCTCCATACGATAGGCTGCTCCGACCAGCGTAAATAACGTGGCAAGGCCGGTTCAACAGAGTTCACTGCTCGTTTGTGAAGCTTTCGATCACGCTTATCCAAGCTAGTTGTGAAAACATGATACTGCCCATTATTCAACTGCTTTGGTTGGCTCTGATAACCTGACTGCGGTTGCTGCTGCTGCTGGCCGTTCTGATTATTCTGACTATTGTGACCGCCTTGATTAAGACCTGAACCGGAAGCTCCATCGTGACCCGGCCCGTGGAAACCGGATCCTGAACCGCCACCTGACCCCTGGTCATACCGGAAATTATTAGAATTTTTGAATTCCTGCATAATATAACAATCTTTCCAAAGATGTTTTGCTGGGGACTCCTTCGTCCCGTGCTTGGGGCAAGGTTGATTCAATAAGTAATTCAAACGGCTCGCATTAGGATTTGGACCCCAATTCGCTTTGCCTCTGCGCCGCTGCCCCCTGTCCTGTGCATTAGTATTGGCCACGAAATCCATGTTGCCATCCGCTTTGCGCTTGCCTCCGTTTCCATGACCCGCCGGTTTGTACTATTGCCCTTTGGAATTGCCATTCTTCTTTCCCTTCCCTGCTTCATCATCATCAGCCTCGGGATCCTTGGTACTGTCCGAATCAGCATACTTCACCAAAGTGGCCATGAGGGTTCCCATGTCATTACAAAACCGCTTCATGCGCCCCAATTTCAATTTTAAAGGCTCAAACCAGCAGTTGCCTTCTAAGGTTAAGATTGCAGAGTCAGCGTTGATCCTGTCAGAGGAGTGCAAAATCTTCGAAACACGGCGTACCCAACGGGTCGTTGACTCCCCTTCCTCCTGGACGCAAGCCGCTAGGTCTACTATGGACTTGGGCTGCTTACATGTATCCTTGAAATTCTGGATAAACCGGGCCCGTAACTGGGCCCATGAGCTGATAGAGTTGGGCGGTAGGCTCTTCAACCAAGTACGAGCCGTGCCTTCAAGCATCATGGTGAAGTATTACGCACACGCGGCCTCATCCACATCTAGCATCTCCATGGCCATCTCATAACTTTCAACCCACGCCTCAGGGGACAAATCGGCGGTGTAATTCGGCACCTTGCGTGGACCCTTAAAGTCTTTAGGCAGGCGTACATTGCGTAAAGCGGGGATCAAACAGGGCACCCCTAAAGCGGACGCTACTCCTAGTCCGGCGAAGGTGGTAGGGTGAACTGGTGTATGTTGACCCGCGTCATCCTGCGCTGCTAATTCAGCCTCTCTTCGCGCCCGGGCCCGATCCACCACCTCCTGAGCATCACGAACACCACCCGCCGGGTTGTTGCCACGGGACGCTTCACGTTCCCGCGCGTTGCTTGATATGGCCGGTTCATCCACGCGCCTGCTATAGCTCCGGCTTGGACGGGGCGTAGAGTGAATCCGATCGCGGCTATATGAATATGCCTCCTGTTGAATCAGCGCAGTCCGGAGAAGCTCCTTAACCCGGCGCGTCTCTACTGCTTGCGGGGAATCCCCTTCGACCGGGATAGCCTCCAATCGTGCAGCGGCTGCAACAAGGTTGTCCATAGGATTAGAATAATGACCTAGGGGTGTCTGAACCGGCGGGGGAACCACCATGTTCTGCTGAGGAGGCTCCATCTGGCGTGGTTGGACCATCGCCCCTGGTCCTGGTGCCTCAATCCGGTTTGCCTCCCGGTGCTGAGGCGGATTACTGGGTCCAGCTCCTGGGCTCTGAAAGAGATTTCTGGGATCAAACCCTAGTGGTAGGCGTGATCTATACTTCCGCTTCAACACCTCTTGCGACGCACTCTGGTCAAGCATGAGTTTGTAGGCCTGGGCATCTAGAGCGGCCCGCTTCGCAGCCATCCGCTCCTTCTCTGCCGCTAGATCCGCTTTGGCTTGCGTGATCTGGTCTTTTACCTTCGCAATTTCTGCATTATGAGCCGCCTGATCCGCCGGGTTGTCCTCTGCCATGAGCGCAGCTAGTGCTTCAAACAGATCTGATAGAACTTGAACCGGCGGGCGCTCCGGGCCTCCTGCCCCTGCTGCCACTGCCGCTGCTGACCCAGAAAGCATCGCTGCTGCGGTAGAAGAATGGTTCGCCGCCTGCGTACCGGCCATGAATATTCCGACCCGGTTGATCTGGCTTGGGGGGTCCGGAATACTGTCGCCATCGGAACAGCCCCTAATCATATCATCTTGCAATTGGTACAATGACTCAGTCTCTCCTGCTGAAGATTCATCGCCGGAATAGACGACGGTCTCACTACCATGTTCTGAACCGGCGTCGTGTTCTCCTCCGTGAATGACCCCAACGAAGACACGCTTCACAGCCGGTTTAGCCTGGGTAGGTCTCGCACGCTGAGCCGTCTCGACGAGGTCGGTGCAGATGTCCGGCTCAGGCCCAGGCTCCCCGATCTTGCCGATGAAGACGTGTATGCCACCAAAGGGGACCCGGTACCCGTACTCAATTGAATCGGCCTCGGGACCCCATCCTGCGTCGTCGATGTAGATCCGGCCGCGACGACTCTTGGTCATCCGGCCCACGACGTAGCCTTCGAGTCCTTTGAGCTTGCCCTCCAAGATCGTCAAACCATCGTGCGATAGCCCCACGGTGGGCGCCAACTGTCGTGGATTTGTCACGGCAGATGTCCTAGTGAAAGGACTTAGTCGTGGAGCCATCGCTATGGGTTTACTTGAAGGGGTTAAAGCGGACACAAAGACACAAAGGTTTATACTAGTTCGGCCCCTTCGATGAAGGTAAAAGCCTACGTCTAGTTGTGATGGAATTGATGTGGTCTCGATGGCTAGGGAGCAAACAAGCTTCGCCTAGGCTCGAGTTGTGGTTGTCTGTCTTTGAACCGTCGTCGGGTCGTCCCCTTATATACACGGGTGACGCCCGTCGCTTCATAGAGTCCCAACCGGTTCATACTCGTATCCCGGTTGGTATCTCTCTATTCCTAACTTACAATACAAGTATACATCAGGCCGGTTTACGGCTACAAGTTCTAAACCGACTACAGGCCTTGGGCCTTTCTTTGCTTATACCACTAACGGAGCTAACCCGGCCCAGGCTGGCCGGTTTACACCTAGTGGTAATATCCCCAACAATTGGCATATAATCTCATGTCTTAAAATCTTAGTTGAGAATGTATTAAAAGTTATAAGATCTGGAGTTTCCACTATATTTCATCTAGCGGTACTCCCAGTAATTGAATATTAAGAGCACAAACGATCATAGGATGTACATTCAGTTACTGGAAAATGCTTTTATCTTGCAGGCCAGTTTTACATTTACTTTTTCAATAATGAGATGACTATGAACAGAGTATCAAGTTTTTTTGTCTTGGCATTACTGCCGCCGTGTATGGATGGTTATTGAAAGAAAAAGGATTCAAGTGGCATACCTTCACTTGATATATGCTTTAACCGCAAGAACTGTTGTTATTTTCTTTTCCTTTCCTGCAATGATGGTAGTTCGCCTTTGATTCTAGAAGTCGCAAAGGAGTGAAGGGTAGAGATTTCCATTGTCGTTGAATTGGTGGGATTGTCACCAAGTTGGTGTTGCAGATTGTTTCTATTTTAGAGCAAGAAGCCAAATCGTTGTTCATTGTAAATCTTGAAAAACTTGTATACTGTCACTTCTATATCTATTATAAACTTTTGTTCCTGGTGTGGTACTTACCAATCTTGGTTTGCCCTTCCATTGCAGCAGACCAATATGTCCTTGTTTCTTCCAAAAAAATATATCTCATTTCAAGTTTGCGCCTCTATTATAGTAGAACATGTCATAAACATGGTGCTTGGCATCATTTGTCAAGTTCCCTTCAAAAAAGAAGAGATGTCTATAGAGAGTGGCTCCATAACTAAAGAGATGACAAATGTTGTTGTTTGCTCAACTTATTTAAAAAATTAAGAAATTACAATGCATGTGAACTATAGAGGTTGTGAAGTACAAAATGTTATGGATCCAGAGGAGTGGGAGGGGAGAGTTTACCAAGGACAAGCGTGACTATGGATTCCTAAGTTCCATCTAACATAGCAAAATTCTGTAGATAGAATGCCTGCATTTTGAAAAATCTATTACATAGTTTGTGACTACGTTTCTTTCAATTTTCATTATTAAAAGGTTCCTTATTATTGTCAAATTTTCAAGTATTTATTCAAATAACCCTTGGTTTGAAATGAGACTTTGCGCCATTTGACGCAACGGGTGATGTTATTATACATCTTATTGTAGTGAGTAAACCTTCCATTCTTATTATAGACTTCATTCTTTTATTTATCAAGGTGGGTTAATTTGTTAGCTTATGTGCTTGCCCACAACTCAACCAACTAAATCATGGATTTTCTTTTCGATGTGTACATGGATTCAACGGGTCTCTACGCCATTTGGCACAATGGATGGCATGTGGACGTCTCACATGCTTATGCACCCAAAAGCACAACACAAAGAGGTTTCTTTCTTTCGTGCAAATGGAAAATAAAAGTTTGGTGCAAACAGTGTTAAAAATATATATTCTTAATTGGCCTTTACATCTTATACAAATTTGTTTTTTTTAAACTCTCATCATGATAACCATATTTTCGGCTAAAGCAATGCTTCCTTAGCTTGTTTGTACATATTATACAAATACACTTTTATTTCAAACTCGAACTTCACAATGTGATAAACATATTTTCAATATGGCATGGTTTCAAATAGGCTTTCCACTACTAATGTCTGCAAAATGAATCCATTTTCATCGACAACATGTCTTTAGCGGGTCTCTGCGCCATTTGGCGCAACGGGTCAACTAGTAGGAATCGTTGCCCAAGGCCTTGCTGATGACGAAGGGGCCTTCCCAAGGGGCTGAGAGCTTCTGTTGGCCGGCTGTTCGCTAGATCAGCCGGAGCACAAGGTCACCCTCTTGGAAGGATCTTGGCTTGACCTTCTGACTGTGGTAACGACGTAGGCTCTGCTGGTAGACGGCCGACCGACTGAGTGCCAACAGCCGGCCCTCTTCCAGCAGATCGACGTCGTCTTCTCGCGCTTCCTTCGCCTCCGCTTCCGTGTACATGGTGACGCGAGGTGAGTCGAACTCGATGTCAGTTGGAATGACGGCCTCGGCACCATACACAAGGAAGAAAGGAGTGAAGCCGGTTGACTTGTTTGTAGTGGTGCGTAGGCTCCAGAGGACGGCTGCCAGCTCATCGAGTCAACAACCGGCCGAGCGCTCTAGCGGATCGACCAGTCGGGGCTTGATGGCAGAGAGGATGAGGCCGTTTGCTCGCTACTTGGCCGTTTGACTATAGATGGGCAATGGACGCTAAGTCCAGTAGGATGCCCTGCGTCGCGCAGAAACGGGCCAATGCTCCTTTGGAAAAATGGTGCCATTGTCGGTGATGATGCTGTGTGGTATGCCATACCGGACGGTGATATCTGTGATGAAGATCACAGCAGTCGGCCCATTCAGCTTCTTGATTGGCTTTGCTTCAATCCACTTGGTGAACTTGTCTATGGCGACAAGCAGATGTATGCCACCGTGTGCCGTCTTGAATGGGCCACCATGTCTAACCCCCAGACGGCAAAGGTCAAGGTGAGGGGTGGTCTTGAGTGCAGAAGCCGGCAGGTGTTGCTCGGAGCTGAACATCTGGCATCCCTTGCAGTGCTTGACTAAGTCCTTGGCGTCTTCCAAAGCAGTCGGCCAAAAGAAACCATGGCGGAAAGCTTTGGCCACAAGTGATCTTGAGACCGCGTGGTGGCCACACTCGCCTCGATGGATGTCCTAGAGGATTGCCATGCCCTTCTCTGGCTCAATGCAACGCTGGAAGACTCCAGTCACGCTGCGCCTAACGAGCTCTCTGTTTACTATTGTGCAGGCTCCTGCACACCGCTGAACTTGTCGAGCCGAGATCTCGTCAGTCGGCATCTCTCTCTTCACCAGAAAGTTGAGGATGGGCTGGGCCCATGATGGAGAGATACGTCCATTTTGCATCATGCTTTTATATCGATATTTATTGCATTATGGGTAGTTATTACACGTTATGTCACAATACTTATGGCTATTCTCTCTTATTTTACAAGGTTTATCATGAAGAGGGAGAATGCTGGCAGCTGGGATTCTGGGCTGGAAAAGGAGCAAATATTGGAAACCTATTCTGCACAGCTTACGTGACGAAACTCCGCCACCACGAGGTGGAAGCTTGGCGGAACCAATCTAGGGCTCCGGCGGAGCTGTTCTGCCAGGGAAACTTCCCTCCGGGAGGGGGAAATCATCACCATCGTCATCACCAACGATCCTCTCATCAGGAGGGGGTCAATCTCCATCAACATCTTCACCAGCACCATCTCCTCTCAAACCCTAGTTCATCACGTGTATCCAATCATTGTACCAAAACCTCAGCTTGGTACCTGTGGGTTGCTAGTAGTGTTGATTACTCCTTGTAGTTGATGCTAGTTGGTTTATCCGGTGGAAGATCATTTGTTTAGATCCTTAATGCATATTAATACTCCTCTAATCATGAACATGAATATGCTTTGTGAGTAGTTACGTTTCTTCCTGAGGACATGGGTGAATTATTGCTATTAGTAGTCATGTGAATTTGGTATTCGTCCGATATTTTGATGAGATGTATGTTGTCTCTCCTCTAGTGGTGTTATGTGAACATTGAATACATGACACTTCACCATTGTATGGGCCTAGAGGAAGGCATTGGGAAGTAATAAGTAGATGATGGGTTTCTAGAGTGACAAAAGCTTAAACCCTATTTTATAAGTCTCATGCTGTGGTTAGGTTTACCTTAATACTTCTTTTGTAGTTGCGGATGCTTGCAATAGGGGTTAATCATAAGTGGGATGCTTGTCCAAGAAAGGGCAGCACCCAAGCACCGGTCCACCCACATATCAAATTATCAAAGTAACGAACGCGAATCATATGAGCGTGATGAAAACTAGCTTGACGATAATTCCCATGTGTCCTCGGGAGCGCTTTTCTCATTATAAGAATTTGTCCAGGCTTGTCCTTTGCTACAAAAAGGATCGGGCCACCTTGCTGCACCTTATTTAATTTCATTGCTTGTTACCTGTTACAAATTATCTTATCACAAAACTATCTGTTACCTACAATTTCTGTGCTTGCAGAGAATACCTTACTGAAAACCGCTTGTCATTTCCTTCTGCTCCTCGTTGGGTTCGACACTCTTACTTATCGAAAGGACTACGATAGATCCCCCACACTTGTGGGTCATCATGGAGCTGTGACTTCTTCTATTGCCAACACGGCTACTGCAACTAGGGCGGTTGGGCTGGGAGGTGGTGGGTTGGAGTCGGCCACCGCCTGTTGTATCGTTGAAGACCCCGGGCCGACTGCTGCAGTCCCCGGGCCGGGCTCTGAAGTCCCCAGGCCGGGTGCGACCGTAGCAATCCTTGAACCACCTGCCGAAGTCCCCGAGCCGGCTGCTGAGATCCCCAAGTCGGATCCGACTACATCGGGGTCGGCCGGCACGAAGATGGAATCGGATTCTGGTGACGGCTTGACAGACGGCTTGAGGAGGCGCTGAAGGGAGACGCCGATTGGTATGGCTTGCCGCGTGGAGCCGATTTGTGCCTGGGCATCTGCTTGCTCGTTGTCGGCCCGTGGCACGTGGAGGAATTCGCACCCTTCGAAATATCCGTTGAGTTGCTGAACGAGGAAGCGGTAGCTCGCCATGTTTGCATCCTTGGTGTCCCAATCGTCGGACGACTGTTGGACCACCAAGTCTGAGTCGCCATAACACAGGATCCGGCAGATGCCGATTTCTTTGGCCAGCTGGAGCCCATGTCTGAGCGCCTCATACTCGGCCACATTGTTGAAGGCAGGGAAATGGATTTGCAATGTGTATCTGAGCTTGTTGCCTTTGGGAGAGGTAAGAACGATGCCGGCTCCCAAACTGGTGCACATCATGGATCCGTCAAAGTGCATCCACCAATGGGTGGAGTCGGGTGCTGGCGGCAGGTACTGGGTCTCGGCCTAGTCGACGAGGAAGTCAGCCAGCACTTGGGACTTGATGGCAGTGCGAGGCTGGTAGAAGATGGTGTAAGGAGCCAGCACAATGGCCCATTTGTCCACCCGACCCGATGCACCCCGGCTGCCCATGATCTCGGCAAGCGGGGTAGTGCAAATGACCGTGATGGGATGCTCTTGAAAGTAGGGCTTGAGCTTCTTGGCGGCAAAATACACACCATAGCACATCTTCTAATAATACGCAGGCCTCTGGACCAGCTGTGCCTTGCCGTCCTTTGGGTGTTGAACCCACGATGACTGTGCTGACCACCCGGCTGGTTGCGGCAATGTAAAGGAGCATGGGCTCTTTGTAAGTCGGAGCCGCCAGGACAGGCAGCATGGTCAACATCTTCTTCAACTGGTGAAAGGCTTCATCCGCCTGGTCATTCCACTTGAAGTGAGTGGTTTTCTTCATGAGTTGGTACAGGGGAAGGGCCTTCTCTCCTAGCCGACTAATGAAGGGGCTAAGAGAAGCCAGGCACCCGGTGAACTTCTGGACGTCTCGCAGCCGGGTGGGAATGTCCATCCTCTCAATGGCCTTGATCTTCACCGGGTTGCACTCAATGTCGCGTTCAGAGACCAGGAAGCCAAGGAGTTGGACGACTGGTACCCCAAAGACGCATTTCTCGGGGTTGAGCTTGATCTAAAAAGCGGGGCAGATTATCAAATGTTTCCTTAAGATCTTCCAGCAGGGTGCCGCGCTTCTCCGTCTTCACCACAATATCTTCTACATAGACGTGGGCATTTCTGCCGAGTTGCTTGAGGAGGCACTTCTGCATGCAACGCTGAAAAGTGGCACCGACATTTCTTAGGCCGAATGCCATAGTCAGGTAGCAGAAGGCCCCGAAGGATGTGATGAAGACAGTCTTCAGGCGGTCGGCTGGGTCCAACTTGATCTGATGGTATCCTGAGTAGGCATACAAGAAACTCAACATCTCACATCCGGCTGTGGAGTCTATCACTTGATCAATCTAAGGCAAAGTAAACGGATCTTCGGGGCAGGCTTTGTTGAGGTTGGTATAATCTATACACATGTGCCACTTCTTGTTCTTCTTCAGTACAAGGACTGGGTTGGCAAGCCACTCTGGAAAGAACACTTCCATCATGAAGCCGGCTGCCAGAAGCCGGGCTATCTCTTCGCCAATAATTCTTCTCTTTTCCTCCGATAGTCGGCGGAGGGGTTGCTTGACTAGTTTTGCATCTGCTCGGACATGTAGATTGTGCTCGTCGCAATCCGTCAAAACACCCGACATGTCCTTGGGGGACCACGCAAAGATATCCTGATTCTCACGGAGGAAATCGACGAGCTCGCTTTCCTATTTGTTGTCGAGGTTTGTTCCCACAAGGGCGAACCTCTCCAAGTGCTCTGGGTCCAAAGGTATCTTTTTGGTTTCCTTGGCCGACTGGAAGGAGCCCTGAGCTTCCGACTCCTTGGGGTCTGGTGACAGGTCCGTCTGCTTGCCGGCCATGGCCACAACCCGGTCAAGGGTCTTTTTCTCTGCAGCAATCACAAGGGACTCGGCCAACCGGCTACTGGCTGCAGCGCAGGCGGATGATTTCTTGTAGTCTCCGACTATGGTGATGATGCCCTGGTGCTTTGCATTTCATCTTGAGGTAGGCATAATGGGCGCAGCCATGAACTTGGCCAGAGTAGGTCGGCCAAGTAAAGCATGATATGGGCTCTCCAGATCCACCACCTCAAACCAAACTGCCTCACGTCGGAAGTGATCTTTGTCTCCAAAGAGAACATCTATCTTGATCTTGCCGATTGGTGAGCATGAAAGGTCGGGTACAATGCCATGGAAGACGGTTCGACTAGGCAATAGTTGTTTCGTCTTGATGTTCAACTTCTCCATGGTGTCGCGGTAGAGGATGTTGATGCTGCTACCGCCATCAATCAGGACTCAGGAGAAACGAGTGGCATGCCTCTCTGTTGCAAAGGTGGCATCCAACACCATGGCATAGGAACCCGGAGAAGGCATCACCTCCGGGTGATCAGCTCGGCTCCAGCTGATGGGCTTCTCAGACCAGTGCATGAACTCTGGAACTTTGTAGGCAACGACATTGACCTCTTGGTGCTGCCAGCGCCGGCTGCGCCGGTCGTCAGCTTGGCTCGTGAAGACAACATAGGCTGCGTGCTCTTCGGGGAACTCGTCTGGGATGGCACCGACTGCTGGGCAGGCTGCTGGCTGCTGAGGAGCCGGAGGCGGCTGTCCAGTAGGCGGAGGAGGCTGCAGCCCCTCGCCTTTGGAGATTCAGGTGAGCCAGTGGCACTTCCGGGTTGTGTGGTCGGACGGCTTCGCGCCGCTGTGGAACTTGCATGGGGCATCAAGGGTTTACTCGTAGGAGAAAGCGGGCTGCCAAGCCGGCCTGCCGCCTTTCTGACACTTGGGTATGGGCTGCCCTTCTGGCTGCTGATCTTCAACTGTTGCTAGTCAGTGGGTAAGTCCTGTCCATTGTGTCCCTAAGAAGGGAGGTATTACTGTCGTTCCTGATGATAAAGATGAATTGATCCCACAAATAATTATTACAGGTTACAGGATGGTAATTGATTTCCGTAAATTAAATAAAGCTACTAAGAAAGATCATGACCCTTTACCTTTTATTGATCAAATGCTAGAAAGACTATCCAAACATACACATTTCTGCTTTCTAAATGGTTATTCTGGTTTCTCTCAAAAACCTGTGTCAGTGGACGATGAAGCAATACTTTTACTTGCCCTTTCGGTACTTTTGCTTATAGACGTATGCCCTTTTGTTTATGTAATGCAGCTGCTACCTTTCAAAGATGCATGATGGCTATATTCTCTGACTTTTGTGAAAAGATTTGTGAGGTATTCATGGAAGATTTCTCCATTTATGGATCCTCCTTTGATGATTGCTTGAGAAACCTTGAACGAGTTTTGGAGAGATGCAAAGATACTAGTCTTGTTTTGAATTGGGATAAGTGCCACTTTATGGTTAATGAAGGCATTGTCTTGGGGCATAAAATTTCTGAAAGAGATATTGAAGTTGATAAAGCTAAAATTGATGCTATTGAAAAGATGCCGTGTCCCAAGGAAATTAACGGTATAAGAAGTTTCCTTGGTCACGCCGGTTTTTATAGGAGGTTCATTAAGGATTTTTCTAAAATCTCTAGGCCTCTGACTAATTTATTGCAAAAAGACATTCCCTTTGTCTTTGATGATGATTGTGTAGAAGTGTTTGAAATACTTAAGAAAGCTTTGATTTCTGCACCTATTGTTCAGCCACCTGATTTGAATTTACCTTTTGAAATTATGTGTGATGCTAGCGATTATGCTCTAGGTGCTGTTCTAGGACAAAGAGTTGATAAGGAATTGAATGTTATTCAATATGCTAGTAAAACTCTAGAAACTGCCCAGAGAAATTATGCTACTACTGAAAAAGAATTCTTAGCAGTTGTATTTGCATGTGATAAGTTCAAACCTTATATCGTTGATTCTAAAGTAACTATTCACACTGATCATGCTGCTATTAAATATCTCATGGAAAAGAAAGATGCTAAACCTAGACTTATTAGATGGGTTCTCTTGCTCCAAGAATTTGATTTGCATATTATTGGTAGAAAGGGAGCTGAGAATCCCGTTGCAGACAACTTGTCTAGGTTAGAGAATGTTCTTGATGACCCACTACCTATCGATGATAGTTTTCCGGATGAACAATTAGCTGTCATAAATGCTTCTTGTACTGCTCCATGGTATGCTGATTATGCTAATTACATTGTTGCTAAATTTATACCACCTAGTTTCACATACCAAGAAAAGAAAAAGTTCTTTTATGATTTAGGACATTACTTCTGGGATGACCCACACATTTATAAAGAAGGAGTAGATGGTGTTATTAGACGTTGTGTACCTGAGCACGAACAGGAACAGATCCTATGCAAGTGTCACTCCGAAGCATATGGAGGACACCACGCTGGAGATAGAACTGCACATAAGGTATTGCAATCCGGTTTTTATTGGCCTACTCTCTTCAAAGATGCCCATAAGTTTGTCTTGTCTTGCGATGAATGTCAAAGAATTGGCAATATTAGTAGACGTCAAGACATGCCTATGAACTATTCTCTTGTTATTGAACCATTTGATGTTTGGGGCTTCGATTATATGGGACCTTTTCCTGCCTCTAATGCATATACACATATTTTAGTTGCCGTTGATTAAGTTACTAAGTGGGTAGAAGCTATTCCAACTAGTAGTACTGATCATAACACCTATATTAAGCTGCTTAAAGAAGTTATTTTTCCGAGATTTGGAGTCCCTAGATATCTCATGACTGATGGTGGTTCACATTTTATTCATCGTGCTTTTCGTAAAATGCTTGCTAAGTATGATGTTAATCATAGAATTGCATCTTCATGTCACCTGCAGTCTAGTGGTCAAGTAGAGTTGAGTAATAGAGAGCTCAGATTAATTTTGCAAAAGACTGTTAATAGATCTAGAAAGAATTGGTCCAAGAAACTTGATGATGCATTATGGGCTTATATAACTGCATATAAGAATCCTATGGGTATGTCTCCATATAAAATGGTTTATGGAAAAGCATGTCACTTACCTCTCGAACTAGAACATAAGGCATATTAAGAGCTCAATTATGATTTCAAACTTGCCGGTGAGAAGAGGTTATTTGACATTAGCTCACTTGATGAATGGAGAACCCAAGCCTATGAGAATGCCAAGTTGTTTAAAGAAAAAGTTAAAAGATTGCATGACAAAAGGATACAAAAGCGTGAGTTTAACGTAGGTGATTATGTGTTGCTATTCAACTCTCATTTAAGATTTTTTGCAGGAAAACTTCTCTGTACATGGGAAGGCCCTTACGTTATCGAGGAGGTATATCGTTCCGGTGCCATAAAAATGAACAACTTCGAAGGCACAAATCCAAAGGTGGTGAACGGTCAAAGAATCAAACATTATATCTCACGTAATCCTATAAATGTTGAAACTAATATTATTGAAACCGTGACCCCGTTGGAATACATAAGAGACACTTTCTAGAACGTTTCAGACTCCAAAAAGGAATAGGTATGTGGTACGGTAAGTAAACCGACTCCAAAACAGTTCTAATAGCATTTTTTCTCCATTTTGGAATATTTAAGAAAATAGGAAAATAAGAAGTAGTCTGGGAAGGACACGAGGCGTCCACGAGGGTGGAGGGCGCGCCCTACCTTACAGGGCACGCCCCCCTACCTCGTGGGCACCTCGTGTGCTCTCTGGACTTTGTTTTCTTGCATGATACTTCTTTTGGTTGGTAAAAATTCATTATATAATCTCCCGAAGGTTTTGACCACCGTATCACGCAAAAATATTCTGTTTTTGTGTCGAGCTGTTTTTCTGACAGATCTATAGCACCCTGATGTCTTCAAGCGCTCCCAAGGACAAGTTTTTCGAGAGGGTCATCAACACCTGTCTCGCGGAGGTGCTGCATCACCCTCAAACCATTGAGATGTGTGAGGGGGTGCTGCACATCCGCGATGTGGAGGGACCAAGGAGTACCGGAAGCGTGGAGACAAAGCTCGAAGTGATGGAACAACAAGTTTTCAAGTGCCAAGGGATGGTGGAGCGCGGACTTACGCCAACCATATGATGATAGCGGAGTTCACCAACAACCACAAGCTGGGCCAAGAACATTAGGGAGACCATCTTCAAGCTTCATGAGAAAATCGAGCACCTCCAAGCCCAGATCTCTGACCTGCAAAACCAAAACTATGAGTATGAATATAGATTCAAGAGGATGAGTTTGGCTGCAGATTTGAGGATCCCGGAGACTCGATCATCCTTCTATGATGGTGAGCCTATGCCTTGGAAGACGGACGGCAAGCCTACATCATCAACAACTCCTTCTTCACCATCTCCGAGGACATAATCACATGGGTATGGGCACTCCCCTTGGCAGCTGCCAAGCTTGGGGGAGGTGCCCTAGTATCGTATCACCATCACACTCCTATCTTTACCGTTTTTCTTAGTTCGATCCTTTTGGTAATATCTTGATCTAGTAGAATAAGGTTTTGGTATGAATTAGTTTTGATTTTTGCTTTGTGATCCCTCTATGTAATCGCGTCCGTGAGCTATATACAATAAAGATTAGTGTTGAGTCAAGGGCTTTGCTATATTTCTATGATCTTAAGTGCATAAAAGAATAAAAATAATAAAAGAGTTCATATTGATCATATGGATAGTCATGACTTCACACATAAAGAGTATGAGGCATAAAAGTTGTTGAGAGTTAACAAACATAGTTTTGGTCATTGTTGCAATTAATAGGAAGTAATAAAGAAAGAGAGGTTCTCACATATAAATATACTATATTGGACATCTTTTATGATTGTGAGCACTCATTAAAGTATGACATTGATGCGGAGCATCCCTCGACTACTCGCACCGACAGTCCATCACCACCGCAAGCACCAAGTGGACCATTGACAAGAGCACGTGCACGCGCCATCGAGAACGAGGTGAACTCTTTCCTATTCAAGTCTCGTTTGGATTCCTGTGAGGATTGGATTCTACCTCAAACGATAACATTGCTCACTCTTAGGTACGAGGAAGTTGATCGTGAGAAGGAGAAGACGGAGCTGCGAGCCTCCTTGGAGCGAGAGAAGGAATGAGAGAGCGAGAAGAGTGAAGAAGGAGGAGAAGGGGCAAAACCCCCTGGACGCCCCGGGTGCCCGGCACCAGCAGCCCCCGGGTGCCCGGGCTCCTCCCCGCCTACAGCGGTGCCCCCGGGTGCCCGGGCCTTGGCCGGCCGGGTGCCCGGCCCCCGCACCTCCAGCCGCTGGGCGCTGCCCCGGGTGCCCGGGCTTGAGGCCCCGGGTGCCCGGCCACCCCTCCTGGCCACCTCCAGCGCTACCCCGGGTGCCCGGCCACCCTCCAGCCACCCCCTGAGCAGGCCGGGTGCCCGGCCCAAGTTGCCCGGGTGCCCGGACCCCTTCGTCCAGCCGCACGTTTTTGGCCTTTTGGCCTTTGTACCCCCCCTTTTCTTAACTTGTTTCGTCTCTATACTACATAAGTGCACCTCCTAGGTCATTTGTGGAGTTAGCAAAGTATTTTAGAACACAAAAGAGGGCTTTGCTCATCTTCCTCCTTTAGGAGATCTAGACCTCCACTTGGAGAAGCTCCCCTTGGAGATCAAGCCCTCCTCTTGGAGAAGATCCTCTTTGGATGCAAGACCTCACCTAGTGAGAAGAACCTTACCCTAGTGCTATTATACTTGGATTGATCTTGTAATCTTGTGGATCTCATGTATGCTACTCTAGTTGATGTGATATTTGGGTTTGTTTGAGAGTTTTTGTTCCTTGTGCTCTTGAGTGTTTTCCTCCTTTTCCCCCTCCATGTGTGAAAAGATCCCACCTAGGGTTTGACCCTATAACATCTTGGTATCATGAGCAAGGTTTATTCACATCTTGGAGTCCCATCCCCCCGTTTGCTAGCTTGATTTTGTTGTTTTTCGTCCAAATTCGAAAATCCCCACAGAAATAGCCCCAAAAAAATTTCTTGCAATTTGTTGGATCTTGTGAGATTTGGTTGTTTTGGTCCATGGATTTGATGTTTGGCAAGTGGATCTAGCCCCTCCCCAATATTCCCCACCCTTCCCACCACGAAATTCACGAAAATTTGCATTTCCCCCAAAATTTCCGCCCATCCCGAAGACCACCGGGTGCCCGCACCTCGAACACCCGGTCACCCGCACACCCGAGCCATTTCGCCCAGCCACCCCCGAGCACCCGCACCTCACACCCCCGGGTGCCCGCACCCCCCCCCCCCAAATCAGCCCACTACCAACACCGTTTTGGCCATAATTTCCACCTCTCAAGTCCGTTTTTCGTGTTCTTTAGCTCGTTTGGAAGCTCTTGACATCCCCCATCCACTCATCCCACTACCAACCATTAGCGCCCATCCAAAAAATCATCACAAAATCACCCACCTTCCGCATTTGACCGATTTTGCGTTGCCATTTTTGTTTCCTAAGGTGTTTCGTCTACTTAGGAGCGTGTGACATCGTCATCACCATCACCGACTCGGAGTCATCTTCACCGCTATCCGTAAGAAAGGACGGTAACCTCGACGACACTTACTCCTTACCTTGCTTTTGCATTTATAGCCCGAGCCACTTTGCGTCGCTTACCCATCGAGACTAGCAAGTTGAGAATTGCCGGGCCACGCCATTGTGCACCGTAGTGATCGTGTTATCATCTTTGTGCCATAAGTCTCTCCCATGCATATCATACATACTTGTCTCATATCATACTCAGCTCGAGCATCAAGCAAAGAAAAAAAGAAGAAAAGATTTTAAGCAAAAGAGGAGCAACAAAGAGCTTGTAAGCAATAGAGTTGAGCCATTTGCATAGTTATATCATCTTGGTCATCGCATATATACCATAGTTGGGATTGAAGACGGCACGATTCTCTCATAGGTAGGTGCACAAGCGTATCTTGCCCATTTGAGCAGTCGAGCTAGTGTCTCTCGAGCATTCGCACAACAAGAGCATTTTCCGTGGTTGCACATTTTGAGCTCACTCCTTGGTTGTGCGGATCCCATCTATCTTCCGTGCGTGTGTACCTAGTGATACCTTTGGGTTTGATCTATTTGCTTTACTTGCATTTTTGTGAACCTTCTCAACCTTATCGATATCTTGACTAACATTTGCTTGAAATTTTTGCCACCATCCTAACCGAGCTACTCCATAAGCCTCTTATTTGTAGGTGTGAGAAACAAACCCGGTTCCAATTCTCCTATTGTGGCATTACATTGAGTGACACTTGTTACATCCTCAATCCTCGGAGAAGGTAACTTTGGTATTGTTCTCTCATTTTCCTACTCACCCCACTTGGTTATGATGGATAGGCCAAACTCGTCGTCGAACCCACTTTTCGAGGAGCAAGGTGATGATTCCGGCTTCGTCTCCAAGAACCACTTCTTCATCGCGCAACAAGCGCTTCATCAAGAAAACGTCGCATTGGGTGAACGCTTGGAGCAACTCGCCTCCGACCTTCGTCAAAACATCGACGATAAATTCAACACACAAATGGAAGAGCTCCTCAACATGATCGTGCGACACCCGTCTTCCTCATCCGCTTCTTCAAGACGGTGCCACTCAAGTCACCGTACAAGTCGGCAATCTTCGGACTACTCCTCTTATGATGCAAGTCCGCCATGAGCTCGCCCTCCTTGATGTGATCATCCTCAAGATCACCAAGCTCAAGAAAACCCATTCCATGGCAATGGCTTACAAGACCGAGTTCGAGCACGTGAACGGATGCGACACCAAGTCCCTCAAGGAGCAATGGAGCAAGAGCAAATACCTCCACAAGTACCACGTCAAGTCCCTCAAGATGGTGATGCACTCTGACAAGCACAAGAGCACCGTGAAGCACAAGCACTCAAAGCTCAACACACACTCGACGAGGCCACTAGAGCCATCGAAGACCGCAACCGCCAAGTGCGAGAAGAAGAGGAAGCTTTTCGTCGCGAGATACAAGAAGAAGCCGCCTGACGCGAAGAGCAACAAGAAAGGCGCAACCAAGCGCACATTCCTCGCCCTCCTCCAAGACAAGAGAGACACCAAGTGGAACAAGTGCTTAAAGACCCTCCACGCCAAGAGCGACATCATGAGGAACGAGGATTTGAGGACTTCCCAAGGCAAGAGAGACATCACAACCGCTATCAACATGAAGAACTCCGCTACGGCAAGCTCAAGTTCACCATGCCAAAGTTCTCCGGAAGCAATGATCCCGAAGAATATCTCTCTTGGGCATTGAAGGTGGACAAGATTTTTCGACTCCACAACTATGATGAAGAAAAGAATATCGCCATGGCCTCCCTCGAGTTCCAAGACTATGTCCTCATTTGGTGGGAACAAGTGATCGAGCGATGACATACAAGAGGCGAACCACCAATCCCAACTTTGGAATCAATGAAGGAAGTCATGAGAGCCTGCTTTGTGCCTACTCACTACACTCGCGATCTTTTCAAGAAGTTGCAACTCCTCAAGCAAGGCACAAAGAGGGTGGAAGAATACTACCAAGAAATGGAGATTGCCATGATATGAGCCAATGTCAAGGAAGAGGACGAGCAAACAATGGCACGCTTCTTGAACAGCCTCAACCACCCAATCAAGCGGATCGCCGACTTACAACCATACTCCAACCTTCTTGAGCTAGTTCATCAAGCGACCAAGGCCGAGCGACAAGTGCAAGATGACTTCAAATACGCCAAGTACTCGTCCAAGACCTACGGCTCCTACTCTCAAGCTCCCACGACTTTGGCACCTCCTAGATCAACTCGAGCATCACCAAGTACCGGCGACAAGTCAAGTTCCAAGCAAGTGGCACATTCCTCGACTCGTCCTCCGGCAAGCACCTACAAATCCAAGACTCCTTCATCTTCGGCGCCTCCCGATGATCCCATCAAGACAAGTTCATTCAAGTGCTTCACATGTGGCGGCCGAGGACACAAGTCCTTCTAATGCACCAACAAGCGAACAATGATCTTCAACGATGACGGCACATACGACTCAATGAGTGAAGAAGAAATGGAAGCCATTGAGCACGTGGCCATGGACCGGCGCGTGAACAAAGATGAAGATGATCAAGTATTTTGTGACAATGATTCATGTCCCTCTCTCGTGGTCTCCATGGTCTTGACGCTCCAACACCACCAAGACGAAGACCAACGGTGCCACATCTTCCACACCAAGGCCGACATCAATGGGCGCTCTGTCAAGGTCATGATCGACGGAGGTAGTTGTCACAACTTGGCAAGTGAAGAGCTATGTTCCAAGCTGCAATTGGTCAAGAAGAAGCACCCCCGTCCCTACAAGGTGCAATGGCTAAGCGACTCCGGCACTATTCAAGTGGAGCACATGGTGCAAGTGTCTTTCAAGATCGACGCATACGAGGACACCCTAGAGTGTGATGTGGTTCCTATGTCCGTGTGCCACCTTCTTTTTAGAAGACCTTGGCAATTCGACCGTGGTGTCATCCACAACGGACGAACCAAACACTATAGCTTCAAGATGAAAGGCAAGGAGTATGTGCTACAACCAATGTCACCAAGCCAAGTGATCGCCGACAAGCAAGCTTCCACCCATCGTGGAGAAACTAGTGAGAGAGTGCACCACCAAAAAGAAAGTGAGAGCCACAAGCAAAAATTGAGCACCTCTTCGCCAAGAGAGAAAAACTTAGTCCTCCTAGCCACAAAAAGAGAGATGAGAGAAGTGTGTGAGAACCCATAGAGTGTCGTCCACTTTGTCCTCCTATGCAAAGATGAGGTTACCAAAACTAACAATCCTAATCCTCCTCCTCTAGTGTTTTCCAACTTGTTGCAGGAATTCGAGGACATGTTTCCCGATGAGCTACCTCCCGGCCTCCCTCCTCTATGTGGCATTGAACATCGGATCGACCTCATCCCCGGCGCACCTCTTCCAAACAAGGCTCCCTACCGCGTCAACCCCGAATAAACAAAGGAGATCCAACGGCAAGTACAACAACTAATCGACAACGGTCATGTACGTGAAAGCTTAAGCCCTTGTGCCGTTCCCGTTATACTTGTGCCCAAGCAAGACGATAGTTTTCGTATGTTCCCAGATTGTAGACCTATCAATGCTATTACCGTTTGTTATAGGCATCCCATTCCTCGCTTAGATGATATGCTTGATGAACTTAGCGGTGCCACCATTTTCTCAAAAATTGATCTTAAAAGTGGTTATTATCAAATCCGCATACAAGAAGGTGGTAAATGGAAAACTGCTTTCAAAACTAAATTTGGCTTGTACGAGTGGTTGGTTATGCCTATGGGTTTATCGGAAGCTCCCGGTACTTTCATGCGTCTTATGCATTTTGTGCTTCGACCTTATATTGGAGTTTTCGTTGTGGTTTACTTTGATGATATTCTTGTGTTTAGCAAATCCATGAAAGAGCATCTAAGTCCTGTTAGGGCTGTTTTAAAAACTCTTTACAAGAACGCCTTTATGCCAACATGAAAAAGTGCACATTTGGTGTTGACAAGCTTGTTTTCTTGGGATTCGTTGTTTCTTCCAAGGGTGTACATGTTGATGAATCTAAAAACGAAGCAATTAAAACTTGGCCACAACCCACAAATTTGCAACAAGTGCGTAGCTTTCTTGGCCTTGCGGGTTTTTATCGTCGCTTTGTGAAAGATTTTAGCACTATTGCCGCTCCTTTGCATGCTTTGAGTAAGAAGAATGCTCCTTTTGTTTGAGGACCTTTGCAATCAACCGCTTTTGATGAGCTCGAATCTTTGCTTACACATGCTCCGATTCTTGCTTTACCCAACTTTGACAAAACTTTTGAGGTTCATTGCGATGCAAGTGGTACCAGAATTGGTGGAGTTTTGATGCAAGAAAAATGAGCTATTGCATGTTTTAGTGAAAAACTTTCCGGTGCTCAACTTAACTATCCCATCTATGACAAAGAATTGTTTGCCTTAGTGCGTGTGTTACATGTGTGGGAGCATTACCTTAGACCGCATGAGTTTTTCATACATGCCGATCATGAAACACTTAAATACCTTAAAGGTCAAACCAAGTTGAATAAACGGCATGCTAAATGGAGTGAATTCATTGAATCTTTTCCCTATGTGATAAAGTACATTAAAGGAAAAGAAAACATGGTGGCGGATGCCTTTTCCCGCAAATGCATGTTACTTACTCAACTTGAATTGAATGTAATTGGATTTGATCATATGAGAGATTTGTATGAGGGTGATGTGACTTTTGCTACTCCTTATGCTAAGTGTGTGACGCATACTTCTTGGGAAACATATTATATCAAAGATGGTTATCTTATGACAGCTAACAAACTATGCATTCCCGAGTCTTCTCTTCGTTTGCTCCTTTTGCAAGAGGCTCATGGAGGCGGACTCATAGGACACTTTAGACGCGACAAGACTTTCGCCACGCTCTCCAAGAACTATTATTGGCCAAAGATGTTTCGCGATGTTGCCCGCTTCACCAACCGGTGCTCTACATGTTGCAAAGCTAAGTCACACTCTCAATCCCATGGTTTACATATGCCTTTACCTATTCCACATCAACCTTGGGAAGACATTAGCATGGATTTTGGGCTTGGATTACCTAGGACTCAAAATGGCAAGGACTCCGTTTTTGTTGTTGTGGACCGATTCTCTAAAATGGCTCATTTTATCCCATGCAATAAGATAGACGACGCTTCACATGTTGCCAATCTCTTTTGTAGGGAAATCTTGAGGTTGCACGGCGTGCCAAAGATAATTGTGTCGGATCGAGACGTCAAGTTCTTAAGCTACTTTTGGAAGACGCTATGCGCCAAGCTCGGGATCAAGCTACTATTCTCCATGGCGTATCATCCTCAAACCGATAGCCAAACGGAAGTCACCAACCGGACACTTGCAACTCTCCTACGTGTGTTGATCAATAAGAACATCAAGGAGTGGGAGGAGTGCCTACCCATCGCCGAGTATGCCTACAACCGCACAAGACACTCTACCACCGGCAAGTCCCCCTTCGAGGTCGTCTACGGTTTCAACCCTTTGTCGCCATTGGACATCCTTCCTCTACCACTTCAAGAACGAGCAAACATGGACGCAAGTGCAAGAGCCGCCTACCTCAAGAAGATGCATGAAGAAACATGATCCACGATCGAGCGCCAAGTACAACGCCTCACCCCCAAGCTCAACATCAACAAGTCTCCGATGGTGTTCCAACCGGGTGGTCAAGTATGGATACATCTCCGCAAAGACCGCTTCCCCAAGGAACGCAAGTCCAAGCTACTCCCAAGAGCTGACGGACCATTCAAGGTGATCGCACGCTACAACGACAACACCTACAAGGTCGACATCCCATGCGACAAGTACAACATTAGTGACATCTTCAACGTCAAAGTCTTGGCCAAGTACCATGGTGATGAAGAGCACGATCCATGGATGGATCTCTCCCAAGGGGGGTAAAATGATGCAGAGCATCCCTTGACTACTCGCACTGACACTCCATCACCACCGCAAGCACCAAGTGGACCAATGACAAGAGCACGTGCACGCGCCATCGAGAACGAGGTGAACTCTTTCCTATTCAAGTCTCATTTGGATTTGTGTGAGGATTGGATTCTACCTCAAACGGAAACATTGCTCACTCTTAGGTACGAGGAAGTTGACCGTGAGAAGGAGAAGACAGAGCTACGAGCCTCCTTGGAGCGAGAGAAGGAAGGAGAGAGCGAGAAGAGTGAAGAAGGAGGAGAAGGGGCAAAACCCCCTGGACGCCCCGGGTGCCCAGCACCTGCAGCCCCCGGGTGCCCGGGCTCCTGCCCGCCTACAACCGCGCCCCGGGGTGCCCGGGCCTTGGCCGGCCGGGTGCCCTGCCCCGCACCTCCAGCCACTAGGCGCTGCCCCGGGTGCCCGGCCACCCCGTCTGGCCACCTCCAGCGCTACCCCGGGTGCCCGGGACTTGTGTCCCCGGGTGCCCGGCCACCCTCCAGCCGCCCCCTGAGCAGGCCGGGTGCCCGGCCCAAGTTGCCTGGGTGCCCGAACCCCTTCGTCCAGCCGCACGTTTTTGGCCTTTTGGCCTTTGTACCCCCCTTTTCTTAACTTGTTTCATCCCTAGACTATATAAGTGCACCTCCTAGGTCATTTGTGGAGTTAGCAAAGTATTTTAGAACACAAAAGAGGGCTTTGCTCATCTTCCTACTTTAGGAGATCTAGGCCTCCACTTAGAGAAGCTCCCCTTGGAGATCAAGCCCTCCTCTTGGAGAAGATCCTCTTTGGATGCAGGACCTCACCTAGTGAGAAGAACCTTACCCTAGTGCTATTATCCTTGGATTGATCTTGTAATCTTGTGGATCTCATGTATGCTACTCTAGTGGATGTGATATTTGGGTTTGTTTGAGAGTTTTTGTTCCTTGTGTTCTTGAGTGTTTTCCTCCTTTTCCCCCTCCAAGTGTGAAAAGATCCCACCTAGGGTTTGACCCTATAACAGACATGCTAAAGAGTTGATGTTTGACAAGGAAGACAATGTAATGGGTTATGTTTTCTCACATGTTAGTTAAAGTATATTGTCATGGATCGTCCAACATGTTGAGCTTGCCTTTCCCCCTCATGCTAGCCAAATTCCTTGCACCAAGTAGAGATACTACTTGTGCTTCCAAATATCCTTAAACCCACTTTTGCCATGAGAGTCCACCATACCTACCTATGGATTGAGTAAGATCCTTCAAGTAAGTTATCATGTTGTATGCAATAAAAATTGCTCTCTAAATATGTATGACTTATTAGTGCGGAGAAAATAAGCTATATACGATCGTGTGATATGGAAGTAATAAAAGCGACGGACTGCATAATAAAGGTCCATATCACAAGTGGCAATATAAAGTGACGTTCTTTTGGATTAAGATTTCGTGCATCCAACAAAAAAACACATGACAACCTCGGCTTCCCTCTGCGAAGGGCCTATCTTTTACTTTATGTCCTTTACCTTATGCAAGAGTCAAGGTGATCTTCACCTTTCCCTTTTTCATTTTATCCTTTGGCAAGCACCTCATGTTGGAAAGATCCTGATATATATATCCAATTGGATGTAAGTTAGCATGAACTATTATTGTTGACATTACCCTTGAGGTAAAAGGTTGGGAGGCAGCACTCTAAGCTCCTATATTTCTCTGTGTCCGATTAAAACTCCATAACCATAAGTACTGCGTGAGTGTTAGCAATTGTGGAAGACTAAATGATAGTTGAGTATGTGGACTTGCTGAAAAGCTCTATTATTGACTCTTTTCGATGTTATGATAAATTGCAATTGCTTCAATGACTGAGATTATAGTTTTCTTGCTCTCAATGAAGTTTCTAAATCATACTTGACATTGTGAATAGATTGTTACTTGAGCATAAGAAATCATATGACAATATATATATATGTTGCAGTTATAAGAATGATCATGATGCCCTCATGTCCGTATTTTATTTTTATCGACACCTCTATCTCTAAACATGTGGACATATTTTTCGATATCGGCTTTCGCTTGAGGACAAGCGAGATCTAAGCTTGGGGGAGTTGATACGTCCATTTTGCATCATGCTTTTATATCGATATTTATTGCATTATGGGCTGTTATTACACGTTATGTCACAATACTTATGGCTATTCTCTCTCATTTTACAAGGTTTACATGAGAAGGGAGAATGCCGACAGCTGGGATTCTGGGCTGCAAAAGGAGCAAATACTGGAGACCTATTCTGCACAGCCCCAAAAGTCATGAAACTCCACGAAAGTCATTTTTGGAATTAATGATAATTATTGAGCGGAAGAAGGACCAGAGGGGGCCCACACCCTGGCCACGAGGGTGAGGGCGCGCCCACCCTTACAGGGCGCGCCCCTGCCTCGTGGGCCCTCTGGCAGCCCTCCGGTGCCCATCTTCTGTTATATGAAGTCTTTTACCCTGAAAAAAAAATCATAAGCAAGCGTACGGGATGAAACTCCACCGCCACGAGGCGGAACCAATCTAGGGCTCCGGCGGAGCTGTTCTGCCGGGGAAACTTCCCTCCGGGAGGGGGAAATCATCACCATCGTCATCACCAATGATCCTCTCATCGGGAGGGGTTCAATCTCCATCAACATCTTCACCAGCACCATCTCCTCTCAAACCCTAGTTCATCTCTTGTATCCAATCTTTGTACCAAAACCTCAGATTGGTACCTATGGGTTGCTAGTAGTGTTGATTACTCCTTGTAGTTGATGCTAGTTGGTTTATCCGGTGGAAGATTATTTGTTCAGATCCTTAATGCATATTAATACCCCTCTGATAATGAACATTAATATGCTTTGTGAGTAGTTACATTTGTTCCTGAGGACATGGGTGAAGTGTTGCTATTAGTAGTCATGTAAATTTGGTATTCGTTCGATATTTTGATGAGATGTATGTTGTCTCTCCACTAGTGGTGTTATGTGAACGTCGACTACATGACACATCACCATTGCTTGGGCCTAGAGGAAGGCATTGGGAAGTAATAAGTAGATGATGGGTTGCTAGAGTGACAGAAGCTTAAACCCTAGTTTATGTGTTGCTTTGTAAGGGGCTAATTTGGATCCATATGTTTCATGCTATGGTTATGTTTACCTTAATACTTCTTTTGTAGTTGCGGACGCTTGCAATAGGGGTTGATCATAAGTGGGATGCTTGTCCAAGAAAGGGCAACACCCAAGCACCGGTCCACCCACATATCAAATTATCAAAGTAACGAACGCGAATCATATGAACGTGATGAAAACTAGCTTGACGATAATTCACATGTGTCCTTGGGAGTGATTTTCTCATTATAAGAACTTGTCTGGGCTTGTCCTTTGCTACAAAAAGGATTGGGCCACCTTGCTGCACCTTATTTACTTTTATTGTTTGTTACCCGTTACAAATTATCTTATCACAAAACTATCTGTTACCTACAATTTCAGTGCTTGCAGAGAATACCTTACTGAAAACCGCTTGTCATTTCCTTCTGCTCCTCGTTGAGTTCGACACTCTTACTTATCGAAAGGATTACGATAGATCCCCTACACTTGTGGGTCATTGTTGGGGAACGTTGCAGAAAATTAAAATTTTTCCTACGGTTTCACCAAGATCCATCTATGAGTTCATCTAAGCAACGATTCAAGGGGTGAGTTTGCATCTACATACCACTTGTAGATCGCGTGCGGAAGCTTGCAAGGGGATGGTGATGATGGAGTCGTACTCGACGTGATTCGGTTCACCGATGACCAAGTACTGAACGGACAGCACCTCCGCGTTCAACACACGTACGGGACGGGAGACGTCTCCTCCTTCTTGATCCAGCAAGGGGAAGGAGAGGTTGAGGAAGAACGCTCCAATGGCAGCACGACGGCGTGGTGCAGTTGGAGTAGTAGTTTTCCGACAGGGCTTCGCCAAGCACTTATGGAGGAGGAGAGGTGTTGGGGAGGGGAGGGGCTGCGCCTTGGCTTGTGTTGATCTCCCATGCGCCTCCCCACTATATATAGGGGTGGAGGGGCTGGTTTCTTGCCCTCCAAGTCCATTGGGGCGTTGGCCAAGGTGGGAGGAAAGAAATCCCATCATTTCCTTCCCCACCGATTGTTATCCCCCCTTTTTAGGGATCTTGATCTTATCCCTTCGGGATATGATCTTATTCCTTCTAAGGGGGGATCTTGGTGCGCCTTGACCAGGGGTGTGGGGCCTTTCCCCCACTACTCACGTTCATGTGGGTCCCCCATGCAGGTGGGCCCCACTCCGGAACCTTCTAGAACCTTCCCGGTACAATACCGAAAAATCCCGAACATTTTCCGGTGGCCAAAATAGGACTTCCCATATATAAATCTTTACCTCCGGACCATTCCGGAACTCCTCATGATGTCCGGGATCTCATCCGGGACTCCGAACAACATTCGGTAGTCACATACTAGTCTTCCTAATAACCCTAGCGTCACCGAACCTTAAGTGTGTAGACCCTACGGGTTCGGGAGACATGCAGACATGACCGAGACGCTCTCAGGTCAATAACCAACAGCGGGATCTGGATACCCATGTTGGCTCCCACATGCTCCTCGATGTTGTCATCGGATGAACCACGATGTCGAGGATTCGATCAAACCCTGTATACAATTCCCTTTGTCAATCGGTACGTTACTTGCCCGAGACTCGATCGTCGGTATCCCAATACCTTGTTTAGTCTCGTTACCGGCAAGTCACTTTACTCGTACCGTAATGCATGATCCCGTGGCCAACACTTTGGTCACCTTGAGCTCATTATGATGATGCATTACCGAGTGGGCCCAGAGATACCTCTCCGTCATACGGAGTGACAAATCCCAGTCTCGATCCGTGTCAACCCAACAGCTACTTTCGGAGATACCTGTAATGAACCTTTATAGTCACCCAGTTACGTTGTGACGTTTGATACACCCAAGGCACTCCTACGGTATCCGGGAGTTACACGATCTCATGGTCTAAGGAAGAGATACTTGACATTGGCAAAGCTCTAGCAAACGAACTAAACGACCTTTGTGCTATGCTTAGGATTGGGTCTTGTCCATCACATCATTCTCCTAATGATGTGATCCCGTTATCAATGACATCCAATGTCCATAGCCAGGAAATCATGACTATCTGTTGATCACAACGAGCTAGTCAACTAGAGGCTCACTAGGGACATATTGAGGTCTATGTATTCACACGTGTATTACGATTTCCGGATAATACAGTTATAGCATGAATAAAAGACAATTATCATGAACAATGAAATATAATAATACTTTTATTATTGCCTCTAGGGCATATTTCCAACAGTCTCCCACTTGCACTAGAGTCACCAATCTAGTTACATTGTGATGAATCGAACACCCATAGAGTTCTGGTGTTGATCATGTTTAGCTCGCGAGAGAGGTTTAGTCAACGGATCTGCGACATTCAGATCCGTATGTACTTTGCAAATTTCTATGTCTCCATCTTGAACATTTTCACGGATGGAGTTGAAACGACGCTTGATGTGCCTGGTCTTGTGAAACCTGGGCTCCTTGGCAAGGGCAATAGCTCCAGTGTTGTCACAGAAGAGTTTGATTGGCCCCGACGCATTGGGTATGACTCCTAGGTCGGTGATGAACTCCTTCACCCAAATCGCTTCATGCGCTGCCTCCGAGGCTGCCATGTACTCCGCTTCACACGTAGATCCCGCCACGACGCTCTGCTTGCAGCTGCACCAGCTTACTGCTCCACCATTCAACATATACACATATCCGGTTTGTGACTTAGAGTCATCCGGATCTGAGTCAAAGCTAGCGTTGACGTAACCCTTTACGACAAGCTCTTCGTCTCCTCCATAAACGAGAAACATGTCCTTTGTCCTTTTCAGGTACTTCAGGATATTCTTGACCGCTGTCCAGTGTTCCTTGCCGGGATTACTTTGGTATCTAGCTACCAAACTCACGGCAGGGTTTACATCAGGTCTGGTACACAGCATGGCATACATAATAGATCCTATGGCTGAGGCATAGGGGATGGTATTCATCTCTTCTATATCTTTTGCCGTGGTCGGTGACTGAGCCGAGCTCAATCCCACACCTTGTAACATAGGCAAGAACCCTTTCTTGGACTGATCCATTTTGAACCTTTTCAAAATCTTATCAAGGTATGTGCTTTGTGAAAGACCTATGAGGCGTCTCGATCTATCTCTATAGATCTTGATGTCTAATATATAAGCAGCTTCTCCAAGGTCCTTCATTGAAAAACATTTGTTCAAGTAGGCCTTAATGCTGTCCAGAAATTCTATATTATTTCCCATCAAGAGTATGTCATCTACATATAATATGAGAAATGCTACAGAGCTCCCACTCACTTTCTTGTAAACGCAGGCTTCTCCATAAGTCTGCATAAACCCAAACGCTTTGATCATCTCATCAAAGCGAATATTCCAACTCCGAGATGCTTGCACCAGCCCATAAATGGATCGCTGGAGCTTGCATACTTTGTTAGCGTTCTTAGGATCGACAAAACCTTCCGGCTGCATCATATACAGTTCTTCCTTAAGATGCCCGTTAAGGAATGCCGTTTTGACGTCCATCTGCCATATCTCATAATCATAGTATGCGGCAATTGCTAACATGGTTCGGACGGACTTTAGCTTCGCTACGGGAGAGAATGTCTCGTCGTAGTCAATCCCTTGAACCTGTCGATAACCCTTAGCGACAAGTCGAGCTTTATAGATGGTAACATTTCCATCCGCGTCCGTCTTCTTCTTAAAGATCCATTTGTTTTCTATCGCTCGCCGATCATTGGGCAAGTCTGTCAAAGTCCATACTTTGTTTTCATACATGGATTCTATCTCGGATTTCATGGCTTCAAGCCATTTGTTGGAATCTGGGCCCACCATCGCTTCTTCATAGTTCGAAGGTTCACCGTTGTCCAACAACATGATTTCCAGGACAGGGTTGCCGTACCACTCTGGTGCGGAACGTGTCCTTGTGGACCTACGAAGTTCAGTAGCAACTTGATCCGAAGTACCTTGATCATCATCATTGGTTTCCTCTTCAGTTGGTGTGGGCATCACAGGAATATTATCCTGAGCTGCACCACTTTCCCGTTCGAGAGGTAGTACTTCATAGAGTTCTACTTTCCTCCCACTTACTTCTTTCGAGAGAAACTCTTTTTCCAGAAAGCATCCGTTCTTGGCAACAAAGATCTTGCCCTCGGATCTTAAGTAGAAGGTATACCCGACAGTTTCCTTAGGGTATCCTATGAAGATGCATTTTTCCGACTTGGGTTCGAGCTTTTCAGGTTGAAGTTTCTTGACATAAGCATCGCATCCCCAAACTTTTAGAAACGACAGCTTAGGTTTCTTCCCAAACCATAATTCATACGGTGTCGTCTCAACGGATTTAGGCGGTGCCCTATTTAAAGTGAATGTAGCTGTCTCTAGAGCGTATCCCCAAAATGATAGCGGTAAATCGGTAAGAGACATCATAGACCGCACCATATCCAATAGAGTGCGATTACGACGTTCGGACACACCGTTTCGCTGAGGTGTTCCAGGCGGCGTGAGTTGTGAAACGATTCCACATTTCTTTAAGTGTGTACCAAATTCGTGACTTAAGTATTCTCCTCCACGATCTGATCGTAGGAACTTTATCTTTCGGTCACGTTGATTCTCTACCTCATTCTGAAATTCTTTGAACTTTTCAAAGGTCTCAGACTTGTGTTTCATTAAGTAGACATACCCATATCTACTCAAGTCATCAGTGAGAGTGAGAACATAACGATATCCTCCGCGAGCCTCAACGCTCATTGGACCGCACACATCGGTATGTATGATTTCCAACAAGTTGGTTGCTCGCTCCATTGTTCCGGAGAACGGAGTCTTGGTCATTTTGCCCATGAGGCATGGTTCGCATGTGTCAAATGATTCATAATCAAGAGACTCCAAAAGTCCATCAGCATGGAGCTTCTTCATGCGTTTGACACCAATGTGACCAAGGCGGCAGTGCCACAAGTATGTGGGACTATCGTTATCAACTTTACATCTTTTGGTATCCACACTATGAACATGTGTAATAATACGCTCGAGATTCATTAAGAATAAACCATTGACCATCGGAGCATGACCGTAAAACATACCTCTCATATAAATCGAACAACCATTATTCTCAGACTTAAATGAGTAGCCATCTCGTATTAAACGAGATCCAGATACAATGTTCATGCTCAAACTTGGTACTAAATAACAATTATTAAGGTTCAAAACTAATCCCGTAGGTAAATGTAGAGGTAGCGTGCCGACGGCGATCACATCGACTCTGGAACCATTCCCGACGCGCATCGTCACCTCGTCCTTCGCCAGTCTCCGTTTATTCCGCAGCTCCTGCTGTGAGTTACAAATATGAGCAACGGCACCGGTATCAAATACCCAGGAGTTACTACGAGTACTGGTAAGGTACACATCAATTACATGTATATCAAATATACCTTTGGTGTTGCCAGCCTTCTTATCCGCTAAGTATTTGGGGCAGTTCCGCTTCCAGTGACCCTTCCCCTTGCAATAAAAGCACTCAGTCTCAGGCTTGGGTCCATTCTTTGACTTCTTCCCGGTAACTGGCTTACCAGGCGCGGCAACCTCCTTGCCGTCCTTCTTGAAGTTCTTCTTACCCTTGCCCTTCTTGAACTTAGTGGTCTTATTGACCATCAACACTTGATGTTCTTTCTTGATTTCAGCCTCTGCTGACTTCAGCATCGAGAACACTTCAGGAATGGTCTTTTCCATCCCCTGCATGTTGTAGTTCATCACAAAGCTCTTGTAGCTTGGTGGGAGCGACTGGAGGATTCTGTCAATGACCGCCTCATCGGGGAGGTTAATATTCAGCTGGGTCATACGGTTGTGCAACCCAGACATCTTGAGAATATGCTCACTGACAGAACTATTTTCCTCCATCTTACAACTCTAGAACTTGTCGGAGACATCATATCTCTCGACCCGGGCATGATCTTGAAAAACTAGTTTCAGCTCTTCGAACATCTCATATTCTCCGTGATGCTCAAAACGCTTTTGGAGCCCCGGTTCTAAGCTGTAAAGCATGCCGCACTGAACGAGGGAGTAATCATCAGCACGAGTTTGCCAAGCATTCATAATGTCTTGGTTCTCTGGGACGGGAGCGTCACCTAGCGGTCCTTCTAGGACATATTGTTTCCTGGCAGCTATGAGGATGATCCTCAGGTTCCGGACCCAGTCCGTATAGTTGCTGCCGTCATCTTTCAGCTTGGTTTTCTCTAGGAACGCGTTGAAGTTCATGTTGACATGAGCATTGGCCATATGATCTACAAGACATATTTGCAAAGGTTTTAGACTAAGTTCATGATAATTAAGTTCTAATCATATTATGAACTCCCACTCAGATTAGACATCCCTCTGGTCATCTAAGTGTTACACGATCCGAGTCGACTAGCCCGTGTCCGATCATCACGTGAGACGGACTAGTCATCGTCGGTGAACATTTTCATGTTGATCGTATCTTCCATACGACTCGTGTTCGACCTTTCGGTCTCCGTGTTCCGAGGCCATGTCTGCACATGCTAGGCTCGTCAAGTTAACCCTAAGTGTTTTCGCTGTGTAAAACTGTCTTACACCCGTTGTATGTGAACGTAAGAATCCATCACACCCGATCATCACGTGGTGCTTAGAAGCGACGAACTGTAGCAACGGTGCACAGTTAGGGGAGAACACTTCTTGATATTTTGTAAGGGATCATCTTATTTACTACCGTCGTCCTAAGTAAACAAGATGCATAAACATAATAAACATCACATGCAATTATATAGTTGTGACATGATATGGCCAATATCATATAGCTCCATTGATCTCCATCTTTGGGGCTCCATGATCATCTTGTCACCGGCTTGACACCATGATCTCCATCATCATGATCTCCATCATCGTGTCTTCATGAAGTTGTCACGCCAACGACTACTTCTACTTCTATAGCTAACGCGTTTAGCAATAAAGTAAAGTAAGTTACATGGCGTTCTTCAATGACACGCAGGTCATACAAAAATAAAGACAACTCCTATGGCTCCTGCCGGTTGTCGTACTCATCGACATGCAAGTCGTGAATCCTATTACAAGAACATGATCTCATACATCACACTTCATCATTCATCACAACTTCTGGCCATATCACATCACATGATCAATCGCTGCAAAAACAAGTTAGACGTCCTCTAATTGTTGTTGCATCTTTTACGTGGCTGCAATTGGGTTCTAGCAAGAACGTTTTCTTACCTACGAATAACCACAACGTGATTTTGTCAACTTCTATTTACCCTTCATAAGGGCCCTTTTCATCGAATCCGCTCCAACTAAAGTGGGAGAGACAGACACCCGCCAGCCACCTTATGCAACTAGTGCATGTCAGTCGGTGGAACCGGTCTCACGTAAGGGTACGTGTAAGGTTGGTCCGGGCTGCTTCATCCCACAATGCCGTTGAAGCAAGAAAATACTAGTAGAGGCAAGTAAGTTGACAAGATCCACGCCCATAACAAAATTGTGTTCTACTCGTGCAAAGAGAACTACGCATAGACCTAGCTCATGATGCCACTGTTGGGGAACGTTGCAGAAAATTAAAATTTTTCCTACGGTTTCACCAAGATCCATCTATGAGTTCATCTAAGCAACGAGTCAAGGGGTGAGTTTGCATCTACATACCACTTGTAGATCGCGTGCGGAAGCTTGCAAGGGGATGGTGATGATGGAGTCGTACTCGACGTGATTCGGTTCACCGATGACCAAGTACTGAACGGACAGCACCTCCGCGTTCAACACACGTACGGGACGGGAGACGTCTCCTCCTTCTTGATCCAGCAAGGGGAAGG
Source organism: Triticum timopheevii (assembly GCA_963921465.1). Taxonomy (NCBI): domain Eukaryota; kingdom Viridiplantae; phylum Streptophyta; class Magnoliopsida; order Poales; family Poaceae; genus Triticum; species Triticum timopheevii. The sequence goes on from OY997270.1 coordinate 204,619,167, forward strand.
AGAGGTTGAGGAAGAACGCTCCAATGGCAGCACGACGGTGTGGTGCAGTTGGAGTAGTAGTTTTCCGACAGGGCTTCGCCAAGCACTTATGGAGGAGGAGAGGTGTTGGGGAGGGGAGGGGCTGCGCCTTGGCTTGTGTTGATCTCCCATGCGCCTCCCCACTATATATAGGGGTGGAGGGGCTGGTTTCTTGCCCTCCAAGTCCATTGGGGCGTTGGCCAAGGTGGGAGGAAAGAAATCCCATCATTTCCTTCCCCACCGATTGTTATCCCCCCTTTTTAGGGATCTTGATCTTATCCCTTCGGGATATGATCTTATTCCTTCTAAGGGGGGATCTTGGTGCGCCTTGACCAGGCGTGTGGGGCCTTTCCCCCACTACTCACGTTCATGTGGGTCCCCCATGCAGGTGGGCCCCACTCCGGAACCTTCTAGAACCTTCCCGGTACAATACCGAAAAATCCCGAACATTTTCCGGTGGCCAAAATAGGACTTCCCATATATAAATCTTTACCTCCGGACCATTCCGGAACTCCTCATGACGTCCGGGATCTCATCCGGGACTCCGAACAACATTCGGTAGTCACATACTAGTCTTCCTAATAACCCTAGCGTCACCAAACCTTAAGAGTGTAGACCCTACGGGTTCGGGAGACATGCAGACATGACCGAGACGCTCTCAGGTCAATAACCAACAGCGGGATCTGGATACCCATGTTGGCTCCCACATGCTCCTCGATGTTGTCATTGGATGAACCACGATGTCGAGGATTCGATCAAACCCTGTATACAATTCCCTTTGTCAATCGGTACGTTACTTGCCCGAGACTCGATCGTCGGTATCCCAATACCTTGTTCAGTCTCGTTACCGGCAAGTCACTTTACTCGTACCGTAATGCATGATCCCGTGGCCAACACTTTGGTCACCTTGAGCTCATTATGATGATGCATTACCGAGTGGGCCCAGAGATACCTCTCCGTCATATGGAGTGACAAATCCCAGTCTCGATCCGTGTCAACCCAATAGCTACTTTCGGAGATACCTGTAATGAACCTTTATAGTCACCCAGTTACGTTGTGATGTTTGATACACCCAAGGCACTCCTACGGTATCCGGGAGTTACACGATCTCATGGTCTAAGGAAGAGATACTTGACATTGGCAAATCTCTAGCAAACGAACTAAACGACCTTTGTGCTATGCTTAGGATTGGGTCTTGTCCATCACATCATTCTCCTAATGATGTGATCCCGTTATCAACGACATCCAATGTCCATAGCCAGGAAATCATGACTATCTGTTGATCACAACGAGCTAGTCAACTAGAGGCTCACTAGGGACATATTGAGGTCTATGTATTCACACGTGTATTACGATTTCCGGATAATACAGTTATAGCATGAATAAAAGACAATTATCATGAACAATGAAATATAATAATACTTTTATTATTGCCTCTAGGGCATATTTCCAACAGTCATCACGTACCGACAGCTCGTCGTGGGGGCATGGCCATTCTGCCATGGATGATGTCATGGTCAACATGGAAATAGTGTCGCGCCGGGCGGGGGATGGCTGCTTGGTACGTGGCACTGTGGCCATGCCCGCTTCGGGATTTGGGGGTGGCAGGCTGCACTATAGCCACGCCCCATCCCGTCGCCGTTATGTGGGTGCAAACTTTGAGGATGCATGGGGCGGGCCGCCTGCTAGAGGTCAGCCACTCTGGTGGCCGCCTGTTAGGAGTCGGTCCACTTTGGGACTGCTTACTGAACCTCGCCGCCTTCCCGCAGCCGGCCACTGGACCAGCCAGCCACGAGAAGGCGGCCCTTCGTCTCGGATACTTGAGGGGCGCAGTCGGCCCGATGTCTTGAAAAGCCAGGGGGAGCTGATAAGGCTACCCGTGGTCATTTACTCTGACAAAGATAGATCTTGTGTGAGCATAGGAAAATTTTGAAATTGCATTCTACGTTCCCCAACAACAATGGGGACACGAATTAAGCATACAAGTATATGGCACATCAATATCATTTTTATTCGTGGGAAGCATATTGTGCACACAAGTATTAGTTGGATCATGCAATGGATGGGAGTGATCAAAATCTCCTAAAATGTATGAGGAAATTATGGTGGTCTCCTCATGAGCAATATCATAATCATAATATGGAGAAGTGGAACAACATCCAAAACAATGCATATCCAAAGCTAGGTGGTCATGGTGTGGCATATGATATAAATGATGCAAAGGGAGCATATCAATATCATCACAAGAAAAACAAATGCCAATAACCATGGGCTTGTCATCTATGCCATATGTGCAAATTGGGTTTATTTTAATGGCATATGCATAGTCACTACAAAGAGATTGTAAATATGACATATGGTTTATCTCATGCATAGCATATGACAAGTCAAGCGGATTGTCAAACATGATGTGACCGAGAGAATTATCACAAGAAATCATATGTAACATGGCATCACAACTAAGAGACTCCACATGAGAATCATCATACTCATCATAAATGGGCAATAAATCATCACATAAGTAAGTCGCACTAGAATGAAGTATGGTAATAGGTGGATCAACATCATGCAAGCAATCAATGTCAAGAATTTCCACTAGTGGGACTAGAGCATTACCTTCACCTATGTTACCTTTTTCATTCCACTCGTGTGGTGTAGGTTAGGTGGCAAAGACCAAATGGTGGTAATCTTCATCTTGATGGAACCATGGGGGGGTGCATCATATTCCACCATGGCCATCGTCTTGTCCAAAGGAAGGACAAAGTCGTCGAGAATCGGCTCATCGTCATAAATGGGACCTTGCACCAAATGATAAGACACAATAGAGGTAGAGGTTAAGTCCTTAGAAATCATAGTGGCCTCACATGCCCTATCAACTATCATACCCTCTCCATGTGGTGGTTCACTCACTCCCTCAAAATAGGTGCATTCAAAGTTACTTATGGTGGAGTCACTCATCTCACTCTCAATATGGTGGCACAAGTCACTCAAGTCATCATACATCGCCGTGGTTGAAAGGAAAATCTCATGCTCAACCATCTCGTCGTTGTCGCCGTGGATGAAGGCTGAAGATGGCACATCATCATTCTCTCCTCCCAAGATGGAAGCATCATCCTTGCTCGTCACCATGTCGCTCGCCTCCAAAGCATGTTCCTCGAATGGCTCTGTAGTCGTAGTCGTCGCCGCACCATCTTTAAAAAGAGTCATAGTAGACTCGGCATCATCAATGCCACAAAGAGGGATGGCGGTGAAGTCGAATTGGGAGCGTCATCTTGGAGCTCGTCGAGCTTGGACATCATCGTGGTAAAAGCCTCATGCTCGCCGTCTTGGAGCTTGCACTACAAAAAAAAAGACACATCCATGACATTTTGGGCCGAACGAATTTTTTTTCTGTCATACATATGACACTTCTATGATGATAATTGTGACAAAACCCGGTATCATCATAGATGTGGTGGGCTCCTACTTCTATGACAAAAAATCATGACAGAAAATGGGCTTTTCGTCCTGGGCGGGCCGGAGACGTAGCTGCATGACATTCTTTGGGCCGTCCATGACGGAAAAAACCGTGGTAGAAGCGAGGGGGAGGAAAACTTCGGGGAGTTGCCGGTTACGGTGGGAGGTCGGGGGCGGAGCGATGCGCGTTTCTCTCGTACGTACGCGCGCGTGTGCGAGGCGTTGGCTCTAACTGAACCCGAGCGAGGCGTTGGGCTCTAACTGAACCCGAGTGATTGCACTGCAGGCTACGCGTTACTAAACCCGAGGGATCGATCGATGGCTGTTAACTGAACCCGATGGAGCGATTCCTTCGCTACTGCTGCTAACTGAAGCCAATCAATGCTGCCTCTGGGATGAACAGTGAGCGTTGCGGGGGGGGGGGGGTGGATGAACAGTAAGCGGTGGTGTTGCCTCTGGATGAACAGGAACCCATGGTGTGGAGGGTTGGATGAACAGTAGATGGTGGAGGGGTGGCCGTGGAGGGGTGGTTGAACAGGACCCCGTGGTGTGGAGGGCTGGATGAACAGTAGACGATGGAGGGGTGCCCGTGGAGGGGTGGTTGAACAGTAGCCGGTGGAGTAGCGCGCTGTGGAGGCTGGATGAACAGGAGCCCGTGGAGGCTGGAGGAGGTTGAGGGTAGCCCGTGGAGGCTGGAGGAGGTCGATGGTGGAGATGAACAGTATCTCGTGGAGTCCCGTCTTGCGGTACGCCACACCCCTCCCCCCCCCCCGTTTCGACCGTAGCGCTCCAACACAAGTCCGTTTCGTCCGTTTTGCGGTACGCCACACCCCTCCCGATCAACAGGACCCCTGTTTCGACCGTAGGAGGTCCGTTTCGTCCGTTTTGCAGTACGCCACACCCCTCCCGATCAACAGGACCCCCGTTTCGATCGTAGGAGGTCCGTTTCGTCCGTTTTGCGGTACGCCACACCCCTCCCAATCAACAGGACTCCCGTTTCGACCGTAGGAGGTTCGTTTCCTCGGTTTTGCGGTATGCACGACTAGGCGTTCGAGAGCCCGCCCGTATGTACACATACGTGACCGTATTTTCTTTCTTGCACCCTGGCCGCTGTACGTACGTGTACATGCTACATGCGCGCCTCTACTATGACACGTGCGCGCCTCTACTACGACACGTGCGCCTCTACATCGACCAGTATGTACGTACACGTTCGCGACCAGGATGAAATGCTACGTATGCTTCGACCAGGTGGGTCCCGACTGTCAGGCACTTCCTTGCCTGCGAAGATGTAGCTGGTGGGTCCCAGCAGTTAGGGGGACAAATGGTTTTTTTTTGCCCGGACGCACTATCTTGCGTGCGAAGGTGTAGCTGCTGGGTCCCAGCAGTCAGGGGGGGCGAATCATTTTTTATTTTTGCCCGGACGCACTTCCTTGCGTGCGAAGGTGTAGCTGCTGGGTCCCAGCAGTCAGGGGGGCGAATCGTTTTTTTTGCCCAGACGCACTTCCTTGCGTGCGAAGGTGTAGCTGCTGGGTCCCAGCAGTCAGGGGGGCGAATCGTTTTTTCTTTTGCCCGGACGCACTTCCTTGCGTGCGAAGGTGTAGCTGGTGGGTCCCAGCAGTCGGGGGGTGAATCGTTTTTTTCGGACGCACTTCCTTGCATGCGAAGATGTAGCTGGTGGGTCCCAGCAGTCAGGGGGGCGAATCATTTTTTTGGACGCACTTCCTTGCGTGCGAAGATGTAGCTCGTGGGTCCCAGCAGTCAGGGGGCGAATCATTTTTTTTGCGAAATATGGTGGCCCGTCCGGTGGGTCCCTGCTGTCAGGTGGAGGAATAAGTATTTTGCATGTAATAAGGAGGCACTTCCTTGTGGCTGCCATGGACCCAGCTGTTAGCCTCTCCATGTATAGTCCATGTCCGATGGAAGTTGTTCCTTGACCACGTTGACCACGCCGCGCCGAGAGCACCACGGCGGTGGACGATGGCGAGGCCTAGGAAGGGGACGACGCGGAGCCGGGGAAGACGCGGCAGTGGATGCACACGCGAAGAGGAGTACGAGGGTTCACTGGTTCGGCTGCGCTACCGTCGCCGCAGAATAACAGGGGGTGTGGGTCAGTGGGTGAGTGGAGGGATGGCCTGGCCAGCGGTGGGAGTAGTAGGGGGTGGTGAGGCCTCCGCGGCAGCACAGTCGGCCACGGGAGGCAGGAGCAGGCGGCACGACTGGCGCTGCTTTGGGCGGCTGGAGCAAGAAGACCAGAGGTTGAAGAAGCACGACGGCCGTTGGATGGACATCGTACGGTCACTGCAGCTAGAATCGTTTATATTGACTAAGTTTATTGACTACTCCCTCCTTTCTGGTTTATAATGCTCAATTCAAAAATCTCACCAATCAAGGTAGATGGCGAGTGGTGGAATACTTTTTCTAGTTTTGCAAAAGCACCTAATTAATGCTCTTGTTATCCTCAAAAAATTATGTTTATCAATGCATTAATTGCAATGCATGCATGCATGCATAAAGTACATGCATTGGTCAATTTTCTCTTAATACTTGCATGCAATGATTTAATGCACCTTGGAATCTGAACATGTGATGGAAACAATGAAATTGAGCCTTATAAAATGGAAAAACTAAAATTTTGAGATAAGCCCTATAAACCGGAAAGGAGGGAGTACATAGGTAGACAATGGTGTGGGACCGTGATGTCAGGAAACCAGGAGGAAGCAAAATAAATTATAGTTTATATATATATATAATAAGGAGGCACTTGCGTACGTGAGGCTATGCACCTGGTGGGTCCCCATTGTCATCCTATCCAAGTAAAGTGATCTCCTCGCCCGCGCGCGCTTTCCGCCAGAAACAGTCAGCACCGGCCGCCCCGCTTCCCGGTGCAGGCGATTGCTCCGCCTTCAAACGACACAAGTGCCGTCCATCCGTCCATCTGCCGCACACATTAGTGATACGCGGTTGCCGAGGCGGCTACTCCGGCGTCACATGTCCGTCCCCGCCTACTATTGCTATATAAACTACTGCGCCGGCCATAGCCGCAGTCATCCGCATCTGTTGCCTTTCTCCTGTCCACACCACTACTGCCCACCATGGCTTCCTCGCGCTCCAGCGCTCTTCGGGACGGGCGGACGACGGACCACAAGGAGATAGCAGCCATTGCTGCCGACCGGCTGGCCGGCAGGCAGTCGGAGGACGACGACGTCCCAACGGAGAACATGGTAGTCGATGATCCGGCGCCAACCCCCTCCTCCGCGCCATCCTCACCGGTGCATTGCACCATGACTATCGGCGAGGCCCGTGCCCAATATATGGATAGTGTGAGGCAGATGCGTGAGGAGCAGTTCCGAGAGGCGCAGGCAGACGCCGCCTACAACCACCATCTCCTCCAGGAGCACCTGCAGGCGGAGGAGCAGATCGCCGCGGAGCGGACGGAGCAGGAGGCGCTGCTCGACTCGTACCGCTCCGCCCGCAAGGGCCGCCTCGAGCGCTGGCGATACCGCATGCGGGTGGCAGAGGCTGCGGCCGCCTACAAAGAGGCTAGCAAAGAGGGCGATGAAGCGGGCGGGGCGCTGTTTGGCGAGACCGAGGACGAGGCAGAGGACAATGCCGGCTCCGACGAGTCCCCGCTCCACTGGCGTCGACGATGCCCTGCTCCGCCGATGCCCCGCGGCGCCAACAATGAGGCAGAGGACATCGCCGGCTCTGCCGAGGCCCCGCGGCGCCAACAATGAGGCAGAGGACACCGCCGGCTCCGCCGAGGCCCCGCCCCGCCAACAACGAGGCAGAGGACATCGCCGGCTCAGCCGAGGCCCCACCGTGCCGACAACGTGGGGGAGGATTTCCACCGCTCCACTGAGGCGCCGCCCGCCGGCAACGAGATAGAGGCATCGCTGGCTCCGCCGAGGCCCAGCCCAGCTGCCAACGAGGCTGCGCCACACAGAAAACGAGGAAGAGTAGAACACGGTAGGTCGCCGCCGCTCGGGTCCAAGTAAGGCAACCGCTGCTACCATTCGGTTTGAAGCCAAGCTAGGCGGGTTGACCATTGACGGCCGGTTAGCTTCTTGGCGGCGACGTGGAGTCGGAGAGCTGCGCTGGAGAAGAACGCTGCTTCTACTTAATTGCTGGTGCAGTTGGCTGACTGACACGTGGGACCAACAGGCCACATGTCAGTTACGCAACTGCACCTGCAGTTAAGTCACTGAAGCTTCTGTTCGGCTCAGCGTGACACAGGTGGGTAGCTTTCGTTAATTAATTATACCTCCAGCGCACCCCTTTTTAGTTTTTTTTCAAAAAGGAAGATGACCCCCGGCCTCTGCATCTGGGAGATGCATGCGGCCACAAACACCCCTTTTTAGTTGAAGAATGTATGAAATGTAATGAAATCTGGCATGTTTATATGAAATCCGACCGTGTATGAATGAATTTATTTTGATTACTTCGAATTCCTGTATCACTGGCATTGGATGAACATGCAAAACAATACGTACTAGCATTATTCCCAGGGTGATCACCACATTTGCAGCAGTTTCACATGTACTCCCTCCGCTCCTTTCTAGTCTGCATACAAGTTTTGTCTGCAGTCAAAGTATATCTACTTTGACCAATCTTATACAAAAAAGTATGCACTTTCACAATGTGCGAAGTAAAAAGCAACAGAAGGAGTACAAAGAGTTTGAGCAGCTTTTTAGCGTTTCTGTACATTGCAATCAAACACACAGGCCTGGCAATTCATAGAGAACATTCAAAACAATCGATGATTATGCATCTCAGCGACTCACATGTCAGAGGCAATATTTACTTCACAACTAAAGAATAAAGAAAAAATTGATCGCCGTTGCTGACAGCAAAGGGCGTCCCATTCGAAAATATCAAACACATATCTTGCTAAAATCAATGAGCAAAATTTGACAAGGTTGTCCCATTCCCAAATATCAAATGCCTACGATTGTGGAATGGGCAGGGTTTGCCATCAGTTCGGACATTGACATGGCAAATCGTGCTAAATAAAACAGTTGTTCTTTTTGTGCAATTCTACCAAAATCAACTAAATTCGCGTGTAGCTTGTATGATTTCGCCCTTATATGTTGCAACGCCTTGAACTTATGGGCACCTCCTTTCTTGTGGTGGAAATGAATGATTCGATGTATTCATGAACATTTTGTGCAGCTCCCGTTGAAGTCAAGCTGGGCACCCCTGTTTGCACAAATACAAAAAAGTGATTAGTATAAAGCAAAATGTACTATGAATTGATAGTTTCAACAGGCACATACATGGTCCATGTAGAGCACACTTTTAGAAAAATGGAACTCACCAGAAAGAGTCCTAGAACAACATTGTACTCGCGCATCACAGCAAAAAAATGGAGATTTGTCAGTCCTTCTGAGCTGAAGTTAGTTTGGTCTTGTGGGGAGTAATGTAACCATCCTTCAACTACTCCTTCTGATGAGAAGATAGACAGTGCTTCTTCATCCTGGCATAATCGGAACTAGTCACTTCACGTACTCCATATTCTTCTTCAGAGGAAGATGATCCTGTTGTGCAAAGACAAGAGGACTACTAAATGCTAGCATCCATGTTTGCTCGAAAAAAAGGAAAGGAAATATTTAAAACAGCATAGATGAAGCACTTCCCAAGGACAATACCACATTTTCATGACAGTATCTGGACAGTAGCACAATACCAATAGAGATGACAAAGCTCAATCATATGGATGAAATCAGTGGGCGAGTACCAACCTTTGTCAGGAGGCTGATTGTGTAGAGCATACGGATGAAGCACTTCTCGGGAACCATCTATTGCTATCTACGGGGGTGGCCATGCTTACTATATACTCCTCGATTAGTTTAATGTTTCCAACATCTTCTTGTGCAGTTCCACTAAAATATATGGTATCTTCAAAGAAGATCCCTGTTTGCACAAGTAGAGATAATTACGTATGGCATCAAATGAGTGGCAAAACAATTGCTTGTTCCAGCCATAGCAATAAATTAAGATGCAAAACTATATCATTACTTGTGTCATCACAGTGCCAGTGCTTCATTACGGCACCGGGAGTTGATTTTTGTTTTTCTTCCGCTTGTTCTTCCCCGTCATCACTTGGTTCAATAACAGACAAGCTTCGCCTTCAATGTAAGATTTGGCATGTCAATTAGGGAGCACAAGTATAGTACTAAACTTAATTTTCTGATGAAAGTGGCAAAATACAGGCCAGCAGTTGTGAAATATCCTTATCTTACCTCAATGGGATATTATGGTGCACATACTAATTGGAAGTCTTGTCTCCATTTGTGCAGTTCACTAAAATCAAGCAACATTATCGTACAAGTAGCACAACATATGAAAGCACACTACAGAATCATGTGAAAGAAGGCTAGTACTGATCTCTCATGATGCGGAATTCAAACAACTCACAAGAAGAAGATCTGAACCAAATTCGCCTTAACGGATAGGAAGTAAGATCTCCTCTTGTGCAGTTCCACTAAGATCAAGAAATCAAGCAACGTTGTCGGTGTGACATTTTGGTTGAACTGCACAAAACACTCTTAAAACAAAAGTGTTTTGTGCAGTGCAACAAAAGGTCACAATGGCAACGAGGTGAAGTAGATAACCCTGTTTAGACAGAGGTGCAAAGGAAACAATTAGTGGTCAATAACGATGGATGACACAGAAGCCAACAAAAGAAGCATCTACCTTACTAAATGGGAAAGAAAGCAAGATAGTAGCATTTCTCAAACGGTGGCATTGATTAATATTAACATAGAGATTATATTAACAATAAAATTCGTTAAACATGTAATTTGCTTTTAACTGTGGCATTGCATCAATTTTCCAGCGGCATTATTAGAGGGTGTTTTTTTACAGGGACATTTTGGTGTAGGGACTAAAAAAACTCCGTGTCAGTCACATCTAAACCAAACAGGAGGGACTTTTCGGGACTAAAAGTGGGCATTTGGGACTAAAGAAAGAAGACCCCGAGGGAGTCTTTTTGGGACTTTTTCCAACAGTTGCCCCTGCCACGCATCGCACCTTGTTTCTATTAGTTCATTACTAGGGGTAACATTATCTTTTATCATGTCATTTAATAACCTCTAGTCCATGTTTAGTCCCTGGAACCAAGCAGGTAGGGACTAGGGAGTTTTTAACCAAACAGGGCCATAAATTAACAACAACTAATGAGTTGCACGGGACAGTGGACGCACCAACAGCATGTGCATCTACCGATGTACTGTGGTCATGCACAGTCTGTTGCAACAAAGAACAAACAACCAAGGAGCATATTTTTGTGTTGGTCCCAGTTTTGTTATCTTTAGACACCTTTCCCTATGTGAGCGCAACAAATCTAGTCCTGCTCAAACTCTACAGCCTTGTCCCTTCCTTTCCTTTTTGAACTAGTACTTTCGCCCCTTCCTTTCCTCTTTGAACCACGTCCTAGATTTATGCGATACAACTTTCCCCACTACTTTCCCCCATTCCTTTCCTCTTTGAACCACGTCCTAGATTCATGCTATACAACTTTCCCCCTTCATTTCCTCTTTGAACCACGTCCTAGATTCATGCTATATACAACTTTTCCCACTACTTTCCCCCACTCCTTTCCTCTTTGAACCACATCCGAGATTCATGGTATACATGCGGCTAGAGCAATGCATGTGGAGTAAGTAAAATATACCTTAAGGTTCTTGGGGCGTGGTTCGGTGGGCGACGAGACGGCGGCAAAGAAGAAGGGTCGGAGGCCCTCCCGCTCCGCCGCTGGGTGGAAAGTGAACAGCAGCGCCGGTAGTGGATTCCATCCCTCGCCGACGGCGACAGCGTTAAGCCTCCTTCCCTTCCCGGCGGACGGATCCTACCGGCTCTTTGATCAGCAGTGAGGGGAGAGAGAGGCCAACGAAGTCTTGTTTAGATCTGGAGAGGGCGAGAGAGTGTGAAGAGTGCAACTACAAGCACTGAGGATCCAGCGGGAGAGGGCGAGAGAGTGTGAAGAGAGCAACTACAAGCGCTGAGGCTCCAGCGTGTATATATATACTGGAGAGAGTGTGAAGCGTGCAAACCCTAGAAAACATTTTGACCAGTCAAAGAATCCTCCTGGCAAAAATTATGCTCAAGTGTAGTTATCGAACCCGAGACCTCAAGTTTGATGAGCGAACAGGCTAACCAACTACACAACCCTCCCGTTATGTTCAACGAGAGGAAAATAACCTTTTATACATTCCTTCATTCGTGTGACAGGCATGCCATGTTTTTTTGTGTGTGTGTGGGAGTCATTAGGATTTCAATCATAATCGTGCCATGTGGCTTTGGTGGTAAGACTATCCACAGTGGTGCAGAAATAATGCAGCCTTAGTCACCTTACCTCTCTCCACGTAGTACGTTGGGTCCCACCAGTCAGAGGGTGAAACAAACAAATCAATAAGAAAAATTAAAAGCGCCAGCAGTGTATCTTACTACCTCACACATCTCACTACTGCTCGGGAACACTGTCCAATTGATCCCTCTGTTCGCTCACGTACTATTTTAAGTGAATCCTTATTATAACATGCACACAAATTTTGGGCACTTGTATTCAACTTAAGTCAGTGTGCCACCATATCTCGTATACTTACTACTCCCTCCGTCTAGGTGTAATAAGTCACGTTAGAAGGTGCAACGGGACCAAGGTGCGTGCGTGTGTGTGTTAGAGAGTGCGATAGATCGACCTACTCCTACAGAGGTATGGTGTGTAGTGTATGATTTTAGCCGCGAGAGTAGGTGCATCCTCTCGTTTCCGGGTGTGTCTAGTAGGGACATGCGGACAGCTGCCACGCCCGCTCCTGACCATCCTGGCCCACCCAAAGCCCCTCCACCGCCCGCGCGCGCTTCCCGCCCGAAACGGTCAGTGCCGCTCCAAAGAATCGGTGCCGCATTCATGCCCGGGCAGAGCGGACGCGACCTCTCACTGACGCAAGAGTGATGGTTGCTTCGTCCGTCCAACTTACTGCTGGGTCTATGTGATTTGACAGCTCATTGGTCTTTATTACTGAGGTGGTAGGACTGCTGGATGTCCCACGCTTTCGGCGAAAGGAGGTAGTAGATTACAATTTTCTCCATTCTTACAGCGGAGGAGTGCAAGAGCAGTGAAAACACGCAGGCTCACTGATTACATGGCCCACCTCACACTATCACCGTGCGACACCTAACTCTTTACATAGTACTCCCACTGTTCCTAAATATTACTAGATGAGTCCCCGCTTGTTGCCGCGGAACAGCGGTATATCTCTCTACGCAAAATTCTTGATTTCATAGAACTAAAAAAAATCTATAACCGCATGACAAATGTGGTAGCCAAACTAAATAAACTCCCATCATCATTTAGATCATCCCACATAAGGAAAAAAGATCAGCCAACTCCTACTGCATAATGAGATTATATTTTTCTTTTTCACATGTTAATGGGACTTAAAAGCTCACTTACATGCATGCTACCGGTGCATGCTTGCATGCAGACATGTTGATGTGATTTAAAACCCACTCACATGCATGTGCCACGGTATTTCTGCATGCTTGCATGTGGCTTAGTGCTAAGCCTCTCAACATCTAGATCAGACGACTACTATGACTGTTTACTTCATCTAACGGCTACGTCAATTTTGATGATGTGGCTCAAGGAGAGGATAGAGAATTCCTAGTAGTGGGGGCTAGCTATTACTAGTAGATAAGTCTTTGTAGAGATTGCACTAGGTGAACTACATACGGAACAAAATGAATGAATCTACACTTAAAATGCATCTATATACATCCGCATGTGGTTAATGGTGAAATCTCTACAAAGACTTATATTTAGGAACGGATGAAGTACTAGTATAGTACTAGTACGTACTGTAATTTATCAGCGAGATAAATTTGTACAATGCTATGAAGCTTCCAGCTCCTGTTACATGTATCTTGCGTCCAAGGTTGCCCGTTGCAACATTTCATCAAATACAAAGGAGACTAACATGCATTGCTATTGCATCTCAATGATTGACAGATCATAGCAAATATGTACTCCTCCGTTCCAAAATAAGTGTCTCAACTTTGTGCAAACTTTAGTACAAAGTTGTACTACTACTAAAGTTGACACTTATTTTGGAACAGAGGCAGCTAAAGAAAAAAATGATCCATGCAGTCCCTAGCCCTTGAACCGTGAACCCTGACCAGGCTTCAATTTGCTGGCAATGTTCGAGCTTCCTAATAAATGAAGTTTGCAACCTTTTGACCATCGGATCATTTTGTGCAGATTCACCAAAATCGAGATGAGCATCCCTGTGGCAAAGAAATTGAAGAAGCGCGATTAGAATAAGATTAATAGGACTAGTTGATGAGACATAAACTCATCACAAATACAGTACGTAGAAGCCAGTAGAGGTATCAGGTATGTGCGGGGCAAAGAAGTAGAGAAATATCCACAGGGAGTGATGTGGGCAGCTGGAGCAGTGGTGCAAGCCGGCTGTAAAGGGCGTTGTACCTGAGGGACGTAGCTCGACCTTGAGGAGGGCGGCGGGAGGCGGCAACTGCCCACGTCGCGGCAGTGAGGAAGGGATGAAGGCAACCTCACCGGCTTTGTGAGAGAGAACGGCGGGGACCCTTGATCGGGACGTGCCGACAGTGGGTTTTCGCCGTCGGCGACGGACACCGCATCTACACTAAGCATCCACCCCTTCCCCAAGCGGACGTGATCCACCGGGATGTTAGAGATGTGGCCACAATCGTTTTGTGCGAGAGAGTGTGAAGAGAGCAACCCTAGCAAGCAACCGTGTAGGCTGGCCCGTCCTGACTATGTATATAGTGGAGCGGTTTCCTTTTCTCTCCATATGAACCTATCATATTGCGTATGTGCCACTGAAGAAAAAAATTTATTTATAAATGACGCGGCACCTACTACTCGTTCTCCTATAACCTTGCACTTGGCATCTCCAAAATATTAACCTTGCGATTGGCTCTTCGCCTCTTCGGGAAGTCGAGCAATAATGGTAGTGCAGTATATATCGTTCTGGCTATATGAGACTGAATGAATTGCTGCACGTCCACCACGTGGGTGAGGGTCGAGGGGCGAGGGAGAGTGCTACTACATACGGAGCAAAATGAGTGAATGTACACTCTAAAATACGTCTATATACATCAGTGTTTGGAGTATGTACTAGTAGTTCATATTGAAATCTACTAAGGACATATATATTCCAAGCAATATGATATAATCTCTATAACCAAGGTAGTAGGGACGAGGAGTAAACGGAGGGAGTAGTAAATTTTTCTCCTCGTCATGCGAGCCACCGCGCGCATGGGCGAGGGAGGAGCAGGCTTCACCTCATCCTACGAGCCACCGCGCCTGTGGGCGGGGGAGACGGCGTACTAAGCAAGCTTCTCCTTGTTCTGCGAGTTGACGAGACACATCAAAAGTACTCCGGTGTATAGAGCCTTGCCTCTAAGGTAGGCCCCACATGGTGTGCCTCTTTTTTAATTAACATAACGCGTCAAGTCGCAATTTGTTTGTTCACCCGTGGTAGATGATCCTCCCTCCACCAAGTGGACAACCAATACACGTGCCAAATTACCACGTGGGCTGCCTTTTTCGTACAGAAATGAGCTCCACCGTGTACCCACGCGGGTGTGGTTGGGAAAGAGACGGGAGTACGTGCACCGTGCATGCACCTCTTCTCTTCGTGCACGTCCCCCACCTACGTGGGTGTGTGTGAGAGATACAAACTGCATTCGTGAGTGCTTTTTGTTTTGTGGTGGGGGTGGGGGTGGAGTGGGGGGTTGATTTCGTGAATTATTTGTGGGAATATGTGTCGATGACATCTCAAACAAAATTTTTGCATGCAATGTGTGTGAACTGGAAGCATATCCATATCATACATAGAGGGTCGGGCAATCCACGAGAAGAGAGGGAGGGGTCATAGCTATCGATAGAGTCGAAGAGAGGATCAAGTACGGGTGGGTGCGAGATCGATGAAGAGAGCCATCGAAATTGTGTGTGTGTGTGTGTGTGCAAGTCAAAGATATAGGGCGCCTGGCCTACCGGAATGTTAGAGGGCACATGTCAAGTTTGTGTGTGGCAGGGAGACATGACTAGAGCGCTTGATGTATCGGTGTGTGTGGGGGGAGGGGGTGGGGGGAGGGGTAGGCAAAGGCCTAACTATAGAGGTAGAACGACTCGTATATGTGTTGAGAAGGAGAGACCCAGCTATGTAATGAGGGAGATCGGTCGACATCCATACATAACTGAAGGACGGGAAATATGATGGGACAGAGAGAGAGACGAGAGAGAGAGGGAAGGATAGGGAGGGAGAGGGTAAGAGTGCTGGATGGGTGATGGAGTTGCTTCTCGGAGATGTTGGGAGAGGCCTACTAGACAAACTAAGGGTGGAACTGCAATGTTATCAATAAGAGTGGGGATGTGTTTCTGTGTGTGCCTGTGCGTGATAGATCTGTCGGGACGCATCCATGGATGATGAAGGGGAACCATGTGGTTGGTAAGCAAACCTAACTAGATCGGTAGATCAATTGTTGTTTGTCGGAGGAAGGGAGAGACACAACTAATGAGGTAGATCGATCGATGTGTGGGTAAAAACGAGTTATAAGGACCTAGCTGGCTATATGTATAGTGAGAGATCGGTCGGTGTACGTCCATTTCTTAGAGGCAAATAAGGCCCAGCAAGACGGATAGACAGAGAGAATGGAGCTAGGAGGTGGTGCGAGAGGCCCAACTACTAGCTGGATAGGGGGAGGAGTGTGCAGTTCTGAGATCGATTAAAAGAGGGGTGAGAGTTTAGACGTGTGTCTGACCATATGAGAGACACGAGGCAAGGACACATAAAGGAGGAGATTGAAGCTGTGTGTGTATGCTGTAGGCAGGCATCGCTGGAGAGGTTTATCGATCGGTGTGTGTCGGAAAGGAGTTGTGGAGACTCTGGGAGAACAACCTAAAGGAAAAAATGAATGTGCCCGGCTGATAGAATGCCGAGGGAGGGGGAGGGCGAGGAGGGCGTGTGCATGCACGAGAGAAAGTTAGTGGTAGCTACAAAGGTTAGAGGACTGTGTGGGTGTAAGAGACTAACAAAGATCATAATTTGATATGAAAGCGGATTCATATATTTGAATAAGAGATCATAGTGTTTTAAACATTGCATGCATGAATATAGCGGTGATACACGTGTTGTGCACATGTTATACCATAATGTGATAATGCATGGCGTTTGCAACTCACAGCTAAATGTCGAACAATCTAAACCATACTATACATCAAACAATCTCACAATTTATTTGAATTTGTGATAATATGCGGCGTTTGCAGCTTACAACTAAATATCGAGCAATCTAAACAATACTATATATCGAACATCCTCACATTTTATTTGAATTTGTGGTAATGTGTGGTGTATGCAACTCACATCTAAATACTTGTAGGCGTAGGGGGCGGGGCACCATACATAATGTGATAAACACATTATACATATGAGACATGGTTTAGATTATGAAGATCTAGCTAGAGCTAGAAATGTAATGTGATTTGAAATCAAAATAAAGTGGATTCAAAAAATCTAGTTCGAGTTCATATAGTACACATAGTTCATATGTAACTCGATACTGATCATGTGGTGTGCTGTGAAGATAATACACAAACGATGGTTTAACTTGAAAATAATGATGATTGTAGATCTTATTAAAACAGAGAAACGAATTCAAATGCTTTGACTTCACAACAATCATTACTGTAGATCTTATTCAAATTTAGTTCATATTGAAGTGGTAGTATATACGTTTGGAATGCACTAAAACGTTCATTTGAGTAGTAGGTTGCATGCATTATGCACGTAGTGAAATATTTTAATTGAACATAACATGAATTCAAAGTTTTGAATGACATTTGTAGTGCGCGTTGATTTGGTACAGTACACATTAGGCTTGTCCGGAAATTTCAACCCGCGCCTTGTTAGCCCGAAATATTTAAGATATATCTTTGTCTCGTTGTGCTCCGACAACTCCCTCCATCTCAACCCGCGCCTTGCTATTTCGAAATTACAACGCGCACGAAAACTCCCACCTCCTGTGCAATCCCGACACGCGAAATGCCCGTGGTACCCCTGAACCGAAAGAACCACCTCAAATCGGTGGGGGTACTTTCGTAACTTACCCCACATTTCGGACAAGCGCGTCTCTAAGCCATGGATCCCCACTGCCATCCCATCCGCCCACCCATTCGTACACCGAGGCCGCGAAAACCCGCGACGAAACCCCACACCCTGCTCTGTCCGCCACCCAGCTGGAGCTTCTTCCCCGATGACGTCGTCCACAGCAACACCTCGACGTCCCTCATCCACCGTACCGGATGAGGATCCGTCGTCGATCTCATTGTCCCGCCGGTTCAGCCACCCCGTCCTCCACCTCCAAGGAGCTGCCCCGATGTTCCCCTCGTCTTTCGCGCCACCTCCATTCCCACACCGCCGTCTTCACCTGAACCACTAGAAGAGCATCATCATCACCGTTTCCTCGGATGAAGCTGCAGCCTAATCGGCGCCACCAAAGAGGTTGTACACTAATCGCCACATTTTCTTCTTGACTCGATCTCACGGTGCTGCTGGCGCTCGGTCCCGAGCCGACACGGCGCGACTCCATCCACGGCGGCGTCGCCGGCCACTTCATCCACAGCGTCGCTCCCTCGGCGGCAACGTCCACATCAGTAGGAGCTATTGCTGCTTTAGCTCTCGCTAGCGCTGCTGCTCTGCTCTTGCTCTCGGTCCCCTGCCTGGTCTGCTCTTGCTATTGCTCTTGCTCGCGCTGCTGCTCTCGCTCTTGCTCTTGCTTGCGATGCTGCTCTGATTTGGCTACACTTCAGTCGACTGAATCGACTTTTGGGTCGGTCGATTTCCAAGGGGTGGGCTCGCCGGGGTGAAGGAAGAACCAGCCGCAGCGGGGAGGGGGGCTCGCCGGAGAGGTACCCCACTATCTATCTTAGGGTTCAAGATGGGGGCGGTGGTCGCCGGCGGTGGGGGGCCGTTGGTAGGGCGGTGGCGTGGGGATCGCTGGAGAAAAAGCTCGACACGGGGGGCCTAGAGGGATGGCCGGGGCGACGACGGACCGGCGGTGGGGAGTGTTTTCGGGGCGGGCGGGGCGGCGAACCGCCGGCCGCGGGCGGGGGGGGGGGGGAGGGGGGGGCTACTGTTTGGCCGGTGGTGGCTGGCGGCTCAGGGGGGTGGAGGTTGAAGATGAACCGCAGGCCCTTGATTTCGTATCCAACGGCTGCAAAATCGACTGACCAGAGATGAAAAAGTCAGTCGACCGACGTGTAGCCTCACCTTGCTAGTGCGTTCAGTTTCGACAGCAATATTCAGTTTCGACAGCAAAATTCAGTTTCGACAGTTAGGTTCAGTTTCGACAGTTAAGTTCAGTTTCGACAGTTAAGTTCAGAGATGAGCGGCTGATGTATTTTACACCTAGCACTTTGTGGTTATGTATTTTACGTCATGTATTGGAGATGCTATTAGAATTCCACTCAGGTTAACGTTGTTCGTTGTCTCTCTTGTCCTGCTTCAGCCTCGACGTCGTATAACTCACCGGAGCTGCTCCAACGACGAAACCCTCCATCACAGCGGAGCAGTACCTCGGGCTCCATCTCCAGACGCCTAAGATCTTCTTCCCCTCCTCCGACAGCAAAGTTAGCCGGAGCATCCTCACCGGCCAACCCAATCACGCTGAGATCGACATGGCTTCGCCAAAGAGGTTGTACACTTGTTGCATCTCTTTTTTACTCTACATGTTATATATATTGTCCACTGAGCACACGGATTTGTTCCTTTAGTGTCTCCTTGAAAGAAAAAAATGTAGGAATTTTAATTTTCACTTGTCCTCCTTTTCAAATTCCTATTCATGAAGCACAAGACTAAGAGATATTAGCATTATAGCATTATAACCGTACATTTTCTTGTGGTTTGACTTAATCTCACCATGCTTCTTTGCATCCTGTGATCTTCCAATTGTTGTGAATCAAACACCCAGATTGGCCGAAATCCTGTGTTTTTAAATTCTCTGTTTTGCACGTGCATTACTATCCTATTCCTGTCTATTTCCTATCCCTGCATTGTTGGAATCCTCCAATTCAAACGAGCCCTTACAGAATTACTTCTCTTACAGATAGTTGTCAAAGAAAACCTTGCGTGGTTTGTCCCGGTCCTGCTGCGCCGTCGTCCACCCCAGCTCAGCTGCTCCAATGACAGAAGGGTCCAGCAGAGCAGGGATCCGGCCTCCAGACTGTGTTTCGCCGCCTCAGATCTTCTTCCCCGCCGCTGGCAGCCATGAAAACTGCATTACCATCATCAACCAAGCAGATGACCTCGAGGACTACACGGGTCCGCAAGAGAGGTCACACTCTTTCGTGTCTGCTTACGTTATGCATCGCTTAATATTACATGCTACTTTATCGTCCTGTTCACCGATTAGACTCTGAGTCAGCTCCAAACTAATGGTCAAACTTGAGTTTTTAAATGGTTGTGGGGTACATATCGGGCCGCTATCAATAGTATCTATCTACTATCTGGTTAATCTCCTGTGTCTACTATGAGTTTCATGCTGGGTGGGAAACAAACAGTAAAGAAGCCATTATCTATATTTATTAACTGAAGCCATTATCTACCTGCTATTATCGGTTTTGGGTCTATCCACAGATTGCTACCATCACTCTGGATTTCTGCATGCACTCCTTACATAATCTCACTATGTTTTATTCCTATGCATGACAGTTATTGTAAACAATGGAACTAAACATGTAGAGCAAAAGAGACGAGCCTTGCATGGCAATATAATTTCATGCAGACGTTGCTCCATGGTAGGCGCAAAGGCAGCCCCCCTCCACGCATTTCGGATTGTAATCGAGAGGAAGATAACTGTTCTGAGGGGGATTCAGAAGGAGAAGATAACTCCTATTTACCCCCTGAGGTCTTCGCTCTAACTTGGCATGCTGATGTTAGTTATATCATGCATATGGTGTCTTGCATTGCTTACTTTATACATCAAATATGTCATCTGCTTAGTTTAGACATCCTTTGTGCGAATGCCATATGTTTAGTTTATTCATCATTTATATGAATTATGCAACGCCACCTTGTTTAGCCAGGCATCATATATGTGAATTTTGCAATGCCATCCTGCTTAGCCAGTCATCTTATATGTAAATTATATCAGGCCATCTTTTTTTTGTTACATATTACATTCGTCAACAATGTTAGTACATTCAACTGCTCTTCGTGTGCATCAGCCATTTGACACGGTGATGGCAAATTCTGGAGTGAAAACAAGGTCTTCTGAGCAGACTATGCTAACTGACGAAGCGCATATCTCGCTGGTTACGGATAGCTCCTCAGAGGAGGATTCAGAGACAGATGACCAGTCCTATCCCCCCCCCCGAGGTGTATGCTCTAACTTGGCAGGGTTATGTTGCTCATATCGTGCGTATGGTGTCTTGCATTGCTATGCCATTTGATTAGTTTAGACATGCTTTGTCTGAATGCCACATGTTCAGTGTCTAATTACCATATATGTGAATTATGCATTGCCATCTTGTTACAAGACATTATATATGTGAATTATACAATGCTATCTTGTTGCAAAGGCATTATATATGTGAATTATGCAATGCCATGTTGTTTAGCCAATCATCATGTATGTGAATTATATCATGCTATCATTTTTTTATTATGTGTTCCATTTGTCGACAACGTTTGTATAACGCCCTCGATGCGGCTATATCTCCCACGTGTCGAAGCACGACTTAGAGGCGTAACCGCATTGAAAGCAATGTTGCAAGTGAGGTAATCTTCACACAACCCATGTAATACATAAGGGAAAGAGATACATAGTTGGCTTACAATCGCCACTTCACACAATTACATGAATAAAGCATTACATCATCCAGATACAATCAAGGTCCGACTACGGAACCAAAATAAAATAAGAACCCCAAATGCGACAAAGGTCCCCGATCGACCCCAACTGGGCTCCACTACTGATCAACTAGAACGAAACAACACAAAGGGCAAGATCTTCATCGAGCTCCTCCTTGAGCTTGGTTGCGTCACCTGCTCGGTAACATAGGCACCTGCAAACTGGTTTTGGAAGTATCTGGTGAGCCACGAGGACTCAGCAATCCCATTACCATGGGTATCAAGACTAGCAAAGCTTAATGGGAAAGGAAGGGGTAAAGTGGTGAGGTTGCAGCAGCGACTAAGCAAGTATGGTGGCTAACATACGCAAAGAAGAGCGAGAAGAGAACAAGCGGAACGGTCGTGAAGCTAGCAATGATCAAGAGGTGATCCTGAACACCTACTTACGTCAAACATAACCCAGAAACCGTGTTCACTTCCCGGACTCCGCCGAGAAGAGACCATCACGGCTACACACGCGGTTGATGCGTTTTAATTCGGATCTGGTGTCAAGTTATCTACAACCGGACATTAACAAATTCCCATCTGCCACATAACCGCGGGCACGGCTCTCGAAAGTTTATACCCTGCAGGGGTGTCCCAACTTAGCCCATGACAAGCTCTCGCGATCAACGAAGGAATAGACCTTCTCCTAGGAAGACCCGATCAGTCTCGGAACCCCGGTTTACAAGACATTTCAACAATGGTAAAACAAGACCAGCAAAGCCGCCCGATGCGCCGACAATCCCGATAGGAGCTGCACATATCTCGTTCTCAGGGCAACACCGGATAAGCGAAGCGTACAGGTACCGACGTAACCCAAGTTGCCAAGGGATGGTCCCGCACGGTGCTCTAGTTTGGACCAACGCTTAGACAAGCACTGGCCCAGGGGGGGCTATAATAAAGATGACCCTCGAGAGAGCGACTCCCAAGGGAAAAGTAGGTGGTGGTGAGGCAAATGGTAAAAGTCAATGTTGGGCCTTGCTGGACAAGTTTTATTCAAAGCGAGCTGTCAGGGGGGTCCCATAAATCACCCGACCGCGTAAGGAACGCAAAATCCGGGAACATAACACCGGTATGATGGAAACTAGGGCGGCAAGAGTGGAACAAAACACCAGGCATAAGGCCGAGCCTTCCACCCTTTACCAAGTATATAGTTGCATTAATAATATAAGAGATATTGTGATATCCCAACCAAAATCCTGTCCACCATGGAGAAATCTTCAACTTCACCTGCAACTAGCAACGCTATAAGAGGGGCTGAGCAAAAGCGGTAGCATAGCCAAACAGTGGTTTGCATAGGAAAGGTGTCAAAGGATTAGAGGTTCATGGCAATATGGGATGGCTTGATAAACAGGTAATAGGTAGCGCAGCATAGCGATAGAACGAAGCAACTAGCATAGCAATGATAGTAGTGAGATCCAGGGTAGCGGTCATCTTGCCTGAAATCCCGCAAGGAAGAAGAACGAGTCCATGAAGAAGACGAACAGATGAAGCCGAACCAACCGTAGACGAACGAATCCTCACGATCGCAACGAAACAGGAACTAACAAGAAGAAGCACACAACATAGGTAAACACACCACACATGAACAATGCATGATGCACAACAAGCATGATGCATGACCAAGCTACATAAAGCTACTCATGGCAAGAGATGATGCAAACAAGAACAACACATCAAGGCAAGTTTAAATGAGGCCGGGAACAACATATAACAATTCCGGTAAGTCCTCATATGCAAATTTCGAAATTGGTCCAGAACTGAATTAACCTTATGTTCAAGTTGTTAAACAGCAAGTTAAGATGCACCAAGATGATCTACACGAAATTCTAGTCAAGTTACATATAAAGTTCATTAGATTCGGAGCTACGGGCTAGAAGATATGAGCAAAACAAGTTAAGCATGGCATTGATGCAAAATGCACCCAAAAATCAAGCAAACACACCAAAACAAGGATGCAACATGATAATATGAAGCTACATGCAAAATCAAGCAAGTTTCATAAAGAGCACACTCAAAACGGAGCAGCGGTGCAACACCCACACACTATACAACTCATAGCAACAATCTATCCATAACAGCAACTAGGCAACTTACAAGCATCAAAACAATATGCTACAGCACCTCAATATGAAAACAAAAGGCATGGGTATGAAGTACAGGTAAAGCATAACAAAACATGAACACTGAGCTATCTCCAGAAACAACTAGAACATGCTCAAAAAGACATGGAGATATTGCAAATAATAACAGTTTTAGACTTGGCAGAAATAACATCAGGTTGCAATGTTTAGAGCTATCAAACAACATGTTACAGGAACTTATCATGGCAAATAAAGGCATGGCATGAATCTACTAATAGCATAGATCAAAAGTCCCTTACTGACCATGAGCCAAAAAGGCACGGAAAATATGATGGCACCCATGTAAACATGGCAAGTTATATTACAGATTCATACATGGCAGGAACAACAATAAGTAGGCATGTTCGTGAGCTTGAACCACTCACTACAGAGCAATACATGGCATGGCAAGGCAACCAACAGTAAGAAGGCATGTTTATGAAGCTAAGCATGGCAAGAGCAAGTTCATAGGGTACATGGATCACTAGGAAAACACATGGGAACAAGTGAACTTAATGTAAACAGGTTGACAGCAACATTTTCAAGCAACTTTGGAGCAAGAAATGAACATGTTCCAGCAGGCTATAATTGCAACCAATGGCATGAATGGCTAGAGCATGACATGTAGAACAAAACATGTTTATAGAGCATCTCCAGATTATGCATAGAATGATTAGTAGAAGCATGTTAACATAGCAACAAAATATAACAGAATCTGTCAGGAAAACAGCAACAGCAACTACCCTACTTAGCAAGCTTGATACACTCAGCACACAAATCACAAAAATACATGGTTAACACCCCTGGAAAGATGGCATGGCATAGATCAACATTCATGTAGACATCAACCTCATAGGATGCACACATCAATCATGGCAAAAATGATAAAACAGCAAGTTATAACAGTTTCAGCAGATTAACATCAACATGCACTCTTCCAACAGCATTTCAGGCATCAAGATGAACTCAAATGAAAATGATGCAATGGAATTAAATGATCTACTCGTCGAGGCGAACAATTTGACATATTATACGCACGAAACGGAGCTACGGATGCAGAGATGTGATGGCATGAACATGGCATGATAATTACTGAAACTGGGGACTTAGTGGATTTGGACCTCGGGGAAAAAGTGGACGACGGGATCCCGCGGGCCGTTTGGATGGGGGAGTGGTGGATCTCGTCCATCTTTCCGGATCTGACCGGAGTAACTCCGACGAGGTTGAGGACGGCGACTCCGGCGACGGGGCTTACCGGAGACGACGAGGGGGCGGCGGCGCGACGAAGGGGAGGCGGCGGAGCTCGGCGAGGGTCGCCGGGGCGGCGTTGCGGGGCCGCAGCGGAGCGGTCCGGCGACGGGCGGAGGCGGCGCCGGCCTGCGGCGGGGAGCGCGCGGCGGCGCAGGGAGCGCGAGGCGGCCGGGCAGCGCGGGCAAGCGCCGGCGCGGCTGCGGCGCGGCTGCGGCGGTGGCGCGGGGGAGCGCGCGGCAGAGGGGCGCCGCGGCGGGGCCGGCGGCGGCGGGTTCCCGGCGACCGGGGGCGGCGGCGGCGGGCGCCGGCGGCCGCGGAGAAGCGCCGGCGGCGGCGGGCGTCGGCGGCCGCGGAGGGGCGCGGGGGCGCGCGGGCCGCGCGGGGGCCTGCGGCGGGCCCGGCGGGCCGGCGGCGCGGGGGCGGCCGGGCGAGCCACGTGGCAGCTCGGGATTCGGCGGGGCGGCGGCGGCTGGACGTGTCCGGCCGATCCGGACATGTCCGGCGGCGCGGAGAGGAGCGGGGCTAGGGTTTCGGGATCCGGATTTGGACGGGGGAGGTGTTTATATAGGTAGAGGGAGCTAGGAGAGTCCAAATGAGGAGAGGTTTTTGGCCACGCGATCGTGATCGAACGACCTAAAGCATGGAGGGGAGTTTGGTGGGTTTTGGGCCACTTTGGAAGGGGTGTTGGGCTGCAACTCAAAGAGGGCTTTGCGGTTACCCGGTTAACCATTGGAGTACCAAACGACCTCCGAATGGCACGAAACTTGACAGGCGGTCTACCGGTGCTATACCAAGGCCGCTTGGCAAACCTCGGGCCATTCCGAGAAAGTTTAACACCCGCTCACAACAGGAGAGAAGAAGGGGACGCCGGAGGGCATAGGAGTGCCGGATTGCAAAACGGACAACGAGGAAAATGCTCGGATGCATGAGACGAACATGTATGCAAAATGAAATGCACATGATGACATGATAAAATGCAAATGATGACATGGAAAAGTGCAACACGCAAGAAAATGACATGGCATCGACGGCGAATAACTGGCGGACACCTGGCGCATCGGATCCGGGGCGTTACAACACTCCACCACTACGAGAGGATCTCGTCCCGACATCTAGGATGGCACCGGAGGGTAAACGGAAGAGGAAGAGAAGAGGTAAAACTAAGTTGCTTCTTTGACCAATGAGTGAAACC
This sequence comes from Triticum timopheevii, assembly GCA_963921465.1. Taxonomy (NCBI): domain Eukaryota; kingdom Viridiplantae; phylum Streptophyta; class Magnoliopsida; order Poales; family Poaceae; genus Triticum; species Triticum timopheevii. Next base: position 204,645,146 of record OY997270.1, read on the forward strand.
AAAGAACCTTGAGAGGTTGAGGAAAAATGAAAGAAAGAAAACAACGAAGATGAACATAGTTGAAAACACTCCGTTAGAAAAGAGGAACAAGGAGTATTACGAGAATTAGAAGGTTGAAAGACATGGAAAGAAGAGCTTCACGAACGAAAAGAATATGACCACATTGGTATAATGAGACAGGCAAGGAACAAGAATGACAGAATTTGGACAGCACTCCGGTAGAAAAGAGAAGAAAACTTGATGAGATGAAAAGATATTGAAGAGATGATACAACACTCCGGTTAAATGGATAAGCAAGGAAAAGAACATGATATTTACAAAATGAGATGATGGGTCAAAGAGAGTAACATCACAATGCCTCCGGAAGAAAGAATAGAAGATAGATCACTGGAATAACATAACGGAGAAGAAAATGCCAACTTCTGCCACAAATGAGCTTGGAAAGCACCCTTCCAAGAAGGTTACAACGGGGTTGTTGGGAAAAACCAACAACAAAATGAATAAGCTTGTAATGGGCTTATGGAAAACATCTCAAAACTATGAGGTGACAACCCGCCACTAACGGAAACCATTGATTTGATTGAGAGCACCAAAGAGATGAAAAACTTCTTTCGCCGAGAGGATAGGAGAAAACTTGGATCATTGATAAACACCATAATAGCAACATTCCTTAGGGAAGGCTTTAGGTGAAATCTTTACCAAGATAACTCCAACGAAGAGATTGGTGGATTTAATATACCTCGTTCTTGACAACATGAGTAACCAAGGGAAATTGTCAAGAGTGACATAACACCATCTCAAAAGATAAGGTAGAAAAAAAATGCACTTTGGAATGCACGATAAAGAATGCTTGAACTCCTCAAAACAAAACATGTGTTGAGCACCATGTTTATTTTGAAGTATGGCTTGACGGATCTTAACTTCGAGAGAAATCTTGATGAACAATTGAAGAATGAAAAGAATCCTTGACGAAGCACCATGTAGAGCCTCCATGAAGAACTCCGGTAAACAAAAGGGTGATAGAAAGAAAGAGAAGTTGAAAACACAAGGTGAAGCCTTGCGATGATTTAGATGGAGCTTCGCGACGAGATAATGCGGAAAACTTAGAACTCCGGAAAAGAAAAAATGAAACACTAGGAACCGAGAATTACTTCGTCATGAACAATCTCCGGAAGAAAAGAATTGAATCACCTCGAGGAAATAAGAATAAGATTTATTGTATGTTTATCCTTCATCAAATTAAATTGATGACAAGCAATGGATTTGGCATACTGCTTATTCTTTTGCAAGGATTGAAGAGGGATATAGCGCCAACTTGAAGAAGTCTTCGATGAATCACCGAGAGGATTGGAAAGGACGAATGAAATGATATGGTAGCAAAGGAAGAGGAATCTCGAACGAACCACTATAAGAATTGACAATGAAAGTAGTAAAGGCACAATTCACCGGGAAGAATTGGAAAACGAATGAAGATACTTGAGGGGATTTAGACACAAGTGGACGAAGAGATCATGAGCTGATTAGAGGATATTTGAACGATGCACCGGTAAGATTTGGAGAATGATAGCTACACACTGAGAATGAAGAATTATGACATGATGGTCTTCGGAGGAAAGAAATGGAAACAACTCATGAAATGCTCCGAATGGGTGAAAAGAATTCTCACAATCGAAAACAACTATGAGAATGGCATGAAGCTAGACCCATGAATCTTCAAGATAACGGACAAGATTTAAGAGAACCTCTTCTTCGGTCTTCAAATGTTGAAAATGACGATGAGAAACACCACCATGAATTATTGAGGCACACCGGAAGAATCAAAAGCGAAGAGGTTGAGCCAACTATGAAAAGAATTTGAAAGATCTTGGAGAAAAGCATTTGACTGATGATAACTCATTCTTACGTCAAACTTGGAGAAGAATTTAGGATAGCTCTGGGAAAATAGAAGAGTCAGGTAAGATCCTGGGAAAAGACCTGTGGGTTAGGGCCCACTCAAAAGAACACCGTTGAAAAGATTTAAAAGAGATGTTGCACCGGTTGAATTAAATGACTTGAATGAGATACCAATCTCGAAAGAGCTTGAACGAATGCAGAGTGGAAACACGAATCTTCGAGATATCTTGAGCACTCCGGAATAACAAATATCGAGAAGTAGAATGATAATGAGGTGCACCGGTATGAGAAGACATTGAAATGAGGAAGAAGGTATGATCCACAAAACTTGACTTGAATCCACCGGAGAAGAGAAAGGAATGAGGAATGACGAACTAGTAGGACATCTTCTTGAGAACCACCAGGTAAGAACATTGACAGAAAAGAATGGTGAAACTTCACAAAAATAAAAGGATACTTGGTAAAGAAATCTTAGTCCTTGAGGAAAAAGGGTGGGTGGGCGGGAAAAAACAAAGGCAACTTGGAGACGCCTGAAACAAACACCGTTGAGAAGAAATGATAATTGGTCCTGCTGATGTTGAAGTGATCGGATCCACTTGAAGAGAAACACGCCGGTTGAAAAGGATTGACATGAAAATCTCGATTGTCGAGAAGGATTGGTATTCACATCGGAGTATGAGAACACCATTTCGGAAAGGTATGGAATCAACACTTGACATTGAAGCAACTCGAATACCACAAGTCAAAACAAAAACAAAGGACTGGCTTGCAGAATAAGCCGGAACAAACACATATGATAGAGATTTACCCAATCCCATATCATGCATCTGTCGGAAAGATATTCGAGGAGCTACTTGAATTCCCACCTATAAAACTCCCGAAACTTTCTGGTTATGCAATCTGGTGTTGGGGATACAGGGGAAGCAATATATCTCACCCAAACTAACAACCCCTACATCCAGCTGTATCCATCCATCAACACATAACCAAGAAACCTTCAGAAATCGTGTACCTCAACCTTCTAAAAGCATCCGTTATACGAGTCATGGCAATACTCCCGTACTCACCTCAGTACTGGGTTATCGGGGTTATCTCACCAACAACTGCATAAAAGAGATTTTCGATGTCGGCGTACTAAACTCAGGTATTCCAGAACTGCAACGATAAAATTATGACGACAACACATCAGAGCTCAACTCCCCGGGACACTTCCACTAAACCCCTGACAGGAGGCACCAAGACAATGTTCTCATCATAAAACCATCGGAACGATTCCAAAATACCCGCGTGATCCTAAATTTTTTTTAGTGAAATTTGAGAAGAGAAGAGTCAAAACTCTACGTCGGGATGCCTTACCAGAGCGACGAAGGGATTGGGGAGTAAAAATAATTCCTAACTCTCCGATATATATAATCCTAAATGACTCAAAACATTTTTCTAGACACAACTCGGCCGCTAAAAACGATCAAGCAGTGGGGCTCCTAAGGTCGGGGAAGGCTCTGATTACCAACTTATAATGCCCTCGATGCGGCTATATCTCCCACGTGTCGAAGCACGACTTAGAGGCATAACCGCATTGAAAGCAATGTCGCAAGTGAGGTAATCTTCACACAACCCATGTAATACATAAGGGAAAGAGATACATAGTTGGCTTACAATCGCCACTTCACACAATTACATGAATAAAGCATTACATCATCCAGATACAATCAAGGTCCGACTACGGAACCAAAATAAAATAAGAACCCCAAATGCGACAAAGGTCCCCGATCGACCCCAACTAGGCTCCACTACTGATCAACTAGAACGAAACAACACAAAGGGCAAGATCTTCATCGAGCTCCTCCTTGAGCTTGGTTGCGTCACCTGCTCGGTAACATAGGCACCTGCAAACTGGTTTTGGAAGTATCTGGTGAGCCACGAGGACTCAGCAATCCCATTACCATGGGTATCAAGACTAGCAAAGCTTAATGGGAAAGGAAGGGGTAAAGTGGTGAGGTTGCAGCAGCGACTAAGCAAGTATGGTGGCTAACATACGCAAAGAAGAGCGAGAAGAGAACAAGCGGAACGGTCGTGAAGCTAGCAATGATCAAGAGGTGATCCTGAACACCTACTTACGTCAAACATAACCCAGAAACCGTGTTCACTTCCCGGACTCCGCCGAGAAGAGACCATCATGGCTACACACGCGGTTGATGTGTTTTAATTCGGATCTGGTGTCAAGTTATCTACAACCGGACATTAACAAATTCCCATCTGCCACATAATCGCGGGCACGGCTCTCGAAAGTTTATACCCTGCAGGGGTGTCCCAACTTAGCCCATGACAAGCTCTCGCGATCAACGAAGGAATAGACCTTCTCCCAGGAAGACCCGATCAGTCTCGGAACCCCGGTTTACAAGACATTTCAACAATGGTAAAATAAGACCAGCAAAGCCGCCCGATGCGCCGACAATCCCGATAGGAGCTGCACATATCTCGTTCTCAGGGCAACACCGGATAAGCGAAGCGTACAGGTACCGACGTAACCCAAGTTGCCAAGGGATGGTCCCGCACGGTGCTCTAGTTTGGACCAACGCTTAGACAAGCACTGGCCCAGGGGGGGCTATAATAAAGATGACCCTCGAGAGAGCGACTCCCAAGGGAAAAGTAGGTGGTGGTGAGGCAAATGGTAAAAGTCAATGTTGGGCCTTGCTGGACAAGTTTTATTCAAAGCGAACTGTCAGGGGGGTCCCATAAATCACCCGACCGCGTAAGGAACGCAAAATCTGGGAACATAACACCGGTATGACGGAAACTAGGGCGGCAAGAGTGGAACAAAACACCAGGCATAAGGCCGAGCCTTCCACCCTTTACCAAGTATATAGTTGCATTAATAATATAAGAGATATTGTGATATCCCAACCAAAATCCTGTCCACCATGGAGAAATCTTCAACTTCACCTGCAACTAGCAACGCTATAAGAGGGGCTGAGCAAAAGCGGTAGCATAGCCAAACAGTGGTTTGCATAGGAAAGGTGTCAAAGGATTAGAGGTTCATGGCAATATGGGATGGCTTGATAAACAGGTAATAGGTAGCGCAGCATAGCGATAGAACGAAGCAACTAGCATAGCAATGATAGTAGTGAGATCCAGGGTAGCGGTCATCTTGCCTGAAATCCCGCAAGGAAGAAGAACGAGTCCATGAAGAAGACGAACAGATGAAGCCGAACCAACCGTAGACGAACGAATCCTCACGATCGCAACGAAACAGGAACTAACAAGAAGAAGCACACAACATAGGTAAACACACCACACATGAACAAGGCATGATGCACAACAAGCATGATGCATGACCAAGCTACATAAAGCTACTCATGGCAAGAGATGATGCAAACAAGAACAACACATCAAGGCAAGTTTAAATGAGGCCGGGAACAACATATAACAATTCCGGTAAGTCCTCATATGCAAATTTCGAAATTGGTCCAGAACTGAATTAACCTTATGTTCAAGTTGTTAAACAGCAATTTAAGATGCACCAGGATGATCTACACGAAATTCTAGTCAAGTTACATATAAAGTTCATTAGATTCGGAGCTACGGGCTAGAAGATATGAGCAAAACAAGTTAAGCATGGCATTGATGCAAAATGCACCCAAACATCAAGCAAACACACCAAAACAAGGATGCAACATGATAATATGAAGCTACATGCAAAATCAAGCAAGTTTCATAAAGAGCACACTCAAAACGGAGCAGCGGTGCAACACCCACACTATACAACTCATAGCAACAATCTGTCCATAACAGCAACTAGGCAACTTACAAGCATCAAAACAATATGCTACAGCACCTCAATATGAAAACAAAAGGCATGGGCATGAAGTACAGGTAAAGCATAACAAAACATGAACACTGAGCTATCTCCAGAAACAACTAGAACATGCTCAAAAAGACATGGAGATATTGCAAATAATAACAGTTTTAGACTTGGCAGAAATAACATCAGGTTGCAATGTTTAGAGCTATCAAACAACATGTTACAGGAACTTATCATGTCATGAATCTACTAATATCATAGATCAAAAGTCCCTTACTGACCATGAGCCAAAAAGGCACGGAAAATATGATGGCACCCATGTAAACATGGCAAGTTATATTACAGATTCATACATGGCAGGAACAACAATAAGTAGGCATGTTCGTGAGCTTGAACCACTCACTACAGAGCAATACATGGCATGGCAAGGCAACCAACAGTAAGAAGGCATGTTTATGAAGCTAAGCATGGCAAGAGCAAGTTCATAGGGTACATGGATCACTAGGAGAACACATGGGAACAAGTGAACTTAATGTAAACAGGTTGACAGCAACATTTTCAAGCAACTTTGGAGCAAGAAATGAACATGTTCCAGCAGGCTATAATTGCAACCAAGGGCATGAATGGCTAGAGCATGACATGTAGAACAAAACATGTTTATAGAGCATCTCCAGATTATGAATAGAATGATTAGTAGAAGCATGTTAACATAGCAACAAAATATAACAGAATCTGTCAGGAAAACAGCAACAGCAACTACCCTACTTAGCAAGCTTGATACACTCAGCACACAAATCACAAAAATACATGGTTAACACCCCTGGAAAGATGGCATGGCATAGATCAACATTCATGTAGACATCAACCTCATAGGATGCACACATCAATCATGGCAAAAATGATAAAACAGCAAGTTATAACAGTTTCAGCAGATTAACATCAACATGCACTCTTCCAACAGCATTTCAGGCATCAAGATGAACTCAAATGAAAATGATGCAATGGAATTAAATGATCTACTCGTCGAGACGAACAATTTGACATATTATACGCACGAAACGGAGCTACGGATGCAGAGATGTGATGGCATGAACATGGCATGATAATTACTGAAACTGGGGACTTAGTGGATTTGGACCTTGGGGAAAAAGTGGACGACGGGATCCCGCGGGCCGTTTGGATGGGGGAGTGGTGGATCTCGTCCATCTTTCCGGATCTGACCGGAGTAACTCCGGCGAGGTCGAGGACGGCGACTCTGGCGACGGGGCTTGCCGGAGACGACGAAGGGGCGGCGGCGCGACGAAGGGGAGGCGGCGGAGCTCGGCGAGGGTCGCCGGGGCGGCGTTGCGGGGCCGCAGCGGAGCGGTCCGGCGACGGGCGGAGGCGGCGCCGGCCTGCGGCGGGGAGCGCGCGGCGGCGCAGGGAGCGCGAGGCGGCCGGGCAGCGCGGGCGAGCGCCGGCGCGGCTACGGCGCGGCTGCGGCGGTCGGCGCGGGGGAGCGCGCAGCAGAGGGGCGCCGCGGCGGGGCCGGCGGCGGCGGGTTCCCGGCGACCGGGGGCGGCGGCGGCGGGCGTCGGCGGCCGCGGAGGAGCGCCGGCGGCGGTGGGCGCCAGCGGCCGCGGAGGGGCGCGGGGGCGCGCGGGCCGCGCGGGGGCCTGCGGCGGGCCCGGCGGGCCGGCGGCGCGGGGGCGGCCGGGCGAGCCATGTGGCAGCTTGGGATACGGCGGGGCGGCGGCGGCTGGACGTGTCCGGCCGATCCGGACATGTCCGGCGGCGCGGAGAGGAGCGAGGCTAGGGTTTCGGGATCCGGATTTGGACGGGGGAGGTGTTTATATAGGTAGAGGGAGCTAGGAGAGTCCAAATGAGGAGCGGTTTTTAGCCACGCGATCGTGATCGAACGACCGAAAGCATGGAGGGGAGTTTGGTGGGTTTTGGGCCACTTTGGAAGGGGTGTTGGGCTGCAACTCAAAGAGGGCTTTGCGGTTACCCGGTTAACCGTTGGAGTACCAAACGACCTCCGAATGGCACGAAACTTGACAGGCGGTCTACCGGTGCTATACCAAGGCCGCTTGGCAAACCTCGGGCCATTCTGAGAAAGTTTAACACCCGCTCGCAACAGGAGAGAAGAAGGGGACGCCGGAGGGCATAGGAGTGCCGGATTGCAAAACGGACAACGGGGAAAATGCTCGGATGCATGAGACGAACATGTATGCAAAATGAAATGCACATGATGACATGATAAAATGCAAATGATGACATGGCAAAGTGCAACACGCAAGCAAATGACATGGCAACGACGGCGAATAACTGGCGGACACCTGGCGCATCGGATCCGGGGCGTTACAGTTTGTATATTCAACTACTCTTCCTGTGCATCGGCCATTTGAAGCGGTGATGGAAGTATTTGAAGTGAAAACAAGGTATTTAGAGCAGACAATGCTACCTGCTGAAGCAGACATCTTGCTGGCTATAGACCTCCTCAGAGGAGGATTCAGAGACTGATGACCAGTCCTATTTCCCGCCTGAGGTCTGTGCTCAAACTTGGCAGGGTTATATTACCCATGTCATGCATGTTGTCTTGCATTGCTTAGTTTTTTACATCATATATAGATTGCCATCTGCTTAATTGCTTACTATATAAATCATATATTTGAATTATATCATGCCAGCATGTTTACATAGTACATACACATCATCTATCTGAATTATGGCATGGCAACCCATTTAATAAAGACATGATATAGTTATATCATCTCATCCTGTTTAGTGTTTACAGTCATCATATTTAGAATTATGGCATTCTATCCATGAATGTATGTGAATTATGGCATGCCAACCTATTTAATAAACACATTATATAGTTATGTCATGTCATCCTGTTTACATAGTCTCATATTTTGAACTATGTCTTTCCATCTTTTTTAGTTAGCCATCATAATGTGAAATTGTGTCATGCTATCCTGTTTAGTTAGCCATCATATATGTGAAAATGTGTCATGCTATCCTGTTTGGTTAGACAACATAAATATAAATTATTTCATGCCCTCTTTTATTCCCCATTATCCATTGCACCTATCTATCATACAATGTCTATACGTTCAATTACTTTTCTTGTTTATCAGCCATTTGAATTGGAGAGCATGATGGCAGTATCTAAGGGAGTAACAACACGGTCTTCAGAAAAGATAGTGCTACCAGTTGATGCAGATAGAACCACGGTTGTACTTGCCCAAGGACCAGAAACACCACACATAACCCAGACTCTTGCAGATTGTACCCCTACCCAGTTGGACAGAGAACCAGCTACACACCTTTTAACCCCAACCCCAGCAGATAGTAACCCAGTTCCAGTTGACACAGCACCGTCTCCACCACAGAGCACCTAGACACGAGCGGTTAGTAAGGGAACTGCAGTGCCCAAAGCACGAGGACCACCACTCCAAATCCCAACTCAACGCTTAAAGGAGAAGAAGATTTGTTCTTAGATCAGGTTCTGTAGCTATGGTTCATACTCCTTTGCTCTTACATTACTGTATTTACTCATACCAACTATTTTCAAATTTGAAGGATGGAATTGAAACTCCAATGGCGCAACAGGTATGTTTTAAACCTGTTTATTTAACTGGTTTGCTTTTGTAACCTGCTCTATGTTGATTTCAGTTTCAATTGAATAAACAGTTATGTTCTCATGTCATGCACATTACAAGTGTTGTTATTGCTCTATAGTTACCCACACTTATATTCTGTCTATTCTGCTTTGTCTTGAACAAATATTATTGAACTGTGTCTCTATCTTGATTTGGCAACAAAAACTAGAATGATATAAACCACAAAGTGACCATGGCACATAGATATATGTTTGTTTCATGTTGTTATCCTGTCCACTTTACTACTGAACTCATTTACCAAAATGAGTTTCATATACAACATGGTAAACATGTGATGTGTCTGCTTGTTTCTCTTTTAGAATGCGGACAAAATATTGGAGAACAGTACCGCGTTATCCAATGGTAAAGGAAGTAATGCAGATAAGGTTTAAGATAGTGAGACATCCCTGTTGGTCTCCAAGAAAGCTGATAAAAACTATCTTGACGACAGTGAGGGAACCCAAAAGTCCTGTCTTGATGTAGTGTTCGAGTTACTGGCCACTACTACTGGCACAAGCTCTTTGAACTCGCTGCCTGAATCAGTTCGTCTTCTTGAGTCTCAACTTCAAGTTGAAAGACATCGATCAGATGTGCTGCGACAGGAAGCTGAAGGACTGAGGAAGTCCCTGTAGAATTCAGATGCATATTTTCTGGTGCAACAGAAAGCGCTGGAGGATTTAAGCGCCAAACAAGAGAAAGTTAATAAGCTTGCTAAGCATCTTGCCAGCATTATGGGTACCCAGGATATTGTTTCTTGAGATCTTCTGAAGTGGTTTCAGTTCTGGATTTGTTTTGCTGCGGCTTTTATTTGCGCTGGTCGCCAACTTTGACAACTAGTGTATATGATATGCTGCTTTGTTCCCTATATTTGCACTGGTGGCGAACTATGATGCCCAGTGGATGTAATATGTGTAACAGCCGTGATAGCCTAGCATAAGTTGCTTGCTTATTTATTTCCTTGTTGTCTTGTTTATTTGTTTGCTTGTAGTCACTGCAGTTCTTTTTAACACTAGGCCACAATAACCATGGGCTAATATTTACTGTAGTGACACTGGGCCTCCTACGGGCCGTAGAAACAGTGGGCCTTCTACGGGCCGTAGAAACAGTAGGCCTTCTACGGGCCTTAGAAACAATGGGCCTTCTACGGGCCGTAGAAACACTGGGCCTTCTACGGGCCGTAGAAACAATGGGCCTTCTATGGGCCATAGAAACAATGGGCCTTCTACGGGCCGTAGAAACAATGGGCCTTCTACGGGCCGTATCATCAATGGGCCTTATACGGGCCGTATGACCATAACGGGCCATCGTTAATAGGCCGTATTTGATGATGCTATGAAAACGGCCCAACGTATTAACGGACCACAAATGGGCCGATGTAACCACGGGCTAAATTTGGCCCACAAGCAGAAAATGACAGTAACGGGCCGTAAGTAAACGAATGCTGGAAATGAGCCCAAGAATAAATGGGCTCTGAGAAGGCCGAAAGATAACATTTGCTGGAAACGGCCCAACTGAATAATGGGCCCTTAATGGGTATAAAGTGATATACTGTTCATTACGGGCCAGTTTCACCACGGGCCGTTCGTGGGTGTAAAGTGATACACTGTTCATTGCGGGCCAGTTTCACCACGGGCCGTTAATAGGCCAAGAGTTACATAGGGCCTCATATGGGCTGAAAGACGTCATGGGCCATACATGGGCCAGAAGTGAAAACGGGCTGGAATCATATTGGATGGCCCAGATGACGCTACTGGGCCTAATTCGGATAGGGCGTAACGGGCCTTGGGTTAGCGGGCTGTAAATGGGCTATATGCGAACAGGCCGTTAACAGGCTTTCCATGGGCCGACCCGCCACCTTTTGACCAAGTCAAACGGGTCGGACTTTTCACAAGAATGGGCCTCTGTTGGGCCATGCCACGTGTCGACGTATCATAGGCGCCTTCTGTCCAATGAGTGGATGACATCTGTCCCAACGGTGAGCCGACACGTGTTTCCTCCAGCCAATGATGATTTTACATGTGGAAAATCCCCATTGGTCGGGGCTGTTAACGGGTTATCGGATCCAAAACCCGACCCGATAGCTTAACAACGTTCCGTTACGGTGGATGCCACGTGTCGGTCACCCTTGACGAAAGTAGTTCTGTGATGCGCGATTTATCGTCATGGAAGTGGACACTTCCGTGATGATAATTTTGGTAATGTCATCGAACACTTCTACGACAACACAGGTATGACTATCTTGATTCTGTCATATTTGTCATGGATGTACATGCATGACAAAAAACGCGACCTACTGTGACAAACACGTATCATCACGGAAGTGTATTCTTTTTGTAGTGTTGGTCTTCGAGAAGTGTGCTTAGGGTGGAGAAGACTTGGCCTTCATGAGTTCTTGTTCCGCCTTGAGAGCACCCATGTAGTTGTCGTCGAGGGACTTGTAGTTCTCGAGGAAGATAGTCTTGGAGATGTCGTTGTTCAATCCCATCATGAAGTGGAACTTCATCCAAATGGGGTCGTCCACGCCAGCTCGTCGCAAGGCATTCTTTATCTCCTTGAAGTACACATCGATGGACTTGGATCCTTGGATGGTGCTCTCCAATTGGCGTAGAAGTTGTTCCGTGTAGGTTGGAGGCACAAACTCTCGCCGCATAGCTCTCTTCGTCTTGGGCCAACTCATGTCGTAGCTCTCCGAAGGTGTGTGAAGCCACCATGTTGACCCGTAGTCGTGGAAGTTTCTTGTGGCGCACTTCACTTGATCTTCGGGAGGAACTTGATGTAGCTTGAGGTAGTCGTCCATCAAGCGCTCCCACTCGAGATACTCCTCGGGTTCCAGAGTCCCATAGAAAGGAATCTCGTGGTCGGTGTCAAGGTCGTAGTAGCTCGTGGAAGTCACGGACTTGATCTTGGGGAGCTTCTCTTATTCATTGGCTCACTCCATTGTTCCATAGAACGGAGTTTTAGTCATCTTGCCCATGAGGCATGGTTTGCAAGTATCAAATGATTCATAATCTTATATGCAATGTGGTATGATGCTATGGCTCTTGCTTACAAGCTTCTTTACTTTCTCTTTTGCTTAAAAGCTTATTCTCTTCTTTTTTGATATGGCCACAATGCGAAATGCACAAACCAAGGTAGCAATTGTGTATATACGGGAACAATCTTATGACACAAGAGATGATATGATAGCAAGATGATACCAATATGCTATGGTATGTATGCAATGGAAGGTGTAGATCGATAATCACTAATGTGCACAAGTAACGTTGCCGGCAATACTCGATGGCTAGTCTCGATAGGCAAGTGACGCAAAATGGGATAGGGGTTAACAATGCAATGGCAAAGGGAATATACAATGGTGTCGTCGAGGTTACTGTCCTTATATATGACAATGACCTCATGGCAATGATGAGTGGCGGTGTTCTCGATATCAAACCATTCCTAATTAGCCAAACACCTTAGGAAACGGAAAAAACACAAACTCAAAATCTTGAATGTCAAATGTCAAATGGTGGTAGCGAAAGGCGGTGGTGGTTTTGCACTCGGCAATGTGGACGTGGAATGATGGGTTATGCGAGACGAAGTTGAAGTTGCCATCCCTAAGTAGCCGAAACACCTTAGGAGACACAAGCCACAACTCAAACAAGATCAAACAAAATTGGGTTTAGTTGGGGTGGCGGAAGTGTATGGTGGGCAAGGTTATGCGGAAGTTGTGGTGGTGGTTGATGAAGAAGTAACCGTCCTGAAGTAGCCGAAACACCTTAGGAGACTCGAATCACTACTCAAGCAACCACAAATGCTATGGGGACCACGATGGGTTAGGTTGCGGAAGTAGGTGGTGGCAATGCGGATGATGTGGTGAAGGCCCTAGGCAAAGTTGCCAAATTTCCAAAAAATTCTATGGAGTCAAAAGGTGGTGAAACCAATGTGAGGACCTTGGGCACGTTGATAGCTTCAAAACGAGCCAAAGAACACTCAAATCGGAGTTCAGAGCGAAAAGTTATGATGAAAACGGTGAAAGAGGCTGATGCTAAAATTTCTAGTAAAGTCTCTGGTTAGGCCGGAAGTTCCGGGCTCCGGAGGTTTTGGAGGTCGCGGAAGAAGTGCGGGGAGTCTGGGGGATTTTGGGGTAAACTCTCTGGTTAGCCCGGAAGTTCCGGGGTAAGGACGGAAGTTCCGGGGATGCCGGAAGTTCTGGGGGTCATGGAATTTCTTCCGGGACGAACCCTAAATTCCGGATCTGATAACGAGGGCCGAAAAAATGATTTCTCGGGGCAAAATTGAGAAGATTTCGTGGATGGAAGTGGGGGAAAAGATGGGGAAAAGCTAGATCCACTTGAAACCAAGCAAATCCAAGGATCAAAATCAACAAAACTTCATCAAACCAACAAATCGCAAAACAATGGGGGCTATTTTTGGTCGGGATTTTTGAATTTAGGACAAAATCAAGCAAAATAAGGCTAGAAATGGAGGGGGAAGAATCCAAATTCATGATCAACGTCGCTCATGATACCATATAACATGGGGCTAACCCGGTGTAGGGCGATCTTTCACGATTGGAGTGGATTCCCTCGAAGTACACGAAGAACACGGGGAAGAACGGAGAGAAATCACAAGGGGAAACACTCAAGAACAAGTCCAATCACACATGCACTAGACAATCAAAAACACAATATCCACACTGGTACATGAACAACAAAGGGAAAGATACAAGGTAAAGTTCAACCTAAATCCAAAGGAGATGGGAGCTTGAATCCTAGAAGGACCTTCTCCGTGAGGAGGTCTTGAATCCATCGAGATCTTCTCCTAGATGGAGGTCTTGGTCTCCAATGGAGTACTCTCTCGAGAGAGAGAGGAGAAGGTAGGGGCAAAGCTCACATACAAATGAGTTATCATATTTGCTCACCCTATAATGGAGGAGGGGGATGAGTATATATAGTGGTTGTTGGGGAACGTAGCAGAAATTCAAAATTTTCTACGCAACACCAAGATCAATCTATGGAGTAATCTAGCAACGAGGGAAAAGGGGAGTGCATCAACATACCCTTGTAGATCGCTAAGAGGAAGCGTTCAAGTGAACGGGGTTGATGGAGTCGTACTCGTCGTGATCCAAATCACCGATGATCCTAGTGCCAAACGGACGGCACCTCCGCGTTCAACACACATGCAGCCCAGTGACGTCTCCCATGCCTTGATCCAGCAAGGAGAGAGGGAGAGGTTGGGGAAGACTCCGTCCAGCAGCAGCACAATGGCGTGGTGGTGGTGGAGGAGCGTGGCACTCCAGTAGGGCTTTGCCAAGCACCGCAAGAGACGAGGAGGACTTGGGAGAGGGGAAGGGCTGCGCCAGGACTTGGGTGCGGCTGCCCTCCCACCCCTCCACTATTTATAGGTGGGGAGAGAGGGGGCCGGCCCCCCTAGATCTCATCTAGGGTTGGGGGCGGCGGCCAAGGGGGGGAGGAGTGCCTCCCAAGTCAAGTGGAGGGCCTCCCCCTTAGGGTTTCCCCTCTCCCATGCGCATGGGCCTTGGGGGGGCTGGTGCCCCTGGCCCATTAAGGCTAGGGCGTCCCCTTACAGCCCATTCTGCTGTATTGGACGTGGTGAAACATTTTCCGGACCTCCGGACCCCTTCGGAATCCTCCGAAACCTTCTGGAAGCTTCCCGGTACAATACCGGAAAACCGAACTTTTCCCGGAACCCGAACAACAACTTTCCATATATAAATCTTTACCTCCGGACCATTCCGGAACTCCTCGTGACGTCTGGGATCTCATCCAGGACTCCGAACAACATTCGGTAACCAAGTATATCTATTCCCTATAACCCTAGCGTCATCAAACCTTAAGTGTGTAGACCCTGCGGGTTCGGGAGACACGTAGACATGACCGAGACAACTCTCCGGCCAATAACCAACACCAGGATCTGGATACCCATGTTGGCTCCCACATGTTCCACGATGATCTCATCGGATGAACCACGATGTCGAGGATTCAATCAATCCCGTATTCAATTCCGTTTGTCTACCGGTATAGTACTTGCCCGAGATTCGATCGTCGGTATCCCGATACCTTGTTCAATCTCGTTACCGGCAAGTCTCTTTACTCGTTCCATAACACATCATCATGTGATCAACCCCTTGGTCACATTGTGCACATTATGATGATGTCCTACCGAGTGCGCCCAGAGATACCTCTCCGTCACACGGAGTGACAAATCCTAGTCTTGATTCGTGCCAACCCAACAGACACTTTCGGAGATACCCGTAGTGTACCTTTATAGCCACCCAGTTACGTTGTGATGTTTGGTACACCCAAAGCATTCCTATGGTATCCGGGAGTTGCACAATCTCATGGTCTAAGGAAATGATACTGACATTAGAAAAGCTTTAGCATACGAACTACACGATCTTTGTGATAGGCTTAGGATTGGGTCTTGTCCATCACATCATTCTCCTAATGATGTGATCCCATTATCAACGACATCCAATGTCCATGGTCAGGAAACCGTAACCATCTATTGATCAACGAGCTAGTCAACTAGAGGCTTACTAGGGACAAGGTGTTGTCTATGTACCCACACATGTATCTGAGTTTCCTATCAATACAATTATAGCATGGATAATAAACGATTATCATGAACAAGGAAATATACTAATAATAACTAATTTATTATTGCCTCTAGGGCATATTTCCAACAGTCTCCCACTTGCACTAGAGTCAATAATCTAGTTCACATCGCCATGTGATTAACACTCACAGGTCACATCACCATGTGACCAACATCCAAAGAGTTTACTAGTGTCACTAAACTAGTTCACATCATCATGTGATTAAGACTCAATGAGTTTTGGGGTTTGATCATGTTTTGCTTGTGAGAGAGGTTTTAGTCAATGGGTCTGCAACATTCAGATCCGTATGTACTTCACAAATCTCTAGGTCATATTGTAAATGTTGCTTCCACGCTCCACTTGGAGCTATTCCAAATGGTTGCTCCACTATACGTATCCGGTTTGCTACTCAGAGTCATTCGGATAGGTGTTAAAGCTTGCATCGATGTAACCCTTTACGCCGAACTCTTTATCACCTCCATAATCGAGAAACATGTCCTTATTACTCCAAGGACAATTTTGACCGCTGTCCAATGATCCATTCCTGGATCACTCTTGTACCCCCTTGCCAGACACGTGGCAAGGCACACATCTGGTGCGGTACTCAGCATAGCATATGTATAGAGCCTATGGCTAAGGCATAGGGGACGACATTCGTCCTTTCTCTTTCTTCTGCCGTGGTCGAGCTTTAAGTCTTAACTTCATACCTTACAACTCAGGCAAGAACTCCTTCTTTGACTGGTCCATCTTGAACACCTTCAAGATCATGTCAAGGTATGTGCTCATTTGAAAGTACCATTAAGCATTTTTGATCTATCCTCATAGATCTTGATGCTCGATGTTCAAGCAGCTTAATCCAGGTTTTCTATTGAAAAACACTTTTCAAACAACCCTATATGCTTTCCAGAAATTTTACATCATTTTAGATCAACAATATGTCATTCACATATACTTATCAGAAATGTTGTAGTGCTCCCACTCACTTTATTGTAAATACAAGTTTCTAACAAACTTTGTATAAACCCAAAAACTTTGATTATCTCATCAAAGCGTATATTCCAACTCCAAGATGCTTACTCCAGTCCTTAGAAGGATTGCTGGAGCTTTGCATACTTGTTAGCATCTTTTAGGATTGACAAAAACCTTCTGGTTGTATCACATGCGACCTTTCCTCAAGAAATTTTTTGAGGAAACAATGTTTTGACATCCTATCTGCAAGATTTCATAAATAATGCAATAATTGCTAATAAGATTCCAACAGACTCTTAGCATCACTACGAGTGAGAAAGTCTGATCGTAGTCAAATCCTTGAACTTGTCGGAAACATCTTAGCGACAAGTTGAGCTTTCTTAATGGTGACACATACCATCATTGTCTGTCTTCCCTCTTAGAATCCATCTGTACACAACAGCCTTACGACCATCAGGTAGTTCTTCCAAAGTCTACACTTTGTTTTATACATGGATCCTCTCTCGGATTTTATGGCCTCTAGCCATTTGTCGGAATCCGGGCCCACCATCGCTTCTCCACAGCTCGTAGGTTCATTGTTGTCTAGCAACATGAACTTCAAGACATGATTACTGTACCACTCTGAAGTAGTACGCATCCTTGTCACCCTACGAGGTACGGTAGTGACTTGATCCGAAGCTTCATGATCACTATCATAAGCTTCTACTTCAATTGGTGCAGGCGCCACAGGAACAACTTCCTGTGCACTGCTACACACTAGTTGAAGAGACGGTTCAATAACCTCATCAAGTCTCCACCATCCTCCCACTCAATTCTTTCGAGAGAAACTTTTCCTCGAGAAAGGACCTGATTCTAGAAACAATCCCTTTTGCTTCCTGTAACATCCCAAATTTCCAATTTGGCATGTTATACATAGGTCATACATGCATATCATATTTTATTGCTTTTCGTTTGCAATCCTCGAAATCCTAAGCAACTCAAGGACCTTCGGAGAGAGTTGGGGATTTTCTAATTTTCATATTTGAAATTTTATCAAATAGTGAAGACGAGGATTTGGTTTTAATTATTTTCTCTCCGGAAAATATTTCATTCAAAAATAATAAATGAGGGGAGATAATATGACTTCTCCAAAAATAATTGAAATATCGGAGGAAAAATGTTAAAATCATTTTTGGATTTTATTTGAGTTTATTCGGGATTTTTTATTTGCCCTAGAAAAATGTTGCATGTTTTAAAATTGCATTTTAGGGGCCAAGAAAAGTTCATCTTGTTCTAAATATTTTATTTAGACGGAGAAAACTTGTTTTGGAATTTTTAGATTTTTATTTATTTTTCTAGGAATTTTTCTTTCGGCGGAATGTTTAAAAAAAAACAACGTCGCGCCCGACTGGGCCGAAGGCCCAGCCGAGCAGGCCGGCCCAACCCCGCGCCGCCGCCGTGCTTGGCATGGACGCCGAGGGCGAGTCTGAGCCGGACTCCACCCCCGGGCGCCCCCTTCCCCAAGCCGTCCGCCCCGCCCTCCTATTTAAGCCGCCGCCCCCGCCGCCACACCACCACCCGCCACCACCCGCCACCCGCGCCGCCGTCGGAGCCCGCCGAGCCCCGATCCGCCGCCGCCCGAGCCGCCGTCGTCGCCCTCACGCCGCCGCCGCCTCCCGCCGCCGACCCCGCAGCCACCCCGCGCCCCGCCGCCCGTCGCCGAGCCCCGCCGGAGCCGCCGCCCCGCCGGACGAGCCTCGCCGGAGGTACCCGACCCCGCCGTCGGTTTATTTTTTAAAAAATAAACCCTTCGGTTTTTTTGAAAACCCTAGATCGTTTTTTTCTAGATCGGTTTTTTTTCCGGTTTATTTACTTAGCGAACGTCCATTCGTCCGTTCGTTTTAACGAACGTGTTCATTGTTTACTTTCTGCTAACAAACATTCGTTCGTTTAGCTGTTCGTCGTTTTTCTTTTTATCGGATTTATTCCGCGATTATTCTGATCGCGATTTCTGATCCGATTTTCAAATCTGTTTATCTTTTCGCTCGTTTATCGGAATCAGGCGATTCAAGCGCCTGGAGTTTCATCTCGAAACCCTCTTTCCGAATAATCAACTCAAACAAGATTTTTTTTTTCTTCTGTAAAATTTGACTTAGATCCAGAATAGCAAAACGAAGTTATTTCTTTTGCCGTTTGAGTTTCGTTGCTTCGTTTGATTTGATTCTTTTTGCAAACCGGAGTTCTTAAGTTGAACTCTCCGGTCAAACTCTTTTATTTGGAGTTCTACTTGTGCGTCTTTGATTGTTGCTTATGTATATTGTTTTCTTGCGATAGAATTTCCGGAGTGCGTCGTGTTACTACGAGTCTCTAGGATTCCCGGATCGTCAGCAAGGCAAGTAACACGTTGATCATACTCTTTTCATACCCAGTTTTTATGCATTAGTTTCAATCCTCAAACATTGCATGATTAGGATGCCTTTAACATGTGGGTATTGGGAAGTAGTTGATGAGGTAGAACCTATTGCCCTGTTTATTATCAAAGCCTTGGGAGTTACTTCTACGTTATGCTTATATTGCCATGCTATGCTCGTAGACGTGGATTGGGTTTGAGTGATATCCATGACAGATGTGAGATTGTTAATTAATGGTTTACTTAAGGTGGCAACTTTAATACACATCTGGGTGGATTGAGGCACCTGGGGTTACCAGTGATTTCCTGTTTTATTTTTGGAAATCCCGGGGTTACCGTGTGATTCTCCTATGGACCGCCACCCAGGCTCAAAGGGAACTAAGTCTATTCATGCTAGAAACTTCCGTGTGCAGCCGCAAGCTATTATGGGCTCTAGCATAGTTGAGTAAGTTGCGTGAAGCTCTTGAAGAGGTGGATCAGCAGGTAGTGGGTTTGTAGGTTTGGTATGGTCTGCCCGGAGTAGAGAGTTAATGCTTCTGAAAGACTGTGTCTCGGTCATCCGTCTCTCAAACACCATGTAGTGCGAGAAATCAACGGAGGCGATCGAGTCTTGCGGGGAAAAGTGCGCAAACCTCTGCAGAGTGTACAATCTAATCATGGTTAGCCATGTCCCCGGTTATGGACAATTCTGAGTATCTAGTACTTGAGTATTCGCATGTATCTCAACACTCTAAAATTAATATTGCTGGGTTGTTAAGTACCTTTAATTGGGATCATTGAGTTGGGGTTTAACTTCTCAAA
The DNA here is from genome assembly GCA_963921465.1 of Triticum timopheevii. Classification (NCBI taxonomy): domain Eukaryota; kingdom Viridiplantae; phylum Streptophyta; class Magnoliopsida; order Poales; family Poaceae; genus Triticum; species Triticum timopheevii. The sequence goes on from OY997270.1 coordinate 204,665,248, forward strand.
TGATGTTTCAACTACCATGATAGTTAAATTAAAACTGATTCCTTTGTAGTAGGGAAAAATTGGCTTTTTGCAAAACTGTAACCATAGAGCTTTCCACCAGCCAAATATGCATGTAGTGGTAGCATTATTCTGTTATTGCTCTTTTGTGTTACATTGCCAGCATATTCCATGTGCTGACCCATTCTCGGGCTGCAACGTATTATGTTGCAGACTTTTCAGACGAGGAGTAAGGTTCGTAGGTCGTTGCCGTGCAGCTCAGCTATGCCATTGGAGTTGATGGACTCACTTTATCTTCCAAGCCTTCGGCTGTTATTGCATTAGATGGTCTTAAGCCATATTATTGTAATAAGTTCTCTTTTGAGACATTCGATGTAATAAGTGTGTGATTGCTACTCTGTTATAAATCCTTCGAAGTACTGTGTGGTGTCAGCATTACTGATCCAGGGATGACACCTGAGCACAGAGACTTGACCATCTGAGGTCGGGTCGCTACAAGATGGTATCAGAGCACACGCTGAGTGTTGGACACGACCACTAAGATAAACCATAGGTCACACTTCTCTTCTCATTTCTGACTCCTCTTATCTTTCCACTCTTTAGGATGAAGGAGATGAAGACCAAGTTTGCACAACTAGATGAAGACACACCTTTTGGACGCCACTTGAAGGAAGTCACTAGGTACTTGAATATTGGAATACCAGGCTTCACTGGGACGAACAACGCCACCCTACTGGAAGAAGAGCGCTGGATGATTCAAGTACGCGTTCCAGGAAGAACGTTCTCGCCAAATTCTAAACCCATAGAATTTTCTTTCGAAGCACCCACTTGGAGCCTTGGCAAGAGTATGGCAGCTCATATTACCATGGGACGCATTGGAGAAATCTACAACAAGGAACTAGAAGATACCACCTATCAAATATGTGGGCGCCGAGATGAACAATGGGAGATGATCAGCACCAGGAAGGATAGATCTGTCGCAGCCTTTATCCAGGAGCAAAACCAGCACATTCGACGTCAGGAGAACCAGATGTGCGCAGACATGATCGAGTTGAAGAAGGCGAAGACCAGGATCATCAAGCTGGAGGAAGAACTTAAGTTCACACGCGATGGATATGAGGAGGAAATCAAGACCCTATTGGAGAAGAATGATGACCTAGTCGAGAAGATCGGAATTTTCATGGGAGGACCAGTTCCGAAAGAAGACCCTATTCGTTCAGACAACTACATCATCATCGACGACACTGATTCGGATTCAAGTGATGATGACGACGAAGATGATGCTGGAGCAGACATCATGGAGTCTTCCACTGATCAAAATTTCTAGATGACCACCATATGATAGTAGCATTTCCCCCATGTAACTAGTAGTAGTAGTGAGCACTTTTGCGATAGTCTTAGACCGTTTGTATGCCCTTGCCTGATTGATTGAATGAATGCTTGTGTTTGCCTCATATACATATGGGTAGTGTTCCTCCCCTAGATCTTTTTCTATTCTAAATCTCTTCCATCTAAACCCATCAGATGCCTCCGAGGAGAGACCCCGAGTTTGTTTTCCCACCGGAGATCACCCAGTTGATCCAGCAGCAGAATGCCTTGATGCAATTGCTAGTTCAGAACCAGGGCAATGCCAATAACAACAATGCCAACAACAACAACCCGCCGCTAGTGGATAACCTCGCCCGTTTCTTAAGGTTACAGCCGCCGGTGTTCTCCAGTAGCATCGAGCCAATAGTTGCAGATGATTGGCTACGTCGTATTGGAAGGGAGTTAACCACCGCTGGATGCATAGATGCTGAGAAGGTGCGTTTTGCCGCACACCAACTGGATGGACCTGCAGCAGCATGGTGGGAGAATTTCACAGCCACCTATCCTATCGACACTATCACATGGGCTCAGTTTCAGCAGGCTTTTCGCACTGCCCATGTATCGACTGGAGCTATGCAGATGAAGAAGCGTGAGTTTCGCAACCTACGCCAGGGGAATCGTACTGTTGGCCAGTACGTGGATGAGTTTAGCAAGTTGTCACGTTATGCCCCTGATGATGTGGCCACAGATGCCGCGAAGCAGGAGAAGTTTATGGAAGGGCTAAATGATGAGATGAGTATGCAGTTGATGGTAGCAACCTTCAACAACTACCAGGAGATGGTAGATAAGGCCCTAATGATTGAAGGGAAGCAGCAGCAGATTGATAATCGTAAGAGAAAGTATGGACAAGGAAAATACAACTCCGGAGCTCACCAGAAGCCCCGTTTGACCCCGAACTCAGGAGGGCTTGTTCATAACCATGGAGGACATAACCATGCTGGAGGAGGATCGCATAACCATAATGGTGCGAAAAACGGTAATGGGAATGGAGCCAGCAATAATCAGAACCGCTCTAACCCATCTACACCCGCAAAGAGAGACTTAAGCCAAGTTGTTTGCTACAAGTGCGGGAAGACAGGGCACTATGCCAATGACTGCTCTAAAGGAAAGAATGGAAATGGAAATGGGAGTGCAGGGAAGAAGCCCAATCCATTCAACAAAGGACAAGTGAACCACGTTAACGTGGAGGAGGTTGAAGAGCAGCCAGACGCGGTAATAGGTAAGTTTTTAGTTCAGTCATTTACCGCTATTGTTCTTTTCGATACTGGTGCATCGCATTCATACATATCAAGGGGATTTGTGGAAAAGTTTAAGTTACCAACCCAAACCCTTAGGACACCCCTCTTAGTGAGCTCGCCAGGATCAGAGTACATGGCTAGCAGATGGTGCACCCAGATACCCCTAATCATTGGCACCCATGTATTTCCGTCTGACCTAATTATCTTGGAGTCGCAAGGATTGGATGTGATAGTATGGACTGGATGTCGAAGTATGGAGGGAGTATTGACTGTGCTAGTAAGTCAATTTATCTTACTACCCCGGAGGGAAAAAGGATTAAGTATGTATCTAGGCATGTGCCTAGGAGGAGCCAAGTAAATACCCTCACGGGAGTTGTACAGGAGGAAGTACCTGTAGTAAAGGATTTTCCGGATGTTTTCCCCGAAGAGTTACCAGGTATGCCACCGGACAGAGACATTGAGTTTTTGATAGAGCTATTGCCAGGAACAGGACCGATATCCAAGAGACCCTATCGGATGCCAGCAAATGACCTGGAGGAAATTAAGAAGCAGATTAAGGAGTTGTTGGAGAAAGGTTACATTCGTAGAAGCTCATCACCTTGGGGAGCCCCAGTACTTTTGGTGGAGAAGAAGGATAAATCCCCAAGGATGGTTGTTGATTACCGAGCTCTGAATGAAGTAACGATAAAGAACAAGTATCCCTTACCGATGATTAATGATCTGTTTGATCAGTTACAAGGAGCTAAGGTGTTTTCAAAGATTGATCTACGATTGGGATACCATCATTTGAAGATCCGAGAGAAGGATATACCCAAGACAGCATTTACCACTCGGTATGGATTATATGAGTATACGGTCATGTCATTTGGACTGACTAACGCCCCTGCCTATTTCATGAGTATGATGAACAAGGTGTTCATGGAGTATTTGGACAAGTTTGTTGTGGTATTCATTGATGACATTATGATATACTCGAAGAACAAAGAGGAGCACGCGGAACACTTGCCTTTGGTTCTCGAGAAACTCAGGGAACACCAGTTATACGCTAAATTCAGCAAGTGCGAGTTTTGGTTGAAGGAAGTTGGATTTCTTGGGCATGTTATATCCGAAGAGGGTATAGCCGTGGATCCCAGTAAGGTTCAGTCGGTCACTGAATGGTTGGCACCCACTTCAATTGGCGAGATCCGCAGTTTTCTTGGATTGGCAGGATATTACCGGAGGTTCATTGAGAATTTTTCCAAGATTGCTAAACCAATGACTGAATTGTTAAAGAAGGATACTAAGTTCAAATGGACGGAGGAGTGCGAGACAAGTTTTCAAGAGCTGAAGGAGCAATTGACTACAGCCCCAGTGCTGACCTTGCCAGATATACATAAGGAGTTTCAAGTGTATTGTGACGCCTCTCGCTTGGGACTTGGTTGTGTGCTTATGCAGGAAGGAAAGGTTATTTCGTATGCCTCACGACAACTGAAGCCACATGAGTTGAACTATGCCACGCATGATTTGGAGTTAGCCGCCGTGGTGCATGCACTAAAGACCTGGAGACATTATCTTATTGGAAACTGTTGTGATGTGTACACGGATCATAAGAGCTTGAAGTACATTTTCACACAGAAGGAGTTGAACCTCAGGCAGAGGAGATGGTTGGAACTTATAAAGGATTACGACATGAAGCTACACTACCATCCAGGAAAAGCCAATGTCGTAGCAGACGCTTTGAGCCAGAAGAGTTATGCTAATGTTCTTGTGAGCAATGGAATGCCAAAGAGTTAGCCGCAGAGATCATGGAACTACGATTGGAGATTGTTCCAAGAGGTTTTCTTGCAACAATGGAAGTTTAGTCGACACTGTTGGACAAGATTCGAGAAGCTCAGAAGGAAGACAAAGAGATTGCAGAGATAAGAGAGAGGATGGGCGAAGGTAAAGCCAAAGGTTTTCGCGAGGATGAGCACGATACCTTGTGGTTTGAGGACCGAATTTATGTGCAGGAAGTTGATACTTCAAGAGGCCCATGACTCACCATACTCGATTCACCCTGGAAACACCAAGATGTACTTGGACTTGAAGGAACGTTTCTGGTGGACTGGAATGAAGAAGGATATTGCCGAGTATGTAGCCGTATGTGATGTATGTCAGAGAGTAAAGGCAGAACATCAGAAGCCAGACGGACTGTTACAGCCTATGCCAATACCCGAATGGAAGTGGGACAAACTTGGTATGGACTTTATTACTGGATTACCCAGAACCAAGGCAGGATATGATTCTATATGGGTAGTTGTGGATCGATTGACTAAGGTAGCTCATTTCATCCCGGTGAAAACAACGTATACAAGTGCAAAGTTGGCCAAGATATATATGACCAGGATCGTATGTTTACATGGAGTTCCGAGGAGCATCGTATCAGATAGAGGAACCCAGTTTACTTCAAAGTTTTGGCATCAGCTACACCAGACTTTGGGAACCCGATTGGAGTTCAGTACAGCTTTTCACCCGCAGACAGATGGGCAGACAGAGAGAGTCAATCAGATTTTGGAGGACATGTTGAGAGCCCGTGCGCTAGATTATGGATCTAGTTGGAATGACAATTTGCCGTACGCAGAGTTTTCATATAACAACAGTTACCAGGCTAGTTTGAAGATGGCACCATTCGAAGCTCTGTATGGACGCAGATGTAGGACACCATTGATGTGGGACGAGGTAGGAGACCGTCAGTTGTTTGGGCCAGATTTGATCAAGGAATCAGAGGAAAAGGTTAAACTGATCAGAGACAGACTAAAGATTGCTCAGTCCAGACAGAAGAGTTACGCAGATTCAAAACGCAAGGAAGTAACTTATGATATTGGAGACAGAGCTTATCTACGAGTATCACCCTTGAGGGGAGTAAAACGTTTTGGAGTCAAGGGAAAGTTAGCCCCGAGATTTGTACGACTGTATCGTATTTTGGAACGGATGGGAGAAGTTGCCTACAAGCTGGAGTTACCTGAAGGATTGTCAGGAGTTCACGATGTATTCCACGTATCACAGCTAAAGAAGTGTCATGCTGAGATGGCCGATACACCATTGAATGATACGGTACCTTTGGAAGCGATTCAGCTGGATAATAATCTGACTTATGAGGAGAAGCCAGTAAAGATTCTTGAGTTTGATAGCCGAGTCACTCGCAAAAAGGTGATCAAGTTTTGCAAAGTTCAGTGGAGTCATCATACTGAGGAGGAAGCCACCTGGGAGCGGGAGGAGGATATTCGCAAGGACCATCCGCACCTATTTTCTAGCCAACCCGAATCTCGAGGGCGAGATTCATCTTAAGGGGGGTAGGTTTGTGACATCCCAAATTTCCAATTTGGCATGTTATACATAGGTCATACATGCATATCATATTTTATTGCTTTTCGTTTGCAATCCTCGAAATCCTAAGCAACTCAAGGACCTTCGGAGAGAGTTGGGGATTTTCTAATTTTCATGTTTGAAATTTATCAAATAGTGAAGACGAGGATTTGGTTTTAATTATTTTCTCTCTGGAAAATATTTCATTCAAAAATAATAAATGAGGGCAGATAATATGACTTCTCCAAAAATAATTGAAATATCAGAGGAAAAATGTTAAAATCATTTTTGGATTTTATTTGAGTTTATTCGGGATTTTTTTTATTTGCCCTAGAAAAATGTTGCATGTTTTAAAATTGCATTTTAGGGGCCAAGAAAAGTTCATCTTGTTCTAAAAAATTTATTTAGACGGAGAAACTTGTTTTGGAATTTTTAGATTTGTATTTATTTTTCTAGGAATTTTTCTTTCGGCGGAATGTTTAAAAAAAACAACGTCGCGCCCGACTGGGCCGAAGGCCCAGCCGAGCAGGCCGGCCCAGCCCCGCGCTGCCGCCGTGCTTGGCACGGACGCCGAGGGCGAGTCCGAGCCGAACTCCACCCCGGGCGCCCCCTTCCCAAGCCGCCCGCCCCGCCCTCCTATTTAAGCCGCTGCCCCCGCCGCCACACCACCACCCGCCACCACCCGCCACCCGCGCCGCCGTCGGAGCTTGCCGAGCCCCGATCCGCCGCCGCCCGAGCCACCGTCGTCGCCCTTGCGCCGCCGCCGCCTCCTGCCGCCAACCCCGGAGCCACCCCGCGCCCCGCCGCCCGTCGCCGAGCCCTGCCGGAGCCGCCGCCCCGCCGGACGAGCCTCGCCGGAGGTACCCGACCCCGCCGCCGGTTTATTTTTTAAAAAATAAACCCTTCGGTTTTTTTGAAAACCCTAGATCATTTTTTCTAGATCGGTTTATTTTTTTTTCGTTTTATTTACTTAGCGAACGTCCGTTCGTCCGTTCGTTTTAACGAACGTGTTCACTGTTTAGTTTCTGCTAATGAACGTTCGTTCGTTTAGCCGTTTGTCATTTTTCTTTTTATCGGATTTATTCCGCGATTATTCTGATCGCGATTTTTGATCCGATTTTCAAATCTGTTTATCTTTTCGGTCGTTTATCGGAATCAGGCGATTCAAGCGCCTGGAGTTTCATCTCGAAACCCTCTTTCCGAATAATCAACTCAAACAAGATTTTTTTTTCTTCTGTAAAATTTGACTTAGATCCAAAATAGCAAAACGAAGTTATTTCTTTTGCCGTTTGAGTTTCGTTGCTTCGTTTGATTTGATTCTTTTTGCAAACCGGAGTTCTTAAGTTGAACTCTCCGGTCAAACTCTTTTATTTGGAGTTCTACTTGTGCGTCTTTGATTGTTGCTTATGTATATTGTTTGCTTGCGATAGAATTTCCGGAGTGCGAAGCGTGTTACTACGAGTCTCTAGGATTCCCGGATCGTCAGCAAGGCAAGTAACACGTTGATCATACTCTTTTCATACCCAGTTTTTATGCATTAGTTTCAATCCTCAAACATTGCATGATTAGGATGCCTTTAACATGTGGGTATTGGGAAGTAGTTGATGAGGTAGAACCTATTGCCCTGTTTATTATCAAACCCTTGGGAGTTACTTCTACATTATGCTTATATTGCCATGCTATGCTCGTAGACGTGGATTGGGTTTGAGTGATATCCATGACAGATGTGAGATTGTTAATTAATGGTTTACTTAAGGTGGCAACTTTAATACACATCTGGGTGGATTGAGGCACCTGGGGTTACCAGTGATTGCCTGTTTTATTTTTGGAAATCCCGGGGTTACCGTGTGATTCTCCTATGGACCGCCACCCAGGCTCAAAGGGAACTGAGTCTATTCATGCTAGAAACTTCCGTGTGCAGCCGCAAGCTATTATGGGCTCTAGCATAGTTGAGTAAGTTGCGTGAAGCTCTTGAAGAGGTGGATCAGCAGGTAGTGGGTTTGTAGGTTTGGTATGGTCTGCCCGGAGTAGAGAGTTAATGCTTCTGAAAGACTGTGTCTCGATCATCCGTCTCTCAAACACCATGTAGTGCGAGAAATCAACGGAGGCGATCGAGTCTTGCGGGGAAAAGTGCGCAAACCTCTGCAGAGTGTACAATCTAATCATGGTCTGCCGTGTCCCGGGTTATGGACAATTCTGAGTATCTAGTACTTGAGTATTCGCATGTATCTCAACACTCTAAAATTAATATTGCTGGGTTGTTAAGTACTTTTAATTGGGATCATTGAGTTGGGGTTTACCTTCTCAAATGATGTTTCAACTACCATGATAGTTAAATTAAAATTGATTCCTTTGAAGTAGGGAAAAATTGGCTTTTCGCAAAACTGTAACCATAAAGCTTTCCACCAGCCAAATATGCATGTAGTGGTAGCATTATTCTGTTATTGCTCTTTTGTGTTACATTGCCAGCATATTCCATGTGCTGACCCGTTCTCGGGCTGCAACGTATTATGTTGCAGACTTTTCAGACGAGGAGTAAGGTTCGTAGGTCGTTGCCGTGCAGCTCAGCTATGCCGTTGGAGTTGATGGACTCACTTTATCTTCCAAGCCTTCCGCTGTTATCGCACTAGATGGCCTTAAGCCATATTATTGTAATAAGTTCTCTTTTGAGACATTCGATGTAATAAGTGTGTGATTGCTACTCTGTTATAAATCCTTCGAAGTACTGTGTGGTGTCAGCATTACTGATCTAGGGATGACACCTGAGCACAGAGACTTGACCATCTGAGGTTGGGTCGCTACACTTCCGAAACTGAGACTGGAGGTATACCCAACTGTTTTGGGTGTCCTATGAAGATGCATTTTATCCGTTTTGGGTTCGAGCTTACCAACCTGAAACTTTTTCACATAAGCGTCGCAGCCCCAAACTTTTAAGAAACGACAACTTAGGTTTCTCCAAACCATAGTTCAAACGGTGTTGTCTCAATGGAATTACGTGGTGCCCTATTAAAGTGAGTGCGGTTGTCTCTAATGCCTAACCCATGAACGATAGTGGTAATTCGATAAGAGACATCATGGTACGCACCATATCCAACAGGGTGCAACTATGATGTTCGGACACACCATCATACTATGGTGTTCTGGGCGGTATTAATTGTGAAACAATTTCCACAATGTCTTAATTGCGTGCCAAAGCTCGTAACTCAGATACTCATCTCTATGATCATATCATAGACATTTTATCCTCTTGTCACGATGATCTTCAACTTCACTCTGAAATTGCTTGAACCATTCAATAATTCAGACTTGTGTTTCATCAAGTAAATATACTCAGTATCTACTCAAATCATCCGTGAAGTAAGAACATAACGATATCCACTGCGTGCCTCAGCACTCATTGGACTGCACACATCAAAATGTATTACTTCCAACAAGTCGCCTTCTTGTTCCATTTTACTGAAAACGAGGCTTTCAGTCATCTTGCCCATGTGGTATGATTTGCATGTATCAAGTGATTCAAAATCAAGTGAGTCCAAACGGTCCATTTGCATGGAGTTTCTTCATGCATATACACCAATAGACATGGTTCGCATGTCTCAAACTTTTCAAAAACGAGTGAGTCCAAAGATCCATCAACATGGAGCTTCTTCATGCGTTTTATACCAATATGACTTACATGGCAGTGCCACAAGTAGGTGGTACTATCATTACTATCTTATATCTTTTGGCATGAACATGTGTATCACTACGATCTAGATTCAATAAACCATTCATTTTAGGTGCAAGACCATTGAAGGTATTATTCAAATAAACAGAGTAACCATTATTCTCCTTAAAAGAATAACCGTGTTGCGATAGACATAATCCAAGCATGTCTATGCTCAACGCAAACACCAAATAACAATTATTTAGGTTTAACACCAATCTCGATGGTAGAGGGAGCATGCGATGCTTGATCACATCAACCTTGGAAACACTTCCAACACATATCGTCAGCTCACCTTTAGCTAGTCTCCGTTTATTCCGTAGCTTTTATTTCGAGTTACTAACACTTAGCAACCGAACCGGTATCTAATACCCTGGTGCTACTAGGAGTACTAGTAAAGTACACATTAACATAATGTATATCCAATATACTTCTATCGACCTTGCCAGCCTTCTCATCTACCAAGTATCTAGGGTAATTCTACTCCAGTGGTTGTTCCCCTTATTTCAGGAGCACTTAGTCTCGGGTTTGGGTTCAACCTTGGGTTTCTTCACTAGAGCAGCAGCTGATTTGCTGTTTCATGAAGTATCCCTTCTTGCCCTTGCCCTTCTTGAAACTAGTGGTTTCACCAACCATCAACAATTGATGCTCCTTCTAGATTTCTACTTTCGCGGTGTCAAACATCATGAATATCTCAAGGATCATCATATCTATCCCTGATATGTTATAGTTCATCACGAAGCTCTAGCAGCTTGGTGGCAATGACTTTGGAAAAACATCACTATCTCATCTGGAAGATCAACTCCCACTTGATTCAAGTGATTGTGGTACTCAGACAATCTGAGCACAAGCTCAACGATTGAGCTTTTCTCCCTTAGTTTGCAGGCTAAGAAACTCGTCGGAGGTCTTATACCTCTTGACGTGGGCACGAGCCTGAAATCCCAATTTTAGCCCTCGAAACATCTCATATGTTTCGTGACGTTTCGAAATCTTCTTCGGCGCCTCAATCTAAACCGTTTAACATTACTGAACTATCACGTAGTGATGTTTGCAACATCCACAGACGACGTTCAAGGTTCAGCACACTGAGCGGTGCATTAAGGACATAAGCCTTCTACGAAGCAACGAGGACAATTCTCAATTTACGGACCTAGTCCACATAATCGCTACTATCAACTTTCAACTAAATTTTATCTAAGAACGTATCTAAATAGTAGAACTAAAGCGCGAGCTTACGCCATAATTTGCAAAGACCTTTTGACTATGTTCAGGATAATTAAGTTCATCTCATGAACTCCCACTCAGATAGACATCCCTCTAGTCATCTAAGTGATTACATGATCCGAGTCAACTAGGCCGTGTCCGATCATCGCGTGAGACGGTCTAGTCAAGATCGGTGAACATCTTCATGTTGATCGTATCTTCTATACGACTCATGCTCGACCTTTCGGTCTCTTGTGTTCCGAGGCCATGTCTATACATGCTAGGCTCGTCAAGTCAACCTAAGTGTTTCACGTGTGTAAATCTGGCTTCCACCTGTTGTATGTGAACGTTAGAATCTATCACACCCGATCATCACATGGTGCTTCGAGACAACGGACTTTCGCAACGGTGCACAGTTAGGGGGAACACTTTCTTGAAATTTTAATGAGGGATCACCTTATTTACTACCGTCGTTCTAAGCAAATAAGATGCATAAACATGATAAACATCACATGCAATCAAAAAGTGACATGATATGGCCAATATCATTTTGCTCCTTTTGATCTCCATCTTCGGGGCTCCATGATCATCATCGTCACCGGCATGACACCATGATCTCCATCATCGTGTCTTCATGAAGTTGTCACGCCAACGACTACTTCTACTTCTATGGCTAATGCGTTTAGCAATAAAGTAAAGTAATTACATGGCGTTCTTCAATGACACGCAGGTCATACAAAAATAAAGACAACTCCTATGGCTCCTGCCGGTTGTCATACTCATCGACATGGAAGTCGTGATTCCTATTACAAGAACATGATCATCTCATACATCACATATATCATTCATCACATCCTTTGGCCATATCACATCACAAAACACTTGCTGCAAAAACAAGTTAGACGTCCTCTAATTGTCGTTGCAAGTTTTTACGTGGCTTCTATAGGTGTCCTAGCAAGAACGTTTCTTACCTACGTAAAACCACAACGTGATATGCCAATTTCTATTTACCCTTCATAAGGACCCTTTTCATCGAATCCGCTCCAACTAAAGTGGGAGAGACAGACACCCGCTAGCCACCTTATGCAACTAGTGCATGTCAGTCGGTGGAACCTGTCTCACGTAAGCGTACGTGTAAGGTCGGTCCGGGCCGCTTCATCCCATGATGCCGCCGAATCAAGATAAGACTAGTAGTGGCAAGAAAATTAACAACATCTACGCCCACAACTGCTTTGTGTTCTACTCGTGCATAGTAACTACGCATAGACCTAGCTCATGATGCCACTGTTGGGGAACGTAGCAGAAATTCAAAATTTTCTACGCAACACCAAGATCAACCTATGGACTAATCTAGCAACGAGGGAAAAGGGGAGTGCACCTACATACCCTTGTAGATCGCTAAGCGGAAGCGTTCAAGTGAACGGGGTTGATGGAGTCGTACTCGTCGTGATCCAAATCACCGATGATCCTAGTGCCGAACGGATGGCACCTCCGCGTTCAACACACATGCAGCCCGGTGACGTCTCCCATGCCTTGATCCAGCAAGGAGAGAGGGAGGGGTTGGGGAAGACTCCGTCCAGCAGCAGCACGACGGCATGGTGGTGGTGGAGGAGCGTGGCACTCCAGCAGGGCTTCGCCAAGCACCGCAAGAGACGAGGAGGACTTGGAAGAGGGGAAGGGCTGCGTCAGGACTTGGGTGCGGCTGCCCCCCCACCCCTCCACTATTTATAGGTGGGGAGAGAGGGGGCCGGCCCCCCTAGATCTCATCTAGGGTTGGGGGCGGTGGCCAAGGGGGGGAGGAGTGCCTCCCAAGTCAAGTGGAGGGCCTCCCCCTTAGGGTTTCCCCTCTCCCATGCGCATGGGCCTTGGGGGGGCTGGTGCCCCTGGCCCATTAAGGCTAGGGCACCCCCTTACTGCCCATCCTGCTGTATTGGACGTGGTGGAACATTTTTCGGACCTCCGGACCCCTCCGGAATCCTCCGGAACCTTCTGGAAGCTTCCCGGTACAATACCGGAAAAACCGAACTTTTCCCGGAACCCGAACAACAACTTTCCATATATAAATCTTTACCTCCGGACCATTCCGGAACTCCTCGTGACATCCGGGATCTCATTCGGGACTCCGAACAACATTCGGTAACCACGTATATCTATTCCCTATAACCCTAGCGTCATCGAACCTTAAGTGTGTAGACCCTATGGGTTCGGGAGACACGTAGACATGACCGAGACAACTCTCCGGCCAATAACCAACAGCGGGATCTGGATACCCATGTTGGCTCCCACATGTTCCACGATGATCTCATCGGATGAACCACGATGTCGAGGATTCAATCAATCCCGTATTCAATTCCCTTTGTCTACCGGTATAGTACTTGCCCGAGATTCGATCGTCGGTATCCCGATACCTTGTTCAATCTCGTTACCGGCAAGTCTCTTTACTCGTTCCATAACACATCATCCCGTGATCAACCCCTTGGTCACATTGTGCACATTATGATGATGTCCTACCGAGTGGGCCTAGAGATACCTCTCCGTCACACGGAGTGACAAATCCCAGTCTTGATTCGTACCAACCCAACAGACACTTTCGGAGATACCCGTAGTGTACCTTTATAGCCACCCAGTTATGTTGTGACGTTTGGTACACCCAAAGCATTCCTATGGTATCCGGGAGTTGCACAATCTCATGGTCTAAGGAAATGATACTTGACATTAGAAAAGCTTTAGCATACGAACTACACGATCTTTGTGCTAGGCTTAGGATTGGGTCTTGTCCATCACATCATTCTCCTAATGATGTGATCCCGTTATCAATGACATCCAATGTCCATGGTCAGAAACCGTAACCATCTATTGATCAACGAGCTAGTCAACTAGAGGCTTACTAGGGACAAGGTGTTGTCTATGTACCCACACATGTATCTGAGTTTCCTATCAATACAATTATAGCATGGATAATAAACTATTATCATGAACAAGGAAATATAATAATAATAACTAATTTATTATTGCCTCTAGGGCATATTTCCAACAGTTGTAGCCACGAAGGGGTAAGTGAGGGGCGAAAGGGTAAATGGGCTTCGGCCCGAGTGTCTGCGCACAGGCAGGGCCGGAAGTTTCGGGCGCCGGAGGTTTTGGGCAAAGGTCCAGGCAGGGTCCGGGCTATCCAGAGAGTTGGCACACTCTTGGACGGCTTCGGTGCAGCAGGGCCAGAAGTTCCGGGATGGCCGGAGGTCCGGGGGCCAGAAGTTCCGGGCAGCGGCCGGAAGTTTCGGGCTTTCCAGAAGCTTGTCCATGCTTCTTCTTCCTTCTCTTCCACGCTTCCCTCACGGATGGTGTAGGTCATCCTTGGCTCTTGCACTCCTCCTCGTCCGTGAAGCTCCGACAATACCTATGCATGCACACTAGAGGGGTGTCAAGTAGTATACCATCCTCGAAGGGGTCAAGTGAACATGTGTAAAGGAGATGATTCACCTTTATGTATGTGAAGCAGATGCCGCACGTGTCACTTGCCGAATGAACTCTTGACATGGTGATGTCCGTAGGATGCTCCGCATCAAAATTCCCACAAATGAAAACCCGGGGCAAGTCCGGTTTTTGCGAACCCAAATGCATGTTCCTTTCCAACACCACATCTACCTCCATCTCACCTATACCTCCCATGTACCGCTCTGCCCTCATGGACCCAAATTGGCAACATGCAATGTATGAGGAATATGATGCTTTAATTAAGAATTTGACTTGGTCTTTGGTTCCCAAACCTGCAGGTGTCAATGTGGTAACTGGCAAGTGGATATTCCACCATAAGTTCAACACCGATGGTACTTTGGCGTGTTATAAGGCTCGTTGGGTGGTTCGTGGCCTCACTCAACGCGAGGGTGTTGATTATGACGAGACGTTCAGCCGGTGGTCAAACTAGCCACCATTCGAGTTGTGCTCAGCATTGCCACATCCAGCTCCTAGCCCATTCACCAACTCGATGTCAAGACTGCTTTCCTCCATGGTGACCTCAAGGAGACAACATATTGTGCTCAACCCGCCGGTTTTGTGGACCACTCGCACCTCGATCATGTGTGTCTCCTTCTTAAGTCTCTCTATGGCTTAAAGCAAGCTCCCTGCACTTGGTTCCACAGATTTTGGTCCTTCTTTTTGTCCCTTGGGTTTCTCACTTCCAAGAGCGACTCCTCGCTTTTCATTCTCATCCATGGTTCCTCCATTGCCTATCTCCTCGTCTATGTGGATGATATCATCCTCACCATGAGCACACCACATACACTCCACCGCGTTTCATCCATGCCCTCAAACAAGAGTTCTCCATGACCGATCTAGGCGAGCTTCACCATTTCTTGGGCATAAATGTCACTCACAACACCTCCGACATGTTCTTCTGTCAACAACAATATGCTCTCGAAATTCTTGACCGTGCCCACATGCTCAACTGCAAGCCTGTCTCCACCCCCATCGACACACAGTCTAAACTGTCCACTAGTGATGGTGCACTCTTGGCCAATCCCACTCTATGCCGCAGCCTTGCTGGAGCTCTCCAATACCTCACCCTCACTCGGCCGGATCTCTCTTATGCGGTTCAGCAAGTGTGTCTCTTCATGCATGCACCACGTGGCTCACACATGCAACTCATTAAAAGTATTCTTCGATATCTCCATGGTACCTCACACTTCGGCTTGCAGTTATACAAGTCCTCCTCGCATGACCTTATGGCATACACGGATGTTGACTGGGCTGGATACCCGGACACACGCAAGTCCACATCCGGATTTTGCGTTTTCCTCGGGCAGAACTTGTTGTCCTGGTCATCCAAACATCAAGCGACTGTGTCGCATTCGAGTGCAGAGGCTGAATATCGCGATGTGGCAAACTGCGCCGCCGAATTGTGTTGGCTGCGACAACTGCTACATGAACTTCGACGGCCTCCCTCTCAGGCAACAATGGTTTATTGTGACAACATCATCACTTCATATATTGCAACCAATCCCGTCCAACATCAGCGCACGAAGCATATTGAGATTGACCTCCACTTCGCCCGTGACCGTGTGGCACTTGGTGAAGCTCGCGTCCTCCATGTCCCATCAAGTTCTCAGTTTGCGGACTTGTTCATCAAGGGCCTTCCCTCACAGGTATTCCATGAGTTTCAAGCCAGCCTCAACGTCCAACCGAATGGTGTTCCGGCTGGGGGGGGGAGGGGGTTAGCATGTCCTGTTGTATATGTACACATACTGTTTCCATGTATTTAGGATCGTGACTCATGCCCTGGCCTGCGTGCCACTTCTCTCGAGCGCTCAGTTACGACTCCTCCGTGTATAAGTTGTATCGGCTGTGATTGAATCAATACAGAGCGCATTTTCATCACTCAACTTTTATAAATAAAACCATTTATAGCTTACATATGAAAATGCATCTTATTATGGTACTAATGATGTATGTTTGGCATTTTGGATGAAATGTTTTTCTCCACAAACTTGGTCAAAGTTTGCGAGGTTTGACTTAAAAAAATCTATATGCACATTACGGAACAAGGGAGTATAAAAAATTGGTTTAGTTTTTTTTTTACGGGTGAACACTTGTATTATTCAATCACAAGATCCTTACAATCATCAAAAGCTAAAGACAAGGCAACTTAAGGGCAGACCCTAACCAGGTCATAGT
Source organism: Triticum timopheevii (assembly GCA_963921465.1). NCBI lineage: Eukaryota > Viridiplantae > Streptophyta > Magnoliopsida > Poales > Poaceae > Triticum > Triticum timopheevii. The sequence goes on from OY997270.1 coordinate 204,681,751, forward strand.
TCTGCCCTCATCTCTAACAAACTTAGCTAAACTATCACTAACATTATTCTGAGTACGATTAACATGAGTAATACAAGAATCACGAAGAGACAAGAGATGCCTAATTTCCTTAATGAGATAAGCGTAGATTGATCTATCCTCTTCCCGGCCTTGGATCAACTTGACAACAACTATAGAATCCATCTCAATTATGATAGGTAAGTCACTTCTTTGTAGGGCGAAAGAGAGACCTTCCATGCACGCACATAATTCAACTTCGAGAGCCTCACGGCATGAAAATAGCACCCTACATGATGAGAATATGATCTTGCCCTTGACATCTCTTAGAACCATACCCGCACCAGCAATACCATCCACAGCAAATGAACCATCATTATTTAATTTAACCCAACCACTAACCGGGGGACACCACTTAGGTTGTACCTCTTGCATCATTATCGCATGTGATTGATGCACCGATTTGTCGTATGAAATAACCACTTTCCCTTTGGACGGATCGGAAGATAGCTCAGTTTTGAGACCAACCAAAGAGTCCAAATAACTCACAAGGAATGTTCTAGATGCTTCCATAGGGGGAGGTGGTCTATGGTGTACCACTTCATTACGAATATGCCAAGCACGCCAGAGAGTCATCAGTAACATAGAGCGCTCAATACCAGGTAGCGGATATAGCATATGAAATAACCACTGTCTACCAGTATTTTGGACGGAAGAGAGAGCCGGTAGCATCCACACCTTCGCCATGACCCTCCATAACTCGCGTCCATGAGTGCAGCGACAAAACAGGTGAAAATTATCCTCAGTCTCAACTGAACACACATGACATAAATCATCTATTTCCAGCCCTCTAGTGTGTTTGTTCTGCCACGTGGGCAACGAGTTCGTCGCTAATCTCCATGCAAAATTGCGAACCGTAGGAGGAACCTCACAAGCCCAAATCAACTTCCAGCAATCACGGCGTCCATTCGGTCTAGAACTAGACCCTGTAGCAGTATCTCTGTACACCTCTTCAAAGGCTAATTGATAAGCACTATTTACTGTAAAAACTCCATACTTGCCTGGTCCCCAAGCCATTGTATCGGCCTCCTGCCTAGGTGAAGCTCGAATCTTAATAATCTCAACTACATCGGCCGGCGTGAAATAATTTTGCAACAGACCATAATTCCAAGAGCCGTTTGCACTCAACAATTCAGAGACAAATCTAATGCGACATCAACACTCCTTGTGCCTGATGGTGGCCACTCGTTAACATCTTTGCGGAAGCAAAGAATGATAACATCAGTTTACGCACCGGCCTCCACTTCATCTCTTGCTCTAGTGATCTTCTCCATCATCGATAATGCTCAGATTGTTACAAGTATAGTAGCGTTTAAAGATAGATATAAGGAGTTAGAGATAGATAACGTAATTTTTGTTTGGAAGGGCAAAATGCAGTATTATATACACGCAGGATCCACAATAAATACATACACACGCACGCACACACAATTCTATGTATGACCCAGTTGCACACTCAGTTGTATTATGTGTGTAGGATCCCTAATAAATCAATGCTTTTGACAGCAGTTAACCAAGTGTGTATGACCAGCAAGCAGATGTTTCAAACACACACACCCACTCTCTGAACCTGCAAATGCAACACGTGATCTGATTTCATGGTGCGTGCGCTGCAAGCAGTAGAGTCTACACCTCATCTCCCGGCGCGTAACCTACAGCGAGTGAAGATGCCTGACCTTCTCGATCGCCTCCTTGATCCTCCGCGTCGGCTCCTCGTACAACATTGCCGGGTCGTCGAACTGAGCAGCGAGGCTGGGCTCGTCGAGGAACGCACGGAAGGTGTCAGCCACAGAGCTGGAGAGCGACTGCAGGTTGTAACCACCTTCCAGGAAGAAGACGCAGCGGCCGCTGCACAGCTCCCTGGCCAGCTGCTTGATGCTCGACGCCAGCATGTAGAACGTGCCCGTCGTGAACTGCAGACCCGCTAGAGGGTCCAGCGCGTGCGCGTCGTAGCTGATAGAAGGGTGGGTGGAGTCAACTTGGTGTGTTTGTGGAACATCAATAGTTTAGATATAATAATACTATGAACAATTTTCAGTGTCTACATGATTGAGATTCAGAATGAGAAGCCACCGTGTATTTGAACAACTCCAGAGAATCTTAACTTTCCTTTTTGGCATGTTTCTGTTCTCAAGATAATAATGTGGTTCTGAGGAACTCACCCAGCTGAAACGAGGATGATATCGGGCTTGAACCGCTGCGCAGATGGAGCAATGACCTCATCAAAGGCGCACCTCATTGAGTAGTCACCTGAGCCACCGGGCAATGGCAGGTTCAGCGTTGTTCCTTCGCCACTGCCCTGACCAATTAGATTCATCTTACCAGTACCGGGATAGCTTCCTAGCTACATACACCAAATCCAGAAAAGAAAATGACTATCATGGTAATGGTAAAATAAGTCAGCAGTGAGTATGTAAGGTGATAGTCTGATGGACCTGGTGGGTTGAGAGGAAGAAGATGTCTGGATCGTCATAAAAGGCATCACATGTGCCATTGCCATGGTGAACATCAAAATCTATTATCATTACTCGCTTCAATCCATGTTGACACTGAGCGTACCGAGCTGCAACTGCAATGTTCCCAAAGACGCAAAAGCCCATGGGACCTTCAGGAACAGCATGGTGTCCGGGTGGCCTTATTAGCGCAAATCCAAGAGGTGGACTTAGGCCCAGCTTTGATGCTGCAACCTAGGAAAACATACAACATTTCTTGGCAAACGAGCACTGCAAAGGAAAATTTACTAAATCATGAAATCAGAAACACGCTGAAACCACCGAGGAAATCAACTGGAAGAAAGTTAGTTACCACTGAATCAACCAATGTAATTCCAGCACCAGCTGAAAGAAGTGATTCTGTGAAAGTCTACATAAACAATGAAATTACTTAGAGAAAGAAAAGGAATATCTAAATTTTGATGAGTACAATTGTACTCCCTCCGTCCCATAATATGAGACATGCAAAAACGTCTTATATTATGGGAAAGAGGGAGTACATAATATCAGTTAAGCAAGTAAAGTATGAACTATCCGCCGAGTTAAAAGAAAATTAAGAACTATTCTCCTGGTCAAAGGAAAGTATGAACTATGAAATTACTTAGAGAAAGAGAAGGAATATCTAAATGTTGATGAGTGCAATTGTACATAATATGAATTAAGGAAGTAAAGTACGAACTATCTGCCAGGTCAAAGAAAACTAAGAACTCTCTCCTGGTCAAAGGAAAGTATGAACTATCCTCCTAGTCAAAGAATGCACAAACTATCTTTGAGAAATAATTCAAATAATCTTATCATAAGAAGTCATTCTCTTATTAACACTGCACACAACAATATCATCTTGGACTTCCTCTATCATAAGTAAGACTAATAATTTCACTATCTGTTCCATTTTGTTTATAAAAAAGGGGCACAAAATGTTCCATCGCATAAGCGAAACTCTGTTCATTTCAATAGATTAAATAATGTATTTGTTACATTGTTTAAACAATGGTTTGTCCTAATGTTCCTTTCAACTTGCACTGAGAGATTGAGAGGTGCCAGAATAGTTCTGAGTTGCTAGGTGACATGTTTACAGGCAGCAAGCTATGCAGCTCTACCTAACATTCACAGCATGAATATCAAGACCTCAACTAATCACCAGGTCACTAGATAATACATTTTTTTTCCTTTTTTTTTTGAAGGCAAGACCAAAATTTCTCTTGATTTGATAGGAATGAATCATACCATCAGTATAAGAGCACTGAAAATAGAAGGTTTATAAGTACAGCCTCTGGCAGTGCATTCATGAAACAGTAAAGTGCACAGAAGACTGCCTCTGAAAGGCTTAGAAAAAAGAAAAAGAATTAAGAAAGTGCATAGAGCATTACAGTCTGTGTAGCATATGTTGGTCCAGTTCCTTCGATGAATATCAAACCTTCATCCAAAGCCTTACTCATAGCCTGCAATAGTGACCTCTTTAAAGCTATTTTTTATAGTCGATTTGATATATTTTCAACTAACAAGATTTTAATTTTCTACTAAGTTGGGAAAAGGTAATGCAGATCAGAAGCAATTGCTATGAATTCTTCTTTTTCTTCTCTGCAAAGTAGGACTACGACAACAACAAAAACGCTTGATGGCAATTACCTTTTCAAGTCCAGTGATGTATGTTCTTGAATGAACTCGTGCAACATCATCAAGTGAAGCAGGGTAGAAATTTTGGATTTCAAGAACCTGTGAACCCCGATGCTGGATACACAAAATAAAAAAAAGATGTCATATAGTTACAAGCTCATGTTAGAACATTGATTTTTTCAGTGAGATGTGATACAGTACAGATGAGGATATGAGAAAGAAATATGCAAAACTTATCGAATTTAACTGAAAACACTTAAACTGTACTCCCTCCGTTCTATTATGAACAAGCGACAGCTAATATGGAACGGAGGGAGTATCTTTTTCTTTGTTGTTGTTTACCTATCTCTATAGTCCATTTTTAGCATGCAAGGACATGCAACTGCATACTTTTGACAAAAAAAGAGCGTGCCACTTTTAACTGAAGTATATGCACAGACAAATTTAAAAGACAAGGGGAAAAATACATCTGTTAAAAACTTATAAATATAATATCACAAAAGGTATAAGAAGGCAAAGTTTCTTTTGTTGCTTACATACCTTTGGTGTAAGCTCCAATTTTTCGAGAGCATCAACTATTGCTGGCACTCTTTTGTTTGATTCTGGATGTGCTTCCTAAATACCATTATACTGGGTATATTAGGATATAAATCAGACAATACAATTTGACATGTCATGATTATGCTACGATGTACCATTTATTTTACATAATTTAGACTTTGGAGTTTGGACACACAACTTACAGAGTATGATTTGATACCAGGATGTCCCTAAGCAAGGATTGTATATAATATAGCTTGACAGTAACTTATTCTCTTAACAGACTGAAGTAGCAAAACATATTTTCTTTCACTGCTCCTTAGCTAAACTTATGTGGTGTTGCATCAGACTTTGGTTGCATGTAAATTGGTCCCCTTCCTCCTTTGAAGACCTGAGGCATTGTGTCAATCTTCTTTCTGGCCATTCAAAAAGAGTTTTCTTAGTTGGCTGGGCTGCGATTGGCTGGTCTTTGTGGACTACTAGGAATAAGTTCTCGATTGAACGTATATTTCCGGCTAATCCTGTCAATTGCTTATTTAAAGCCAATGGTTTCTTGCAGCAGTGGAGATTATTGACTAAAGAAGAGGACCTCCAGGCTTTCGACGCCATGCTATCCAAGATGAAATCTACGGCGTCTGGCCTTCTTCGGCTTTCTTTGAGGACGGCTTCCTGACTGCCCTTTTGTTGTCTAGTTTAGGTTGGCCTGCGTGCCATGTGAGGCCGCTGGCCTTGTAATGCTACTTTATCTTCCTTGGTGTGCTACTTTGTTGGGTTGCTGGTTGTTGGTGATATACTCTGCCTGGTGGCTTTATCTATAAAGTCGGGCTCCCGCCTTTTCTCTAAAAAAAAAGGAGCCCAATCGACAAACAATTGATAGGATATCATTTGTATTTTAAACGCTATAACCTTTATTCCCCTCAGTTTGATCAAAATTTCATACCTCAAATCACCCAGCATCTACATATATACAATACTTGTGACGTGGATGTGAAAGCAGCAAAGCATTGGAGATGGCTTACCTTGTTATGACCCATGGCAGGAGATGCACAATAGAGGATGCGAGCATCACGAAGCAAACTATCCGGCAAAGGCGAATCCTTTGGAGCACCATTTACATGTGAGACAGAAGCTCCATCGTGACTCGTCGCACACTGTGCAGACCACCGACCCCCATTCAGGTTCTGCTTTCTCCTGGTGGTTTGTAAGCTGCTCCAGGTTAGGGAATCATGTGTTCCATAGACACAGTACTGTCTGAGCAAAGGAAACACCCTTCCTGAGAGAAGTGGCAGGCAGCTGTCTAAATATGTTATAGAGGTCAGGTTACTGCCATACACGTATGAACAGAAAACAGACTTAGATGAGCATCAAAAGGATACCAAGAACTCTGGTAAAGTGGGGACCTAGTTACGGCTGGGCATTTACACAAGCAGGTAGTGGCATCTACTAGTGGAAGCATGAATCAGCAAGCGATGAAGCAAGTGGATCTACCGTCCTACCTCCAAGAATCGGTAGGGATAGTGGTATCCGCAGAAGCTCCATCACCTCAGTCGAAGCTCTCTCTCTCTCTCTCTCTCTCTCTGTCTCGCTCTCCTCTTATCCTCCCTCGGTTGAACAAGAGGAGCCGGAAAACCTCTTCCTCTCGCTAGTCGCCTCCCGCCACTAGTACCTCTCTGGGTCTCGGTTGGCCACACAACGGAGCGCGGGATGGGCCGGGCAGAGCCCAACCCCACTCTCACTCACTCTGGGCCGGGCCAACCAGCGGCTCGGCTACAAAATCACCGTCTGTCGTCTTTCAATTGATTCTTTGACCGTGTCTCAATTTTTTTTTGATTCTTTGACTTGTTGGTTCGATTTCTCTTCCCAAAGGAACCCCAACACCGCCGTCGGAGCAGCGGCGGCAGCAAGAGGAGGAGCGAGATGGCGCAGCCCAGCAAGGAGCCGTGCAAGAAGGAGGCGTGCGACATCCAGGCCTGCCTCTCCAAGAACCTCTTCGATTCCAAGAAGTACGGCCCCGTCCTCTCTCCTTCTCTTGGCTCTTGCGATTGCTGCAAGGGATTCATGCATAGTTCTGGCTAGTAACTGGGGGGTTGGGGAATTCGAGCTGACACTTGGACATGTCCTGGTATTGGGATTGAGGAAACCTAGGTAAGCATTGGAGCTGGACCTAGGAAGAATTGGGATTTAGGAGCCATCATGACCTCATGCCATGGTGGACTTCCTACATTTATTTATTTGCTCTGATAGCGTGAGCGTGTTTAGTTGAGTCTTGTTGTGGCACTCCATGTTTATTTTTTGGGTGCTTATTGCGTATCAGCACATGACCATTGCTAGACAGCATTATCAATATTTCCTACTCCCTCCGTGTGTAGTGTCAAAAAAACGTTTTACATTATGGGACGGGGGGAGTATTTTATAATATGTTGGTGTTTTGATTGCATCACCTATTAATTCATCATAAGAAATTTTTGTTTCTTGGAGATTTTTCATAAGAATACAAGCACTACTTCTCCCTTGTTAACACCCAAGCTCAAATAATGCTGCTCCGAGCAGCATTGTGGCACCACCTCCTCCAGCCAATGCGCCAAGGGCGGATGAGGCGAAGATGCCCAAGTTGTCAGAAGAACCCATTACCAATTAGGAGTGCTAATCATGTTTGCTTTTTAACAGGTGTTTGAAAGTTATTCAGTCACTACAATCTTGTTGTGAGCAATGCGAGTACAAATCAACACATTGTGGTTCTTTGTCGGGCTTGCTCAAAAACATTTCAAAGTGATGTAATAAGACTATCACTCAATAAAGGTAAGATTTATCTTTACAGTTACAAAATTTATTGACATTCTGCAGTTCACAAATTCCATCTATGTTTCTATATCAGCACTTGGAAGCTAGAAATTCTAAATAGAAGTCAGAATCGTGTGGTTGAGGTTTCTATCTGAATAAATTTATCATTAGCCCGCTTACAGAAAAAGAAAGGTTTTATGTTTATGTTTAGGGAAAAGTATATTTTTCGTCCCTCTATTTTTTCAAAAGTATAGAAATGGTCCCTTAAGTTCAAAACCAGCAAAACTCAGTCCCTCATCAACTATCAAAACCAGCAAAACTTAGTCCCTCAACTATCAAAACCAGATAAGTTTAGTCCCTCGTGTGGTTTTGGATGGTTTTCCGCCAATCGTGGAGTGGTATAGTGTAAAAACTGAGGAGCAGGGGAAAGCTGCGCGTTGCCGAGGTCCCTTGCGTTCCCCTTCACCACTTACGCCGCAGTCTCACCGGCGCACAAGCAGAGCAGTAGCACCACGCGTCTGTCGAGCCGGCTGCACCATATGCCTGTTAGACTTTGCTGATGGCGCGACCATCCGGGTGCCGGTCTGATGGACGCCGAGAGGTGACTTGCAGCGCTGGCGTGATGTGGTCCGCTCATAGTAGACATGCTGCAGGTCGATGCACTCGCACGTATGCAGCGAAGTAAAGCAGACTGGTCTACTAGGAGAGTTAGCTCACGTACGCGAGTTAATTGATCTAGCTGATTGCTTCGGGGCCAAACGCACCGGCCAGAAGCGCATCAGGATGCTTTATACGCAACCTGATTGATGAGCTAGCACAGGGCTAGCTTTGCACAACAAAATCACAGCATGAAGAACTACATTAGCTAGTACACCAGCGACGGACATTGCTCATCCCACTCGTCACGCCGTGTAGTCAGTTACTGAGCTGCCGTCGCTCGTGGTGGCACCGCCCTTCGTCCGGCCTAGCCGCTGCCCGCCGCCGGTGCTGCCGCGTGATGTCGGCTGCCATAAGAATTAAAGTGAACAAATATGGGTGGATGAGGTGGGGCCCACACTTGCCAGCTAAGTCAAAACCACTTTCGTCGGTAGGTAACCACTCGTTGTGACACGAGGGACTAAACTTATCCGGTTTTAAAAGTTGAGGGACTAAAGATTGCTGGTTTTCTAGTTGAGGGTCCAATTCTATACTTTCGAAAGAGTTGGGGGACAAAAAATATACTTCTCCCTTATGTTTATGTGTACATTAGTTACCTGTTAGATGGTGCTGCATTGTGAATCTCTACTTTGGTTACAATGACGTCCTTTTTTGAATGTCTATTTTGGTTACTAGGAGATGCTTTGTTTAGATAATTTCTTTTTTCTATCACTGTGTACTTTGGTATGTTATAAATCTATCAAGACCAGGCACAGGCTAAAAATATAATTTATCATCTATGTATCTCCAGGTGTAAACATTAGCTTGTCTTCTTTGGCATCTCATTACAGGTCTGTATAGATATCCTTGAGAAACCAAAGATTGTAGATATATTTGTGGATGAACTATAAGAATGCACTAAAAAGAAATATAAGTTGAGGAAAATATGATACTTTCAAGACTGATGGAAGTGTCAGCGTAATCAACATAACTAAATTGCAGCGTGAAACCAGCACATGGTCAGATTCGGCAAGCAGAATCAACCTCTTATTGGCATTGTGGTCTATTTTGAGACTGTAGATAAGCACCATAACAACTTGACCATAGAGTGGGCTAGCCATTATGTTACATACAAAATTGTGTGCTGATTATGCTACTGACAACTGTTTTCTGTTTCATTTGAAGGTTGAATAAAAAATGTAATCTAGTCGACAGAGGATGTTTGTCTTTGCAGGTAATTTTAGGTCTGCTTGGGAGTTAATCAGGATATCAGTTTCTCTAATCCATCATGGTACAGTATATGTAGATACTGAAGTTTACTTTACTTAGTGGATCCTGTTGACTCCAGCCTATCATATTTGGTTTCAGTATGGGTGCTATGATATGATGAAAGGAAGTCACATGCTCATCAATTTGATTGGCTTAATTATTATTATTTTCCCTACTTGCAGTATGACTGGGAGAAATAATAATGCGCCATCCTCAACCTGCAGAAAGGTCTTGTGGCTGCTAGTTGTTCGGTGCTGAGTTTGTCAAACACATCTCTTTAAGAGGGATACTGATATTGCCGTATAACTGTATTATCCTTTGTATTTCTTATGCTCATGTGCAGATGTAATTCAAGAAAATAAGTGAACCCTGGCCTTGTTGTACACCAATCTGCATTTATGATAGGGAAGTGTTTTTGAATTGCATTAGTGTTCACCCTGCATGTTCTACGGTACAAAAAAAAAAAACAAGTTTGTATGAACACGATGCACAGAAATAAGGTTAACTGATACTGTAATAGTTAGTTAGCTCCCTCTTTCTACAAGCTAGTGTGCAATTAGGATGTTGGATATGATTCCAGTCAGCAGTTAATCCGCCAGATCATATGATGTCATTATCCTGTTGCTTAGCATTTGTGGCTAGTCACAGGTTATTTGTGATTTGATTATGGTATTACTCTCGTCGCTTGTAGAATAGAATCTTATCTTGTGTGATGCAATACCTACCAAGCAAGTGCAGATTGGTATGCATTGCAAATGACCTCAAGCTGACATGTGCATTACATTCTGCACAACTGTTTTTCGCTGTCCACTTGGGAGTTGGGACCAACCACAACCAATTTGTTGGTGCGTCCCCCACACATATCCATTCCTGAGCTTGTTGCTTATCTTCCATGGGTGTTTATCATCCGCTTAAGCACTAGTAGTATGAATTACGCAAGTGGGGCTGGTTTGTATTTTGGAGATCCTTTGTATTTGTAATGAATAAAGTTTTATCTCGTTAAAGCTGTTTTTGTTTCTTTATGATAAATTAGCAAAATCTAGCACTAGTAGGATGGGATGATTTCCTTGTGGAAAGATGAGGAATCTCTTGATGCCATTTTCATTAGTTCAAACTGACTTCTTTGTCCGTTTAGCTGCCGTGTCAAGTCACAGATGCAAAACCATTGTGATAGGTGACTCTGATTAATTCTGCCATGATGATTTCCACTAAACTGTTAGTGGGTGCCTGCACTACCCATGTTTTGCATGATGGTTGATGAATGCCAAAGAAGAAAGAGTGAGTCATCTTTTCAGTCTTCCAAACTAACTTAAGGTTCTGAAATCCGAAATGTTTTCCAATCTATGAACATGCCAAACCATGATAATTTCAAACAGAACCCATAGCCAGAATTGAGCAGCACAAAGCTCTGAAGAGCCGCGCAAACGAGGGAAAAGAAGCAAGTGAGAAGCTAGAAGATTGATTCAGAAAGATGTATTTATCGATCGACAATGCGATATTATATATACACCTGAGATTGATTTATGCACGCATCTATGTAATTCTCGCATCCAAACTGTTGTCAGTTTGGTGGCGTCTTCCTTGAGGTGGTGCTGGACTTGCGTGCCAAGAAGAGCTTCTTGAGCAGCTTGAGCATCATCATCAGGCTCAGTCTCCTTCGCCGGACCACGCTGCAGCCGATACCGGAGGCGGCCACCACATCCACATACCGGGATGGTATTCCGTCGCCTTCACCGGCGTGCCACGCCTCGCTCGACCACTCCATGCTCAGTGGGCACGGCTGCGGCGCCCGGGCCAGCTCCTCGTTGAAGTCCTCCCACAGCATGTCCATCTTGTGCTCCTCCATGACGGCGAACCTCTCGGAGCGCCCCCCCCCCCCCCCCCCCCCCCCCCCCCCCCCCCCGCCCCGGGTAGACGTCGTTGTTGGCTTGCTCGGCGGCCAAGAAGCACCGCCGGTGATGGTCGTACGCTCCCGCGTCGACCGGGACGACGAACCATGGCGGCGGCGAAGTGAAGTGAGGGAAAGGGAGCTTCTTGGCGCCGCACGGCACCGGTGGCATGGTAGGGAATGTGAAGTCCTCCACCATGGCTGTGTTTGTCTGTGTAGGACGAACCTATGGACGACTCTCGGTCTATGTCTGAATGATGTATTTGTGGAATTGCCAATGGAGGTTGCAACTTCTTATCTACCTCTGCAAATGCCTAGAGGCTAGAGGGAGTATGTCTACGGCTGTTTCTTTATCTCTGAAGCTCAAGTGATGGTTGGCGAATGGGAGTATTATAATTTGGTGGTTGGCTTTATGCTAATTGGCCTGATTAGCTTGGCCTATCAGGAGACGCCAATCAGCAAGTATAATGTTTATTAGTTGCAGCATTCCAAGGTCATGATATACAGCTAGAGCTCGACATGACAACAAAAATTATCGGGCCCTAGAGAATGTGCAGTTCAGACATAACTGAGCCTGAAAGTAATAAGCTTTCTCTCTTTTTGCTGTTAAAATAAATCAAGTGGAGTGTTGGTTGGGAAACAGAATCAGCCAAGCTCCAGCATAAACTGTAGTGATGTTGGGGGTAGTGATGTGTTTTTGAATGGTTTTGGGGGGAGAGGGAGAGCATAGAAGAATTTAGAAGGAGACATTCAGGACAGTATTTTGGCAGCCGATGGTGTGGCTTTACTGCTGAAGGCCAGAGCATCGGGCAGAGGTAAATAGTGCTTGAAATCCATCTCTCTTTCTCTCTCGATGTCTACTTTTTCTGCAACGCCTTGCCAGCGTCCGAGGTGGCCGTGAATTTGAAGGTCGGGGTGCCACCGCCACTGCTACATATGCCACCTATCAGAACCTTATGAACATGTTTTAGACAAAACTTAGCAAGATGGTAATTTTAATGTTTTATAAAGAAAACTGTGAAGAAATTCAGAAACGTATAAGGCCTCCTTTGGTTTATAGGAAAAGATTACTAAAACCTGGTTTATAGGAAAGGATTACTAAAACCATATGAAATGAGATGACATGTATCCCAGTTTCTATAGAAAAAAAAAACGAAATTGCTTCACACACGATAAACTTTTGGACGATCTGTGCACGATTAAAGAATCCACCGGTCGTTGCTCTGCCGTGAACAAGATTGCACGGCTGGATTCAATCGTCGGCTGCAAATCGTTCAAATAATGTCGTCTGGATAGCCTTGCTCGAAAAAAAATGTCATTTGATGCACAAACTTTTCCATTTGAGTCTAGACTAATACTTTTTTTTCTTTGAAATTTGAAGGATTAGTTCCTATCCTACATAGGAAAAGAAATTCATTCATATAAACCAAAGGGCTCCAAAGGATTTTTTTTTTATTTCTAAAAAGACCTATCCTTTAAATTCCTACAAAATTCATGTAAACCAAAGGAGGCCTGAAGTGGGTAAAACAATTGTGTTTCGTAGAAACTCGTCAAAAAATAAGGATGCTCTTTTGTAAGCTATGCAAGATTCACAAATTTAGTTACGGAATAAAATGCTACAATCTCCCTTCAGCATCAACCGCGATGGCCGCACCCGGACAAAAATGAAAATGTGAGTTCTCTATTGCATATCTAAAGGAAGGTTCTAATACCCCAAAGTAACATGTTTATTTTGAATGGTTCTTCTTGTGGGGGTAGGGGGGCATAGAAGAATTTAGGAGCCGTTCAGACACTGTTTCGCAGCCGGTGGTGTAGCTTTAGAGCATCTCCAACGCTGACGCTTAAACCACCCGCATACGTTGTGCCATCCACTGGACTTGTGCCATCCAACGCGGGCCTGTATCGATCCGGTCGACGGTCTGGACACACTTTTTTCCATAAATCGGAGACAAGCTTGGGGAGATTTGGGGGCGTCCGGACAACACCCACACCCGCTTGTGACCACCCTGGCCCACCCAAGCCCCCCCCCCCCTCGCCCGCGCGCATTCCCGTCCGGCGCCAGCTGCTCGCATTCATGTCGATGTAGAGCAGCCGCTCCATACTGAAGCCGGCCCAGAGCAGACGCGACCTCTCACTCTCTCTCCGCCGTTGAAGCATAGCACCGCCCGAGGGCGCAACCTGTTGCGCGCCTGGCTGAATAGGCCTCCCCGTCGCATTCAAACGCCTCCATTAAACCCACGTTTGTGCCGAGAAACCTACTCCGACCACACATCCATTCACTAGCAGGTCGACATTAAACACAATGCCAGGTAAGCTCCTCCCTTTAGTCGGCTATTTAAACGAGGCCAGACGCCGGGCAAGAATCGCACCACAGCTCTGCTCCCATTCTCCTCCTTGCAGTATATTCTCTACACTCTCCATGGTATCCGGCGAGCAAGAAGAGCAGTTCTCCGGCATAAAAGCCGGTTGGGTGTCCCCCCTCCCCCGAGTCCGCCGGATACAAGCCAGAGAACTCAGTGCTCCACCTTCCTCGCTCAGCCCAACGAAGCAAGTTTCTGCTTCAAGCCGGCACGTGGTTCACCAACTCGCCGCTCCAAACCAGCTCGCGGAGGAGTGGCGAGTAGCTCCAAGCAGGCACTCGGGGGAGCACAGCGAAACAGGCATCATGGCTGCCATGCACGAGGTCATCCGCCGTCAATGTTGGCGGAATCATGCCCTGTCGATGGAGAAAGAAGTCGACCATGGGCATAGAAGAATCTAGGAGACGTTCAGACATTCTTTTGTCGGGTGATACGTCTCCAATGTATCTATAATTTTTTATTGTTCCATGCTATTATATTATCCATTTTGGATGTTTTATATGCATTTAAATGCTATTTTATACGATTTTTGGGATTGACCTATTAACCTAGAGCCCAGTGCCACTTTCTATTTTCCCCTAGTTTTTAAGTTTTGCAGAAAAGGAATACCAAACTGAGTCCAATTGACGTGCCAAGTTTTGATGATTTTTTATGGACCAAAAGAAGGCTCCGGAGTAAAAGAGTTGGGCCAGAAGAGTCCGAAGCCATCCACGAGGGTGGAGGGCGCGCCCTACCCCCCTGGGCATGCCCCCTGCCTCATGGATGACTCGGAGACCCCCCTGACGTGAAACCGACGCCAAAAATTCCTATAAATACAGAAACCCCTGAAAAGAAACCTAGATCAGGAGTTCCGCCGCCGCAAGCCTCTATAGCCACCAAAAACCAATCGGGACCCTGTTCCGGCACCCTGCCGGAGGGGGGAATCATCATCGGTGGCCATCTTCATCATCCCGACGCTCTCCATGACGAGGTGGGAGTAGTTCACCCTCGGGACTGAGGGTATGTACCAGTAGCTATGTGTTTGATCTCTCTCTCTCTCTCTCTCTCTCTCTCTCTCTCACTCTCTCGTGTTCTTGATATGGCACGATCTTGATGTACCGCGAGATTTGCTATTATAGTTGGATCTTATGATTTTTCTCCCCCTCTACCTTCTTGTAATGGATTGAGTTCTCCCATTGAAGTTATCTTATCGGATTGAGTCTTTAAGGATTTGAGAACACTTGATGTATGTCTTGCGTGGGATACTCGTGGTGACAATGGGGTATTCTATTGATCCACTTGATGTATGTTTTGCTGATCAACTTGCGGGTTCCGTGACCTTGGGAATCTACGCATAGGGGTTGGCATATGTTTTCGTCTTGACTCTCTGGTAGAAACTTTGGGGCACTCTTTGAAGTTCTTTGTGTTGGTTTGAATAGATGAATCTGAGATTGTGTGATGCATATCGTATTATCATACCCACGGATACTTGAGGTGACATTGGAGTATCTAGGTGACATTAGGATTTTGGTTGATGTGTGTCTTAAGGTGTTATTTACTACGAACTCTAGGGCTGTTTGTGACACTTATAGGAATAGCCCAATGGATTGATCGGAAAGAATAACTTTGAGGTGGTTTTGTACCCCTACAATAATATCTTCATTTGTTCTCCGCTATTAGTGACTTTGGAGTGACTCTTTTTTGCACGTTGAGGGATTGTTATATGATCTGATTATGTTATTATTGTTGAGAGAACTTGCACTAGTGAAAGTATGAACCCTAGGCCTTGTTTCAAAGCATTGCAATACCATTTGTGCTCACTTTTATCATTAGTTACCTTGCTGTTTTTATAATTTCAGATTACAAAAACCTATATCTACCATCCATATTGCACTTGTATCACCATCTCTTCGCCGAACTAGTGCACCTATACAATTTACCATTGTATTGGGTGTGTTGGGGACACGGGAGACTCTTTGTTATTTGGTTGCAGGGTTGTTTGAGAGAGACCATCTTCATCCTATGCCTCCCACGGATTGATAAACCTTAGGTCATCCACTTGAGGGAAATTTGCTACTGTCCTACAAACCTCTGCACTTGGAGGCCCAACAACATCTACAAGAAGAAGGTTGCATAGTAGACGTCAAGCTCTTTTCTGGTGCCGTTGCTGGGAAGGTTAGTGCTTGAAGGTATATCTTTAGATCTTGCAATCGAATCTTTTTGTTTCTTGTTTTATCACTAGTTTAGTCTATAAAAGAAAACTACAAAAAATGGAATTGAGGTTGCCTCATATGCTTCATCTTTATCATGTCTTTCCTGAAAATAATGGATCGGAAAATTGTGCCAAAGTGTTAGAAGAAGAATGCATTTAAATGTTTGGCACTAAACATTTGAATGATGAGCATGATTGCAATGTTGTTAGTATGAATTCCTTGAATATCCATTATGCTAATGATATGCAAATCCACAAGCTTGGGGATGCTATGTTTTATGAAGATGATATTTTTAGTCCCCCAAGTTTTGATGAGCAAATTTATTTTGATGATAGCATGCCTCCTATTTATGATGATTATATTGATGAAAGTGGGTTTAGAAGGGTGTCAACTTTAGGAAGTAATGATCGCACAATTTTGGAGGGTGTTGAATCTTATTGTGATAATTATGAAAGTGGATTTGGAGAGGTCATGACTTTATTTAGTGATGAATCAACTATTTCGGAAGAGGTTTCATTATGAGAACAAAGTTGCTATCTACGATGATTACTGTGATGACATGCATGCTACGAAGAATAATGATAACCATGAAACTTGTCATCATGATTTTCATTTTCAATTGGATTATGCCTCACATGATAGTTATTTTATTGAGTATGCTCCCTCTAGTATTCATGAGAATAAGTTGGCTTATGTGGAGAGTACAAAAATTTCTATGCTTGTAGATCATGAAAAGAATGATTTATGTGGTGGTTATATTGTTTAATTCATTCATGATGCTACTGAAAATTACTATGAGGGAGGAATATATGCTTGTAGGAGTTGCGTCAAGTTTCCTCTCCATGTGCTTAAATTTTTAAAGTTTTGCTTGTTTGGCCTTCCTATGCTAGTTGATTGTTGCTCCCATAAGTTGTTTGATCACAAAGTCCCTATGCATAGGAAGTCGGTTACACTTAAATGTGCTAGTCATATTCTTCATGATGCTCCCATTATGTTTCAGTTCTTATCTTTTATGTGAGCATCATTGAAATCATCATGCCTAGCTAAAAAGGCATTAAAGAAAAGCGCTTGTTGGGAGACAACCCAATATTTACCCTTACTGTTTTTGTGTGTTCACATGATTATGCTACTGTATTAATCATGTTTTATAGCTTTTGTTTCTATAAAGTGCCAAGTAGAACCTTTGGGAAGACTTGTGTGAGTTAATGTGATCTTGCTGTAAAAAACAGAAACTTTGCTCTCACAAGATTAGCTGTCATTTTTTACAGAAGAGTGATTTTAAGTTGATTATTTTTGCAGAAGATTAATAGAAAAATTCCTCGAGTCCACCAATTTATTTGAGAATTTTTGGAGTTACAGAAGTATTCGAGAGTTACAGATTACTACAGACTGTTCTGTTTTTGACAGATTCTGTTTTCTATGTGTTTTTTGCTTATTTTGATGAATCTATGAGTAGTATCGGAGGGCATGAACCATAGAGAAGTTTGAATACAGTAGATATAACACCAATATGAATTTAGAATGAGTTCACAATAGTACCTAAGTGGTCATTTTATTTTCTTATACTAACGGAGCTTACAAGTTTTCTGTTGAGTTTTGTGTTGTGAAGTTTTCAAGTTTTGGGTAAAGATTCGATGGACTATGGAATAAGGAGTGGCAAGAGCCTAAGCTTGGGGATGACCAAGGCACCCCAAGGTAATGTTCAAGGACAACCATGATCCTAATCTTGGGGATGCCCCGGATGGCATCCCCTCTTTCGTCTTCGTTCACCGGTAACTTTACTTGGAGCTATATTTTTATTCACCACATGATATGTGTTTTGCTTGGAGCGTCATTTTGTTTTATTTTGTTTTGCTTGTTGTTTGAATAATATCCTAAGATCTGAAATTCCTAAATGTTAGAGAGTCTTCACATAGTTGCATAATTATTCAACTACTCATTGATCTTCACTTATATCTTTCAGACTAGTTTGTCGTTTGCTCTAGTGCTTCACTTGTATCTTTTTAGAGCACAGAGGTGGTTTTATTTTGAAGAAATAGATGAACTCTCCTGCTTCACTTATATTATTTTGAGAGTCTTAAACAGCATGGTAATTTGCTTAGATTATGAATTTAGTCCTAATATGATGGGCATCCAAGAGGGATATAATAAAAACTTTCATATAAAGTGCATTGAATACTATGAGAAGTTTGATTCCTTATGATTGTTTTGAGATATGAGGATGGTGATATTAGAGTCATGCTAGTGGGGTAATTGTGAATTTGAGAGATACTTGTGTTAAAGTTTGTGATTCCCATAGCATGCACGTATGGTGAACCGTTATGTGATAAAGTTAGAGCATGATTTATTTATTGATTGTCATCCTTTGTGTTGAGGTCGGGATCGCGCAATGGTTAACTCCTACCAACCCTTCCCCTTGGAGCATGCGCGTAGTGCTTGGTTTTGATGACTTGTAGATTTTTGCAATAAGTATGTGAGTTATTTCTGAATAATGTTGAGTCCATGGATTATACGCATTCTCACCCTTCCACCATTGCTAGCCTCTCTAGTATCTCGCAACTTTTGCCGGTACCATACACCCACCATAACCTTCCTCAAAACAGCCACCATACCTACCTATTATGGCATTTCCATAGCCATTCCGAGATATATTGCCATGCACCTTCCACCGTTCCGTTTATTATGACACACTTCAACATTGTCATATTGCTTTGCATGAGCATGTAGTTGACATCGTATTTGTGGCAAAGCCACCGTTCATAATTTTTTCATACATGTCACTCTTGATTCATTGCACATCACGGTACACCACCGGAGGCATTCATATAGAGTCATATTTTGTTCTAAGTATCGAGTTGTAATTCTTGAGTTGTAAGTAAATAAAAGTGTGATGATCTTCATTATTAGAGCATTGTCCCAGTGAGGAAAGGATGATGGAGACTATGATTCCCCCACAAGTCGGGATGAGACTCCAGACGAAAAATCAATAAAAATTAAAAAAAGAGGCCAAAAAAATAGAAGGACAAAAAAATGTGAGAAAAAGAGAGAAGGGGCAATGCTACTATCCTTTTACCACACTTGTGCTTCAAAGTAGCACCATGATCTTCATGATAGATAGTCTCCTATGTTGTCACTTTCATATACTAGTGGGAATTTTTCATTATAGAACTTGGCTTGTATATTCCAATGATGGGCTTCCAAAAAATGCCCTGGGTCTTTGTGAGCAAGCGAGTTGGATGCACACCCACTTAGTTTCTTTTTGAGCTTTCATAGACTTATAGCTCTAGTGCATCCGTTGCATGGCAATGCCTACTCACTCACATTGATATCTAGTGATGTGCATCTCCATAGCCTGTTGATACGCCTAGTTTATGTGAGACTATCTTATCATTTTTGTCTTCTCCACAACCACCATTCTATTCCACCTATAGTGCTATGTCCATGGCTCACGCTCATGTATTGCATGAAAGTTGAAAAAGTTTGAGAATACTAAAGTACGAAACAATTGCTTGGCTGAAACCGGGGTTGTGCATGATTTAAATATTTTGTGTGATGAAGATAGAGCATAGCCAGACTATATGATTTTGTAAGGATAGCTTTCTTTGGCCATGTTATTTTGAGAAGACATGATTGCTTTGTTAGTATGCTTGAAGTCTTATCATTTTTATGTCAATACTAAAGTTTTGTTTTCAATCTTATGGATATGAATATTCTTGCCACAATAGAGAAGATTACATTGATAAATATGTTAGGTAGCATTCCACATAATTTTTTTTGTTTTTATCATTTACCTACTCGAGCATGAGCATGAATTAAGCTTGGGGATGCTTGATACGTCTCCAATGTATCTATAATTTTTGATTGTTCCATGCTATTATATTATCCATCTTGGATGTTTTATATGCATTTATATGCTATTTTATATGATTTTTAGGGCTAACCTATTAACATAGAGCCCAGTGCCAGTTTCTGTTTTTTCCTTGTTTTTGAGTTTTGCAGAAAAGGAATATCAAATTGAGTCCAATTGACGTGCCAATTTTTGATGATTTTTTATGGGCCAAAAGAAGGTCCCGGAGTAAAAGAGTTGGGCCAGAAGAGTACCGAGCCATCTACGAGGGTGGAGGGCGCGCCCTACCCCCCTATGCGTGCCCCCCTGCCTCGTGGATTACTCGAAGATCCCCCTGACGTGAGACCGATGCCAAAATTCCTATAAATACAGAAACCCCCGAAAAGAAACCTAGATCGGGAGTTCTGCCGCCGCAAGCCTTTGTAGCCACCAAAAACCAATCGGGACCCTGTCGGAGGGGGAATCACCATCGGTGGTCATATTCATCATCCCGACGCTCTCCATGACGAGGAGGGAGTAGTTCACCCTCGGGGTTGAGGGTATGTACCAGTAGCTATGTGTTTGATCTCTCTCTCTCTCTCTCTCTCTCTCTCTCGTGTTCTTGATATGGCACGATCTTGATGTACCACGAGCTTTGCTATTGTAGTTGGATCTTATGATTTTTCTCCCCCTCTACCTTCTTGTAATGGATTGAGTTCTCCCATTGAAGTTATCTTATCGGATTGAGTCTTTAAGGATTTGAGAACACTTGATGTATGTCTTGCGTGGGATACCCATGGTGACAATGAGGTATTCTATTGATCCACTTGATGTATGTTTTGGTGATCAACTTGCGGGTTCCGTGACCTTGGGAATCTACGCATAGGGGTTCGCACACGTTTTCTTCTTGACTCTCCGGTAGAAACCTTGGGGCACTCTTTGAAGTTCTTTGTGTTGGTTTGAATACATGAATCTGAGATTGTGTGATGCATATCGTATAATCATACCCACGGATACTTGAGGTGACATTGGAGTATCTAGGTGACATTAGGATTTTGGTTGATGTGTGTCTTAAGGTGTTATTTTACTACGAACTCTAGGGCTGTTTATGACACTTATAGGAATAGCCGAATGGATTGATCGGAAAGAATAACTTTGAGGTGGTTTCGTACCCTACAATAATCTCTTCGTTTGTTCTTCGCTATTAGTGACTTTGGAGTGACTCTTTGTTGCATGTTGAGGGATTGTTATATGATCTGATTATGTTATTATTGTTGAGAGAACTTGCACTAGTGAAAGTATGAACCCTAGGCCTTGTTTCCTATCATTGCAATACCGTTTAAGCTCACTTTTATCATTAGTTACCTTGCTGTTTTTATAATTTCATATTAAAAAAACCAATATCTACCATCCATATTGCACTTGTATCACCATCTCTTCGCCAAACTAGTGCACCTATACAATTTACCATTGTATTGGGTGTGTTGGGGACACAAGAGACTCTTTGTTATTTGGTTGCAGGGTTGTTTGAGAGAGACCATCTTCATCCTATGCCTCCCACGGATTGATAAACCTTAGGTCATCCACTTGAGGGAAATTTTCTATTGTCCTACAAACCTCTGTACTTGGAGGCCCAACAACGTCTACAAGAAGAAGGTTGCGTAGTAGACATCAAGCACTTTTCTGGCGCTGTTGCTGGGGAGGTTACTGCTTGAAGGTATATCTTTAGATCTTGCAATTGAATCTGTTTGTTTCTTGTTTTATCACTAGTTTAGTCTATAAAAGAAAACTACAAAAAAATGGAATTGAGGTTGCCTCATATGCTTCATCTTTATCATGTTTTTCTTGAAAATGATGGATCGGAAAATTGTGCCATAGTGTTAGAAGAAGAGTGCATTAAAATGTTTGGCACTAAATATTTGAATGATGAGCATGATTGCAATGTTGTTAGTTGAATTCCTTGAATATCCATTATGCTAATGATATGCAAATCCACAAGCTTGGGGATGCTATGTTTTATGAAGATGATATTTTTAGTCCCCCAAGTTTTGATGAGCAAATTTATTTTGATGATAGCATGCCTCCTATTTATGATGATTATATTGATGAAAGTGGGTTTGGAAGAGTGTCAACTTTAGGAAGTAATGATCCCACAATTTTGGAGGGTGTTGAATCTTATTGTGATAATTATGAAAGTGGATTTGGAGAGGTCATGACTTTATTTAGTGATGAATCCACTATTTCAGAAGAGGTTTGATTATGAGAACAAAGTTGCTATCTACAATGATTACTGTGATGAGATGCATGCTTTGAAGAATAATGATAACCATGAAACTTGTCATCATGATTTTAATTTTCAATTGTATTATGCCTCACATGATAGTTATTTTATTGAGTATGCTCCCACTACTATTCATGAGAATAATTTGGCTTATGTGGAGAGTACAAAAATTTCTATGCTTGTAGATCATGAAAAGAATGATTTATGTGGTATTATTGAATTCATTCATGATGCTACTGAAAATTACTACGAGGGAGGAATATATGCTTGTAGGAGTTGCATCAAGTTTCCTCTCTATGTTCTTAAATTTTTAAAGTTTTGCTTGTTTGGACTTCCTATGCTAGTTGATTGTTGCTCCCATAAGTTGTTTGATCACAAAGTCCCTATGCATAGGAAGTCGGTTAGACTTAAATGTGCTAGTCATATTCTTCATGATGCTTCCATTATGTTTCAATTCTTATCTTTTATGTGAGCATCATTGAAATCATCATGCCTAGCTAAAAAGGCATTAAAGAAAAGCGCTTGTTGGGAGACAACCCAATATTTACACTTACAGTTTTTGTGTGTTCACATGATTATGTTACTGTATTAATCATGTTTTATAGCTTTTGTTTCAATAAAGTGCAAAGAAGAACCTTTGGGAAGACTTGGGTGAAAGTTAATGTGATCTTGTTGTAAAAAACAGAAACTTTGCACTCACGAGATTAGCTGTCATTTTTTTATAGAAGAGTGATTTTAAGTTGGTTATTGTTGCAGAAGATTAATAGACAAACTCCTCACGTCTACCAATTTATTTCAGAATTTTTGGAGTTACAGAAGTATTCGAGAGTTACAGATTACCACAGACTGTTCTGTTTTTGACAGATTCCGTTTTCTATGTGTTGTTTGCTTATTTTGATGAATATATGAGTAGTATCGGAGGGTATGAACCATAGAGAAGTTGAGATACAGTAGATATAACACCAATATGAATTTAGAATGAGTTCACAACAGTACCTATGTGGTGATTTTATTTTCTTATACTAACAGAGCTTACAAGTTTTCTGTTAAGTTTTGTGTTGTGAAGTTTTCAAGTTTTGGGTAAAGATTCGATGGACTATAAGGAGTGGCAAGAGCCTAATCTTGGGGATGCCCAAGGAACCCCAAGGTAATATTCAAGGACAACCAAGAGCCTAAGCTTGGGGATGCCCCGGATGGCATCCCCTCTTTCATCTTCGTTCATCGGTAACATTACTTGGAGCTATATTTTTATTCACCACATGATATGTTGTTTTGCTTGGAGCGTCATTTTATTTTATTTTGTTTTGCTTGCTGTTTGAATAATATCCTAAGATCTGAAATTCTTTAATGTTAGAGAGTCTTCACATAGTTTCATAATTATTCAATTACTCATTGATCTTCACTTATATCTTTCGGAGTAGTTTGTCATTTGCTCTAGTGCTTCACTTATATTATTTTGAGAGTCTTAAACAACATGGTAATTTTCTTAGGTTATGAATTTAGTCCTAATATGATGGGCATCCAAGAGGGATATAATAAAAACTTTCATATAAAGTTAATTGAATACTATGAGAAGTTTGATTCCTTATGATTGTTTTGAGATATGAGGATGGTGATATTAGGGTCATGCTAGTGGGGTAATTGTGAATTTGAGAGATACTTGTGTTAAAGTTTGTGATTCCCGTAGCATGCACATGGTGAACCGTTATGTGATGAAGTTGGAGCATGATTTATTTATTGTTTTTCATCCTTCATGTGGAGGTCGGGATCGCGCGATGGTTAACTCCTACCAACCCTTCCCCTAGGAGCATGCGCGTAGTGCTTGGTTTTGATGACTTGTAGATTTTTGCAATAAGTATGTGAGTTCTTTATGACTAATGTTGAGTCCATGGATTATTCGCACTCTCACCCTTCCACTATCGTGCAACTTTCGCCGGTACCATACACCCACCATAACCTTCCTCAAAACAACCACCATACCTACCTATTA
The DNA here is from genome assembly GCA_963921465.1 of Triticum timopheevii. Classification (NCBI taxonomy): domain Eukaryota; kingdom Viridiplantae; phylum Streptophyta; class Magnoliopsida; order Poales; family Poaceae; genus Triticum; species Triticum timopheevii. The sequence continues at coordinate 204,705,680 of OY997270.1, forward strand.
TGGCATTTCCATAGCCACTACGACATATATTGCCATGCAACCTTCCACCATTCCGTTTATTATGACACGCTTCATCATTGTCATATTGCTTTGCATGATCATGTAGTTGACATCGTATTTGTGGCGAAGCCACCGCTCCTAATTTTTTCATACATGTCACTCTTGATTCATTGCACATCCCGGTACACCGCCGGAGGCATTCATATAGAGTAATATTTTGTTCTAAGTATCGAGTTGTAATCCTTGAGTTGTAAGTAAATAAAAGTGTGATGATCTTCATTATTGGAGCATTGTCCCAGTGAGGAAAGGATGATGGAGACTATGATTCCCCCACAAGTCGGGATGAGACTCCGGACGAAAAATAAATAAAAAATAAAAAAAGAGGCCAAAAAATAGAAGGACAAAAAAAAACATAAAAAACAAGAAAATGAGAGAAAAAGAGAGAAGGGGCAATGCTACTATCCTTTTACCACACTTGTGCTTCAAAGTAGCACCATGATCTTCATGATAGAGATTCTCCTGTGTTGTCACTTTCATATACTAGTGGGAATTTAACATTTTAGAACTTGGCTTGTATATTCCAATGATGGGCTTCCTCAAAATGCCCTAGGTCTTCGTGAGCAAGCGAGTTGGATGCACACCCACTTAGTTTCTTTTTGAGCTATCAAAGACTTATAGCTCTAGTGCATCCGTTGCATGGCAACCCCTACTCACTCACATTGATATCTATTGATGGGCATCTCCATAGCCTGTTGATACGCCTAGTTGATGTGAGACTATCTTCTTCTTTTTGTCTTCTCCACAACCACCATTCTATTCCACCTATAGTGCTATGTCCATGGCTCACGCTCATGTATTGCATGAAAGTTGAAAAAGTTTGAGAATACTAAAGTATGAAACAATTGCTTGGCTGAAACTGGGGTTGTGCATGATTTAAATTTTTTGTGTGATGAATATAGAGCATAGCAAAACTATATGATTTTGTAGGGATATCTTTCTTTGGCCATATTATTTTGAGAAGATATGATTTCTTTGTTAGTATGCTTGAAGTCTTATCATTTTTATGTCAATACTAAACTTTTGTTTTCAATCTTATAGATCTGAATATTCTTGCCACAATAGAGGAGATTACATTGTTAAATATGTTAGGTAGCATTCCACATCAAAATTTGTTTTAATCATTTACCTACTCGAGGACGAGCATGAATTAAGCTTGCACTACAAAAAAAAATACACTTCCGTGATGATACTTGTTTGTCACAGTAGGTCACATTTTCTGTCATGCATGTACATCCATGACGATTTTATGACAAAATCAAGATAGTCATACCTGTGCTGTCGTAGAAATATTCCATGACATTACCAAAATTATTATCATGGAAGTGTCCACTTCCGTGACGATAAATCGTGCGTCATAGAAGTGCTTTCATCAAGGGTGACCGACACGTGGCATCCACCATAACGGAATGCCGTTAAGCTATCGGGTCCGGTTTTGGATCCGATAACCCGTTAATAGCCCTGACCAATGGGGAATTTCCATGTGTAAAATCATCATTGGCTGGAGGAAACACGTGTCGGCTCACCGTTGGGACAGATGTCATCCACTCATTGGACAGAAGGCGCCTATGATACGTCGACACGTGGCACGGCCCAACAGAGGCCCGTTCCTGTGAAAAGGCTGGCCCATTTGACTTGGTCAAAAGGTGGCGGGCCGGCCCACGGAAAGCCTATTAACGGCATGTTCGCATATAGCCCATTTACAGCCCGCTAACCCAGGGCCCGTTATGACCTATCCGAATTAGGCCCAGTAGCGTCATATGGGCCGTCCAATATGATTCCAGCCCGTTTTAACTTCGGCCCATGTATGGCCCATGACGTCTTTCGGCCCATATGAGGCCCTTTGTAACTCTTGGCCCATCAACGTCCCGTGGTGAAACTGGCCCGTAATGAACAGTGTATCACTTTATACCCATTAACGGCCCATTATTCCATTGGGCCATTTCAAGTCCATGTTATCTTTCGGCCTTCTCAGGGCCCATCTATTCTTGGGCTCATTTCCAGCATTCATTTATTTACGGCCCGTTATTGTAATTTTTTGCTTGTGGGCCAAATTCAGCCCGTGGATACAGTCGGCCCGTTTGTGGCCCGTTATTACATTGGGCCCTTTTCATAGCGTCATCAAATACGGCCGATTAACGACGACCCGTTATGGTAGGCCCATGAACGGACAATTCCAACTCTAGCCCGTTTACGGCCATAATGCGGTCTGTTATTGGCCAATGTTTGGCCAATCGATCATACGGCCCGTAGAAGGCCCATTGATGATATAGCCCGTAGAAGGCCCATTGTGTCTACGGCCCGAAGAAGGCCCATTGTGTCTACGGTCCGTAGAAGGCCCATTGTTTCTACTGCGCGTAGGAGGCCCAGTGTCAGTATAGTAAATATGTAGCCCATGGTTATTGTGGCCTAGTTTTAAAAAATAGGTTATTGTGGCCACTAGCAAACCGCGGAAAAAGAACTACACTCACTACAAGCAAAGAAATAAACAAGACAACAAGGAAATAAATAAGCAAGAAACTTACGCTAGGCTATCACGACTATTACACATATTACATCCACTGGGCATCAAAGTTCGCCACCAGTGCAAATATAGGGAACAAAGCAGCATACATATACACTGGTTGTCAAAGTTGGCGACCAGCGCAAATAAACACCGCAGCAAAACAAGTCCAGAACTAAAACCACTTCAGAAGATCTCAAGAAACAATATCCTGGGTACCCATAATGCTGGCAAGATGCTTAGCAAGCTTATTAACTTTCTCTTATTTGGCACTTAAATCCTCCAGCACTTGCTGTTGCACCAGAAAGTATGCATCTGAATTCTGCAAGGACTTCCTCAGTCCTTCAGCTTCCTGTTGCAGCACATCTGATCGATGTCTTTCAACTTGAAGTTGAGACTCAAGAAAACTAACTGATTCAGGCAGCGAGTTCGAAGAGCTTGTGCCAGTGGTAGTGGCCAGTAACTCAAACACTACATCAAGATAGGACTTTTGGGTTCTCTCACTGTCGTCAAGATAGTTTTTATCAGCTTTCTTGGAGACCAACAGGGATGTCTCACTATCTTGAACCTTATCTGCATTACTTCCTTTACCATTGCATAACGGGGTACTGTTCTCTAATATTTTGTCCGCATTCTAAAAGAGAAACAAGCAGACACATCACAGGTTTACCATGTTGTATATGAAATTCATTTTGGTAAATGAGTTCAGTAGTAAAGTGGACAGGATAACAGCATGAAACAAACATATATCTATGTACCATGGTCATTTTATGGTCTATATCATTCTAGTTTTTGTTGCCAAATCAAGATAGAGACACAGTTCAAATAATATTTGTTCAAGACAAAGCAGAATAGACAGAATATAAGTGTGGGAAACTATCAAATCAAGATAGAGACACAGTTTAAATAATATTTGTTCAAGACAAAGCAGAATAGACAGAATTTAAGTGTGGGAAACTATAGAGCAATAACAACACTTGTAATGTGCATGACATTAGAACATAACTGTTTATTCAATTGAAACTGAAATCAACATAGAGCAAGTTACGACAGCAAACCAGTTAAAGAAACAGGTTTAAAACATACCTGTTGCGCCATTGGAGTTTCAATTCCATCCTTCAAATTTGAAAATAGTTGGTATGAGTAAATACAGTAAGGCAAGAGCAAAGGAGTATGAACCATGGCTATAGAACCTGACCTGAGAACAAATATTCTTCTCCTTTAAGCGTTGAGTTGGGATTCGGAGTGGTGGTCCTCATGCTTTGCGCACTGCAGTTCCCTTACTAATTGCTCGTGTTTGGGTGCTCTGTGGTGGAGACAGTGCTGTGTCAACTGGAACTGGGTTACTATCTGCCGGGGTTGGGGTTAGAAGGGGTGTAGCTGGTTCTCTGTCCAATTGGGTAGGGGTACAATCTGTGAGAGTCTGGGTTATGTGTGGTGGAGCTGGTTCTTGGGCAAGTACAACCGTGGTTCTATCTACATCAACTGGTAGCACTATCTTTTCTAAAGACCGTGTTGTTACTCCCTTAGATACTGCCATCACCCTCTCCAATTCAAATGGTTGATAAATAAGAAAAGTAATTGAAAGTACAGACATTGTATGATAGACAGGTGCAATGGATAGTGGGGAATAAAAGAGGGCATGAAATAATTCACATTTATGTTGTCTAACCAAACAGGATAGCATGACACAATTTCACTTATATGATGGCTAACTAAACAGGATAGGATGACACAATTTCACATTATGATGGCTAACTAAAAAAGATGGAAAGACATAGTTCAAAATATGATGACTATGTAAACAGGATGGCATGATATAAGTATATAATATGTTTATTAAATAGGTTGGTATGCCATAATTCACATACATTCACGGATAGAATGCCATAATTCAAAATAGGATGACTGTAAACACTAAACATTATGAGATGATATAACTATATGATGTCCTTATTAAATGGGTTGCCATGCCATAATTCAGATAGATGCTGTGTATGTACTATGTAAATATGATGGCATGATATAATTCAAATATATGATTTATATAGTAAGCAAGTAAGCAGATGGCAATCCATATATGATGTAAAACTAAAAACTAAGCAATGCAAGACAACATGCATGACATGGGTAATATAACCCTGCCAAGTTTGAGCATAGACCTCAGGGGGGAAATAGGACTGGTCATCCGTCTCTGAATCCTCCTTTGAGGAGCTCTCTGTAACCAGCAAGATGTCTACTTCAGCAGGTAGCATTGTCTACTCTTAATACCTTGTTTTCACTCCAGATACGTCCATCACCGCTTCAAATGGCTGATGCACAGGAAGAGTAGTTGAATATACAAACGTTGTCGACAAATGGAACACATAATACAAAAAAATGATAACATGATATAATTCACATACATGATGATTGGCTAAACAACATGGCATTGCATACTTCACATATATAATGCCTTTGCAAGATAGCATTGCATAATTCACATATATAATGTCTTGCAACAAGATGGCAATGCATAATTCACATATATGGTAATTAGACACTAAACAGGTGGCATTCACACAAAGCATATCTAAACTAATCAAATGACATAGCAATGCAAGACACCATACACACGATATGAGAAACATAACCCTACCAAGTTAGAGCATACACCTCGGGGGGGGGGGGGAATAGGACTGGTCATGTGTCTCTAAATCCTCCTCTGAGGAGCTATCCATAACCAGCGAGATATGCGCTTCGTCAGAGAGCATAGTCTGCTCTGAAGACCTTGTTTTCACTCCAGAATTTTCCATCACCGTGTCAAATGGCTGATGCACACGAAGAGCAGTTGAATGTACTAATATCATTGACAAATGTAATACGTAACGAAAAAAAGGATTGCCTGATATAATTTACATATAAGATGACTGGCTAAGCATGATGGCAATGCAAAATTCACATATATGATGCCTGGCTAAACAAGATGGCGTTGCATAATTCACATAAACGATGAAAAAACTAAACAGATGGCATTCACATAAAGGATGTCTAAACTAAGCAGATGACATATTTGATGTATAAAGTAAGCAATGCAAGGCACCATATGCATGCTATAACCAACATCAACATGCCAAGTTAGAGCGAAGACCTCAGGGGGTAAATAGGAGTGTTATTCTCCTTCTGAACCCCCCTCAGAACAGATATCTTCCTCTCGATTACAATCCGAAATGGGTGGAGGGGGGGCTGCCTTTGCACCTACCATGGAGCGACGTCTGCATGAAATTTTATTGCCACGTAAGGCTCGTCTCTTTTGCTCTACATGTTCAGTTCCATTGTTTACAATAACTGTCATGCATAGGAATAAAACATAGTGAGATTATGTAAGGAGTGCATGCCGAAATCTAGAGTGATGGTAGCATCCTGTGGATAGACCCAAAACCAATAATAGCAGGCAGATAATGGCTTTAGTTAAAAAATACAGATAATGGCTTCTTTACTGTTTGTTTCCCACCCAACATGAAACTCATAGTAGACACCAGAGATTAACCAGATAGTAGATAGATACTATTGATTGCGGCCCCGATATGTACCCCACAACCATTTAAAAACTCACGTTTGACCATTTGTTTGGAGCTGACTCAGAGTCTAATCGGTGAACAGGACGATAAAGTAGCATGTAACATTAAGCGATGCATAACGTAAGCAGACACGAAAGAGTGCGACCTCTCTTGTGGACCCGTGTAGTCCTCGAGGTCATCTTCTCGGTTGATGATGGTAATGCAGTTTTCATGGATTCCGGCGGCGGGGAAGAAGATCTAAGGCGGCGAAAGAAAGTCTGGAGGCCAGATCCCTGCTGTGTTGGACCCTTCTGTCGGTGGAGCAGCTGAGCTGGGGTGGACGACAGCGCAGCAGGAGCGGGACAAACCACGCAAGGTTTTCTTTGACAACTATCTGTAAGAGGAGTAATTCTACAAGGGCTCGTTTGAATTGGAGGATTCCAACAATGCAGGGATAGGAAATAGACAGGAATAGGATAGGAATGCATGTGCAAAACAGAGAATTTAAAAACACAGGATTTCTGCCAATCTGGGTGTTTGATTCACAAGAATTGGAGGATCACATGATGCAAAGAAGCATGGTGAGATTAAGTCAAACCACAAGAAAATGTACGGTTATAATGCTATTATCCTACTATCTCTTAGTCCTGTGCTTCATGAATAGGAATATGAAAAGGAGGACAAGTGGAAATTAAAATTCCTATGTTTTTTCTTTCAAGGAGACACTAAAGGAACAAATCCTACAGTTTTCCTTTGCTCCATTCCTTTGAACCAAATTCATGAATAGTAGTACCATAGGAAACTTTCCAATTCCTATGTTTTTCATTCACTTTTCCTTTCAAGCACTAGCGATTCTAGTAGGCAGGCTTGAGCAAGGAAAACCCTACACTAAAAAAATGTTTTTGTGCTACTTCTATTACTTTGGACCCAGGCCACTGCCCTACTAGCTCAACTCCCAGGCCCATCGACAAATGCATAGCTCAAACACGCAGTGATAAATAATGATGGCGTTCAGGAGAGTCCATCACGGATAGCTAAGTTGCCTGATACCTCACTGCTTGTCATATAGTAGGATAAAATAATCGTATTTCACGTTACTACGTGTGCTCATTGGACAATATATATAACATGTAGAGTAAAAAAGAGATGCAACAAGTGTACAACCTATTTGGTGAAGCCATGTCGATCTCAGCGTGATTGGGTTGGCCGGTGAGGATGCTCTGGCTGACTTGGCTGTCGGAGGAGGGGAAGAAGATCTTAGGCATCTGGAGATGGAGCCTGAGGTACTGCTCCGCTGTGATGGAGGGTTTCGTCATTGGAGCAGCTCAAGTGAGTTGTACGACGCCGAGGCTGAAGGAGGACAAGAGAGACAATGTTAACCTGAGTGGAATTATAATAGCATCTCCAATAGATGACGTAAAATACATAACCACAAAGTGCTAGACGGAAAATACATCAGCCGCTCATCTTTGAACTTAACTGTCAAAACTGAATTTAACTGTCGAAACTGAATTTTGCTGTCGAAACTGAATTTTACTGTTAAAACTAAACGCACTAGAGGTGAGGCTACACATCAGTCGACTGACTTTTTCATCTCTGGTCAGTTGATTTTGCAGCCGTTGGATACGAAATCAAGGGCCTGCAGTTCATCTTCAACCTCCACCCCCCCTGAGCCGCCAGCCCCCATCGGCCAAACAGCCGCCCCCGCCGCCTGCGGCCGGCGGTGCGCCGCCCCGCCTGCCCCGAAAACACTCCCCACCACCGGTCCGTCGCCGCCCCGGCCATCCCTCTAGGCCCCCCGTGCCGACCTTTTTCTCCGGCGATCGCCACACCACCCCCACCACCGCCAACGACCACCGCCCCCACCCTGAACCCTAAGATAGATAGTGGGGTACCTCTCCAGCGAGCCCCCCTCCCTGATGCAACTGGTTCTTCCTTAACTCCAGTGAGCCTCCCCACCCCCTGAAAATCAACTGACCCAAAAGTCGATTCAGTCGACTGAAGTGTAGCTAAATCGGAGCAGCATCGCAAGCAAGAGCAAGAGCGAGAGCAGCAGCGCGAGCAAGAGCAATAGCAAGAGCAGACCAAGAAGGGGATCGAGAGCAAGAGTAGAGCAGCAGCGTGAGCAAGAGCTAAAGCAGCACCAGCTCCTACTGATGTGGATGTCGCCGCCGAGGGAGCGACACCGTGGAGGAAGTGGCCGGCGATGCCGCCGTGGATGGAGCCGCGCCGTGTCGGCTCGGGACCGAGCGCCGACAGCACCGTGAGATCAAATCAAGAAGAAAATGCGGCGATTAGTGCACAACCTCTTTGGTGGCGCTGATTAGGCCACAACTTCATACGAGGAAAGAGTGATGATGATGCTCTTCCGGTGGTGTAGGTGAAGACGGCGGTGTGGGAACAGAGGTGGTGTGAAAGACGAGGGGAATGTTGGGGCAGCTCCTTGGATGTGGAGGACGGGGTGGCTGAACCAGCGGGATGACCAGATCGACGACGGGTCCTCATCCAGTATGGTGGATGAGGGACGTCGAGGTGTTGCTGTGGACGACGTCGTCGGGGAAGAGGCTCCGACTGGGTGGCGGACGGAGGAGGGTGTGGGGCTTCATGGGTTTTCGCGGGCTCGGTGTATGAATGGGTGGGCGGATGGGATGGGAGGGGGGAACCATGGCTTAGGGACGCGCTTGTCCGAAATGTGGGGTAAGTTACGAAAGTACCCCCACCGATTTGAGGCGGTTCTTTCGGTTCTGGGGTATCACGGGAATTTCGCGTGTCAGGATTTCACATGAGGTGGGAGTTTTCACGCGCATTGTAATTTTGGAATAGCAAGGTGCGGGTTGAGATGGAGGGTGTTGTCGGAGCACAACGAGACAAAGATATATCTTAAATATTTTGGGCTAACAAGGCGCGGGTTGAAATTTCCGGACAAGCCTAACGTGTACTGTACCAAATCAATTCGCACTACAAATGTCATTCAAAACTTTGAATTCATGTAGGTTCAATTAAAATATTTCACTACGTGTATAATGCATGCAACCTACTACTCAGATGAACGTTTTAGTGCATTCCAAACGTATATACTACCGCTTCAATATGAACTAAATTTGAATTCGTTTCTCTATTTGAATAAGATCTACAATAATGATTGTTGTGAAGTCAAACCATTTGAATTCGTTTATCTATTTTAATAAGATCCACAATCATCATTATTGTCAAGTTAAACCATCGTTTGTGTATTATCTTCACAGCAGACCACATGATTAGTCTCGAGTTACATATGAACTATGTGTACTATTTGAACTCGAACTCAATTTTTTGAATCCACTTTATGTTGATTTCAAATCATAGTACATTTCAAGCTCTAGCTAGATCTTAATAATCTAAACCATGTCTCATATGTATAATGTGTTTATCACATTATGTATGGTGCCCCGCGCCCTACGCCTACAAGTATTTAGATGTGAGTTGCAAACACCACACATTACCACAAATTCAAATAAAATGTGAGAATGTTCGATATATATAGTATTCTTTAGATTGTTCGATATTTAGTTGTAAGCTGCAAACGCCACACATTATCACAAATTCAAATAAAATGTGAGATTGTTCGATGTATAGTATGGTTTAGATTGTTTGACATTTAGCTGTGAGTTGCAAACACCATGCATTATCACATTATGGTATAACATGTGCAAAACCACAACACGCGTATCACCGCTATATTCATGCATGCATATGTTTATAACACTATGATCTCCTATTCAAATATATGAATCCACTTTCATATCAAATTATGATCTTTGTTAGTCTCTTACACCCACATAATCCTCTAACCTTTGTAGCTACCACTAACTTTCTCTCGTGCATGCACACGCCCTCCTCGCCCTCCCCCTCCCTCAGCATTCTATCCATCGCACACATTCATTTTTTTCTTTAGGTCGTTCTCCCACAGTCTCCACAACTCCTTTCCCACACACACCGATCGACAAACCTCTCCAGCGATGTCTGCCGACAACATACGCACGCACCTTCAATCTCCTCCTTTATGTGTCCTTGCCTCGTGTCTCTCATACGGTCCCACACACGTGTAAACTCTCGCCCGTCTTTTCATCGATCTCACAACCGCACACTCCTCCCCCTATCTAGCTAGTAGCTGGGCCTCTCGCACCACCTCTTAGCTCCATTCTCTCTGTCTATCCATCTCGCTGGGCCTTATTTGCCTCTAACAAATGGACGTACACCGACCGATCTCCCTCTATACATATAGCTAGCTAGGTCCTTATAACTCGTTTTTCCCCACGCATCGATCGATCTACCTCATTAGTTATGTCTATCCCTTCCTCCGACAAACAACAATTGATCTATCGATCTAGTTAGGTTTGCTTACCAAACACATGGTTCCCCTTCATCATCCATGGATGCGTCCCGACAGATCTATCATGCATAGGCACACACAGAAACACATCCCCACTCTTATTGATAATATTGCAGTTCCACCCTCAGTTTGTCTAGTAGGCCTCTCCCACCATCTTCGAGAAGCAACTCCATCACCCATCCAGCACTCTACTCCTCTCCCTCCCTCCCTCTCTCCTCTCTCTCTCTATCCCATCCATTTCCCGTCCTTCAGTTATGTATGGATGTCGACCGATCTCCCTCAAGACATAGCTGGGTCTCTCCTTGTCAACACATATATGAGTCGTTCTACCTCTATAGTTAGGCCTCTGCCTACCCCTCCCCCACCCCCTCCCACACACACACACTGATACATCGAGCGCTCTAGTCATGTCTCCCTGCCACACACAAACTTGGCATGTGCCCTCTGACGTTCCGGTAGGTCAGTCGTCCTATATCTTTGACTTGCACACACACACAATTTCGATGGCTCTCTTCATTGATCTCGCACCAACCCACTTGATCCGCTCTTCGACTCTATCGATATCTATGACCTCTCCCTCTCTTCTCGTGGATCGCCCGACCCTCTATATATGATATGGATAGGCCTCCATTTCACACACATTGCATGCAAAATTTTGTTTGAGATGTCATCGACACATATTCCCACAAATACATTCACGAAATCAACCCTCCCAAACAAAAAACACTCATGAACGCACATGCCATTTGTCTAGGTTTGTATCTCTCTCACACACACCCACGTAGGTGGGGGACGTGCACGAAGAGAAGAGGTGCACACACGGCGCATGTACTCCCTTCTCTTTCCTAACCACACCCGCGCGGGTACACGGTGGAGCTCATTTTTGTATGAAAAGGCAGCCCACATGGTAATTTGACACGTGTACTGGTTGTCCACTTGATGGAGGGAGGATCATCTACCACGGGTGAACAAACAAATTGCAACTTGATGTGTTATGTTAAAAAAGAGGCAAACCATGTGGGGCCTACCTTAGAGGCAAGGCTCTATACACTGGAGTACTTTTGATGTGTCCTGTCAACTCGCAGAACAAGGAGAAGCTTGCTTAGTACGCCGTCTCCCCCGCTCACGGGCGCGATGGCTCGCAGGATGAGGTGAAGCTTGCTTACTAGTAGTAGTACTGTACGCCTTATGCCCGCTCCCTCGCCCACGCGCGCGGTGGCTCGCAGGACGAGGAGAAAATTTGACTACTCCCTCCGTTTACTCCTCGTCCCTACCTTGGTTAGAGAGATTATCATATTGTTTGGAATATATATATATATATATATATATATATATATATATATATATATATATATATATATATATATATATGTCCATTAGTTGATTTCAATATGAACTACTAGTACATACTCCAAACACTGACGTATATAGACGTATTTTAGAGTGTAGATTCACTCATTTTGCTCTGTATGTAGTCCATATGAAACAGACGTAATAGTACGCACTCTCCCTCGCCCCTCGACCCTCGCCCACATGGTGTACATGCAGAAATTCATTCGGTCTCATATAGCCAGAACGATATATACTGCAGTACCATTATAGCTCGACTTCCTGAAGAGGCGAAGAGCCAATCGCAAGGTTAATAGTTTGGAGATGCCAAGCGCAAGGATTATAGGAGAACGAGTAGTAGGTGCCGCGTCATTTATAAATAAAGTTTTTTTTTCTTCAGTGGCATGTACGCAATATAATAGGTTCATATGGAGAGAAAAGGAAACTGCTCCACTATATACATAGTCAGGACAGGCCAGCCTACATGGTTGCTTGCTGGGGTTGCTCTCTTCACACTCTCTCGCACAAAACGACTATGGCCACATCTCTAACATCCCGGCGGATCACGTCCGCCAGGGAAAGGGGTGGATGCTTAGTGTAGATGCAGTCGCCGTCGCCGACGGTGAAAACACACTGTCGGCACGTCCTGATCAGGGGTCCCAGCCGATCTCTCTCACAAAGCCAGTGAGGTTGCCTTCGTCCCTTCCTCACTGCCGTGACGTGGGTAGTTGCCACCTCCCGCCGCCCTCCTCAAGGTTGAGCTACGTCCCGACATCCCCCAAGTACAACTCCCTTTACAGCCGGCTTGCACCACTGCTCCAGATGCCCACATCACTCCATGTGGATATTTCTCTACTTCTTTGCCCCGCACATACCTCTACTGGCTTCTACGTACTATATTTATGATGAGTTTATGTCTCATCAACTAGTCCCAGTAATCTTATTCTAATCACGCTTCTTCAATTTCTTTGCCACAGGGATGCTCATCTCAATTTTGGTAAAATTGCACAAAATGATCCGATGGTCAAAGGGTTGCAAACTTCATTTCTTGGGAAGCCCCAACGTTGCCAGCAAATTAAAGCCTGGTTAGGGTTTACGGTTCAAGGGCTAGGGACTATATGGATCGTTTTTTTCTTTAGCTGTCTTTGTTCCAAAATAGGTGTCAACTTTAGTAGTAGTACAACTTTGTACTAAAGTTTGCATAAAGTTGAGACACTTATTTTGGAACGGAGGGAGTACATATTGGCTATGATCTGTCAATCATTGAGATGCAATAGCGTGCATGTTAGTCTCCTTTGTATTTGATGAAATGTTGCAACGAGCAACCTTGGACGCAAGATACATGTAACAGAAGCTGGAAGCTTCATAGCATTGTAAAAATTTATCTAGCTGATAAATTACAGTATGTACTATACTAGTACTACTTGCTCCGTTCCTAAATATAAGTATTTGTAGAGATTTCACCATGAACCACATACAGATGTATATAGATGCATTTTAAGTGTAGATTCATTCATTTTGTTCCGTATGTAGTCCACCTAGTGGAATCTCTACAAAGACTTATATTTAGGAATGGAGGGAGTACTATGTAAAGAGTTAGGTGTCGCACGGTGTCCAGAAAATATGGTGATAGTGTGAGGTGGGCCATGTAATCACTGAGCCTGCATATTTTCACTGCTCTTGCACTCCTCTGCTGTAAGAATGGAGAAAATTGTAATCTAGTAGTACCTCCTTTCGCCGAAAGCGTGGGATATCCAGCAGTCCTACCACCTCAGTAATAATGACCAATGAGCCATCAAATCACATAGACCCAGCAGTAAGTTGGACGGACGAAGCAACCATCACTCTTGAATCCGCTTCTCCCTTCAACGCAGGCGCCACTGAGAGGTCGCGTCCACTCTGCCCGGGCATGAATGCGACACCAATTCTTTGGAGCGGCGCTGACCATTTCGGGTGGGAAGCGTGCGCGCGGGCGATGGAGGGCTTTGGGTGGGCCAGGCTGGTCAGGAGTGGGCATGGCATCTGTCCGCCTGTCCCTACCGGACGCCCGGAAACGAGAGGATGCACCGACTCTTGCGGCTAAAATCGTACACTACACACCATCTCTCTATAGGAGTAGGTCGATCTGTCGCTCTCTCTAACACACACATGCTGTTAAACACACACACACACACACACACACACAGACACACGCACACGCACACACATGTTCATAGAATAGGAAAATCGTGCGAGTGCGAAGACACAGGAAGTGAGATACAAATGGAGTACGTACAAGAAGAGAAGAGGTGATGAATATTCCATCAAACCTGGACTGAGTAGTAGTACTCCCTCCGTCTAGGTGTTAAGTCATCTTACGGAAATAAGATATTCCCAAAATGTTTAGGTGTCGTCCATTAACTTCACATCTCAATCCCCTCCTGGCCTCGTTGGTAGCGAGCGTTGTTACTTAGGGAGCGTTTGGATCCTTAGCAAGAACAACTTATAGCATAGCCAGGCAAGGTTAGGCGTTTGGAACTGTTAAAATATGTTAGCTTTTGTGGGCCAGCTAGCTTGGGTGGGCTAGAAAAACCTTGCTAGCTCAGGAGAGCCAGATTGGCTCGCTTCTGATGGCAAACTTCGCGTAGTAGTAACATAGAGTAACATATGCATGTTACTAGTCCAAGTTACTCACCACTATGACCAGCCTAAGCAATGTAACCAGACGCTCCTTACTCTGCCTGTTATCTCCCCTGGAAACCCAATGCATGGAGCGCAACTACGCATTGACCAGTCAAGAAATCAAAATCGACTTGCATGCGAGTTAATACGTGGCCCTGCATGGTAGCTAAAACGGCATCTCTTAGTTGTTTGGATTAATTGTTGCGTTTAGAGATAGAAATCAGGGCTTTGATTGGAGGAATGACCGGTCAAGTTTCTCCTTCTCCTCTAATCTGCTTGCACCTTGGTCCCGCTGCACCTTCTAACGTGACTTATTGTTGGGGAACGTAGTAATTTCAAAAAAATTCCTACGCACATGCAAGATCATGGTGATGCATAGCAACGAGAGGGGAGAGTGTCGTCCATGTACCCTCGTAGATTGAAAGCGGAAGCGTTAGAACAACGCGGTTGATGTAGTCGTACATCTTCACGGCCTGACCGATCAAGCACCGTAACTACGGCACCTCCAAGTTCTAGCACACGTTCAGCTCGATTACGTCCCTCGTACTCCGATCCAGCCGAGTGTCGAGGGAGAGTTCCATCAGCACGACGGCGTGGTGATGATCTTGATGTTCTACCGTCGCAGGGCTTCGCCTAAGCACCACCACAATATTATCGAGCAGGACTATGGTGGAGGGGGGCACTGATACGTCTCCAACGTATCTATAATTTTTTATTGTTCCATGCTATTATATTACCCCTTTTGGATGTTTATGGGCTTTATTTTACACATTTATATCATTTTTGGGACTAACCTACTAACCGGAGGCCCAGCCCATATGGCTGTTTTTTTGCCTATTTCAGTATTTCGAAGAAAAGGAATATCAAATAGAGTCCAAACGGAATGAAACCTTCAGGAGCGTGATTTTTGGAACGAACGTGATCCAGAGGACTTGGAGTGCAAGTCAAGAAGCAGCCGAGGCTCCCATGAGATAGGAGGGCGCGCCCCCCTATAGGGCGCGCTGATGTCTACTACACAACCTTCTTCTTGTAGACGTTGTTGGGCCTGCAAGTGCACAGGTTTGTAGGACAGTAGCAAATTTCCCTCAAGTGGATGACCTAAGGTTTATCAATCCGTAGGAGGCGTAGGATGAAGATGGTCTCTCTCAAACAACCCTGCAAGCAAATAACAAAAAGTCTCTTGTGTCCCCAACACACCCAATACAATGGTAAATTGTATAGGTGCACTAGTTCGGCGAAGAGATGGTGATACAAGTGCAATATGGATGGTAGATAAAGGTATTTGTAAACTGAAATAATAAAAACAGCACGGTAACTAATGATAAAAGTGAGTGTAAACGGTATTGCAATGATAGGAAACAAGGCCTAGGGTTCATACTTTCACTAGTGCAAGTTCTCTCAACAATAATAACATAGATAGATCATATAACAAGCCCCCAACATGCAACAAAGAGTCACTCCGAAGCCACTAACAGCGGAGAACAAACGTAGAGATTATGGTAGGGTACAAAACCACCTCAAAGTTATTCTTTCGGATCAATCTATAAAAGAGTTCGTACTAGAATAACACCTTAAGATACAAATCAACCAAAGCCCTAATGTCACCTAGATACTCCATTGTCACCTCAAGTATCCGTGGGCATGATTATACGATATGCATCACACAATCTCAGATTCATCCAACCAACATAAAAGTACTTCAAAGAGTGCCCCAAAGTTTCTACGGGAGAGTCAAGAACGTGTGCCAACCCCTATGCATAGGTTCCCAATGTCACAAACCCGCAAGTTGATCACCAAAACATACATCAAGTGGCACATGATATCCCATTGTCACCACAGATAATCACGGCAAGACATACATCAAGTGTTCTCATAAAAGACTCAATCCGATAAGATAACTTCAAAGGGGAAACTCAATTCATCACATGAGAGTAGAGGGGGAGAAACATCATAAGATCCAACTACAATAGCAAAGCTCGGGATACATCAAGATCGTGCCATAGAGGGAACACCAGAGAGAGAGAGAGAGAGAGAGAGAGAGAGAGAGAGAGAGAGAGAGAGAGAGAGAGAGAGATCAAACACATAGCTACTGGTACATACCCTCAGCCCCGAGGGTGAACTACTCCCTCCTCGTCATGGATAGCGCCGGGATGATGAATATGGCCACCGGTGATGGGATCCCCCTCCGGCAGGGCGCCAGAACGGGCTCCCGAGAGGTTTTTGGTGGCTACAGAGGCTTGCGGCGGCGGAACTCCCGATCTATCTTCTGTTCTAGAAGTTTTAGGGTATGTAGGTATATATGGGTGCAAGGGGTACGTCGGTGGACCTCCGGGGTGCTCACGAGGCAGGGGGCGCGCCCAGGGGGGGTGGGCGCTCCCCCCACCCTCGTGGGCATCCCGGGACTCCCCTGACGTGCACTCCAAGTCTATCAGGTTGCTTTCCTTCCAAAAATAACTTCTCCAGTGGATTTCGTTCCGTTTTGACTCCGTCTGATATTCCTTTTCCTCGAAACACTAAAATAGGCATAAAACAGCAAATCTGGGCTGGGCCTCCGGTTAATAGGTTAGTCCCAAAAATAATATAAAAGTGGATAATAAAGCCCAATATTGCCTAAAACAGTAGATAAAGTTGCATGGAGCAATAAAAAATTATAGATACGTTGGAGACGTATCAAGCATCCCCAAGCTTAATTCCTGCTCGTCCTCGAGTAGGTAAATGATAAATAAGAATTTTTGATGTGGAGTGATACTTTAGCATAGTTTCAATGTAATTCTTCTTACTTGTGATATGAATATTCAGATCCGAAAGATTCAAGACAAACTTTCATATTGACATAAAAATAATAATACTTCAAGCGTACTAATGAAAGTAATCATGTGTTCTCAAAATAACATGGCCAAAGAAAGTTCATCCCTACAAAATCATATAGTTAGGCTATGCTTCATTTTCGTCACACAAAGATGTTCCCAACTTATATACCCCCGATGACAAGCCAAGCAATTGTTTCATACTCAAATAATCTCAAACTTTTTCAACCTTCACGCAATACATGAGCACGAGCCATGGATATAGCACTATGGGTGGAATAGAATATGATGATGGGGATTGTGTGGAGAAGACAAAAAGGAGAAAGTCTCATATTGACAAGGCTAATCAACGGGCTATGGAGATGCCCATCAATTGATGTCAACATGAGGAGTAGGGATTGCCATGCAACGGATGCACTAGAGCTATAAGTATATGAAAGCTCTACAAAAGAAACTAAGTGGGTGCGCATCCAACTTGCTTGCTCACGAAGACCGCATTTGGAGGAAGCCCATCATTGGAATATACAAGCCAAGTTTTATAATGAAAAATTCCCACTAGTATATGAAAGTGACAAAATGAGAGACTCTCTATCATGAACATCTTGGTGCTACTTTGAAGCACAAGTGTGGTAAAAGGATAGTAGCATTGTCCCTTCTCTCTTTTTCTCTCATCATTTTTTTTGTTTGGGCCTTTCTCTTTTTTTTGGCCTCTCTTTTTTTTCCGTCCGGAGTCTCATCCCAACTTATGGGGGAATCATAGTCTCCATCATCCTTTCCTCACTTGGGACAATCCTCTAATAATGATGATCATCACACTTTTATTTTTCTTACAACTCAACAATTACAACTCGATACTTAGAACAAAGTATGACTCTATATGAATGCCTCCGGCGGTGTACCGGGATGGTGCAATGAATCAAGAGTGATATGTATGGAAGAATTATGAACGGTGGCCTTGCCACAAATACGATGTCAACTACATGATCATGCTAGCAATATGACAATGATGGAGCATGTCATAATAAACGGAATGGTGGAAATTTGCATGGCAATATATCTCGGAATGGCTATGGAAATGCCATGATAGAGCATATAAGGAGGTTTATGTGTGATAGAGCATATCGTATCACGAGGTCTGGTGGCTGTTTTGAGGAAGATATAAGGAGGTTTATGTGTGATAGAGCATATCGTATCACGGGGTTTGGATGCACCGGCGAAGTTTGCACAAAGTCTCAAGGTGAGAAAGGGCAATGCACGGTACCGAAGAGGCTAGCAAAGGCGGAAAGGTGGGAGTGCATATAATCCATGGACTCAACATTAGTCAAAAGAACTCATATACTTATTGCAAAAATTTAGAAGCCATCAAAAATCATGTACGCGCATGCTCCTAGGGGGATAGATTGGTAGGAAAAGACCATCGCTCGTCCCCGACCACCACTCATAAGGATGCACAAGCCAGGTACACTTCATGTTTCAAATTTGTTACACAACTTTACCCATACATGCATGTTACGGGACTTGCAAACTTCAACACAAGCCTTTCTCAAATTCACAATTATCCAACTAGCATGACTTTGATATTATCACCTCCATATCTCGAAACAATTATCAAGCATCAAACTTATATTAGTATTCAATTCACTCAAAAGAAAGTTTCACATAACTTGAACACTAAGTATATTAACATTAAGCACATTACCATGCTATTAACGACTCTCAAAATAATCTAAGTGAAGCATGAAAGTTCATCTATTTCTTCAAAATAAAACTACCACCATGCTCTAAAAGGTATAAGTGATGCACTAGAGCAAATGACAAACTACTCTGAAAGATATAAGTGAAGGTCAATGAGTAGCTAAATAATTATGCCACTATGCGAAGACTCTCTCTCATTTAATAATTCAGATCTTGATACTTTATTCAAACAGCAAGCAAAGATAAATAAAACTACATTGCAAGGATAGCACAACTCATGTGAAGAAGCAAAAACTTAGGCTCAACCGATACTAACCGATAGTTGTTGAAGAAGAAAGGTGGGATGCCTACCGGGGCATCCCCAAGCTTAGATGCTTGAGACTTCTTGAAATATTATCTTGGGGTGCCTTGGGCATCCCCAAGCTTGAGCTTTTGTGTCTCCTTAATTCCTCTCATATCATGGTTTCTCTTTTTATCAAAAGCTTCATTCACAACAAACTCAACAAGAGCTCGTGAGATAGGTTAGTATAAACCAATGCAAAACCTTATCATTTTCTACTGTAACAAATCACTTAAATAATTATTCAACATTTCATACTAAATGCCTCTGCATATTTAATACTCCTATCCTCAAATAGAATCATTAATCAAGCAAACATATGCAAACAATGCAACCATAACAGCAATCTGCCAAAACAGTACAGTCTGTAAAGAATGCAAGAGTATCAATACTCCAAAATTTATGAACTAAAATTCCCACTGTAATAAATTTATCATAGCTCAATATGCAAAAAGATTCAACATTATACCACTCTCTGACTTTTCAAGGGAATTTTCGCAACAGCGGCAAACTTTCTATTTTTCAAACAACAACATGTATACTAGCAAAATAAGCATGGCAAAGGCTATCCTTGACTTCTTGTAACATCTCAAAATTCTAAATTTTGGAATGTTATATTAAATAGATAGATTTGATTGATTGTTTGATTGTTGTGTGAAATTGATTGAAATTCGAAACTTTTTGAAAGTTAAATGAGAGGGAATAAAAGGACTTTCCCAAACTTTCATTTTGCATTCGTGATCTCCGTGAATTCAAATTCTTTTCACCACAAAACCCTGGAGAGAAGATGACATGACTTCTTCCATTTATTTAAATGACAAGGGGTGTTGAAAATATCTGAATTTCATTTGGGAATATTTCCAACCCAGGAACTTTATGCAACTCAATGATTTTCACGAGCGAAGATAAAATGACTTCTTCAAAACATATGAAATATGAGTTGGGAGTTTCAAAGAATTAAATTCAAAGTTCTTTTGAAATTATTTTGAATTTGGAGTTATTT
The DNA here is from genome assembly GCA_963921465.1 of Triticum timopheevii. Lineage (NCBI taxonomy): Eukaryota > Viridiplantae > Streptophyta > Magnoliopsida > Poales > Poaceae > Triticum > Triticum timopheevii. The sequence continues at coordinate 204,725,986 of OY997270.1, forward strand.
GAGTTTTATTCAAAATTATTTTTCTCCAAAAATAAAATATATGGAAAATAGGGTAACATGATTCCCTACATCAGAAAATTGGAGAGAAATAAATTTGAATTAATTTTGGTATTTTATATTGATTTTTTATTGGATTTTACTAGACCAGAAGCACTCTTTGCTTTATTTGAATTTGTGTGTATTTTATTTGACTTTAGAAAATTGTTCAAGTCGTAGAAAATCTTTTTCTGAAAATTTTGATATATAATATGCCTATATTATATTTTGTACTTATCTCTTTTGTTTTATTTCTTTGTCTATTTATTATTTTTTTTTAAAAAGAAAAGAATCCTCTGCCGTCGAACTGGGCCGGCCCAACAGGCCGCCCGCCCAGCCCAGCGCCCGCGCCGCCTCGCCCGTCGTCTCCGACCGGGACTCCTCCCGAGTCCGCCGCCGCGCCGTCATGCTCGCCGTGCCGCCCCGGCCTCCTTTGCCCCCTCCCGCACGCGACCGCGCCGCCCTCCTCCATAAATAGCCGGGCCCCTCGAGCCCCACGACACCTTGAGCCGCCGCCGCCCTCGCATCTCGCGCCGCCCTCTGCTGCATCTCATCATCGCCGTCGTCGACGAGCTCCGCCGTCGCAGCGCCGTCGCCCTGCCCCGCACCTCCGACTCTGCTGCCCCGCGCCGCCCTCGCCGCCGTCTCTGCCCTCGCCACCGACCCTGGAGCCGCCTCCCCGTCGAAAGCCGCCTCGCCGCCGGCGCGTCGCTCCGCATCGCCGGCGCACTTCGCCGAAAACCGCCGCCGCCGGTTTAAATTCTTGAACCGGTATAAACCGCAAACCACCCCGGTTTTTTAATCGTTTTCGGTTTTTATCCTTAGATCGTTTTTTTATTTGGTTTAGTTATATAGCGAACGCTCACTAGTTTAGCCTCTGTAGTGAACGGTTTCGTTTGTTAGGATTTCGTAGCGAACATTCATTCGGTAGAGTTTTTCTTTTCTTTCTAATTTCTGCCAGGGACCCGTCTGTTAATATTTTTTTACAGATTAGCCCCTGGACTTCAAACACTCACAACTTTTTACTCGTGTATCCAAATCCAACGAAATCAATGCCCACCTCTTTGTTATGATCCCCTCTATCCAGTAATATAACTTATGCATGTTTTTGAAATTTTAATATTTGAATTTCAAACAGTTTAGTATTTGAACTTTGTTTGATCGTAACTTGAGTTCTATAACTCCGTTTGAGTTGATTCTTTTTGCAAATCGAAGCTCTTGAACTAAACTTTCTGATAAGGCCAAATACACATAATTTTGGTACTGTTAGAAATTGTTTTATGTTGCAAGAGTTATTTGCTTGGTTTTGATGTTTTCGATTTGTTTTCTTCGTTCTTTCCGATGTTTTTGAGTGCTTGCTTATGTGTGGTTACTATTGCTTGCTCACGATAGATTGACCGGAGTGTGCAGAGTAGAACTATCAAGAGTTTTGAGTGTGAATCATGTTCATCAACATTGCAGGCAAGTTCACACTTTGATCATATCCCTTTTATTACCCAGTTTTATTGCATTAGTTCAATCCACCAAACAATTGCATGGTTAGGATCTGAATTAAATTGTGGGTCTTGGGAAGTAGATGAGGTAGTACCTATTACCTGTTTTATTATCAAACCCTGGGAGTTACTTCTACGTTTGCTTATTATGCCATGCTATGCTCGTAGACGTGGATTGGGTTTGAGTGAATTTCCATGACAGATGTGAGATTGTTAATTAGTGGTTTATTTAAAGTGGCAACATTAATACACATCTGGGTGGATTGAGGTACCTGGTTATTCCAGGATTGCCTGTCTAGGCACCTAGGTAGACCAAGATTGCCTGTTTTTTTTATGGACCGCCACCCAGGCTCAAAGGGATCATAAGATTATTCCTGCTAGAAACTTCCGTGTGCAGCCACAAGCTATTATGGGCTCTGGCATAGTTGATTAAGTTGTGCGAACTCTTACGCGTAGACTAGCAGATGTAGGTTAAAGTAGGTGTACCGGTCTACCCTTAGTAAGGTGCTAGCGCTTCTGAAAGACTATGTCTCGATCATCCATTCTCAAACATCAGGTAGTGCGAGAAATCCAACGGAGGCGATCGAGTCTTGTGGGGAAAAGTGCGCAAACCTCTGCAGAGTGTATAAACTAATCATGATTAGCCGTGTCCCCGGTTATGGACATTTTGAGTATCTAGTACTTGGATTATCATGTGAATCTCATCATGTTACTTTAATAAATATTGTTGGGTTTTTAATGAATATGTTATTTAATAGGGATTGAGAATGTTGTCAACCATTCTCAATGTTTAACAACCACCATGATAGTTAAATAAAATTTATTCCTTTGCAGTAGGGAAAAATTGGCTTTTTGCAAAAACATTATAACCATAGAGCCTCCACCAGCCATATATGCATGTAGTGATAGCCTTTATTCATCTATATGGTGTGAATTTTCCAGTACATTCAATGTACTGACCCTTTGTAGCTGCAACGTCTCATGTTGCCGGATCTTACGACGAGTAAGTGATACGTTAGGGTTACGATTTCTACACTCAACCTTGTCGTTGGTGTTGATGGGAATCCACAACCTTGTTACTTCCGCTATTTGGATTGAGGTAATAGTATTTACGTTACTTTATACATGTGATTTACCTCTGTTATAAATTCTCGAGTACTGTGTGTGTCAGCATACCGATCCAGGGATGACACTTAAGCACAGAGACTTGATCCATTCAGGTCGGGTCGCTACACTTCTTTATTGAAACTAAAGATGCAAAACATTATTCTAACTAACAGCAAGCAAAAACTAACAAAAGAAAATGATGCTCCAAGCAAAACACATATCATGTGGTGAATAAAAATATAGCTCCAAGTAAAGTTACCGATGAACGAAGACGAAAGAGGGGATGCCTTCCGGGGCATCCCCAAGCTTAGGCTCTTGGTTGTCCTTGAATATTACCTTGGGGTGCCTTGGGCATCCCCAAGCTTAGGCTCTAGCCACTCCTTATTCCATAGTCCATCGAATCTTTACCCAAAACTTGAAAACTCCCCAACACAAAACTCAAGAGAAAACTCGTAAGCTCCGTTAGTATAGGAAAATAAAATCACCACTCAGGTACTGTAATGAACTCATTATAAATTCATAATGGTGTAATATCTACTGTATTACAACTTATCTATGGTTCATACCCTCCGATACTACTCATAGATTCATCAAAATAAGCAAACAACACATAGAAAACAGAATCTGTCAAAAATAGAACAGTATGTAGTAATCTGTATCAAACGTATACTTCTGGAACTACAAATATTCCACCAAATTAGGAGGTCCTAAGAAATTTGTGTACCAATCCATAGCAAAAATAATCAGATCAAGAGCACGTTTCTGTGAATTAACAAAACTAATTTACTGGGTGCAAAAGTTTCTGATTTTCAGCAGGATCAACACAACTATCACCGTAAGCTATCCTAAAGGTCTTACTTGGCACTTTATTGAAACAAAAGCTATAAAACATGATTAATACAGTAGAATAATCATGTTGACAAACAAAAACAGTAAGGATAAATATTGTGTTGTCTCCCAACAAGCGTTTTTCTTTAATGCCTTTCTAGCTAGGCATGATGATGACAATGATGCTCACATAAAAGATAGGAATTGAAACATAATGGGAGCATCATGAAGCATATGACTAGCACATTTAAGTCTAACCCACTTCCTATGCATAGGGATTTTGTGAGCAAACAACTTATGGGAACAATAATCAACTTGCATAGGAAGGTAAAATAAGCATAACTTCAAGATTTTAAGCACATAGAGAGGAAACTTGACATTATTGTAATTCCTACAAGCATATATTCCTCCCTCATAATAATTTTTAGTAGCATCATGAATGAATTCAACAATGTAACCAGCACCTAAAGCATTCTTTTCATGATCTAGTAGCATAGAAATTTTACTACTCTCCTCATAAGCAAAATTCTTCTCATGAATAGTAGTGGGAGCAAATTCAACAAAATAACTATCATATGATTGAAAATTAAGATCAAGATAACAAGTTTCATGGTTATCATTATTCTTTAAAGCATACGTATCATCACAATAATCATCATAGATAGGAGGCATGCTTTCATCATAGTAAATTTGCTCATCAAAGCTTGGGGGACAAAAAATATCATCTTCATCAAACATAGCTTCCCCAAGCTTGTGGCTTTGCATATCATTAGCATCATGGATATTCAAGGAATTCATACTAACAACATTGCAATCATGCTCATCATTCACATATTTCATGCCAAGCATTCTATGTAATTCTTCTTCTAGCACTTTGGCACAATTTTCCTTTCCATCATACTCACGAAAGATATTAAAAAGGTGAAGCGTATGAGACAAACTCAATTCCATTTTTTTGTAATTTTCTTTTATAAACTAGACTGGTGCTAAAACAAGAAACAAAAAGATTCGATTGCAAGACCTAAAGATATACCTTCAAGCACTCACCTCCCCGGCAACGGCGCCAGAAAAGAGCTTGATGTCTACTACACAACCTTCTTCTTGTAGACGTTGTTGGGACTGCAAGTGCACCGGTTTGTAGGACAGTAGCAAATTTCCCTCAAGTGGTTGACCTAAGGTTTATCAATCCGTAGGAGGCGTAGGATGAAGATGGTCTCTCTCAAAGAACCCTGCAACCAAATAACAAAAAGTCTCTTGTGTCCCCAACACACCCAATACAATGGTAAATTGTATAGGTGCACTAGTTCGGTGAAGAGATGGTGATACAAGTGCAATATGGATGGTAGATAAAGGTATTTGTAAACTGAAATAATAAAAACAGCATGGTAACTAATGATAAAAGTGAGCGTAAACGGTATTGCAATGATAGGAAACAAGGCCTAGGGTTCATACTTTCACTAGTGCAAGTTCTCTCAACAATAATAACATAGATAGATCATATAACAAGCCCTCAACATGCAACAAAGAGTCACTCCGAAGCCACTAACAGCGGAGAACAAACGTAGAGATTATGGTAGGGTACGAAACCACCTCAAAGTTATTCTTTCGGATCAATCTATAAAAGAGTTCGTACTAGAATAACACCTTAAGATACAAATCAACCAAAACCCTAATGTCACCTAGATACTCCATTGTCACCTCAAGTATCCGTGGGCATGATTATACGATATGCGTCACACAATCTCAGATTCATCCAACCAACATAAAAGTACTTCAAAGAGTGCCCCAAAGTTTCTACCGGAGAGTCAAGAACGTGTGCCAACCCCTATGCATAGGTTCCCAATGTCACAAACCCGCAAGTTGATCACCAAAACATACATCAAGTGGCACATGATATCCCATTGTCACCACAGATAATCACGGCAAGACATACATCAAGTGTTCTCATAAATGACTCAATCCGATAAGATAACTTCAAAGGGGAAACTCAATTCATCACATGAGAGTAGAGGGGGAGAAACATCATAAGACCCAACTACAATAGAAAGCTCGGGATACATCAAGATCGTGCCATAGAGGGAACACGAGAGAGAGAGAGAGAGAGAGAGAGAGAGAGAGATCAAACACATAGCTACTGGTACATACCCTCAGCCCCGAGGGTGAACTACTCCCTCCTCGTCATGGATAGCACCGGGATGATGAAGATGGCCACCGGTGATGGGATCCCCCTCCGGCAGGGCGCCGAAACGGGCTCCCGAGAGGTTTTTGGTGGCTACAGAGGCTTGCGGCGGCGGAACTCCCGATCTATCTTCTGTTCTGGAAGCTTTAGGGTACGTAGGTACATATGGGTGCAAGGGGTACGTCGGTGGACCTCCGGGGTGCTCACGAGGCAGGGGGCGCGCCCAGGGGGGTGGGCGCTCCCCCCACCCTCGTGGGCAGCCCGAGACTCCCCTGACGTGCACTCCAAGTTTATCAGGTTGCTTTCCTTCCAAAAAATAACTTATCCAGTTGATTTCGTTCCGTTTTGACTCCATCTAATATTCCTTTTCCTCGAAACACTGAAATAGGCATAAAACAGCAAATCTGGGCTGGGCCTCCGGTTAATAGGTTAGTCCCAAAAATAATATAAAAGTGGATAATAAAGCCCAATATTGTCTAAAATAGTAGATAAAGTAGCAAGGAGCAACAAAAAATTATAGATACATTGGAGACGTATCACGCGCCCCCCTCTCTCGTGGGCCCCTCGGGCGGCCACCGACGTACTTCTTCCTCCTATATATACCTACGTACCCTGAAAACATCCAGGAGGAGGACGAAACACAATTTCCACCACCGTAACCTTCCGTATCCGCGAGATCCCATCTTGGGGCCTTCACCGGCGTTTTGCCGGTGGGGGAATCGACCACAGAGGGCCTCTACATCAACATCCTTGCCCCTCCGATGAGTTGTGAGTAGTTTACCACAGACCTACGGGTCCATAGTTATTAGCTAGATGGCTTCTTCTATCTTTTTGGATCTCAATACAATGTTCTCCCCCTCTCTTGTGGAGATCTATTCGATGTAAACTCTTTTTGCAGTGTGTTTGTCGAGATCCGATGAATTGTGGGTTTATGATCAAGTTTATCTATGAATAATATTTGAATCTTCTCTGAATTCTTTTATGTATGATTGAGTTACTTTGCATGTCTCTTCGAATTATCAGTTTGGTTTGGCCTACTAGATTGATCTTTCTTGCCATGGGAGAAGTGCTTAGCTTTGGGTTGAATCTTGCGGTGTCCTTACCCAGTGACAGAAAGGGTTGCAAGGCACGTATTGTATTGTTGCCATCGATGATAACAAGATGGGGTTTATATCATGTTGCTTGAGTTTATCCCTCTACATCATGTCATCTTGCTTAATGCGTTACTCTGTTCTTATGAACTTAATACTCTAGATGCAGACAGGAGTCGGTCGATTTGTGGAGTAATAGTAGTAGATGCAAGCAGGAGTCGGTCTACTTGGTATGGACGTGATGCCTATATACATGATCATGCCTAGATAATCTCATAATTATTCACTTTTCTATCAATTGCTCGACAGTAATTTGTTCACCCACCGTAATACTTATGCTATCTTGAGAGAAGCCACTAGTGAAACCTATGGCCCCCGGGTCTATCTCTTATCATATTTGCTTACAATCTACTTTTATTTGCATCTTTACTTTTCAAATCTATATTATAAAATACCAAAAATATATTTATCTTATCTTACTATCTTTATTAGATCTCACTTTCGCAAGTGGCCGTGAAGGGATTGAAATCCCTTTATTGCGTTGGTTGCGAGTTCTTTGTTTGTTTGTGTAGGTGTGTGGGACTTTTGAGGAGCCTCCTACTGGATTGATACCTTGGTTCTCAGAAACTGAGGGAAATACTTACGCTACTATTGCTACATCACCCTCTCCTCTTCGAGGAAAACCAACGCAAGCTCAAGACGTAGCAAGAAGGATTTCTGGCGCCGTTGCCGGGGAGGTCTTCGCTCAAGTCAAGACATACCAAGTACCCATCACAAACCCATCTACCTCACATTTACATTATTTGCCATTTGCCTCTCGTTTTCCTCTCCCCCACTTCACCCTTGCAGTTCTATTCGCCCTCTCTTTCCCAATCTCCTCCCCTCTCTTTTGCTCGCTTTCTTTCTCCTGGCTTTTGTTTGCCGTTATGTCTAAAATTGGGGAGATTATCGTCAATATGGACAACCATGATAACATGGAAAATTCTGATGCTCCGGCTGAAGAACCCCCTATCTTGCATACTAAAAAGTTTCAAATCGGTAGTGGCAACATCATTGGAAAAAGTGTTATTCAAGATTTCTTTACTTGTGCCGATGCTTTACCTTCCATGGGTGGTTCTATCCTTCATAAAACTAGTAGTCTTGCGGATGCCATTGCTATGCTAGTGGTTGAACTTGAAAGACAATTTATGCATATGCATCCTTGCATACAAAGAATTTTTCTAGAATTTTCCAATATTGAGCATTCTTCTGTTAAACGCGCTGTTACTATCTTTTTGGCTCATGAGTTTAGATTTATCATAAGAGAGGCCAAAGAAATCTTTGCGCACTATAGGGTGGACGCCGGTCGTCCTCCCATAGAGGCGATCCTCTATGATCAAGAGGAATTTAGGCGTTTTCAATCTTCGGACTATGTTGCTTTTAATGAAAACCTTAGGAAAAAGGTTCCTACCAATGTCTTGGTTGATTGCATTAACGAGCTAAATAATGATTTTGCCATTCGAAACAATGATCTAGGATACTCTCCTGAGTATAGGCTCACAAGATTTTGCCAAAAGAATGCTTTTAGTGATGAAATAGTTGTGCACTCTGAAGGGCCAAAGGAGGAACCCGTTCCTCCTGTGATTGATCTTGGGGACCTTGGTCCCACTAAATTTAGCCCTTTTGATTACTTTTGCTTGCCTCAAAGGAAACTTGCTGCTGAACGTAGAGAATATGAGATGAGCTTTCAAGATCTATCTTATTATTATGGCACTACTTAGATCTATCTTCGCTTTTATGCCTAGCTAGGGGCGTTAAACGATAGCGCTAGTTGGGAGGCAACCCAATTTTCTTTGTGATTTTTGTTTTTACTCCTATTTAGTAATAAATCTTGCATCTACCTTCTGTTTAGATGTGTTTTTATCTTTTAATTAGTGTTTGTGCCAAGTAGAACCTATAGGATAACCTATGATGATAGTTGATTTGATTCTGCTGAAAAACAGAAACTTTGCAAGCACGAATACAATTTTGTTAAATCACAGGAACATGATTTTGCGTTGATTCTTTTTTCTGCTGATCAATAAACAAATGTCCATGACTTCCTATTTTGGTAGGAATTTTAGAGTTCCAGAAGTTTGCATTAGTTACAGATTGCTACAGACTGTTCTGTTTTTGACAGATTCTGTTTTTCATGTGTTGTTTGCTTATTTTGATGCATCTATGGCTAGTAAAATAGTTTATAAACCATGGAGAAGTTGGAATACAGTAGGTTTAACACCAAAATAAATAAAGAATGAGTTCATTATAGTACCTTATGTGGTGGTTTTGTTTTCTTTCACTAACGGAGCTTATAGGATTTCCTGTTGAGTTTTGTGTTGTGAAGTTTTCAAGTTTTGGGTAAAGCTTTTATGGACTATGGAATAAAGGGTGGCAAGAGCCTAAGCTTGGGGATGCCCATGGCACCCCGAGATATTCATGAATAGCCAAAAGCCTAAGCTTGGGGATGCCCCGGGAAGGCATCCCCTCTTTCGTCTTCGTTCATTGGTAACTTTACTTGGAGCTATATTTTTATTCGCCACATGATATGTGTTTTGCTTGGAGCGTCGTGTATTATATCAGTCTTTGCTTTTTAGTTTACCACAATCATCCTTGCTGTACACACCTTTTGGGAGAAGCCTATTTGATTAGAATTTGCTAGAATACTCTATGTGCTTCACTTATATGTTTTGAGCTTGATAGTTTTTGCTCTAGTGCTTCACTTATATCTTTTAGAGCACGGTGGTGTCTTAATTTTGAAGAAATTTCTAGTCTCTCATGCTTCACTTATATTAGTTTGAGAGTATTTTAGAACAGCATGGTATTTTCTATGGTCATAAAGTTGGTCTTAGAATGATGAGCATCCAAGTTGGGTATAATAAAAACTATCATAGAAAGTGAATTGGATGCTATGATCAATTTGATGCTTGATAATTGTTTTGAGATATGGAGGTAGTGATATTAAAGTTATGCTAGTTGGGTGATTATGAATTTAAAGAATGCTTGTGTTGAAGTTTGTGATTCCCGTAGCAAGCACGTATGGTGAACCGCTTTGTGATGAAGTTGGAGCACAATTTTATTTATTGAGTGTCTTCCTTATGAGTGGCGATCGGGGATGAGCGATGGTCTTTTCCTACCAATCTATCCCCATAAGAGCATGCACGTAGTGCTTTGGTTTCTGATGACTTCTAATTTTTTGCAATAAGTGCATGAGTTCTTTTGACTAATGTTGAGTCCATGGATTATACAGACCCTTTCACCCTTCCATCATTGCTAGCCTCTCTTGTGCCGTGCAACTTTCACCGGTACCATACACCCACCATATACCTTCCTCAAAACAGCCACCATACCTACCTATTATGGCATTTCCATAGCCATTCCAAGATATATTTCCATGCAACTTTCCATCGTTCCGTTCATATGACACACATTACTTTTGTCATATTGCTCTTTGCATGATCATGTAGTTGACATTGTATTTGTGGCAAGGCAACCTTCATAATTTTCATACATGTCGCTCTTGATTCATTGCATATCCTGGTACACCGCCGGAGGCATTCATATAGAGTCATACCTTGTTCTAGCTTTGAGTTGTAATTCTTGAGTTGTAAATCCATAAAAGTGTGATGATGTTCATTATTAGAGCATTGTCCTAGTGAGTAAAGGATGATGAAGACTATGATTCCCCCACAAGTCGGGATGAGAATTTGGACTTTACAAAAAGAAAAAAAGAGAAAAAGAAAAAAATAGAAAGGCCAAAAAGGGGAAAAAATAGGCCAAAGAAAAAAGAACAAAAAGAGAAAAAATAAATAAAAAATAAAATGAGAGAAGGGACAATGCTACTATCTCTTTTTCCACACTTGTGCTTCAATGTAGCACCATGATCTTCATGATAGAGAGTCTCATATGTTGTCACTTTCATATACTAGTGGGAATTTTTCATTATAGAACTTGGCTTGTATATTCCAATGATGGGCTTCCTCAAAATGCCCTAGGTCTTCATGAGCAAGCGAGTTGGATGCACACCCACTTAGTTTCTTTTGTTGAGATTTCATATATTTATAACTCTAGTGCATCCGTTGCATGGCAATCCCTACTCACTCACATTGATATCTATTAATGGGCATCTCCATGGCCCGTTGATACGCCTAGTTGATGTGAGACTATCTTCTCCTTTTTGTCTTCTCCACAACCACCATTCTATTCCACATATAGTGTTGTGTCCATGGCTCACGCTCATGTATTGCATGGAAGTTGAAAGAGTTTGAGATTATTAAAGTATGAAACAATTGCTTGGCTTGTCATCGGGGTTGTGCATGATTAAATACTTTGTGTGATGAAGATAGAGCAACGGCCAGACTATATGATTTTGTAGGGATAACTTTCTTTGGCCATGTTATTTTGAGAAGACATGATTACTTTGATTAGTATACGTGAAATATTACTATTTCTTATGTCAATATGAACTTTTATTTTGAATCATTTGGGTTTGAACATTCATGCCACAATAAAGAAAATTACATTATAAATTATGCTATGTAGCATTCCACATCAAAAATTCTCTTTTTATCAATTACCTACTCAAGGACGAGCAGGAATTAAGCTTGGGGATGCTTGATACGTCTCCAACGTATCTATAATTTTTTATTGTTCCATGCTATTATATTACCCCTTTTGGATGTTTATGGGCTTTATTTTACACATTTATATCTTTTTTGGGACTAACCTACTAACCGGAGGCCCAGCCCATATTGCTGTTTTTTTGCCTATTTCAGTATTTCGAAGAAAAGGAATATCAAACGGAGTCCAAACGAAATGAAACCTTCGGGAGCGTGATTTTTGGAACGAACGTGATCCAGAGGACTTGGAGTGCAAGTCAAGAAGCAGCCGAGGCTCCCACGAGATAGGAGGGGGCGCCGCCCTATAGGATGCGCCCCTTGTCTCGTGGGCCCCTCGGGCCGCCACCGACGTAATTCTTCCTCCTATATATACCTACGTACCCCGAAAAAATCCTGGAGGAGGACGAAACATAATTTCCACCACCGTAACCTTCTGTATCCGCGAGATCCCATCTTGGAGCCTTTGCCGGTGTTCTGCCGGAGGGGGAATCGACCATGGAGGGCCTCTACATTAACATCCTTGCCCCTCCGATGAGTTGTGAGTAGTTTACCATAGACCTACGGGTCCATAGTTATTAGCTAGATGGCTTCTTTTCTCTTTTTGGATCTCAATACAATGTTCTCCCCCTCTCTTGTGGAGATCTATTCGATGTAAACTCTTTTTGCAGTGTGTTTGTCGAGATCCGATGAATTGTGGGTTTATGATCAAGTTTATCTATGAATAATATTTGAATCTTCTCTGAATTCTTTTATGTATGATTGAGTTATCTTTGCAAGTCTCTTCGAATTATCAGTTTGGTTTGGCCTACTAGATTGATCTTTCTTTCCATGGGAGAAGTGCTTAGCTTTGGGTTCAATCTTGCGGTGTCCTTACCCAGTGACAGAAAGGGTTGCAAGGCACGTATTGTATTGTTGCCATCGAGGATAACAACATGGGGTTTATATTATATTGCTTGAGTTTATCCCTCTACATCATGTCATCTTGCTTAATGCGTTACTCTGTTCTTATGAACTTAATACTCTAGATGCAGGTAGGAGTCAGTCGATGTGTGGAGTAATAGTTGTAGATGCAGGCATGAGTCGGTCTACTTGTTATGGACGTGATGCCTATATACATGATCATGCCTAGATAATCTCATAATTATTCGCTTTTCTATCAATTGCTCGACAGTAATTTGTTCACCCACCGTAATACTTATGCTATCTTGAGAGAAGCCACCAGTGAAACCTATGGCCCCCGGGTCTATCTCTTATCATATTTTTTTCCAATCTACTTTTATTTGCATCTTTATTTTTCTCATATATATTATAAAATACCAAAAATATATTTATCTTATCTTACTATCTTTATTAGATCTCACTTTCGCAAGTGGCCGTGAAGGGATTGACAACCCCTTTATTGCGTTGGTTGCGAGTTCTTTGTTTGTTTGTGTAGGTGTGTGGGACTTTTGAGGAGCCTCCTATTGCATTGATACGTTGGTTCTCAAAAACTGAGGAAAATACTTACGCTACTATTGCTGCATTACCCTCTCCTCTTCGAGGAAAACCAACGCAAGCTCAAGACGTAGCAGGCACCGCACACGGCTAATAGATCAAGAGATCAATTGTTGTGTCTATCGGGTGCCCCCCCTGTCCCCGTATATAAAGTAGCAAGGGGAGGAGGCGGTCGGCCAGGGAGAGGCGCGCCAAGGGGGAGTCCTACTCCCACTAGGAGTAGGACTCCTCCTATTTCCTAGTAGGAATAGGAGAAGGGGAAGGAAAGGGAGAGAGGAGAAGGAAAGAGGGGGCCGGTCCCCTTGCCCTAAACCAATTCGGTTCGGGCCTTGGGGGGGGCGCCCCACACTCCCCTTGTTGCTCTCTATTTCCACTATGGCCCATGTAGGCCCATTAAGCCCCCGGGGGGGGGGGGGTTGGTAACCCCCCGGTACTCCGGTAAAATCCCGATTTCACCCGGAACACTTCCGACATCCAAGTATAGGCTTCCAATATATCAATATTCATGTCTCGACCATTTCGAGACTCCTCGTCATGTCCGTGATCACATCCGGGACTCCGAACAACCTTCGGTACATCAAAACTCATAAACTCATAATATAACTGTCGTCGAAACCTTAAGCGTGCGGACCCTACGGGTTCGAGAACTATGTAGACATGACCGAGACACGTTTCCGGTCAATAACCAATAGCGGAACCTGGATGCTCATATTGGCTCCTACATATTCTACGAAGATCTTTATCGGTCAAACCGCATAACAACATACGTTGTTCCCTTTGTCATCGGTATGTTACTTGCCCGAGATTCTATCGTCGGTATCTCAATACCTAGTTCAATCTCGTTACCGGCAAGTCTCTTTACTTGTTACGTAATGCATCATCCCGCAACTAACTCATTAGCCACATTGCTTGCAAGGCTTATAGTGATGTGCATTACCGAGAGGGCCCAGAGATACCTCTCCGACAATCGGAGTAACAAATCCTAATCTTGAAATACGCCAACTCAACATGTACCTTCGGAGACACCTGTAGAGCTCCTTTATAATCACCCAGTTACGTTGTGACGTTTGGTAGCACACAAAGTGTTCCTCCGGTAAATGGGAGTTGCATAATCTCATAGTCATAGGAACATGTATAAGTCATGAAGAAAGCAACAACAACATACTAAACGATGAAGTGCTAAGCTAACAGAATGGGTCAAGTCAACCAAATCATTCTTCTAATGATGTGATCCCGTTTAATCAAATGACAACTCATGTCTATGGCTAGGAAACACAACCATCTTTGATCAACAAGCTAGTCAAGTAGAGGCATACTAGTGACACTATGTTTGTCTATGTATTCACACATGTAATATGTTTCCGGTTAATACAATTCTAGCATGAATAATAAACATTTATCATGAAATAAGGAAATAAATAATAACTTTATTTTGCCTCTAGGGCACATTTCCTTCAGTCTCCCACTTGCACTAGTCAATAATCTAGTTCACATCGCCATGTGATCTAACACCAATATTCATATCTGTATATGATTAACACCCATAGTTCACATCGTCATGTGACCAACACCCAAAGGTTTTACTAGAGTCAATAATCTAGTTCACATCGCTATGTGATTAACACCCAAAGAGTACTAAGGTGTGATCATGTTTTGCTTGTGAGAGAAGCTTAGTCAACGGGTCTGTCACATTCAGAGCCGTATTTATTTTGCAAATATTCTATGTCTACAATGCTCTGCACGGAGCTACTCTAGCTAATTGCTCCCACTTTCAATGTGTATCCAGATTGAGACTTAGAGTCATCTGGATCGGTGTAAAAGCTTGCACCGATGTAACTCTTTACGACGGGGTCTTTATCACCTCCATAATCGAGAAATATTTCCTTAGTCCTCACTAAGGATATTCTTGACCAATGTCCAATGATCTACTCCTAGATCACTATTGTACTCCCTTGCCAAATTCAGAGCAAGGTATACAATAGGACTGGTACATAGCATAGCACATTTTATAGAACCTATGACTGAGGCATAGGGAATGACTTTCATTCTCTTTTCTATTTTCTGCCGTGGTCGGGATTTGAGTCTTACTCAATTTCACACCTTTGCAACACAGGCAAGAACTCTTTCTTTGACTGTTTCATTTTGAACTACTTCAAAATCTTGACAAAGTATGTACTTATTGAAAAACTTATCAAGCGTCTTGATCTATCTCAATAGATCTTGATGCTCAATATGTAAGTAACTTTACTGAGGTCTTTCTTTTAAAGAACTCCTTTCAAATACTCCTTTATGCTTTCCAGAAAAATTCTACATCATTTCTGATCAACAATATGTTACTCGCATATATTTATCAGAAAGGCGGTAGTGCTCCCACTCACTTTATTGTAAATACAGGCTTCACTGCAAGTCTGTATAAAACTATATGCTTTGATCAACTTATCAAAGCGTATATTCCAACTCTAAGATGCTTGCACCAGTCCATAGATGGATCGATGGAGCTTGCACATTTTGTTAGCACCTTTAGGATTGACAGAACCTTCTGGTTGCATCATATACAACTCTTCTTTAAGAAAACCATTAAGGAATGCAGTTTTGACATCCATTTGCTAGATTTCATAAAATGTGGCAATTTCTAACATGATTCGGAAAGACTTAAGCATCGATACAAGTGAGGAAAAAACTCATCGTAGTCAACATCTTGAACTTTGTCAAAAACCTTTTTTGACAAGTCTAGCTTTGTAGATATAACACCACTATCAACGTCCGTCTTCCTCTTGAAGATCCATTTGTTTTCTATGGCTTGCCAATCATCGGGCAAGTCCACCAAAGTCCACACTTTGTTCTCATACATGAATCCTATCTCAGATTTCATGGCCTCCAGCCATTTCGTGGAATCTGGGCTCATCATCGCTTCCTCATAGTTCGTAGGTTTATCATGATCTAGTAACATGACTTTCAGAACAGGATTACCGTACCACTCTGGTGCGGACCATACTATGGAAGACCTACGAGGTTCTGTAGTAACTTGATCCGAAGTTTTATGATCATCATCATTAACTTCCTCACTAATTGGTGTAGGCATCATTGGAACTGATTTCTGTGATGAACTACTTTCCAATTTGGGAGAAGGTACAATTACCTTATCCTCCCACTCACTTCTTTCGAGAGAAACTTCTTCTCTAGAAAGGATTCATTCTTAGCAACGAATGTTTTGCCTTCCGATCTGTGATAGAAAGTGTACCCAACAGTTTCCTTTGGGTATTCTATGAAGACGCACTTCTCCGATTTGGTTTCGAGCTTATCAGGTTGAAACCTTTCTTCACATAAGCATCGCAACTCCAAACTTTAAGAAACGATAGCTTAGGTTTACTGCTAGACAATAGTTCATACGGTGTCGTCTCAATGGATTTAGATGGTGCCCTATTTAAAGTTAATGCAGCTATCTCTAATGCATAACCCCAAAACGATAGTGGTAAATTGGTAAGATACATCATAGATCGCACCATATCCAATACAGTGCGGTTACGACGTTCGGACACACCATTACGCTGTGGTGTTCCATGTGGCGTGAGCTGTGAAACTATTCCACATTGTTTAAAATGAAGGCCAAACTCGTAACTCAAATATTCTTCTCTACGATCAGATTGTAGAAACTTTATTTTCTTGTTATGATGATTCTCTACTTCACTCTGAAATTCTTTGAACTTTTCAAATGTTTCAGACTTGTGCTTCATTAAGTAGATATACGCATATCTACTCAAATCATCTGTGAAGGTCAGAGAATAACGATACCTGCCACGAGCATCAACACTCATTGGACCGCATACATCGGTATGTATTATTTCCAACAAGTTAGTAGCTCATTCCATTGTTCCGGAGAACGGAATTTTAGTCATCTTGCCCAAAAGGCACGGTTCGCAAGCATCAAATGATTCATAACCAAGTGATTCCGAAAATCCATCTTTATGGAGTTTCTTCATGCGCTTTACACCGATATAACCCAAAGGGCAGTGCCACACATAAGTTGCACTATCATTATTAACTTTGCATATTTTGGCATCAACATTATGAATATGTGTATCACTATGATCAAGATTCAATAAACCATCACCATTGGGTGTATGACCATAGAAGGTTTTTATTCATGTAAATAGAATAACAATTTATTCTCGATCTTAGATAAATAATCGTATCACAATAAACATGATCTTATCATATTTATGCTTAACGCAAACACCAAATAACATTTATTTAGGTTTGACACTAATCTCGAAAATATAGGGAGTGTGTGACGATGATCATATCAATCTTGGAACTACTTCCAACACTCATCGTCACTTCCCCTTCAACTAGTCTCTGTTTATTCTGTAACTCCTGTTTCGAGTTACTAATCTTAGCAACCGAACAAGTATCAAATACTCAAGGGCTACTATAAACACTAGTAAGGCACACATCAATAACCTGTATATCAAATATACCCTTGTTCAATTTGCCATCCTTCTTATCCACCAAATATTCAGGGCATTTCCGCTTCCAGTAACCATTTCCTTTGCAGTGTGAGCACTCAGTTTCAGGCTTTGGTCTAGCTTTGGGATTCTTCACAGGAGTGACAACTTGCTTGTCATTCTACTTGAAGTTCCCTTTCTTTCCCTTTGCCCTTTTCTTGAAACTAGTGGTCTTGTCAATCATCAACACTTGATGCTTTTCTTGATTTCTACATTCGTTGATTTCAACATCACGAAGAGCTCGGGAATCGTTTTCGTCATCCCTTGCATACTATAGTTCATCATGAAGTTCTATTAACTTGGTGATGGTGACTAGAGAACTCTGTCAATCACTATCTTATCCGGAACATTAACTCCCACTTGATTCAAGCGATTGTAGTACCCAGACAATCTAAGCACATGCTTACTAGTTGAGCGATTCTCCTCCATCTTTTAGCTATAGAACTTGTTGGAGACTTCATATCTCTCAACTCGGGTATTTGCTTGAAATATTAACTTCAATTCCTGGAACATCTCATATGGTCCATGACGTTCAAAACGTCTTTGAAGTACCGATTCTAAGCCGTTAAGCATGGTGCACTAAACTATCAAGTAGTCATCATATTGAGCTCGCCAAACATTCATAACATCTGCATCTTTTCCTACAATAGGTCTGTCACCTAGCAGTGCATTAAAGACATAATTCATCTGTGCAGCAATGAGAATAAACCTCAGATTACGGATCCAATCCGCATCATTGCTACTAACATCTTTCAACACAATTTTCTCTAGGAACATATCAAAATAAACATATGAAAGCTACAACGCGAGCTATTGATCTACAACATAATTTGCAAAATACTACCAGGACTAAGTTCATGATAAATTTAAGTTCAATTAATCATATTACTTAAGAACTCCCACTTAGACAGACATCTCTCTAGTCATCTAAGTGATCACGTGATCCAAATCAACTAAACCATGTCCGATCATCACGTGAGATGGAGTAGTTTTGAATGGTGAACATCACTATGTTGATCATATCTACTATATGATTCACGCTCGACCTTTCAGTCTCCCTGTTCTGAGGCCATATCTGTATATGCTAGGCTCGTCAAGTTTAACCTGAGTTTCCGCGTGTGCAACTGTTTTGCACCCGTTGTATTTGAACGTAGAGCCTATCACACCCGATCATCACGTGGTGTCTCAGCATGAAGAACTTTCGCAACGGTGCATACTTAGGGAGAACACTTCTTGATAATTAGTGAGACATTATCTTATAATGCTACCATCAATCAAAGCAAGATAAGATGCATAAAGGATAAACATCACATGCAATCAATATAAGTGATATGATATGGCCATCATCATCTTGTGCTTGTGATCTCCATCTCCGAAGCACCATCGTGATCACTATCGTCACCGGTGCGACATCGTGATCTCCATCATAGTATCGT
Organism: Triticum timopheevii; assembly: GCA_963921465.1. Taxonomy (NCBI): domain Eukaryota; kingdom Viridiplantae; phylum Streptophyta; class Magnoliopsida; order Poales; family Poaceae; genus Triticum; species Triticum timopheevii. The sequence continues at coordinate 204,744,789 of OY997270.1, forward strand.
TGTCGTTTCGCCATCTATTGCTTCTACGACTATCGCTACCGCTTAGTGATAAAGTAAAGCAATTACAGGGCGCTTGCATTTCATACAATAAAGCGACAACCATATGGCTCCTGCCAGTTGCCGATAACTCAGTTACAAAACATGATCATCTCATACAATAAAATATAGCATCATGTATTAACCATATCACATCACAACATGCCTGCAAAACCAAGTTAGACGTCCTCTACTTTGTTGTTGCAAATTTTACGTGGCTGCTACGGGCTTGAGCAAGAACTGTTCTTACCTACGCATCAAAACCACAACGATAGTTCGTCAAGTTAGTGCTGTTTTAACCTTCGCAAGGACCGGGCGTAGCCACACTCGGTTCAACTAAAGTTGGACAAACTGACACCCGCCAGCCACCTGTGTGCAAAGCACGTCGGTAGAAGCAGTCTCGCGTAAGCGTACGTGTAATGTCGGTCCGGGTCGCTTCATCCAACAATACCGCCGAACCAAAGTATGACATGCTGGTAAGCAGTATGACCTGTATCGCCCACAACTCACTTGTGTTCTACTCGTGCATATAACATCTACGCATAAAACCTGGCTCTGACACCACTGTTGGGGAACGTAGTAATTTCAAAAAAATTCCTACGCACACGCAAGATCATGGTGATGCATAGCAAGAGAGGGGAGAGTGTCATCCACGTACCCTCGTAGACCGAAAGCGGAAGCGTTAGAACAACGCGGTTGATATAGTCGTACGTCTTCATGGCCCGACCGATCAAGCACCGAAACTACGACACCTCCGAGTTCTAGCACACGTTCAGCTCGATGACATCCCTCGTACTCCGATCCAGCCGAGTGTCAAGGGAGAGTTCCGTCAGCACGACGGCGTGGTGACGATCTTGATGTTCTACCATCGCAGGGCTTTGCCTAAGCACCGTTACAATATTATCGAGGAGGACTATGGTGGAGGGGGGCACCGCACACGGCTAATAGATCAAGAGATCAATTGTTCTGTCTATGGGGTGCCCCCTGCCCCCGTATATAAAGGAGCAAGGGGAGGAGGCGGTCGGCCAGGGAGAGGCGGACTCCTCCTATTTCCTAGTAGGAATAGGAGAAGGGGAAGGAAAGGGAGAGGAGGAGAAGGAAAGAGGGGGGGCGGCCCCCTTGCCCTAAACCAATTCGGTTTGGGCCTTGGGGGGCGCGCCCCACACTCCCCTTGCTGCCCTCTATTTCCACTAAGGCCCATGTAGGCCCATTAAGCCCCCGGGGGGTTCCAGTAACCCCCCGGTACTCCGGTAAAATCTCGATTTCATCCGGAACACTTCCGACATCCAAATATAGGCTTCCAATATATCAATCTTCATGTCTCGACCATTTAGAGACTCCTCGTCATGTCCATGATCACATCCGGGACTCCGAACAACCTTAGGTACATCAAAACTCATAAACTCATAATATAACTGTCATCGAAACCTTAAGCATGTGGACCCTACGGGTTTGAGAACTATGTAGACATGACCGAGACACGTTTCCGGTCAATAACCAATAGCGGAACCTGGATGCTCATATTGGCTCCTACATATTCTACGAAGATCATTATCGGTCAAACCGCATAACAACATACATTGTTCCCTTTGTCATCGGTATGTTACTTGCCCAAGATTCGATCGTCGGTATCTCAATACCTAGTTCAATCTCGTTACCGGCAAGTCTCTTTACTCGTACGTAATGCATCATCCCGCAACTAACTCATTAGCCACATTGCTTGCATGGCTTATAGTGATGTGCATTACCGAGAGGGCCGAGAGATACCTCTCCGACAATCGGAGTGACAAATCCTAATCTCGAAATACGCCAACTTAACATGTACCTTCGGAGACACCTATAGAGCTCCTTTATAATCACCCAGTTACGTTGTGACGTTTGGTAGCACACAAAGTGTTCCTCCGGTAAACGGGAGTTGCATAATCTCATAGTCATAGGAACATGTATAAGTCATGAAGAAAGCAACAACAACATACTAAACGATGAAGTGCTAAGCTAACGGAATGGGTCAAGTCAATCACATCATTCTTCTAATGATGTGATCCCGTTTAATCAAATGACAACTCATGTCTATGGCTAGGAAACACAACCATCTTTGATCAACAAGCTAGTCAAGTAGAGGCATACTAGTGACACTATGTTTGTCTATGTATTCACACATGTATTATGTTTCCGGTTAATAGAATTCTAGCATGAAATAATAAACATTTATCATGAAATAAGGAAATAAATAATAACTTTATTATTGCCTCTAGGGCATATTTCCTTCACTTATTACACCTAGACGGAGGGAGTAGTATGAGATACGGTGGCACACTGACTTAGGTCGAATACAAGTGCCCAAAATTGTGTGCATGTTATAATAAGGATTCACTTAAAATAGTACGTGAGCGAACAGAGGGATCAATTGGATAGTGTTCACGAGCAGTAGCGAAATGTGTGAGGTAAGATACACCACTGGCGCTTGTAATTTTTCTTATTAATTTGTTTGTTTCACCCTCTGACTGGTGGGACCCAACGTACTACATGGAGAGAGGTAAGGTGACTAAGGCTGCATTATTTCTGCACCACTGTGGATAGTCTTACCACCAAAGCCACATGACACGATTATGATTTAAATCCCAATGACTCCCACACAAAAAAACACGGCATGCTTGTCACACGAATGCAGGAATGTATAAAAGGTTATTTTCCTCTCGTTGAACATAACGGGAGGGTTGTGTAGCTGGTTAGCCTATTTGCTCATCAAACTTGAGGTCTCGGGTTCGATAACTACACTTGAGCATAGTTCATGCCAGGAGGATTCTTTGACTGGTCACAATGGATGGATACGGAGCTATACGATCTCGTAGTGACCGTATAGTCACCTCATCATGTATAAGCTGCAGCCTTGGTGCTTGTTTTCTAGGGTTTGTACTCTTCACACTCTCTCTCAAGTATGTATATACACGCTAGAGCCTCAGTGCTTGTAGTTGTTCTCTTCACACTCTCTCACCCTCTCCAGATCTAAACAAGACTTCGTTGGCCTATCTCTCACCCCTCACTGCTGGTCAAAGAGCCGGCAGGATCCGTCCGCCTGGAAGGGAAGGAGGCTTAACACTGTCGCTGTCGGCAATGGAGGGAATCCACTATTGGTGCAACTGTTCACTTTCACCCAGCGGCGGCGTGGGAGGGCCTCCGACCCCTTCTTCTTCGCTGCCGTACATAGTGTGGGCCGAACTGCCTCCGGTCGCCCACTGAACCACACCCCAAGAACCTTAAGGTACAATTTACTTATTCCACATGCATTGCTCTAGCTGCATGTGGGATTTTTCCGCTTCCGCACTCGAATCTAGGTGTTGGATCAAACAGGAAAGTAGTGGGGAAAGTTGTATACCATGAATCTAGGACGTGGTTCAAAGAGGAAAGGAATGGGGGAAAGTAGTGGGAAAAGTTGTATAACATGAATCTAGGACGTGGTTCAAAAAGGAAAGGAAGGGGGAAAGTAGTGGGGAAAGTTGTATCGCATGAATCTAAGACATGGTTCAAAGAGGAAAGGAACAGGGGAAATTAGTGGGGAAAGTTGTATAGCATAAATCTAGGATGTGGTTCAAAGAGGAAAGGAAGGGCGGAAAGTACTAGCTCGTGCTCATGTCATAGGTCCTCTTGGCACTTGGCGAGACGATGATGGGTCCATGGGGATGACCATGGGATGCTCCGCATAATCTCCCCTCCCTTGGGAAAGATCTGACCACGGATCAAAATCCTCATCACCATGGTATGGGGAGAGATCTGTGACGTTGAAGATGTCGCTCAAGGAGTACTTGTCGCGTGGGATGTCGATCTTGTAGGCGTTGTTGTTGTAGCATTCAAGCACCTCGAAGGGTCCATCGGCTCGTGGTAGAAGTTTGGACTTGTGTTCGTTGGGGAAGCGTTCCTTGCGAAGGTGTAGCCACACAAGATCTCCAACGTTGAATATCATCGGTTGCTTGTTGATGTTGAGCTTGGTCGCGAGTCATTGTACTTGGTGCTCGATGGTGTGCCTTGTATCCTCATGCATCTTCTTGAGGTAGTTCACTCGGGCACTCGCGTCCATGTTGATGCGCTCTTGTAGTGGTAGAGGAAGAATGTACAATGTGGACAATGGGTTGAAACCGTAGACGACCTCGAAAGGGGACTTGCCGATAGTCGAATGTCTTGCACGGTTGTAGGCGTACTCAGTGATGGGTAGGAACTCCTCCTACTTCTTGATGTTCCTCTTGATCAACACACGTAGTAGAGTGGAGAGCGTTCGGTTTGTCACCTCCGTTTGGTCGTCGGTTTGAGGATGGTATGACGAAGAGAACAAGAGCTTGATTTTGAGCTTGGCGCATAGAGTCTTCGAAAAGTAACTCAAGAACTTGACATCGCGGTCCGAGACAATCGTCTTTGGCACTCCATGTAGGCGCAAGATTTCCCAGCAAAAAATATTTGCAATATGTGAAGCATCATCTATCTTGTTGGATGGGGCAAAATGAGCCATCTTAGGGAATCGGTCCACAACAACAAGCATGGAATCCTTTCCATTTTGAGTTCTAGGCAAACCAAGTACAAAGTCCATGCTAATGTCTTGCCAAGGTTGATACGGAATAGGAAGGGGCATGTAAAGACCATGGGATTGAGCTTTTGACTTAGCTTTGCGACATGTAGAGCATCGGTTGGTGAAGCATGAAACGTCATGGAACATCTTGGGTAAAATAGTTCTTATAGAGAGTAGCGAATGTCTTGTCCCGTCCAAAGTGTCCCTTTAGTCCGCCTCCATGAGCCTCTTGTAAAAGGAGAAAACGAAGAGAAGACTCAGGGATGCAAAGTTTGTTAGCTCTCATAAGATAATCATCCTTGATGTAATAGCGTTCCCAAGATGTATGCGTTAAACACTTGACATATGGAATTGCAGAAGTAGGATCATGTGCATACAAGTCTTTGATGTGCTCAAAGCCAATGACACTCAATTCAAGTTTAGTGACAAGCATGCATATGCGGGGAAGAGCATCCGCCGCAACATTTTCCTTACCTTTGATGTACTTGATTACATAAGGAAAAGATTCAATGACTTCACTCCACTTAGCATGATGCTTATTCAACTTAGTTTGACCCTTTAGGTACTTGAGCGTTTCATGATCGGTATGGATGATAAATTCATGAGGGCGAAGATAATGTTCCCATTCAAGAAAAATTTGCTCTAAATCATAAAGATCTTTGTCATATATGGGGTAATTGAGTTGCCCTCCGGAAAGTTTCTCACTAAAATATGCGATGGGGCGCTTCTCTTGCATTAACACACCTCCTATGCCATTACCACTAGCATCACAATGAATTTCAAAAGGTTTGTCAAAGTTGGGTAATGCAAGCATGGGGGCATGAGTAAGAAAATTCTTTAGCTCATTAAATGCGGTATCTTGGGATGGTCCCCGAACAAATGGAGCATTTTTCTTACTCAAAGAATGCAAAGGTAAAGCAATGGTGCTAAAATCCTTCACAAATCAACGATAGAAACCGGCTAAACCAAGAAAACTACGCACATGTTGCAAGTTGGTTGGTTGGGGCCAAGTTTTAATAGCATTGATCTTAGATTCATCTACATGAACACCCTTAGAAGACACAACGAAACCAAAGAAAACAAGCTTATCAACACAAAAAAGGCATTTGTCTATGTTAGCATACAGGCGCTCTTTCCTAAGCATTTGCAACATGGTTCTAAGATGGGTGGCATGATCTGTGAGGGATTTGCTAAAGACAAGAATATCATCAAAATATACCACAACAAAGACACCAGTATTGGGACGAAGAACAAAGTGCATGACTCGTATGAAAGTACCGGGTGCTTCAGATAAACCCATTGGCATAACTAGCCATTCATATAAGCCAAATTTGGTCGTAATGCGGTTTCCATTCATCACCTTCTTGGATGCGTATTTGATAGTATCCGCTCTTAAGATCAATCTTAGAGAAAATTGTTGCTCCGCTAAGCTCATCAAGCATATCATCTAGGCGTGGGATAGGGTAACGATATCTAACGGTGATAGCATTGATGGGACGGCAATTAGAACACATGTGATAAGTACTGTCTTCCTTTGGAACAAGGATTACCGGAATAGCACAAGGGCTCAAGCTTTCACGTACATGACCGTTGTCGATGAGTTGTTGTACTTGCCGTTGGATCTCCTTAGTTTCCTTGGGGTTGACATGGTAGGGAGCCTTGTTAGGTAGAGGTGCTCCGATGATGAGGTCGATGCGGTGTTCAATGCCTCGTAGTGGAGGTAGACCCGGAGGTAGCCCGTCAGGGAAAACATCTTGGAATTCCTGCAAAAGAGAAGACAACACTAAAGGTAGACAGTGGGAGTTGTTAGTTTGCGGTGGCTCGTCCTTGAACACAAGGACATAATGCATAACACTTGATGGGTTCTCACACACTTCTCTCATCTCACTTTTGGTGGCAAATAGGACTAAGTTTTTCTTGTCACTCATCATGGAGGCACTCAATTTTGGCTTCTGGCGCTCACACTATTTTGGGTGGGTCACTCTCTCACTCTTTTCTCTATGATGGGTGGCTTGCTTGTCGGCGATCACTTGACTTGGAGACATAGGTCGTAGCACGTACTCCTTTCCTTTCATCTTGAAGCTATAGTTATTGGTACGCCCCTTGTGGATGACACCTCGGTCAAATTGCCATGGTCAACCAAGAAGGAGGTGGCAAACGGACATCGGGATGACATCACACTCCAAAGTGTCTTCATATGCTCCTATCTTGAAAGAAACTTGCACCGTATGCTCGACTTGGATAGTGCCGGAGTCGCTTAGCCATTGAACCTTGTAGGGGTGAGGGTGCTTCATCTTGACCAATTGGAGCTTGGAGTAAAGTTATTCACTTGCCAAGTTGTGACAACTACCTCCATAGATGATGACCTTGACGGACCTTTCATTGATGCCGGCCTTGGTGTGGAAGATGTGGCATCTTTGGTCTTCGCCTTGTTGATGTTGAGGAGTCAAAACTTTGGAGACAATGAGAGCGGGGATCAAATCCTCATCACAAAATACTTGATCATCTTCATCTTCATTCACGCGCCGGTGCATGGCCACTTGCTCAAGGGCTTGTTGGTACACTCAAAGTACTTGTGGCCTCGGCCTCCACATGTGAAATACTTGATGGAACTTGTCTTGATGGTCTCATCGGTTGGAGTAGATGATGAAACTCGAGGCTTGAAGTTGCTTGTAGTAGGAGGACGACTTGAGGTTTTTGAAGTTTTCTTGTACCTCGACTTGTCACCGTTGCTTATAGGTCGGTTGGTTGAGGTAGAAGTTGTTGGAGTCGTTGAAGCTTGGGTGTTGGAGAAGTCGTAGCTCTTGGACGAGTACTTGGGGTATTTGAAGTCATCTTGCACTTGACGTTCCGCTTTGGTAGCTTGATATGCGAGCTCGATGAGGTTGGAGTAGGGTTGGAAGTCGGCAATCTTCTTGATGAGATGATTGAGGCCATTCAAAAAACTGGCCATAGTTTGCTCATCACCTTCCATGACATTGGCTCTTATCATGGCAATCTCCATTTCCTTATAGTATTCTTCAACGCTCTTTGTTCCTAGCTTGAGGAGTTGGAGTTTCTTGAAGAGGTCGCGGTTGTAGTAGGTTGGCACAAAATGTGTGCGCATGACATCTTTCATTTCCTCCCATGTGGTGATTGGTGGTTCACCTCTTGCTTCTCGGCGCTCAAGGACTTGTTCTCACCATATGAGCACATAGTCTTGGAATTCAAGGGATGCCATAGCGATCTTCTTCTCTTCCTCATAATTTTGCAAACAGAAGGTCTTATCGACCTTCAATGCCCATGAAAGGTACTCTTCGGGATCATTGCTTCCATTGAACTTGGGCATGGTGAACTTGAGCTTGCCATAGCGTTGATCTTCATTGTGTTGGGATCGAGGATGATGATGACGCCTTGACGTGGATGATTGTCAACCTCATATTGCTCTTGGCATGGAGGATTTCTGTAGTCATCATGCTCTTGATGAACTTGAGGTTGTGGAGGAGCTTGTCGAGCTTGTGGAGGAGCTTGAGGAACTTGATGATGCACTGTTGCTTGGTAGTTTTGCTATTGAATTTCATCATGTAGTGCTTCCTATTGATTGCGCCTATCTCTGTTGCGGTTGGCGACGGCTCGACTTGACTCTCGAAGGGCACGTTGCGCCTCAACAGCTTGTGCTTCACGTTGTTGTTGAAGATGTTGAGCCTCGGCATCTTGTTCGTCTTGGTGTTGGCGCGCTCGCTCTTCCTCTTGGTGATGTTGATGTTGCCTTTCTTGAGCTTGTGCAAGAGTAGCTTGGTGTTGGCGATGACGATGTGGTTGCTCGTTGAATTGCTCTTGTGGATGATTGTCATGTAGAGGATTGTGAGTTGCTTGACGGTCTTGGTGCGCGGCTCGACGTAGAGTGTTTGATGTCGGTGTACTTGAGCCGGAGAGGGTGTCGTCGGAGTGTCGACTCAAGCGGCTTCGTCTTGAGTAGGACGGAGTGGTAGAAGAGTAGTTTACCAACAAGGCAGGTGAGGGAGTCATGGATTAAGGGGACCTCGGATAGCCGGACTCTATACTTTGGCCGGACTGTTGGGCTATGAAGATACAAGATTGAAGACTTCATCCCATGTCCGGATGGGACTCTCCTTTGCGTGGAAGGCAAGCTTGGCAATTCGGATATGTAGATCTCCTTCTCTGTAACCGACTCTATGTAACCCTAGCCCCCTCCGGTGTCTATATAAACCGGAGGGTTTAGTCCGTAGGACAACAACAATCATAATCATAGGCTAGCTTCTAGGGTTTAGGCTCTACGATCTCGTGGTAGATCAACTCTTGTAATACTCATATCATCAAGATCAATCAAGCAGGAAGTAGGGTATTACCTCCATCGAGAGGGCCCAAACCCGGGTAAACATTGTGTCCCCCGCCTCCTGTTACCATCAGCCTTAGACGCACAGTTCGGGACCCCTTACCCGAGATCCGTCGGTTTTGACACCGACATTGGTGCTTTAATTAAGAGTTCCACTGTGTCGTCACGATACGGCTTGATGGCTTCTTCAATCATCTTCAACGACACGGTCTAGGGGGAGGTTTTCCTCCCCGGACAGATCTTCGTATTCAGCGGCTTCGTACTGCGGGCCAACTCGCTTGGCCATCTGGAGCAGATCGATAGCTACACCCCTGGCCATCAGGTCAGGTTTGGAAGCTTGAACTATACTCCCGGCATCCGCGAGACTTGGTCTTCAACGGATTCGAGCCCATGTCAGGTGCGCCGAACAGTCACGACAAGCATGACTTAGATCTTCCATCGGACAATGTTCGGGAGATCGCGCTTGCGGCGGCCCTAGGAATCAATCCGGAGCAGACCGCACCATCCAAGGACGGGTGGATGGACCCCGCCACGGAGGCCGCACACTCATCGGTGTTGGAGCTGAACACTGACCCCACCCCCTGTGAGGCCGGTGTCATCGGACCCTCGAACTCGTCTCCGGCCATAGGATCCGAACCACGCACATCCATGCCTATCAAATCTGATTGGGCACCGGTCATGGAGTTTACCTCCGCGGATATCTTTCAGCACTCACCCTTGGGTGACGTGCTAAATTCATTAAGGTTTCTCTCTCCGTCAGGGGACTCTTGGCCGAACTATGTTCGGCTCAAGTGGGAAACAGACGACGAAGAAATTCGTTCCCCACCCACCACCTACTTCATAGCCACTGTCGATGACTTAAACGACACGCTCGACTTCGACTCTGAAGACATCGACGGTATGGACGACAATGCTGGAGACGAACAGAAACCACCACCCACGGGGTGCTGGACAGCCACCTCATCATATGATATATACATGGTGGACACCCCAAAAGAAAGCAATGGCAAGGGCGCAACGGAGGACAATGCCATCAAGCAGCAACCAAAGCGACAACGTAGGCGCCGCTCCAAATCCCACCACAGTAAAAACCGTGATAACAGCGCAAGAAAGAATAATACCCCGGTCGACTCCAAAGGAAACGACAACCCCATGGATCCAGCAATGGAGCAGGATGAGCCAGGGGACGGTGAACATAGTCCAGAGCCGACGTCCGATGACGCTGATCCCGAGGGTAAAATTCATCAACCTGTCTCTGGAGAGGAGAACAGTCCGGACGACGATGCACTCATCATCCCGGAAAAACATTTGGAGCAAGAGAACCTCCATAGAAGGCTTATCGCCACCGCGAGGAGCTTGAAGAAGCAGAAACAAAAGCTTAAGGCCGCATAGGGTATGCTCAACCGCAGATGGAACAAGGTGCTTGACACTGAAGAAAAATACAGTGGCGATCGCCACACAAAGAGCTATCCAAAGCGCAAGCTGCTGCCCGAATTTGATGACGAGGCCATAGAGCCCATTCAGCCGAAAAATAAAACGGCCGATCAGCCGGACCGACCACCCCGTGGCCGCGACAGGGCGGCTAATGATGCCGCACACAAGTCAGCACACAATTTACGTGAACTTCTGGACAAAAAATCCAGTATGGCCAGGTCCATCTATGGATCTAGGAAGCGTGCTTCGGCACAGGATCACAGCTACCAAAACGATCATTTTGATCGAATATGTCACGCCCAATATGCGACCCTATCCAAACGGAATTCGAAGGTCCCACCAAGGATAGACCTGCATATTGAAACGCTTTTGCAAGGTGGATATCATTACATCAACATTACATAATAGATGGGGATACATACAAAAGGCATACAATGCCACACAAATACAATACAAAAGAGCACCATCCAACTACAGATGAAACACAAACAGAAACTCAAACGACATCCACCCTGCTAGCCCAGGCTGCCGACCTAGAACCTATCCCCTGATCGAAGAAGAAGCAGAAGAAGAACTCCAAAACAAGTAACATCGCGCTCTCGCATCATGATCATTGCATAACCTGTACCTGCAACTGTTGTTGTAGTAATCTGTGAGCCACGAGGACTCAGCAATCCCATTACCATGGGTATCAACACTAGCAAAGCTTAATGGGAAAGGAAGGGGTAAAGTGGTGAGGTTGCAGCAGTGAATAAGCAGGTATGGTGGCTAACTTACGCAAATAAGAGCAAGAAGAGAAACAACGAAACGGTCGTGAAGCTAGAAATGATCAAGAAGTGATCCTGAACTCCTACTTACGTCAATCATAACCCAAAACCGTGTTCACTTCCCGGACTCCACCGAAAAGAGACCATCATGGCTACACACATGGTTGATGCATTTTAAATCGCATCTGGTGTCAAGTTATCTACAACCAGACATTAACAAATTCCCATCTGCCACATAACCGCGGGCACGGCTCTCGAAAGTTTATACCCTGCAGGGGTGTCCCAACTTAGCCCATGATAAGCTCTCGCGATCAACGAAGGATATACCTTCTCCCAGGAAGACCCGATCAGTCTCGGAATCCCGGTTTACAAGACATTTCGACAATGGTAAAACAAGACCAGCAAAGCCGCCCGAATGTGCCGACAAATCCTGATAGGAGCTGCACATATCTCGTTCTCAGGGCACACCGGATTGTCCAAACTTCCGGTAGGCCATCCCAGAGTTGCCCCTGGTGGCCACCGGCGGCTGACAGGTTGGACCAACACTCACGACGAGCATTGGCCCGGGGGGGGGGGGGGGGGTAAATAAAGATGACCCTCGGGCTCCGGAAACCCAAGGGAAAAAGGGCTAGGTGAGGCAAATGGTAAAACCAAGGTTGGGCCTTGCTGGAGGAGTTTTATTCAAAGCGAACTGTCAAGGGGGTCCCATAAATCACCTAACCGCGTAAGGAACGCAAAATCCGGGAACATAACACCGGTATGACGGAAACTAGGGCAGCAAGAGTGGAACAAAACACCAGGCATAAGGCCGAGCCTTCGACCCTTTACCAAGTATATAGATGCATTAATTAAATAAGAGATATTGTGATATCCCAACACAATCCTGTCCACCATGGAGCAATCTTCAACTTCACCTGCAACTAACAACGCTATAAGAGGGGCTGAGCGAAGCGGTAACATAGCCAAGCAACGGTTTGCTAGGAAGGGTGAAAAGGTTAGAGGCTGACATGGCAATTTGGGAGGCTTGAAGAGCAAATGATAGGTAGCACAGCATAGCGATAGAACGAAGCAACTAGCATAGCAATGATAGTAGTGAGATCCAGGGTGACGGTCATCTTGCATGAAATCCCGCAAGGAAGAAGAACGAGTCCATGAAGAAGACAAAAGACGTAGTCGAACGAATCCTCACAACTTTGGAACGAAACCGAAGCTAACAAGGGAAGCAAACCGGAAAGAAGCAAACGACATGGTGAACACACAAGCATAATCATGGCAAGATGCATAATCAAGTATGGTGCATGTCCGGTTTAGTGAGGCATGGCATGGCAAAGTGCAACAAACAATACTACAAGTTAAGTGGAGCTCAATATGCAATGAGTTGCATATTGACAAAACACCACATCGAATTACTTTAGTTTACTCTCGGTTAAGATACTCAACAATTATTAAATGTTAATTAACATGGCAAGAGGTGAAACATAATTAAACTACCTATCTAGGCAAGATTAAATGAGGCCGGAAACAACAAACAACAATTCTAGAAAATCCTCATGTCCATATTTCAAATTTGGTACTGTTCTGCCCTAAACACAATTTTAATGTTGTTAAACAGGAAAATGAAGTGCAACATGTTAAACTAGGCATTTTTCCACCCCATTTACATATAAAGAACATTTAAAACCGAGTTACGGTTATTTAGTTATGAAATAAACCATTTTAACATGGCATTTGAGCAAATTTAAACAAACATCATTTTAAACATTTTAATCATGGATGAAAGTGGCATATTATGAGACTAGATGAAATTCTAAGCATTTTACATATTTAAATTATTACATGTGATGCACGGTTAAAGAGTTATTATATGCATGATGTATGAGGGTTTTTCTGTAAAACTATAAATCCTCGGATAATAGCTAAATCGCAGATCTGAAAAAAAAAACCTACACGGGCCGAAACTGGCTAGATCAGGCCCAACAGAAGGAAAAAAGGCAGGTGCTGGGGGCCTCACCCATGGGCTTCGGCCCGGTCGGTGGAGGAGGTCTAGCAGGCCGGTTGAGGAGCTGGAGCAGGCTGGGCCTTGGCCTGCGACGCAGAGAGGCACTGACGAGGCTCGCGCGGTCAACAGGGCGAGCGGCTGCATCCAGGCGAGCGAAGCAGAAGATGCGTCGGCGCTGACAGCAGGTCGACGCTGCAGGGCGTCCAGCAGCGGCGGCGCTTGGCGTCAGGAGGCGAGCTTGGCAGGGGCGCGGATGAGGGCCCTTTCCGGCCGGATCACGCCGTATCCCGCGGGAATGGAGCGAGGGTGAAAGGGATCTGAGGGAGTCCTGGACTAGGGGGTGTCCGGATAGCCGGACTATCATCGTCAGCCGGACTCTAAGACTATGAACATACAAGATTGAAGACTTCGTCCCGTGTCCGGATGGGACTTTCCTTGGCGTGGAAGGCAAGCTTGGCAATACGGATATGTAGATCTCCTACCATTGTAACCGACTCTGTGTAACCCTAGCCCTCTCCGGTGTCTATATAAACCGGAGGGTTTTAGTCCATAGGACGAACAACCGTTACAACAATCATACTATAGGCTAGCTTCTAGGGTTTAGCCTCCTTGATCTCGTGGTAGATCCACTCTTGTACTACCCATATCATCAATATCAATCAAGCAGGAGTAGGGTTTTACCTCCATCGAGAGGGCCCAAACCTGGGTAAAAACATCGTGTCCCTTGTCTCCTGTTACCATCCACCTAAACGCACAGTTCGGGACCCCCTACCTGAGATCCGCCGGTTTTGACACCGACATTGGTGCTTTCACTGAGAGTTCCTCTGTGTCGTCACCGATAGGCTTGATGGCTTCTTCAATCAACAACAACGCAGTCCTGGGTGAGACTTTTCTCCCCGGACAGATCTTCGTATTCGGCGGCTTCGCACTGCAGGCTAATTCACTTGGCCATATGGAGCAGATCGAAAGCTACACCCCTGGCCATCAGGTCAGATTTGGAAGCCTAAACTTCACGGCGGACATCCACGGAGACTTGATCTTCGATGGATTCGAGCCGCAGCTGAGCGTGCCGCACTGTCACGGTGGGCATGATCTAACTCTGCCGCCGGACAGTACCTTGGAGGCCGCACACGAATCCGCTCCGACCCATAGTTCGGAGCCGATCGCACCAATCGAGGACGGGTGGCTGGACACCGCCTCGGGAGCTGCCACTTCCACGGCGATGGAGCCGAACACTGACCTCGTCCATTATAAAGCTCGTGACTCCGAGGTGCCGGACTCCGAACCTCCTGCGCCCCTGCCAATGGAATCCGATTAGGCGCCGATCATGGAGTTCACCACGACGGACATCTTTCAGCACTCACCCTTTGGCGACATCCTAAATTCGCTAAAGCATCTCTCGCTATCCGGAGAGCCCTGGCCAGACTACGGCCAGGATGGTTGGGATGCGGACGACGAAGAAATTCGAAGCCCACCCACCACCCACTTCGTAGCAATTGTCGACGATCTAACAGACATGCTAGACTACGACTCCGAAGACATCGACAGTATGGACGACGATGCCGGAGACAATCAAGAACCAGCGCCTACAGGGCACTGGAAGACCACCTCGTCATACGACATATACATGGTGGACACCCCAAAAGATGGGGATGGCGAAGAAGCAGCGGAGGCAGATTCCTTAAAGAAACAGCCCAAGCGCCAACGTCAGCGGCGCCGCTCTAAATCCCGCCATAGTAAGAATGGAGATTCCGGCACAGGAGATAATAACACCCCAGAAAGTGCCGAAGACAACCCCCTCCAGCAAGATTCAGTGCTGGAGGATGCAGAAGCAAGCCCTCACGAGAGAGCGGCAGACGAAGAGGTCGAGGATGATAATTACATACCTCCCTCCGGAGACGAGGCAAGCCTCGACGACGACGAATTCGTCGTGCCTGAGGATCCCTTCGAACAAGAGCGTTTCAAACGCAGGCTAATGGCCACGGCAAATAGCCTAAAGAAAAAGCAGCAGCAGCTTCAAGCTGACCAAGACCTGCTGGCAGATAGATGGACCGAAGTCCTCGCGGCCGAAGAGTATGAACTCGAACGCCCCTCCAAGAGTTACCCAAAACGCAAGTTGCTCCCCCGATTAGAGGAGGAAGCATACATACCTTCATCACCAGTGCACAATACGGCCGACCGACCACCCCGTGGTCGCGACAGAGAGGCATCCAGACCCTCCATCAAGACCGTACCCCGGCATCGCTCGAAAAGTACGAAGCTACGGGGGAACGCGCCGGACTTGCGGGATATATTGGAGGACAAGGCAAGACAATCCAGATCTATCTATGGATCACGTGGGCGCCCCACGACCCACGACGAATACCGGCGAGCCGGATACAACAACTCCGGCAGGGCCGAACACAGCAGACAACGCTCCCTTGAGCTACGTCGTGATATTGCTCAATACAGAGGCGCCGCACACCCGCTATGCTTCACTGACGAAGTAATGGATCATCAAATTCCTGAAGGGTTTAAACCCGTCAACATTGAATCCTACGATGGCACAACAGACCCCGAAGTTTGGATCGAGGATTATCTCCTTCATATCCATATGGCCCGCGGTGACGATCTCCACGCAATCAAATATCTCCCGCTCAAGCTTAAAGGACCAGCTCGGCATTGGCTTAACAGCCTGCCCGCAGAGTCAATTGGGTGATGGGAGGACCTGGAAGCCGCATTCCTCGAGAACTTCCAGGGCACATATGTGCGACCACCAGACGCCGATGACCTAAGCCACATAATTCAGCAGCCAGACGAATCGGCCAGACAATTCTGGACACGGTTCTTAACAAAGAAAAATCAAATCGTTGACTGTCCGGATGTAGAGGCCCTCGCAGCCTTCAAACATAACATCCGTGACGAGTGGCTGGCCCGGCACCTAGGACAGGAAAAGCCGAAATCCATGGCAGCCCTCACATCATTAATGACCCGCTTCTGTGCGGGAGAGGATAGGTGGCTAGTTCGCAGCAACAACCTCAGCAAAAATGCTGGCAGTCCGGATACTAAGGACCACAATGGCAGGTCGCGTCGAAGCAAAAACAAACGCCGCGTTAACGGCGATAACAATGAGGATACGGCAGTCAACGCCGGATTCCGAGGCTCTAAACCCGGTCAGCGGAAGAAGCCATTCAAAAGAACCACCCCGGGTCCGTCCAATTTGGACCGAATACTCGACCGCTCTTGCCAGATACATGGCACCCCCGAAAAACCAGCTAACCACACCAACAGAGATTGTTGGGTATTCAAGCAGGCAGAAGAGTTAATTGCCGAAAACAATGACAAGGGGCTGCACAGCGATGATGAGGAAGAGACCCGGCCGCCGAACAGTAGAGGACAGAAGGGCTTCCCCCCACAAGTGCGGACGTTAAACATGATATACGCAACCCATATACCCAAGAGGGAGCGGAAGCGTGCACTGAGGGACGTATATGCGATGGAGCCAGTCGCCCCGAAGTTTAATTCATGGTCCTCTTGCCCGATCACTTTCGATCGAAGAGACCATCCGACCAGTATCCGCCATGGTGGATTCGCCGCATTGGTTTTAGACCCAATCGTCGACGGATTTCACCTCACAAGAGTCCTGATGGACGGCGGTAGTAGCCTGAACCTGCTTTATCAGGATACATTGTGCAAGATGGGCATAGACCCCTTAAGGATTAAACCTACAAAGACGACCTTCAAAGGCGTCATACCAGGTGTTGAGGCCAATTGTACAGGCTCAGTCACACTGGAAGTGGTCTTCGGATCCCTGAATAATTTCCGAAGCGAGGAGTTCATCTTCGACATAGTCCCGTTTCGCAGCGTCTATCACGCTCTGCTAGGACGAACCGCGTTCGCAAAGTTCAACGCGGTACCGCATTATGCGTACCTCAAGCTCAAGATGCCAGGCCCTCGTGGAGTCATCACGGTCAATGGAAATATGGAACGCTCCCTCCGAACAGAGGAACATACAGCGGCTCTCGTGGCAGAAGTACAGAGCAGCCTTCTAAGGCAATTTTCGAGTCCGACCGCCAAACGACCGGACACGGCCAAACGCGCCCGGAGCAACATCAATCAAGAACACCTGGCACGTTCCGAGCACGTGTAGCAATGCGGCCCCAACCCCAGCCCTCACAGGATTGCAAGACCAGCTCTCCGTGTACATCATTACACTCTGGAGATACCATGGGCATAGGGGGAGGGGCACGACCACAACAGACCTAGAGTGCGGCTCGACCACACCAGGGGCTCCCAAGCGTGTCGCTTTTTTTTATATATTTTCCTTCTTTTCATACACAGGACTCCGTTTATCAGAGGCCCTGTCCGGCGGCGAACCTGCCGAACTCACGATGCAACAGCCAGGGAGAGACAAAGGCTGCGCCGAACACTCAGGTGGTCTCCATTACGAGCATTAAATTTGTTAAATACACCATTCCGCAGCCCACCCCTGGAGGGGGACATGCTTAATTAGTCCAATCCCTTGCTTACCGCACTATTTGTATCGCTCTGCACTCATCGAAGAATTCCTTGAATAATAATGAAGCACTTTTTGCCTATAATTGCATTACTTTACATCTATGTTCATTAATGACATCTTGCACCCGTATATTTTGGTACGGCCGAATACACCAGGGGCTTATGTTCCCCGCATTATGGTGTGATAAGTCCGAACACTTTCACAAGTGCGGCACCCCGAACTTATAGCATTATATGAATCGGCTCCGAATCATGTCTTGGGTCAATAGTTTGGTTTGCCCGGCTCCCATGTTTTGGTACCTTACGTTCCGTTCTGTCGGCTAAGGTAGCACTGGGAGAACCACTGCGATTGCGCCCCGGTTGAGCTGGGCGAGCGCCTCAGTGGAGAAAGCTAAAACTGACTGTCATGATAAGGCGAGAGACTGGTTGCTGTTCGAGAGGTCTTTTCGAGTCCCTAAAGACTTACGCCGCTTTGAGCGAAGAACCGGATAATGTCCGGCCAAGGCGTGGATAGCGCCCCGAAATCGGTCTTCCGAATACTAGGGGCTTCGCCGAAATTTAAAATTATAGAATTCTATGGCTAAGTGAGAGTGTTCAAGCATTATAAGTCCGGTTGCTTGGTTCGTTGTGTTGAGCGCCTCCCTAGATGGACCCAAAAATGGGAACAAGAGCGCTCAATTTTATCCCGAACACCCCAGCACTCGTGGCATGGGGGCTGAAGCCGATGACTTGCCATCTCTCAGATTTAATAAACGGCCGCACAAAAGGTAATATTTTAAATCAATAAGCGTTGCTTAGCGCATATGAACAAAGTTTTCAGCGCACAAGATAACACATAGCGAGTTTACTCAATAATTACATCTTTGGGGCACTCATCCGCAATCTTGCGGGCACCCTTCAGGACGGTCTTATAGTACATCTCGGGCGTGCGATACTCCTTGCCCACTGGCGGCGCGTCAGTGATAAGCTTCTCCGCATCCAGCCTGCCCCAATGCACCTTTGCGCAGGCAAGGGCCTGACGAGCACCTTCAATGCAGGCGGAGCGTTTGATGACCTCCACCCAGGGGCACGCGTCCACCAACCGCCGCACGAGGCCGAAGTAGCTCCCAGGCATGGCCTCTCCAGGCCAAAGCCGGACTATGAGGCCCTTCATGGCCTGCTCAGCTACCTTGTGGAGTTCGACCAGCTGCTTCAGCTGGTCGCTAGGGGGCACCGGATGTCCGGACTCAGCGTACTGAGACCAGAAAACCTTTTCTGTTGAGCTCCCCTCCTCGCCATGGTAGAATGCGGCGGCATCGGATACACTGCGAGGCAGATCTGCAAACGCCCCTGGAGAGCTCCGAATTCGGGTAAGTAATAGGTAATTTACATTAACATGCTTGCTTTGCATGAAAAATGCCTTACCCGCCGCTATCTTCTTCACCGCCTCAATCTCCTGGAGGGCCTTATGGGCCTCGGCTTAGCGGCTTTGGCATTTTCAAGAGCCAAGGCAAGCTCGGACTCTCGAGTCTTCGACTCACGCTCCAAACTCTCATGTTTTTCCATGAGAGCCTGGAGCTCTTGCCGCACCTGCGCCACCCGCGCCTCCTGTTTCTCTCGCTCCATCCGTTCCGCGGCCGCATTGCATACGGCCGCGGATACGGCCTCCTTCAGGGTTGCCACCTCATTCGTGGCCCCTGCAGTACCCACGTTATCCTTGTTATTTTTTATTGCAACCAAAATCCTTTTCTGTAAGGTACAAATTTAAAGATGGTATTACTCACCTTCTTTGTCCTCGAGCTGCTTCTTGGCAAGGCCGAGCTCTCGCTCGGACCGCTCGAGGTCCTGCTTCAATGCACCGACCTCCGCAGTCAGTGCGGCAGAGGTTAGCAGCGCCGCCTGCAAACCCATATTGACACAATTTTTAGCATTCCCGTGTATATCTTTTTTAGATCCTCAATCCGGTTTTTCTTTCCGAACACCGAACCGAGCATCAGGGGCTACTGTCTATGCGGTATTACATTACATATTTTAACTTCTTAACTCAAAGCCTGTTAGAAGGCTACTGCAGGCTTCGGTCAGCCCGCTCTTAGCGAGCTGAACCTTCTGGATCACCGCACTCATGACAGTGCGGTGTTCATCCTCGATGGAAGCGCCTTTGAGCGCCTCCAACAAGTTGTCCGGCGCCTCCGGTTGGACGGAGGCCGCCGGTGTCATGGTCTTGCCCTTCTTGCGAAGGGGCCGCCTGCCGGACTCCGGAACCACTGCGGGTTCCGGCGTGGAGTCCGGCGCAAAGTCCGGGAGGCTGCCTTGTGGCGCCTCCGGAGCCTCCTCCTGATGGGTCCCTTCCCGGGATCCCACCTCGGCGTCCTCGGCATCAGGAGGGGTGGAGGCAGTCGAGAAGGAATCTACATCCAACGGAGCCAACGACCCGCTCGACGAAGCGGGGAGATCATCATCGGCCGGACTGCAGGCAGTGTGAGGCATTAGAAGGACACTATGTGACACAAAAGAGAAATTATAAATCATTCAGGAATCCGAATACTTACAATCTTGCCGGAAGCCTGGCCCTTGTGGGCCACTCTTTGTCGCCAACGTTGGCGTTGGCGGAGCTGTCCGGGGGAATAGTCCTTCCCCTCTTGGACCCTTCGGCCTCCCCTGTTGGGAAAGCCTTCCTCTTCCTCTCCCCTTCTCTGGGGGAGAGTCCTCTTTCTCCTCCTCGTCTTCGGGGGAGGAGTCCGCCTGGGAGCCATCGGACGATGAGTCCGATAGCACCTGGCGCCAGGAACTTCTTCGAGTTCCCGTGGCCTTCTTCTTGGCCTTCTTCTCCGGCACCACATAGAGTGCCGGGACCAGCAGCCCCATTAAGCGGGCGTCCGCTGGGTCTTCGGGAAGGGGAGCCGGACAGTCTACCTGTCCGGACGTCCTCTGCCAGTCCTGTCAAAGGCATTGGGAGTTTTTAGATCCCACATAGAGTCAAACTATGAAAGAAAACAACTGTCCCGTAGAGGATAACGAAGCTTACCTCATTGGCCGGGCGCTTGGTGCTGAATCCACGATCTTCAGTCGCGGACGCGGGGGCTTCTCCGCCCTTGAACAGCACCCTCCAGACGGCTTCATACGTCATATCGAAGAGCCCGCTCAGAGTCTGGTGCTGTGCCGGATCGAACTCCCACAGGTTGAAGGCCCGTTGTTGGCAGGGGAGAATCCGGCGGATGAGCATGACCTGGATCACATTGACAAGCCTAAGCTTCTTATTCACCAAGGTCTGGAGACAGGGCTGAAGTCCTGTTAGCTCCACCGAACTGCCCCATAGCAAGCCCTTCTCTTTCTAGGAGGTGAGCTGCATCGGGATACCAGATCTAAACTCGGGGGCCGCCGCCCATTTTGGGTCGCGCGGCTCGGTGATATAGAACCACCCCGATTGCTATCCCTTGATGGACTCCACGAAGGCCCCTTCGAGCCAGATGACGTTGGGCATCTTGCCCAACATGGCGCCTCCGCACTCCGCTTGGTTGCCCTTCACTACCTTCGGCTTGATGTTGAAGGTCTTGAGCCACAGGCCGAAGTGGGGCTAGATGCAGAGGAAGGCCTCACACATGACGATAAACGCTGAGATGTTGAGGATGAAGTTTGGCGCCAGATCGTGGAAATCCAGGCCGTAATAGTACATGAGCTCCCGGACAAAGGGATGCAACGGGAAGCCCAGTCCGCGGAGGAAGTGGGGAAGGAATACGACCCTCTCATGAGGCCTGGGGGTGGGGATGAGCTGCCCCTTGTCGGGCAGCCGGTGCGCGATGTCGCCGGAAAGGTATCCGGCGCTGCGCAGTTTTGCAATGTGGCCTCCGTAACGGAGGAGGCCAACCATTTGCCTCCTGCTCCGGACATAGTCGGAGAAGGTCGAGACGAGATGCACGGACTTGGGCGCTGGAGCTCGAGGGTGCGGAAGATGGATAAGCAAAGGAGGAAGAAGGCGTAGGTAAAAAGGGTGGATCCTTATCCCCTTATATATGGGCGGACGAGAACTATGCCTCCCCACCGGCCTGGTAAAACTCGCTTATCTCCCAAGCGCCACCATCAATGGCGCGGTTGGATTACCCACGTCCGTATTGATGAGAATCCCGGAATAAGGGGAACACGATCTCTGCTTCGACAAGACGTGCCAAGGAAACCGCTTCGCTAAACGCGCTGAGATGGTATAATAAACAACGATTCAAGTAAAGGCTTGATAGTGGCGTGACGTCATGCTACAAGATACGTCAGCAGATTGAACCTGTGTACA
Organism: Triticum timopheevii; assembly: GCA_963921465.1. NCBI lineage: Eukaryota > Viridiplantae > Streptophyta > Magnoliopsida > Poales > Poaceae > Triticum > Triticum timopheevii. Next base: position 204,766,677 of record OY997270.1, read on the forward strand.
TAATATTCTCTCTACGAGGAAATGTGGAAATTATTTTGCAGAGCCGGACACTATCCTGGTGTTCACAATCTTCTATGAATTATTCGGAGGAGCAACCCACCTTGCAATGCCGAACAATATGCGCGCCGGACTCATCGTCATTGAAGCCTGGTTCAAGGGCTACTAAATGAGTCCTGGACTAGGGGGTGTCCGGACAGCCGAACTATCATCGTCAGCCGGACTCCAAGACTATGAAGATACAAGATTGAAGACTTCGTCCCGTGTCCGGATGGGACTTTCCTTGGCGTGGAAGGCAAGCTTGGCAATACCGATATGTAGATCTCCTACCATTGTAACCGACTCTGTGTAACCCTAGCCCACTCCGGTGTCTATATAAACCGGAGGGTTTTAGTCCGTAGGACGAACAACCATTACAACAATCATACCATAGGCTAGCTTCTAGGGTTTAGCCTCCTTGATCTCGTGGTAGATCCACTCTTGTACTACCTATATCATCAATATCAATCAAGCAGGAGTAGGGTTTTACCTCCATCGAGAGGGCACGAACCTAGGTAAAAACATCGTGTCCCTTGTCTCCTGTTACCATCCGCCTAGACGCACAGTTCGGGACCCCCTACCCGAGATCCGCCGGTTTTGACACTGACAGGATCCATGATCGAGGAGTTGAGGCAGGCTACTGTTAACTGAAGAAAAATTCAGAAAGCTTGGAGAGCGACGGGGAAAGGTAGAGGACGGGAGAGAAGAAAGCAGAGGAGCAGGGCAGCACTGCTGGGGTGCTCACCGATGATGAGGCATCCGGCGAAGCGGTGGCGACGAGGGACTGAAGCTGGCATTCAAACGGGGCGGCGCACGACGCAGAGGAGCGACAACATGGTGCAGCGGCAGGAGAGAGAGAGAGAGGAAAAATGAGAGAGGAGGGGGAGTACGGGAAGGAGGAGGAAAGGCAGGGAGGAGGGATCGAGGAGCTTGGGCTCCTACCACCTGGACGAGGGAAGGCTCGGGCGCGGGGTCTCCTGCTCGGCTGCTGCAGGCACGGGAATGAGGAAGGCAAGGGGCGCTGGTCTTGCAGGTGAGGAGGGATCGAGGCGCAGAGGGCATCGGGCTCCAGGTCGATGCGAGGAAGGGCGGCCTTGGATGAAGAAGGTTGCGAGGAGGCGTGGGCGCGGAGGAGATCCACTCCTCTGGACCGGACAGGGAGGAGGAGGTGGTTGGCCCGTGGATTTTTGGATCGGGATGGATCCCGAGGAAGTTGGAGGCTGGTCAGGGAAGGATCCCGAGGGAGTGGGTGGCGGCGATAGGAGGGGAATGGATGGGACAAGCCCCTAGGATCTAGGGTTAGGCGTCTATTTATAGCAGGTGAGTTTTGGTTTAGGGGCATTTGGTCCCTCCGATTTTAATCGGACGGCTGAGAAAATATAGATTAGGACGTCCAGTTAAGGAAACGGCGATGTTTTGTAGATATTTAGGGATGATCTGAAAGCAACGGCGGTGAGATACCTGGCCTTCCTAAGCTTCTTGATGTCCTCGTCTGTGACAGAGAAGGCCATCCACCAGCCTTGAAGGTTGGATCCGGACATGGTTGAAGGTCCGAAGCGCTTAGCTTGAGCCTTGGGTGTTGGAACTCGAGGTGCGGGAGGGGAAGGATCGAGCGTGGGAAAAGGACAGGCCTTGGCCCCCTTATAAAGAGGACGAATATCAAGCGTCCCCCGCGTGGCCGTTTGGAAATTGCCTAAAATCGAGGAGTCATATTAGACAAGCATGGTTGGGTTACCCACGGCTGTATTGATGAGAATCCCGTGATAAGGGGAACATGATCTCTACTTTAACAAGACGTGCCAATAAAATCGCCTCACAACACGTGTAGTGGCTGGTTGAGAAAAACGGTTCGAATAATGACCAGCCCATGGCGTGATGTCATGCTATGAAAAGTTGTCAGCAGATTAGATTTGTGGAATATTGTGCTCTCTATGGTGGTATGTGGAATTTGTTTTGCAGAGCCGGACATGATCCTTGTGTTCAAAATCTTCTATGGAGTATTCGGAGAAGGAACCCGCCTTGCAATGCCGAAGACAATTTGCCCGGCGGACTCATCGTCATTAAAGCTTGGTTCAGGGGCTACTGATGGAGTCCTGGATTAAGGGGTCCTTGGACAACCAGACTATATACTTTGGCCGGACTGTTGGGCTATGAAGATACAAGATTGAAGACTTCATCCCGCGTCCGGATGGGACTCTCCTTTGCGTGGAAGGCAAGCTTGGCAATTCGGATATGTAGATCTCCTTCTCTGTAACCGACTCTGTGTAACCCTAGCCCCCTCTGGTGTCTATATAAACTGGAGGGTTTAGTCCGTAGGACAACAACAATCATAATCATAGGCTAGCTTCAAGGGTTTAGCCTCTACGATCTCGTGGTAGATCAACTCTTGTAATACTCATAACATCAAGACAAATCAAGCAGGAAGTAGGGTATTACCTCCATCGAGAGGGCCCGAACCTAGGTAAACATCGTGTCCCCAGCCTCCTGTTACCATCAGCCTTAGACGCACAGTTCGGGACCCCCTACCCGAGATCCACCGGTTTTGACACCGACAGTAGGAATCTCGTCCATTCTTGCATCGTTCTCTTGTTTGTCTGCGTCGAGCTTGTTGTCGAAGTAGACTCTTGTTCATTGCTCGGAGAGTCGCAAGTCGGTGGCGAGATTGTCGATGCGGTCGCTCATTGCTTGTTGTTCTTGATGCAAAGCTCTTTGTGCACCGAAGAGATGGCTCTTGGTGACATAGAATGAATGTCGTCGTCTTGCTCGATGAAGAGTGGGTTGGTAGAAGAACTTGGCCTATCCATCATTCCAAGTAAATATGTGAGTGGGAGAAAAAGAAGAACTTATACCAAATGTACCTTGATCGATGTTGAAGATGGATCAATGATCACTCAAATGTGTAATAAAGGAAATAGCACAATTGGTACCAAGTCTTGTCGGTGCTCACACCTACACAAGTAAAATCTTATGGTGGAGCTCGGTTAGGATGGTGGCACAAAATTTGATGCGATTGTTAGTGAGCCTCAATAATGTTAGAAAAGATTCACAAATTTGCAAATGCAACAAGTAAACCAATAGCAAGATATGGTACACGAAAACACACACACAAATAGATAAGTGGGTTCTTGCAACCAAGGAATGAGCCAAACTATGGGATCCAGGAAAATGCTCTTGTTGCACAACACTAGAGAGACGGTAGCACTTTTCCACAATAGGAGAATATGAACTTTTGCACAACCTACTAGGCAAAAATGCAACGACTTCTATCCCAAGTATGCTATATATATGGTATTCCAGTGATATGATCAAAGATGATCGAGTATGACAATCTTAATGTAGTATGATGCTATGGTTCTTGCTAATAAGCTCTTTGCTTATCTTTCCCATTTTTCTTAGAAGCTTGTTTGTCTCTTTCTGTTTTGTGCTTTTTTCTCATGCAAAACTTCACGAACCAAGATAACATTTATGTATATGCGATGACAACTTTGTGACACAAGATATGATGCCAAGATATGCACCATGATGATATGGTACGTATGCTTTGGGAAGTATGATCACTAATGTGCACAAGTCATGTTGCTGGCAATATTCAAAGGCTAGTATCGATGGGAAAGCAATGCAAAATTGGGCTATGGTGGTTATCAATGCAAAGGCGAGGAATAGACAAAGATGTCGTCAAGGTTACCGTCCTTAGCGATGACGAGTCCTTGGCGAAGATGAGTGGTGGCGATGTTGATGTCGAACCGTACCTATATAGCCGAAACACAATAGGACACGGAAACCACAACTCAAATTCCTAAAGACCAAAATGTGTCAAAATTTACGGAGTTGATAGCGGGTAAGTAATGGTGTTGTTTGCGTAAAGCGGTGGTGTTGTGTGGGCACCGGAACAAAATTTGGCAAAACTTATGCAGGAACGGGGCGGTGGATGGAGTTGTTGCTATCAGGGGCTGGATGTCCGGGCTTGGTGGACGAACTCGATGAACTCCACGGGGAAAGGTCAATCCGGGGCAAAATTTGGAAGATTTTGTGGATGGAAATCGGGGAAAAGAGGGGGAAAAGCTAGATCTACCTGTACACACGAAATTCGCGGATCAAATCCAACAAAACTTCATCACACTAATAAATCACAAAAAAAACGGGGCTATTTTTGGAGGGGATTTTTGAAATTGTTGAAAAAGGTTCACAAATTCGCAAGCGAAACAAGTAGACCAATAGCAGTGGGTGGCACACGGAAACACATACACGAATAGAGCAGAAAATGTGGAATCCACGGAAAACGCTCGTGTTGCACAACTCTGGAGAGACGCTAGCACGATTGCTCAATAGGCGGATACGACACTTGTGCACAACCTATAAGATGGAAAGTGTGTCAACTTTCTATCCCAAGTATGCTATGTATGTATGGTTCCCGGTGTTCCTCTCAAGATGATCCAAGATGACCGGATATGACAATCTGATATGCAATGTGGTATGATGCTATGGCTATTGCTTACAAGCTCTTTATTTTTCTCTTTTTCTTAAAAGTTTTTTTATATGGCCACTTATTTGAAATGCACAAACCACGATAGCAATTGTGTATATGCGGGAACAATCTTGTGACATAAGGGATGGTACTATGATACCAAGATAATACCAATATGATATGGTATGTATGCAACGGAAGGTGTAGAGCGATGATCACCAATGTGCACAAGTAACGTTGCCGTCAATACTCAATGGCTAGTCTCGATAGGCAAGTGACGCAAAATGGGCTAAGGGGTTAACAATGTAATGGCAAGGAAATTGTACAATGATGTCGTCGGGGTTACCATCCTTGCTTATGGTAGGGTTGTCAAAATGATGAAGTGGTCACTGTCGATGACGACCTCGTGGCGATGATGAGTGGTGGAGTTCTTGATTTAGATACAAAGATGATGTAGACCCGTCCCTAAGTAGCCAAACACCTTAGGAAATGGAGAAGCTGCAAACTCAAAATGTCATACGGAAAAAGTTAAATGTTGAGAGCGAAGATGGCAATGCGAAAGTGGTGGTTGTGGTGGATGAAGAAGCAACCGTCCCTAAGTAGCCGAAACACCTTAGGAGACTCAAGTCACTACTCAAACAACCACAAATGCTAAATGGAGCAAAACGGGTTAGGTTGCGGAAAACTATGATGGTTTTGCGGATGATATGGTGGAAGGCCTAGGCAAAGATGCCAAAATGTCAAAATTTTGATGGAGTCAAATGATGTGGTAACCTATCTAGATGGATGGGGGATGTCAATAGCTACTCAACGAGCTAAAGAACGTCAAAATTGGACTCCGGATGTGGAAGTTATGGGGAAAATGGAGAAGTGCTCGTGGCTGGCCTGGGAAGGGGGGGGGTCGTGCGCACGGGGGGGGGGGGAGCCCGTGGGCACGGGGTGTCCAGAGACTTTTCGGGGGCCAGTGCGCACGGGGTCTGGGGCCCGTTGGCACGGGGTGGGCAGAAAATTCATGATTTCGGGGCGGAAATTGAAGAGTTCTAGGGCAAAATTGGAGAGATATTGGGGATGGAAGGTGGGAAAATGATGGGGGAAAGCTAGATCTACTTGAAACGAAGCAAATCAAACAAATTCCCATCAAACCAACAAATCACAAAAAAATTGGGGCTATTTCTGGTGGGGATTTTTGAAATTGGGGATGAACACAACAAAATTAAGCTAGAAAACTAGGAGGGGGGCTCCAATTTCGTGAGAAACCATGGCTCATGATAACAAGATGTTGTAGGGTGAAACCCTAAGATGGATCTTTCACGAATTGGACGGGAGATCCCCAAGAATAAGAATAACACAAAGAACACAAGAGAGGGGAAACACCCAAATTGAGTTGATCCAATCACACATGTGCTAGATCCAAGAACACACGAGAGATACAAAGGTCCAAAGCCAACACAAGAGGATACGAGAGTGATGTAGGGTAGAACCCTAGATGCCCGATCTTTCACGATTGGAGCGAATCCTACGAAGAACACGAGGGGAAAACGAGGGAAACACGAGGGGAAACACGAGATAAATCACTCAAACAACAAGATATGGTCACACATATGCTAGATCCTCAAAACACAAAGATTGATACACGATTCAAGGTCAACAAAGGACGATACAAAGGGTCTTCTCCGTGAGGAGGTCTTGAAGGGTATTCCCGTGACGGGGTCTTGAATCCGCTTGGGGGATCTTCTCCGAAGAGGTCGTGAACTCCGATGGAGAAGTAACCAAGTGCATGCGCAAAGCTCTATCTCATGTATGAGCTATCACAATGTTGACCTTGGTACGGACCTAGGGGACAAGTATATATAGTCCAAGGGGTAAGTGGGAGATACATGGGGTGAAACCCCTTCACTGCGTGCAGGCAGGGCGGTTGTATCGGTCATGGGGGCGGTTCAACCGCTGGGAGGTCAGGTGCGGGCTCCTAGAGGTGTTCATGGAAGGGGGTAGCGGTTGTACCGGTCTCCTGGCTGTTATGGGGATAAACCGGTGCTGTACTGGCCTTGCACCAGTCGATTACAGAAGCTTGACTAATAGTTGGGCGGTAGTCGAGCGGTTGTACTGCTCAGGCGGTTGTTGGGCGGTACATGGGCGGTTGTACCGGTCCTTCTGGGTTGGGCAGATTGTCATCATGCTCTCGATGTCCATCTTGCATTGTAACTTCTCCTTGGTTGCTTCCTTGGTACCTAAGCACATGAAGCATCTCCGTTTGAGGTAGTAGCCATGTCTCAAGTGGGTCAAAGGGGAGTTCAACAAGGAGAGAGTTAACCTCATTTTCGATAGCTCTCACACGGGCTCTTGTCGTTGGTCCAAGTGGTGTCATGGGAGACGAAGGTAGGTCCATGGGGATGGCCGTAGGATGCTCTGCTTCAAAGAGGTAACTAGTTCATCCCAATCCTATGAGGAAAGAGGTCTTGATGATAGTCTTCTCCAAGAGGAGGTCTGGAATCCACAAGGGGATCTTCTCCAAGGAGGTCCTAATCTCCAAGAGGAGTGGATACAAGGAGCAAAGCCCTCTAATGTCTATCAACTACTTTGCTAACCCTAAATAATGACCTAGGCACGATTTATATAGGTGGCTGGAGGTGAGGGATGAGTGGAGGGGCAAAAGGGGCACTCCCCGGCCAACTCGCAGGCAGGCCCGTGCGCACAGACTAAGGCAGCCCCGTGGGCACGGGGTCTTTGGGGCCCGTGCGCATGGGGTATCTAGGAATAGGCCGTGCGCACAGGGTCCAGAAGGGCCGTGCGCACGAGGTCTTCTGGACTGTGCTTCTTCTTCCTCCTGCTCGCCTCTATCTTCCTTGCTGTCTTTCCGTCCTTCTCCTTGGACTTGGCGAGCTTCCCTCTTCCATGTGTTCTCCTCGTGGATGATGTGGTTGTACTCTTCCTCTTGGGTCTCCTCCTCAAAGAATGTGAAGCTCCTCTCACACCTATGTATGCACACGAGAGAATGGTCAAGTAGTATACCATCCTTGAAGGGTACAAGTGGACACGAGTAAATGAGATGATTCACCTTTGTAAGCATGAAGTAGATGTCACATGTGTCACTTGGCGAAGTGGCTCTTGATATGGTGATGTCCATAGGATGCTCCGCATCAATATCTCATTGTATCATCTCTTGTGTCATCACATTGTTCCCGCATATAAATAATTGACATCTTGGTTTGAGCATTCTGCATAGTGGCCATATAAAAAAAGGAGAGAAAAGCTTTTAAGCAAACAATAAATAAAAATAAAGAGCTTGTAAGCAATAGCCACAAGATTAGGCCACATTGCATGCCATATTGCCATCATTGATCATCTTGGAACATCATGAGTGAGTTCACCGGGAAACATACTAAATAACATACTTGGAATAGAAAATCAACACGTTTTGTCTCTCATAGGTTGTGCAGAAGTTTCGTATCTCGCCCTTTCGAGCAATCGTGCTAGCGTCTCTCTAGCATTGTTCAACACAAGCATTTTCCATGGATTTCACATTTTGTTCTCATTCTTTGGTTGCACAACCCCAATTACCTATTCGTGTGTGTGTTTCCGTGTGCCGACCATTATTTTTGGTCTACTTGTTTCACTTGTAAATTTGTGAATCTCTTTCGACATTATTGTTATCTTACTAACAATCGCATCAATTTTGTGTCACTGTCCTCGCCAAGCCACTCCATAAGCTTTACTTGTATAGGTGTGAGATTGACAAGATCTAGTACCAATTGTACTACTTCCATAATAACACATTGGATGACCATTGATCCATCTTCAACATTGGAAAAGATACATTTGGTCTAGTTCTTTTCTTTCTTCCACTCACATTTGCTTGAGCATGATGGATAGTCTAAGCACCTCCAACCCACTCCTCGATGAGCAAGACGAACCAAATGACTATGTCACGAAGCTTCAACTCTTTGGCCCTCAATGAGCTTTGCATCAAGAAAATGAAGCTTTGGCGGCCACATCGAACAACTTGCCACAGACTTACGACAATCTGAAGCAAGAACGCGGGGCTACCTTAATGCCAAGCTTACTACCCAAATGAAAGAGTGTTGTAGGGTGGAACCCTAATTGGGGATCTTTTCACACTTGAAGGGAGAAAAGGGATGAACAACAAGAATCTCAAGGGGAATTCACTCAAACAAAACTAGAACAACATAGTTGAGATCCACAAGCGTACAAGATCAATCAAAGGAAAACAAGCACAAAGATAAAGTTCTTCTCAAATCCAAGAAGAGATGAGGTCTTGATGACTTAGTTAGATCCTTCCCTAGAAGGGGTCTTGATATCCCCTAGGGATCTTCTCCTAGGAGGTCTTGATCTCCTAAAGGAGTGGTAGATGAGCAAATCCCTCTCTAATGTCTCTTAATACTTTGCTAACCCTAACAAATGTCTTAGGCACGAAATATAAGGTGACTTGAGGTGGGGGACGAGCTAGAGGGTAAAACAAGAACTCCATGGCTAATTTCCTGTGAGGGTCGTGGCATGGGCTAAGTAGGCCCCATGTGCACGGTACACACCCGTGCGCACGGGGTAGCTACAACTTGGAGGCCCATCGGCACGTGGTGTGCTGTTTTGTGTCCAATAGCTCTCTAGATGGGCCGTGGGTACGGGGTGGCCTAGGAGGTGCACTCTTCTCTTTCATGGTGGCCTCCTTCTTCCTTGTGGCTTTGGTCCCGTTCTCCCTTGGGGATGTTCCTTAGTTGCTTGGTGGGGGTCGTCCTCATACCTAATGATACATATCACTCTTTGGTGAGGTAGCATCCAAGTCACATCCATATCCATATCAATCTCATAGAGGAGTGAGTTCACCTTGTTTTTTATGGCGCGTGCACGAGCTCTTGTCTTAGGTCCACGTGGTGGTTGTTGACTCGGTGTAGTTTCCATGGGGATGACCGAAGGATGCTCCGCATCATCTATCCCCCTTGGGAGAGATTCGTCTCAGATAGTTAACTTCATCACCATGGTTGGTAGATAAATCCCTAACATGGAAGATGTTGCTTACATTGTACTTGTCACGTGGGATGTCGATCTTGTAAGCATTGTTATTGTAGTGTGCTAGCACCTTGAAAGGTCCATTGGTGTGAGGTAGTAGCTTAGACTTGCGCTCGTTTGGCAAACGGTCTTTGTGAAGGTGTATCCACACAAGATATCCCGGGTTGAACACCATGGGGTGCTTGTTTATTTTGAGGTTGGTGGTGAGATGGTGTACATGATGCTTGATTGTGTGATTTGTATGTACATGCATCTTCTTGAGATAAGTTGCTCTTACGCTTGTGTCCATGTTTGCTCGTTCTTGTAGCGGTAGTGGAAGGATGTCCAATGGAGACAATGGTTTGAAGTCGTAGATGACCTTTAAGGGGGACTTGGAGGTGGTAGAGTGTCATGCTCGATTGTAGGCATACTCGGCGATGGGCAAGCACTCCTCCCAATCCTTGACGTTCTTCTTTATCAACACACGGTGAAGTGTAGAGAGCGTCTGGTTGGTGACTTCCGTTTGGCCGTCGGTTTGTGGGTGATATGTCGAAGAGAATAGTAGCTTGATTCCGAGCTTGGCGCATAGTGTCTTCCAAAAGTAGCTTAGGAACTTGCATAGCGGTCCGCATGATCGTCTTGGGCACTACATGCAACCTCAATATTTCCCTACAAAAGATATTTGCAACATGTGAATCATTGTCTATGATGTGGAGCATCCTTCCATCATCCCCATGGACTCTACAACAACACATCAAGCACCATGTGGACCCATGACAAGAGCAGAGCACGCACTATTGAAATCAAGGTGAACTTACTCCTACTCGAGATCAATATGGATATAAATGGAACTTGGATGCTACCTCACCAAAACATGCTATGTGTCATCAGGTACAAAGACCAACGCCACCAAGCAGCTAAGGGACACCCCAAAGGAGGAGGACAAGCATCCCAAGGCCACGAGGAAGGATAAGGAGCACAAGAAAATGAAGACAACACCTCCCAAGTGACCCCGTGCGCACGGGCCCTCCAGACCCCGTGCCCACGGGACACCCAGAGAGCTCCTGTAACTGAGACGCGCACCCCCATGCGCACGGCCTCCGGACCCCGTGCGCATGAGCCCCTGCCACTGTAGCACCCCATGCGCACATGCTCAATTTACCCCGTGCGCACGGCCCTCCTAGGTTTCGGCCGTGGATGCCACTCTTGACTCCCAAGTAGTCCCCTTCCTCCCACTAGCTATATATTTCGGGTCTAAGACATTTGTTAGGGTTAGGAAAGCATATGTGAGATAATGATAGAGCTTTGTTCCTTCTACCCCTCCTCTTGGAGATCTAGACCTCTTAGGAGAGGATCCCAAGTGGATATCAAGACCTCCTTTTGGAGAAGACTATCATCAAGACCTCACTCCTTAGGAGTGGGAAGAACCTTAACTTTTTTCTTATTTCCTTGGATTGATCTTGTACTCTTGTGGACCTCAACTTTGCTATTCTAGTGGATGTGTGATTGGGTTTTGTTTGAGTTATTTCCCTCTTTGTGTTCTCGTGTTCATCCTCTTTTTCCCTCCAAGTGTGAAAAGATCTCCACTTATGGTTCCACCCTACAACATCTTGGTATTCTGAGCCATGGTTGATTCACATCTTGGAGTCCCTACCCCCCATATTCTAGCCTAATTTTGTTGTTTTTATCCCCATTCAAAAAACCCCACAAAAAATAGCCCCAAAATGTTTCTTGCAATTTGTTAGATCTTGAGATTTTGTTGATTTGGTCCATGAATTTCGTGTTTGGCAAGTGGATCTACCGCTTACCAACCTCCCCCATACATCCCACCACCGAATTTGGCCGGATTTTGCATTTAATACACGGATCTGAAGGTGTTCTTGCACAGCAGAGCACCCCGTGCGCACGGGCCATCGGGACCCCGTGCACACGGGCTCAACTTACCCCGTGCACACGGGCCCTACATAACTGTTCGGCCAAAACCATTTTTGCCTCCTTTTGTCATTCCACCACCACCATTCGTTTCCACACTACTTCTCGTTGGTGTTTGAGTTGCGTTTTCACCGTGTCCTAAGGTGTTTCGGCTACTTAGGCACGATTTTACTTCGACATCACAACCACTTTTCATCAACTCGAACTCCACATTAACCTCGACCACTTCATCATCATACTACCATAAGGAAGGTCGGTAACTTTGACGACAACTTAAGTTCATACCTTGCCATTACATTTGATAGCCTTGAGACACTTTGCATCACTTACCCATCAAGACTAGCGAGTTGAGAATTGCTGGGCCATGCTATTTGTGCAACTTTAGTGTTACGTCTTTCCCGTGCATATCACACTTGTTAGCTCATACTCTGGCTTGAATATCAAGCATTGTGGCATAGTAAAAAAGCTTTTAAGCAAACAAAAAGAGAAATAAAGAGCTTGTAATCAATAGCATTGAGCCATTTTGCATAGTTCCATCATCTTGGTCAATACATACATACGTATACTTGGGATTGTAGACGACCCGTTTCTCTCATAGGTTGGTGCACAAGCATATCTAGCCCATTTGATCCATAGAGCTAGGGTCTCTCTAGTATCCGTACAACAAGAGCATTTTTCGTGGTTCCACATTTTGAGCTCACTCCTTGGTTGTGCGGATCCCATCTATCTTCCGTGTGTGTGTGTGTGTGTGTGTGTGTGCCTAGTGATATCTTTGGGTTTGATCTATTTGTCTTACTTGCAATTTGTGCATCTCTTCAACATTATCAATATCTTGGCTAACACTTGCTTGAATTTTGTGCCACTCATCCTAACCGAGCTACTCCATAAGCCTTTACTTGCAGGTGTGAGAAACAAAACCCGGTACCAATTCTCCGTTTATAGCATCCCGTTCAGTGATACTCGACCTCAATCTTCGAAAAAGGTAACTTTGGTATTGTTCTCTCATTTTCCTACTCACCACCAGTTAGTTATGATGGATAGGCCAACTTCTTCGGCGAACCCACTCTTCGAGGATCAAGATGACGAATGCGACTACATCACTAAAAATCACATCTTCATCGCCCAACGAGCCCTCCATCAAGAAAGTGAAGCTTTGGGTGACTACAACAAGCAACTCGCCATCGACCTACGCCATCAGAAGCAAGAAACTGGGACTACCTCGACGCCAAGCTCACCACACAAATGGAAGAATTCTGCAACATGATCATGAGCCGCGCGCCTTCCACCACCTCTACGTCAAGACGGCGCCACTCAAGTAGCCACTCTTCCTCTGATGCAAGTCCGCCTCGAGCTCGATCTAATCGACGCGACGACACTCAAGATCGCCAAGCTAAAAAAATCCATTCCATGGCAATGGTTTGCAATACCGAGTCCGAGCACGTGAAAGAGCGAGACACCAAGAACAAGACACCATGAGAAACCTCCACAAGCGCAACGTCAAGCACCTCAAGACAGTGATGCAATCCGACAAGAACAAAAGCGCCATCACAAACAAACCCTCGAAGCACAATGCACACTCCGCAAGGCCACTAGAGCCATCGCCGAATGCTACTATTAAGTGCGTGAACAAGAAGAAGCAGTTCACCAAGAATGACAAGATGAAGCCGCTCACTGTGAGGATCAACAAGAAATAAGGAACCGTTCACACATGTCGCATCTTAATCGGCAAGTCCATCAAGAGGAGCGTGAAATTGAAGACCTTCCTCCACACCAAGTGCGGCACCACCCTCGTCCACATGATGAAGAACAACACTACGGCAAGCTCAAGTTCACCAAGCCCAAGTTCTCCGGAAGCAATGACCCAAGGAGTATCTCTCAGGGACAATGAAGGTCGACAAGATATTCTATCTTCACAATTATGAAGAGGAGAAGAAAATTGCCATGGCCTCCCTCAAGTTTCAATACTACGTCCTCATCTGGTGGGAATAAGTAATCGAGCGACACCAAGAGAGAGGGAACCACCCATCATGATGTGGACACAAATGAAGGATGTTATGATAGCTCGCTTCATGCCTACACACTACACCCATGATCTTTTCAAGAAGTTGCAACTCCTCAAGAAAGGCACGAAGATGGTGGAAGATACTATCAAGAAATGGAGATTACCATGATACATGCCAATGTCAATGAAGATGACGAGCAAACTATGACATGCTTCTTGAGAGGCCTCAATCACTGATGTCTTCTTGAACGGCGTCAGTATTTCCCCAAAGAGGAAGGGATGATGAAGCACAGCGACGGTATTTCCCTCAGTGATGAGATCAAGGTTATCGAACCAGTAGGAGAACCACACAACACAAGTAAACAGCTCCTGCACACAAATAAAGAATACTCGCAACCCAACATGTTAAAGGGGTTGTCAATCCCTTGTAGGTAACAGCGCCAGAAATTGGCACGGAGACAGGATAAAGTTGTAATAGATTGGATAAATAGATTGCAAATAAAATAAAGTGCAGCAAGGTATTTTTGTATTTTTGGTTTAATAGACCTAAAAATAAAAGCAAATAAAAATATATCGCAAAGGCAAATATATTAAAGAAGAGACCCAGGGGCCGTAGGTTTCACTAGTCGCTTCTCTCGAAAAAAATAGCGAATGGTGGGAAAACAATTACTGTTGGGCAATTGATAGAACTTCAAATAATCATGACGATATCCAGGCAATGATCGTTATATAGGCATCACGTCCAAGATTAGTAGACCGACTCCTTCCTGCATCTACTACTATTACTCCACACATCGAACTCTATCCAACATGCATCTAGTGTATTAAGTTCATGGAAAAACGGAGTAATGCAATAAGAACGATGACATGATGTAGACAAGATCTATTTATGTAGAAATAGACCCCATTTGTCAGTGGGTTCAAGCACCGTAAGATCGAACCAATCACAAAGCACCTCTTCCCATTGCATGATAAATAGACAAGTTGGACAAACAAAACCCAAATATCGGAGAAGAAATACGAGGCTATAAGCAATCATGCATATAAGAGATCAAGGAAGACTCAAATAACTTTCATGGATAAAAACATAGATATGACATAAACTCAAAGTTCGTCGGATCCCAACAAACACACCGCAAAAAGACTTACATCATATGGATCTCCAAGAGACCATTGTATTGAGAATCAAGACAGAGAGAGAGAGAGAGAGAGAGAGAGAGAGAGTGGAAGCCATCTAGCTACTAACTACGAACCCGTAGGTCTACAAAGAACTACTCACGCATTATTGGCAAGGCACAAATGGACATGATGAACCCCTCTGTGATGGTGTCTAGATTGGATCTAGTGTTTCTGGAACTTGCGGCGGCTGGAATTGATTTTCGTTGACCCCCTAGGGTTTCTAGAATATTGGGTGCGGGAGGCCACCGAGGTGGGCATAACCCACCTGGGCGCCCAGGCGCGCCCTGGTGGGTTGTGCCCCCCTCGGGGCACCCCTATGGTACTTCTTCGGCCCAACTTGTGTCTTCTGGTCCAAAAAAATCCACAAAAAGTTTCACTTCATTTGGACTCCGTTTGGTATTGATTTCCCGTGATGTAAAAAACAAGCAGAAAAGAGCAACTGGCACTGGGACTGTGTCAATAGGTTAGTACCAAAAAATAATATAAAATGATAATAAAATGATTGTAAAACATCCAAGAAAGATAATATAACAGCAAGGAACAATCAAAAATTATAGATACGTTGGAGACGTATCGGCATCCCCAAGCTTAATTCCTGCTCGTCCTCAAGTAGGTAAATGATAAAAACAAAATTTTTTATGTGGAATACTGCCTAACATGTTCAGTAAATGATAAAAACAGAATTTTTGATGTGGAATGGTGCCTAACATGTTCATTACATATTCTTTTCTTTGTAGCATGGACATTTGGACTTTTATATGGTTCAAAGCAATAGTCTAGTTTTGACATGAAGATTTTAATACTCAAGCATATCAACAAGCAACCATGTCTTTCAAAATATCAATGCTAAAGCAAGTTATCCCTAGCCCATTATGCTCAATCATTGATCCATTCATGAAATACACTCAAACTCTAGCTATAACCAATGATCAAGTACGATCATAGTGCCCCTTAGTTGGTGCTTTATAAGAGAAGATGGAGACTCAAGTTAAAAATAAAAATTGCATAAAGTAAAAGAAAGGCCCTTCGCAGAGGGAAGTAGGGATTTGTAGAGGTGCTAGAGCTCAAAGCGAAAATTGAGAGATCAATTTTTTTGGGAGGCATACTATTCCCACCAACAAAAACGACTTAGAGTTCCCAACACTTTCCATGCTAGATACATCATAGGCGGTTCCCAAACAGAAAATAAAGTTTATTCCTTTTTCCACCATACTTTCGTTTTCCATGGCTAACCGTATCCACAGGTGCCCTCCATACCAACACTTTCCAAGGAATTTATTATTTGACAACATAAAGTAAATTTATTTTTCATTTCGGGACTGGGCATCCCTAATACCTTTGTCGTACTCTCGTGCAATGACAAGTGAATAAACACTCATCGTGAGAATAACACATCTAGCATGGAAAACATCGGCCACCCCTCACCGCCTCGCGAGCGGTACGAGCACACAAAAGAGAAATTTATTTTGAAAATTAGAGATGGCACATGCAAATTTGCTTAGAACGGCACGAAAATACTGCATATAGGTAGGTATAGTGGACTCATATGGCAAAACTAGTTTAAAGGGTTTCGGATGCACAAGTAGTGATCATACTTAGTGCAAAATGAAGGCTAGCAAAAAGATTGAGAAGCGTTCAACCAAGAAAAGAAAAGTCTCGTACGCGAGCATCAAGCATAAGTAACACCGAATAATGCACCACAAGTAGGATATAATTTCATTGCCTAACTATTGACTTTCATGCTTGCATAGGGAATCACAAACCTTAACACCAATATTCTTACTAAAGCATAATTACTCATCAACATGACTCACATATCAATATCATAATATCTCAAAACCATTACAAAGAACCAAGTTTATTTTGTCCATTGATCTTCATGAAAGTTTTTATTATATCCTCCCTTGATATCTATCACTTTGGGACTAATTTCATATGTTGCTTTTAACAAGCTCAAACAAATTTAAGTGAAGAACATGAGCATAATACTTCTTTCTCTCAAAATAATCTAAGTGAAGCAAGAGAGAATTTCTTAAATTTTTTACTAACTGCCAAATAAATAGTGAAGCATGAGAGCATTTCTCCAAAAATAACAAAGCACACCGTGCTCAAAAAGATATGAGTGAAGCACTAGAGCAATTCCATGGCTCTAAAAAATTAAGTGAAGCATAGGAGCAAGCATAGATTAATTTTTGGCTCTCTCAAAAAGGTGTGTGCAGCAAGGATTCAAGATTTAAAACACAAAGCAAAAAAAGCAAAGACTCATATCAAACAAGACGCTCCAAGCAAAACTCATAATATGTGACGAATAAAAATATAGCTCCAAGTAAAATACCGATGGTTGTTAGAAGAAAGAGGTGATGCCACTCGGGGGCATCCCCAAGCTTAGTTGCTTGCTACTTCTTGAATATCTTAGGGTACCTCGGGCATCCCCAAGCTTAGATTTTTGCTAATCCTTATTCCTTCATCCATCATAATATCACCCAAAACTTGAAAACTTCAATCACACAAAACTCAACAAAACCTTCGTGAGATCCGTTAGTATAAGAAAGCAAACCACTACTATAAGTACTGTTGCAAACCCATTCATATTTTATTTTTGTATTATATCTACTATATTCCAACTTTTCTATGGCAAAAACTCTTCAAAGAAAACCATAGAATCATCAAAACAAGCACACAACGCAAAGAAAACAGAATCTGTCAAAAACAGAACAGTCTGTAGCAATCTGACTACTTCGAATACTTCTGTAACTCCAAAAATTCTAAAAAATTAGTACAACGTGAGAAATTTGTTTATTAATCTTCTGCAAAAGAATCAACTCAAATGCACTCTTTTTTTTAAAATGGGAAATATATTCGTGAGCGCAAAAGTTTCTATTTTTCAGCAAGATCAAATCAACTCTCACCCAAATCATCCCAAAGGCCTTGCTTGGCACAAACACTAATTTAAACCACAAGAACATATCTAATCAGAGGCATAATTGTGTATTTTATTGAAAACAACAAGAAAACCAAAAAGCAAAAAGATACAAGTTGGGTTGCCTCCCAACGAGCGCTATCGTTTTACGCCCCTAGATAGTGATGTAAGGTAGAACCCTAGATGCCCGATCTTTCACGATTGGAGGGGATCCTACAAAGAACATGAAGAACATGAGGGAAAAACGAGGGGAACACGAGGGGAAACACAAGAGAAATCACTCAACCAACAAGATCCGGTCACACATATGCTAGATCCTCGAAACACAAAGAGTGATACATGATTCAAGGTCAACAAAGGATGATACAAAAGGTCTTCTCCGTGAGGAGGTCTTGAAGGGTCTTCCCGTGATGGGGTCTTGAATCCACTCGGGGGATCTTCTTCGAAGAAGTCGTGAGCTCCGAGGAGAAGTAACCAAGTGGATGAGCAAAGCTCGATGTCAAATATGATCTATCACATTGCTAACCCTAAAACGTAGGAGGTGGAGGAGTATATATAGTCTAGGGCCTCTAAGGGGTAAGAAAGAGGCGAAACGAGTAAATGGGCCTTGGCCCGGAGACTTTACACGCAGCCAGGGCGGTACTACCAGACCCTCGGGCGGTAGTACCACTTGAAGAGCTTCAGCAGTAGTACTGCTTGGAGTGGGCGGTAGTACCGCTCTGGCATCGTTCGATCACAGGAGCTTGTCGGGTTCGGCGAAAGAAGGGCGCATGTCGGGCGGTAGTGCAGTTTGGGTGGGATCAGCGGTAGTACCGCTTGGCTTGGGTGGTAGTACCGCCCGTTTTGGACTGGGGAGCTCCTCCTGATGCTCTCGATGTCCATCTTGCACCGTAGCTTCTTCTAGGTTGGTTCCTTGGTACCTAAGCACACAAAGCATCTCCGTCTTAGGTAGTAGCCATGTCTCAAGTGGGTCAAAGGGAAGTTCAACAAGGAGAGAGTTAACCTCGGATTGAATAGCATGTGCTCGAGCTCTTGTCATGGGTCCAAGTGGTGTTGTAGGAGATGTTGATGCGTCCATGGGGATGATTGTGGGATGCTCCGCATCATCTCTCCCCCCCTCGGGGAAGAACCGACCTCGGATCGAAAGCTTCATCACCATGGTATGGCGAGAGGTATTTGACATTGAAGATGTCACTCACATTGTACTTGTTGCTTGGGAGGTCGATCTTGTAAGCGTTGTTGTTGTAGCGTGCTAGCACCTTGAAGGGTCCGTCGGCTCGTGGTAGAAGTTTGGACTTACGTTCATTGCAGAAGCGTTCCTTGCGAAGGTGTAGCCACACGTGATCTCCAATGCTGAATATCATGGGTTGCTTGTTGATGTTGAGCTTGGTCGCGAGTCATTGTACTTGGTGCTCGATGGTGTGCCTTGTATCTTCATGCATCCTCTTGAGGTAGCTTGCTCTTGCACTCACGTCCATGTTGGTGCGCCCTTGTAGTGGAAGAGGAAGAATGTCCAATGGGGACAACGGGTTGAAATCGTAGACGAGCTCAAAAGGGGACTTGCCAGTAGTCCAATGTCTTGTGCTATTGTAGGCGTACTCAGCGATGGGTAGGCACTCCTCCCACTCCTTGATGTTCCTCTTGATCAACACACATAGTAGAGTGGAGAGTGTTTGATTAGCCACCTCCGTTTGGCCGTCGGTTTGAGGATGGTATGCCGAAGTGAACAAGAGCTTGATTACGAGCTTGGCGCATAGAGTCTTCCAAAAGTAACTCAAGAACTTGACGTCGCGGTCCGAGACAATCGTCTTTGGCACTCCATGTAGGCGCAAGATTTCCCTACAAAAAAGATTTGCTAGATGTGAAGCATCGTCTATCTTGTTGCATGGGATAAAATGAGCCATCTTAGAGAATCGGTCCACAACAACAAACACAGAATCCTTTTCATTTTGAGTTCTAGGCAAACCAAGTACAAAGTCCATGCTAATCTCTTCCCAAGGTTGATAAGGAATAGGAAGGGGAATTTAAAGACCATGGGATTGAGCTTTTGACTTAGCTTTGCGACATGTAGAGCATCAGTTGGTGAAGCGTGAGACGTCACAGAACATCTTGGGCCCAAAATAGTTCTTGGAGAGCATAGCGAATGTCCAAAGTGTCCAATTAGTCCGCCTCCATGAGCCTCTTGCAAAAGGAGCAAACGAAGTGAAGACTCGGGGATGCAAAGTTTGTTAGCTCTCATAAGATAATCATCCTTGATGTAATAGTGTTCCCAAGATGTTTGCGTCAAACACTTAGCATAAGGAATTGCAAAGGTAGGATCATGTGCATACAAGACTTTTATGTGCTCAAAGCCAATGACACTCAATTCAAGTTTAGTGAAAATCATGCATATGCGGGAAAGAGCATCCGCCACAACATTTTCCTTACCTTTGATGTACTTGATGACATAAGTAAAAGACTCAGTGAATTCACTCCACTTAGCATGACCGCTTGTTCAACTTAGTTTGACCCTTAAGATACTTAAGAGTTTCATGATCGGTATGAATGATAAATTCATGAGGGCGAAGATAATGTTCCCATTCACGCAAACCTCGCACTAAAGCATATACTGTTTGTCATAGATGGGATAATTGAGTTGCGCTCTGGAAAGTTTATCACTAAAATATGTTATGGGGCGCTTCTCTTGCGTTAACACACCTCCTATGACATTACCACTAGCATCACAATTAATTTCAAAAGGTTTGTCAAAGTTGGGTAATGCAAGCACGGGAGCATGAGTAAGAAAATTCTTAAGCTCATTAAATGCGGTATCTTGGGATGGTCCCCAAACAAATGGCGCATTTTTCTTACTCAAGGAATGCAACGGTGAAGCAATAGTGCTAAAATCCTTCACAAATCGACGATAGAAATCGGCTAAACCAAGAAAATTACGCACTTGTTGCAAGTTAGTTGGTTGGGGTCAAGTTTTAATAGCACTGATCTTAGATTCATCTACATGAACACCCTTAGAAGACACAACGAAACCTAAGAAAACAAGCTTATCAACACTAGAAAGGCATTTGTCCATATTGGCATAAAGGCACTCTTTCCTAAGGGTTTGCAACACGGTTCTAAGATGGGTGACATGATCTTTGAGGGATTTGCTAAAGACAAGAATATCATCAAAATAGACCACAACAAATACTCCAATATAGGGTCGAAGAACAAAATGCATGGCTCGCATGAAAGTACCGGGTGCATCGGATAAACCCATTGGCATAACTAGCCATTCATATAAGCCAAATTTGGTCTGAAATGTGGTTTTCCATTCATCACCTTCTTGGATGCGTATTTGATAGTAGCCACTCTTAAGATCAATCTTAGAGAAGATGGTGGCTCTGCTAAGCTCATCAAGCATATCATCTAGGCGTGGAATAGTGTAACGATATCTAACGGTGATAGCGTTGATGGGACGACAATCGGAACACATGCGATAAATACCGTATTTCTTTGGAACAAGAATTACCAGAACGACACAAGGACTCAAGCTTTCACGTACATGACTGTTGTCGATGAGTTGTTGTACTTGCCGCTGGATCTCCTTAGTTTCCTCGGGGTTGACGCGGTAGGGAGCCTTGTTAGGAAGAGGTGCTCCGGGGATGAGATTGATTCGGTGTTCAATGCCTCTTAGTGGAGGTAGACCTGGAGGTAGCTCGTTGGGGAAAACATCATGGAATTCCTGCAAAAGAAAAGACCACTTTAAAGGTAGATCATGAGAGGTGTTCGTTTTTGGTGCCTCGTCCTTGCACACAAGGACATAGTGCTTAACACTTGATGGGTTCTCACACACTTCTCTCATCTCACTTTTGGTGGCAAATAGGACTAAGTTTTTCTTGTCGCTCATCGCGGAGGCACTTGATTTTGGCGTGTGGCGCTCACTCTATTTTGGATGGGTCACCCTCTCACTCTTTTCTACATGATGGGTGGTTTGCTTGTCGGCGATCACTTGACTTGGAGACATAGGGAGTAGCACATACTCCTTTCCTTTCATCTTGAAGCTATAGTGATTGGTACGCCCGTTGTGGATGACGCCACGGTCAAATTGCCATGGTCGACCAAGAAGGAGGTGGAAACGGACATCGGGACGACATCACACTCCAAAGTGTCTTCATATGCTCCGATTTTGAAGGAAACTTTGACCATATGCTCGACTTGGATAGTGCCGGAATCGCTTAGCCATTGAACCTTGTAGGGGTGCGGCTACTTCCTCTTGACCAACTGGAGCTTGGAGCATAGTTCTTCACTTGCCAAGTTGTGAAAACAACCTCCATCGATGATGACCTTGACGGACCTTCCATTGATGCCGGCATTGGTGTGGAAGATGTGGCATCTTTGGTCTTCGTCTTGTTGATGTTGAAAGGTCAAGACTTTGGAGACAACGATAGCAGGGCTTGAATCCTGATCACAAAAGACTTGCTCATCTTCATCTTCGTTCACGCGTTGGTGCATGGCCAGTTGCTCAAGGGATTCCATCTCTTCTTCACTCATGGAGTCATAGGTTCCATCGTTGTTGAGGATCATGGTGCACTTGTTGGTACACTCAAAGGACTTGTGGCCTTGGCCACCGCATGTGAAACACTTGATGGAACTTGTCTTGACGGTCTCATCGGTTGGAGTAGATGATGAAGCTCGTGGCTTGAAGTTGGTTGTAGTAGGAGGACGACTTGAGGTGGTCAAAGTTTTCTGGTAACTCGACTTGTCGCCGTTGCTTGTAGATGGCTTGGTTGAGGTAGAAGTTGTTGGAGTCGTTGAAGCTTGGGTGTTGGGGAAGTCATAGCTCTTGGAAGCGTACTTGGCATACTTGAAGTCATCTTGCACTTGACATTCCGCTTTGGTAGCTTGATGCACTAGCTCAATGAGGTTGGCGTAGGGTTGGAAGTCGGCAATCTTCTTGAATGATTGAGGCTATTCAAGAAACGGGCCATAGGGTGCTCATCATCTTCCGTGACATTGGCTCTTATCATGGCAATATCCATTTCCTTGTAGTATTCTTCAACGCTCTTTGTGCCTTGCTTGAGGAGTTGGAGTTTCTTGAAGAGATCGCGGTTGTAGTAGGTTGGCACAAAGCGTGCTTGCATGACATCTTTCATTTGAGCCCAAGTTGTGATGGGTGGTTCACCTCTTGCTTCTCGGCGCTCAAGGGCTAGTTCCCACCATATGAGAACATAGTCTAGGAACTCAAGGGATGCCATGGCGATCTTCTTCTCTTCCTCATAGTTGTGCAAACGAAAGATCTTGTCAACCTTCAATGCCCCTGAAAGGTACTCTTCGGGTTCATTGCTTCCATTGAACTTGTGCATGGTGAACTTGAGCTTGCCATAGCGTTGCTCTTCCTTGTGTTGGGGTCGAGGGTGATGATGACGCCCTTGACATGGAGGATTGTCAACCTCATATTGCTCTTGACGTGGAGGATTTCCATAGTCATCACGCTCTTGATGAACTTGAGGTTGTGGAGGAGCTTGTCGAGCTTGAGGAACTTAACGATGCACTCTTGCTTGGTTGTTTCGCTCTTGAATTTCCTCGCGAAGTGCTTCCTCTTGATTGCACCTATCTCGGTTGCGGTTGGAAATGGTTCGACCTGACTCTCAAAGGGCACGTTACGACTCAAGTCCTTGTGCTTCACGTTGTTGTTGTTGAAGACGTTGAGCCTCGGCATCTTGTTCGTCTTGGTGTTGTCGTGCTCGCTCTTCCTCTTAGTAATGTTGACGTTGCCTTTCTTGTGCTTGTGTAAGAGTAGCTTGGTGTTGGCTATGATGATGTGGTTGCTCGTCGAATTGCTCTTGTGGATGATTGCCGAGTAGATGATTGCAATTTGCTTGATGGTCTTGCCGCGCGGCTCGACGTAGTGTGTTTGATGTTGGTGTACTTGATCCAGAGATGGTGTCATCGGAGTGTCGACTCGAGCGGCTCCGTCTTGAGTAGGGCGGAGTGGTAGAAGAGCGGTTTACCAACAAGCCATGAATCTCGTCCATTCTTGCATCATTCTCTTGTTTGTGAGCGTTGAGCTTGTTGTCTAAGTAGTCTCTTGTTCGTTGCTCGAAGAGTCGCAAGTCGGTGGCGAGATTGTTGATGCGGTCGCTCATTGCTTGTTGTTCTTGATGCAAAGCTCTGTGTGCACCGAAGAGGTGGCTCTTGGTGACATAGGATGACATGTCGTCGTCTTGCTCGATGAAGTGGGTTGGTAGAAGAACTTGGCCTATCCATCATCCCAAAGAAATATGTGAGTGGGAGAAATAGAAGAACTTATACCAAATGTGCCTTGACCGATGTTGAAGATGGATCAATGATCACTCAAATGTGTAACACGAAAATAGCACAATTGGTACCAATTCTTGTCGGTTCTCACACCTACACAAGTATTTGATGCAACTGTTAGTGAGACTCAACAATGTTGAAAAAGATTCGCGAATTCGAAAATGCAACAAGTAGACCAAGCAAGTAGTGGTACACGGAAGCACATACGCAAATAGATAAGTGGGGTTGTGCAAACCAAAAATGAGCGGAAAATGTGGAATCCACGGAAAATGCTCTTGTTGCACAACTCTGGAGAGAAGCTAGCACGATTGCACAATAGGCGGATACGAACTTGTGCACAACCTACTAGGCAAAAATGCAACGACTTCTATCCCAAGTATGTTATATGTATGGTATTCCGGTGATATGATCCAAGATGATCGAGTATGACAATCTTAATGTAGTATGATGCTATGGTTCTTGCTTATAAGCTCTTTGCTTATCGTTCTCTCTTGCTTAAAAGCTTGTTTGGCTCTTTCTCTTGTGAGCTATTTTCTCATGCAAACTTCATGAACCAAGATAGCAATTGTGTATATGCGATGACAACTTTGTGACACAAGATATGATACCAAGATACGCACCACGATGATATGTTATGTATGCAATGGGAGCTATGATCACTAATGTGCACAAGTAACATCGCCGACAATACTCAAATGGCTAGTCTCGATAGGTAAGGTACGCAAAATGGGCTATGGGGTTATCAATGCAATGGCAAATGTGTAGACAAAGATGTCGTTGAGGTTACCGTCGAGGTTGGTCATTTGTAAGCAAGGACGGATGATGATGAAATAGTCAAACTCGATGACGAGTCCTTGGTGAAGATGAGCGGTAGTGATGTTGATGACAAACCGTACATGTATAGCCGAAACACAATAGGACACGGGAACCACAACTTAAATTCTCAAAACCAAAAACAAATGGTGGTAGCGGAATGTGGTGGTGGTGGTTGATGAAGAAGAAACTGTCCGTAAGTAGCCAAAACACCTTAGGAGACTTGAATCACAACTCAAGCAACCACAAATGCTATGGGAAACAAAATGGGTTAAGTTGCGGAAGGCTATGGTGGTTATGCGGATGATATGGTAGAAGGCCTAGGCAAAGATGCCAAAGTTCGAAAAATTTGATGGTGTAAAATTATGATGGAACCTATCTAGGTGGATGGGGGATGTCAATAGCTTCTCAACGAGCTAAAGAACGCGAAAATCAGACTCCGGATGTGAATGTTATGGGCAAAACTGTCAATCAGGCGAAGATGAAACTGGGAGGGGTGGTAGTACCGCTGGGTAGGGGCGGTAGTACCGTTTGTGGGGCTTCAGCGGTAGTACCTCTTGGAGGATGCGGTAGTGCCGCTCATGTCGAGAAAACTCTGAGATTTGGATCAGGGCGAAATTTGGGCGGAAATGGATGATTTCAGGGGCAAAATTAAATGGATTTCGTGGATGGAAAGTGGTGAAACTTGGGGAGATGCTAGATCCACTCAAAAGCAAGCAAATCCTTGGATCAAAATCAACAAAACATCATCAAACCAACAAATCACAAAAAAAAGTTGGGGCTATTTTGGTGGGGATTTTCGAAATTAGGGAAGAACACAACAAAATTAGGCTAGAAAAAGCGAGGTACGGGCTCCAAATTCGTGATCAACCTTGCTCTGATCCAAGATGATGTAGGGTAGAACCCTAGATGCCTGATCTTTCACAATTGGAGGGGATCCTACAAACAACACGAGGGAAAAAATGAGGGGAACACGAGGGGAAACACAAGAGAAATCATTCAACAAACAAGATCCGGTCACCCATATGCTAGATCCTCGAAACACAAAGAGTGATACACGATTCAAGGTCAACAAAGGATGATACAAAAGGTCTTCTCAGTGAGGAGGTCTTGAAGGTTCTTCCCGTGATGGGGTCTTGAATCCGCTCGGGGGATCTTCTCCGAAGAGGTCGTGAGCTCCCAGGAGAAGTAGCCAAGTGGATGAGCAAAGCTCTATCTCAAATATGAGCTATCACATTGCTAACCCTAAAACATAGGAGGTGGAGTAGTATATATAGTCTAGGGCCTCGAAGGGGTAAGAAAGCGGCAAAACGAGTACATGGGCCTCGGCCCAGAGACTTTGCATGCAGGCAGGGCGGTGGTACCGGACCCTCGGGCGGTAGTCCCGCTTGAAGAGCTTCAACGCTAGTACTGCTTGATGTGGGCGGTAGTACCGCTTTGGCGCCGTTCGATCACAGGAGCTTGTCGGGTTCGGCGGAAGAAGGGCGGATGTCGGGCAGTAGTACCGCTTGGCTGGGCTCAGCGGTAGTACCGCTTGGCTTGGGCGGTAGTACCGCCTGTTCTGGACCGGGCAGCTCCTCCTCATGCTCTCGATGTCCATCTTGCACCGTAGCTTCTTCTAGATTGGTTCCATGGTACCTAAGCACACAAAGCATCTCCGTCTGAGGTAGTAGCCATGTCTCAAGTGGGTCAAAGGGAAGTTCAACAAGGTGAGAGTTAACCTCGGATTGAATAGCACGTGCTCGAGCTCTTGTCATGGGTCCAAGTGGTGTCGTAGGAGATGTAGATGCGTCCATGGGGATGATCGTGGGATGCTCCGCATCAGCTAGGCATAACGCGTAGGATCTAAGTTTTGTCATCTTTATCCTCCAACTCTTCGATCAAACACTTCGAATTTTTAAAGGATTTTGCATATAAATTTTCAACGACAATACTTGGAGGGACGAGATTGAAAAACTCATTTTTGCAAATAGGGTCTCTTATAACATTAATAAAATTGGGATGGGTACTAATCATCTGAAGATTTCCTTTATCATTACTAGGAGTTGCACCCTTGTTTTTAGTAACTTGGGTAGTCTTACCAATTTTTACGGGAGTTCTGGCGGATTAGTAAAAATTTCTTCCAATTTATCAATCCTAGATGGGCTTTCTTCAATTCTTTCATGAATTACAGTCCCCTTTTCCTTTAACAACTTAAAAACTTCTCCCGCTTTTGAACCAATTTTAGTAGCAGAATTTTGCATCTTCCTGTCCAAGTTTTCAATATTTTCTTCGGTAAGCATTTTATTTTCAATAGCATCTAGCCTTTCCATAACATGCTCAAGAGTCACAATTGTTTCATAGGTCATGAGCGGTGGTGAACCCACTAAATTTACCAAAGCATTAAAAGCATCAAGAGAAGGACACATCAAGAAATTTCCACCGGTAATCGTATCTAGGACGAATCTATACCAAGTGGTGATGCCCACATAAATACAGCGAAGCAGGACAATGGTAGATTGCTTATGGATAGATCTATTATGAGCATTGCAAATCCTATACCAAGCATATTTTAAATTCTCCCCTCCCGTTTGTTTAAAGTTTAGAACCTCGTTCTCTGGGGTATATGCAATAGAGGAAGAACTATCCATAACAACAAAAAGTGTTCAACAAGATTGCACTAAGAAACAGATCTGACGAGAAAACGGCGAAATAGGGCGAATAAACCAGAATTTTTTTGTGAAGTGGGAGAGAGGCAAATGGCAGATAATGTAAATTTCAAGGAGATGAGATTTGTAATTAGGAACCTGGTTGATGTTGATGATGTCTCCATGACAACGGCGCAGGAAATTCCTTTTGATGTCTGCTTGAACTACGTCGGTATTTCCCCAAAGAGGAAGGGATGATGCAACACAGCGTAGGTATTTCCCTCAGTGATGAGACAAATATTATCGAACCAGTAGGAGAACAACACAACACATCGTAAACAACTCCTGCGCACAATTAACAAATACTCGCAACCTGACGTGTTAAAGGGGTTGTCAATCCCTTTCAGGTAACGGCGCCAGAAATTGGCACGGAGACAGGATAAAGATGTAATAGATTCCAAATAAAATAAAGTGCAACAAGGTATTTTTGTATTTTTGGTTTAATAGATCTGAAAAAAAGCAAATAAAAATAGATCGCGAAGGCAAATATATTAAAGAAGAGACCCGGGGGCCGTAGGTTTCACTAGTGGCTTCTCTCAAGAAAAATAGCAAATGGTGGGAAAACAATTATTGCTAGGTAATTGATAGAACTTCAAATAATCATGACGATATCCAGGCAATGATCATTATATAGGCATCACGTCCAAGATTAGTAGACCGACTCCTGCCTGCATCTACTACTATTACTCCACACATCGACCGCTATCCAACATGCATCTAGTGTATTAAGTTCGTGAAAACGGAGTAATGCAATAAGAATGATGACATGATGTAGAAAAGATCTATTTATGTAGAAATAGACCCCATCTTGTTATCCTTAATAGCAACGATACATATGTGTCGTTTCCCCTTCTGTCACTGGGATCAAGCACCGTAAGATCGAATCCATCACAAAGCACCTCTTCCCATTGCAATATAAATAGAACAAGTTGGCCAAACAAAACCCGAATATCGGAGAAGAAATACGAGGCTATAAGCAATCATGCATATAAGAGATGAAAGAAGACTCAAATAACTTTCATGGATAAAAACATAGATCTGAGCATAAACTCAAAGTTCATCGGATCCCAACAAACACACCGCAAAAATACTTACATCATATGGATCTCCAAGAGACCATTGTATTGAGAATCGAGAGAGAGAGAGAGAGAGAGAAAGAGAGAGAGAGAGAGAGAGAGAGAGAGAGAGAGAGAGAGGAAGCCATCTAGCTACTAACTACGGACCCGTAGGTCTGCAAAGAACTACTCACACATTATCAGAGAGGCACCAATGGACATGACGAACCCCTCCGTGATTGTGTCTAGATTGGATCTGGTGTTTCTGGAACTTGCGGCGGCTGGAATTGATTTTCGTTAACCACCTAGGGTTTCTAGAATATTGGGCTCTTCTGATCCAAAAAAAAGCCAAAAAAAGTTATGCTGCGTTTGGACTCCGTTTGGACTCCTTTTTTTGCTACTAACCTATTAACCTGCGATGTAAAAAAGAAGCAGAAAACATCAACTAGCACTGGGCACTATGTCAATAGGTTAATAGCAAAAAATGGTATAAAATGATTGTAAAACATCCAAGAATGATAATATAACAGCATGGAACAATCAAAAATGATAGATACGTTGGAGACGTATCAATCACCCGATAAAGAAGATTGTCGACTTCCAACCTTACTCGAACCTCATCGAGCTAGTTCATTAAGCGACCAAGGCCGAGTGACAATTGCAAGAGGACTTCAAATACGCCAAGTACTCTTCCAAGACCTACGACTCATACACCAAAGCTCCAACGGTGTCGACACCTCCTACCTCGACTAGAGCATCTCCAAGCAACGACGACAAGTGAAGTTACAAGGAAACTTCAACACCTTCAAGTCGTCCTCCTTCTACAAGAAACTTCAAGCCAAGAGCTTCGTCATCATCTACTCTGACGGATGAGACCGCCAAGACGAGTTCCATCAAATGCTTCACATGCCAAGGCCGAGTCCACAAGACATTTGAGTGCCCCACTCCGCACACCATGGTCACCAACGACGATGACACCTATGACTCGATGAGTGAGGAAGAAATGGAATCCCTTGAGCACGTGGCCATACACCCGTGTGTGAATGAATATGAATACGACCAAGTATTTTGTGACAATGATTCGAGCCCTGCTCTCGTTGTCTCCAAGGTCTTGATGCTTCAACACCAACAAGACGAAGACCAACGTTGCCACATCTTCTACACAAAAGTGGGCATCAATGGGCATTCCGTGGAGGTCATCATCGATGGAGGAAGTTGCCACAACTTGGCAAGAGAAGAGCTATGTATCAAGATATAATTGGTCAAGATGAAGCATCCACGCCCCTACAAGGTCCACTGGCTTAGTGACTCTGTCACTATTCAAGTGGAGCATACCGTGCAAGTTTCCTTCAAGATCGACGCATACGAGGATACTTGGAGTGCGATGTGGTTCCTATGTCCTTGTGCCATCTTCTCTTAGGGACATGATGCGGAGCATCCTACGGCCATCCCCATGGACCTACCATCGTCTCACCAAGCACCAAGAGGACCCATTACAAGATCAAGAGCTAGAGATCTCGAGGCCGAGGTGACTTCTGTCCTTAGCGATATCTCATATGATCCTCTCGAGACATGGCTACTACCTAAGTCCGGAATGTTGTGCATGATTAGGTACCAAGAGGACCCTTCCAAGGATGCACATGAAGATGATCAAGCCACCAAGTCCACGGAAGAAGAGAACCAACGGAAGAAGGCAAGAACAGCTTCCAGGCACCGGACATCCGGCCATGGCCCCGGACATCCGGCCCCTGGAGATCCACACCACAACTAGGCGTCTGCAGCAGAAGCTACAGGGCCCGGACATCCGGCCCTCCTCACCAGAAATCTGGCCACCAGCCTGGAAATCCGGACACACCGTCCAGGGAGCACAGAAGGATGCCCCGTCAGCCCGGACATCCGGCCACCACCCCGGACATCCGGTCCCTCCGGAAGCCCCGGACATCCGGTCCCTTCGCCCGGACATCCGGCCCCGTCTAACCAGAGAGCAGCAACACCGTCTCCACCAGCCCAGACATCTGCTTCTTCAGCCCGGACATCCGGCCCCTCACAAGCGCCCGGACATCCGGCCCAACGCCCGGACATCTGGCCTTCCCTGTTTGCGAACAGTGTAAGGGCCATGGCCCATGTACCCCTTCGCCCCTTAGACTATATATACTCCCCCTCCACCTATGTTCTAGGGTTAGCATTGGTTTAGCTCATTTGAGATAGAGCATTGCTCATCCGTACCGGATCTACTCCTCGTGAGGGATCGCACCTCTTTGGAGAAGACCACCTGGATTCAAGGCCTCCATCGGGAGAAGACAATCAAGACCTCCTCATGGAGAAGAACGATTACTCTTGTATCGTCCCTTGTTGACTTTGGATCTCGTGTTACTTTGTGCCTCAATGATCTAGTACTTGTGTGATCAATTTCTTGTTGGTTGAGTGTTTCTCTTGTTTTCCCCCATGATTTCCCTCGTGTTCTTTCGCGCGTTCTTCGTGTTTCCTGCAGGGATCCTCTCCAAACGTGATAGATCAGCCCCATAGGGTTCCGCCCTACATCATCTTTGTATCATGAGCCACGTTGATCACATTTTTGGAGCCCCTACCCCTCTTTTTCGAGCTTGATTTTGTTGATTTCGTCCTAAATATGAAAATCCCCACCAAAAATAGCCCCCTATTTTTTGTGATTTGTTGGTGTGATGAAGTTTTGTTGGATTTGATCCACGGATCTGCTTTGCATCGAGCGGATCTAGCTTTTCCCCACCTTCTCCGCGATTTCCATCCACAAATTCGTCTGAATTTTGCCCCGGAGTTGCCCTTTTTCCCGCAGAGTTCATCGTGTTCGTCCACGATCCAGGAGCCCGGACATCCGCCCGTGTCCCCGGACATCCGGCGTCCCAGACATCCGGCCTCCGGCCCGGACATCCGGCCCCTGGCAGCAGCAACTCCATTCCCCCGCGCCATTTTCAGCCAAGTTTCGCCAAATTTTGCCCCGGTGCCCATGCATTCTTCCGCATACCACCACCGCTTTCCACAAGCACCACCACCACTCACAGCTACCTCCTATGACGATTTTGACATGTTTTGGTCTTTAAGATTTTGGGTTGTGGTTCTTGTGTCCTACTGTGTTTCGGCTATATAGGTATGGTTCGATGTCAACATCACCACCGCTCATCTCCATCGACTACTCATCATCGCCAAGGATGGTAACTTCGACGACATCTTTGTCATACCTTGCAATTGCATTGATAACCACATGGCCTTACATTTGCGTAGCTTACCCATCGAGACTACCCATTGAGTATTGCCGGCAACAAGACTTGTTCACATTAGTGATCATACTCCATAGCATACATACCATACCATAGTGGTGCATATCTTGACATCATCTTTTGTGTCACAAAGTTGTCATCGCATACACAATTGCTATCTTGGTTCGTGAAGTTTTGCATGAGAAAAGAGCTCAAAACTGAAAGAGCCAACCAAGCTTTTAAGCAAAGAGGAAGGATAAGCAAAGAGCTTATAAGCAAGAACCATAGCATCATACTACAATAAGATTGTCATACTCGATCATCTTGGATCATAGCACCGAAAAAGCATACATATAGCATACTTGGGATAGAGGTCATTGCATTTTTGCGTAGTAGGTTGTGCACAAGTTACATATCTGCCTATTGTGAAATCGTGCTAGCGTCTCTCGTGTATTGTGCAACAAGAGCATTTTCGTGGATTCCACATTTTGGCTCACTTTTAGTTTGCACGATCCCACTTATCTATTTGCGTGTGTGTTTCCGTGTACATCTTCTTGCTTGGTCTACTTGTTGCGTTTGCAAATTTGTGAATCTTTTCCAACATTATTGAAGCTCACTTACAATTGCATCAAATTTTGTGCCACCATCCTAACCAAGCTCCACTATATGATTTTACTTGTGTAGGTGTGAGAACCGACAAGAATTGGTACCAATAGTGCTATTTCATTGTCCGCATTTGAGTGAACTTGATTCATCATCAACATCGGTCAAGGTACAATTTGTGTAAGTTCTTCTCCTTCTACCACTCACATTTTTTGCTTGGAATGATGGATAGGCCAAGTACTTCTACCAACCCACTCTTCATCGAGCAAGACGACGACATGTCATCATTCGTCACCAAGAGCCACCTCTTTGGTGCACAACGAGCGTTGCATCAAGAGAAACAAGCTATGACCGCATCGACAACCTCATCACCGACTTGCGACTCTTCGAGCAACGTACAAAGGACTACCTCGACAACAAGATCGACGCTCACAAGCAAGAGAACGATGCAAGGGTGGACGAGATCCGCGCCTTGTTGGTGAACCGTCCTCCTTCTACTTCTTCATACTCAAGACGAAGCAGCTCAAGTCAACACTTTGACGACACCTTCTCCGGCTCAAGTACACCGACATCGAAAACTCTTCGACAAGCCACGCGTCAAGACCGTCATGCATCTAGCAATCCCCTACATGACAAGCATTCACAAGAGCAAGTCGACGAGCAAGTACTTCCTCCTCAACCACACCAAGTCGCTTTTGCACAAGCTCAAGAACGACAATGTCAACGGCGGCAAGAGGAAGAACAAGCGCGTCTACATCAAGAGGAATAAGACGCCGAGGCTCAACGTCTCCAACAACAACAACTCGAAGCAC
This sequence comes from Triticum timopheevii, assembly GCA_963921465.1. Classification (NCBI taxonomy): domain Eukaryota; kingdom Viridiplantae; phylum Streptophyta; class Magnoliopsida; order Poales; family Poaceae; genus Triticum; species Triticum timopheevii. The sequence continues at coordinate 204,799,709 of OY997270.1, forward strand.
AAGCTCTTGAGGTTCAACATTCCCTTCAAGAATCAAGTCGATCCATTGCCAACCGCAACCGAGTCGGCGCAATCAAGAGGAAGCACTTCGAGAAGAAATCCAAGAGGGAACTACCAACTGCGAGTGCAACATCAAGTTCCTCAAGCTCCTATACAAGCTCGTCAAGCTCCTCCACAACCTCAAGTTCAACAAGAGCAAGTTTATCATGAACTTCCTCCACGCCAAGAGCAACATGAGGATGATTACCCTCACCATCAAGGGCGTCATCATCACCATTGCCAACAACACAATGAAGAGCAACGCTACGGCAAGCTAAAATTCACAATGCCCAAGTTCAATGGAAGAAATGAACCCGAAGAGTACCTATCATGGGCATTGAAGGTCGACAAAATCTTTCGTTTGCACAACTATGAGGAAGAGAAGAAGATCGCTATGGCATCACTTGAGTTCCAAGACTATGTGCTCATATGGTGGGAACAAGTCCTTGAGCGCCGAGAAGCAAGAGGTGAACCACCAATCACAACTTGGGCTCAAATGAAGGATGTCATGCGAGCACGTTTTGTGCCCACCTACTACAACCGTGATCTCTTCAAGAAGCTCCAACTCCTCAAGCAAGGAACAAAGAGTGTTGAAGAATACTACAAGGAAATAGAGATAGCCATGATTCAAGCCAATGTCACGGAAGATGATGAGAAAACTATGGCACGCTTCTTGAATGGCCTCAATCATCCTATCAAGAAGATCGCCGACTTCCAATCCTACTCCAACCTCATTGAGCTCGTGCATCAAGCTACCAAGGCGGAACGCCAAGTGCAAGATGACTTCAAGTACGCCAAGTAATCATCCAAGAACTACAGCTTCTCCCACAACCAAGCTTCAATGACTCCTCCAACTTCTACCTCAACGAAGCCATCTACAACCAACGACGACAAGTCAAGTTACAATAAAACTTCGACAAGCTCGAGTCGTCTTCCTCCTACCACAAGCAACTTCAAGCCGTGTGCTTCATCATCTACTCTGACCGATGAGACCGTCAAGACAAGCTCCTTCAAGTGTTTCACTTGCGGAGGCCGAGGCCACAAGTCCTACGAATTCACAAACAAGCGCACCATGATCCTCAACGATGATGGAACCTATGACTCCATGAGTGACGAGGAGATGGAAGCCCTTGAGCAAGTGGCCATGCACCAGTGAGTGAATGAGGATGAAGATGATCAAGTCTTTTGCGATGAGGATTCGAACCCCGCTCTCGTTGTCTCCAAAGTCTTGACTCTTCAACATCAACAAGAAGAAGACCAAAGATGCCACATCTTCCACACAAAGGCCGGCATCAATGGAAGGTCCGTCAAGGTCATCATCGATGGAGGTAGTTGCCACAACTTGGCAAGTGAAGAACTATGCTCCAAGCTTCAATTGGTCAAGATGAAGCACCCGCACCCATACAAAGTCCAATGGCTAAGTCACTCTGGCACTATACGAGTTGAGCATACGGTCCAAGTCTCCTTCAAAATTGGCGCATATGAGGACACTTTGGAGTACGATGTCATCCCGATGTCCGTCTGCCACCTCCTTCTTGGTCGACCATGGCAATTCGACTGCGGCGTCATCCACAATGGGCGTACCAATCACTATAGCTTCAAGATGAAAGGGAAGGACTATGTGCTACGACCTATGTCTCCTAGTCAAGTGATAGCCGACAAGCAAGCCACCCATCATGGAGAGAAGAGTGAGAAGTGATCCACCACAAAGTGAGTGAGATCCACAAGCCAAACTTGAGCGCCTCTTCGCCTAGAGAGAAAAACCTAGTCCTTTTTACCACCAAAAGTGAGATGAGAGAAGTGTGTGAGAACCCATCGAGTGTTATGCACTTTGTCCTTGTGTGCAAGGATGGGGACCCAAAAACTAACACCTCTCACGATCTACCTTTAGTGTTTCAATCTCTTTTGCAGGAATTCCAAGATGTTTTCCCCGATGAGCTACCTCCGGGTCTACCTCCTCTATGAGGCATTGAGCATCGAATCGACCTCATCCCCGGAGCGCCCCTACCAAACAAATCTCCGTACTGCATCAACCCCGAAGAAACTAAGGAGATTCAATGGCAAGTACAACAACTAATCGACAACGATCATGTACGTGAAAGCTTAAGCCCTTATGCCGTTCCCGTTATACTTGTGCCCAAGCAAGATGGTAGTTTTCGCATGTGCTCTGATTGTAGACCCATCAATGCTATTACCGTTCGTTATAGGCATCCCATTACTTGCTTAGATGATATGCTTGATGAACTTAGCGGTGAGACCATTTTCTCAAAAATTGATCTTAAAACTGGCTATTATCAAATCCGCATACAAGAAGGTGATGAATGGAAAACTGCTTTCAAAACCAAATTTGGCCTGTATGAGTGGTTGGTTATGCCTATGGGTTTATCGGAAGCTCCCGGAACTTTCATGCGTCTTATGCATTTTGTGCTTTGACCTTATATTGGAGTGTTTGTTGTGGTTTACTTTGATGATATTCTTGTGTTTAGCAAATCCATGAAAGAGCATCTAAAGCATGTTAGGGCTGTTTTGCAAATGCTTCGCAAGGAACGTCTTTATGCCAACATGAAAAAGTGCACGTTTGGTGTTGACAAGCTAGTTTTCTTGGGTTTCGTTGTCTCTTCCAAGGGTGTCCATGTTGATGAATCTAAAATTGAAGCAATTAAAACTTGGCCCCAACCCGCCAATTTGCAACAAGTGCGTAGCTTTCTTGGCCTTGCGGGTTTTTATCGTCGCTTTGTGAAAGATTTTAGCACTATTTGCCGCTCCTTTGCATGCCTTGAGTAAGAAGAATGCTCCTTTTGTTTGGGGATCTTTGCAATCCACCGCTTTTGATGAGCTCAAGTCTTTGCTTACTCATGCTCCGATTCTTGCTTTGCCCGATGTTTACAAAACTTTTGAGGTTCATTGTGATGCAAGTGGTACCGGAATTGGCGGAGTTTTGATGCAAGAAAAATGAGCCATTGCATATTTTAGTGAAAAACTCTCCGGTGCTCAACTTAACTATCCCATCTATGACAAAGAATTGTATGCTTTAGTGCATGTGCTACATGTTTGGGAACATTATCTTAGACCTCATGAGTTTGTCATACATACCGATCATGAAATGCTTAAGTACTTAAAAGGCCAAACTAAGTTGAAGAAGCATCATGCCAAATGGAGTGAATTCATAGAATCTTTCCCCTATGTGATCAAATACATTAAGGGTAAGGAAAATGTAGTTGTGGATGCACTTTCATGCATATGCACGCTTGTCACTAAACTTGGGTTGAATGTTATTGGCTTTGAGCACATAAAAGACTTGTATGTGAATGATCCTTCTTTTGCTATTGCTTATGCTAAGTGATTGACGCATACATCTTGGGAACAATATTACATCAAGGATGCTTATCTTATGAGAGCTAACAAACTTCGCATTCCCGAGTCTTATCTTTGTTTGCCCCTTTTGCAAGAGGCTCATGGAGGCAGACTCATGGGACACTTTGGACGTGACAAGACATTCACCACGCTCTCTAAGAACTACTTTTGGCCCAAGATGTTCCGATGTCTCACGCTTCACCAACCGATGCTCTACATATCGCAAAGCTAAGTCTAAAGCTCAATCCCATGGTCTTTACATGCCTCTTCCTATTCCTTATCAACCTTGGGAAGACATTAGTATGGATTTTGTACTTGGTTTGCCTAGAACTCAAAATGGAAAGGATTCCGTATTTGTTGTTGTACCAATTTTCTAAGATGGCACATTTCATTCCTTGCATCAAGATAGACGATACTTCACATGTTGCCAATATCTTTTGTAGGGAAATATTACGTCTACACGGAGTACCAAAGTAAATCGTCTCCGACCGCGACGTCAAGTTCTTGAGTTACTTTTGGAAGACGCTATGCGCCAAGCTCAGAATCAAGCTCTTGTTCTCATCCGCATACCATCCTCAAACCGACGGCCAAACGGAGGTGACGAACCGTACGCTCTCCACTCTACTTCGCGTGTTGATCAAGAAGAACATCAAGGAGTGGGAGGAGTGTCTACCCATCGCCGAGTACGCCTACGACCGTGCAAGACATTTGACGACTGGCAAGTCCCCCTTCGAGGTCGTCTATGGATTCAACCCGTTGTCCCCATTGGACATTCTACCTCTTCCTCTACAAGGGCACACCACCCTCGACGCAAGTGCCCGTGCAAGCTACATCAAGAAGATGCATGAAGATACAAGGCACACCATCGAGCGCCAAGTACATCGACTCGCAGCCAAGCTCAACATCAACAGGCAACCCATGATATTCAATATCGGAGATCTCATGTGGCTACACCTTTGCAAGGACCACTTCCCCAACGAACGCAAGTGCAAACTTCTACCTCAAGCCGATGGACCCTTCAAGGTGCTAGCACACTACAACAACAACGCTTACAAGATTGATCTCCCATGCGACAAGTACAACGTGAGCGACATCTTCAATGTCACAGATCTCTCCCCGTACCATGGTGATGAGGATTTTGATCCAACGTCGGATCTTTCAAAAGGGGGGGGGAGATGATGCAGAGCATCCTACGACCATCCCCATGGACCTACCATCATCTCGCCAAGCACCAAGAGGACCCATGACAAGAGCAAGAGCTAGAGCTCTCGAGACCGAGGTGACTTCTCTCCTTAGCGATATCTCATATGATCCTGTCGGACATGGCTACTACCTAAGTCCGGAATGTTGTGCATGATTAGGTACCAAGAGGACACTTCCGAGGATGCACATGAAGATGATCAAGCCACCAAGTCCACGGAAGAAGAGAACCAACAGAAGAAGGCAAGAACAGCTTCCATGCACCGGACATCCGGCCATGGCCCCGGACATCCGGCCCTTGGAGATCTACACCACAGCTAGACGTCTGCAGCAGAAGCTACAGGGCCCGGACATCCGGAGACCAGCCCAGACATCCGGCCCTCCTCACCAGAAATCCGGCCACCAGCCCGGACATCCGGACACGCCGTCCAGGGAGCACAAAAGGCTTCCCCATCAGCCCGGACATCCGGCCACCACCCCGGACACCCGGTCCCTTCGGAAGCCCCGGACATCCGGCCCCTTCGCCCGGACATCTGGCACCATCTAACCAGAGAGCAGAAAGGCTGTCTCCACCAGCCCGAACATTTGCTCCTTCAGCCCGGACATCTGGCCCCTCGCGAGCGCCCGGACATCCGGCCTTCCCTATCTGCGAACAGTGTAAGGGCCGTGGCCCATGTACCCCTTCGCCCCTTAGACTATATATACTCCCCCTCCACCTATGTTCTAGGGTTAGCATTGGTTTAGCTCATTTGAGATAGAGCATTGCTCATCTGTACCAGATCTACCCCTCATGAGGGACCGCACCTCTTCGGAGAAGATCCACCTGGGTTCAAGGCCTCCATCCGGAGAAGACAATCAAGACCTCCTCACGGAGAAGAACGTTTACTCTTCTATCGTCCCTTGTTGACTTTGGATCTCGTGTTACTTTGTGCCTCGATGATCTAGCACTTGTGTGATCAATTTCGTGTCAGTTAAGTGTTTCCCTTGTTTTCCCCGTGATTTCCCTCGTGTTCTTCCGCGCATTCTTTGTGTTTCCTGTAGGCATCCTCTCCAAACGTGAAAGATCGGCCCCATAGGGTTCCACCCTACATCAGGACACCTTGGCAATTCGACCACGGCTTCATCCACAACGAGCGTACCAACCCCTAGAGTACCAACCCCTACGACCAATGTCCCACCAGGCGCACCATGATCGCCAACGATGATGGCACCTATGACTCGATGAGTGAGGAAGAAATGGAAGCCCTTGAGCATGTGGCCATGCACTGGCGCGTGAAGAAGATGAAGATGACCAAGTCTTTTGTGACAATGATTCAAGCCCCACTCTCGTTGTCTCCAAGGTCTTGACACTTCAACCCAACAAGATGAAGACCAACACTGCCACATCTTCCACACCAAAGCGGGCATAAATGGGCGTTCCGTGAAGGTCATCATCGACGGAGGAAGTTGTCACAATCTGGCAAGTGAAGATCTATGTTCCAAGCTACGATTGATCAAGATGAATAATCCTCGTCCCTAAAAGGTCCAATGGCTTAGCGACTCTAGCACAATTCAAGTGGAGCACACCGTGCAAGTTTCTTTCAAGATCGGCGCCTACGTGGACACCTTGGAGTGTGATGTTGTTGCTATGTCCATGTGCCATCTCCTTTTAGGGAGACCTTGGTAATTCGACCGCGACGTCATCCACAACGGAAGAACAAACCACTATAGCTTCAAGATGAAGGGAAAGGAGTACGTGCTATGACCTATGTCACCAAACCAAGTGGTCGCTGAGAAGCAAGCATCCACCCATCATGGAGATAGTAATGAGAGAGTGAACCACCAAAACAAGAGTGAGCGCCACAAGCCAAAAATGAGTGCCTCTATGATGAGCGACAAGAAAAACTTAGTGCTTTAGCTACCAAAAGAGACATGCAAGAAGTGTGTGAGTACTCATCTAGTGTCATACACTATGTCCTCGTGTGCAAAGATGAATAGACAAGGACTAGAACTTCTAACCATCTTCCTCTAGTGTTGTCTAATTTGTTGCAGGAGTCGAGGATGTTTTCCCCGATGAGCAACCTCCCGGCCTTCCTCCACTACGAGGCATCGAGCACAGGATCGACCTCTTCCCCGGCGCACCTCTACCAAACTAGGCTCCATACCGCGTAAACCCTAAAGAAACTAAGGAGATACAAAGGAAAGTACAAAAAATCATTGACAATGGACATGTACATGAAAGTTTAAGTCCTTATGACATTTCGGTCATTCTTCTGCCTAAAAAAGATGGTAGCTTTCGTATGTGTTCCAATTGCCGTCCAATAAACGCTATCACCATTCACTATAGGCATCTTGATGTGGAGCATCCTTCTGTCATCCCCATGGACTCTATACTAGCACACCAAGCACCGCATGGACCTATGACAAGGGCTCGAGCATGTGCCACCGAAACAGAGGTGAACTCACTACTACTTGAGATACATATGGACATGAACGGAACTTGGTTTCTACCTCACCAAAATACGCCATGTGTCATTAGGTACGAAGACCAACGCCACCAAGCAGCTAAGGGACACTCCAAAGGAGGAGGAGAAGCATCCCAAGGCCTCAAAGAAGAAGAAGAGGACTGCACCTCCGAGGCGACACCGCGCCCACGCCCCCCAAGACCCTGTGTGCACGGGCCATCCAGGGAGCTACTAGAACCAAGACACACCACCCCATGCGCATGGTCTTCAGACCACGTGCGCACGGGCTCAACTTACCCTGTGCGCACGGGCCATTCAGGATGGACGGCCGAGAGTGGCCGTTTGGGCCTCCACTTCATCCCTTTTGCCCACATACCTATATATTATGTACCTAGGGTCATGGTTAGGGTTAGAATAATATATGGTAGAGCTTTGCTCCTTCTACCACTCCTCTTGGAGATGAAGACCTGTTAGTAGAGGATCGAAAGTGCACATCAAGACCTCCTCTTGGAGAAGACTATAATCAAGACCTCACTTCCTTGGGAGTGCGAAGAACCTGACGTTTGTGCTTGTTTCCTTGGATTGATCTTGTATTCTTGTGGATCTCATGTGTATGCTATTCTAGTGGATGTGTGATTGGGTCTTTGTTTGAGTGAAATTCATCTTCGTGTTCTTCTGTTCATCCTCTTTTCCCGTCCAAGTGTGAAAAGATCTCCATCTAGGGTTCCACCCTACAACATCCTGGTACCATGAGCATGGTCACCCTCATATTTTTGCCTAATTTTATTGTTTTTCGTCCAAATTCAAAATTTTCTACAAAAATAGCCCCAAAATTTTTTCTTGCAATTTGTTGGATCTTGTGAGATTTTGTTGATTTTGTCCACGAATTTCGTGTTTGGCAAGTGGATCTAACCCTTACCCACCTCCCCCATACATTCCATCGTCGATTTTGGCTGGATTTTGAAAATTTCCATGGATCCAAAGGTGTTCTTGTGCAGCAGAGCACCCCGTGCGCACGGTCCATCGGGATGCCATGCACACGGGCTCAACTTACCCCGTGCGCACAGGCCTTCCAGAACTGTTCTGACACACCCAATTTTGCCTCTTTTGCCATTCTTTCACCACCATTCGCTTTCCTCACTATTCCCCGTTGGTGTTTGAGCTTTGGAGTTGTGGTTCACCACGTACTAAGGTTTTTCGGCTACTTAGGCGCGGTTCGACTTCGACATCACCGCCACTCGCCATCGACTTAGACTCAATATCGACCTCGGCCACTTCATCATCATACTAATGTAAGCAAGGACGGTAACCTCGACGACATCCTAACATTATACCTTGCCATTACATTTGATAGCCTCGAGCCATTTTGTGTCACATACCTATCGAGACTAGCGAGTTGTGAATTGTCGGGCCATGCTATTTGTGCACCTTTAGTGTTATGTCTTACCCGCGCATATCACATTTGTTAGCTCATACTCCGGCTCGAATATAAAGCATTGTGGCATAGTAAAAAAGCTTTTAAGCAAACAAAAGAGAAACAAAGAGATTGTAAGCATTAGCATTGAGCCATTTTGCCTAGTTTCATCATCCCAGTTCATACATACATAAGCATACTTGGGATAGTAGACGACCCGTTTCTCTCATAGGTTGGTGCACAAGCGTATCTAGCCCATTTGAGCAGTCGAGCTAGCATCTCTCTAGTACCTGTACAACAAGAGCATTTCCCGCGGTATCACATTTTGAGCTTGCTCCTTGGTTGTGCGGATCCCATCTATTTTCCGTGTGTGTGTGTGTGTTCCTAGTGATGTGCTTGGGTTTGATCTATTTGTCTTGATTGCAATTTGCGCATCTCTTTAACATTATCAATATCTTGGCTAACACTTGCTTGAATTTTGTGCCACTCATCCTAACCGAGCTCCTCCATAAGCCTTTACTCGTAAGCGTGAGAAACAAAACACGATACCAATTCTCCTATTATAGCATTCCGTCGAGTGATACTCCATACATCCTCAATCTTCGGAAAAGGTAACTTTGGTATTGTTCTCTCATTTTCCTACTCACCTCCACTTGGTTATGATGGATATGCCCACTTCTTTGGCAAACCCACCCTTCGAGGATCAAGATGGTGAACGTGACTACGTCACCAAAAATCAATTCTTCATCGCCCAATGAGCCCTGCATTAAGAAAGTGAAGCTTTGGGTGACCGCATTGAGCAACTCGCCACTGACCTACGTCAATCCGAAGCAAGAAACCAGGACTACCGACATGGCTTGAAACTGCATCGGTATTTCCCCAAAGAGGAGGGATGATCCAACACAACTACCGTAAGTATTTCCCTCAGTTGTGAAACCAAGGTATCAATCCAGTAGGAGAACCAAGCAACACTATGTAAACGGTACCTGCACACAAAGAACAAATACTTGCAACCCGATGCGTAAGTGGGGTTGTCAATCCCTCCTCGGTAAAATGATAGATTAATTTGTATGAGATTGGATAAATAGATCTGAATAAAACTCGAAATAAAATAAGTAAAGAAAAAGTGCAACAACCTATTTTTGGGTTTTTGGAATAATAGATCTGAAAATAAATATGATAAAAGATAGATCTGAAAGCTATATGATAAAAGATAGAGCCGCGGGGCCATAGATTTCACTAGTGGCTTCTCTCACGAAAATAGCATACGGTGGGTAAACATATTACTGTTGGGCAAATGATAGAAGAACAAATAATTAGGACGATATCCAAGGCAATGATCATGTATATAGGCATCACGTCGAAGATTAGTTGGCCAACTCCTTCCTGCATCTACTACTATTACTCCACACACCGACCACTATCCAGCATGCATCTAGTGTATTAAGTTCATGGAGAAACAGAGTAATGCAATAAGAATGATGACATGATGTAGACACGATCTATTCGTGTAGGAATAGACCCCATATTTTTATCCTTAATAGCAACTATACATGCGTGCCTCGCAACCCCTTCTGTCACTGGCTGAGGACACCGCAAGATCGAACCCATCACGAAGCACCTCTTCCCATTACAAGAAAAATCAATCTAGTTGGCTTAACAAAAGCAAATATTCAGAGAAAAAATACGAGGCTATAAAAATTATGCATATAAGAGAAGAAAACTCAAATAATATTCATGGATATAGAGCTGATCATAAACTCGAGATTCATCGGATCCCAACAAACACACCACAAAAAGTCGTTACATCAAAAAGATCTCCAAGAGAATCAAAAAGATAGAAGAAGCCATCTAGCTACTACCTATGGACCCATAGGTCTATGGTGAACTACTCACGCATCATCATAGGTGCACCAATGAGGATGATGAAACCCGCCATGATCGTGTTCCCCTCCGGCGGAGTGCCAAAAGTGGGCTGTAGATTGGATCTTGTGGTTCTAAGACTTGCGGCGGCTGGAATTGTGTTTCTCATCTCCCTAGGGTTTCTGGAATATTTGTGTATCTATAGAGCTAAGAGGCAGTGGAGGAGACCCCCATGGGACCCACAACCCATCAAGGCATGCTAGGGGCCTCTGGCGCGCCCTGGTGTCTTGTGGGCCCCATGGGACTCCCCTCTGTTGCTTCCTTGGCTCCCAAGTTGTCTTCTGATCCAAAAAAATCTCCAAAAAGTTTTGCTGCATTTGGACTCCGTTCTATAGGGATATTCTGCGAAGTAAAAAACAAGCAAAAAATAACAACTGGCACTGGGCATTTTGTCAATAGGTTAGTCCCAAAAAATTATATAAATTGGTATAAAATGATTGTAAAGCATCCAAGAATGATTATATAACAACATGGAACAAGCAAAAAATATAGGTACATTGGAGACATATCAGCATCCCCAAGCTTAATTCCTACTCGTCCTCGAGTAGGTAAATGGTAAAAACAGAATTTTTGATGTGGAATGCTGCCTAACATGTTCATCACATACTCTTTTCTTTTGTAGCATGGACATTTGGACTTTTTAGATGGTTCAAAGAAATAGTCTATATTTGACATGAAGACTTCAATACTCAAGCATATCAACAAGCAACCATGTCTTTCAAAATATCATCACTAAAGAAAGTTATCCCTAGCCCATCATGCTCAATCATTGATCCATTCAAGAAACACACTCGAATATTAGCTACATCCAATGCTCAAGTATGATCATAGTGCTCCCTAGTTGGTGCTTTATAAGAGAAGACGGAGACTCAAATAAATTTAAAAAAATTCATAAAGTAGATAGATAGGCCCTTCGCAGAGGGAGGCGGAGATTTGTAGAGGTGCGGAGCTCAAAACTTAAATTGAGAGACAAATTTTTTCGGGAGGCATAAGTTTCCCGTCGACGAAAACGACCGAGTAGTTCCCAATACTTTCCATGCTATATACATCATAGGCGGTTCCCAAACATAAAATCAAGTTCATTCCCTTTTCCACCATTCTTTTACAATCCATGGCTAGCCGTATCCACGGGTGCCTTCCATACCAACGCTTTCCAAGGATTTATTATTTGACAACACAAAGTAATTTTTTTTCATTTTAGGACTGGGCATCCCTACTACCGCCATACTCTCGTGCAATGAAAAGTGAATAAACACTCATCTATATAGTAAAAAAACACTCATCTTGAGAATAACACATCTAGCATGGAAAAATATTGTTCACCCCCTGTGATGAGGACATCAATACCATTGTTACACCCACAGCCCATGCTGCTATACAAACTGGACCAATTACTAGAGCTCGCGCACGCCAATTAAATTACTAGGTACTTTTGTTTCTTGGTAATGATTCTAATGTTCATGAGAATATGATGCTGCCTAAATTGGATACATTTTTTTGCTTACAAATGAAGGGCCTAGCTTGGAGAAGGATGAACATTGGAGCAAGAACAAGCATGGAGATGATGGCATGCGCAAGTGATGCGGAGCATCCTACAGTCATCACCATGTCAAGAGTCCGTTTAGCAAGTGGCATGTGTGACCTCTACTTCTCATACATAAAGGTGAATCTTTTCCTTCACACGTGCTCACTTGACCCCTTCAAGGATCGCATACTACTTGACACTCCACTCATGTGCATGCATAGGTATTGCCGGAGCTTCACGGACGACGAGGAGGAGTGCAAGCGCCAAGGAACACCTACACCATCCGCGGGGGAAGCATGGAAGAGAAGACGGAAGAAGACGGAGCTGTCACGGAAGCTACAGGCTCCGGACGACCGGCCCAGCCCGGACGTCCGACACCTTCCAGGCTCTGGACGATCGGACACCTACGGACGTCCGACGCCGTGGCAACAGAACCTAATCTACGGAAATCCAAGGAAGACCAGACAATCGGCGACCGGACGACCGGACACCTACGGAGGACCGGACCCCTGCGAGCCTCCGGACGACCGGCGTCTCACGGACGACCAGACCCTGGCTGTGTCCAGTTACGGGTTGTGGACCATGTACCCCTTCACTTCGCCCTCATTTGCACTAAGACTATAAGTAGACCTCTCCCTCCTCCTTTCTAGGGTAAGAAAATATGATAGCTCATTCTTAGGTGAGCTTTGCTCCTACCTCTACTCTTGAGAGAGAGAGAGAAAGACAACCACTCCCATGGAGTTCAAGACCTCCATGTGAGAAGATCCTGCGGGATATCATCAAGACCCCCTCGCGGGAAGATCCGTCTAGGATACCATCAAGACCTCCTCTTGGAGATGAACCTTACCTTGTATCTTTCCTTTTGTTGTTCATGTACCTTCTGGACCTTGTGTGTTTGATTGTCTAGTGGATGTGTGATTGGACTTATTCTTGAGTGTTTCCCCTTGTGATTTCTCCTCGTTCTTCCCCGTGTTCTTCGAGTTTTTCAAGGGATCCCACTCCAATCGTGAAAGATCGGCCTACACCGGGTTAGCCCCGTATCATAAGGTATCATGAGCCACGTATATCACGTATTTGGAGTCCCTCCCACCATTTTCTAGCCTTCTTTTGCTTGATTTCGTCCTAAATTTCAAAAATCCCTACCTAAAAATAGCCCCAATTATTTTTGTGATTTGTTGGTTTGATGATGTTTTGTTGATTTTGATCCATGAATTTTCTTGGTTTCAAGTGGATCTAGCATTTCCCCAAGTTTCTCCATCTTTCATCCATGAAATCTCCTCAATTTTGACCCCAAAATCCCAAAATTCCGCCCAAAATCGCGTCCCGGAGCTCAAATCCCGCGTTGACCCCGACCCCCGGACGTCCGACCTTTCCCGGATGACTGGAGCCTACCAACAGAACAGAAATCACGGATTCCCAAGCCCTCCCGGACGTCCGACGACCGGACATCTGCCCATTTACGGACGTCCGTAACCTGTAGATTTCCACTTCGGCTGATTTGTGTTTTGTCCATAACTAATTCATCTGAACTCCGATTTTGACGTTCTTTAGCTCGTTTTGAAGCTATTGACATCCCCCATCACACAAAAATACTACCAACACCATTTGACTCCACTGAATTTTGTGAATTTTGGCATCTTTGCCTAGGCCCTCCACCATACCATCCGCATAGCCACCACCGACTTCCACAACCTAACCCATTTTGATCCATATAGCATTAGTGGTTGATTGAGTAGTGATTCGAGTCTCCTAAGGTGTTTCAGCTACTTAGGGACGGTTGCTTCTTCATCAACCACCACCACCATTTCCGCATAACCTTGCCCACCATGCATTTCGCCAACCCTAAATTAACCCAATTATTTTTGAACTTGTTCGAGTTGTGGCTTGTGTCTCCTAAGGTGTTTCGGCTACTTAGGGACGACAACTTCAACTCCGACACGTGTATAGCTCATCATTCCACTTCCGCATTGCCAAGTGCAAGACACCAACGCTTTTCCGCTACCACCATTTCACATTTGCCTTTGGATATTTTGAGTTTGCGGTTTTTCCATTTCCTAGGGTGTTTCGGCTAACTAGGGACGGGTCGGCATCGGCAACACCGCCTCTCATCATTGCCAAGGATGGTAACCTCAACGACACCATTGTACATTCCCCTTGCAATTGCATTCATAACCTCTAGCCCATTTTGCGTCACTTGCCTATCGAGACTAGCCATTTGAGTATTGCCGGCAACGTGACTTGTGCACATTAGTGATCATACTTCCCATAGTATACACATCATATCATCATGGTGCATATATTGGTATCATACCTTGTGTCACAAGTTTGTTCCCGCATATACACAATTGCTATCTTGGTTTGTGCATTGTGCAGAAGTGTCCATACAAAAAAGAGAGAGAAAGAAATAAAGATTTTAAGCAAAAGAGAAAGAGCAAAGAGATTGTAAGCAAGTGCCATAGCATCATACCACATTGCACATAAGATTGTCATATCCGATCATCTTGGATCAACATGAGAGAAACACCAGGAACCATACATACATAGCATACTTGGGATAGAAAGTTTATACATTTTGCATCTTATAGGTTGTGCACAAGTGTTGTATCCTCCTGTTGAGCAATCGTGCTAGCATCTCTCTTGAGTTGTGCAACACAAGCATTTTCCCATGGATTCCACATTTTGTGCTCATTCCTTGGTTGCACGACCCCATTTATCTATCCGTGTGTGTGTTTCCGTCTGCCACATATTGCTTTTGGTCTACTTGTTTCGCTTGCAAATTTGTGAATCTCATTCAACATTATTGACTCTTGCTAACATTTTGCATCAAATTTTTGTGCCACTATCCTCACCGAGCTACACCATAAGCTTTACTTGATAGGTGTGAGTGAACAAGTCCGGTAGCAATTCCACTATTCTTTCATCTCACATTGAGTGAAACGGGATACATCCTCTACTTTGGGAAAAGGTAACTTGGTATTGTTTATCTCATTTCCTACTTGATACGGGGCTAACCCGGTGTAGGCCGATCTTTCGCAATTGGAGTGGGATCCCTCGAAGAACACGAAGAACACGGGGGAGAACGGGGAGAAATCACAAGTCCAATCACACATCCACTAGACAATCAAACACACAAGATCCACAAGGGTACATGAACAACAAAAGGAAAGATACAAGGTAGAGTTCATCACCATGAGGATGTCTTGATGGGGGTCCACCCGTGAGGGGGTCTTGATGATATCCCGTAGGATCTTCTCCAAGATGGAGGTTTTGGCCTCCAATGGAGTAGTGGTCTCTTTCTCTCTCTCAAGAGGAGGAGTGGTAGGAGCAAAGCTCACATACAAATGAGCTATCTCTTTGCTGACCCTAACTAGAAGGAGGTGGAGGAGTATATATAGTGCTAGCCCACGAAGGGGTAAGTGAGAGGGGGATACATGGGCCTTTGGCCCGGTTAGGCACGCGCAGGTGTCGGACGTCCGGGCTGGGGTCGGATGTCCGGGGCTTTGGGACTAGCCAGATGTCCGGGGTCTCGGCCAGATGTCTGGGCTGAAGTGGCCAAACTTCGGGTGTGTTTTGTCATTGCTGCCAGATTTCCGGGGGAGAGGCCGGATGTCCGGGCTTTGGCGAGGCGCCGGATGTCCGGGGCTGGCGCCGGATGTCCGGCCGCCGATGTTGTTGGCCGTCCATTGGTGCAGCTCCTTGGCGGCTGCACAGGCGCCGAATGTCCGTCCTCTGGCCCGGATGTCCGGCAGCTGTAGCTTCAGCAGCTCCGTCTTCTTCCATCGTCACTTCCAGGCTTCCCTCGCGTATGGTGTAGTTGTTCCTTGGCGCTTGCACTCCTCCTCGACGTCTGTGAAGCTCCGGCAATGCCCATGCATGCACACGAGTGGAGTGTCAAGTAGTATGCCATCCTCGAAGGGGTCAAGTGAACACATGTAAAGGAGAAGATTCACCTTTATGTAGGTGAAGTAGATGTAGCACGTGTCACTTGCCAAATGAACACTTGACATGGTGATATCCGTAGGATGCTCCGCATCATCCCCTCCCCGTTGGAAAAGATCCGACCTCGGATCGAAAGCCAAATCACCATGGGAAAGAGATGGCATTGTCGTGTCGAGGCGGTCGATAACCAAGCACTCATCATTTTGAATCTCGAAATAGGCACTCTCCAATGTCACACCGTCTAGGGATTCCTTCAAAAGGGGGAAAGACAATAAACACTTGGAAAAACAAATGTGGTTAGCGTTAGTGCAAAACCAAGCATTCAAGAGGTGATACACCAAACAAGTGTTGTCATCATGCAAAGCATATGGTTTGACAAAGGATTTTGACCCAGCATGTAAGCATATCAATCGAGCACAAGCAAAGATATCATGGGGACAAGTAATCAAATGTGAGGTAGAGATGCAAATATGTGTGACAAGATAATAAGCGTCTACCTCGAGGTTATAGCAAGCATTCACAAATTGCTCAATGAAAGGTCTATGGTAGGCATAAGAATCATTCACAACACAAAATAAAATGAAGTGTCTAAACACATGGTTCAAGTGGAAGACAATCCAAGCATAACATGCATAGGGTGTAGTGAATATAGTGTGGCACTCAACACAATAGAAAGAGCAATTGTTCATCATGTGTGAGGCAATCAAGGCAAGCATGTAGCAATCAATGGGACATGGCATATGGGAAGAATGATATTGGTGCAACCAACCATATGATAGTAGCAAGTAGTCCAAGAATTGGATGCAACACACAAGGTATATATGTCATGAAGCACGGAAATGTGGCAATTATGGGTGAAAGCAATATCTTGAACATGCGTGCAAATGATGCAAGGAACATATGAAGTATGATCCAGGATATCCAAGCTCAAGAAAGATGTCACCATGAAGGCATGTCCTTGTGCATCCTTCACAATGCTGAAACGCAAGCAAGTGCGATGTAGAAGCGAGTCGTGGTAGAATATATGAGGTTCGCTCTCAAGAGCTCGGATGGTCAACTCACGTGAAGTGGAAGTCGACACAAAGTCCAAGTATGATACACATGCACACAACAAAACAAAGAACATACGTGCATGGTAGGTAAACACATCATCCATTAAGATGGTTCTCGTCTCTTGCACATAACCATTAGAAGCACAAGTGCATGAATAATATGATGCAACAATGGCTATATTTATGGCACTAGGTATATGGTGCAAAGAAGTAAGATAAGCATGCTTCACAAGGAATATGTGAAAATCTCCAAACATATGTGAGAATGCTATGGGGGCAATCTCATGAGCAAGACTATAACCATTGTTGCACTCAATACATGGCAAGTCATCTAGCATGAGAGAGGCAACACATGGAGATATATGCCAAGAAACAATATGAATCATGTGCAAAGCATATAGATGGTTGTCATCAACCGCATGAAATGAGCAAGTATGAATCAAGGGTGATGCAACATGAGCAAGCATATAGATCAAGTCGTGCAAACTAGTGGAGCGAAGATGCAACATACTAGAGTAAATCATGGCAATCATGTCATGTGAGAAAATAATAGGCATAGGTAATGCACATGACATATCGCAAGCACGAACACAAAGCAAGATCATAGTACCATCATAGGAATGGGTCATAAATGGAACATGGCAATAACAAGCAATGTCTCCACCAAGCTTGCAAATACACATACAAGTGCTAGAATCAATCATCATGCGTAATGCAAAGTATGTGTCACAAGTGGGTGGAAAGGCATAGTAATGAACATATCATGCAAAGTGAACATGGCAAGATGGGCATATAATATGTAATGGATAATAACCCATAGACAAGTGAGGGCAATGTAGAAGAAATGCACAAAGTCTTTGCGCGAAGAGAGCGGTGGGAAAGACAATCCATGGGATCCCAAATCATCGTTGCTCTTTAGAGCTCATTTTGTCAACTCATGGGATTGCGAGGTTGACAAGTATTTATGGGTACCTACACAAAAGAGACCCAAACCAAAGAAATTATGTGCGTGGTAAATGTACATATCATCCATCATGATGTGTATGTGCACGTGTGAGTTAGCACAAGATAAGAAATGCTCAAAGAAATTTGATGCATGGTATAAGAACATGTCATCGATCATGAAAAAATAATTATTATGTTTGACACGGCGTGGACACAAATTGAGAATCCAATTATATGGCACATCAATATCATGTTTATTCATGGGGGAGCATATGGTGCACACAAGTATTTGGATCATGCAATGAATGGGAGGGATCAAATTCTCCTAACATGTATGAGGAAACTATGGGGGTCTCCTCATGAGCAATATCGGAAACATCGTATGGAGAAAATGGACAACATTCCAAACAATGCATATCCGAAGCTAGGTGGTCATGGCATGGCATATGAGATAAATGATGCCAAGAGAGCATATTAATATCATCACAAGAAAAACAAATGCCCATAACCATGCGCTTGTCATCTATGCCATATGTGCAAACTGGGTTTATTTTAATGGCATATGCATAGTCACTATGAAGAGATTGCAAATAAGACATATGGTTGATATCATGCATAGCATATGACAAGTCAAGCAGATTATCAAACATGATGTGACCAAGGGAATTGTCGCAAGAAATCCTATGTAACATGGCATCACAACTAATAGACTCCACATGAGAATCATCATACTCATCATATATGGGCAAATCATCGCATGGGGAAATCATACTAGCATGAAGCATGGTACTAGGTGGATCAACATCATGCAAGCAATCAATGTCAAGAATGTCCACTAGTGGGACTAGAGCATCACCGTCACCTATGTTACCTTTGTCATTCCACTCAAGTGGTGTAGGTGAGGTGGGAAAGACCAAACAGTGGTCATCTTCATCTTGATGGAACAATGTGGGGGTTGCATCATATTCCACCATGGCCATCGTCTTGTCCAAAGGGAGGACGAAGTCGTCGAGGATCGGCGCGTCATCATCAATGGGACCTAGCACCAAATGAGAAGACACAATAGAGGTAGAGGTCAAGTTGTTAGAAATGCAAATGGCCTCACGAGACCTATCAACTATCACACTCTCTCTATGTGGTGGTTCACTCACTCCCTCAATGTAGGTGCACTCAATCTCACATATGGTGGAGTCACTCATCTCACTCAAGTGGTGGGGGTGGTGGCTATCCTCACATGGAAAGTGGGGCAACTCCTCATATATGGGGATAGTGGTGAAGTCACTCTCACTCTCAATATGGTGGCACAAGTCACTCAAGTCAGGATACGTCGCCGTGGTTGAAGGGATAATCCCATGCTCAACCATCTCGTCATCGTTGCTGTGGAGTAAGGCCGAAGATGGCACATCATCGCTCTCCTCCATGACCGAAGGGAAAATCCCATGCTCGATCATCTTTTCATCGTCGCCGTGGATGAAGGCCAAAGATGGCACATCATCACTCTCGCCGCCAAAGATGGGAGCATCATCCTTGCTCGCCACCTTGTCGCTTGCCTCCAAAGCTTGGTCCTTGAGGGTCTCCGTAGTCGTACTCGTCGCCGCACCATCTTGAAAAAGAGTCATGGTAGACTCGGCATCATCAATGCCACAAAGAGGGATGGCGGTGAAGTCGAACTCGGGAGAAGGATCTTGGAGCTCGTCAGGCTTGGACATCATGGTGGTACTAGCCTCATGCTAGTCGTAGAGCTTGGTCGCCATGAAGTGTGCTTGGGGTGGAGAAGCCTTGGCCTTCATGAGTTCTTGTTCCGCCTTGAGAGCACCAATGTAGTAGTCGTCGAGGGACTTGTAGTTCTCGAGGAAGATAGTCTTGGAGATATCGTTATTCAATCCCATCATGAAGTGGAACTTCATCGAAATGGGTTCGTCCACGCTGGCTCGTCGCAAGGCAATCTTCATCTCCTTGAAGTACTTGTCGATGGACTTGGATCCTTGGATGGTGTTCTCCAATTGGCGTCGAAGTTGTTCCCTGTAGGTTGGAGGCACGAACTCTCGCCGCAAAGCTTTCTTCGTCTTGGACCAACTCATGTCGTAGTAGTCCAAAGGTGTGTGAAGCCACCATGTCGAGGCATAGTGTGGAAGTTTCTTGTGGCGCACTTCACTTGATCTTAGGGACGAACTTGATGTAGCTTGAGGTAGTCGTCCATCAAGCGCTCCCACTCGAGATACTCCTTGGGTTCTTGATTCCCATAGAAAGGAATCGTGTGGTCGATGTCGAGGTCGTAGTAGCTCGTGGAAGTCGCGGACTTGAGCTTGGGGAGCTTCTCTTAAGCGTAGCCTTGAGGTTCTTGTTTGGCGAAGATGCCGTATGTCGGACGGCGAAGATGCCTTGAAGTCGCTTGGCGAGGATGCCAAGGGAGATGGTGAAGTCGTTGAGCGGTTGTTGGTGTTGAGCTATTGACCTTCACGTTCTTGTTGGTGATGGTGTTGATGCCGATGTGATCTTGCCGGGGATGGTAGCTCGGAAGCATGTGCTCTTGAGTGTCTTCTCGAAGGTGAGGAAGATCACTTGTAGGACTTTATGAGGGCTTTGATCTCCTCCATTTGAGCTTGCATCTTGGTGTCGGAGGTGTTTTTCATGGCATCGAACTCATCGTTGTTGTTGTAGACCGAAGGTGAAATGCCTTGCCTATCCATCACAAGACTCGAGCAAAGGTGAGTAGGAAATGAGATAAGCAATACCATGTTACCTTTTTCCCAAAGTTGAGGATGTCTCCCGTTTCACTCAATGTGAGCTGAAAGAATAGTGGAATTGGTACCGGACTTGTTCACTCACACCTATCAAGTAAAGCTTATGGTGGAGCTCGGTGAGGATAGAGGCACAAAAATTTGATGCAAAATGTTAGCAAGAGTCAATAATGTTGAAAGAGATTCACAAATTCGCAAGCAAAACAAGTAGACCAATAGCAATATGTGGCACATGGAAACACACACACGGATAGATAAATGGGGTCGTGCAACCAAGGAATGAGCACAAAATGTGGAATCCACGGAAAATTCTCATGTTGCACAACTTAAGAGAGACGCTAGCACGATTGCTCAATAGGCGGATACGACACTTGTGCACAACCTATAAGATGCAAAATGGATAAACTTTCTATCCCAAGTATGCTATGTATGTATGGTTCCCGGTGTTTCTCTCAAGATGATCCAAGAAAATCGGATATGACAATCTTATATGCTATGTGGTATGATGCTATGGCACTTGCTTACAAGCTACTTTGCTCTCTTTCTTTTGCTTACAAGCTTATTCTTTCTCTCTCTTTTTTTGTATGGCCACTTTTGCACAATGCACAAACCAAGATAGCAATTGTGTATATGCGGGAACAAATTTGTGACACAAGCTATGATACAAATATATGCACCATGATGATATGGTATGTATGCTATGGGAAATATGATCACTAATGTGCACAAGTAATGTTGCCGGCAATACTCAAATGGCTAGTCTCGTTAGGGAAGTAACGCAAAATGGGCTAGAGGTTATCAATGCAATTGCAAGGGGAATGTACAATGGTGTTGTCGAGGTTACCATCCTTGGTGATGATGAGAGGCGGTGTTGCCGATGTCGACCCGTTCCTAGTTAGCCGAAACACCCTAGGAAACGGAAAAAATGCAAGCTCAAAATCTGCAAAGGCAAATGTCAAAATGGTGGTAGCGGAGAGCGGTGGTGGTTTTGCACTTGGAAATGCGGAAGTGGGATGATGGGCTATATACGTGTCGGAGTTGAAGTTGCTGTTCCTAAGTAGCTGAAACACCTTAGGAGACACAAGCCACAACTCAAACAAGCTCAAACAAAATTGGGTTAAGTTGGATTGTCGGAAGTGTATGGTGGGCAAGGTTATGCGGAAGTGGTGGTGGTGGTTGATGAAGAAGCAACCATCCCTAAGTAGCCGAAACACCTTAGGAGACTCAAATCACTACTCAAGCAACCACTAATGCTATGGCAAGCAAAAAGGGTTAGGTTGCGGAAGTCGGTGGTGGTGTAGCGGATGATGTGGTGGGAGCCCTAGGCAAAGATGCCAAAATTCTAAAAATTTGATGGAGCCAAATGATGTTGGTGGTATTTTGTGGGATGGGGGATGTCAATAGCTTCAAAACGATGTAAAGAACGGCAAAATCGGAGTTTGGATGAATTAGTTATGGTCAATACGGTGAAACACGGGAGGCTGATTTCCCAGGGGCCGGATATCCGGGGGTAGGGGCCGGATTTCCGGGGGTGTATGTCCAGAACCATGCAGATTTGGTGCTCCAGGGCCCGGATATTTGGCTTTGGGCCCAGATGTCCGGCCCGATGGCCCGGATGTCTGGCCCGATGATTCCAGATCTCGTTTGGGGCGGAAATTTTCGAATTGGGGGCGGAGATGGATGATTCCAAGGGCAAAATTAGAGAGATTTCATGGATGGAAAGTGGGGAAACCTGGGGAAATGCTAGATCCACTCGAAACCAAGCAAATCCATGGATCAAAATCAACAACACATCGTCAAACCAACAAATCTCAAAAAAAAATTGGGGCTAGTTTTGGTGGGGATTTTTGAAATTTAGGACGAAATCAAGCAAAAGAAGGCTAGAAAATGATGGGAGGGAGTCCAAATATGTGATAATCGTGGCTCATGATACCATATGATACGGGGCTAACCCGGTGTAGGCTGATCTTTCACGATTGGAGTGGGATCCCTCAAAGAACACGAAGAACACGAGGGAGAATGGGGAGAAATCACAAGGGGAAACACTCAAGAACAAGTCCAATCACACATCCACTAGACAATCAAACACACAAGAGCCACAAGGGTACATGAACAACAAAAGGAGAGATACAAGGTAGAGTTCATCTCCATGAGGAGGTCTTGATGGGGGCCCACCCGTGAGGGGGTCTTGATGATATCCCGCATGATCTTCTCCAAGATGGAGGTCTTGGCCTCCAATGGAGTAGTGGTCTCTTTCTCTCTCTCAAGAGGAGGAGTGGTAGGAGCAAAGCTCACATACAAATGAGCTATCCCTTTGCTGACCCTAACTAGAAGGAGGTGGAGGAGTATATATAGTGCTAGCCCACAAAGGGGTAAGTGAGAGGTGGATACATGGGCCTTTGGCCCAGTTAGGCACGCGCAAGTGCTTGACGTCTGGGCTGGGGGCCGGATGTCCGGGGCTTCGGGACGAGCCGGATGTCCGGGGTCTCGGCCGGATGTCCGGGCTGAAGTGGCCAAACTTCGGGTGTGTTCTGTCGTCGCAGCCGGATTTCCGGGGAGAGGCCGGATGTCCGGGCTTTGGCAAGGCGCCGGATGTCCGGCCGCTGATGTTGTTGGCCATCCGTTGTTGCAGCTCTTTGGCGGCTGCACAGGCACCGGATGTCCGGCCTCTGGCACGGATGTCCGGCCGCTGTAGCTTCAGCAGCTCCGTCTTCTTCCGTCGTCGCTTCCAGGCTTCCCTCGCGGATGGTGTAGTTGTTCCTTGGTGCTTGCACTCCTCCTCGACGTCCGTGAAGCTCCGGCAATGCCTATGCATGCACACGGGTGGAGTGTCAAGTAGTATGCCATCCCCGAAGGGGTCAATTGAACACGTGTAAAGGAGAAGATTCACCTTTATGTATGAGAAGTAGATGTCGCACCTGTCACTTGCCAAATGAACTCTTGACATGGTGATGTCCGTAGGATGCTCCGCATCACTACTCTCCTCTACTCGAGTCTTGTGATGGATAGGCAAGGCATTTCACCTTTGGTCTACAACAACAACGACGAGTTCGATGCCACGAAAAACAACTTCGATGCCAAGATGCAAGCTCAAATGGAGGAGATCAAAACCCTCATCAAGTCCTACAAGCGATCTTCCTCATCTTCGAGAAGACGCTCAAGAGCACATGCTTCCGAGCTACCATCTCCGGCAAGATCACATCGTCATCGACACCATCACCAACAAGAACATGAAGGTCAAGAGCTCAACACCAACTACCGCTCAACGACTTCACAATCTCCCTTGGCATCTTCACCAAGTGACTTCAAGGCATCTTCTCCTATGGACATGCGGCATCTTCGCCAACAAGCACCCCAAGACTACGCTCAAGAGAAGCTCCCCAAGCTCAAGTCCGCGACTTCCACGAGCTACTATGACCTTGACACCGGCCACAAGATTCCTTTCTATGGGACTCAAGAACCCGAGGAGTACCTCGAGTGGGAGCGTTTGATGGACGACTACCTCAAGCTACATAAAATCCCTTCCGAAGATCAAGTGAAGTGCGCCACAAGAAACTTCCACGACTACGCCTCAACATGGTGGCTTCGCACACCTTCGGAGAGCTACGAGATGAGTTGGCCCAAGACGAGGAGAGCTTTGCAGCGAGAGTTCGTGCCTTCAACTTACATGGAACAACTTCGACGCCAATTGGAGAACACCATCCAAGGATCCAAGTCCATCGACAAGTAATTCAAGGAGTTGAAGATTGCCTTGCGACGAGCCGGCGTGGACGAGCCCATTTGGATGAAGTTCCACTTCATGATGGGATTGAACAACGACATCTCCAAGACTATCTTCCACGAGAAATACAAGTCCCTCAACGAATACTACATTGGTGCTCTCAAGGCGGAACAAGAACTCATGAAGGCCAAGGCTTCTCCACCGCAAGCACACTTCGCGGTAACCAAGCACTACGACAAGCATGAGGCTAGTACCACCATGATGTCCAAGCCTGATGAGCTCCAAGACGATGCTCCCAAGTTCGACTTCACCGCCATCCCTCTTTGTGGCATTCACGGTGCCGAGTCTACTTCGACTCTTTTTCAAGACGGTGTGGCGATGAGTACGACTACGGAGACCCCCAAGGACCAAGCTTTTGAGGCGAGCGACAAGGTGGAGAGCAAGGATAATGCTTACATCTTTGGAGGCGAGAGTGATGATGCTCCATCTTCGACCTTCATCCACGGCGACGGTGACGAGATGATCGAGCATTGGATTTTCCCTTCGGTCATGGAGGAGAGTGATGATGCACCATCTTCGGCCTTCATCCACGGCGACGGTGACGAGATGATTGAGCATGGGATTTTCCCTTCGGTCATGGAGGAGAGCGATGATGTGCCATCTTTGGCCTTCATCCACGGCGACGGCGACGAGATGGTTGAGCATGTGATTTTCCCTTCGACCATGGTGACGTATGATGACATTAGTGACTTGTGCCATCATATTGAGAGTGAGAGTGACTTTTCCACTAGCCCCATATATGATGTGTTGCTACAAATTCCATGCAAGGAGAGCCACTACCCCCACCACTTGAGTGAGATGAGTGACTCCACCATATGTGACTTCGAGTGCACCTACTTTGAGGGAGTGAGTGAACCACCACATAGAGAGAGTGAGATAGTTGATAGGTCTTGTGAGGCCATTTGCATTTCTAACAACTTGACATCTACCTCTATTGTGTCTTATCATTTGGTGCTAGGTCCCATTTATGATGACGCGCCAATCCTCGACGACTTCATCCTCCCTTTGGACAAGACGATGGCCATGGTGGAATATGATGCACCCCCCACATGGTTCCATCAAGATGATTATACTGACCACCATTTGGTCTTTCCCACCTCACCTACACCACATGAGTGGAATGAAAAAGGTAACGTAGGTGAAGGTGATGCTCTAGTCCCACTAGTGGACATTCTTGACATTGATTGCTTGCATGATGTTGATCCACCTAGTACCATGCTTCATGCTAGTATGATTTCCCCATGCAATGATTTTCCCATTTATCATGTGGAGTCTATTAGTAGTGATGCCATGTTACATAGGATTTCGTGTGACAATTCTTTAGGTCACATCATGTTTGATAATCCGCTTGACTTGTCATATGCTATGCATGAGATCAACCATATGTCTTATTTGCAATCTCTTCATAGTGACTATGCATATGCCATTAAAATACACCCAATTTGCACTTATGGCATAGATGATGACAAGCCCATGGTTATTGGCATTTGTTTTTCTTGTGATGATATTGATATGCTCCCTTTGCATCATTTATCTCATATGCCATGCCATGACCACCTAGCTTCGGATATGCATTGTTTTGGATGTTGTCCATTTTCTCCATATGATGTTTCCGATATTGCTCATGAGGAGACCCCCATAGTTTCCTCATACATGTTAGGAGATTTTGATCCATCCCATCCATTGAATGATCCCAATAATTATGTGCACCATATGTTTCCCTTGAATGAAAATGTTATTGATGTGCCATATACTTGCATTCTCAATTTGTGTCCCCATCGTGTCATACACAATAACTATTCTTTCATGATGGATGACATGTTCTTATACCATGCATCAAATTTGTTTAAGCATTTCTTATCTTGTGCTAACTCACATGTGCACATACACATCATGATGGATGATGTGTACATTTACCACGCGCACAATTTCTTTGGTTTTTGTTTCTTTTGTGTAGGTACCCATGAATACTTGTCAACCTCACAATCCCACGAGTTGACAAACCAGCTCTAGAGAGCAATGATGACTTGGGATCCCATGGATTGTCTTTTCCACCGCTCTCTTCGCGCAAAGACTTCGCACATTTCTTCTACATGGCCCTCACTTGGCTATGGGTTGTTGTCCATTACATATTATATGCCCATCTTGCCATGTTCACTTTGCATGATATGCTCATTACTATGCCTTTGCCGTGCATTTGTGACCCATGCGTTGCATTACACATGATGATTGATTCTCATATTTTTATGTGTATTTGCAAGCTTGGTGGAGAAATATCTTGTTGTTGCCATGTTCCATTTGTGACCCACGCCTATGATGATACTATGATCTTGCTTTGTGTTCGTGCTTGTGATATGTCATGTGCACTGTCTATGCCTTTTATTTGTTCATATGACATGATTGCCATGATCTACTCTAGTGTGTTACATCTTCGCTCCACTAGTTTGCACGACTTGATTACTATGCTTGCTTATGTTGCATCACCAATGACTATTACTAGCTCATTTCATGCGGTTGATGACAACCATCTATATGCTTTCCACATGATTCATGTTGCTTCTTGTCATATATCTCCATGTGTTGCCTCTCTCATGCTAGATGACTTGCCATGTATTGAGTGCAACAATGCTTATAGTTTTGCTCATGAGATTGCCCCCATAGCATTCTCACATATGTTCGGAGATTTTGACATATTACTTGTGAAGCATGCTTGTCTTACTTCTTTGCACCATATACCTAGTGCCATGAATATCGCCATTGTTGCATCATATTATTCATGCACTTGTGCTTATAATGGTTATGTGCAAAAGATGAGAACCATCATGATGGATGATGTGTTTATCTACCATGCGCATACGTTCTTTGTTTTGTTTTGTTTTGTGCATGTGTAGGATACTTGGACTTTGTGTCGACTTCCACTTCACGTGAGTTGACCATTCGAGCTCTTGAAAGCGAGCCTCATACATTCTACCACGACTCGCTTCTACACCACATTTCCTACCACTTCGGCATTGTGAAGAATGCACAAGGACACACTTTCAAGGTGACATCCTTCTTGTGCTTGGATATTGTGGATCATACTTCATGTGTTGCTTGCACCGTTTGCAGGCATGTTCGAAATATTGCTTTCACCCATGATTACCACATTTCCATGCCTCATGACATATATACCTTGTGTGTTGCATCCAATTCTTGGATTACTTTCTCCTATCATATGTTTGGTTGCAACAATGTCACTTCTTCACATATGCCATGTCCCATTGCTTGTCACACGATTGACTTGATTGCCTCACACATGATGAACAATTGCTCTTTCAATTGTGTTGAGTGCCATAATATCTTCACTACACCCTATGCACGAAATGCTTGAATTTTCTTGCACTTGACCCATGTGTTTAGACATCTCATCTTATTTGGTGTTGTGAATGATTCCTATTCCTACCATCGACCATTTTTTGAGCGCTTTATGCATGTTTGCTATGAACTTGAGGTAGATGCTTGTTCTCTTGTCACACATATTTGCATCTCTACCTCACAATTGCATACTTGTCCCCATGATATTTTTGCTAGTGCTCGATTGATATGCTTACATGCCATGTCACACCCTATGCTATGCTTGATGACAACACATGTTCGGTGAATCACCTCTTGAATGTTTGGTTTTGCACTAACGCTAACCACATTTATTTTTCCAAGTGTTTGTTATATTTTCCCCTTTTGAAGGAATCACTAGACGGTGCGACATTGGAGAGTGCCTATTTCGAGCTTCAAGATGATGACTGCTTGGTGATCGACCGCTTCGACACGACAACGCCATCTCTTTCCCATGGTGATTTGGCTTTCGATCCGAGGTCGGATCTTTTCCAAGGGGGAGAGGATGATGCAGAGCATCCTACGGTCATCACCATGTCAAGAGTCCGTTTCGCAAGTGACACGTGCGACCTCTACTTCTCATACATAAAGGTGAATCTTTTCCTTTACACGTGCTCACTTGACCCCTTCAAGGATGGCATACTACTTGACACTCCACTCATGTGCATGCATAGGTATTGCCGGAGCTTCACGGACGGTGAGGTGGAGTGCAAGCGCCAAGGAACACCTACACCATCCGCGAGGGAAGCATGGAAGAGAAGACGGAAGAAGACGGAGCTGTCACGGAAGCTACAGTCTCCGGACGACTGGCCCAGCCCGGACGTCCGACACCTTCCAGGCTCCGGATGACCGAAAACCTACAGACATCCAACGCCGTGGCAACATAACCTAATCTACGGAAATCCGAGGAAGACCGAACGACCGGTGACCAGACGACCGGACACCTACGGACGTCCGGACCCCCGCGAGCCTCCGGATGACCGGACCCTGGCTGTGTCCAGTTGCGGGTTGAGGCCCATGTACCCCTTCACTTTGCCCCCATTTGCACTAAGACTATAAATAGACCTCTCCCTCCTCCTTTCTAGGGTAAGAAAATATGTTATCTCATTCCTAGGTGAGCTTTGCTCCTACCTCTACTCTTGAGAGGGAGAGACTACCACTCCCATGGAGTTCAAGACCTCCATGTGAGAAGATCCCGTGGGATATCATCAAGACCCCCTCGCGGGAAGATCCGTCTAGGATACCATCAAGACCTCCTCTTGGAGATGAACCTTACCTTGTATCTTTCCTTTTGTTGTTCATGTACCTTGTGGATCTCGTGTGTTTGATTGTCTAGTGGATGTGTGATTGGACTTGTTCTTGAGTGTTTCCCCTTGTGATTTCTGCCCGTTCTTCCCTGTGTTCTTCATGTTCTTCGAGGGATCCCACTCCAATCGTGAAAGATCGGCCTACACCGGGTTAGCCCCGTATCAGCAGGGGAACAAGAACGGAATTTCAAGTGATGATTTCAAGGCTATGAAGCCACCATAATGAGTGCATGAAGGCTTGGACGAATACAAGATGCCACTTCACAAATTTCGTCCAGAGGCTATTATAGGTGCCGCGTCACCATATTATTGGGCTGTTTTTAGAGTCCGTATGTGTGGGGAAACAAGAGATAGGGTTGGTTTCGGACCCCTCTTCCAAGGGTCACGAAATTCACCCCTTCTTCCTCCATATATATAGCCCTTAGGGCATCGTTTAGACTTTGGGTTTTGTTTGGATTAAAGTTCGCCATAGCTGGAACTTCACATACTTTGTGTTCAACGACCAGACAAAGACGTCACAGAACCCCACATTCATCAATAAATTTTTCCTCTTATATTCGCCATATCCATATTGCAATCTCAGTTTCTTGCTTGATCTTCGTTTGCTTGCAGGAAATAGACCCTCGTGGTCAGGTTGGTCATGCTCTGGCGTGGTCAGTAACCTCTTGGAGTTGGTTTAGCGATTGCTAAGGCGCGACGTCCTCGCATGTTCTGTCACGCCCAATACGCGACCCTATCCTAAAGGAACTCGTAGGTCCCACCAAGGATAGAAGCACTTATTCAAGACGCTTTGGCAAGGTGGATATAATTTCATTATACCATTACATAATAATTGGGGATACATACAAAAGTCATACAATGCCACAAGAATATAATAACATCATACAAAGGAGGAACATCCGACTACGGATGAAACATAAACAGAAACTCAAATGACATCCACCCTACTAGCCCAGGCTGCCGACCAGGAACCTATCCCCTGAACGACGAAGCAGAAGAAGAACGTAAAACAAGCAAGCATCGCTCTCACGTCATGATAATAGCATTCCCTGTACCTACAACTGTTGTTGTAATAAACTGTGAGCCACGAGGACTCAGCAATCCCATTATCATGGGTATCAAGACTAGCAAAGCTTAATAGGTACGTAATGGATAAGTGGTGAGGTTGCAGCAGGGACTAAGCAAATGTATGGTGGCTAACTTACGAGTACAAGAATAAGATGAGAAGCTACACAAACAGTCGCAAACTAGTAATGATCAAGAAGTGATCCTGAACTATTTACGTTCAACCTTAACACCACCATGTTCTCTTCTCGACCCACTCAGAAGAGACCATCACGGTTATACACGCGGTTGGGCATTTTAATTCGAGTCTGGTGTCAAGTTTTCTACAACCGGATATTAACAAATTCCCATCTGCCAAATAACCGCGGGCACGGCTCTCGATAGTTTAAACCCTGCAGGGGTGTCCCAACTTAGCCCATTATAAGCTCACGATCCGCGGAGACAATCCTCCATCGCGGGAGATCCGATCAGACTCGGGATCTCGGTGCACAAGACATTTCGACAATGGTAAAACAAAACCAGCAAGACCGCCTGAATGTGCCGACAAATCCCGATAGGAGCTGCACATATCTCGTTCTCAGGGAACACCGGATGAGACATCCTACGAGTAAAACCAACCCTTGAGTTTCCCTGAGGTGGCCCCGCAGTCTACTCGGTTCAGACCAACACTTAGAGGAGCACTGACCCGGGGGGGGGGGGGGGGGTTGATTAAGAATACTAGGGGGCCGGCGAAAATCCCCTATTTAAGTTTTGTTGTTATTAGGCAAATTGAAAACCAATGTTGGGCCTTGCTGGAAGAGTTTTATTCAAAGCGAACTGTCAAGAGGGTCCCATACCCCTCACCGTGTTAGGGATGCAAAATTAAGGAACATAACACCGGTATGACGGAAACTAGGGCGACAAGAGTGGAACAAAACACCGGGCATAAGGCCAAGCCATCCACCTTTTACGAACTATATATGTGCATTAATTAAATAAGAGATATTCTGATATCCCAAAATATCCATGATATCCATGTTCCAACATGGAACAACCTGCAATTGCACCTGTAACTAGCAATGCTATAAGAAGGGTGGAGCAAAGCGGTACCATAGCCAAACAACGGTTTGCTAGGAAGGGTGAAAAAGCTTAGAGGCTGACATGGCAATTTGGGAGGCTTGATAAACAAGTGGTAGGAAGCGCGACATGGCGATAGCATCGAGCCAACTAGCATAGCAATCATAGTAGTGAGATCCAAGGTGACGGTCATCTTTCCTGAAATCCCGATAGGAAGAAGAACGAGTCCATGAAGAATACGAACGGACAAAGACGAACCAAGCGTAGCTGAACGAATGCTCACAGTCGCAACAAAACAGGAACTATCGAGAAGAAGCACAACTGGAAAGAAGCAAACAACATGGTAAACACACAACACATAAACTTGGCATGATGCTGATGAGGACATCAATACCATTGTTACACCCACAACCCCTGCTGCTATACATACTGGACCAATTACTAGAGCTCGCGCACGCCAACTAAATTACCAGGTACTTTCGTTTCTTGGTAATGATTCTAATGTTCATGAGAATATGATGCTGCCTAAATTGGATACATTTGTTTTGCTTACAAATGAAGGGCCTAGCTTGGAGAAGGATGAACATTGGAGCAACAACAAGCTTGGAGATGATGGCAGGCGCAAGGGGGACAAGAACGGAGTTACAAGTGATGATTTCAGGACTTTGAAGCCACCATAATGAGTGCATGAAGCCTTGGACGAAATATACAAGATGCCACTTCATAAATTTCATCCAGAGGCTATTCTAGGTGCTGCGTCACCTTATTATTGGGCCAGGCCCATGTAATTTCGAAATACATAAGTATAGGCTATTTTTAGAGTCCGTATGTGTGGGGAAACAAGAGATAGGGTTAGTTTCGGACCCCTCCACCAAGGGCCACGAAATTCACCCCCTCTTGCTCCATATATACAGCCCTTAGGGCACCGTTTAGACTTTGGTTTTTGTTTAGATTAAAAGTTCGCCATAGCTGCAACTTCGCGTACTTT
This sequence comes from Triticum timopheevii, assembly GCA_963921465.1. Taxonomy (NCBI): domain Eukaryota; kingdom Viridiplantae; phylum Streptophyta; class Magnoliopsida; order Poales; family Poaceae; genus Triticum; species Triticum timopheevii. The sequence goes on from OY997270.1 coordinate 204,831,853, forward strand.
GTTTGTGTTCAACGACCAGACAAAGGCGTCACAGAACCCCACCTTGATCAATAAAGCTTTCATCTTATATTCGCAATATCCAAATTGCAATCTCAGTTTCTTGCTTGTTCTTCGTTTGCTCGCAGGAAATAGACCCTCTTGGTCAGGTTGATCATGCTCCGGCGTGGTCAATAACCTCTCGGAGTTGGTTTAGCGATTGCTAAGGCGCGACGTCCTCGCACGTTCGTAGTCGGATCGTCAAAGTCGACTTCCACCAAAGCGAAATCCACCATCTCATCGAAAGACGGGACACCTTTGCCTCTATCAAGTGGTATCAGATTTCCAGGTTGCTCGGTGAGATTTTCCAGTTTTTCGTAGTTTAGATTGAGTCTGTTCTTCATACCTATAGTCCACGAAAAAGCCAAAAAAAAATTAGGGTTAGTTCATCCCATCCGAACCAATCTGAGCCTTTGCATAATCTTTTCTGTATTTGCTTTGTTGAATTTGCGGTTGCATCGTCGTGTCAAGTTGCTGGTGTTAGCGTCTAGTCTTTTAGAGTTTCGAGTTCTGTTCACAGGTTGTCACGTCGCCGCTGCCATATACCACCATCACATATTCACCGCCAATCCGAATCCATCTACGCCACCACATATCCGCCGCCATCACGCCCATCCGAGTCCACCTGCAACATATAGCCGCCACCAGTCCGAGTTCCACCAGATTCATCTCCGCCACCAGTCCGAGTTCCACCAGATTCATCTCTGCCACCAGTCCGAGTTCCACCAGATTCATCTCCGCCACCAGTCCTATTCCGCGTCCAGTAATTGTTGCATTGTTCTCGATTTCCAGATCACGCGATATTCCGAGTCGTGACAGAGAAGGACTCCCGAACTTCCGAGCCATCCGCAGAAGAAAAATAGTCCAGTTTCAAAAAAAAAACTAAGTCTGGAAAATTCTGGCTAGGCAGTTTTTAGACCATTTGTAGACTTTTTCGAAAAAAATTTGTTGCGGAGCAAAAAAAAAAAGAGGAAAAAAAGTGCAAAAAAAAAGTGAAAAAAAAGAAAAAAAATTCAGTGTGTGCTCCTCCCTTGTTTACATGCAGCGCCGTCATTTTGTTAGTGTTCTAGGCTCGCGTCTCTAGCACGGTCTAGCCTAGGACCAGCACAGTACCGTCGTTGAGCGTTTATTCAACTTTGCATCTCTGAATTGATTATTGCTGACCCTTTTTGCTACCATATTATAAGCCTTCCCAGCTCCACATACATCTACGTCGTGCGTTTGACTCTCCCTGGCAATCGCTCTATCCAAGCTTTTGAGAGTTTTGATTACACCGGTTGCCGATCACCGCCTGCTGCTGGGTAAGAACTGGTAAGAATTTGAGATTTGCTTGACGGATTTGTGACACCCACCACCACCTCTTGTTAGTAGTCTGTAGGATCATATTCTTGTGTGTTTCTATTGCTGCTAACCATGGCAGGATCACAAGCCGACGAGACTGACTGGGAGAACCTGATGAACAAACAACTACATGATAAATTTCAGCAAATGATGAGTGGACAGGTGCAAGATGTGCTAAACAGATTTGACGAGGCCATGGAGAAGATAGATGGCATTGAGAAGACGTTTGAAACAAAGCTTGATAGCAAGTTTGATGAATTGCTCGCGCGTTTTCCACAACCACCGCCGGCTGCACCTATCGCACCTCTGCAACGACAACAACTACGCCCCCTTCCGAATCAGTATGGACGAGCTCAGCGTGTTCCTATTGAGCTAGGACAAAATTCTGGTGCCGCTGCTACTGCTGTTGGTGCTTCTTTGGCCCCTGCTACTGCTGCTGCTGGTACCGAGGAGGATGATTATGTGGGAGATTACGAGGATGAGGTTGATCAACATCAGAACTACGTGCAACCACCAGCACCACAACCACCAGGTCGTCCACATGCAAATAATGGCAATGTTAGGGCTCCCCCTCAGGTACGAGATCATGACCATCTCCCTAAGCTGAAATTGAATATTCCACCATTTGAGGGTAGATATGTTCCTGATATATATCTTACTTGGGAGTTAGAAACTGAACAACGATTTACATGTTTACAATATCCTGAGGAGAGACGTGTTCCTGCTGCTGTTTGTGCTTTCACTAGCTTTGCATGTGTTTGGTGGTCCGAACATTGTAGATTATATCCTGTTCCAGCTACTTGGGCTGCTTTGAAAACTGCTATGCGTACTCGTTGGGTTCCACCATATTATCAACGTGAATTACTTCAAAAATTGCAGTGCTTAAGACAAGGAAAAAATTCTGTAGAAGAATATTATCAGGAATTACAAACTGGCTTGATTAGATGTGGTATTGTTGAGGAGAATGAAGCTATGCTTGCACGTTTTCTGGGTGGATTAAATAGAGATATTCAGACCATTCTAGACTATAAGGATTATAATAATATCACTCGTTTATTCCATCTTGCTTGTAAATCTGAACGTGAAGTGCAGGATCGACAGGCATTGGCGCGCACTAACTTTTCTGCAGGTCGACCTTCATCATGGACACCACGTGCATCATCTACTTCCACTGCACCATCACCTCCTTCAGGTGCCACCTCCAACCGTGATACAAGAAAGCAGGCACAACCACCACTATCTGCCAAGAGCACACCTGCCGGGCCTGCACAGAGCTCTTCTTCTTCCATGGCGTCAACAGGGCACACAAGTGATATTATTTGTCGTCGTTGTAAGGGAAGAGGACATTTTGCGAGAGAATGCAAATCTCAGCGTGTGATGATTGCTACTGAGGATGGTGGGTATGAGTCCGCTAGTGACTATGATGAGGAGACTTTGGCTCTTATTACACATGAGGAACACGGTGGAGATGATTCTGATCATGAGACACAATACATGGCTGCTGAAGATGCTGACAGGTATGAATGTTTAGTTGCTCAACGTGTTTTGAGTGTGCAGGTTACACAAGCTGAGCAAAATCAGAGGCATAATTTGTTTCATACAAAGGGAGTTGTGAAGGAACGTTCTATTCGCGTCATCATAGATGGAGGGAGCTGCAACAACTTGGCTAGCATGGAGATGGTGGAGAAGCTATCTCTCACCACAAGACCACATCCACATCCTTACTACATCCAATGGTTCAACAACAGCGGCAAGGTTAAGGTAACACGTATTGTTCGTGTGCATTTTAGTATCTCTACATATGCTGATTATGTTGATTGTGATGTGGTACCTATGCAAGCATGTTCCTTATTACTTGGTAGACCATGGCAATTTGATAAAAATTCTGTACACCATGGTAGAAACAATCAGTATACTCTTGTTCATAAGGATAAAAATATTACTTTGCTTCCTATGACTCCTGAGTCCATTTTGAAAGATGATATTAATAGAGCTAATAAAGCAAAACAGGAGAAAAATAAGAGTGAAAATCAGATTGTGGCAAAGGAATTTGAGCAACACATGAAGCCTAATAATAAACCATCTACTGTTGCTTCTGAAATTAAATTGAAAAGTGCATGTTTACTTGCCACCAAATCTGATATTGATGAGCTAGATTTTAGCAAATCTATTTGCTATGCTTTTGTGTGCAAAGAGGCATTATTTTCATTCGAGGACGTGCCTTCCTCTTTGCCCCCTGCTGTCACTAACATTTTGCAGGAGTTCGCTGACGTCTTTCCACAAGACGTGCCACCGGGATTACCACCTATTCGAGGGATTGAGCATCAAATTGACTTAATTCCCGGTGCATCATTACCCAACCGTGCACCATACCGTACCAATCCAGAGGAGACGAAGGAGATTATGCGTCAAGTACAGGAGCTGCTCGACAAAGGTTATATACGCGAATCCCTTAGTCCTTGTGCTGTTCCTATTATTCTAGTGCCGAAAAAGGATGGTACATCACGTATGTGTGTTGATTGTAGAGGCATTAATAATATTACTATTCGTTATCGTCACCCTATTCCTAGGCTAGATGATATGCTTGATGAATTGAGTGGCTCTACAATATTCTCCAAAGTTGATTTGCGTAGTGGATACCATCAAATTCGTATGAAATTGGGAGATGAATGGAAAACAGCATTTAAAACTAAGTTTGGATTATATGAGTGGTTAGTCATGCCTTTTGGGTTAACTAATGCACCTAGTACTTTCATGAGATTAATGAACGAAGTTTTACGTGCTTTCATTGGACGATTTGTGGTAGTCTATTTTGATGATATACTGATTTATAGCAAATCTTTGGAAGAACATTTGGAACATTTACGTGCTGTTTTTAATGCTCTACGTGATGCACATTTGTTTGGTAACCTTGGGAAGTGCACCTTTTGCGCCGAACGAGTGTCTTTTCTTGGCTATGTTGTTACTCCACAGGGAATTGAAGTTGATAAAGCCAATATTGAAGCTATTGAGAGTTGGCCGCAGCCCAAAACGGTCACACAAGTGAGGAGTTTTCTTGGCCTCGCTGGATTCTATATGCGTTTTGTGAGAGATTTCAGCACCATTGCTGCACCTCTCAATGAGCTTACAAAGAAGGATGTGCCTTTTGTTTGGGGTACTGCACAGGAAGAAGCCTTCACGGTGTTGAAAGATAAGTTGACACATGCTCCTTTACTCCAACTTCCTGATTTTAATAAGACTTTTGAGCTTGAATGTGATGCTAGTGGAATTGGATTAGGAGGTGTGTTATTACAAGGTGGCAAACCTGTTGCATACTTTTCTAAAAAATTGAGTGGGCCTAGTCTGAATTATTCTACTTATGATAAAGAATTATATGCTCTTGTTCGGACTTTAGAAACATGGCAACATTATTTATGGCCCAAAGAATTTGTTATACATTCTGATCATGAATCTTTGAAACATATTAAAGTCAAGGTAAACTGAATCGTAGACATGCTAAATGGGTTGAATTCATTGAGACTTTCCCTTATGTCATTAAACACAAGAAGGGTAAAGAAAATGTTATTGCTGATGCATTGTCTCGTCGCTATACTATGCTTTCACAACTTGACTTCAAAATATTTGGTTTGGAGACCATCAAAGATCAATATGTGCATGATGCTGATTTTAAAGATGTATTGCAGAATTGTAATGAAGGAAGAACATGGAACAAGTTTGTCGTTAATGATGGATTTGTGTTCCGTGCTAACAAGCTATGCATTCCAGCTAGCTCCGTTCGTCTTTTGTTGTTGCAGGAGGCGCATGGAGGAGGACTAATGGGACACTTTGGCGTGAAGAAGACGGATGACGTACTTGCTACACATTTCTTTTGGCCAAAGATGAGACGGGATGTTGAGCGTTTTATTGCTCGCTGCACTACTTGTCAAAAAGCTAAGTCACGACTCAATCCTCATGGTTTATATATGCCTTTGCCTGTACCTAGTGTTCCTTGGGAGGATATATCTATGGACTTTGTTTTAGGTTTACCTAGAACAAAGAAGGGGAGGGATAGCATATTTGTTGTCGTGGATAAATTCTCGAAAATGGCACACTTTATACCATGTCATAAAAGTGATGATGCTGTTAATGTTGCTGATTTGTTCTTTCGTGAAATTATTCGCTTGCATGGTGTGCCAAATACTATTGTTTCAGATCGTGATACTAAATTTCTTAGCCACTTTTGGAGATGTTTATGGGCTAAGTTGGGGACTAAACTGCTTTTTAGTACTACTTGTCACCCCCAAACTAATGGACAAACTGAAGTAGTCAATAGAACATTGTCTACTATGCTTAGGGCTGTTCTAAAGAATAATAAGAAAATGTGGGAGGAATGCTTGCCTCATATTGAATTTGCCTATAATCGTTCATTGCATTCTACTACTAAGATGTGCCCTTTTGAAGTTGTGTATGGTTTCCTACCTCGTGCACCTATTGATTTGTTGCCTCTTCCATCTTCGGAGAAGGTTAATTTTGATGCTAAAGAACGTGCTGAATTGATTTTAAAAATGCATGAGTTAACTAAGGAAAACATTGAGCATATGAATGCTAAATATAAACTTGCTGGAGATAAGGGTAGAAAACATGTTGTGTTTGCACCTGGAGATCTTGTTTGGTTACATTTGCGTAAGGATAGATTTCCTGATTTGCGCAAATCAAAGCTAATGCCACGTGCTGCTGGTCCCTTTAAAGTGTTGGAGAAAGTAAATGATAATGCATATAAACTTGAGCTGCCTGCAGATTTTGGGGTTAGTCCCACTTTTAACATTGCAGATTTGAAGCCATATTTGGGTGAGGAAGATGAACTTCCGTCGAGGACGACTTCATTTCAAGAAGGGGAGGATGATGAGGACATCAATACCATTGTTACACCCACAACCCCTGCTGCTATACATACTGGACCAATTACTAGAGCTCGCGCACGCCAACTAAATTACCAGGTACTTTCGTTTCTTGGTAATGATTCTAATGTTCATGAGAATATGATGCTGCCTAAATTGGATACATTTGTTTTGCTTACAAATGAAGGGCCTAGCTTGGAGAAGGATGAACATTGGAGCAACAACAAGCTTGGAGATGATGGCAGGCGCAAGGGGGACAAGAACGGAGTTACAAGTGATGATTTCAGGACTTTGAAGCCACCATAATGAGTGCATGAAGCCTTGGACGAAATATACAAGATGCCACTTCATAAATTTCGTCCAGAGGCTATTCTAGGTGCTGCGTCACCTTATTATTGGGCCAGGCCCATGTAATTTCGAAATACATAAGTATAGGCTATTTTTAGAGTCCGTATGTGTGGGGAAACAAGAGATAGGGTTAGTTTCGGACCCCTCCACCAAGGGCCACGAAATTCACCCCCTCTTCCTCCATATATACAGCCCTTAGGGCACCGTTTAGACTTTGGGTTTTGTTTAGATTAAAAGTTCGCCATAGCTGCAACTTCGCGTACTTCGTTTGTGTTCAACGACCAGACAAAGGCGTCACAGAACCCCACCTTGATCAATAAAGCTTTCATCTTATATTCGCAATATCCAGATTGCAATCTCAGTTTCTTGCTTGTTCTTCGTTTGCTCGCAGGAAATAGACCCTCGTGGTCAGGTTGATCGTGCTCCGGCGTGGTCAATAACCTCTCGGAGTTGGTTTAGCGATTGCTAAGGCGCGACGTCCTCGCACGTTCGTAGTCGGATCGTCAAAGTCGACTTCCACCAAAGCGAAATCCACCATCTCATCGAAAGACGGGACACCTTTGCCTCTATCAGATGCACAACCAAGTATGATGCATGACAAAGGTTATATGATGCTACTCATGGCAAGAGATGATGCAACTAAGAACAACACAGCAAAGAAAGTTTAAATGAGGCCAAAAACAACATATAACAAATCCGGTAAGTCCCCATATGCTAATTTCGAAATTGGTCCAGATCTGGAAATGCATTATGTTCAAGTTGTTAAACAGCAAGTTAAGATGCACCATGATGATTCACACGAGATTCTAGTCAAGTTACATATAAAGTTTACTTAATTCGGAGCTACGACCTAGAAGATATGAGCAAAACAAGTTAAACATGGCATTGACGCAAATGCATTCAAATATCAAGCAAAAACACTCAAAGCATGGATGCAACATGATAATATGAAACTACATGCAATTCTAAGCAAGTTTCATATAGAGCATGCTCAAAACGGAGCAACAATGCAACACATATACTCCAAACAAATTTAAATGACAAGCTGTGCAAAACAGCAAGTAGGCACTTTGCAATCATCAAAACAACATGCTACAGGAAACATATGAACAGAAACTTGACATTCACATTATGTACAGATAACAAAATTCTAATATCATTAAGTTTCAGGTCCATAAGCATCAAGATTAACACAATATGATCAAAGCAAAAAGCAACTTTATAACCAGGGACATATACATGAGCAGAGTTAATATGATGGCATGTTGAGGGCATGAAACAAAGATGCTACTGCAACTATACATAACAACCAAGGGCATGGAATCAACGTACACATAACAAAGAGCAAATAACATCAATACATCATATGCATATGACTCATGGATTAGTGGGAACCAACAAGACAAGTTTGAATGTTGAAACAGTTTCAGCAAGTGTAAAACAACAACATTAGGATATCATGTTTGCAAGCATGGAACAGAGGCATATGATATCCACAATTAACAACCATGGCATGTGGACAAAGCACTCATACCATACTTTAAAACATGTAACTGGAGCATCTCCAAAAGAGGCATAATTAATATCAAGCTCACAACATGGCATCATGAAGTAAACAGAAAACTGGAACATCATATAGGCAGGCTCATGGCAATAAACTATATGCTACAGGACATATATAAGGCATCAAATGCCAAGGAATGAGAGAGCATAACATGGACAACAAAACATGTCAACTAAACATCTCCATATTATTCATGGATTAAATGGTAGCATCAAGCAAACATAGCAACATGATATTACATATTCAGACTTGACAGAAAGTTAACACCAAGTAGCCCACTTCACGAGCTTGTTGCACTCACTACAAGGAATATTAAAACCCATGGATTGCACCCCTGTAAATATTGGATGATGATGCTCCTAAAACATGTAGACATGATGATCAAAAGAAAATCACACAGAAAGATATAAAAAAGACAAAATAACAAGTTATAACAGTTTTGAGCAGTCAACAACAACATGCACCTTTGCAACAGCAATTAACATGTAAAGATGCACCCTAACATGATTGCAAAGCACATCAACATGTAGCACATGAATAGCAGAACATTTTCATATCAAGATCATCACCATAGCATCAACAGGGACAAAGTTACAGCACTCACAAGACACCTAAATGATGCTAACATGTAGCAGTTTTTAGCAGTATATATCAGTTAGTAGTTTTGCAACAAAGATTAGGGCATCTAGATTAATAGTAACATGCATGAAAACTACTCCATCATGAAGAGCACCAAGAGATGAACATTTTGACATATCATACACGCAAAATGGAGCAACATGCACAATGTTATGGCCATGCAAACATGCACATATGAGATGATATTTTTCAGGGACGGGAGAAAAAACGCGGGCAATAGGGTATCTCACCCATGGGCCAAAAGGGCCAGCTCGGGTGCGCTAGCTGGGCCTTGTGCTGCGGCAGATCGTGGCTGGCCGACTAACGCGGGCCCACGCGGAGGCCGCGCGCGGTCAACGCCGATGACGGGATTGGGCTCCTCCCGATCCATCAGGGGGCAGCGGTGCCCATGGATGACGGCGGCTGGAGGTAGACGCCGACAGGGAGGACCGGAGCAAGGCGGCAGGAGGCGGCGGCGGTTGATGGCGGAAACAGGCGGCGCGCGAGGAGGGCACGGTGGCGCGGCGCGGGGACGGCAAGCGGCGCGTCGGCGACAACGGGATCTAGCACGGGAGGCGGCGCGCGTAGGCGGCGGGGCGGAGGACCAGGGAGGCGGGGCTCGGGCCGCGGCTGCGGGCACGGGGCGTGGCGACCTGGGACAGGAGGGTCGCGGCTGGGCCCGGCGGGCCTGCGCGATGGAGGTGCGGTGGAGACGTCGGCTGGGACACGTGGCACGCCCCGATTGGGTGAGAAGCGGCGGCGGACATGTCCGGCGGCGGGGGAAGATTTGTCCGGCGGCGCGAGGAGGAATGGTGCTAGGGTTAGGGTGGTTTCATCCACACATTTCGGGGGAGAGGGCCAATTTATAGATAGAGGGAGCTAGGAGAGTCCAAATGAGGTGCGGTTTTTGCCCACACGATCATGATACAACGACAGAGAGCATGGAGGGGGTTTACATGGGCTAGGTGGGTTGTGTGGAGGGGTGCTGGGCTACAAAGGGAAAGGGGTCAAACGGTTAACGCGGTTAACAGTTGGGGCATCAAACGACCTCCAAATGGAACTAAATTTGACAGGCAGTCTACCGGTGATGTACCAAGACCAATCGTCAACTCTCGGCCCATTCCAAGAACGTTTTTCTGTGTCTCACAAAACGAGATTTGGGAGGTGCGACGGGCGCATGCGAGTGTGGTTGTGCTCAAAACAGATAACGGAGAGAACCGGGAGAACCCAGACGGATGCAAGTTTTGAAAAACATGCAGATGAAATGCAGATGATGACATGGCAAAGTGCAACACGCAAGCAAAAGACATGGCAATGACGGCAAATAAACGTAAGATACCTGGCGCATCGGTCTCGGGGCGTTACAACTCTGCTCCACTAACAAGAGATCTCGTCTCGAGATCTTAGGAAGGCGACGGAAGAGAAAGTGGAAAAGGTGAAACAAGGGTGCAAGAGAGAAGATGAACAAAGTCGAGCGCACTCGGTAGAAAAGAGGAACGACGAATATGACGAGAATCAAAGCTCAGGAACAAAAATGAATTTTAAAACTCTCCGGTTAGAAGGAGATAGAAAAGGAATAAGAACAAAAGAATTCCGGCAGCACTCCGGCTGAACATGGAAAGAATAGAACATGAACTTCACAAGATGGGATGAAACTTGACGAGATGAATACGCAGTTCCTCCGGAAGAATTGAAATAATGGAATGAAAAGAACGGATGCGAGAACAACAACTTCCACCATGAATGAATTCGATAGCATCCTTAGAGCAAGGGTAGAACAGAGTTGTTGATATATTCAACAACAAAAGAATTGATTTGCATGGGCTTATGTGGACATCTCAAAACTATGAGGTGATAACCGGCCACAAACGGAAATGATTTAATAGCTGAGAAAAACGAAGAATGCAAAACTCCACTTCAAAAGAATACGGAGAATTAATTGCACTTTGAGATGCAAGAAGAAAGATACTTGAGATCCTCCAACAAGAATCTTGATGAACACTTGAAGAATGAATTAAAGCATGTAGAACCACCATGAAGAACTCCGGTGACAAAAGGATGATGAGATAGAATAGAAGGATGAAAAGAATAAGATTAAAGCCTTGCGATGATTTAGATGGAGCTTCCGACGAGAGAAGCAAGTAAAACTTGGAACTCAGGAAAAGAAAAGATGAAAACACTTGGAACTAGAATTTTTGCCATGACGAACTCTGGAAGAAGGAATTAATCACTTGGAAGAAACAAGAATAAGAATTATGTTATGCATATCCTTCACCAATTAAAATTGATGACAAGCAACGGATTCGCATACTACTTATTTCCATTGGAAAAAGGATTGAGTAGAGATATAACGCAAAACTTGGGAAAGTCTTCATGAACCACCGGTAGAATTGGAAAGAACGAATAAATTAATATGATAAACAGAGGAAAATGAATCTTGAATGAACCACCGTAAGAATTCGAAAATGGCTGATGAAAGAGAATGAATCACCGGGAAGAATTAGAGGAACAAATATGCTTGAGGGGATATAGAAGCCAAGGATCAAAGAGATCACGAGCTGACTAAAGAATACTTGACATATGCGCTAGGATAATTGAATGACTATAGCTGGAATGTGAGAACGAAGAATTCTTCTGTAATGATGGCCTCCGGTGAAACGAAACATAAAACAATTTCTGAAATACTCCAGATGGGCAAGGAAAGAATATCTGAGAACCAGAATAATTTGAGAGGATAACAAGAATCTAGAACCACGAACCTTTGGGATAACGGACAATATTTAGAGAAACTCTTTTTCAATCTTCAAATGTCGGAATAATGAAAAAGAGGAAAAGTTGAACCAAAGTTGAAAAGAATTTGAAAGCAATCTTGGAGAAGGCATGTGACTGATGCAATCCAATCTTATGTCACACTTTGAAAAGAATTGGGATTGGATCCGAATTAATTAGAAGAGTCAGGTAAGATCCTGGGAAAAGACCTGTGGGGTAGGGCCCACTGAAGAGAAAACACCGTTGAGAATGAATGATAGAAGAGCGAATGCGCCGGAACAATTGAGGGACTTGAATGAGGTGACAACCTCAAAATAATTGAATGCAAACACGAATCTTCTGAGATGTCTTCCGCACTCTAGAATGATTAAATGGCGAGAGGCGAACGAGCAAGGGGAACACTTGATTCAAGGAAAAGAATATGATCAACCCGAAAAACTTGAGTTGAGTCCTCCAAAAATGAAAAAGCGATGAAGAGTCGAACGAAATGAGAATTCACCGGTTGAAATAAATGAGGGAAGACTGAAGAGACTCCACACAAATGAAACTGATGCTCGAATAGAGACACAAACTCCAGGAAGAAGATGGGTGGGAGGGCGGGAAAACCAAGGCAACTTGGAAGGGGAATTGACGAATATCTTGAAGAGAAAGCACCGGTTGAAATAATTGAGGAAAGAATGCAAAGGCTTTGCACGAGTAGGATGGATACTCGATTATGGACTCCGACTCCGAGAAGAAAAAGGGTGGGCGGATGGGAAAAAGAAAACAACTGAGGATTGATCTTGCAAAAACAAAGAGGTCGAATCGACTTGACGAGAAATGCACCGGATGAAAAGAGCTGAGAACCAACGATCGGAAATCTAACTGCATGATCCTAAAGAAAATTTGAATGGGAAGAGTAGAAGAATCAAAACGCCTATGTCAAGATTCGTCACCAGAGCAACGAAGGGGCTGAGGAGTAAAAAGAATTCCTACTCTCCAATATAACTAGACTCCGAAAAAAGTTTTCTTCTAGACTCGACAACGGCCAACTACGAACAATCAAGGGGGCTCCTATGGTCAGTCGAGGCTCTGATACCAACTTGTCACGCCCAATATGCGACCCTATCCTAAAGGAACTTGAAGGTTCCACCAAGGATAAAGGCGCATACTGAAGACGCTTTTGCAAGGTGGATATCATTACATCGTACCATTACATAATAGTTGGGGATACATACAAAAGGCATACAATGCCACAAGAATACAACAACATCATACAAAGGGGAACATCCGACTATGGAGGAAACACAAACAGAAACTCAAATGACATCCACCCTGCTAGCCCAGGCTGCCGACCAGGAACCTATCCCCTGAACGAAGAAGCAGAAGAAGAACTCAAAACAAGCAAGCATCGCTCTCACGTTATGATCATCGCATTCCCTGTACCTGCAACTGTTGTTGTAGTAAACTGTGAGCCACGAGGACTCAGCAATCCCTTTACCATGGGTATCAAGACTAGCAAATCTTAATAGGTATGGAACGGATAAGTGGTGAGGTTGCAGAAGCGACTAAGCAAATGTATGGTGGCTAACTTACGAGTACAAGAATAAGATGAGAAGCTACGCAAACGGTCGCAAACAAGTAATGATCAATAAGTAATCCTGAACTATTTACGTTCAACCAAAACACCACCGTGTTCTCTTCTCGACCCACTCGAAAAGAGACCATCACGGTTACACACGCGGTTGGGCATTTTAATTCGAGTCTGGTGTCAAGTTTTCTACAACCGGATATTAACAAATTCCCATCTGCCACATAACCGCGGGAACGACTCTCTAAAGTTTAAACCCTGCAGGGGGTGTCCCAACTTAGCCCATTATAAGCTCACGATCCGCGGAGACAATCCTCCATCGCGGGACATCCGATCAGAGTCAGGATCCTGGTGCACAAGACATTTTGACAATGGTAAAACAAAACCAGCAAGACCGCCCGAATGTGCCGACCAATCCCGATAGGAGCTGCACATATCTCGTTCTCAGGGCAAACCGGATGATACATCCTACGAGTAAAACCAACCCTCGAGTTTCCCCGAGGTGGCCCCGCAGTCTACTCGGTCCGGACCAACACTCAGAGGAGCACTGGCCCGGGGGGTGATTAAGAATACTAGGGGCTAGTGAAAATCCCCTATTTAAGTTTTAGTTGTTATTAGGAAAATGGAAAACTAATGTTGAGCCTTGCTGGAAGAGTTTCATTCAAAGCGAACTGTCAAGAGGATCCCATACCCCTCACCGTGTTAGGGACGCAAAATCAAGGAACATAACACCGGTATGACGGAAACTAGGGCGGCAAGAGTGGAACAGAACACCAGGCATAAGGCCGAGCCTTCCGCTCTGTACCAAGTATATATGTGCATTAATTAAATAAGAGATATTGTGATATCCCAAAATATCCATGATATCCATGTTCCAACATGGAACAACCTGCAACTGCACCTGCAACTAGCAATGCAATAAAAAGGGCTGAGCAAAGTGGTAACATAGCCAAACAACGGTTTGCTAGGAAGGGTGAAAAAGGTTAGAGGCTGACATGGCAATTTGGGAGGCTTATAAACAAGTGGTAGGAAGTGCGACATAGCGATAGCATCGAGTCAACTAGCATAACAATGATAGTAGTGAGATCCAAGGTGACGGTCATCTTGCCTAAAATCCTGGTAGGAAGAAGAACGAGTCCATGAAGAAGACGAACGGATGAAGACGAACCCAGCATAGTCTAACGAATCCTCACGGTCGCAACGAAACAGGAATTATGGAGAAGAAGCACGAAGGAAGCAAACAACATGGTAAACACACAACACATAAACATGGCATGATGCACAACCACGTATGATACATGACAAAGGCAATATGATGCTATTCATGGCAAGAGATGATGCATACAAGAACTACACATCAAAGCAAGTTTAAATGAGGCCGGAAACAACATATAACAAATCCGGTAAGTCCCCATATGCTAATTTCGAAATTGGTCCAGATCTGGAAACACATTATATTCAAGTTGTTAAACAGCAAGTTAAGATGCACCATGATGATCTACACGAAATTCTAGTCAAGTTACATATAAATTTCACTTAATTCGGAGCTCCGACCTAGAAGATACGAGCAAAACAAGTTAAACATGGGATTGATGCAAATGCATTCAAACATCAAGCAAACACACTCAAATGATGGATGCAACATGATAATATGAAACTACGTGCAATTCTAAGCAAGTTTCATATAGAGCATGCTCAAAACGGAGCAACGGTGCAACACATACACTCCAAGCAAGTTTAAAGGACAAGCTGTCCAAAACAGCAAGTAGGCACTTGGCAATCATCAAAACAACATGCTATAGGAATCATATGAACACAAACTTGACATGAACTTTATGTACAGACAAGATACTTCAAATATCATTAAGATTCAGGTCCATAGGCATTAATATTAACCCAATATGTTCAAATCAAAAAGCAACTTTATAGCACAGGGACTTATACATCAGCAGAGTTAATATGATGGCATGTTGAAGGCATGAAACAAAGATGCTACTGCAACTATACATAGCAACCAAGGGCATAGAATCAAATTATACACAATAAAGAGAAAATAACATCAAGACATCATATGAATACGACTCATGGATTAGTGGGAACCAACAAGACTAGATTGAATGTTGAAACAGTTTCAGCAAGTGTAAAACAACAACATTATGATCACATGTTTGTAAGCATGGAACAGAGGCATATGATATCCAAAATTAACAACCATGTAATGTGAACAAATAATTCATAGCATACTTAAAAACATGTAAATGGAGCATCTCAAAAAGAGGCATAGAATAATTAATATCAAGCTCACAACATGGCATCATGAAGTCCACAGAAAACTGGAACATCATATAGGCATGCTCATGGCAATGAAACTATATGCTACAGGACATATATAAGGCATCAAATGGCATGGTATGATAGAGCATAACATGGACAATGAAACATGTCAACTAAACATCTCCAGATTATGAATGGATTAAATGGTAGCATCAAGCAAACATAGCAACATGATATTATAGATTCAGACTTGACAGAAAATTAGCAGCAAGCAGCCCACTTCACGAGCTTGTTGCACTTACTACAGGGAATATCAAAACACATGGATTGCACCCCTGTAAATATGGCATGATTATGATCCTAAAGCATGTAGACATGATGCTCAAAAGAAAATCGCACAAAAAGATATAAAAAGACAAAATGACAAGTTATAAAAGTTTTTAGCATTCAACAGCAACATGCACTTTTAGAACAGAGATTAACATGTCAAGCTGCATTCTAACATGAATGAAAAGTACACCAACATGTAGATCAAGAAGAGCAGAACATCTGCATATCAACATCATCACCGTAGCATCAACAGGGTCAAAGTTACACCACTCACAAGACACCTAAATGATGCTAACATGCAGCTGTTTTCAGTAGTATATATCACTTGGCAATTTCGTAACGAAGATTAGGGCATCAATATTAACAGTAACATGCATGCAAACTACTCCATCATGAAGAGCATCAAGAGATGATCATTTTGACATATCATACACACAAAATGAAGCAACATGCACAATGTTATGGCCATGCAAACATGCACACATGATATGATATTTTTCAGGGACGGAAAAAAACGCGGGCAACAGGGTATCTCACCCACGGACCAAAAGGGCCGGCTCGGGCATGCTGGCTGGGCCTTGGGCTGCTGCAGATCGCGGCTAGGCCGGCTGACGTGGGCCCACGTGGAGGCCGTGCACGGTCAACGTCGGCGACGGGATTGGGCTCCTCCCGATCCGTCTGGGGGCGGCGGCACCATGGACGACGGCATCTGGAGGCGGACGCCGGCAGGGAGGACCGGAGCAAGGCGGTAGGAGGAGGCGGCGGCTGTCGGCGGGAAACGGGCGGCGCGCGTGGAGGGCATGGTGGCGCGGCGCGGGGACGGCGAGCGGCACGGCGGCGGCGACAGGATCCGGCGCAGGAGGCAGCGCGCGCAGGCGGCGGGGCGGAGGACCAGGGAGTCGGGGCTCGGGCCGCGGCTGCGGGCGCGGGGCGCGGCGACCCGGGGCGGGAAGGCCGCAACTGGGCCCGCGTGGTGGAGGCGCAGTGGAGACGGCGGTGGCGACAAGTGGCACGCCCCGATCGGGCAAGGAGCAACGGCGGACATGTCCGGCGGCGGGGAAAGATTTGTCCGACGGCGCGAGGAGGAAGGGGGCTAGGTTTAGGGTGGTTTCATTCGCAAATTTCGGGGGAGAGGGCCTATTTATAGATAGAGGGAGCTAGGAGAGTCCAAATGAGGTGCGGTTTTCGCCCAAATGATCGTGATCCAATGATAGAGAGCATGGAGGGGGTGTAGATGGGCTAGGTGGCCCATGTGGAGGGGTGCTGGGCTGCAAAAAGAAAGGGGTCCGACAGTTAATGCGGTTAACCGTTGGGGCATCAAATGACCTCCGAATGGAATGAAATTTGACAGAAGGTCTACCGGTGATGTACCAAGACCACTCGTCAACTCTCGGCCCATTCCGAGAATGTTTTTCTGCGGCTCACAAAACGAGATCTGGGATGTGCGACGGGCGCGTGCGAGTGTGGTTGTGCTCAGAATGGACAATGGAGAGAACCAGGAGAACCCAGTCGGATGCAAGTTTTGAAAAATATGCAGATGAAATGCAAATGATGACATGGCAAAGTGCAACACGCAAGCAAAAGACATGGCAACGACGACGAATAAACGGAAGACACCTGGCGCATCGGTCTTGGGGCATTACATGTTCGTAGTCGGATCGTCGAAGTCTACTCCACCCAAAACGATAGCCACCATCTCATCAAAAGATAGGACACATTTGCCTCTATCAAGTGGTATCAGATTTCCAGGTTGCTCGGTGAGATTTTACAGTTTTTCGTAGTTTAGATCAAGTTTGTTCTTCATACCTATAGTCCACGAAAAAGCCAAAAAAAATTAGGGTTAGTCATCATATCCAAACAAGTCTGAGCCTTTGCATAATCTTTTCTGTATTTGCTTTGTTGAATTTGCGGTTGCATCGTCATGTCTAGTTGCTGGTATTAGCATCTAGTCTTTTAGAGTTTCGAGTTCTATTCACATGTACTCACACCGCCGCCACACCATCATCATCCGCAGCCATATACCACCACTACACCAGATTCATCATCCGCTGCCATATACCACCACCACACTAGATACATCACCTCTCCTATATACCACCATATATCTTCCACCAATCCAAGTCCATATATACCACACCACCAATCCGAGTCCACATATACCGCCGCATGTCCATCACCAATCCGAGTCCACATATACCACCACTTGTCCATAACCAATTCGAGTTCTTTTCATATTATGTTTGTTTCCGAGATCCATCTATTTTCTAATTCGTATTTCCTTGCCTGAGTAGGTTTTGGAAAAAAAGTCTGGAGAACCCCGGGTAGTTTTTAGGCCAAAATTTAGGCGACTGACAATATTTTTTCCGTACCCTGTTTTTAGGTCCCAAGGAGCATTTTGAGACACTCGCCATCATAGTGATTTTTTGTTGCACTTTTTCGTCGTTGCTGCCCTGATTTCCTACAAAAATAATCAAAAAACTCCATGCCTATCCTGTTACTTTTACTTGGGAAGAGTTTTAAGACACTCGCCATTATAGAAAATTCTCGCAAAAGAAAAAGAGGAGCGCAAAAAATAAAATTAAAAAAGAGTGCAAAAAATGAGCGATTTTTTTAGAGTATGTTTTTCCCTTGTTTCCGTGTTGCACCTTCATTTTGTTAGTGTTCTAGGCTCGCGTCTCTAGCACGGTCTAGCCTAGGACCAGCACAATAGTGTAGTTGTGCGTGTATTCAACTTTGCATCTCTGAATTGACTATTGCTGACATTTTTGCTACCATATCATAAGCCTTCCTAGCTCCACATACATCTACGTCGTGCGTTTGACACCACCTAGTAATCGCTCTGTCCAAGCTTTGAGAGTTTTGACTACAACGGTTGCCGATTGCCACCTACTGCTGGGTATGAACTGGTAAGAATTTGAGGTTTGCTTGACAGATTTGTTGTTGACCCGCCACTTTCTAGTAGTCTGTAGGATCATATTCTTGTGTGTTTCTATTGCTGCTAACCATGACAGGACCTCAAACAGATGAGATTGACTGGGAGAACATGACGAACAAGGAGTTGCATTAAAAATTTCAGCAAATGATGAGTGGCCAGGTGGGAGATGTGCTAAACAGATTTGAAGAGGCCATGGAGAAGATAGATGGCATGGAGAAGTCGTTTGAGACAAAGTTGGATAACAAGTTTAATGAATTGCTTAGCGTCTTCGCCAACCACCACCGACTGCCCCTATCGCACCTCTGCAATGACAACAACAGCACCCCCTTCCGAATCAGTTAGGACGAGCGAAGCGTGTTCCTATTGAGGATGGCCAAACTTCTGGTGCTGCTATACCTACTGTTGATGCTTCTTTGGCTCCTGCTTCTGCTGCTGGTGGTGCTGAGGAGGATGACGATTATGCGGGCGATTACGAGGATGAGGTTGATCAAAATCAAAACTACGTGCAACTACCAGCACCAGGTCATCCACATGCATATAATCGCAATGGTAGGGCTGCACTACCAGCTCAGGTATGAGATTCTGACCATGTTCCTAAACTGAAATTGAATATTCCACCATTTGAGGGCGATACATTCCTGATGTCTATCTTACTTGGGAGTTAGAAACTGAAGAACATTTCACATGCTTACAATATCCGGAGGATAGACGTGTTGCTGCTGCTGTTTGTGAATTCACTAGCTTTGTTTTTGTTTGGTGGTCTGAACATTGTAGATTATATCGTATTCCAGCTACTTGGGCTGCTTTGAAAACTGCTATGCGTACTTGTTGGGTTCCACCATATTATCAACATGAATTGCTTCAAAAATGGCAGCGTTTAAGACAAGGAAAAAATTCTGTAGAGGAATATTATCAAGAATTGCAAAGTGGTAGGATTAGATGTGGTATTGTTGAGGATAACGAAGCTATGCTTGCACATTTTATGGGTGGATTAAATAAAGAGATTCAGACCATTTTGGAGTATAAGGAATATAATAATATCACTCGTTTATTTCATCTTTCTTGTAAAGCTGAACGTGAAGTGCAGGATCGACACGCATTGGCGCGAACTAACTTTTTTGTAGGTCGATCTTCATCATGGACACTGCGTGCATCGCCTACTTCCACTACACTAGCACCTCCATGAGCTGCTACCTCCAGCCGTGATATAAGAAAGCAGGCACAACCACCACTATCTACCAAGAGCACACCTGTCGGGCCTGCACAGAGCTCTTCTTCTTCCATGGCATCAACAGGGCACACAAGTGATATTATTTTCGTCGTTGTAAGGGAAGAGGTCATTATGCAAGAGAATGCAAATCTCAGCGTGTGATGATTGCTACTGAGGATGGTGGGTATGAGTCCGCTAGTGACTATGATGAGGAGCCTTTGGCTCTTATTACAAGTGAAGATCATGGTGGAGATGATTTTGATCATGAGACGCAATACATGGCTGCTGACGATGCTGACAGGTATGAAAGTTTAGTTGCTCAACATGTTTTGACTGTGCAGATCACACAAGCTGAGCAAAATCAGCGGCATAATTTGTTCCATACAGAGGGAGTTGTGAAGGAATGTTCTGTTCACGTCATCATAGATGGAGGGAACTGCAACAACTTGGCTAGCATGGAGATGGTGGAGAAGCTATCTCTCACCACAAGACCACATCCACATCCTTACTACATCCAATGGTTCAACAACAGCGGCAAGGTTAAGTTAACACGTAATGTTCATGTGCATTTTAGTAACTCTACATATGCTAATTATGTTGATTGTGATGTGGTACCCATGCAAGCTTGTTCCTTATTACTTGGTAGACCATGGAAATTTGATAAAAATTCTATACACCATGGTATAAACAATTAGTATACTCTTGTTCATAAGGATAAACATATTACTTTGCTTCCTATGACTCCTAATTCCATTTTTGTAAGATGATATTAATAGATCTAATAAAGCAAAATAGGAGAAAACTAAGAGTGAAAATCAGATTGTGGCAAAAGAATTTGAGCAACAAATGAAGCCTAATAATAAACCATCTAGTGTTGCTTATGAAATTAAATTCAAAAGTGCATTTTTACTTGCCACCAAATCTGATATTGATGAGCTAGATTTCAGCAAATCTGTTTGCTATGCTTTTGTGTGCAAAGAGGCATTATTTTCATTCCAGGATGTGCTTTCCTCTTTGCCTCCTGCTGTCACTAACATTTTGCAGGAGTTCGTTGAAGTCTTTCCACAAGACGTGTGATGCGGAGCATCTTACGGTCATCCCATGTACACTACGCCTACTCCCCAAGCCCCAAGTGGACATATGACGAGACCTCAAGCATACGCCATTGGACACAAGGTGAACCCTCTCCTAAATGCTTCCCGTTTGCATTCATGTGAGACATGGTTGCTACCTTATGCAAAGACACTGCAATTTCCCAAGAACCGAGGAGACGACCGTGGAGACGCTCGAAACATTGGACAAGTCCCCAAGTACATGGATGAAGAGGCTCGACGAAGAAGGACGTCAAGGTGCTACAGGACCCGGACATCCGGCCCCTAGAGATTCCTAATAAAGCAAAAGCCTAGCCGAAGAGCACCTACAGGCACTAGACATCACGCCATCATAGAAGCTGGACCCTGCCAGCCCGGACATCCGACCCCAGCACCAGGGGAAGGCCTGGACATCCGGCTCGACGCCCGGACATCCGGCCCCCTGCTTGCATGCAGAGCATCTGGGCCGAGGCCCATGTACCCATTCGCACCTTAGACTATATATACTCCCCCTCCACCTACGTTTTAGGATTAGCATTGTGATAGCTCATATTTGAGATAGAGCTTTGCTCATCCACTTGGTTAATTCTCCTCGGAGTTCATGGCCTCTTCGGAGAAGATCCCCCAAGCGGATTCAAGACCCCTTTACTGGTAGACCCCCTCAAGACCTCCTCACGAAGAAGAACTACCACCACTTGTATCGTACCTTGTTGGACTTGGATTGTGTATCTCTTTGTGTTTCGAGGATCTAGCATATGTGCGACCAGATCTTGTTGGTTTGAGTGATTCTCTCGTGTTTTCCCACATGATTTCTCCTCGTGTTCTTCATAGGATTCTCTCCAATCATGAAAGATCGGACATCTATGGTTCTACCCTACATCATCTTGGTATCAGCGCTAGGTTGATCATGAATTTGGAGCCCCAACCCCTTGTTTTTCTATCCTAATTTTGTTGATTTTGTCCTAAATTCAAAATTCCCCACCGAAAATAACCCCCAATGTTTTTTGTGATTTGTTGGTTTGATGATGTTTTGTTGATTTTGATCCATGGATTTGCTTGGTTTCGAGTGGATCTACCATCTCCCCAAGTTTCCACACTTCCCATCCACGAAATCTCTCCAATTTCCCCCCAAAATCATCAATTTCCGCCCCCAAAATCGCATTCCTCGAGTTCATCCTCGGATTTGGAGCCCGGACATCCGGCCCGTAGCCCCGGACATCTGGCCCTCCCAGACATTCGGCCGGTAGGCCCGGACATCCGGCTCCTAGAGCACAAATCGCGCGCGGTTCTGGACATCTGGTCTCGGATTTCCTTCCAAACCCCCGGATGTCCGACCCCTGACATTTCAACCTTCGGTGTTTCACCGTTTTGCCCATAACTTTCACATCTGGAGTCTGATTTTTGCGTTCTTTAGCTCGTTGAGTAGCTATTGACATCCTCGATAAATATAGATAGGTTTCAGCACCATTTAACTCCATCAAATTTTTGGCACTTTGGCATCTTTGCCTAGGCATTCCACCATATCTTCCACATAACCACCACCGACTTTCGCAACCTAACCCATTTTGTTCCATATAGCATTAGTGGGTGTTTGAGTAGTGATTCGAGTCTCCTAAGATGTTTTGGCTACTTAGGGACGGTTGCTTCTTAATCAACCACCACTTCCACTTCCACATAACCTTGCCCACCATACATTTCGCCAACCCCAACTTAACCCAATTGTTGTTTGAGCTTGTTTGAGTTGTGGCTTGTGTCTCCTAAGGTGTTTCGGCGACTTAGGGATGGCAACTTCAACTCCGACATGTATATAGCCCATCATTCCACTTCTGCATTGCCAAGTGCAAACCACCACCGCATTTCCACTACCACCATTTGACATTTGACATTTGAGATTTTGAGTTTGTGGTTTTTTCGTTTCCTAGGGTGTTTCGGCTAACTAGGAATGGGTCGACATCGGCAACACCGCCTCTCATCATCGCCAAGGATGGTAACCTCGACGACACCATTGTATATTCCCCTTGAAATTGCATTGTTAACCCCTAGCCCATTTTGCGTTACTTGCCTATCGAGACTAGCCATTTGAGTATTGCCCGCAACATTACTTGTGCACATTAGTGATCATCGATCCGCCCTTCCATTGCATACATACCATATCATATTGGTATCATCATATCATCTCTTGTGTCACAAGTTTGTTCCCGCATATACATAATTGCTATCTTGGTTTGTGCATTGTGCAAAAGTGTCCATACAAAAAAAGAAAAATATTTTAAGCAAAAAAAGGGAGCAAAGGAGCTTGTAAGCAAGTGCCATAGCATCATACCACATTGCATAGAAGATTGTCAAATCCGATCATCTTGGGTCATCTTGAGAGAAAAACCGGGAACCATACATACATAGCATACTTGGGATAGAAGTTGCTACATTTTGAATCTTATACGTTGTGCACAAGTGTCATATCCGCCTATTGAGCAATCATGCTAGCGTCTCTCTTGAGTTGTGCAACACGAGCGTTCTCTGTGGACTCCACATTTTGTGATCATTCCTTGGTTGCACGACCCCATTTAACTATTCGTGTGTGTGTTTCCGTGTGCCATTCATTGCTATTTGTCTACTTGTTTTGCTTGCGAATTTGTGAATCTCCTTCAGCATTATTGACTCTTGCTAACATTTGGCATCAAATTTTTGTGCCACTATCCTCACCGAGCTCCACCTTAAGCCTTACTTTTGTAGGTGTGAGAAATTGACGAGATCGGTACCAATTGTGCTATTTCCTTGTTACATCATTGAGTGATCATTGATCCATTTTCAACATCGGTCAAGGTACATTTGGTATAGTTCTCTCATTTCTTCCACTCATATGTCCTCGAGTCTTGTGATGGATAGGAAAGGCATTTCATCTCCGGTCTTCGACAACAACGAAGGCGCGAACAACTACATCACCAAAGCGTCCATCTTCGGTCTACAACAACAAATGCAAGGCGCACATTCTACTTTGTGAGAGCACATCGAGAACATCTCCATCGACATTAATCACTCTGAAGCAAGGAAAAGGTACTATATCGACAACAAGCTTTCCGCACAAAAAGAGGAGCAAGATGCAAGGATGGAGGAGATTAGGGCCTTAATCAAGTCAACTTTCGCTTCGTCATGTTCAAGGCAATGGTGACCAAGTTGATCATCTTTGGAGTACCCAAGCGATGCAAGTGCAAGTCGTCCACGTCCACTTCAACGTCATCCCCAGCCTCGCCAGAGAGGGTAACGCTGGGATTACTATAGATAATGAGTGCAGCGCCACAGGCAGGCACCAGAAGCCTTGGAGACTCCACCGCCAAGTTATCGGGCTCTCGCAGCTTGCGGCAGGGACGACACCCCTGCCCCGAGCAAAGAGCTCGCATGGAAGGTGTGAACGCGCTGCCATTAAGGAGAGGCGGCAGCGCCTACCAGACGTGAGTCATTGCGGTGATCATGGACACACTACTGCGAGTGGCGGCCGCCCCAGCCACAACTGTCGTGTCTTCCGCAGCCTTGGACCAGACTCACTCCCCGAGTGTCAACACGAGCCTTCAGAATCGCCACTCCCAAGCCGAGGCCCGTGGTCGGGCCCCAGGCTCTCCCCCTCAGCATGGTGAAGAGGAAGTCAAGAAAGTAGAAGGAGAGGGTGCGTGGATGAATGCCTCCGTTCCCCCTCACCCTCCCTTTTATAGGCGGGCTAGGGCAAGGGGTTGATTCTCCACCCCCTGGGGCTCCTCTAAATCCTGCCCGTCCGTGTCACTGATGACGTTGGACTCGTCGACCGCCCTCTTGCGCCAATCCAGGGTGTTTAATTCTCTGGCATGGCGCTCCTTCCTGCACCCTACACATCCGTTACCTACCCCGCGCGATACATGCGGCATATGTGGCGGAAGGGCGGACGTCGTGGGATGAGTGAAATGGTAGTTTCCTCCCCGTGAATAAAAGCCGTTGACGGGCCATTACAGAGATGGCCCCACCGCGTTTGGCATCATACGGCCCACGGGAAGACCTGAAACTGACTTAGGCACAGGTTAATGAAGAAGCAAGGAAAATATCAAGGAAGAGGAGAAAGTCATTGCAAGTGTCCTACCTGTGTAACTGATAGGGCCTTCCCCAACGGTGCTCGGTAGCACGTTTGGACCAGGCCCGGGGGCTCCTGTCAGTGCAGAAAACATACACGTATGTTGCCTAGACCGTACACAGACACGATGGCAAAGATACAACTACACCAAACATTCAAGTCAAGACCAAGCCTGAGAAGAAGCTCTTTGAGAGATCAAAGCGCGGATCAAGAACACCAAGACAAGTCAATGCAACAAGACATCACTTTGGGAAAGCCTCCCTTGCTTGGCAGGAGAGCCTGGTCAGGTCGAGGCCGCCCTGCAGACGAGTCCAAGGTTTCCCCGGCAGGCTTGCTGGGCTGCCAAAGGCAAATTGATGTAGGGTAGTACCCTAGATGCCCGATCTTTCACGAAAGGAGCATATCCCAACGAGGAACACAAAGAACACGAGGGGAAACACGAGAGAATCACTCAAACCAACAAGATTCGGTCACACATATGCTAGATCCTCGAAACACAAAGAGTGATACACGATTCAAAGTCAACAAAGCACGATACAAAAGGTCTTCTCTGCGAGGAGGTCTTGAAGGGTTTTCCCGTGATGGTGTCTTGAATCCGCTTGGTGGATCTTCTCCGAAGAGGTCATGAGTTCCGAGGAGAAGTAACCAAGTGGATGAGCAAAGCTCTATCTCCAATATGATCTAAACCAATGCTAACCCTAGAAAGAGGGTGGCGGAGGAGTATATATAATCTAGGTGGATGAAAGGGTACATGGGCCTCGGCCATTACACTGTACGAAGACAGGGGAGGCCGGACGTCCGGGCGTCGGGCGGGATGTCCGGGCGTTCACGAGACGCCGGATGTCCGGGCTGGCCTGGCACGGTCACGATGCTCTCTGGATTGGGTTGGTCCGGATGTCCGGGCGTCGGGCCGGATGTCCGGGACTTCGCGAGGGGCCGGATGTCCGGGGTCGTGTCTGGATGTCCGGGCTGCTGGGGCTAGTTTGTTGCATTTGCGATGGCTTGCCTGGATATCCGGGCTAGCAGCCGGATTTCTGGGGTGTTGGGCCGGATGTCCGAGCAGGCCGCCGGATGTCCGGGCGCTCTAGACTTGGACGCTGGTCCTTTGCTGCAGGCGACACCTCAAGGGGCCGGATGTCCGGGGTCATGGCCAGATGTCCGGGTCCTGGGAGCTGTTCTTGACTCCTTCCATTGGTTCTCTTTATCCGTGAACTTTGGGACTTGTCCATCTTCACGTGCATCCTCGGGAGGATCCACTTGGTACCTGATTATGCACAACATTCCGGACTTAGGTAGTAGCTATGTTTCGAGCGGATCATATGGAATATCACTAAGGAGAGATGTCACCTCAGTCTCGAGAGCTCTAGCTCGTGCTTGTGTCATAGGTCCTCTTGGCACTTGGTGAGACAATGGTAGGTCCATGGGGATGACCATAGGATACTCCGCATCATCTCACCTCCCTTGGGAAAGATCTGACCTTTGATCGAAATCCTCATCACCATGGTACGGGGAGAGATCTTTGACGTTGAAGATGTCGCTCATGGAGTACTTGTCGCGTGGGATGTCAATTTTGTAAGTGTTGGTGTTGTAGCGTGCAAGCACCTTGAAGGGTCCATCGGCTCGTGGTAGAAGTTTGGACTTGCGTTCGTTGGGGAAGCGTTCCTTGTGAAGGTGTAGCCACACAAGATCTCCAATGCTGAATATCATGGGTTGCTTGTTGATGTTGAGCTTGGTCGCGAGTCATTGTACTTGGCGCTCGATGGTGTGTCGTGTATCTTCAGGCATCTTCTTGAGGTAGTCCAGTCAGGCACTCGCGTCCATGTTGATGCGCTCTTGTAGTGGTAGAGGGAGAATGTCCAATGGGGACAACGGGTTGAAACCGTAGACGACTTCGAAGGGGGACTTGCCAGTAGTCAAATGTCTTGCACGGTTGTAGGCGTACTCGGCGATGGGTAGGCACTCCTCCAACTCCTTGATGTTCCTCTTGATCAACATGCGTAATAGAGTGGAGAGTGTTCAGTTCGTCACCTCCGTTTGGCCGTCGGTTTGAGGATGGTATGCCAAAGAGAACAAGAGCTTGATTCCGAGCTTGGCGCATAGAGTCTTCCAAAAGTAACTCAAGAACTTGATGTCGCGGTCCGAGACAATCGTCTTTGGCACTCCATGGAGGCGCAAGATTTCCCTACAATTTTTTTTTGCAATATGTGAAGCATCGTCTATCTTGTTGCAGGGAATGAAATGAGCCATCTTAGAGAATCAGTCCACAATAACAAACATGGAATCTTTGCCATTTCTAGTTCTAGGCAAACCAAGCACAAAATCCATGCTAATATCTTCCCATGGATGATATGGAATTGGAATGGGCATGTAAATACCATGGGATTGAGCTTTTGACTTAGCTTTGCAACATGTAGAGCATCAGTTGGTGAAGCATGAGACGTCACAGAACATCTTGGGCCAAAAATAGTTCTTAGAGAGCATAGCAAATGTCTTGTCGCGTCCAAAGTGTGCCATTAGTCCTCCTCCATGAGATTCTTGCAAAAGTAACAAATGAAGAGAAGACTCGGGGATGCAAAGTTTGTTGGCTCTCATTATATAACCATCTTTAATGTAATAGTGTTCCCAAGATGTATGCGTCAAACACTTGGCATAAGGAATAGCAAAAGTAGAATCATGTGCATACAAGTCTTTAATGTGCTCAAAACCAATGACATTCAATTCAAGTTTGGTGATAAGCATGCATATGCGGGAAAGAGATCCGCCACAACATTTTCCTTACCTTTGATGCACTTGATGACATAAAGAAATGACTCAATGCATTCACTCCACTTAGCATGACACTTGTTCAACTCAGTTTGACCCTTAAGATACTTAAGCGTTTCATGATCGGTATGAATGATAAATTCATGAGGGCGAAGATAATGTTCCCATTCACGCAAAACTTGCACTAAAGCATATAGCTCTTTGTCATAGATGGGATAATTGAGTTGCGCTCCGGAAAGTTTCTCACTGAAATATGCTGTGGGGCGCTTCTGTTGCGTTAACACACCTCCTATGCCATTACCACTAGCATCGTAATGAATTTGAAAGTTTTGTCAAAGTTGGGTAATGTAAGCATGGGAGCATGAGTAAGAAGATTCTTAAGCTCATTAAATGCGGTATCTTGGGATTGTCCCCAAACAAAAGGCGCATTTTCCTTACTCAAAGAATGCAAAGGTGAAGCAATGGTGCTAAAATCCTTCACAAATATATGATAGAAACCAGCTAAACCAAGATAACTATGCACTTGTTGCAAGTTGGTTGGTTGGGGCCAAGTTTTAATAGCATTGATCTTAGATTCATCTACATGAACACCCTTAGAAGACACAATGAAACCCAAGAAAATAAGCTTATGAACACCAAAAAGATATTTGTCCATATTAGCATAAAGGCGCTCTTTTCTAAGAGTTTGCAACACGGTTCTAAGATGGGTGACATGATCTTTGAGGGATTTGCTAAAGACAAGAATGTCGTCGAAATAGA
Organism: Triticum timopheevii; assembly: GCA_963921465.1. Lineage (NCBI taxonomy): Eukaryota > Viridiplantae > Streptophyta > Magnoliopsida > Poales > Poaceae > Triticum > Triticum timopheevii. The sequence goes on from OY997270.1 coordinate 204,860,434, forward strand.
CCACAACGAGTACACCAATATAGGGTCGAAGAACAAAATGCATGACCCACATCAAAGTACCGGGTTCTCGGATAAACCCATTGGCATAACAATCCATTCATATAAGCCAAATTTGGTCTTAAATGCGGTTTTCTATTCAGCTCCTTCTTGGATGCGTATTTGATTGTAGACACTCTTAAGATCAATCTTAGAGAAGATGGTGGCTTCACTAAGCTCATCAAGCATATCATCTAGGCGTGGAATAGGGTAACGATATCTAACGGTGATAGCATTAATGGGACGACAATCAGAACACATGCGATAAGTATCGTGTTTCTCTGGAACAAGGATTATCGGAATGGCACAAGGGCTCAAGCTTTCTCGTACATGACCGTTGTCGGTGAGTTGTTGTACTTGCCGTTGGATCTCCTTAGTTTCCTCGGGGTTGACGCGGTAGGGAGCCTTGTTAGGTAAAGGTTCTCCGGGGATGAGGTCGATTCGGTGTTCAATGCCTCGTAGTGGAGGTAGACCTGGAGGTAGCTCATCAGGGAAAACATCTTGGAATTCCTGCAAAAGGGAAGACAACACTAAAGGTAGATCGTGAGAGGTGTTAGTTTTTGGTGCCTCGTCCTTGCACACAAGGACATAGTGCATAACACTCGATGGGGTTCTCACACACTTCTCTCATCTCACTTTTGGTGGCAAATAGGACTAAGTTTTTCTTTTCGCTCATCGTGGAGGCACTCGATTTTAGCTTGTGGCGCTCATTCTCTTTTGGGTGGGTCACTCTCTCACTCTTTTCTCCATGATGGGTGGATTGCTTGTCAGAGATTACTTGACTTGGAGGCATAGGTCGTAGCACGTACTCCTTTCCTTTCATCTTGAAGCTATACTGATTGGTGCGCCCGTTGTGGATGATGTCTCGGTCAAATTGCCATGGACGTCCAAGAAGGAGGTGGCAAATGGACATCGGGACGACATCACACTCCAAAGTGTCTTCATATGATCCAATTTTGAAGGAAACTTTGACCGTATGCTCGACTTGGATAGTGCCGGAATCGCTTAGCCATTGAACCTTGTAGGGGTGCGGGTGCTTCCTCTTGACCAACTGGATCTTGGAGCATAGTTCTTCACTTGCCAAGTTGTGACAACAACCTCCATCGATGATGACCTTGACGGGCCTTCCATTGATGCCGGCCTTGGTGTGGAAGATGTGGCATCTTTGGTCTTCGTCTTGTTTATGTTGAAGAGTCAAGACTTTGGAGATAACTAGAGAGGGGCTCGAGTCCTCATAAAAAAAGACTTGATCATCTTCATCTTTGTTCACGCGTCGGTGCATGGCCACTTGCTCAAGGGCTTACATCTCCTCTTCACTCATGGATTCATAGGTTCAGTCGTCGTTGAGGATCATGGTGCGCTTGTTGGAACACTCAAAGGACTTGTGGCCTCGACCGCCGCATGTGAAACACTTGATGAACTTGTCTTGACAGTCTCATTGGTTGGAGTAGATGATGAAGTTCTCGGCTTGAAGGTGCTTGTAGTAAGAGGACGACTTGAGGTTGTCAAGTTTTTCTTGTAACTTGTCGCCATTGCTTGTAGATGGTTTGGTTGAGGTAGAAGTTGTTGGAGTCGTTGAAGCTTGGTTGTTGGAGAAGTCGTAGCTCTTGGAAGAGTACTTGGTGTACTTGAAGTCATCTTGCACTTGACGTTCCACTTTGGTAGCTTGATGCACTAGCTCAATGAGGTTGGAGTAGGGTTGGAAGCCGGAAATCTTCTTGATGGGATGATTGAGGCCATTCAAGAAACGGGCCATAGTTTTCTCATCATCTTCCGTGACATTGGCTCTTATCATGGCAATCTCCATTTCCTTGTAGTATTTTTCAATGCTCTTTGTGACTTGCTTGAGGAGTTGGAGTTTCTTGAAGAGGTCGCGGTTGTAGTATGTTGGCACAAAGCGTGCTCGCATGACATCCTTCATTTGATCCCATGTGGTGATTGGTGGTTCACCTGTTGCTTCTCGGCGCTCAAGGACTTGTTCCCACCATATGAGCACATAGTCTATGAACTCAAGGGATGCCATAGCGATGTTCTTCTCTTCCTCATAGTTGTGCAAAAGAAAGATCTTGTCAACCTTCAATGCCCATGAAAGGTACTCTTTGGGATCAATGTTTCGATTGAACTTGAGCATGGTGAACTTGAGCTTGCCATAGCGTTGTTGTTCATTGTGTTGGGGTCGGGGATGATGATGCCGCCCTTGACGTGGAGGATTTCCATAGTCATCATGCTCTTGGTGAACTTGAGGTTGTGGAGGAGCTCGTCGAGCTTGTGGAGGAGCTTGAGGAACTTGACGATGCACTCTTGTTTGGTAGTTCCGCTCTTGAATTTCTTCGCGAAGTGCTTCCTCTTGATTGCGTGTATCTGGTTGCGGTTGGCGACGGCTTGAATTGACTCTCGAAGGGCACATTGCGCCTCAAGTGATTGTGCTTCACGCTGTTGTTGTTGAAGACGTTGAGCCTCGGCATCTTGTTCGTCTTGGTGTTGGCACGCTCGCTCTTCCTCTCGGTGACGTTGACGTTGCCTTTCTTGTGCTTGTGCAAGAGTTGCTTGGTTTTGGCGATTACGATGTGCTTGGTTGTCGAATTGCTCTTGTGGATGATTGCCGTGTAGAGGATTGCGACTTGCTTGACGGTCTTGGCGCACGGCTCGATGTAGAGTGTTCGTTGTCGGTGTACTTGAACCGGAGAGGGTGTCGTTGGAGTGTCGACTCGAGTGGCTCCGTCTTGGGTAGGACGGAGTGGTAGAAGAGCGGTTTACCAACAAGGCACGAATCTCATCCATTCTTGCATCGTTCTCTTGTTTGTGTGCGTAGAGCTTGTTGTCGAAGTAGTCTCTTGTTCGTTGCTTGGAGAGTCGCAAGTCGGTGGCGAGATTGTCAATGCGGCCGCCCATTGCTTGTTATTCTTGATGCAAAGCTCTTTTTGCACTGAAGAGGTGGCTCTTGGTGACATAGGATGACATGTCATCGTCTTGCTCGATGAAGAGTGGGTTGGTAGAAGAACTTGGCCTATCCATCATTCCAAGCAAATATGTCAGTAGGAGAAAGAGAAGAACTTATACCAAATGTACCTTGACCAATGTTGAAGATGGATCACTGATCACTCAAATGTGGAACAAGGAAACAACACAATTGTTACCAATTCTCGTCTGTTCTCACACCTACACAAGTAAAAGCTTATGGTGGAGCTCGGTTAGGATGGTGGCATAAAATTTGATGCAATTGTTAGTGAGCCTCAATAATGTTGGAAAAGATTCACAAATTTGCAAATGCAACAAGTAGACCAATAGCAAGATATGGCACACGGAAACACACAAGTAAATAGATAAGTGGGGTCGTGCAACCAAGAAATGAGCCAAAATTTGGAATCCACGAAAATGCTCTTGTTGCACAACACTAGCGAGACGCTAGAATGATTGCACAATAGGCGGATACGAAACTTGTGCACAACCTACTAAGCAAAAAATGCAATGACTTCTATCCCAAGTATGCTATATGTTTGGTATTCCGATGGTATGATCCAAGATGATCGAATATGACAATCTTAATGTAGTAAGATGCTATGGTTCTTGCTTATAAGCTCTTTGCTTATCTTTCCCTTTTGCTTAAAAGCTTGTTTGGCTCTTCCTCTCTTGAGCTCTTTCTCATGCAAGAACTTCACGAACCAAGATAGCAATTGTGTATGCGATGACAACTTTGTGACACAAGAGATGATACCAAGATATGTACCAAGATGATATGGTATGTATGCTATGGAAAGCATGATCACTAATGTGCACAAGTCACGTTGCCGGTAATACTGAAAGGCTAGTCTCGATAGACAAGGTACGCAAATTTTGGCGATGGTGGTTATCAATGCAATGGCAAGGAGTAGACAAAGATGTCGTCGAGGTTACCGTCGAGGTGGTAGTTTGTAAGCAAGGACGATTGTTGGCGATGACGAGTCCTTGGAGAATATGAGCGGTGGTGATGTTGATGTCGAACCGTACCTACATAGCCGAAACACAATAGCACACGGGAACCACAACTCAAATTCTCAAAACAAAACGTGTCAAAATTGACGGAGTTGATAGCAGGTAAGTGATGGTGGTGTTTGCGGAAAGCGGTGGTGTTATTCTTAAATGATGGTGGTATGCGGAAGTGTACGTGGGAACAGGAACAAAATTTGGCGAAAGTTTCGCGGGAAACAGAGCGGTGGAAGGAAGTGTTGCTGTCCGGGGCCGGATGTCTGGGCTTGGGGGCCGGATGTCCGGGGTGGCTGGATGTCCGCGGGTCATGGGCCGGATATCCGGGCTCGGGATCTGTGGATGAACTAAGTGAACTCCGCATGGAAAGGTCAAATCTGAGGCAAAATTTGGAAGATTTTGTGGATGGAAATTGGGGAAAAGATGGGGGGAAGCTAGATCTACTTTCAACACACAAAATCCACAAATCAAATCCAACAAAGCGCCATCACATCAACAAATCACAAAAAAATAGGGGGGCTATTTTTGTAGGGAATTTTTGAATTTGGGACAAAATCAACAAAACAAGGCTAGAAAACGAAGAGGGGACGCTCCGAAATCGTGATCAACGTGGCTCATGATACCAAGAAGTTATAGGGTAGAACCCTAGATGCTCGATCTTTCACAAAACAAGCGGATCCCAACAAGGAACATGAAGAACACAAGGGGAAAAACGAGGAAAACGCGAGAGAATCACTCAAACCAACAAGATTCGTCACACATATGCTAGATCCTAAAAACTCAAAGAGTGATACACGATTCAAAGTCAACAAAGGACGATACAAAGGGTCTTATCCGCGAGGAGGTCTTCAAGGGTCTTCCCGTGATGGGGTCTTGAATCCACTTGGGGGATCTTCTCCGAAGAGGTCATGAGCTCCGAGGAGAAGTAACCAAGTGGATGAGCAAAACTCTATCTCAAATATGAGCTAAACCAATGATAGAGGCAGGGGTGTCCCGATATTTCGATGAGATGATAACTATCGATTTAGTGGAGACGACTTTGACGATCCGACTACAAACGTGCAGGACGTTGCGCCTTAGCAATCGCTAAACCAACTCCAAGAGGTTATTGACCACGCCGCAAGCAATCGAAGAACATGCAAGAATATGTAAAGAAATCTGAATATTGCGAATATGTATGAAGTACTGATAAAGGTGGGGATCCGTAAGCCGTCTTGTTTTGGTCATTCGACACAAACGAAGTACACGAAGTTGCAATGGCTAACTTTTAACTAAACAAATCCCAAGGAAAAAGCTACTAGATGGATCTACTTATATAGGAGCAAGGGGTGGCGGTCAAGGATGTGGGAGGACGTCCCAAGGCAGCCTAAAACTAACCCTAGGTCGTATAAGGCTCATGGGCCCAAGTGGAGGTGATGCAACACCTTTGGACTTGTAGTTTGACTCGGATTCTGCTGCAGCATTAGATTGTTTCATCCATAACTCAATGCTACGGATGGATTTTAAGGTGACTCCAATTGGGTTGGAAAAAGCATGAAATCTACTTTCCGGCAAAAAAAGAATCACCCAATTTGGAGTCCATATGAAAGAGTTCTTGGCATTTTGAATTAGGTGTGTCTGTGGAATCCGAATCTGAATCCAGAACGTGAGAGACTTGGACTCTATCTTCTCTTGGCCCAAAAGTGACGTGAGAGGACTTTTTGAACAGCACTTAAACATCTCTTTTCCCCTTATCTTCATATGTGAATTGTACAAATGTACCATACACCTGCAATTGGAAATGACATAAAAGTTTGTGAATTTTTGTCCTGGATGACATAAATAAATTATTACATAGTTTGCATTAGAAATCACCTCACAAATACACATGTATGCAATATTTTTGGTCGTATCCATGGTAGTCATGTCCTCATCATCCTCCCCTTCCGGAAAACAAAGCCGTCCTCGGCGTTGCTTAATCTGAAATGTGTCTAACAAATGAGACAAGGTGTCATGTTGTATATGTATATGTCATACATTTTACTTCCCTTGGTTTTTGCACATATGACACATGTATACATGAGTAACCTTCATAGTTCATAAAATCTAAAGCCAAAATATTATCACGAGAAGTAGAAGGCATGAAAATATTGTAACTCAGTTTGCACATATAAGAGAAGCTCTTATTCATTTCAAAAGGTTGACAATATTCATCATTAAACCATCCTAACATTGGTGAATAAACCTTACTTGCATCAAATTTACATGCTATAACATGCTTAAATAAGCAAACTTACAATAATTCATTGTTGACAGAATCACCACCAAGATTAGAGGTCATATCAAAATGATTAAACATTGGTTCTTTTACATCAACACTTAATTCAACGGGTGCACTCACAATTGTTGGTATTTTAGTTGTTTGATCACATGACGCATTCATTACAGTAACACAATTCGCTAAAATAGGTGGTGTGCCAAAATCAATAGGTAAATCAACACATGATGTATTCAAGTTAACTAGGCATGCATCATTCTCATGTGAAAGTGGAAAATCTATACCTTTGTCATTACCTCTTATGATCAACTGAGATGATGTAGGCACTCTCCGTGATGATGTGTCACATGGTGGAGAGGATGTAGTTCGTGCAACAGTGGATGTGGTTGTCATAGCACACCTAGTAGTTGACGAAACATCAGTATCAACACTTGGAATGTGCATCGTACGCTTGTTCTCCTTGTGGGCAACACGTCGTTTTATTTCCTGTTCAGCTTTGCAAGCAAGATGAAACAAATGGTCCATAGGATAACACTCTTCATGAATTAGTATCTCTTGAATATGACGGTTTAATCCTCCCCAAAATATATCCATAAAATCTTCTTCATTTTCTTCTAAAATTTAGTGCAACAATGCAGTTTGTAAATCATCATAATATTTTGTGACCGTGTCAGTGCCTTGTTTTAATTGTTGTAATTTTTAATCATGCCACGAGTATAATAAACATCAATGAATCTATCTCTCATGACAAGTTTTAAATCATCCCAAGTAGTAGGTATAAAATCAGGGTTTAACCGACAATATTCACTCCACCAAACTAAAGCAAAGCTACTGAAAGTACTAACCGCAGCTTGAAATTTCCCACGCTCATCAAAATTATGGGAAGAAAATATAGCATTTATTTCGTACTCCCATTCAATATATAAATCAGGCCTAAAACGACCAATAAATGGTGGCATGAAAACATTAACCTGATTATGTGCATTCTGATATTGTTGCTCCTCTTGTGATGGTTGTTGTATTTTCTTAGTTGGTGGCACATCTCCCACGATCGATGAAGCCCAAGAACTAACAACTCTGGAGCCATCCCTAGTTAGTAGAAAACAAGAAACAAAATCCGAGAATAATATTCCTATTAACTACTAGGATGTGGTGGTAAAACGCTCACAGTATATAACAAATATCGATATCTTACAAGTTCTTACCATGCAGCAGGTGGTGACAGGTAACCAGCGGTGTCAAATAACTCCGAAGATTGAGTAAAGAGATTGCCAGGAGAACATAAGTATACACGATGTAGAAATATGTGGAGCTGGGTTGGCTATATATGGTAGCAAAAGATTAGCAAAAATCAATTCAGAGATGCAATGTTGAATAAACGCTCAACGAAGGGTACTATACTGGTCCTAGGCTAGACCGGACTAGAGACGCGAGCCTAGAATACTAATGAGGTCACGACATAGCACAACTAGCATCAATAAAAGATATGAAGTAGCTCCGGACAGGAAGATAAAAGTCAAGATCACAATAGCAGTAAAGATAATGATGTGAAACAACTGCCAAGTAGGATATGTCAACAACTTTCTCTCCAACTTCTCTCTTGAAAAGTTTGTGCCAATTTTCTAATATTTTTTCTCAAAAATGGCACTGACTCAGGCTTTCAAATGCAAAAATAATCACTCAATTCCGAGTTGATATGAGGAGTCAAAAACTTCTAAAACTGGCCTGAAAACTAGAACAAGCTATGTTCGCGAACTTGAGAGGGCAAAAAGACCTATTTAGAAGCCGATTTTGAGGTGCCAAATATGGAACTAGCTTCAACAACTATTTAGATGCGGCTCGTCACTAGCTTTCATTTGAGTACTCGCGAAGTCAAAACGGACTTCGTATGAGAAAGTTATGCCTGTTTTACTAAACAGTGCACAAAACACATTCGAATCCGAATTCAACTACGAGATTGAGTCTAGATAGGTCCGAATTTTGTTTTTTTTTCCTGACACTTTTTTCTTTCTCTTCTTTTTTCTCTAAGTTTTTTTACTTTTTTCTCTCTTTTGTTTCTCCTTCTTTTTTCTCTCTCTCTTTCCAAAACATACTAGATAAGATGCAGATTGGATCAAGCGAAGATGTGAACGATCTCAACTATGATTATGACAATGAACGGTGGGTAGCACGTGGTCGAAATTGATGGATGGGTGGTGGACAACGGAAGGGATAACGATGCAGCAGCGGCGTGACTACTGTGAACAGAACTCGAAACTCTAAACAAACTAGACACTAAGACCAGCAACTCGACACGACGATGCAACCGATAATTCAATAATGCAAACAATGAAAAGAAAATTGCAAAGGCACAGACTGGCTAGGACAAAGGATGAATAGATCTAACTTTTTTGGGGCTTTTTTTCGACAATAGGTAAGAAAATAAATCTAATCAAGGGATAACTGGTAATTCTCACCGAGCAACCTGAAAATTGATACCACTTGATAGAGGCGGGGGTGTCCCGATATTTCGATGAGATGATAACTATCGATTTGGTAGAGACGACTTTGACGATCTGACTACAAACGTGCACGACGTTGCGCCTTAGCAATCGCTAAACCAACTCCGAGAAGTTATTGACCACGCTGGAGCACGATCAACCTGACCACGAAGGTCTATTCCTGCAAGCAATCGAAGAACATGCGAGAATATGATAAAGCAATCTAAATATTGCGAATATATATGAACTACTGATAAAGGTGGGGATCCGTAAGCAGTCTTGGTCTGGTCGTTGGACACAAACAAAGTACACGAAGTTGCAATGGCTAACTTTTAACTAAACAAATCCCAAGGAAAAAGTTACTAGAAGGATCTACTTATATAGGAGCAAGGGGTGGCGGCCAAGGAGGTGGGAGGACGTCCTAAGGCAGCCTAAAACTAACCCTAGGTCGTACAAGGCTCATGGGCCCAAGTAGAGGTGATGCAACACCTTTGGACTTGTAGTTTGACTGAGATTCTGCTACAACGTTAGATTGTTTCATCGATAACTCGACGCTCCGGACGGATTTTAAGGTGATTCCAATTGGGTTGGAAAGCGCACGAAATCTACTTTCCAAAAAAAGAATCACCCAATTTGGAATCCGTATGAAAGAGTTCTTTGTGTTTTGAATTAGGTGTGTCTATGCAGTCCGAATCTAAATCCAGAACGTGAGAGACTTGGACTCTATCTTCTCTTGGCCCAAAAGTGACGTGAGAGGACTTTTTGAACAGCACTTAAACACCTCTTTCCCCTTATCTTCATATGTGGATTGTACAAATGTACCATACACCTGCAATTGGAAATGACATAAAAGTTTGTGAAGTATTTTTGTCCTGGATGACATAAATAACTTATTGCATAGTTTGCATTAGAAATCACCTCACAAATACACATGTATGCAATATTTTTGGTCGTATCCATGGTACTCATGTCCTCATCAACCAATGCTAACCCTAGAAAGATGGCGGAGGATGAGTATATATAGTCTGGGTACATGGGCCTCGACCCTTACACTGTACGCGGACAGGGGAGGCCAAACGTCCGGGCATCGGGCCGGATGTCCGGGCTGGCCTGGCGCTGTCATGATGCTCTCTGGATAGGGCTGGTCCAGATGTCCAGGCGTTGGGCCGGATGTCCGGGACTTCGTGAGGGGCTGGATGTCCGGGGTCGTGGCCGGATGTCCGGGCTGTTGGGGCTGGTTCTGTTGCATTCGGGAAGGCTTGTCCGGATATCCGGGCTGGGAGCCGGATTTTCGGGGCGTCGGGCCGGATGTCCGGGCAGGCCACCGGATGTCCGGGCCCTGTAGACTTGGCCGCTCGTTCTTTGCTGTTGGTGACACCTCCAGGGGCCGGATGTGCTGGGTCATGGCAGGATGTCTGGGTCTTGGGAGCTGTTCTTGACTCCTTTCGTTGGTTCTCTTTAGCCGTGAACATGGGGACTTGTCCATCTTCACGTGCATCCTCGAGAGGGTCCTCTTGGTACCTGATTATGCACATCATTCCGGACTTAGGTAGTAGCCATGTCTCGAGCGGATCATATGGAATATCACAAGGAGAGATGTCGCCTCGGTCTTGAGAGCTCTAGCTTGTGCTTGTGTCATAGGTCCTCTTGGCACTTGGTGAAACAATGGTAGGTCCATGGGGATGACAATAGGATGCTCTGCATCACAAATCTCCCTGCCAAGTCTCCACCGCTCCACCGCATCACGACACCAGTCACTAATCAATGCAGTGTTGAGCCCCGAAGATGATTAAGTGGCCTCTGCTAAGCACGTGGCAGCCCATTGGAAGACAAGGTTTATCCAAATGTCAACCGTTCAGAGGCGTGTCAGGCAGGGAAGCAGCAGATAATTAAGCGGTGTGGCAGGCTTGCTGGGCTATGTTCTCAGCATGACACCTAGTAGTCCATTTAGTGCACTTTGTCCTAACTGCCAGAGTTAGGTATGATAGCACTGTTTGCTATCAAATCACTAGATAATAACTGTTTTGCCACTTTGTTTACCCCTTAGCCTATAAAAGGAGGCCCATGGAAAAATAGAGAGGGATTCAGACTCCATCACACTTGTACGCACACAACTACTCTCCCTGAGGCACCCTTGCCGGGCTTGAGCGATGCATGCTGGTTGTGTTCTTCCCCTTAATCCACCAAAGCAGGAGTAGGGTTTTACGCTACCCAGCAGCCCGAACCTGGGTAAAAACCACCAGTGTCACCACCGTCGCGCTACCTCATGGCTTCCGCTCTTTGTGCAACGTGACCTTCCTCCTTGTCGAACAATAAGGGGCCTATGGCCCCATAGGTGATCGTGATATCCACGACACAAAGAAATGCCAAAAGGGCTAAACACAAGCATTAAGATAAGGTAGGTGATATAGTCGCATACTTGTTGCCTAGGGCCAAAAGGGCGACTTATATTAAACACAAACAAATAAAAACAAGCAACACACAATCATGGTTCTATTTGAACCATCACACGGACTCGACTTCACTTAGGGCATGCATGATTCATCCTACCCTAGGGGTTCTCAGACTTAGTAGTCGTGCTTGCTTCGTGTGTCGGAGAGCAGGACTTTCAGTGTTCTGGGTCTTCCTCATGTGTCACTACAACTCTTGTAGTTGTTCGATGAAACGATCCGGGTTGGGCGTGAAGAATCTTTGACAACTTCTCATCTGGTAAGCTAACGGGGTGAAGGTGGTTCCTCATGGCTGCCCTTGTCCGGGTCTTCGGTTATCTCTGTAATCATGACAATGCCTTCTTGTCTTCTAAGGCATCGAGGCTTCCAGGAACGCAATCCTTTATGCAATAACATTAACAAGGCATGGTAGTGGTCGAACTCATCGGTCACGTTGAGGACAACATTGTCACCAAGAGCGGGGGATGAAGAGAACCGTTTTCTTGCTCACTATGGTGAGGTGGACCAAATGGCAATGTTCTCATCCAGAGGTGGTTGCCGATACAACAATGTTAAGGACAGGGTTGCTCTATTAGAGATGTATATCATGATCTTGCATATCTTACACCCTGATCATCGTAGGCCAAGGTTGCATCATCCTGGGGCAGTGTCAAGGGTGTCACCATCTCCTGAGTCTTGGTTTCCTCATTCCTTGAGAAGGTATCTTCTGTCTTGTCGTGGTGTCGCCAAACTTGTGTTGAGAAGATGTGGCGAAGTTCTGGCAAGATGTCTTCCTTCTAGGTTATCCAGGAGGATTACAGGGAATCTAGTGGTGAGGGGCATAAGGGTACTAGCGGCCATTTACAAAAAGTTTTGAAGGGGAAGAGGTCAAGAAGGAAATATATCTTCGTTTCTGGAAAAACTTAGAAGGGAAGAGAAGTATATATAGTTTTTGAAAAATAGTGATAGTCTTGAAAATAGTTTTACCATAACTAACGACCATGCTAAATAAGGCTTCCTACAGTCAGGATGGCTCTGACACCAGCTCTGTGGGGACCCCAACCTAAACAGTTGAAGCCACCGCTTACACGTGCATAGTGATCCCAGAGATCAATGCTCACTGTACACCAAAGACTGAATAGCAAGAGTTGACATCCATTACATACCGTCTTACATAAATTGGACCATTATGGTCAAGTCTTGAATAAATCATCACAGCGGAAATCTTCGTCGATAACTTGAACCCATGCCATCTACCTTAACCTTACATGCATTATCACTGGGAAAGCATCCTAGCTCGCATGTTCGTCACCAAAGAACTCTTCAACTTATACCTGTTATTCCAAGCCTGGCCAAGTAAATAGCCAGGGACAAGCCAGCGAGCACGTTTGAATGTACTCGCAAGAAGCCCGAGAGTGATAACCGAGTAAATATACAAGGCTCTACAACTAAATTGGTATTTTTGCAGAAAGCTAGTTTTACTCATGCAAGTATGATCAATACTTGTTGGAATCATGAATGCATTTGCAACAAGTATCAGAAGGTTAGAAACACCAACATCGAGAAAGAGTTGTGAACTACTCATGCTCAAGCTCATCGTGACTTCCTCATGAATCGCATCAACAATATTACCGAACCATGTTGTTTGTCGGAAACATATGGACATTGTCTAAGTAGAACCACCCAACTGTCCTTGACCGTGGACACGGCTATTCGAATAGCTTGACGCTCTACAGAGGTTGCACACTTTACCCATAAGATCCGGGGAACTTCCGTGTCATCCATGACCCGTGGTACCTCAAGTACCCGGCGTAAGCACCTGATCACTACCTTTCCCTAGCCGTGACTAACAAAGAGTCCACTCGATTGGTAGCAGCCCCCAAGCACGGGGTACCAACGGTGTGTTCGGTGCCCTATAAAAATAGTCATGGCCGCCTATCCAAGCACGACCTTTTCTCGAGAGTGACCACGCCACTCCCATCACTGGTAATGTGGGCATCCATGCTAGCACGAACTGGCTAATCAATAATGACCTTTCCCATATAAGGGTAGAGTGGTTGCGCATGTTTGGTTGGGACAATTGACAAATCTTAAATCTAATCTGTCTCTGGAAACAACACATTCACCATGCCTCGGTACACTACCTCTCCATTAAGTAGTGACATAGCTCAACATCATCTCCCAGGGGCATCAGTGGCACCCACTGGGACTTTCGAAAGTATGTCAACCCACACTTGTTTCTTTCAATGCATAACCCTGCCCCGTTTGCGTAGCCAACTACTATATCATATATCTTCTTTCCACCAACACGACCCTAAGGAAGGGTAGAGTCATGAACATTGCAAGTATCAACAGAGTATGCAACGGAGGCAAACGTAGCAAGGTTGCCATTCAGATATCATGCATTAGATGGAATAACGGGAAATGCTATTATGATTTAAAAGGGTTCAGCATGGTCAAATGGCTGCTTGCCTGGCACAACAAAGTCCTCGGGGTCTTCAAATGTCTCTGGTCCAACTCCTTCGTCAACATTGTAATCTAACATCACAAAATAATGGCACACAATAAGGCAATAGCACAAAACAGAAAAATAAAAGTGCTCATAAAATATGAATTTGACTTTTCTAGGACTCATTATATGACAAATAACCAGAGTGGTTTCACTGGAGTTGGATCAATAGATATTTTTGAACATTTCAAGATGATGGAATCAAGGGATTTAATGGGTCTGAAAGGAGTGTATAGAAACATTATTTTGAAAATGAGTAAGGGCACCCATTTAACAAGGCATGATTTTAGAAGCATCTAGGAGTTGGTTCCACTGGATTTGGAGTTGAGATGAATTTCCTATGAACTCTGGAAGTTGGCTATTCATGAGAAAATGGACCAATATTTATTGTGGCAGAGAAAGATTATGGAAAAATGTTCACACATTAGGTTATGAACATAGACATATGATAAGAATTTGAATCATTGCATTTGGTTAATGGATGAGCTCTCTGGGATTTTGTAAAGTTCATGCCATAAATAAGAGAATAGGATTTTATAAATAAGTGTGAGGAAAAGGTCTCTAGACAAATGTGCAAACAACACCATGTGAAAGTGCATGAATTTAGGAACCTCTAGAAATTTGATTCGCCAAATTTGGACTTTATTTGAATATTTGGGAGATTTTACAAGTTTACAGAAAAAAGAAAAAGGAAAGGATTTACGAAAATGGGATGGATCTGGGCGGCGGCAGTGCGCACTGAGCGCGGAATAGAAAGTGGGCCCACAGGCCACCTCCGGCCAAGGTCCGGCCATCGGAGGGGTCACGGGGGGAGGCTCAAGGATAGCAGGGGATGGCCGAGGCGCATCCGACACCGGTCGTGGCGACGGCCCCATCGGGCGGTGGTGGCGCTGACACCATAGGGCATAGGAAAAGGCAGCGAGGATCGGGGGAGATTCTTCATCCTCTGACGGTTCTAAATTTCTAAGGAGAGGGGAGAGGCCCTCGTTCACCGGAGCCAAGGGGATGTCGACGGTGACCAAGGCGGTGATGGAGGGGCAAGGAGAGTGCGATGGGGAGAGATGGCTTGTCTGGGAGGTCCACGTAGCTAGGGGAATCCAGAAGAGGCGAGACAGGGCTCGGGGGATGGCTCTATATGGTGGGGCAATGGTGTACCATGGACACCATCCATGTACACGCTCGTTGAGCTCTGCAAAAGGAGAAGTAGGGCAAGGGAGGAGGGGCCCAACATCTTGGTGTGCTGCGGACGTCGAGGCAGACTCGGGGGAAACAATCCCATCACCCAAGGTCGACGGGAGTGATAGAGGCGAAGGTGTCCCGATGTTTCAATGAGATGGTGGATATCATTTTCTGTGGGAGTCGACCTTGACGATCCGACTACAAACGTGCGAGACATTGCGCCTTGGCAATCGCTAAACCAACTTCCGAGGGGTTATTGACCACGCCGGAGCACGATCAACTTCACCATGAGGGTCTATTTTCCTACGAGCAAACGAAGAAAAAGCAAGAAAATGAGATTGCAATCTGGATATTATGAATATAAGAGGAAAGTTTTATTAATGATGGTGGGATTCTGTGACGCTTTTTTCTGGTTGTTGAACACAAAGGAAGTACGCGAAGTTGCAGCTATGGCGAACTTTTAATATAAACAAAACCCAAAGTCTAAACGATGCCCACGGCCATGTGTAGGTACATCGGTCCATCTTCAACTTCGGGTAAGGTACATTGGTCCAGTTCTTCTCTTTCTCCCACTCACATTTGCTTGAGTCTTGTGATGGATAGGCAAAGCATATATACTCCGGTCTACAACAAGAACGACGAGTTTGGTGCCACGAACAACAACTTGGACGCCATAATGGATGCTCAAATGGAGGAGATCAAAGCCCTCATCAAGTCCTACAAGCAGTCTTCCTCATTATCGAGATACCATCTCCGGCAAGGTCACATCGGCATCGACACAATCACCGACGAGAACGTGAATGTCAAGAACTCTACACCAACCACCGCTCTATGGCTTCACCGTCTACCTTGGCATCTTCGCCAAGCGACTACAAGGCATCTTCGCCTTTGGACATTCGGCATCTTCGCCTACAAGTACCTCAAGACTATTCTCAAGAGAAGCTCCCCAAGCTCAAGTCCGCGACTTCCACGAGCTACTACAACCTCGACACCGACCACAAGCTTCCTTTCTATGGGACTCAAGAACCTGAGGAGTATCTCGAGTGGGAGCATGTCACGCCCTCAATGCGGCTATATCTCCCACGTGTCGAAGCACGACTTAGAGGCATAACCGCATTGAAAGCAATGTCGCAAGTGAGGTAATCTTCACACAACCCAAATAATACATAAGGGAAAGAGATACATAGTTGGCTTACAATCGCCACTTCACACAATACATGAATAAAGCATTACATCATCCAGATACAATCAAGGTCCGACTACGGAACCAAAATAAAAGAAGAACCCCAAATGCGACAAAGGTCCCCGATCGACCCCAACTGGGCTCCACTATGATCAACTAGAACGAAACAACACAAAGGGCAAGATCTTCATCGAGCTCCTCCTTGAGCTTGGTTGCGTCACCTGCTCGGTAACATAGGCACCTGCAAACTGGTTTTGGAAGTATCTGGTGAGCCACGAGGACTCAGCAATCCCATTACCATGGGTATCAAGACTAGCAAAGCTTAATGGGAAAGGAAGGGGTAAAGTGGTGAGGTTGCAGCAGCGGCTAAGCATATATGGTGGCTAACATACACAAATGAGAGCAAGAAGAGAAACAAAGGAACGGTCGTCAACTAGCAATGATCAAGAGGTGATCCTGAACACCTACTTAAGCCAAACATAACCCAGAAACCGTGTTCACTTCCCGGACTCCGTCGAGAGGAGACCATCACGGCTACACACACGGTTGATGCGTTTTAATTCGGATAAAGTGTCAAGTTATCTACAACCGGACATTAACAAATTCCCATCTGCCACATAACCGCGGGAACGGCTCTCGAAAGTTTATACCCTGCAGGGGTGTCCCAACTTAGCCCATGACAAGCTCTCGCGATCAACGAAGGAATAGACCTTCTCCCAGGAAGACCCGATCAGTCTCGGAATCCCGGTACATCAAGACATTTCGACAATGGTAAAACAAGACCAGCAAAGCCGCCCGAATGTGCCGACAAATCCTGATAGGAGCTGCACATATCTCGTTCTCAGGGCACACCGGATTGTCCAAACTTCCGGTAGGCCAGCCCAGAGTTGCCCCTGGTGGCCACCGGCGGCTGACGGTTTGGACCAACACTCACGACGAGCACTGGCCCGGGGGGGGGGGGTAAAAATAAGATGACCCTCGAGAGCGCGACTCCCAAGGGAAAAAGGGCTAGGTGAGGCAAATGGTAAAAGTCAATGTTGGGCCTTGTTGGACAAGTTTTATTCAAAGCGAACTGTCAGGGGGGTCCCATAAATCACCCGACCGCGTTAGGAACGCAAAATCCGGGAACATAACACCGGTATGACGGAAACTAGGGCGGCAAGAGTGGAACAAAACACCAGGCATAAGGCCGAGCCTTCCACCCTTTACCAAATATATAGATGCATTAATAATATAAGAGATATTGTGATATCCCAACATAACCCTGTCCACCATGGAGAAATCTTCAACTTCACCTGCATCTAGCAACGCTATAAGAGGGGCTGAGCAAAAGCGGTAACATAGCCAAACAACGGTTTGCATAGGAAAGGTGTCAAAGGTTAGAGGTTCATGGCAATATGGGATGGCTTGATAAACAGGTAATAGGTAGCGCAGCATAGCGATAGAACGGAGCAACTGGCATAGCAATGATAGTAGTGAGATCCAGGGTAGCGGTCATATTGCCTGAAATCCCGCAAGGAAGAAGAACAAGTCCATGAAGAAGACGAACGGATGAAGCCGAACGAATCATAGACGAACGAATCCTCACGATCGCAACGAAACAGGAACTAACAAGAAGAAGCACACAACATAGGTAAACACACCACACATGAACAAGGCATGATGCGCAACAAGCATGATGCATGACCAAGCTACATGAAGCTAATCATGGCAAGAGATGATGCAAACAAGAACAACACATCAAGGCAAGTTTAAATGAGGCCGGAAACAACATATAACAATTCCGGTAAGTCCTCATATGCAAATTTCAAAATTGGTCCAGAACTGAATAAACCTTAAGTTCAAGTTGTTAAACAGCAAGTTAAAATGCACCAAGATGATCTACACGAAATTCTAGTCAAGTTACATATAAAGTTCATTAGATTTGGAGCTACGGCCTAGAAGATATGAGCAAAACAAGCTAAACATGGCATTGATGCAAAATGCACCCAAACATCAAGCAAACACACCAAAACAAGGATGCAACATGATAATATGGCAATACATGCAAAATCCGGCAAGTTTCATATAGAGCACACTCAAAACGGAGCAACGGTGCAACACACACACTAAACGAGTCATAACAACAATCTGTCCAAAACAGCAACTAGGCATCTTACAAGCATCAAAACAACATGCTACAGCACCCCAACATAATAACAAAAGGCATGGGCATGAAGTACTGGTAAAGCATAACAAAACATGAACACTGAGCTATCTCCAGAAACAACTAGAACATGCTCAAAAACACATGGAGATATTGCAAATAACAACAGTTTCAGACTTTAGCAGAAATAACATCAGGTTGCAATGTTTAGAGCTATCAAACAACATGTTACAGGAACTTATCATGGCAAACAAAGGCATGGCATGATACTAATAAATAGATAGATCAAAAGACCCTTACTGACCATGAGCCAAAAAGGATCAGAAGATAACATGGCACCCATGTAAACATGGCAAGTTATATAACAGATTCATAACATGGCAGGAACAACAATAAGTAGGCATGTTCGTGAGCTTGAACCACTCACCACAGAGCAATACATGGCATGGCAAGGCAACCAACAGTAAGAAGGCATGATTATGAAGCTAAGAATGGCAAGAGCAAGGTCATAGGGTACATGGATCAATAGGAAAACACATGGGAACAAGTGAACTTAATGTAAACAGGCTGCCAAACAACATTTTCAAGCAACTTTGGAGCAAGAAATGAACATGTTCCAGCAGGCTATAATTGCAACCAAGGGCATGAATGGATAGAGCATGACATGTAGTTCAAAACATGTTTATAGAGCATCTCCAGATTATGCATAGAATGATTAGTAGAAGCATGTTAACATGGCATCAAAATATAACAGAATCTGTCAGGAAAACAGCAACAGCAACTACCCTACTTAGCAAGCTTGATACACTCAGCACACAACTCACAAAAATACATGGTCAACACCCCTGGAAAGATGGCATGGCATAGTTCAACATTCATGTAGAGCTCAACCTCATAGGATGCACACATCAATCATGGCAAAAATGTTAAAACAGCAAGTTATAACAGTTTCAGCAGAATAACATCAACATGCACTCTTCCAACAGCATTTCGGGCATCAAGATGAGCTCAAATGAAAATTATGCAATGGAATGAAATGATCTACTCGTCGAGTCGAACAATTTGACATATTATAAGCACGAAACGGAGCTACGGATGCAGAGATGTGATGCAATGAATATGGCATGTTTATACAAAATTCCTGGGACAGTGGATTTTTGCACCTCGGGGAAAAAGTCAACACGGGCACGGATATTGAGGATCGCCGGAATCTCGCGCCGGAGCTGAAGGAGGCTCGCCGGAGGGGCGGAGGAGGCCGGGGGCGGCGCCGGTGGCCGGATCCGGCGGCCGGCGCCCGGATCTGGCTGGACCCCGGCGTAGGGCGGCGCGGAGGGGCTGGCCGCGGGGCGCGGGACTCGGGGCGGAGCTCGCCGGCGTGAGGCGCCGGCGACGGTGGGCGGCGGCCGGCGCGGCTGGAGCAGGAGGCGGGCGGCGGCGCTGGAGCTCGGGCTCGCGCCGCGGCGACGGAGACGGTGGCCGGCGGGGAGCCCGAGGTCCGTCGGTGGCGGGAGGCGGCCGGTGCCGAAGGCGGAGGCCGGCGCTAACGGGCGGCGGCGGCGGAGGCGGGCCCCACGGGCCCGACGCGGGCCCCGCGGGCCGGCGGCGGCGGGAGGGCGCGGGGCAGGGCCACGTGGCGGTCGGCGATTCGCCGGGGCGCGGCGGCGGACATGTCCGGGCGCGGGCGGACGTGTCCGGTGGCGGCGGGGGCGATTTGATCTAGGGTTTGATCCGAAAAATGGAGGAGGAGGACGTTTTTATAGGTAGAGGGAACTAGGAGAGTCCAAATGAGGAGCGGTTTTCGGCCATGCGATCGTGATCGAACGACCGAGAGCATGGAGGGGAGTTTGATGGGTTTTGGGCCACTTTGGAAGGGGTGTTGGGCTGCAACAAAAGAGGACATTACGGTTACCCGGTTAACCGTTGGAGTACCAAACGACCTCCAAATGGCACGAAACTTGACAGGTGGTCTACCGGTGCTATACCAAGGCCGCTTGGCAAACCTCGATCCATTCCGAGAAAGTTTAATACCCGCACAAGAGAAGAGGCAAAAGGGACGCGCCGGAGGACATAGGAGTGCCGGATTGCAAAACGGACAACGGGGAAAATGCTCAGATGCATGAGACGAACATGTATGCAAAATGAGATACACATGATGACATGATATGAAATGCAGATGATGACATGGCAAAGTGCAACACGCAAGCACATGACATGGCAACAACGGCGAATAACTGGCGGACACCTGGCGCATCGGATCCGGGGCGTTACAACACTCCACCACTACGAGAGGATCTCGTCCCGAGATCTGGGATGGCATCGGAGGGAAAAGGAAGAGGAAGAGGAGAGGTAAAACTAAGTTGCTTCTTTGACCAATGAGTGAAACCAAAGAACCTTGCGAGGTTGAACAAATTGAGAGAAGAGGAAAACAATGAAGATGAACGAAGTGGAAAACACTCCGTTAGACAAGGAACCAGAAATACGGCGAAAAAGACGAGCTTAAATGACATGATTGACATTGAAGCCACTCCGGTCAAAACGAAATAGAGAAGGAATCAGAATGATATAATTTGGGCAGCACACCGACTGAAGAGAGAAGAAAACTTGATGAGATGAAAAGATATTGAAGAGATGATACAACACTCCGGTTAAATGGATAAGCAAGAAAAGAACACGATCCTCAAAAAAATGAGGTGATGGGTGAAGAGCACAGCATCACAATGCCTCCGTAACGAAATAATAGAAGTTAGATCGTTGGGATAAAGGGACGGAGAAGAAATGACAACTTTTGCCACAAGTGAACTTGGAAAACATCCTTGCAAAGAAGAATCGAACGGAGTTGTTGGAAAATCAACAACGAGAAGCACAAGCTTGATGTGGGCTTGTGGAAAACATCTCGAGATTATGAGGTGACAACCGACCACTAATGGAAACAAATGATTGGTTGAGATCAATGAAGATAAGAGAAACTTCTTCCACCAAGTGAATAGAGAGCAAGCTTGGGTCATGCATAATCACCACAAATAGCAACAACCCTTAAGGAAAGGCTTTAGGTGAAATCTATACCAAGATAACTCCAATGAAGAAGTTGATTGGTCGAAAAGATCTCTTGAACAAAGAGAAAATGATGGATTTAAAATACCTCATTCTTGACAACATATGAATCATGAAACATGAAGGAAATTGTCAAGAGTGACGTAACACCACCTCAAATGATAAGGTAGAAAGAATTGCACTTTGGAATGCTAGATAAGGAATGCTTGAACTCCTCAGAAAAAAAAACATGTGTTGAGCACCATGTTTAATTTTGAGTATAGCTTGGCGGGTCATAACTACGAGAGAAATCTTGAAGAACAATTGAAGAATGAAAGAATCCTTGAGTAACCACCATGAAGAAACTCCGATATTAAAAGGATGGTGGAAAGAAGGAGAAGTTGAAAACACAAGGTGAAGCCTTGCAATGATTTAGATGGAGCCTCGCGACGAGACAATGCGGAAAACTTGGAACTCCGGAAAAAGAATAGATGAAACACTAGAACCGAGAATTACTTCATCATGAACAATCTCCGGAAGAAAGGAATTGAATCACCTCGAGGAAATAAGAATAAGGTTTATTGTATGCTTATCCTTCATAATATTTAATTGATGACAAAATGGATTTGGCATACTACTTATTCTCGTAGAAAGTATTAAGAGGGATATAGCGTAAACTTGAGAAGGTCTTCATGAATCATCGGTAGGATTGAAAAAAACGAATGGATTAAAAAGATAATCAAGGAAAAGAATCTTGAACGAACCACCGGTAAGATTTGGAGAACGATAGCCACACGCTGAGAATGAAGAATTATGACATGTTGGCCTTCGGAGGAAAGAAATGGAAACAACTCATGAAATGCTCCGGATGGTAAGAAAAGAATTCTCACAATCGAAAACAATTATGAGGATAGCATGAAGCTAGAACCATGAATCTTGAAGAGAATAGAGCAAGATTAAAGAGAAATTCTTCTTCGGTCTTCAAATGATGAGAATGACAACGAGAAACACGACCAAGAATTATTGAGGCACACTGGAAGAATCAAAAGCGAAGAGGTTGAGCCAACTATGAAAAGAATTTGAAAGATCTTGGAGAAAAGCATTTGACTGATGATAACTCATTCTTACGTCAAAATTGGAGAAGAATTTGAGAATCGCTCCTGATAATTCGAAGAGTCAGGTAAGATCCTGGGAAAAGACCTGTGGGTTAGGGCCCACTCAAAAGAACACCGTTGAAAAGATTTAAAAGAGATGTTGCACCGATTGAATTAAATGACTTGAATGAGATACCAATCTCGAAAGAGCTTGAACGAATGCAGAGTGGAAACACGAATCTTCGAGATATCTTGAGCACTCCGGAATAACAAATAGCGAGAAGTAGAATGATAATGAGGTGCACCGGTATGAGAAGACATTGAAATGAGGAAAAAGGTATGATCAACAAAACTTGACTTGAATCCACCGGAGAAGAGAAACAATGAAGGATGATGAACTTGAAGTTGTTGAGCATCTTCATGGGAAATCACCGGATAAGAACATTGATTGAAAAGAATGAAGAGACTTCACATGAATAAATGGATACTTGATTAAAATAAATGAGTCCTTGAAGAAAAAGGGTGGGAGGGTGGGGGAAAAAAGCAAAGACAACTTGGGACGGATGAAACAAACACCGTTGAGAAAACTTAGAATTGATATCGCCGATGGGGAGAATGATGGGATCATCTCGAAGAGAAGCGCACCGGTTGGAAAAGAATTAACATGACAACCTCAATGATCAAAAAGGATTAGTACTCCCATAGAAATATGAGAACACCGTTTAGGAAAGGTATGGAATCAACACTTGACTTTGAAGCAACTCGAATACCACAATTAAAACAAAACAAAGAATTGGCTTGCAGAATAAGCCGGAACAAATACATATGATAGAGATTTGCCCAATCCCATATCATGCATCTGTCGGAAAGATATTCTAGGAGCTACTTGAATTCCCACCTATAAAACTCCCGAAACTTTCTGGTTATGCAATCTGGTGTTGGGGATACAGGGGAAGCAATATATCTCACCCAAACTAACAATACCTACATCCAAGCTATATCCATCCGTCAACACATAACCAAGAAACCTTCGGAAATCGTGTACCTCAACCTTCAAAAAGCATCCGTTATACGAGTCATGGCAATACTCCCGTACTCACCTTAGTACTGGGTTAGCGGGGTTATCTCACCAACGAACTGCATAAAAGAGATTTTCGATGTCGGCGTACTAAACTCAGGTATTCCAGAACTGCAACGATAAAATTATGACGACAACACCTCAGAGCTCAACTCCCCGGGACACCTCCACTAAAAAAAACCCCTGCTGACAGGAGGCACCAAGACAATGTTGTCATCATAAAACCATCAGAACGATTCTAAGATACCCGCGTGATCCTAAAAAAATTTTAGTGAAATTTGAGAAGAGAAGAGTCAAAACTCTACGTCAGGAGACCTCACCAGAGCGACGACGGGACTGAGGAGTAAAAAGAATTCCTAACTCTCCGATATATATAATCCTAAATGACTCAAAACATTTTTCTAGACACAACTCGGCCGCTAAAAACGATCAAGCAGTGGGGCTCCTAAAGTCGGGGAAGGCTCTGATTACCAACTTGTCACGCCCTCGATGCGGCTATATCTCCCACGTGTCAAAGCACGACTTAGAGGCATAACCGTATTGAAAGCAATGTCGCAAGTGAGGTAATCGTCACACAACCCAAATAATACATAAGGGAAAGAGATACATAGTTGGCTTACAATCGCCACTTCACACAATACATGAATAAAGCATTACATCATCCAGATACAATCAAGGTCCGACTACGGAACCAAAATAAAAGAAGAACCCCAAATGCGACAAAGGTCCCCGATCGACCCCAACTGGGCTCCACTACTGATCAACTAGAACGAAACAACACAAAGGGCAAGATCTTCATCGAGCTCCTCCTTGAGCTTGGTTGCGTCACCTGCTCGGTAACATAGGCACCTGCAAACTGGTTTTGGAAGTGGCGAAAAGAGACCATCACGGCTACACACACGGTTGATGCGTTTTAATTCGGATCAAGTGTCAAGTTATCTACAACCGGACATTAACAAATTCCCATCTGCCACATAACCGCGGGCACGGCTCTCGAAAGTTTATACCCTGCAGGGGTGTCCCAACTTAGCCCATGACAAGCTCTCGCGATCAACGAAGGAATAGACCTTCTCCCAGGAAGACCCGATCAGTCTCGGAATCCCGGTACATCAAGACATTTCGACAATGGTAAAACAAGACCAGCAAAGCCGCCCGAATGTGCCGACAAATCCTGATAGGAGCTGCACATATCTCGTTCTCAGGGCACACCGGATTGTCCAAACTTCCGGTAGGCCAGCCCAGAGTTGCCCCTGGTGGCCACCGGCGGATGACGGTTTGGACCAACACTCACGACGAGCACTGGCCCGGGGGGGTAAAAATAAGATGACCCTCGAGAGCGCGACTCCCAAGGGAAAAAGGGCTAGGTGAGGCAAATGGTAAAAGTCAATGTTGGGCCTTGCTGGACAAGTTTTATTCAAAGCGAACTGTCAGGGGGGTCCCATAAATCACCCGACCGCGTTAGGAACGCAAAATCCGGGAACATAACACCGGTATGACGGAAACTAGGGCGGCAAGAGTGGAACAAAACACCAGGCATAAGGCCGAGCCTTCCACCCTTTACCAAATATATAGATGCATTAATAATATAAGAGATATTGTGATATCCAAACATAACCCTGTCCACCATGGAGAAATCTTCAACTTCACCTGCATCTAGCAACGCTATAAGAGGGGCTGAGCAAAAGCGGTAACATAGCCAAACAACGGTTTGCATAGGAAAGGTGTCAAAGGTTAGAGGTGATGGATTCATGTACCTAGGGTAGGGTCATAGGCCTGACCTAAGTGTCCTACCCAAGGGTACCCTTAGAAGAGATCACCTTCCAGTCGACCAACGAGGAACCCACTCGACTGACTAGAAGGACTCGACCATGGAGACTCACTCGACCATGAAGATACACTCGACCACCAGAAGGTCAGAAGGCACTCCGCAACGCAACGGCCTGTAATTGAATAAGACTTAATGATAGTTAAGGCACTTTATGAGGGGCGTTACCAGTAACGCCCCAGGCTTAATGTACTTTAACCCCTCCATTATGTGGGTTGGCTGGGGTCCTGGCGCACTCTATATAAGCCACCCCCTCCACAGGCAGAGGGGTTCGCACTCTTGTAACACCAATACACATAATCCACTCGACCGCCTCAGGGCTCCGAGACGTAGGGCTTTTACTTCCTCCGAGAAGGGCCTGAACTCGTACATCGCTTGTGTTTACAACCTCTCCATAGCTAGGACCTTGCCTCTCCATACCTACCCCCCTACTCTACTGTCAGACTTAGAACCACGACAGTTGGCGCCCACCGTGGGGCAGGTGTTTTAGCGATTTGTGGAGAAGTTGCGGTACTTCCGAGTACTTTCATCATGATGACTGCTGGAGTTTTGGTCGAGGGGCGCGAGATCCGTCTCGGTGCTCTCACCTTTGTCGCCGATGACTCCGCATGGCTCCAGGAGGCTCCACTTGACATCGAGGCGCTCCCCGTCCGCGGTGCGACGCATTTCCGCGCATGTGTCCGCGGCGTTCTGCTGCGGCAACCGTCGATCCCATATCGGTCGACTCCTTTATCGGCTGCCCGCCCGGTCTCCCACCAGCGCAAGCGCTCTAGTCGGTCGAGACTTCAGCGGTGGGTGAAGCACGCGGTGGCTCGCCAGTCAGCCATCGCCCAGGTCACGGCTATCAAGCCCGACGAGTCCCTCTACGACCTGTTCGATCTGTCGACTGGCTCCGTAGAGACTGCATCCGAATGTGATAGCAGTGATCCAGCGGCGGAAATCCTCATGGTCGACGGTCCCCGCAGTCCTCCCGGTTTCGCCCATGGGGGCGGAGCAGGCGGTGGAGGTGACCCCGTGCAAGACCACGAAGAGTACCAGCCCGAGACACTCGACTCTCTGCAGAGAGAAGAGCTACGCCGCAGGAACATGGATGGTCTGCACACTCCCATCGCGGGAGAAACCCCGAGGCCCGCGCCTTGGAGGAGGCACGTTTGGCCAATGTGGCTGAACGCGCTCGTCTGGAGAACCTTCAGCGAGCATTCGACGAGCGCGCGCGGCAACGAGTTCCCGAAGCCAGTCGACGTCGACTCTTCCCGCAGACTCAGGTATACCGCACGCCAATTCAGAATTTAGCAGCTGCAACCCGTATAGCAGAGTCCATCCAGCCTTCTCAGTCGAAAGCTGGGAGAGGCTTGATGCAGATCAGAGATTTACTCCGAGCAGCAGGAGACCAGAACTCAGCCGTGTCGCAGTCGCGCAACAGAATTCACAGTCGATCCGTCGCTGCGAATACTGTTCAGTCGGCTCACAACCCCAGATCGCCTCCGCGGCGGGAAGGGCGCGACAACCGGCGAGATCAGTATGGAGACCGATTCGACCGAGACGACAGGCGTCGAGTGCCCATATCCCCTCCGAGGGAAGGGTCTTACGCTCCTCGGCGACAGGATGACAGACGTCAGTTCAGTACAGGGCGAAGAGCTCCAGTCGACCCCAGAGAACCAAGTTTCGACGCGCGATCCATTATCGTGCAAGGCTTGGTCGACCGGAACAGAGCCCATCGAGGTGGACCCGAGAGAGATGCACCCACGAGCAATCGAGTGCACGTTTCTGGTCAAGAGTGTTTTAGCAGGGCTATCAGAGCCGCAGTGATCCCCCCCAATTTCAGGTTGGCAACAGGAGTCAGCAAATTCACTGGGGAGTCCAAGCCTGAAACATGGCTTGAAGATTACCGAGTGGCTATTCAGATTGGGGGTGGGAACGACGAGGTGGCCATGAAGCATTTGCCCCTCATGTTGGAAGGTTCTGCCAGGGCATGGCTGAATCAGTTACCTCCTAGCAGTATATACACTTGGGAAGATTTGTCCCGAGTGTTCGTCAGGACTTTTGAAGGAACTTGCAAGCGACCGGCTGGTTTGACAGAGCTGCAAGTCTGTGTGCAGAAGACCAATGAAACTCTCCGAGAGTACATTCAGAGGTGGATTACTCTGCACCATACCGTGGAAAATGTATCAGATCATCAGGCAGTTTGCGCCTTCAAAGATGGCGTCAAGAACAGGGAATTGAGTCTGAAGTTTGGTCGAACTGGAGACATGACCTTGAGTGGTATGATGGAGATTGCTACCAAGTACGCCAACGGTGAGGAAGAGGATCGACTCCGAAGCGGCAAGTACAAGCCAAGCCAGTCGGAGAAGGGAAATTCCAGTCGGAAACAGAAGCGGAAAGCCAAGCCAGCAGCTCCTAGAGAGGCCCTGGCCGTGACTCAGGGGAAGTTCAAGGGGAAACCAAAAGGATCCTGGAATCCTAAGAAAGTAAAGGATAAAGAAGGAAACGACGTGATGGATATGCCATGCCATATTCACACAAAGAAAGATGAAGAGGGCAACATCATTTACCCAAAGCACACCACTCGCCAGTGTCGACTCCTGATCCAGCAGTTTCAGGGAAAACAGTCTAAGGACAAGGAGAAGGAGCCAGACAAGGCCGGAGACAAAGAGGACAGTGAGGAAGAATATTCACATGTCAACTCCACTCTGATGATCTTCGCCGATGTGGAAAGCAAGAGTCGACTGAAAGTCATTAACCGTGAGGTAAACATGGTTGCCCCAGCAAAACCAAGTTATGTGAAATGGTCCCAAACACCCATCACATTCGACCAATCTGATCACCCGACTCATATTGCCACCCCTGGGAGGCAAGCTTTGGTGGTCGATCCAGTTGTCGAAGGCACTCGACTGACGAAAGTGCTGATGGATGGTGGTAGTGGGCTGAACTTGTTATATGCAGACACATTAAAAGGAATGGGCATCCCGATGTCCCGACTGAGCGCCAGCAACATGAGTTTCCACGGAGTCATACCAGGGAAGAAGGCCAACTCACTCGGCCAAATAGCTCTGGACGTGGTTTTTGGTGATTCCAAGCATTTTCGCAAGGAAAAGTTGACCTTTGAGGTGGTGGATTTTCAGAGTGCGTACTACGCCATTTTGGGGAGGCCAGCCTACGCACGATTCATGGCTCTACCATGTTACGTGTACCTCAAACTGAAAATGCCAGGTCCCAAGGGAGTGATCACTGTCACCGGCGATCGGAAAAAGGCAGAAGAGTGCTTTCAGAAGGGCTCGAAGATTGCCGACTCCCAAGTGACAGCGGTCGAATTCGAAGAGTACAAGCAAAACACAGATCCGAGTGATTTGTTACGATCTAAGAAGCCTGCCACAGAATCTGCATTTCAGTCGTCTGGTGAGACGAAGCCAGTTCACATTCACCTGACCGATCCCAATGCAGCCTCGACCCACATCTCCACAACACTCGACCCGAAATAGGAAGAAGCGCTCATCCAGTTCCTCCGTGAGAACTGGGACATTTTTGCATGGAAGCCAGCTGACATGCCAGGTGTTCCCAGGGAACTGGCTGAGCATCGCCTCAGAGTCGACAAGTCAGCAAAACCAGTCAAAGAGCATCTTCGGCGGTCCGCCGTCCAGAAGAGAAAGGCTATTGGTGAAGAAGTGGCTCGACTGTTGGCAGCAGGATTTATCCGAGAGATATACCACTCCGAGTGGCTCGCTAATGTCGTCATGGTCCCCAAGAAGGACAAGTCGCTCCGCATGTGCATTGATTTTAAGCACATCAATCGGGCCTGCCTGAAGGATCATTTTCCTCTCCCTCGCATAGATCAAATTGTTGACTCGACCGCGGGATGTGAGAGATTGTCTTTTCTAGACGCATATTCCGGGTATCATCAGATCCGTCTGTATGGACCCGACGAAATAAAACAGCTTTCATCACTCCATTCGGGTGCTTCTGCTATATCACCATGCAATTCGGCCTCAAGAATGCCGGAGCCACATTTATGCGAATGATTCAGAAGTGTCTTCTCACTCAAATCAGTCGGAATGTGGAAGCGTATATGGATGATATCGTCGTCAAGTCGCGAAAGGGTTCCGACCTGCTTGCTGACCTCGCCGAAACATTTGCCAACCTCAGAAGGTACGATATCAAGCTCAATCCGTCAAAGTGCACATTCGGAGTTCCTGGTGGAAAATTACTCGGTTTTCTCGTTTCTGAACGAGGGATCGATGCTAATCCAGAGAAGATCGGCACTATTCTCCGAATGAAACGCCCTGTGCGAGTGCACGACGTCCAGAAGCTTACTGGATGCTTGGCCGCATTAAGTCGATTCATCTCACGACTCGGTGAAAAGACATGGCCTCTTTACCGACTGATGAAGAAGGCCGACAAGTTCGAGTGGACTCCAGAAGCTGATGCAGCGTTTGCCGAGCTAAAAGCTCTGCTCTCCACCCAGCCGGTGCTTGCTGCTCCAATCAGCAAAGAGCCTCTGTTGCTCTATATCGCAGCCACAGGACAAGTCGTCAGTACAGTGCTTACGGTCGAGCGGGAAGAGGAAGGAAAAGCCTTCAAAGTTCAACGCCCGGTGTATTATTTGTCTGAAGTCTTGACTCCATCCAAGCAGCGATATCCGCATTATCAGAAGCTTGTGTATGGAATATACATGACCACAAAGAAGGTTGCTCATTATTTCTCTGATCATTCTATCACAGTCGTCAGCGACGCTCCTCTATCAGAGATTCTGCACAACAGAGACGCAACCGGTCGAGTGGCGAAATGGGCGATTGAACTTCTTCCCCTTGATATCAAATTTGAGGCAAAGAAAGCCATTAAGTCCCAGGCTATAGCGGATTTCCTTGCCGAGTGGATTGAACAACAGCAACCGACTGAAGTTCACTCGGAGCATTGGACCATGTTCTTTGACGGCTCTAAAATGCTGAATGGTTCCGGTGTTGGGGTTGTTCTGGTTTCCCCCAGAGGAGATAAGCTTAGGTATGTGCTCCAGATTCACTTTGATTCCTCCAACAATGAGGCAGAGTACGAGGCCCTTTTATATGGATTGCGCATGGCCATCTCACTCAGCGTCCGTCGCCTGATGGTCTATGGCGACTCAGATTTAGTGGTCAACCAAGTGATGAAGGAGTGGGACGTGAGAAGCCCAGCCATGACTGGATACTGCAATGCAGTGAGGAAGCTGGAAAAGAAGTTCGAGGGGTTGGAGCTCCATCACATCCCCCGACTGAAAAATCAAGCAGCAGATGATCTGGCGAAGATAGGTTCCAAAAGAGAAGCCATCCTGAGTGGTGTGTTTTTGGAGCATATACACACTCCGTCAGTTAAAGAAGATCGCTTCACAGAGGAAGCTCCACAGCCCAAGAGTGCCACAGACCCGACTGAGGTCGAGGTCCCAGCAGTGGTCGACTTGGTCATGGAAGTTTTAGTGGTCACTCCTGACTGGACAATTCCCTACATCGCATATATCCTGAGAAAAGAGCTCCCAGAAGATGAGGAAGAGGCTCGGCAGATCGTCCGTCGATCCAAAGCCTTTACCGTTATCAGAGGGCAGCTGTATAGAGAAAGCCCGACTGGAGTTGGTCAAAAATGCATAACGCCAGAAGAAGGTCGAGTCATACTCAACGACATCCACTCGGGGACCTGTGGTCACCATGCGTCCTCTCGGACCATTGTAGCCAAAGCATACCGAGCCGGATTTTACTGGCCAAGGGCGAATGAGATGGCGAAAGAAATAGTGGACAAGTGCGAAGGATGTCAGTTCTATTCCAATATGTCACACAAGCCTGCGTCAGCTCTGAAGACCATTCCACTCGTCTGGCCTTTCGCAGTATGGGGGTTGGACATGGTTGGTCCCTTGCGAACAGGTCGGAGCGGTTTCACGCATGTGCTGGTAGCAGTCGACAAGTTCACCAAGTGGACTGAAGCTAAACCAATCAAAAATCTCGACGCCGGTACTGCTGTTTCCTTCATCAGGGAACTGACGTTCAGATATGGAGTCCCGCACAGCATCATCACGGATAATGGGTCGAATTTTGACTCGGAAGAATTCAAAGATTTCTGCAACGCTCAAGGCACGCGAGTCGACTATGCTTCAATCGCCCATCCGCAGTCGAATGGACAGGCAGAACGAGCCAATGGCTTAATCCTCAAGGGTTTGAAGCCCCGACTGATGCGGGATCTCAAGCATGCGGCTGGAGCATGGGTCGACGAACTCCCTTCAGTGCTTTGGGGATTGCGGACCACGCCTAATCAGTCGACCGGAAGAACTCCATTCTTCTTGGTCTATGGAGCTGAAGCCGTCCTCCCGAGTGATCTTCTTCACAACGCTCCCCGAATTGAGCTTTACAACGAAGCAGAAGCTGAGCAAGCGCGGCAGGACGCAGTCGACCTTCTAGAGGAGGAAAGGGAGATGGCTCTGATCCGCTCGACCATCTACCAGCAAGACTTGCGTCGCCTTTACGCCAGAAATGTGAGAGGCCGAGCCTTCCAGGAGGGAGATCTAGTTCTCCGAGTGGATCAGCAGAAACAACATAAGCTCGCTCCCTCCTGGGAAGGACCCTTCATTGTCACCAAAGTTCTCCACAACGGGGCATATCGTCTTTATAACGTCGAACACAATATTGAAGAGCCCCGAGCTTGGAATGCGGATCTGCTCCGCCCATTTTACACTTAAAGTTTTTCACTTGGATGAGTTGTAATAAAGTACTTCTGTAGTTCACGGATTTCGAAATAATAGTGTCATAATTCCTTCATAATTTTTGTCACCTTTTATTTTTTCCAGTAAAATTTTCCCCCAGTGGGTGGCTTAGTCGCGAATCCGTTTCGCCTAAGTTTGTACAAATCCTACCGAGTGGTAAGCCAGACTTCCACTCGGGGGCTTAGCCGCGAATCCGTTTCGCCTAAGTTATTAAGAATCCTACCGAGTGGTAAGCCAGACTTCCACTCGGAGGCTTAGCTACAGCCCAGTGCTCGTCTAAGTTATTAAAAATCCTACCGAGTGGTAAGCCAGACTTCCACTCGGAGGCTTAGCTACAGCCCAGTGCTCGTCTAAGTTATTAAAAATCCTACCGAGTGATAAGCCAGACTTCCACTCGGAGGCTTAGCTACAGCCCAGTGCTCATCTAAGTTATTAAAAATCCTACCGAGTGATAAGCCAGACTTCCACTCGGAGGCTTAGCTACAGCCCAGTGCTCGTCTAAGTTATTAAAAATCCTACCGAGTGATAAGCCAGACTTCCACTCGGAGGCTTAGCTGCAGTCCAAGTACTCGCCTAAGTACAACGTACGCTCGCAAGGAGGACGAGGCGCAGGTCGACTGCGACCCTCTCCTCTGAGCTACACCATAAGTACAATGTGTGGGCTTACAAGGAGGACGAGTGGCATGTCGACTGCGACCCTCTCCTCCGAGCTACACCATAAGTATAATGTGCGCTCGCAAGGAAGACGAGGTGCAGGTCGACTGCGACCCTCTCCTCCGAGCTTCGCCACAAATACAACGGAAATCCTACCGAGTGAAGAGCAAACCTCTCACTCGGGGGCTTAGCTGCAGCCCAGTGCTCGCCTAAGGTATAAAAAATCCTACCGAGTGAAGAGCAAACCTCTCACTCGGGGGCTTAGCTGCAGCCAGTGCTCACCTAAGGTATAAAAAATCCTACCGAGTGAAGAGCAAATCTCTCACTCGGAGGCTTAGCTGCAGCCCAGTGCTCGCCTAAGATATAAAAAATCCTACCGAGTGAAGAGCAAACCTCTCACTCGGGGGCTTAGCTGCAGCCCAGCGCTCGCCTAAGTTATAAAAAAAATCCCACCAAGTGAAGAGCAAACCTCTCACTCGGGGGCTTAGCTGCAGCCCAGTGCTCGCCTAAGGAATAAGTCGACTGCAGTAGGCATCTTGCTGTGAACCTGCAAAGAGCAATTCGACCCAAAGGTAATCATATCCAAACATCAAATCCAAGTTTAGGTCGATACCTAAAGGAACGGAGAGTGCTCAGGCACTAAGCCTGTTAAGGTTTATCGGTTACAATTCCACTCGGCATACCGAGGCAAATTTAAAGTGTCGGACTTAAAGGAAGTTTTTTACCCCTCCTG
The DNA here is from genome assembly GCA_963921465.1 of Triticum timopheevii. Classification (NCBI taxonomy): domain Eukaryota; kingdom Viridiplantae; phylum Streptophyta; class Magnoliopsida; order Poales; family Poaceae; genus Triticum; species Triticum timopheevii. The sequence continues at coordinate 204,893,745 of OY997270.1, forward strand.
TGGAGGGCTGGAAGGAGCAACGAACTCATCAAGGTCGATCCCGTCTGTGATCCGGGTAGCAGCAGCAATGAAAGTTTCCATGAAGGACCTGAAGTCGTGTTTCTTGGTGTTGGCCACTCGGAGAGCCGCCAGCTTCTCTTCTCGTGCATCCTTGCAATGGACTCGGGCCAGGCACAGGGCAACGTCTGCGCCACACCGAGCCGAGGACTTCTTCCACTCCTGCACTCGGTCAGGGACGGCGTTCAGTCGAGCCATCAGCGACTCGAGATCATTTTGGAGTGTCGCCCTGGGCCAGAGCGTCGAGTCGATGCGGGACGTAGCAACCTTCAGCATTGCGAGGTAGTCCACGACAGCTGCAACACGGGACTCCAGTCTGAAGACATTCATGGCAACTTCATCATTCACCGAAGAGTTGACGGGGTCAAGGTTTGGTTCCAGCTGGCTAGTCTCTTCTTCAAAGTTGCGACAGAATTCTACAAAGACAAAACGCCGAGTCAAGACACCGGTCGAATGGAAGCATCACAGTTGAAAATGTTGGTCGACTGAAAAAAGGTACCTTCAAGCATAAGGAACAATTTCTTAGCAACACCACCCAGGAAGCCTTCAAGGTCATTCTTCTTCCCAGTCAACTGGTTGATCTTCTCGGTCAGAGTGGTCTTGTCAGCTTTCAGTCGGTCGACGTCCTTGGTGGCAATTGCCAGAGCAGCTTTCAGATTGGTATTTTCCTGTTCGAGCTTGGTGACTGAGGCTAACTTCTCGTCAGCAAGCTTGGTCTTCTCAGCTAGCTCAAGGTCTTTTTTCTTCTGGGCCTCCTTCACCTTGCCTGCAAGTTACAGCAAAGTCAGATTTTGAAACAAGTGGAAGGAAAAAGGAGTCGTCGAGGTCTCACCGAACATACCTTTTGTCTCCTCCTTCGCCTTCGTCAGATTCTCCTGCACCAGCTTCAGATCCAGTTCGAGTTGGGTGTGCTTTTGCTCCAGCTCAGTGTAGCGAGCCGCAAGGTCACAGGATCTCTGCGAAGAACCAATCGACAAAATATCAAAGATAATTCGCTTCCGAGTGGATAAGAGAAAATCATATGTTTCTAAGACTACAGTCGAATGCAAGCATTCGACCGTAGTCTCGGGGACTACACCCAGTGGGTGCACTCAGCGTGCCCCCACTGGTTCTATTCAAGACAGAGTCGACCAGTCGACCAAAAAAAAACTTCTTCAGACTGTAATCAACTGCCAGCAGTCGATCACAGTCTCGGGGACTACACCCAGTGGGTGCACTCAGCGTGCCCCCACTGGTTTCAGAAACCCATTTGCCCTAGTCGAATGATGATCAATCTTTACTTATAAAGCCTAAGGCCGACTGCCAACAGTCGACCTTAGCCTTGGGGACTACACCCAGCGGGTGCACTCAGCGTGCCCCCGCTAACACGGAGTTTTTGTCGACACACCCACTGGGTGATTGCTATGGATTTCAGAAAGAAAAAAGTTTTGATAGTATATCCTAACAGAACAGGCGGTGGTCGACTGACCTGAACATTGCTTTGAAGAGCGGAGCTGGCGTCATAAGCTGCTTGGCTTGCATCCCGGATAATCTTCACCTGCTCCATCATGATTCCTGCTTGGCGTATTGCCTCCTTAGCAGCGCTAGCTTGGTCCTCCGGGACGTGGTGCGTGGTGAAGAGCGAAGGCTGCCCAGCACTCGACGAAGTGGGACGAGCACTCGTCAACGGCACCGCGAAAGACACGGTGTGTCGAGTGGTGTTCTCCCCCTCCGTGGCAGCAGTCTCGGGCGCCGTCACATCTTGGGCTGCTTTGCCAGTGGATGCCTTCCTGCTCCTCCTATGCCTCAGCGGTTCCTCATCCTCATCATCATCATCAGGGACGGTGATAACGACATCGGATGGAGCTTCAAAAAAGAATCAGAGTTAGAAATCATGAGTCAGTCGACTAAGGACAGAATTAAGGGTATAGTACCAGGATTTGAAGTTGCCGCGTCCTCCATCTCATGGTCCTCAGCCTTGCCTGAGGTTTCAGAAGTTGCAACACTGAAGTTCCAAAGAATCAGTCGATTAATTCAAGTATCAACCAGAGATAAAGTTTGTACAAGACAGGAAGACTTAAGTAATATGTTTACCCTGATATGGTGGGGATGGACACCTTCATTTTCGGCAGGGGCTTGGTTGGCCTCGACGGAGCTACCTTCGACTGCTTCGGCGCCTTCTCAGTCGGCACCGGAGAAGCGGTCTGAGGGCGTTTGGTCGACTGTGAGGCAGTCGCAACTCCCTTACCGCGTTCAGTCGCAGGGTCATGAACGAGTTTCGACCGCCTTTCCGAGCGCGGTGGTGCAACCTCCTCCTCCTCCTCCTCTACTTCGTCCTCATCATCATCGTCGTCATCGTCATCGTCATCTTCAACAGCGTCCGAATCCCACTCATCCTGGCTCTCACCCCCGCTGGCTTCTCCCTCCTCAGTCGGAGCTTGAGCACCATTGGGCATTGAGTACAGCTCGGTAAGGGCCTGGAAGACGTCAAGACAGAGTTCAATCGACCAAATTGCAGAACATACAGAAACAAATTCAACAGACATACAATGGAAAGCAGAGCAAATGTACCTTTTCTGGAACGCTGTGATGGTCGAGTGGAGAAATCCTCCTGGATCCACGAGGATTATCCTTGTTCCCAGTGATCACGGCCATCCACCTTTCCACTATGGCGTCGTCGACTGCTTCCCGGTGGACTCGAGTCTCGTCTTCGGTTCCGCAGTACAACCACATGCAGTGGCTCCGGAACTGAAGAGGCTGGATTCGCCTCCGGAGGAAAACCTCCAGAAGGTCCATGCCAGTCACGCCGTCCCGAACCAACTGCACCACGCGATCCATCAACATCTTCACATCAGCTCTCTCCTCCGGAACCACCTTTAGAGAGGAGGGTTTGTTCACTCGACTCATGGTGAATGGAGGAAGTCCACTCGACTGTCCCGGCGTCAGCTCATTCTGGCAGTAGAACCAGGTCGACTGCCAGCCCCTGACCGACTCGGGAAAAGACATGGCTGGGAAGGTGCTCTTATTCCTCACTTGGATTCCGATGCCCCCACACATCTGGACCACTTGGGTTTTCTCATCGCCTGGACTCGCCTTCTTCACAGTCTGAGAACGACATGTGAAGATGTGCTTGAACAAGCCCCAGTGCGGTCGACAGCCCAGAAAGTTCTCGCACATGGATACAAATGCAGCAAGATACGCGATGGAGTTTGGAGTAAAGTGGTGGAGCTGGGCTCCAAAGAGGTTCAAAAAACCCCGAAAGAAAATGCTCGGTGGCAGAGAAAATCCTCGATCGACATGAGTGGCCAGGAGCACACACTCACCCTCTTCAGGCTGGGGTTGCCACTCCTTTCCTGGAAGCCTCGCGACGCCGTGGGTGATCAGCCCGTCGTCGGCCATGTCGAGGAGATCCTTCTCCCTGATGGTCGACTGGATCCAATCTCCCTGGACCCAGCCCTTCGGCAGGCGGGATCTCGACGAAGACCCGCTGCGGCTGGTGGATCTCCCCTTCGCCTTCTCCGCCGCCGACGCCTTCTCCGCCGCCGACGCCTTCTTTGCGCGCTCCAGCACCGCCGTCTTCTCCTTGCCCGTGGCCGCCGGCGAAATGCGCAAGGGAGAGCGTTGCGGAGGTGACAGCAGTTGTGTTGGGCGGAGACGAGGAGAGCAGAGGAGAAAGAATGGAGTACTGTGCAGAAACCCTCACAAGTCGCATTTATAACATCCCTTCCGAGTGGATGACAGGTGGACTCGGGCAATCCAATCATATCCCGAAACAGTTGCATTGACACGATACGTGGCGGAAAAAGCGGCACGGAGATCGAGGCGTCCATGTCCTGTCCCGTCCGAGCGCCGCGGTCCGTTCCGATTCGCGCGCTTCCCCAAATTTCATATCCCGCCGAATCCGCGAGCGGCAGATCGGTCTGTCAAGTGCGAGATTTCCCGCGATCCGTCGCTCGGGAACCGGCAAAGTATAAAAGATCACTCGACGAAAAACAAGAATGGATCGAGTCGACTGAAGAAAAGTTGCTCGTTATCAACGAAGAAGATCTTGATCAAGAACGATGCATAGCCAGTATGCCAAAAATCAATCAGAAACAGCATCAACTCCTTCCTCATTCAAGCCTCAATCCATTCGGGGCCTAATGATGGATTCATGTACCTAGGGTAGGGTCATAGGCCTGACCTAAGTGTCCTACCCAAGGGTACCCTTAGAAGAGATCACATTCCAGTCGACCAACGAGGAACCCACTCGACTGACTAGAAGGACTCGACCATGGAGACTCACTCGACCATGAAGATACACTCGGCCACCAGAAGGTCAGAAGGCACTCCGCAACGCAACGGCCTGTAATTGAATAAGACTTAATGATAGTTAAGGCACATTATGAGGGGCGTTACCAGTAACGCCCCAGGCTTAATGTACTTTAACCCCTCCATTATGTGGGCTGGCTGGGGTCCTGGCGCACTCTATATAAGCCACCCCCCTCCACAGGCAGAGGGGTTCACACTCTTGTAACACCAATACACATAATCCACTCGACCGCCTCAGGGCTCCGAGACGTAGGGCTTTTACTTCCTCCAAGAAGGGCCTGAACTCGTACATCGCTTGTGTTTACAACCTCTTCATAGCTAGGACCTTGCCTCTCCATACCTACCCCCCTACTCTACTGTCAGACTTAGAACCACGACAAGAGGTTCATGGCAATATGGGATGGCTTGATAAACAAGTAATAGGTAGCGCAGCATAGCGATAGAACGGAGCAACTGGCATTGCAATGATAGTAGTGAGATCCAGGGTAGCGGCCATCTTGCCTGAAATCCCGCAAGGAAGAAGAACGAGTCCATGAAGAAGACGAACGGATGAAGCCGAACCAATCATAGACGAACGAATCCTCACGATCGCAACGAAACAGGAACTAACAAGAAGAAGCACACAACATAGGTAAACACACCACACATGAACAAGGCATGATGCGCAACAAGCATGATGCATGACCAAGCTACATGAAGCTAATCATGGCAAGAGATGATGCAAACAAGAACAACACATCAAGGCAAGTTTAAATGAGGCCGGAAACAACATATAACAATTCCGGTAAGTCCTCATATGCAAATTTCGAAATTGGTCCAGAACTGAATAAACCTTAAGTTCAAGTTGTTAAACAGCAAGTTAAAATGCACCAAGATGATCTACATGAAATTCTAGTCAAGTTACATATAAAGTTCATTAGATTTGGAGCTACGGCCTAGAAGATATGAGCAAAACAAGCTAAACATGGCATTGATGCAAAATGCACCCAAACATCAAGCAAACACACCAAAACAAGGATGCAACATGATAATATGGCAATACATGCAAAATCCGGCAAGTTTCATATAGAGCACACTCAAAACGGAGCAACGGTGCAACACACACACTAAACGAGTCATAACAACAATCTGTCCAAAACAGCAACTAGGCATCTTACAAGCATCAAAACAACATGCTACAGCACCCCAACATAATAACAAAAGGCATGGGCATGAAGTACTGGTAAAGCATAACAAAACATGAACACTGAGCTATCTCCAGAAACAACTAGAACATGCTCAAAAACACATGGAGATATTGCAAATAATAACAGTTTCAGACTTTAGCAGAAATAACATCAGGTTGCAATGTTTAGAGCTATCAAACAACATGTTACAGGAACTTATCATGGCAAACAAAGGCATGGCGTGATACTACTAAATGCATAGATCAAAAGACCCTTACTAACCATGAGCCAAAAAGGATCAGAAGATAACATGGCACCCATGTAAACATGGCAAGTTATATAACAGATTCATAACATGGCAGGAACAACAATAAGTAGGCATGTTCGTGAGCTTGAACCACTCACCACAGAGCAATACATGGCATGGCAAGGCAACCAACAGTAAGAAGGCATCATTATGAAGCTAAGCATTGCAAGAGCAAGGTCATAGGGTACATGGATCAATAGGAAAACACATGGGAACAAGTGAACTTAATGTAAACAGGCTGCCAAACAACATTTTCAAGCAACTTTGGAGCAAGAAATGAACATGTTCCAGCAGGCTATAATTGCAACCAAGGGCATGAATGGATAGAGCATGACATGTAGTTCAAAACATGTTTATAGAGCATCTCCAGATTATGCATAGAATGATTAGTAGAAGCATGTTAACATGGCATCAAAATATAACAGAATCTGTCAGGAAAACAGCAACAGCAACTACCCTACTTAGCAAGCTTGATACACTCAGCACACAACTCACAAAAACACATGGTCAACACCTCTGGAAAGATGGCATGGCATAGTTCAACATTCATGTAGAGCTCAACCTCATAGGATGAACACATCAATCATGGCAAAAATGTTAAAACAGCAAGTTATAACAGTTTCAGCAGAATAACATCAACATGCACTCTTCCAATAGCATTTCGGGCATCAAGATGAGCTCAAATGAAAATGATACAATGGAATGAAATGATCTACTCGTCGAGACGAACAATTTGACATATTATACGCACGAAACAGAGCTACGGATGCAGAGATGTGATGCAATGAATATGGCATGTTTATACAAAATTCCTGGGACAGTGGATTTTTGCACCTCGGGGAAAAAGTCAACACGGGCACGGATATTGAGGATCGCCGGAATCTCGCGCCGGAGCTGGAGGAGGCTCGCCGGAGGGGCGGAGGAGGCCGGGGGCGGCGCCGGTGGCCGGATCCGGCGGCCGGCGCCCGGATCTGGCCGGACCCCAGCGCAGGGCGGCGCGGAGGGGCTGGCCGCGGGGCCCGGGACTCGGGGCGGAGCTCGCCGGCGTGAGGCGCCGGCGACGGTGGGCGGCGGCCGTCGCGGCTGGAGCAGGAGGCGGGCGGCGGCGCTTGAGCTCGGGCTCGCGCCGCGGCGACGGAGACGGTGGCCGGCGGAGAGCCCGAGGTCCCTCGGCGGCGGGAGGCGGCCGGTGCCGAAGGCGGAGGCCGCCGCCGGCGGGCGCGAGTGGCGGCGCTAACGGGCGGCGGCGGCGGAGGCGGGCCCCGCGGGCCCGACGCGGGCCCCGCGGGCCGGCGGCGGCGGGAGGGCGCGGGGCAGGGCCACGTGGCGGTCGGCGATTCGCCGGGGCGCGGCGGCGGACATGTCCGGGCGCGGGCGGACGTGTCCGGTGGCGGCGGGGGCGATTTGATCTAGGGTTTGATCCGAAAAATGGAGGAGGACATTTTTATAGGTAGAGGGAGCTAGGAGAGTCCAAATAAGGAGCGGTTTTCGGCCACGCGATCGTGATCGAACGACCGAGAGCATGGAGGGGAGTTTGATGGGTTTTGGGCCACTTTGGAAGGGGTGTTGGGCTGCAACAAAAGAGGACATTACGGTTACCCGGTTAACCGTTGGAGTACCAAACGACCTCCAAATGGCACGAAACTTGACAGGCGGTCTACCGGTGCTATACCAAGGCCGCTTGGCAAACCTCGGTCCATTCCGAGAAAGTTTAATACCCGCACAAGAGAAGAGGCAAAAGGGAGGCGCCGAAGGACATAGGAGTGCCGGATTGCAAAACGGACAACGGGGAAAATGCTCAGATGCATGAGACGAACATGTATGCAAAATGAGATACACATGATGACATGATATGAAATGCAGATGATGACATGGCAAAGTGCAACACGCAAGCACATGACATGGCAACAACGGCGAATAACTGGCGGACACCTGGCGCATCGGATCCGGGGCGTTACAGAGCACCTGATGGACGAATACCTCAAGCTACATTAAGTTCCTCTCAAAGATCAAGTGAAGTGCGCCACAATGAACTTCCACGACTATGCATCGACATGGTGGCTTCACAGACCTTCGGAGAGCTACGACATGAGTTGGCCCAAGACGAAGAGAGCTATGCAGCGAGAGTTCGTGTCTCTCACCTACACGGAACAACTTCTACACCAATTGGAGAATACCATCCAAGGATCCAAGTCCATCGACACGTACTTCAAGGAGATGAAGAATACCATGCGACGAGCCGCTGTGGATGACCCTGTTTTGATGAAGTTCCACTTCATTATGGGATTGCACAACGACATCTCCAAGACTATCTTCCTCGAGAACTACAAGTTCCTCGACGACAACTACATTGGTGCTCTCAAGGCGGAACAAGAACTCATGAAGGCTAAGACTTCTCTACCCCAAGAACACTTCTCGAAGACCAAGCTCCAAGATAGCGGCCATGAGGCTAGTACCATGATGATGCCCAAGCCCGACGAGCTGCAAGATGACGCTCCCAAATTCTACTCCACCACCATCCCTCTTTGTGGCATTGATGATGCCGAGTCTATTTTGACTCTTTTTCAAGATGGTGCGGCGATGACTATGACTACAGAGTTATTCTAGGACCAAGCTTTGTAGGCGAACGACATGGTGACGAGCAAGGATGATGCTTCCATCTTAGGAGGCGAGAGTGATGATGTGTCATCTTCGGCCTTCATCCATGGCGATGGCAATGAGATGGTTGAGCATGGGATTTTCCCTTTGACCACGGCGATGTATGATGACTTGAGTGACTTGTGCCACCATATTGAGAGTGAGAGTGACTTCACCACTAGCCCCATGTATGATGAGTTGCCCCAATTCCCATGTGAGGAGAGCCACAGCCCCCACCACTTGAGTGAGATGAGTGACTCCACCATATGTGACTTTGAGTGCACCTATTTTTAGGGAGTGAGTGAGCCACCACATAGAGAGAGTGTGATAGTTGATAGGTCATGTGAGGCCATTTGGATTTGTAACGACTTCACCTCTACCTCTATTGTGTCTTCTCATTTGGTGCTAGGTCCCATATACGATACGCGCCGATCCTTGACAACTTCGTCCTACCTTTGGACACGACGATGGCCATGGTGGAATATGATGCACCCACCACATTGTTCCATCAAGTTGATGATGATGACCACCATTTGGTCTTTGCCATCTCACCTACACCACATGAGTGGAATGAGAACGGTAATGTTGATCCCCCTATTGACATGCCTCATGCTAGTATGATTTCCCCATGCGATAATTTACCCATTTATGATGAGTTTGATGATTGCCATGTGAAGTCTATTAGTTGTGATGCCATGTTACATAGGATTTCTTGTAATAATTCTCTCAGCACATCATGTTTGACAATCCGCTTGACTTGTCGTATGCTATGCGTGAGATCAATCCTATGTCATATTTGCAATCTCATCATAGTGAATCTGCATATGCCATTAAAATTAACCCAATTTGCACTTATGGCATAGATGACAAGGCCATGGTTATTGGCATTTGTTTCTCTTGTGATGATATTGATATGCTCCCTGTGGATCATTTATCTCATATGCCATGCCATGACCACCTAGCTTAGGACATGTTGTTTTGGATGTTGTCCATTTTCTCCTTATGTTGTTTCCGATATTGCTCATAAGGAGACCCCCATAGTTTCCTCATACATTTTAGGAGATTTTTATCACTCCCATCCATTGCATGAATCCCATGATTGTGAGCACCATATGCATCCCATGAATAGAAGTGCTATTATTGTGCCACACACTTGTTATAATTGCATGCTCAATTTGTGTCCCCATCGTGTTATACATAACAACTATTCTTTCATGATGGATGACATGTTCTTATACCATGCTTCCAATTTCTTTGAGCGATGCTTATCTTGCGCTAACTCCCACATGTGCATACACATCATGATGGATGATGTGTACATTTACCATGCACACACTTTCTTTGGTTTGTGTCTCTTTTGTGTAGGTACCCTTGAATACTTGTGAACCTCACAATCCCATGAGTTGACAAAACAAGCTCTAGAGAAAAATGATGACTTGGGATCTCGTGGATTGCCTTACCACCGTTCCCTTCGCACAAAGACTTCGCATTTCTTCTACATGGCCCTCACATGGTTATGGGTTATTGTCCATTATATATCGTTTGCCCATATTGCCATGTTCACTTTGCATGATATGCTCAATCCTATGCCTTTCCCATGCATGTGTGACCCATGCTTTGCATTACACATGATGATTGATTCTAGTACTTTTATGTGTATTTGCAAGCTTGGTGGAGATATTGCTTGTTATTGCCATGTTCCTTTTGTGACTCATCTCTATGATGATACTTTGACCATGATTTGTTTCCGTGCTTGCGATATGTCATGTGCATTTCCTATATCCACTATTTTCTCAGTTGACATGATTGCCATGATTTCCTCTAGTGTGTTACATCTTCGCTCCACTAGTTTGCATGACTTGATTACTATGATTGCTTGCCTTGTTGTATCACTGATGATTCATACTTGCTCATTTCATGCGGTTGATGACAACCATCTACATGTTTTGCACATGATTGTTATTGCTTCTTGTCATATATCTCCATGTGTTGCCTCTCTCATGCTAGATGATTTTACATGTATTGAGTGCAACAATGCTTTTAGTCTTGCTAATGAGATTGCCCCCATAGCATTCTCGCATATATTTGGAGATTTTGAAATATTCCTTGTGAAGCATGCTTGTCATACCTCTTTGCAACATATACCTAGTGCCATGGATATAGCCATTGTTGCATCATATTACTCATGCACCTGTACTACTAATGGTTATGTGCAAGAGAAGGGAACCATCATGATGGATGATGTGTTCATCTACCATGCGCATACGTTCTTTCCTTTTGTTTTGTGCATGTGTAGGAAACTTGGACTTCGTGTCAACTTCCATGTCACATGAGTTGATAATCCGAGATCTTGAGAGAGAACCACCTTCGATCACGACGCTTCTAGATCGCACTTGCTTGTGCTTCGGCATTGTGAAGAACGCACAAGGGCACGCCTTCAAAGTGACATCTTTCTTGAACATGGATATTGCGGATCATACTACATGTGTTGCTTGCACCACATGACCTATTGGCCTTTTTGGACTACTTGATTGTGCACATGTCAGAGATCTTGCTTCGACTTGTCATTGCCACATTGCAATGCCTCACGACATATATACCTAGTGTGTTGCATCCAACTTCTTGAATTCTTATCCTATCATATGCTTGGTTGCAACAATATCATTTCTTCACATATGCCATGTCACATTGCTTGTCACATGATTGACTTGATTGCCTCACACATGGTGAACAATTTCTCTTTCTATTGTGTTGAGTGCCACACTATATTCACTACACCCTACGCACGTTATGCTTGGATTGTCTTGCACTTGCCCCATGTGTTTAGACACTTCGTTTTATTTGGTGTTGTGAGTGATTCTTATGCCTACCATCGACCATTTGTCGAGCACTTTATGCATGATTGCTATGACCTTGAGGTACATGCTTATTCCCTTGTCACACATATTTGCATCACTACCTCTCATTTACATACTTGTCCCCATGATAGATATGCTTGTGCTCGATTGATATGCTTACATGCCATGTCACAATCCTTTGTCACGCCATATGCTTTGCATGATGACGACACTTGTTTGGTGAATCACCACTTGAATGCTTGGTTTTCCACTAACACAAACCACATTTGTTTTTTCCAAGTGTTTGTTGTCCTTACTCCTTTTGAAGGAATCACTAGACGGTGCGAAATTGGAGAGTTCCCATTTCGAGCTTCAATACGACGAGTACTTGGTGAACGTCCACTTCTACATGGCGAAGCCATCTCTTTCCCATGGTGATTTGCTTTTCGATCCAAGGTCGGATATTTCCCAAGGGGGGAGATGATGTGGAGCATCCTACGGACATCACCATGTCAAGAGCACATTCGGCGAGTGACATGTGCGACATCTACTTCAGATACACAAAGGTGAATCATCTCCTTTACGCATGTTCACTTGACCCCTTCGAGGATGTTATACTACTTGACACTCCACTCATGTGCATACATAGGTATTGTCGGAGCACCATAGACGACGAGGAGGAGTGCGAGCGCAAGTGTACAACTACACCATCCATGAGGGAAGCATGGAAGGGATGACGGAAGAATACGGAGACACCTCCCAGGACCTAGACATCCGGCCACAACTCCGGACATTCGACCCCTAAAGGTGATTACAGCAGCAGCCCAGCCGACGAGCTACAGTCCCTGGACATCGGGTCCCCAGGCCCCGGCCATCTGACCCAGCATGAGCCGCCGGACATCCTGCCCCATCCCAGAAATCCGACATCCTTCACAGAACGCTACAGAAGCCAGCCCGGGCATCCGTCCGACTGCCCCGGCCATCCGGCATCTCACGAGAGCCTGGACATCCGGCGCCTGCCTGCGCGCATGGGCAAGGCCTGAGGCCCATGTATATCCCCACTCACTTCCCCCTTTGTGGACTAGCACTATATATAGATCCCCTCCTCCTCCTAGTTAGCATTAGCATTGGTTTAGCTCATATGAGAGATAGAGATTTGCTCATCTATGTGGTTCTTCTCAATCAAGAGACCGCGGCCTCTACGGAGAAGATCCATGCTTGGATTCATGACCCCTAACGGGAAGATCCCTCACGGATTCAAGGCCTCATCACGGAGATGAACTAGAGTTACCTCTTGAATCCCCCTTTCTTGGATTTGGATCGTGTATCCCTTTGTGTTCATGGATCTAGCACATGTGTGATCATTCTAGTTGATTTGAGTGTTTCCCCTCGTGATTTCCCACGTGTTTTCCCTTCTGTTCTTCGTGTTCTTCATGGGATCCCGTCCATTTAGTGAAAGATCAGCCTTAGGGTCTCCACCCTTCATCAGGGAGGAAGGGGTAAGTCTTCTTGGGGAAGAAGACCCCCTTTGTATGGTGGGGGGAAATCTAACCATTTTGTGCCCTCAGCTCGCATCTAAGCGGTACTACCGCTCCAAGGAGCGGTACTACTGTTAGGCGGTAGTACCCAACCCAAGTCAGCAAACAAAGAAACAGAGGGTGGTAGTGCCGCTGGCGTGGTACTACCGGAGCACCTAGCATTACTACCACTAAGAAGAACTGACCTGCACGGAGCAGCAGTACTAGGGCGCGCTAGGGCCACTGCTCTAGTGCCGCTCTAGTACCTCTTAAGGGGAAAAGACAATATAAGCTAGCACACGGGGGAAACCCTAAGCGATACTGGCAGCGGTAATGGGCGCGGTAGTACCGCTCAGGCGGTACTACCATGCTACTACCATGCTAGTGCAGCTAAAACAAACTAGGCAACAAAGAGTTGCAGAATAGGAGAACCCCTAAGCGGTAGTAGACCGGTAGTAACCTGTGGTAGTACCGCAAACCAGTACTTCCGTGGTTACTAGCGGAAATACCGCATGTGCTATTCAAAGCTGACTCAGAAAACAAACAGAGAGCTATACGAAAGAGGAAAGGCAACGTGGGTGCAAGTGAGGTTGTGTACGTGTTGATTCCACCCATACCTTTCCAAAGTGGACCCCCTCTTAAATAGTATGTGTTCCCTACGACTCAAATCACTGAAAAGAAATCGTCAGGAGAAAACCCGTCTTCACTTAAAGCCACTGAGGGGGAAAAAACCATCTTGTGCCAACTAGGATAATCTCTGAAAAACTCGATGCACACGGTTAGTCCGCAAAGCGTATTGTCATTAATCACCAAAACACTAAGGGAGAAATATGCCCTAACAGTCTCCCCCTTTTTGCTGAATTGATGACAATACGGGATTTGCATAGGAAAGCAATATGACAAGAAATTAAACCCATGATCTACAAAATATAGACGTGCTCCCCCTAGATGTGTACACTAACTAAATATGCCTTTGGAATGCAAAGTGCATATAGTAGGATCAACACTCCCCCTATATTTTATAGATAAGGAAACGATGCAACTACAAGGTAAACAAAGCTAAGAAAGTATCAATATACCAAGCATATGAGAGATATCAACGAACCAAGGCACAATGAATATGATATCACACACAATAAGACATAGATAAAATAATAGGGATATCATAGGTCTTACACCATATGATAAGGTCTCATAAGTCACACAACCCAAAGCAAATGAAGATACATAGTTCACAAGCATAAAACACACGATAAATGGCAGCCTTGTGGCTCGGCAACCCTGCAACAAAGCTGACGCGGAGCATCCTACGATCATCCCCATGTTCACTCTGACCACTCCCCATGACCCAAGGATACATAAGATGAGACCTCGACTATATGCCACTGGACGCAAGGTGAACTCGCTCCTCTCCAAACCGTCACTTTCCACATGTGAGACATGGCTAATACCTCAAACATATGTGATATACCAGAACCAAGAGGGAGGCCATGGACAAGACGATGAGGACACAAAGTACTAGGACCAAATGGAGAAGCTGCCAGAAATCTATAACAACTGGACGACAGGTCTCGACCAGACGTCCGACATCTGGAAGCCACCGGATGACCGGTTGGGACCGGACGTCCGACACCTAAAGCCCCAGCCTACCCAAGTCCTGGCCAACGCAAGCTACATCGAGCAGACGTCCGGCCTCCACTAGACGACCGACCACACCTGCCAGCGAGCGGACATCCGACATCCACCGGACGATCGGCACCATCACGCCCAAGACAAATCAGCGGATATCCGATGTGACCGGATGACCGGCCATCTCCGGACGTACGGTGCCACCGCAACCAAGCCGAATTAGCGGAAGTCCGGCGACTACCGGACATCCGGACGCCCGCGAGCAACCGGATGACCGGTACCCAGCGGACGTCCGGTACTTGTCTGCGCAAAGTTTTGGGCCCGAGGCCCATGTACCCCTTCACTTCACCCCCATTTGCACTAATACTATAAATAGACCTCCTCCTCCTCCTCCTAGTTAGGGTTCGCATTGGTTTAGCTCATATTAGAGATAGAGCTTTGCTCATCCACTTGGTTACTTCTCCATCGGAGTTCACGACCTCTTCGGACAAGATCCCCCAAGCGGATTCAAGACCTCTTCGGAGGAGATCTCTGTTGTAGGGTAGAACCCTAAAATGGATCTTTTCACACTTGGAGGGGGAAAAGGATGAGCACCAAGAAACACAAAGAGGAAATCACTCCAACAATACCCAATTACACATCCACTAGAATAGCAACATAAGATCCACAAGTTCACAAACACAATCAAAGGAAAGATACAATGGATAAGTTCTTCCCACTCCTAGGAGATGAGGTCTTGGTGATGGTAGTCTTCTCCAAGATGGAGGTCTTGATATCCACAAGTGGCTCTCCTTCAAAGAGGCCCTGATCTCCAATGGAGGTGGTAGTAGGAGCAAAGCTCTCAAATTCTCATCTATGTCTTTGCTAAACCTAAACATGGTCCTGGGTACGACTTATATAGCTTTGGGGTCGAAGGAGATGGAGAGGACGGCGAAGGGGCAATCTCAGCCGGCAATCCTGGGAGGCCCATGCGCACGGGGGGTCCCATGCGCACGGTACACGCCCGTGCGCACGGGGTGCTACAGCCATAGCTCCCTGTGTAGTCCGTGGGCACAGGGTCTCGGGGCCTGTGCGCATGAGGTCGCATGAGACTTCCTGTCCAGCTGCTGTTCGGCTTGTTCTTCATCCTTGGAGACTTGGGTCACTTCTCGTTGGACTTGGGGGTGTTCCTCAGCTGCTTGGAAGGGTTCCTCTTCGTACCTAATGATGCATTGAGTATTTTGGTGAGGTAGCAACCAAGTTCCACTTGTATCCATATGCATGTCAACTAGGAAGGAGTTCACCTAGGTTTCCATTGCACGTGCTCTAGCTCTTGTCATGGGTCCATGTGGGGCTTGATGTGTTGGCGTAGAGTCCATGGAGATGATGGAAGGATGCTCCGCATCATCTCCCCCCTTGGGAGAGATCCGTCCATGGATCGTGATCTTCATCACCATGGTACTTGGCCAAGCCTTTGACGTTGAAGATGTCACTTACATTGTACTTGCCGAGTGGTAGGTCAATCTTGTAAGCATTGTCATTGTAGCGTGCTAGCACCTTTAAGGGTCCGTCGTCTCGAGGTAGTAGCTTTGACTTGCACTCGTTGGGGAAACGGTCCTTGCGAAGGTGAAGCCATACGAGATCTCCCGATTGAAACACCATTGGTGTGTTGTTGATGTTGAGCTTGGTGGCGATGCGATGGACTTGACGCTCGATCGTTGTCCTTGTATCTTCATGCATCTTCTTGAGAAAGCTTGCCCTTGCACTTGCATCCATGTTTGCGCGTTCTTGGAGCGGAAGAGGTGGGATGTCCAATGGGGACAATGGGTTGAAGCCATAGACAACCTCGAACGGGGACTTGCCGGTAGTAGTGTGTCGAGCTCTATTATAGGCGTACTCGGGGATGGGTAAGCACTGCTCCCACTCCTTGATGTTCTTCTTAATCAACACATGTAGAAGAGTGGAGAGCGTCCAGTTGGTAACTTCGGTTTGGCCATCAGTTTGTGGGTGGTATGCCATGGAGAATAGAAGCTTGATGCTGAGCTTGGCGCAATGGTCTTCCAAAAGTAGCTTAAGAATTTGACGTCCTGGTCCGACACTATGGTCCTAGGCACTCCATAGAACCTCAAGATTTCCCTACAAAAAAGATTAGAAATATGTGAAGCATCGTCTATCTTGTTGCATGGTATGAAATGTGCCATTTTTTGAGAATCGGTCCACAACAACAAAGACGGAATCCTTTCCATTTCTAGTTCTAGGCAAACCAAGCACGAAATCCATACTAATATCCTCCCATGGTTGATACGGAATTGGAAGTGGCATATGTAAACCATGAGATTGATCTTTTGACTTAGCTTTGCGACATGTAGAGCATTTGTTGGTGAAGCGTGCCACATTGCGGAATATCTTTGGCCAAAACTATTTGAAGGAGATTGTGGTGAATGTCTTGTCGCATCCAAAATGTCCCATGAGTCCACCTCCATGAGCCGCTTGCAAAAGCAACAAACGAAGAGAAGACTTGGGTATGCAAAGCTTGTTAGCACGCATAAGGTAGCAATCTTTGAGGTAAAAGTGCTCCCAAGAAGTATGAGTAAGACATTTCACATAAGTGCAAAAGAAGGATCATTCGCATAAAGATCTTTAATATGCTCAAAGCTAATCACGTTTAACTCAAGTGTAGTAACAAGCATGCATATGCGGGAAAGAGCATCCGCGACAACGTTGTCTTTGCCTTTAATGTACTTGATCACATAAGGAAAAGACTCAATAAATTCACTCCATTTAGCATGCCGTTTATTCAAACTTAGTTTGACCTTTTAGGTACTTAAGTGTCTCATGATCGGTACGTATGACAAATTCATGTGGGCGAAGATAATGCTCCCAAACATGCAATACTCGCACTAAAGCATACAATTCTTTGTCATATATAGGATAGTTAAGTTGAGCACCAGAAACTTTTTCGCTAAAGTATGCAACGGCTCGCTTTTCTTGCATAAAAACTCCACCAATTCCATGACCGCTAGCATCACAATGAACCTCAAAAGTTTTGGTGAAATCGGGTAATGCAAGAATTGGGGCATGTGTAAGCAAAGATTTGAGCTCATCAAATGCGGTAGATTGAGATGGTCCCCAAATAAAAGGTGCATTTTTCTTACTCAAAGAATGCAACATCACGGCAATAGTGCTAAAGTTTTTCACAAACCGACGATAAAATCCCGCTAGACCAAGAAAACTACGCACTTGTTGCAAATTAGTGGGTTGGGGCCAAGTTTTAATTGCTTCAATTTTAGACTCATCTACATGAAATCCCTTGGAAGACACAACAAAGCCCAAGAAAACGATCTTGTCAACATCAAAAGTGCATTTATCCATATTAGCATAGAGACATTCTTTTCGAAGCGTTTGCAAAACGGCCCTAATACGATTCACATGTTCTTTGAGGGATTTGCTAAACACAAGAATGTCGCCAAAGTAAACTACAACAAACACACCAATGTAAGGACGAAGCACATAATGCAAGACGCCTGAATGTACCTGGTGCTTCCGATAGACCCGTATGCATGACTAACCACTCACACAATCCAAACTTTGTTTTGAAAGCAGTTTTCCATTCATCGCCCTCTTGTATGCAGATTTGATAGTAACCACTTTTAAGATCAATTTTTGAGAAAATAGTGGCACCACTAAGTTCATCTAGAATATCGTCAAGGCGTGGGATGGGATGCCTATGGCGAACGGTGATAGCATTGATAAGTCTACGATCGGAACACATGCGAAAGCTACCGTCTCGTTTTGGCACAAGAATGACCGGTACGGCACAAGGACTCAAACTTTCATGCACATGTCCATGATCTATGAGATGTTGGACTTCCCTTTGTATTTATTTGGTTTCTTCGGGGTTGATGCGGTATGGAGCCTTGTTAGGAAGAGGTGCGCCGGGGATGAGGTTGATCCGATGTTCGATGCCATGTAGAGGAGGGAGACCGGGAGGTAGATCATCGGGAAAGACATCCATGAATTCCTGCAACAAGTTAGACAACACTAGAGGATGAGGATTAGGAGTGTTAGTCTTTGCCACCTCATCTTTGCAAACTAGGACATAGTGGATGACACTCGAGGGGTTCTCACATACTTCTCCCATCTCTCTTTTTGTGGCGAAGAGGATTAGGTTTTTCTCTCGTCGCAAAGAGTCACTCAATTTTGGCTTGTGGCGCTCACTTTCTTTGTGGTGGTTCACTCTCTTACTAGCGTCTCCACGATGGGTGGATGCTTTCTCGTCGGTGATCACTTGGCTTGGAGACATAGGTCATAGCAGGAACTTTGTGCCCTTAATTTTTAAGCTATAGTGATTTGTTCTCCCATTGTGGATGACGCGGCGGTCGAATTGCCAAGGCCTTCCCAAGAGAAGATGGCACGCGGACATAGGAACCATGTCACACTCAATGGTGTCTTCGTAGGTGCCGATCTTGAAAGAAACGTGCATGGTGTGCTGCACTTGAATCGTGCCGGAGTCGCTTAGCCATTGAACCTTGTAGGGGCGAGGGTGCTTCTTCTTGACCAATTGCAGCTTGTGACATAGCTCTTCACCTGCCAAGTTATGGCAACTCCCTCCATCGATGATTACTTTCATGGAGCATCCATTGATGCTGGACTTGGTGTGGAAGATGTGACACTGTTGGACATCGTCTTGATGGTGCTGGAGCTTCAAGACCTTTGAGACCACGAGAGCGGGAGTTGAGTCATTGTCGCAATAGACTTGAGAATCCTCGTCGTCATTCACTTGACGGTGCATGGCGACGTGCTCGATAGCTTCCATCTCATCTTCACTCATGGAGTCGTACGTGCCATCATCATTGGCGATCGTCGTTTGCTTGTTGATGCTTTGGAAAGACTTGTGTCCACGGCCACCACATGTGAAGCACTTGAACTGCTCTTGACGGGATCGTCCGGTGGTGCCAAAGAAGAAGTCTTGTTCTTGTAGTTGCTTGTTGGAGGACGAGTCGAGGAAGGTGTTGCTTGCTTGAAGCTTGACTTGTCGCCGGTACTTGGTGATGCTCTAGTTGAGGTAGGAGGTGTCGAAGTCGTAGTAGGAGTAGCTTGAGTGTATGAGCCATAGGTCTTGGATGAGTACTTGGCGTACTTGAAATCTTCTTGTACTTGTCGTTCTGCCTTGGTCGCTTTGTGAACGAGCTCAAGAAGGTTGGAGTAAGGTTGGAAGTCGGCGATCTTTTGTATTGGGTGGTTGAGGCCGTTCAAGAAGGGTGCCATTTTTTGCTCGTCATCTTCTTTGACATTGGCTCGTATCATGGCAATCTCCATTTATTAATAGTATTATTCCACCATCTTCGTGCCTTGTTTGAGTAGTTTCAACTTCTTGAAGAGATCTCGTGTGTAGTATGTTGACACAAAGCGGGCTCGCATGATGTCCTTCATTTGTGTCCAAGATGTGATGGGTGGCTTGCCTTGCTCTTGTCGTCGCTCGATCACTTGTTCCCACCAAATGAGGACATAGTCTTGAAACTCAAGGGATGCCATGGCGATCTTCTTTTCTTCGCAGTAGTTGTGAAGACAAAATATCTTGTCGACTTTCAATGCCCATGATAGGTACTCCTCAGCATCGTTGCTTCCGGAGAACTTGGGCATGGTGAACTTGAGCTTGCCATAGCGGAGTTCCTCATCATGGTGACGGTGTTGATGTCACTCTTGTCGTGGAAGCAGATCTCCACATACTTGCTCTGCTTGGTGTTGCTCTTAGCGAGGAGCATTCCCATTGTCTTGTTGCTCTTGTCGGACTTGGGGTTCTTGACGAGGAGCTTGAGGAACTTGTCAGTGTACTCTTGCTTGATAGTTCCTTTCTTGAATTTCTTCTCAAAGTGCTTCTTCTTGTTCTCGCATTTGTTGGTTGCGGTCGGCGAAAGCGCGACTAGCGTCTTGGATGGCACGTTGCGCCTCAAGTGCTTGAGCTTCACACCGTTGTTGTTGTAGACGGGCAGCCTCGGCGTCTTGCTTGTCTTGGTGTTGGAGCACCCGATTTTCCTCTCTGTGGCGTTGGTGTTGCCGTTCTTGTGCTAGAAGTTTATCTTGAGTATCGATGTCATGAAGAGTATTGTGGTTAGCTTGACGGTCTTGGCACGCGGCTCGTCGAAGAGTGTTAGATGTCAGGGTACTTGAGCCGGAGATGGTGTCATCGGGGTGTCGACTCGAGCGGCTTCGTCTTGAGTAGGACGGCGAGGTTGCAGAGCGGTTGACAAACAAGGCATGAATCTCGTCCATTCTTGCATTGCTCTCTTGTTTTTGTTCGTCGAGCTTGTCGTCGAAGTAGTCTCTTGTACGTTGCTTGGAGAGGCGTAAGTCGGTGGCGAGATGGTTGATGCGGTCGCTCATTGCTTGTAGTTCTTGATTCAAAGATCGTTGTTCACCAAAGAGGTGTTGCTTGGTGACGTAGGAGGTCATGTCGTCGTCTTGCCCGATGAAGAGTGGGTTGTTAGAAGAACTCAGCCTATCCATCATGTGAAAGTGGTGGTGAGTAGTAAAATGAGAGAACAAAACCAAAGTTACCTTTTCCGGAGATTGTGGATGTAACTAGTACGATCCCACGTGATGCTATAATAGGAGAATTTGGTACTGGGTATTGTTTCTCACACCTACAAGTAAATGGCTTATGGAGGAGCTCGGTTAGGAAGTGGCACAAATAATTCAAGCAAATGCTAGTCAAGATGTTGATAAAGTTGAGAAGATTAACAAATGGGAAATAAGACAAATAGATCAAACCCAAGGATAACACCAGGAACACACACACGAAAGATAGATGGGATCCACACAACCAAGGGGTGAGCTCTAAGATGTGGAACCACGGACAATGCTCTTGTTGTACTGATATGAGAGAGACGCTAGCTCGATTGCTCTAAAGGGCTAGATACGCTAGTGCACCAACCTAAGAGAGAAACGAGTCGTCTCACAATCCCAAGTATGCTTATGTATGTAGTGACCAAGATGAAGTAACTATGCCATGAAGCTCTATGCTATTGCTTATAAGCTCTTTGCTTCTCTTATCTTTTTCTTAAAATCTTTCTTTCTTTCTTTCTTTTCTTTAAACTATGCGACGATGCTTGATATGCGAGCCACAATGCAAGATAAGAAGTAGTATTTGCACGGGAGAGACGTACCACTAATGGTGCACTAAGGCGTGGCCCGACAATACTCAACAAGCTAGTCTCGATGGCTAAGCTACACAAAAGAGGCTCGAAGCTATCAAAGTAATATCAAGGGTGGCACAAACGCGTCGTCGAGGTTACCATCATTGCTTACGGTTGGTATGAAGGTGATGTTGGTCGAAGCCGATGTGGAGTCCGAGTTGATGGTCGAGTGGCAGTGATGATGATGTCGAATCGTGCCTAAGTAGCCGACACACCTTAGGACACGAGAGAAACCGCGACCCAACACTCAAACAACCACGTGAAATAGTGCGGGAGAACCAAGTGGTGGTGGTGAACCAAAATGAAGCAAAACAGAAAATGGCCAAAAGTCCCTGGATAGTCCGTGCGCACGAGGTAAGTGAGGCCCGTTTGCGCGGGGTCCTGTGTGCACGGGGCTCCGATGGCCCGTGTGCACGGGGTCCTTTGCGAGCGGACAAGATGCTCCAGATCCTTGGTAATTTCCAAGTTTGTGGCCAAATTCGAAAGATGGGAGGGTGGGGAAGATGGAGGGGGGGGAGTTAGATCCACTTGCCAAAAAATAAATTCGTGGATCAAAACAACCAAATCTCACAAGATCAAACAAATTGCAAGAAAAATTGTGGGGCTATTTTTGGTGGGGATTTTCGGATTAGGACGAAAAACAACAAAATCAAGCTAGAAACTGGAAGGTAGGGACTCCAAGATGTGAATCAACCTTGCTCATGATACCAAGATGTTGTAGGGTAGAACCCTAAGATGGATCTTTTCATACTTGGAGGGGGGGAAGGATGAACACCAAGAAACACAAAGCGGAAATCACTCCAACAATACCCAATTACACATCCACTAGAATAGCAACACAAGATCCACAAGTTCACAAACAAAATCAAAGGAAAGATACAATGGATAAGTTCTTCCCACTCCTAGGAGATGAGGTCTTGATGATGGCAGACTTCTCCAAGATGGAGGTCTTGATATACACAAGTGGCTCTCCTCAAAGAGGCCCTGATCTCCAATGGAGTTGGTAGAAGGAGCAAAGCTCTCAAATTCTCATCTATGTCTTTACTAACCCTAAACATGGTCCTGGGTACGACTTATATAGCTTTGGGGTCGAAGGAGATGGAGAGGACGGCGAAGGGGCAACCTCAGCCGGCCATCCTGGGAGGCCCGTGCGCACGGGGTAAGTTGGGCATGTGCGCACGAGGGGTCCCATGCGCACGGTACACGCCCATGCGCACGAGGTGCTACAGTCGTAGCTCCCTGTGTAGTCCGTGGGCACGGGGTCTCGGGGCCCGTGCGCACGAAGTCGCTTGGGACTTCCTATCCAGCTGCTGTTCGGCTTGTTCTTCATCCTTGGAGACTTGGGTCACTTCTCCTTGGACTTGGCGGTGTTCCTTAGCTGCTTGGAAGGGTTCCTCTTCGTACCTAATGATGCATAGAGTATTTTGGTGAGGTAGCAACCAAGTTCCACTTGTATCCATATGCATGTCAACTAGGAAGGAGTTCACCTCGGTTTCCATTGCACGTGCTCTAGCTCTTGTCATGGGTCCACGTGGGGCTTGATGTGTTGGTGTAGAGTCCATGGGGATGATGGAAGGATGCTCCGCATCAATTCCCCAAGCGGATTCAAGACCCCTTCATAGGAAGACCCCTCAAGACCTCCTCATGGAGATGAACTAGCTACTTGTATCATCCTTTGTTGGCTTTGAGTCGTGTATCTCTTTGTGTTTCGAGGATCTAGCACATGTGTGTCCGAATCTTGTTGGTTTGAGTGATTCTCTCATGTTTCCCCTCGTGATTTCTCCTTTTTTTTGCTTCGTGTTCTTCATAGGATCCCCTCCAATCGAAGATCTAGCATCTAGGGTTTTGCCCTACATAATCTTGGATCAGAGCAAGGTTGATCATGAATTTGTAGCCCCTACCCCCTTGTTTTCTAGCCTAATTTTGTTGTGTTCTTCCCCAATTTCAAAAATTCCCACCAAAAATAGCCCCAATTTTTTTTGTAATTTGTTTGTTTGATGAAGTTTTGTTGATTTTGATCTGTGGATTTGCTTGGTTTCAAGTGGATCTAGCATCTCCCCAAGTTTCCCCATCTTTCATCCACGGAATCTCGTGAATTTTGATCCCAAAATCCCCAAATTCCGCCCAAAATCGCGTCCCGGAGCTCAAATCCCGCGTTGACCCCGACCCACTGGAGGTCCGACCTTTACCGGACGACCGGAACCCCTAACCCGAGCTGAAATAGTGGATTTCCGAGCCCGACCGGATGTCCGACGGCTGGACATCCGTCCATTTCCGGACGTCCGACACCTGTAGTTTCAGACTTCGGCTGATTTTTGTTTTGTCCATAACTAATTCATCCGAACTCCGATTTTAACGTTCCTTAGCTCGTTTTGAATCTATTGACATCTCCCATCCCACAAAAATACCACCAATATCATTTTACTTAATCAAATTTTTTGAATTTTGACATCTTTGCCTAGGGCTTCCACCACATCATCTGCTACACCACCACCGACTTTCGCAACCTCACCCATTTTGTTCACCATAGCATTAGTGGTTGCTTGAGTAGTGATTTGAGTCTCCTAAGGTGTTTCGGCTATTTAGGTATGGTTGTTTCTTTATCAACCACCACCTCCACTTCCACATAACCTTGCCCACCATACACTTCCGACCACCCCAACTCAACCCAATTTTGTTTGAGCTTGTTTGAGTTGTGTCTTGTGTCTCCTAAGGTGTTTCGGCTACTTAGGGATGGCAACTTCAACTTCGAATCGCATAACCCATCTTTCCACTTTCACATTTCGTAGTGCAAAACTAGCACCGCTTTTCGCTACCACCATTTGACTTTTGTCCTTGAGATTTTGAGTTGTGGTTTTTCCGTTTCCTAAGGTGTTATGGCTAATTAGGAATGGTTCTACATCAAGAACACTGCCACTCATCATCTCAATGGACGGTAACCTCGACGACATCATTGTACATTCTCCTTGCAATTGCATTGATAACCCCTAGCCCATTTTGCGTCACTTGCCTATCGAGACTAGCCATTGAGTATTACCGGTAACGCTACTTGTGCACATTAGTGATCTACACCTCCCATTGCATACATACCATATCATATTGGTATCATCTTTCTATCATATCATATCTTGTGTCACGAGTTTGTTCCCGCATATACACTATTGCTATCTTGGTTTGTGCATTGTGTAAAAGTGGCCATACAAAAAAAGAGAATAAGCTTTTAAGCAAAGAAAAAGAGAAAAACAAAGAGGTTGTAACCAAGAGCCATATCATCATACCACATTGCATAAGATGTCATATCCGATTATCTTGGATCATCTTGAGAGAAACACCGGGAACCATACATACATAGCATACTTGGGATAGAAAGTTGCTACATTTTGCATCTTATAGGTTGTGCACAAGTGTCGTATCCGCCTATTGAGCAATCGTGCTAGCGTCTCTCTTGAGTTGTGCAACACGAGAGTTTTCCGTGGTTCCACATTTTGAGCTCATTCCTTGGTTGCACGACCCCATTTATCTATCCGTGTGTGTGTTTCCGTGTGCCACAAATTGCTATCGGTCTACTTGTTTCACTTGCGAATTTTTGAATCACTTGCAACATTATTGACTCTTGCTAACATTTTGCATCAAATTTTTGTGCCACTATCCTCACCAAGCTCCAACATAAGCCTTACTTATGTACGTTTGAGAAATTGACGAGATCGGTACCAATTGTGATATTTCATTGTTACATCATTGAGTGATCATTGATCCATTTTCAACATCGGTTAAGGTACATTTGGTATAGTTCTCTCCTTTCTTCCACTCATATTTGCTCGAGTCTTGTGATGGATAGGAAAGGCATTTCATCTCCGGTCTTCCACGACAACGACGTTGTGAACAACTACATCACCAAAGCGTCCATCTTCGATCTACAACGACAAATGCCAGGAACACAATCATGATTGCGAGAGCGCATCAAGAACCTCTCCATCGACATTCGTCACTCTGAATCAAGGAAAAGGGACTAAACCGACAACAAGATTTCCGCACAAAAGGAGGAGCAAGAAGCAAGGATGGAGGAGATTCAGGCCTTAATCAAGTCTACTTCCCCTTCGTCGTCTTCAAGGCGGCGGCGAGCAAGTCGATCATCTTCGGAGCGCCCAAGCGATAAAAGCACAAGTCGTCCACGTCCACATCTCCTTGGAGACCACCATCACATTCGTGATCCACATCGTCATGAAGGGCAAGTCACCTCCAAGCATCATATGCATGACGACGACGAACACCATCGAGCTCAAGCACGACAACCACACCATCATCATGAAGATGCTCGCCAAGCGCACATGTACAAGTCCCAACAAGCCCTACTTCACGCCAAGTCCAAGCTTCAAGAGCACAAGAGAAGTCTGCGAGACAAGCACCACCAAGAGCAAGCGATGGCTACCACCACCACTTCGGCATCTTCGCCAAGCGTTATCAAGACATCTTCAGCCTAGAACGTATGATATCTTCGCCTACTTCCCATGAGTTTGCCTACATCAACATCTTCAACAACAAGGTGACCACCTACGAGCGAGGGCGAGACTTCCATCTTCTGAAGCCCCTCAAGGAAGATGGCCGAGCATGGGAATTTCCCTTCGGTCATGGAGATGAGCTACGAGGTGCCACATCATATGGGCCTCGTACAACAAGATGGCGACAAAGACGGTCGAGCAAGGGCCATCTCCTTCGACCACGGCGACGAGCATGAACCTATTCAACAACATGAAGACAGCGCCCATATTGGACTCATACTCCGAGTCAAGCTACGTGACCGCACATGGAGACATTTGCACCTACATCTTTTCGACACTCACATATGTCGAGATGCCCCAATTGCCATGTGAGGAGAGCCACCACCAGATGAGTGACATGAGTGACTCCACCATATGTGACATTGAGTGCATTTCCTATGAGAGGATGAGTGTGACCACCACTAGCCCCACACATGAGAGCATGCCACACATCCTATGTGAGGTTGAGAGCCATTTGGGTGACTACACCAACCATATGAGAGAGAGCATCTTACCGGGAGTGAGTGAGCCACAACACTTAGTGAGTAAGGTAGTTGAGACGGCACGTCAGGCCACTATGATTTCTAACAACTTAACCTCTACTCCGAGTGTGTTATGTTCTTTGGTGCTAGGTCTCCTACATGACGACATGCCTATCCTCGACGAGTCCATCCCTCCAATGGAGACGACGATGGGCATGGCGGACGATGATGCACCCCCACATGGTTCCATCAAGATTAAGTTGACCATGACTTGGTCTTCAACACATCACCTACAACACATGAGCGATGCTCCAAAGGTAACATAGGTGATGGTGCTTCTCTTGTCCCACTAGCAGACTATCTTACCAGTGATTGCTAGCATGATGTTGACCCACCTATTCCCATGCTTCATGCTAGTGTGACTTCCTCATCTCATGACTTACCAATTTATGATGAATATGATGATGAGCATGTTGAGTTGCCTAGTTGTGATGCTATGCTCCATAGTATATCATGTGAAAATTCTTTTGATCACATCATGTTTGATAATCCTCTAAACTTGTCATATGCTATGAGTGATATTTCTCATATTGCATCATTTCAATCTCAACATAGTAACTATGAATGCCCCATTAAAATAAATCCTATTTGCACTTATGGCATATATGACGAGATGATGGTCATTGGCTTTTGTTTTTCATGTGATGATATTGCCATGCTTCCTTTACATGATTTGAGCAATTCATCTACTATACCATGCCATGATCACATAGAACCAAATATGCATTGTTTCGGATGTTGTCAATATTCTCTAGGTGATGTTTCCACTAATGCTCATGAGGAGACCCCCATAGTTTCCTCATAGATATTAGGAGATTTTGATGCATTCCATACTTTGCATAATTTCCATGATTGCGTGCACCATAGGAATTCCATGAATAACATTGCTCTACATATTTCTTGATGGATGACATGTTTCTATATCATGATGGATGACATGTTTCTATATCACGCATCTCATTTATTTAAGCATCGGATATTTGGAGCTAACCAACACAAGCACGTGCGCATCGTGATGGATGATGTGTACATATACACGCACACACAATTTTCCCTTTGTCTTTGTTTTGTGTAGGTAATCACATATACCCGTCAGCCTCTCAATCCCAAGAGTTGACGAAACGAGCTCTTAAGAGCAATGATGATTTGGGATCTCATGGATTGTCCTTCCCACCGTTCGCTTCGCACAACGACTACGCGCACTCTTTTACTTGGTTCTCACACGGCTATGGGCTATTGACCACTTGTCACCTTATGCCCATACTATCGTGTTCACTTTGCATGTTATGCCTCTTTACACAATTTTGCCATGCAATTGTGACCCTTGCTTGCATCTACCCATGATTCACCATTATGCTACTTCTATGTGTATTTTCATGCTTGGTGGAGATACTTATAGATATTGCCATGATTTCTTTGTGCCCCGTGCTATTGATGCTTGTTGTGTTGGGAGAGTCATGAGGTCTCATTACTAGGACTTCTTGCCAACACCATGAACCTACTTTGCTCATATCTTGCTTTCATGCTTGTGCTATGACATGTGAATTATTCATGCCCACTATCTGCACACATGACATGCTTGCCATGATTCCTTCTAGTACATTGCATCTTCGCACTACTAGCTTGCTTGACTTGATCACTATGATTGCTTGCTTTGTCGCATCACCCATGTTCCACTTTTACTGGCTTTCTTGGGTTGATGTGTGGCACCCCGGC
Source organism: Triticum timopheevii (assembly GCA_963921465.1). Lineage (NCBI taxonomy): Eukaryota > Viridiplantae > Streptophyta > Magnoliopsida > Poales > Poaceae > Triticum > Triticum timopheevii. Next base: position 204,922,156 of record OY997270.1, read on the forward strand.
TCAGAGCAACCGGTTTACCTTGCATTGCTAGCCCAAAGGTCAAGTCTTCTAGCAACACACAACATCTTGGTACAGAAAACAACCGCTTTATTGATGCTAGTGGAAACATAGTGCGAGATTACATCAAGTAGCGAGGCCAAGCGGCACACATGGTGCGGCTGAACAATATGCACATTATTTAGTGAACATAAAGGGGCCTCGATCACGACAACTATGCGGCAGCGGAACGACGACGAAGGACTCCATAGCACAGGGACACCGGTGTGGACACGATCTAGACACGGCAGCACTCTGATCCGATTAGACTTTCCTGAAATCTGGCATAACACGCCAGGTCAGTACATTGAATGTACTTGCAAGCTCACAACAAGCATAAACATAATGGCAAACAATATCATGACATTTAATCAAGTTGAATGCAAATAACAACATACTACTCATGCCATGCAATAAAACTTGTGCACCGAGTCCCTCGGACTCTCTTACCAACGGGTTACCTCATAACCAAACAATGATCATTCATGGATCACAAATGAAACCACACTTGGTTTCCACAACGGTCAGTCTCACTGACATCATCAGCACTCAACCAGTGCCATGCATATAACTTAGTGTGGAAGATTTCTTTATAAATGTTGATCCATGTTGTGACTTACTTACGAGTTGTGTTTGTAACAAAGGATGCGTTTATCGACGGATTAAATACACTCTGCAAAGGTAGTGCATTTTACCCACACCACGGAACCCATGGCCTCGCACTCCCATTCGGGTGGACCAACGACATTCCGGCGGAACTCCCCCATTGCCATGACACTCTCTCGGCCACTCCGACTAAATCCCCACTGGGCTAAGTCATGGGTGGCCCTGTGCCTACCAAAGGCATCAACGACCACCGTCCTGGCAAAACTCAAACAGTCCCAAATGGGGACAAGGTACCATCTCAACAACAACAACGGGCACACAAGGTTATGTCTACTTACCGGGCCAGGGTACCGCACGCCCATAACCATCCCTCGTTGGAGGCACCGGCTAGAGGCATGACAACGGACTCATAAAGGCATTCCCATAAATGCAAATGTGGTTGCACTGGGAAAAACTCGATTCAATGGCACATGCAACCATACGACATGCATCATATATCACTTAGAATAAATAGATCATGCTCAAGTTCAATTAACATCAGGTTTAACTTGAAATAAAAATGCTCGAGTCACCATATGCCATGCTCATGCAACCATACGACATGCATCATATATCACTTAGAATAAATAGATCAACCTCATCAAAAGTTCTAGTTGCACAAATCATCACTAGACTTTACTGATTCTTTCTCACTGGTTCTTAGCACTCATCATTTTTAGTTTTATCATTACCATATGAAATTAAACATTCACATAAGAAAATAATACCAATGCTAGTCATACCATAGTGATGTAGGGTAGATGAAAGGATCGAGAAGAGGTGTCTAGAGGGGGGTGAATAGACTCTAAGCAAGAAAAGTTGCAGTTTTAATTTCTTTAAGTTGAAGTGGAGTTTGGCACAAGTTTCAACATTCACAATACATATCAAGCAAGGATGACAAGTGTATATGGGCAGCGGAAAGTAAAGCATGCAATTTGCAAGAATGTAAAGGGACGGTATTAGAGTGTGCAAACGTAATTTGGAGATACGGAGATTTTTTAGCCGTGGTTCCGATAGGTGGTGCTATCGTACATCCACGTTGATGGATACTTCAACCCACAAAGGGTAACGGTTGCGCGAGTCTACGGAGGGCTCCTCCCACGAAGGGTCCATGAAGAAGCAACCTTGTCTATCCCGCCATGGCCGTCGCCCACGAAGGACTTGACTCACTATGGTAGATCTTCACGAAGTAGGCGCTCTCCTTGCCCTTACAAATCCTTGGTTCAACTCCACAATCTTGTCAGAGGCTCCCAAGTGACACCTAGCCAATATAGGAGACACCACTCTCCAAGAAGTAACAAATGGTGTGTTGATGATGAACTCCTTGCTCTTGTGCTTCAAATGATAGTCTCCCCAACACTCAACTCTTGCTCATAGGATTTGGATTTGGTGGAAAGAAGATTTGAGTGGAAATCAACTTGGGGAAGGCTAGATATCAAGATTTATGTGGTAGGAATGGAATATCTTGACCTCAACACAAGTGTAGGTGGTTATCTCTCAGAAAATGTATGTTGGAAGTGTAGGCATGTTCTGATGGCTCTCTCCACGAATGAAGAGTGGGTGGAGGGGTATATATAGCCTCCACACAAAATCTTACCGTTACACACAACTTACCAAACTCGGTGGGTCCGAATCGTGAAACTCGGTTGGACCGATTTAGTAAATAATGTGACCATTAGGAATTTCGGTGGGACCGACATATCATCTCGGTGGGACCGATATGGTTAGGGTTAGGGCATAACGTAATCTCGGTGAGACCGATTACACTTGCTCGGTGAGACCGATTTTGGTAATAGACACACAAAGAGTTGGTCAAGCAAACTCGGTGGGACCGATTCGCTCATCTCGGTTGGACCGAGACGGTACGAAAGGGAAACAGTGAGTTTGCATTGCAATCTCGGTGGGACCGATCGCTTGTCTCGGTTTTACTGAAATGTTGCGAAGGGCAATAGCAAGATTACAATCCCATCTCGGTGAGACCGAGATCCCCATCGGTGAGACCAAAAAGACTAGGGTTTCTGGCAGTGGCTATGTGAATAGAACTCGGTGGCACCGGATAGAAAGAATCGGTAAGGCCGAGTTTGACTTTTGGTTTGGGACATATGTGGATGTGAGAAAGTTGTTGAGGGCCTTGGAGCATATCACTAAGCACTTTGAGCAAGCAAGCCATTAAGCAACACCTCATCCCCTCTTAATAGTATTGGCTTTCCTATGGACTCAATGTGATCTTGGATCACTAAAAGTAAAATGTAGAGTCTTGTGCTTTGAGATTGAGCCAATCCTTTGTCCTTAGCATCATGAAGGGGTTCCACATCCTCTAGTCCATGCCACTCCATTGTTGAACTTATCTGAAACATACTAGGTAAAAGTATTAGTCCAACAAGAGATATGTTGACATTAATTACCAAAATAACCCAGGGAGCACTTGTGCTTTCAATCTCCCCCTTTTTGGTAATTGATGACAACATACATCAAAGCTTTAGATAAGAATATAGAGAATAACAACTAGAGCTTTGGAAAGACATGTAACATGCATAGGCTCCCCCTACATGTATGCAATCATGTAAATATGGAATATAGGAGCATGTGAATGCATAAGCATGCCAGAGTAAGCAATGTGTTACATGTATCTTGGCTATATGCATCAGAGCAAATGGTGTGAATATGGAAAATGTACCTTCATATTCAGGAGTCCTTCTTGCAAACAATATGTACATCAGCAAGAAATCCTCATACACATGACTGTGATGCATATACTTACCTTGTGGTGTTGAGTTGGCTTAGGAAGGAATGAACCGGCGTAAACAAGGTTAGATAACACAGATACACCTACTAGCCAGAGCAAACAACAAGAAACCACAGGAGTACCAAGACTGGGATGACATGTAAAGATGTGCAATGAATTCCAGAATTTCCTTCCCTTAGATGTCTTGCTCCCCCTGAATCTAGCATGGGATACTGGGAGAAGATAGGGAACAAAAAATCATAGCAAAGAAAAGAAACAGAGCTAATGCAAACAATCGAATATGAACATGTCTTTCCCCTCTTAAAGACATGTGACTTCTCTCCTCTTGAACACCAAGCATCTGGGGTCTCTCTCAGTACTCTTTCCCCCTATAGAAATGATTAAGCTTTGATGTGATCTCTCTCTCTCCCCCTTTGACATCAATTTCCAAGAAGGGCTCTTCTAGATTTTTGTCACAAATGGGTTTGGTCCTTGAGTCACAGAACAAAGAAGCAAGTCGAATGTGATGCTGGTTGAGGACAAGAATCATTGAGTGGAGCTGGATCAAAAAGAAATGCAGGAACAAGTGGCAAGCTGTCTTTCCTGTAGTGAAATCGGTGGCACCGAGTTGTGTGCTTCGGTTGGACCGAAGGCAACATACCGGTGTGACCGAGTTCATCGCAGAGAAAACACTTGTCACCTCAGCTCACTAGACAAGATCTCACAAGGATTTGCAAGGAATTAACTGAAAGGTTTGCAAGGAATTGGATGCAGGGAATGCAGAACAAAAAGAAATAGAAAAGAGATCTAGATGAAGTTTTTTTGAAAGGGGAAACGAATATGCATGAGAAAAATGTAGGAGCACAGAAAAGAACACAAGAGAACTTCATCTAGAATTGGTCGGCGACAAAGTCACCTATGTTAGAGTATATTGGCTTAGGAGTCAAGTGAGATCACTCGATCATAGGTCATACTCATCGTTTAAGCTCAAAATGGGGTTACCATTTTTCGTTTAAGCATTTTGATGTATTCACATCTTGTTGAGCTTCTTTGACTCATGACTTGGAGTAAAGCTTCTCTAAGATGGAATAACATACCTTGGGTGGTGGTGTTGATTGTGATCATGTAGTTGAACTTGTGTGGGTTGCTCAAGATTGATGTAGCTCATCAAGAGTTGGGAGCTCCACTTGGAATTTGAGTTCATCGACATACACGGGTTAGTTTTTGCAAGGAAGAGCACTTGTGTATCCAAAATGACAATCATGAAACTCAATATAGAATTTGTCAAAGGATATGTTTGAAGGGTTTCGTGCTTCCTTGTCTTCATCTACCATTGTGTAGAGACTTGGTGATGTAGATATTGCTCAAGATGTGAGTGAGTTGCAATCTCATAGGTTTAGATTCATCCAAGTACCTACAAGGGTTAGATAACATGCAAGGTGAAAATATATCGAAGACATAAGATTGTCATCATAAGAGAAATATCAAGGATTAGTCATAGGCTCATGTCTTGCATGTATCCAAATGGAGTTTCTACTCCAAGTTTGAAGCGTCAATGATGTTCAATTCACCTCTCAACCTTCAAAACACTTTCTCATCAAGTGGTTTAGTGAATATGTCCGCTAATTGCTTGTCGGTGCGAACATGTTTAAGATTAATGTCCCCTTTGGCAACGTGATCTCGAATGAAATGATGACGAACTTCAATATGCTTAGTTTGATAGTGTTGCATGGGATTTTGAGCAATATTGATAGCACTTTCATTGTCACAAAGCAATGGAACATGTTTCACATATATCCCATAATCTTTAAGAGTTTGGGTCATCCAAAGTAACTGAGCACAACATGAACCAGCGGAAATGTATTCCGCTTCGGTGGTGGATAAGGATACCGAATTTTGTTTCTTGGAGGACCAAGACACAAGAGATCTACCAAGAAATTGACAAGTAACCGAAGTGGACTTTCTATCAACCTTGTCACTGGCATAGTCCGAGTCGGAGTAGCCAACAAGATTAAAAGAGGCCCTCTTAGGATACCAAATGCCAAAGTTTGGTGTATGGATTAAGTATCTCACTATCCTTTTCACGGCCTTAAGATGACATCTTTAGGAGCTGCTTGATATCGTGCACACATGCACACACTTAGCATAATATCGGGACAAGAGGCACATATATATAACAATGAACCAATCATGGAGAGGTAAACCTTTTGATCAACCGGTTCACCATCTTTGGTCAAATCAAGATGTCCACTAGTAGGCATGGGTGTAGTCATACCTTTGCATTCTTGCATACTGAACTTCTTGAATAAGTCCTTGGTGTACTTTGTTTGAGAGACAAAGGTACATTCCTTAGTTTGCTTGATTTGCAAACTGAGAAAGAATTTCAGTTCACTCATCATAGACATCTCAAACTTCTCCGACATTAGCTTTCCAAACATTTCACTAAAGTGAGGGTTAGTCGAACCAAATATAATATCATCAACATAGATTTGGCACACAAATAGTTCTCCATTAGCCCTTTTAGTAAAAAAAAGTAGAATCAATTTTTCCAATTTGAAAGCCTTTTTCAATAAGGAACTCGGTCAAGCATTTATACCATGCTCTAGGAGCTTGTTTAAGACCACAAAGAGCTTTGTGAAGTTTGTAAACATGATTAGGTTTCTTAGGATTGCCAAAGCCGGGAGGTTGCTTAACATAAACTTCCTCCTCTATTTCACCATTTAGAAAAACACTTTTAATGTCGATTTGGTACAAGGAGATATCATGGTGATTAGCATAGGCAAGTAAGATGTGAATGGACTCAAGTCTAGCAACGGGGGCATATGTCTCACCATAGTCCATACCTTCGACTTGAGTGTAGCCTTGGGCAACGAGGCGTGCCTTGTTGCGAACTACTTGTCCATCTTCATCTTGCTTGTTGTGAAACACCCATTTGGTACCAATGATGTTGTGGTTGTTGTCGGGCTTCTCAACCAATGTCCAAACTTGATTTCATAGAGGCAGAGGTGTCCCGTCTTTCGATGAGATGGTGGATTTCGCTTTGGTGGAAGTCGACTTTGACGATCCGACTACGAGCGTGCGAGGACGTCGCGCCTTAGCAATCGCTAAACCAACTCCGAGAGGTTATTGACCATGCCGGAGCACGATCAACCTAACCACGAGGGTCTGTTTCCTGCGAGCAAACGAAGAACAAGCAAGAAACTGAGATTGCAATCTGGATATTGCGAATATAAGATGAAAGCTTTATTGATCAAGGTGGGGTTCTGTGACGCCTTTGTCTGGTCGTTGAACACAAACGAAGTACGCGAAGTTGCAACTATGGCGAACTTTTAATCTAAACAAAACCCAAAGTCTAAACGGTGCCCTAAGGGCTGTATATATGGAGGAAGAGGGGGTGAATTTCGTGGCCCTTGGTGGAGGGGTTCGAAACTAACCCTATCTCTTGTTTCCCCACACATACGGACTCTAAAAACAGCCTATACTTATGTATTTCGAAATTACATGGGCCTGGCCCAATAATAAGGTGACGCAGCACCTAGAATAGGCTCTGGACGAAATTTATGAAGTGGCATCTTTTATATTTCGTCCAAGGCTTCATGCACTCATTATGGTGGCTTCACAGTCCTGAAATCATCACTTGTAACTCCGTTCTTGTCCCCCATGCGCATGCCATCATCTCCATGCTTGTTCTTGCTCTAATGTTCATCCTTCTCCAAGCTAGGCCCTTCATTTGTAAGCAAAACAAATGTATCCAATTTAGGCAGCATCATATTCTCATGAACATTAGAATCATTACCAAGAAACGAAAGTACCTGGTAATTTAGTTGGCGTGCGCGAGCTCTAGTAATTGGTCCAGTATGTATAGCAGCAGGGGCTGTGGGTGTAACAATGGTATTGATGTCCTCATCATCCCCCCCTTCTTGAAATGAAGTCGTCCTCGACGGAAGTTCATCTTCCTCACCCAAATATGGCTTCAAATCTGCAATGTTAAAAGTGGAACTAACCCCAAAATCTGCAGGCAGCTCAAGTTTATATGCATTATCATTTACTTTCTCCAACACCTTAAAGGGACCAGCAGCACGTGGCATTAGCTTTGATTTGCGCAAATCAGGAAATCTATCCTTACGCAAATGTAACCAAACAAGATCTCCAGGTGCAAACACAACATGTTTTCTACCCTTATCTCCAGCAAGTTTATATTTAGCATTCATACGCTCAATGTTTTCCTTAGTTAACTCATGCATTTTTAAAATCAATTCAGCACGTTCTTTAGCATCAAAATTAACCTTCTCCGAAGATGGAAGAGGCAACAAATCAATAGGTGCACGAGGTAGGAAACCATACACAACTTAAAAAGGGCACATCTTAGTAGTAGAATGCAATGAACGATTATAAGCAAATTCAATATGAGGCAAGCATTCCTCCCACATTTTCTTATTATTCTTTAGAACAGCCCTAAGCATAGTAGACAATGTTCTATTGACTACTTCAGTTTGTCCATCAGTTTGGGGGTGAAAAGTAGTACTAAAAAGCAGTTTAGTCCCCAACTTAGCCCATAAACATCTCCAAAAGTGGCTAAGAAATTTAGTATCACGATCTGAAACAATAGTATTTGGCACACCATGCAAGCGAATAATTTCACGAAAGAACAAATCAGCAACATTAACAGCATCATCGCTTTTATGACATGGTATAAAGTGTGCCATTTTCGAGAATCTATCCACGACAACAAATATGCTATCCCTCCCCTTGTTTGTTCTAGGTAAACCTAAAACAAAGTCCATAGATATATCCTCCCAAGGAACACTAGGTACAGGCAAAGGCATATATAAACCATGAGGATTGAGTCGTGACTTAGCTTTTTGACATGTAGTGCAGCGAGCAATAAAACGCTCAACATCCCGTCTCATCTTTGGCCAAAAGAAATGTGTAGCAAGTACGTCCTCCGTCTTCTTCATGCCAAAGTTTCCCATTAGTCCTCCTCCATGCGCCTCCTGCAACAACAAAAGACGAACGGAGCTAGCTGGAATGCATAGCTTGTTAGCACGGAACACAAATCCATCATTAACGACAAACTTGTTCCATGTTCTTCCTTCTCTACAATTCTGCAATACATCTTTAAAATCAGCATCATGCACATATTGATCTTTGATGGTCTCCAAACCAAATATTTTGAAGTCAAGTTGTGAAAGCATAGTATAGCGACGAGACAATGCATCAGCAATAACATTTTCTTTACCCTTCTTGTGTTTAATGACATAAGGGAAAGTCTCAATGAATTCAACCCATTTAGCATGTCTACGATTCAGCTTAGCTTGACTTTTAATATGTTTCAAAGATTCATGATCAGAATGTATAACAAATTCTTTGGGCCATAAATAATGTTGCCATGTTTCTAAAGTCCGAACAAGAGCATATAATTCTTTATCATAAGTAGAGTAATTCAGACTAGGCCCACTCAATTTTTCAGAAAAGTATGCAACAGGTTTGCCATCTTGTAATAACACACCTCCTAATCCAATTCCAGTAGCATCACATTCAAGCTCAAAAGTTTTATTAAAATCAGGAAGTTGGAGTAAAGGAGCATGTGTCAACTTATCTTTCAATACCGTGAAGGCTTCTTCCTGGGCAATACCCCAAACAAAAGGCACATCCTTCTTTGTAAGCTCATTGAGAGGTGCAGCAATGGTGCTGAAATCTCTCACAAAATGCCTATAGAAACCAGCGAGGCCAAGGAAACTCCTCACTTGTGTGACCGTTTTGGGCTGCGGCCAACTCTCAATAGCTTCAATCTTGGCTTTATCAACTTCAATTCCCTGTGGAGTAACAACATAGCCAAGAAAAGATACTCGGTCGGTGCAAAAGGTGCACTTCCCAAGGTTACCAAACAAACGTGCATCACGTAGAGCATTAAAAACAGCACATAAATGTTCCAAATGTTCTTCCAAAGATTTGCTATAAATCAGTATATCATCAAAATAGACTACCACAAATCGTCCAATGAAAGCACGTAAAACTTCGTTCATTAATCTCATGAAAGTACTAGGTGCATTAGTTAACCCAAAAGGCATGACTAACCACTCATATAATCCAAACTTAGTTTTAAATGCTGTTTTCCATTCATCTCCCAATTTCATACGAATTTGATGGTATCCACTACGCAAATCAACTTTGGAGAATATTGTAGAGCCACTCAATTCATCAAGCATATCATCTAGCCTATGAATAGGGTGACGATAACGAATAGTAATATTATTAATGCCTCTACAATCAACACACATACGTGATGTCCCATCCTTTTTCGGCACTAGAATAATAGGAACAGCACAAGGACTAAGGGATTCGCGTATATAACCTTTGCCGAGCAGCTCCTGTACTTGACGCATAATCTCCTTCGTCTCCTCTGGATTGGTACGGTATGGTGCACGGTTGGGTAATGATGCACCGGGAATTAAGTCAATTTGATGCTCAATCCCTCGAATAGGTGGTAATCCCGGTGGCACGTCTTGTGGAAAGACGTCAGCGAACTCCTGCAAAATATTAGTGACAGCAGGGGGCAAAGAGGAAGGCACGTCCTCGAATGAAAATAATGCCTCTTTGCACACAAAAGCATAGCAAACAGATTGGCTAAAATCTAGCTCATCAATATCAGATTTAGTGGCAAGTAAACATGCACTTTTCAATTTAATTTCAGAAACAACACTAGATGGTTTACTATTAGGCTTCATATGTTGCTCAAATTCTTTTGCCACAATCTGATTTTCACTCTTATTTTTCTCCTGTTTTGCTTTATTAGCTCTATTAATATCATCTTTCAAAATGGACTCAGGAGTCATAGGAAGCAAAGTAATATTTTTATCCTTATGAACAAGAGTATACTGATTGTTTCTACCATGGTGTACAGAATTTTTATCAAATTGCCATGGTCGACCAAGTAATAAGGAACATGCTTGCATAGGTACCACATCACAATCAACATAATCAGCATATGTAGAGATACTAAAATGCACACGAACAGTACGTGTTACCTTAACCTTGCCGCTGTTGTTGAACCATTGGATGTAGTAAGGATGTGGATGTGGTCTTGTGGTGAGAGATAGCTTCTCCACCATCTCCATGCTAGCCAAGTTGTTGCAGCTCCCTCCATCTATGATGACGCGAATAGAACGTTCCTTCACAACTCCCTTTGTATGGAACAAATTATGCCTCTGATTTTGCTCAGCTTGTGTAACCTGCACACTTAAAACACGTTGAGCAACTAAACATTCATACCTGTCAGCATCTTCAGCAGCCATGTATTGTGTCTCATGATCAGAATCATCTCCACCGTGTTCCTCATGTGTAATAAGAGCCAAAGTCTCCTCATCATAGTCACTAGCGGACTCATACCCACCATCCTCAATAGCAATCATCACACGCTGAGATTTGCATTCTCTCGCAAAATGTCCTCTTCCCTTGCAACGACGACAAATAATATCACTTGTGTGCCCTGTTGACGCCATGGAAGAAGAAGAGCTCTGTGCAGGCCCGGCAGGTGTGCTCTTGGCAGATAGTGGTGGTTGTGCCTGCTTTCTTGTATCACGGTTGGAGGTGGCACCTGAAGGAGGTGATGGTGCAGTGGAAGTAGATGATGCACGTGGTGTCCATGATGAAGGTCGACCTGCAGAAAAGTTAGTGCGCGCCAATGCCTGTCGATCCTGCACTTCACGTTCAGCTTTACAAGCAAGATGGAATAAACGAGTGATATTATTATAATCCTTATAGTCTAGAATGGTCTGAATCTCTCTATTTAATCCACCCAGAAAACGTGCAAGCATAGCTTCATTCTCCTCAACAATACCACATCTAATCAAGCCAGTTTGTAATTCCTGATAATATTCTTCTACAGAGTTTTTTCCTTGTCTTAAGCGCTGCAATTTTTGAAGTAATTCATGTTGATAATATGGTGGAACCCAACGAGTACGCATAGCAGTTTTCAAAGCAGCCCAAGTAGCTGGGACAGGATATAATCTACAATGTTCAGACGACCAAACACATGCAAAGCTAGTGAAAGCACAAACAACAGCAGGAACACGTCTCTCCTCAGGATATTGTAAACATGTAAATCGTTGTTCAGTTTCTAACTCCCAAGTAAGATATATATCAGGAACATATCTACCCTCAAATGGTGGAATATTCAATTTCAGTTTAGGGAGATGGTCATGATCTCGTACCTGAAGGGGAGCCCTAATATTGCCATTATTTGCATGTGGACGACCTGGTGGTTGTGGTGCTGGTGGTTGCACGTAGTTCTGATGTTGATCAACCTCATCCTCATAATCGCCCACATACTCATCATCCTCCTCGGTACCACCAGCAGCAGTAGCAGGAGCCAAAGAAGCACCAACAGCAGTAGCAGCGGCACCAGAATTTTGTCCTGGCTCAATAGGAACACGTTGAGCTCGTCCATACTGATTCAGAAGGGGTGGTGGATATATGGTGGTGGTAGATGGCAGGGGCGATGATAATCAACGCTCCGGACGGATTTTAAGGTGATTCCAATTGTGCTGGAAAGTGCATGAAATCTACTTTCCAACAAAAAAAGAATCACCCAATTCGGAGTCCGTATGAAAAAGTTGTTGGCGTTTTGAGTCAGGTATGTCTGTGCAGTCCGAATCTGAATCCAGAACGTGAGAGACTTGGACTCTATCTTCTCTTGGGCCAAAAGTGACGTGAGAGGACTTTTTGAACAGCAAATAAACATCTCTTTCTTCCTTATCTTCATATGTGGATTGTACAAATGTCCCATACACCTGCAATTAGACAAAACACAAAAGTGTGTGAAGTATTTTTGTTCTGGATAACATAAATAGATTATTGAATAGTTTGCACTAGAAATCACCTGACAAATATGCATGTAGTCATGTCCTCATCATCCTCCCCTTTTTGAAAATAAAGCCGTCCTCGGCGTTGCTTAATCTGAAATGTGGCTAACAAAAGAGACAAGGTGTACATGTTGTATATGTATACGTCATCCATTTTTACTTCCCTTGATTTTTGCATATATGACACATGAATAGATGAGTAACTTGCATAGTTCATAAAATCTAAAGCCAACAAATTAGCACAAGAAATAGAAGGCATGAAAATATTGCAACTCAGTTTGCACATATAAGTGAAGCTCTTATTTATTTCAAAAGATTGACAATGTTCATCATTAAACCATCCCAACATTGGCGAATAAACCTTATTTGAATCAAATTTACATGCTACAACATGCTTAGATAAGCAAACATGCAATGAGTCATTCGACACAGAATCATCACCAAGATTAGAGGTCATATCAAAACGATTAAACATTGATTCTTTTGCATCAACAGTTAATTCAATTGGTGCTCTCAAAATTGTTGGTATTTCAGTTGTTTGATCACATGGCAAAGTGAAATTATCAACATAATCCTCTAAAATAGGTGGTGTGATCAAAGTAGTGGGTAGCTCAACACATGATGTATTCAAGTTAACTAGGCATGCATCATTCTCATGTAAAAGTAGAAAATCTGTACCTTTGTCATTACCTCTTATAGTCAACTCAGATGATGCAGGCACTCTCGATGGTGATGTGTCACATGGTGGAGATGAATGTAGTCCTCGCAACAACGGATGTGGTTGTCATAGTACGCCTAGTAGTTGAATAAACATCTGTATCAACAGTTGGAATGTGCACCGTGCACTTGTTCTCCTTGTGGGCAACACGTCGTTTTATTTCCTGTTCAGCTTTGCAAGCAAGACGAAACAAATGGCCCATAGGATAACACTCTTCATGAATTAGTATCTCCTGAATATTATGGTTTAATCCTCCCCAAAATCTATCCATAAAATCTTCTTCACTTTCTTCTAAAAATGAGTGCAACAAGGTAGTTTGTAAATCATCATAATATTTTGTTACGATGTCACTACCTTGTTTTAAATGTTCCAGTTTTTTAATCATGCCACGAGTATAATAAACATCGATGAATCTATCTCTCATGACATGTTTTAAATCATCCCAAGTATTAGGTACATAATCAGGGTGTAACCGACAATATTCACTCCACCAAACTAGAGCATAACCAGTGAAAGAACCAACCGCAACCGTAACTTTTTTACGTTCATCAAAATTATGGGAAGCAAATATATTATTTATGTCTAACTCCCATTCAATATACAAAGCAGGTATAAAACGGCCATTAAATGGTGGTATAGAAACATGAACCTGATCATGCGCATTTGGATGTTTGTGCACCTCTCATGACGGTTGTGGTATTTGCATAGGTGGTGGCATGTCTCCCACGATCGACAAAGCCCATGAATTGACTCTGGATCCTGTCATGATTAGTAGAACAAGAAACAAAATCCAAAAATAATGTTCCTACAACTACTAGGATGTGGTGGTAAAACGCTCACAGTAAAGCAAATATCAATGTCTTACAAGTTCTTACCATGCAGCAGGCGGTGATCGGCAACCAGCGGTGTCAAGTAACTCCGAATATTGAGTAAAGCGATTGCCAAGGGAGCGTACGTATACACGGTGTAGAAATATGTGGAGCTAGGTTGGCTATATATGGTAGCAAAAGATTAGCAATAATCAATTTAAAGATGCAATGTTGAATAAACGCTCAACGACGGTACTGTGCTGGTCCTAGGCTAGACCGGACTAGAGACGCGAGCCTAGAACACTAATGAGGTCACGGCGTAGAACAACTAGCATCAATGAAGGATACTAAGTAGCTCTTGACAGCAAGATATAAGTGAAGATCAGAACGGTAGTGAAGATAATGATGAAAAACAACTACCAAGCAGGACATACAACAACTCTCTCTCCAACTTTCCTCTTGAAAAATTTGAGCCAATTTTTGATAAATTCTTTCAAAGAATGCTACTAACTCAAGCTTTCCAATGCAAAAAGAATCACTCAATTCCGAGTTGATATGAGGAGTCAAAGAATTCTAAAACTGGCCTGAAAAATTGGAACAAGCTGTGTTCACGAACTTCGGAGGGCAAAAAGATCTATTTAGAAGCCGATTTTGAGGTGTCAAATATTGAACTAGCTTCTGCAACTATTTACATGCGGCTCGTCGCTAGCTTCAATTTGAGTACTCACGGAGCCAAAACGGACTTCGTATGAGGAAGATACACCTGTTTTACTGAACAGTGCGTAAACCAGATTCTAATCCGAATTCATGTACGAGATTGATTCTAGATAGATCCGATTTTTTTTCTTCTCTCTTTTTTTCCTCACGCTTTTTTTTCTTTTTTTCTCTCTCTTTTTCTTTTTTTCTTTCTTTTTTTTCTCTTTTTTTTCTCTCTTTCTTTTCTCCCTCTTTCCAAGACAAACTAGATAAGATGCAGATTGGATCAGGCGAAGATGTGAATGACCTCAACTATGATTATGACAATGAACAGCGCGTAGCACGTGGTGGAAATTAATAGATGGGATGGTGGACAGTGGAAGGGATAATGATGCAGCGGCGGCGTGACTAATGTGAACAGAACTCGAAACTCTAAAGGAACTAGACACTAAGACCAGCAACTGACACGATGATGCAACCGATAATTCAACTATGCAAGCAATGAATAGAAAATTGCAAAGGCTCAGACTGGCTTGGATAAAGGATAAACAGATCTAACTTTTTTTGTGGCTTTTTCATGGACTATAGGTATGAATGACAGATGCGATCTAAACTATGAAAAACTGTAAAATCTCACCGAGCAACCTGAAAACTGATACCACTTGATAGAGGCTGAGGTGCCCCGTCTTTCGATGAGATGGTGGATTTCGCTTTGGTGGAAGTCGACTTTGACGATCCGACTACGAGCGTGCGAGGACGTCGCGCCTTAGCAATCGCTAAACCAACTCCGAGAGGTTATTGACCACGCCGGAGCGCGATCAACCTAACCACGACGGTCTGTTTCCTGCGAGCAAACGAAGAACAAGCAAGAAACTGAGATTGCAATCTGGATATTGCGAATATAAGATGAAAGCTTTATTGATCAAGGTGGGGTTCTGTGACGCCTTTGTCTGGTCGTTGAACACAAATGAAGTACGCGAAGTTGCAGCTATGGCGAACTTTTAATCTAAACAAAACCCAAAGTCTAAACGGTGCCCTAAGGGCTGTATATATGGAGGAAGAGGGGGTGAATTTCGTGGCCCTTGGTGGAGGGGTTTGAAACTAACCCTATCTCTTGTTTCCCCACACATACGGACTCTAAAAACAGCCTATACTTATGTATTTCGAAATTACATGGGCCTGGCCCAATAATAAGGTGACGCAGCACCTAGAATAGCCTCTGAACGAAATTTATGAAGTGGCATCTTGTATATTTCGTCCAAGGCTTCATGCACTCATTATGGTGGCTTCACAGTCCTGAAATCATCACTTGTAACTCCGTTCTTGTCCCCCTTGCGCATGCCATCATCTCCATGCTTGTTCTTGCTCTAATGTTCATCCTTCTCCAAGCTAGGCCCTTCATTTGTAAGCAAAACAAATTTATCCAATTTAGGCAGCATCATATTCTCATGAACATTAGAATCATTACCAAGAAACGAAAGTACCTGGTAATTTAGTTGGCGTGCGCGAGCTCTAGTAATTGGTCCAGTATGTATAGCAGCAGGGGTTGTGGGTGTAACAATGGTATTGATGTCCTCATCATCCTCCCCTTCTTGAAATGAAGTCGTACTCGACGGAAGTTCATCTTCCTCACCCAAATATGGCTTCAAATCTGCGATGTTAAAAGTGGAACTAACCCCAAAATCTGCGGGCAGCTCAAGTTTATATGCATTATCATTTACTTTCTCCAACACCTTAAAGGGACCAGCAGCACGTGGCATTAGCTTTGATTTGCGCAAATCAGGAAATCTATCCTTACGCAAATGTAACCAAACAAGATCTCCAGGTGCAAACACAACATGTTTTCTACCCTTATCTCCAGCAAGTTTATATTTAGCATTCATACGCTCAATGTTTTCCTTAGTTAACTCATGCATTTTTAAAATCAATTCAGCACGTTCTTTAGCATCAAAATTAACCTTCTCCAAAGATGGAAGAGGCAACAAATCAATAGGTGCACGAGGTAGGAAACCATACACAACTTCAAAAGGGCACATCTTAGTAGTAGAATGCAATGAACGATTATAAGCAAATTCAATATGAGGCAAGCATTCCTCCCACATTTTCTTATTATTCTTTAGAACAGCCCTAAGCATAGTAGACAATGTTCTATTGACTACTTCAGTTTGTCCATCAGTTTGGGGGTGACAAGTAGTACTAAAAAGCAGTTTAGTCCCCAACTTAGCCCATAAACATCTCCAAAAGTGGCTAAGAAATTTAGTATCACGATCTGAAACAATAGTATTTGGCACACCATGCAAGCGAATAATTTCACGAAAGAACAAATCAGCAACATTAACAGCATCATCGCTTTTATGACATGGTATAAAGTGTGCCATTTTTGAGAATCTATCCACGACAACAAATATGCTATCCCTCCCCTTGTTTGTTCTAGGTAAACCTAAAACAAAGTCCATAGATATATCCTCCCAAGGAACACTAGGTACAGGCAAAGGCATATATAAACCATGAGGATTGAGTCGTGACTTAGCTTTTTGACATGTAGTGCAGCGAGCAATAAAACGCTCAACATCCCGTCTCATCTTTGGCCAAAAGAAATGTGTAGCAAGTACGTCCTGCGTCTTCTTCATGCCAAAGTGTCCCATTAGTCCTCCTCCATGCGCCTCCTGCAACAACAAAAGACGAACGGAGCTAGCTGGAATGCATAGCTTGTTAGCACGGAACACAAATCCATCATTAACGACAAACTTGTTCCATGTTCTTCCTTCTTTACAATTCTGCAATACATCTTTAAAATCAGCATCATGCACATATTGATCTTTGATGGTCTGCAAACCAAATATTTTGAAGTCAAGTTGTGAAAGCATAGTATAGCGACGAGACAATGCATCAGCAATAACATTTTCTTTACCCTTCTTGTGTTTAATGACATAAGGGAAAGTCTCAATGAATTCAACCCATTTAGCATGTCTACGATTCAGCTTAGCTTGACTTTTAATATGTTTCAAAGATTCATGATCAGAATGTATAACAAATTCTTTGGGCCATAAATAATGTTGCCATGTTTCTAAAGTCCGAACAAGAGCATATAATTCTTTATCATAAGTAGAGTAATTCAGACTAGGCCCACTCAATTTTTCAGAAAAGTATGCAACAGGTTTGCCATCTTGTAATAACACACCTCCTAATCCAATTCCAGTAGCATCACATTCAAGCTCAAAAGTTTTATTAAAATCAGGAAGTTGGAGTAAAGGAGCATGTGTCAACTTATCTTTCAATACCGTGAAGGCTTCTTCCTGGGCAATACCCCAAACAAAAGGCACATCCTTCTTTGTAAGCTCATTGAGAGGTGCAGCAATGGTGCTGAAATCTCTCACAAAATGCCTATAGAAACCAGCGAGGCCAAGGAAACTCCTCACTTGTGTGACCGTTTTGGGCTGCGGCCAACTCTCAATAGCTTCAATCTTGGCTTTATCAACTTCAATTCCCTGTGGAGTAACAACATAGCCAAGAAAAGATACTCGGTCGGTGCAAAAGGTGCACTTCCCAAGGTTACCAAACAAACGTGCATCACGTAGAGCATTAAAAACAGCACGTAAATGTTCCAAATGTTCTTCCAAAGATTTGCTATAAATCAGTATATCATCAAAATAGACTACCACAAATCGTCCAATGAAAGCACGTAAAACTTCGTTCATTAATCTCATGAAAGTACTAGGTGCATTAGTTAACCCAAAAGGCATGACTAACCACTCATATAATCCAAACTTAGTTTTAAATGCTGTTTTCCATTCATCTCCCAATTTCATACGAATTTGATGGTATCCACTACGCAAATCAACTTTGGAGAATATTGTAGAGCCACTCAATTCATCAAGCATATCATCTAGCCTATGAATAGGGTGACGATAACGAATAGTAATATTATTAATGCCTCTACAATCAACACACATACGTGATGTCCCATCCTTTTTCGGCACTAGAATAATAGGAACAGCACAAGGACTAAGGGATTCGCGTATATAACCTTTGTCGAGCAGCTCCTGTACTTGACGCATAATCTCTTTCGTCTCCTCTGGATTGGTACGGTATGGTGCACGGTTGGGTAATGATGCACCGGGAATTAAGTCAATTTGATGCTCAATCCCTCGAATAGGTGGTAATCCCGGTGGCACGTCTTGTGGAAAGACGTCAGCGAACTCCTGCAAAATATTAGTGACAGCAGGGGGCAAAGAGGAAGGCACGTCCTCGAATGAAAATAATGCCTCTTTGCACACAAAAGCATAGCAAACAGATTGGCTAAAATCTAGCTCATCAATATCAGATTTAGTGGCAAGTAAACATGCACTTTTCAATTTAATTTCAGAAACAACACTAGATGGTTTACTATTAGGCTTCATATATTGCTCAAATTCTTTTGCCACAATCTGATTTTCACTCTTATTTTTCTCCTGTTTTGCTTTATTAGCTCTATTAATATCATCTTTCAAAATGGACTCAGGAGTCATAGGAAGCAAAGTAATATTTTTATCCTTATGAACAAGAGTATACTGATTGTTTCTACCATGGTGTACAGAATTTTTATCAAATTGCCATGGTCGACCAAGTAATAAGGAACATGCTTGCATAGGTACCACATCACAATCAACATAATCAGCATATGTAGAGATACTAAAATGCACACGAACAGTACGTGTTACCTTAACCTTGCCGCTGTTGTTGAACCATTGGATGTAGTAAGGATGTGGATGTGGTCTTGTGGTGAGAGATAGCTTCTCCACCATCTCCATGCTAGCCAAGTTGTTGCAGCTCCCTCCATCTATGATGACGCGAATAGAACGTTCCTTCACAACTCCCTTTGTATGGAACAAATTATGCCTCTGATTTTGCTCAGCTTGTGTAACCTGCACACTTAAAACACGTTGAGCAACTAAACATTCATACCTGTCAGCATCTTCAGCAGCCATGTATTGTGTCTCATGATCAGAATCATCTCCACCGTGTTCCTCATGTGTAATAAGAGCCAAAGTCTCCTCATCATAGTCACTAGCGGACTCATACCCACCATCCTTAGTAGCAATCATCACACGCTGAGATTTGCATTCTCTCGCAAAATGTCCTCTTCCCTTGCAACGACGACAAATAATATCACTTGTGTGCCCTGTTGACGCCATGGAAGAAGAAGAGCTCTGTGCAGGCCCGACAGGTGTGCTCTTGGCAGATAGTGGTGGTTGTGCCTGCTTTCTTGTATCACGGTTGGAGGTGGCACCTGAAGGAGGTGATGGTGCAGTGGAAGTAGATGATGCACGTGGTGTCCATGATGAAGGTCGACCTACAGAAAAGTTAGTGCGCGCCAATGCCTGTCGATCCTGCACTTCACGTTCAGCTTTACAAGCAAGATGGAATAAACGAGTGATATTATTATAATCCTTATAGTCTAGAATGGTCTGAATCTCTCTATTTAATCCACCCAGAAAACGTGCAAGCATAGCTTCATTCTCCTCAACAATACCACATCTAATCAAGCCAGTTTGTAATTCCTGATAATATTCTTCTACAGAGTTTTTTCCTTGTCTTAAGCGCTGCAATTTTTGAAGTAATTCATGTTGATAATATGGTGGAACCCAACGAGTACGCATAGCAGTTTTCAAACCAGCCCAAGTAGCTGGGACAGGATATAATCTACAATGTTCAGACGACCAAACACATGCAAAGCTAGTGAAAGCACAAACAGCAGCAGGAACACGTCTCTCCTAAGGATATTGTAAACATGTAAATCGTTGTTCAGTTTCTAACTCCCAAGTAAGATATATATCAGGAACATATCTACCCTCAAATGGTGGAATATTCAATTTCAGTTTAGGGAGATGGTCATGATCTCGTACCTGAAGGGGAGCCCTAATATTGCCATTATTTGCATGTGGACGACCTGGTGGTTGTGGTGCTGGTGGTTGCACGTAGTTCTGATGTTGATCAACCTCATCCTCATAATCGCCCACATACTCATCATCCTCCTCGGTACCACCAGCAGCAGTAGCAGGAGCCAAAGAAGCACCAACAGCAGTAGCAGCGGCACCAGAATTTTGTCCTGGCTCAATAGGAACACGTTGAGCTCGTCCATACTGATTCAGAAGGGGTGGTGGATATATGGTGGTGGTAGATGGCAGGGGCGATGATAATCAACGCTCCGGACGGATTTTAAGGTGATTCCAATTGTGCTGGAAAGTGCATGAAATCTACTTTCCAACAAAAAAAGAATCACCCAATTCGGAGTCCGTATGAAAAAGTTGTTGGCGTTTTGAGTCAGGTATGTCTGTGCAGTCCGAATCTGAATCCAGAACGTGAGAGACTTGGACTCTATCTTCTCTTGGGCCAAAAGTGACGTGAGAGGACTTTTTGAACAGCAAATAAACATCTCTTTCTTCCTTATCTTCATATGTGGATTGTACAAAGGTCCCATACACCTGCAATTAGACAAAACACAAAAGTGTGTGAAGTATTTTTGTTCTGGATAACATAAATAGATTATTGAATAGTTTGCACTAGAAATCACCTGACAAATATGCATGTAGTCATGTCCTCATCATCCTCCCCTTTTTGAAAATAAAGCCGTCCTCGGCGTTTCTTAATCTGAAATGTGGCTAACAAAAGAGACAAGGTGTACATGTTGTATATGTATACGTCATCCATTTTTACTTCCCTTGATTTTTGCATATATGACACATGAATAGATGAGTAACTTGCATAGTTCATAAAATCTAAAGCCAACAAATTAGCACAAGAAATAGAAGGCATGAAAATATTGCAACTCAGTTTGCACATATAAGTGAAGCTCTTATTTATTTCAAAAGATTGACAATGTTCATCATTAAACCATCCCAACATTGGCGAATAAACCTTATTTGAATCAAATTTACATGCTACAACATGCTTAGATAAGCAAACATGCAATGAGTCATTCGACACAGAATCATCACCAAGATTAGAGGTCATATCAAAACGATTAAACATTGATTCTTTTGCATCAACAGTTAATTCAATTGGTGCTCTCAAAATTGTTGGTATTTCAGTTGTTTGATCACATGGCAAAGTGAAATTATCAACATAATCCTCTAAAATAGGTGGTGTGATCAAAGTAGTGGGTAGCTCAACACATGATGTATTCAAGTTAACTAGGCATGCATCATTCTCATGTAAAAGTAGAAAATCTGTACCTTTGTCATTACCTCTTATAGTCAACTCAGATGATGCAGGCACTCTCGATGGTGATGTGTCACATGGTGGAGATGAATGTAGTCCTCGCAACAACGGATGTGGTTGTCATAGTACGCCTAGTAGTTGAATAAACATCTGTATCAACAGTTGGAATGTGCACCGTGCACTTGTTCTCCTTGTGGGCAACACGTCGTTTTATTTCCTGTTCAGCTTTGCAAGCAAGATGAAACAAATGGTCCATAGGATAACACTCTTCATGAATTAGTATCTCCTGAATATTATGGTTTAATCCTCCCCAAAATCTATCCATAAAATCTTCTTCACTTTCTTCTAAAAATGAGTGCAACAAGGTAGTTTGTAAATCATCATAATATTTTGTTACGGTGTCACTACCTTGTTTTAAATGTTCCAGTTTTTTAATCATGCCACGAGTATAATAAACATCGATGAATCTATCTCTCATGACATGTTTTAAATCATCCCAAGTATTAGGTACATAATCAGGGTGTAACCGACAATATTCACTCCACCAAACTAGAGCATAACCAGTGAAAGAACCAACCGCAACCGTAACTTTTTTACGTTCATCAAAATTATGGGAAGCAAATATATTATTTATGTCTAACTCCCATTCAATATATAAAGCAGGTCTAAAACGGCCATTAAATGGTGGTATAGAAACATGAACCTGATCATGTGCATTTGGATGTTTGTGCACCTCTCATGACGGTTGTGGTATTTGCATAGGTGGTGGCATGTCTCCCGCGATCGACAAAGCCCATGAATTGACTCTGGATCCTGTCATGATTAGTAGAACAAGAAACAAAATCCAAAAATAATGTTCCTACAACTACTAGGATGTGGTGGTAAAACGCTCACAGTAAAGCAAATATCAATGTCTTACAAGTTCTTACCATGCAGCAGGCGGTGATCGGCAACCAGCGGTGTCAAGTAACTCCGAATATTGAGTAAAGCGATTGCCAAGGGAGCGTACGTATACACGGTGTAGAAATATGTGGAGCTAGGTTGGCTATATATGGTAGCAAAAGATTAGCAATAATCAATTTAAAGATGCAATGTTGAATAAACGCTCAACGACGGTACTGTGCTGGTCCTAGGCTAGACCGGACTAGAGACGCGAGCCTAGAACACTAATGAGGTCACGGCGTAGCACAACTAGCATCAATGAAGGATACTAAGTAGCTCTTGACAGCAAGATATAAGTGAAGATCAGAACGGTAGTGAAGATAATGATGAAAAACAACTACCAAGCAGGACATACAACAACTCTCTCTCCAACTTTCCTCTTGAAAAATTTGAGCCAATTTTTGATAAATTCTTTCAAAGAATGCTACTAACTCAAGCTTTCCAATGCAAAAAGAATCACTCAATTCCGAGTTGATATGAGGAGTCAAAGAATTCTAAAACTGGCCTGAAAAATTGGAACAAGCTGTGTTCACGAACTTCGGAGGGCAAAAAGATCTATTTAGAAGCCGATTTTGAGGTGTCAAATATTGAACTAGCTTCTGCAACTATTTACATGCGGCTCGTCGCTAGCTTCAATTTGAGTACTCACGGAGCCAAAACGGTCTTCGTATGAGGAAGATACACCTGTTTTACTGAACAGTGCGTAAACCAGATTCTAATCCGAATTCATGTACGAGATTGATTCTAGATAGATCCGATTTTTTTTCTTCTCTCTTTTTTTCCTCACGCTTTTTTTTCTTTTTTTCTCTCTCTTTTTCTTTTTTTCTTTCTTTTTTTTCTCTTTTTTTTCTCTCTTTCTTTTCTCCCTCTTTCCAAGACAAACTAGATAAGATGCAGATTGGATCAGGCGAAGATGTGAATGACCTCAACTATGATTATGACAATGAACAGCGCGTAGCACGTGGTGGAAATTAATAGATGGGATGGTGGACAGCGGAAGGGATAATGATGCAGCGGCGGCGTGACTAATGTGAACAGAACTCGAAACTCTAAAGGAACTAGACACTAAGACCAGCAACTGACACGATGATGCAACCGATAATTCAACTATGCAAGCAATGAATAGAAAATTGCAAAGGCTCAGACTGGCTTGGATAAAGGATAAACAGATATAACTTTTTTTGTGGCTTTTTCATGGACTATAGGTATGAATGACAGATGCGATCTAAACTATGAAAAACTGTAAAATCTCACCGAGCAACCTGAAAACTGATACCACTTGATAGAGGCAGAGGTGCCCCGTCTTTCGATGAGATGGTGGATTTCGCTTTGGTGGAAGTCGACTTTGACGATCCGACTACGAGCGTGCGAGGACGTCGCGCCTTAGCAATCGCTAAACCAACTCCGAGAGGTTATTGACCACGCCGGAGCGCGATCAATCTAACCACGAGGGTCTGTTTCCTGCGAGCAAACGAAGAACAAGCAAGAAACTGAGATTGCAATCTGGATATTGCGAATATAAGATGAAAGCTTTATTGATCAAGGTGGGGTTCTGTGACGCCTTTGTCTGGTCGTTGAACACAAATGAAGTACGCGAAGTTGCAGCTATGGCGAACTTTTAATCTAAACAAAACCCAAAGTCTAAACGGTGCCCTAAGGGCTGTATATATGGAGGAAGAGGGGGTGAATTTCGTGGCCCTTGGTGGAGGGGTTCGAAACTAACCCTATCTCTTGTTTCCCCACACATACGGACTCTAAAAACAGCCTATACTTATGTATTTCGAAATTACATGGGCCTGGCCCAATAATAAGGTGACGCAGCACCTAGAATAGCCTCTGAACGAAATTTATGAAGTGGCATCTTGTATATTTCGTCCAAGGCTTCATGCACTCATTATGGTGGCTTCACAGTCCTGAAATCATCACTTGTAACTCCGTTCTTGTCCCCCTTGCGCATGCCATCATCTCCATGCTTGTTCTTGCTCTAATGTTCATCCTTCTCCAAGCTAGGCCCTTCATTTGTAAGCAAAACAAATGTATCCAATTTAGGCAGCATCATATTCTCATGAACATTAGAATCATTACCAAGAAACGAAAGTACCTGGTAATTTAGTTGGCGTGCGCGAGCTCTAGTAATTGGTCCAGTATGTATAGCAGCAGGGGCTGTGGGTGTAACAATGGTATTGATGTCCTCATCATCCTCCCCTTCTTGAAATGAAGTCGTACTCGACGGAAGTTCATCTTCCTCACCCAAATATGGCTTCAAATCTACGATGTTAAAAGTGGAACTAACCCCAAAATCTGCAGGCAGCTCAAGTTTATATGCATTATCATTTACTTTCTCCAACACCTTAAAGGGACCAGCAGCACGTGGCATTAGCTTTGATTTGCGCAAATCAGGAAATCTATCCTTACGCAAATGTAACCAAACAAGATCTCCAGGTGCAAACACAACATGTTTTCTACCCTTATCTCCAGCAAGTTTATATTTAGCATTCATACGCTCAATGTTTTCCTTAGTTAACTCATGCATTTTTAAAATCAATTCAGCACGTTCTTTAGCATCAAAATTAACCTTCTCCAAAGATGGAAGAGGCAACAAATCAATAGGTGCACGAGGTAGGAAACCATACACAACTTCAAAAGGGCACATCTTAGTAGTAGAATGCAATGAACGATTATAAGCAAATTCAATATGAGGCAAGCATTCCTCCCACATTTTCTTATTATTCTTTAGAACAGCCCTAAGCATAGTAGACAATGTTCTATTGACTACTTCAGTTTGTCCATCAGTTTGGGGGTGACAAGTAGTACTAAAAAGTAGTTTAGTCCCCAACTTAGCCCATAAACATCTCCAAAAGTGGCTAAGAAATTTAGTATCACGATCTGAAACAATAGTATTTGGCACACCATGCAAGCGAATAATTTCACGAAAGAACAAATCAGCAACATTAACAGCATCATCGCTTTTATGACATGGTATAAAGTGTGCCATTTTTGAGAATCTATCCACGACAACAAATATGCTATCCCTCCCCTTGTTTGTTCTAGGTAAACCTAAAACAAAGTCCATAGATATATCCTCCCAAGGAACACTAGGTACAGGCAAAGGCATATATAAACCATGAGGATTGAGTCGTGACTTAGCTTTTTGACATGTAGTGCAGCGAGCAATAAAACGCTCAACATCCCGTCTCATCTTTGGCCAAAAGAAATGTGTAGCAAGTACGTCCTGCGTCTTCTTCATGCCAAAGTGTCCCATTAGTCCTCCTCCATGCGCCTCCTGCAACAACAAAAGACAAACGGAGCTAGCTGGAATGCATAGCTTGTTAGCACGGAACACAAATCCATCATTAACGACAAACTTGTTCCATGTTCTTCCTTCTTTACAATTCTGCAATACATCTTTAAAATCAGCATCATGCACATATTGATATTTGATGGTCTCCAAACCAAATATTTTGAAGTCAAGTTGTGAAAGCATAGTATAGCGACGAGACAATGCATCAGCAATAACATTTTCTTTACCCTTCTTGTGTTTAATGACATAAGGGAAAGTCTCAATGAATTCAACCCATTTAGCATGTCTACGATTCAGCTTAGCTTGACTTTTAATATGTTTCAAAGATTCATGATCAGAATGTATAACAAATTCTTTGGGCCATAAATAATGTTTCCATGTTTCTAAAGTCCGAACAAGAGCATATAATTCTTTATCATAAGTAGAGTAATTCAGACTAGGCCCACTCAATTTTTCAGAAAAGTATGCAACAGGTTTGCCATCTTGTAATAACACACCTCCTAATCCAATTCCAGTAGCATCACATTCAAGCTCAAAAGTTTTATTAAAATCAGGAAGTTGGAGTAAAGGAGCATGTGTCAACTTATCTTTCAATACCGTGAAGGCTTCTTCCTGGGCAATACCCCAAACAAAAGGCACATCCTTCTTTGTAAGCTCATTGAGAGGTGCAGCAATGGTGCTGAAATCTCTCACAAAACGCCTATAGAAACCAGCGAGGCCAAGGAAACTCCTCACTTGTGTGACCGTTTTGGGCTGCGGCCAACTCTCAATAGCTTCAATCTTGGCTTTATCAACTTCAATTCCCTGTGGAGTAACAACATAGCCAAGAAAAGATACTCGGTCGGTGCAAAAGGTGCACTTCCCAAGGTTACCAAACAAACGTGCATCACGTAGAGCATTAAAAACAGCACGTAAATGTTCCAAATGTTCTTCCAAAGATTTGCTATAAATCAGTATATCATCAAAATAGACTACCACAAATCGTCCAATGAAAGCACGTAAAACTTCGTTCATTAATCTCATGAAAGTACTAGGTGCATTAGTTAACCCAAAAGGCATGACTAACCACTCATATAATCCAAACTTAGTTTTAAATGCTGTTTTCCATTCATCTCCCAATTTCATACGAATTTGATGGTATCCACTACGCAAATCAACTTTGGAGAATATTGTAGAGCCACTCAATTCATCAAGCATATCATCTAGCCTATGAATAGGGTGACGATAACGAATAGTAATATTATTAATGCCTCTACAATCAACACACATACGTGATGTCCCATCCTTTTTCGGCA
This sequence comes from Triticum timopheevii, assembly GCA_963921465.1. Classification (NCBI taxonomy): domain Eukaryota; kingdom Viridiplantae; phylum Streptophyta; class Magnoliopsida; order Poales; family Poaceae; genus Triticum; species Triticum timopheevii. The sequence continues at coordinate 204,949,387 of OY997270.1, forward strand.
CTAGAATAATAGGAACAGCACAAGGACTAAGGGATTCGCGTATATAACCTTTGTCGAGCAGCTCCTGTACTTGACGCATAATCTCCTTCGTCTCCTCTGGATTGGTACGGTATGGTGCACGGTTGGGTAATGATGCACCGGGAATTAAGTCAATTTGATGCCCAATCCCTCGAATAGGTGGTAATCCCGGTGGCACGTCTTGTGGAAAGACGTCAGCGAACTCCTGCAAAATATTAGTGACAGCAGGGGGCAAAGAGGAAGGCACGTCCTCGAATGAAAATAATGCCTCTTTGCACACAAAAGCATAGCAAACAGATTGGCTAAAATCTAGCTCATCAATATCAGATTTAGTGGCAAGTAAACATGCACTTTTCAATTTAATTTCAGAAACAACACTAGATGGTTTACTATTAGGCTTCATATGTTGCTCAAATTCTTTTGCCACAATCTGATTTTCACTCTTATTTTTCTCCTGTTTTGCTTTATTAGCTCTATTAATATCATCTTTCAAAATGGACTCAGGAGTCATAGGAAGCAAAGTAATATTTTTATCCTTATGAACAAGAGTATACTGATTGTTTCTACCATGGTGTACAGAATTTTTATCAAATTGCCATGGTCGACCAAGTAATAAGGAACATGCTTGCATAGGTACCACATCACAATCAACATAATCAGCATATGTAGAGATACTAAAATGCACACGAACAGTACGTGTTACCTTAACCTTGCCGCTGTTGTTGAACCATTGGATGTAGTAAGGATGTGGATGTGGTCTTGTGGTGAGAGATAGCTTCTCCACCATCTCCATGCTAGCCAAGTTGTTGCAGCTCCCTCCATCTATGATGACGCGAATAGAACGTTCCTTCACAACTCCCTTTGTATGGAACAAATTATGCCTCTGATTTTGCTCAGCTTGTGTAACCTGCACACTTAAAACACGTTGAGCAACTAAACATTCATACGTGTCAGCATCTTCAGCAGCCATGTATTGTGTCTCATGATCAGAATCATCTCCACCGTGTTCCTCATGTGTAATAAGAGCCAAAGTCTCCTCATCATAGTCACTAGCGGACTCATACCCATCATCCTCAGTAGCAATCATCACACGCTGAGATTTGCATTCTCTCGCAAAATGTCCTCTTCCCTTGCAACGACGACAAATAATATCACTTGTGTGCCCTGTTGACGCCATGGAAGAAGAAGAGCTCTGTGCAGGCCCGGCAGGTGTGCTCTTGGCAGATAGTGGTGGTTGTGCCTGCTTTCTTGTATCACGGTTGGAGGTGGCACCTGAAGGAGGTGATGGTGCAGTGGAAGTAGATGATGCACGTGGTGTCCATGATGAAGGTCGACCTGCAGAAAAGTTAGTGCGCGCCAATGCCTGTCGATCCTGCACTTCACGTTCAGCTTTACAAGCAAGATGGAATAAATGAGTGATATTATTATAATCCTTATAGTCTAGAATGGTCTGAATCTCTCTATTTAATCCACCCAGAAAACATGCAAGCATAGCTTCATTCTCCTCAACAATACCACATCTAATCAAGCCAGTTTGTAATTCCTGATAATATTCTTCTACAGAGTTTTTTCCTTGTCTTAAGCGCTGCAATTTTTGAAGTAATTCACGTTGATAATATGGTGGAACCCAACGAGTACGCATAGCAGTTTTCAAAGCAGCCCAAGTAGCTGGGACAGGATATAATCTACAATGTTCAGACCACCAAACACATGCAAAGCTAGTGAAAGCACAAACAGCAGCAGGAACACGTCTCTCCTCAGGATATTGTAAACATGTAAATCGTTGTTCAGTTTCTAACTCCCAAGTAAGATCTATATCAGGAACATATCTACCCTCAAATGGTGGAATATTCAATTTCAGTTTAGGGAGATGGTCATGATCTCGTACCTGAAGGGGAGCCCTAATATTGCCATTATTTGCATGTGGACGACCTGGTGGTTGTGGTGCTGGTGGTTGCACGTAGTTCTGATGTTGATCAACCTCATCCTCATAATCGCCCACATACTCATCATCCTCCTCGGTACCACCAGCAGCAGTAGCAGGAGCCAAAGAAGCACCAACAGCAGTAGCAGCGGCACCAGAATTTTGTCCTGGCTCAATAGGAACACGTTGAGCTCGTCCATACTGATTCGGAAGGGGTGGTGGATATATAGTGGTGGTAGATGGCAGGGGCGATGATAATCAACGCTCCGGATGGATTTTAAGGTGATTCCAATTGTGCTGGAAAGAGCATGAAATCTACTTTCCAACAAAAAAAGAATCACCCATTTCGGAGTCCGTATGAAAAAGTTGTTGGCGTTTTGAGTCAGGTATGTCTGTGTAGTCCGAATCTGAATCCAGAACGTGAGAGACTTGGACTCTATCTTCTCTTGGGCCAAAAGTGACGTGAGAGGACTTTTTGAACAGCAAATAAACATCTCTTTCTTCCTTATCTTCATATGTGGATTGTACAAATGTCCCATACACCTGCAATTAGACAAAACACAAAAGTGTGTGAAGTATTTTTGTTCTGGATAACATAAATAGATTATTGAATAGTTTGCACTAGAAATCACCTGACAAATATGCATTTATGCAATATTTTTGGTCATATACAAGGTAGTCATGTCCTCATCATCCTCCCCTTTTTGAAAATAAAGCCGTCCTCGGCGTTGCTTAATCTGAAATGTGGCTAACAAAAGAGACAAGGTGTACATGTTGTATATGTATACGTCATCCATTTTTACTTCCCTTGATTTTTGCATATATGACACATGAATAGATGAGTAACTTGCATAGTTCATAAAATCTAAAGCCAACAAATTAGCACAAGAAATAGAAGGCATGAAAATATTGCAACTCAGTTTGCACATATAAGTGAAGCTCTTATTTATTTCAAAAGATTGACAATGTTCATCATTAAACCATCCCAACATTGGTGAATAAACCTTATTTGAATCAAATTTACATGCTACAACATGCTTAGATAAGCAAACATGCAATGAGTCATTCGACACAGAATCATCACCAAGATTAGAGGTCATATCAAAACGATTAAACATTGATTCTTTTGCTTCAATATTTAATTCAATTGGTGCTCTCAAAATTGTTGGTATTTCAGTTGTTTGATCACATGGCAAAGTGAAATTATCAACATAATCCTCTAAAATAGGTGGTGTGATCAAAGTAGTGGGTAGCTCAACACATGATGTATTCAAGTTAACTAGGCATACATCATTCTCATGTAAAAGTGGAAAATCTGTACCTTTGTCATTACCTCCTATAGTCAACTCAGATGATGCAGGCACTCTCGATGGTGATGTGTCACATGGTGGAGATGATGTAGTCCTCGCAACAACGGATGTGGTTGTCATAGTACGCCTAGTAGTTGAATAAACATCTGTATCAACAGTTGGAATGTGCACCGTGCACTTGTTCTCCTTGTGGGCAACACGTCGTTTTATTTCCTGTTCAGCTTTGCAAGCAAGACGAAACAAATGGTCCATAGGATAACACTCTTCATGAATTAGTATCTCCTGAATATTATAGTTTAATCCTCCCCAAAATCTATCCATAAAATCTTCTTCACTTTCTTCTAAAAATGAGTGCAACAAGGTAGTTTGTAAATCATCATAATATTTTGTTACGGTGTCACTACCTTGTTTTAAATGTTCCAGTTTTTTAATCATGCCACGAGTATAATAAACATCGACGACTCTATCTCTCATGACATGTTTTAAATCATCCCAAGTATTAGGTACATAATCAGGGTGTAACCGACAATATTCACTCCACCAAACTAGAGCATAACCAGTGAAAGAACCAACCGCAACCGTAACTTTTTTACGTTCATCAAAATTATGGTAAGCCAATATATTATTTATGTCTAACTCCCATTCAATATATAAAGCAGGTCTAAAACGGCCATTAAATGGTGGTATAGAAACATGAACCTGATCATGTGCATTTGGATGTTTGTGCACCTCTCGTGACGGTTGTGGTATTTGCATAGGTGGTGGCATGTCTCCTGCGATCGACAAAGCCCATGAATTGACTCTGGATCCTGTCATGATTAGTAGAACAAGAAACAAAATCCAAAAATAATGTTCCTACAACTACTAGGATGTGGTGGTAAAACGCTCACAGTAAAGCAAATATCAATGTCTTACAAGTTCTTACCATGCAGCAGGCGGTGATCGGCAACCAGCGGTGTCAAGTAACTCCGAATATTGAGTAAAGCGATTGCCAAGGGAGCGTACGTATACACGGTGTAGAAATATGTGGAGCTGGGTTGGCTATATATGGTAGCAAAAGATTAGCAATAATCAATTCAAAGATGCAATGTTGAATAAACGCTCAACGACGGTACTGTGCTGGTCCTAGGCTAGACCGGACTAGAGACGCGAGCCTAGAACACTAATGAGGTCATGGCGTAGCACAACTAGCATCAATGAAGGATACTAAGTAGCTCTTGACAGCAAGATATAAGTGAAGATCAGAACGGTAGTGAAGATAATGATGAAAAACAACTACCAAGCAGGACATACAACAACTCTCTCTCCAACTTTCCTCTTGAAAAATTTGAGCCAATTTTTTGATAAATTGTTTCAAAGAATGTTACTAACTCAAGATTTCCAATGCAAAAAGAATCACTCAATTCCGAGTTGATATGAGGAGTCAAAGAATTCTAAAACTGACCTGAAAAATTGGAACAAGCTGTGTTCACGAACTTCGGAGGGCAAAAAGATCTATTTAGAAGCCGATTTTGAGGTGTCAAATATTGAAATAGCTTCTGCAACTATTTACATGCGGCTCGTCGCTAGCTTCAATTTGAGTACTCACGGAGCCAAAACGGACTTCGTATGAGGAAGATACACCTGTTTTACTGAACAGTGCGCAAAACAGATTCTAATCCGAATTCATGTACGAGATTGATTCTAGATAGATCCGATTTTTTTTCTTCTCTCTTTTTTTCCTCACGCTTTTTTTTCTTTTTTTCTCTCTCTTTTTCTTTTTTTTTCTTTCTTTTTTTTTCTCTTTTTTTCTCTCTTTTTTTCTCCCTCTTTCCAAGACAAACTAGATAAGATGCAGATTGGATCAGGCGAAGATGTGAATGACCTCAACTATGATTATGACAATGAACATCGCGTAGCACGTGGTGGAAATTAATAGATGGGATGGTGGACAGCGGAAGAGATAATGATGCAGCGGCGGCGTGACTAATGTGAACAGAACTCGAAACTCTAAAGGAACTAGACACTAAGACCAGCAACTGACACGACGATGCAACCGATAATTCAACTATGCAAGCAATGAATAGAAAATTGCAAAGGCTCAGACTGGCTTGGATAAAGGATAAACAGATCTAACTTTTTTTGTGGCTTTTTCATGGACTATAGGTATGAATGACAGATGCGATCTAAACTATGAAAAACTGTAAAATCTCACCGAGCAACCTGAAAACTGATACCACTTGATAGAGGCAGAGGTGCCCCGTCTTTCGATGAGATGGTGGATTTCGCTTTGGTGGAAGTCGACTTTGACGATCCGACTACGAGCGTGCGAGGACGTCGCGCCTTAGCAATCGCTAAACCAACTCCGAGAGGTTATTGACCACGCCGGAGCACGATCAAGCTAACCACGAGGGTCTGTTTCCTGCGAGCAAACGAAGAACAAGCAAGAAACTGAGATTGCAATCTGGATATTGCGAATATAAGATGAAAGCTTTATTGATCAAGGTGGTGTTCTGTGACGCCTTTGTCTTGTCGTTGAACACAAACGAAGTACGCGAAGTTGCAGCTATGGCGAACTTTTAATCTAAACAAAACCCAAAGTCTAAACGGTGCCCTAAGGGCTGTACATATGGAGGAAGAGGGGGTGAATTTCGTGGCCCTTGGTGGAGGGGTCCGAAACTAACCCAATCTCTTGTTTCCCCACACATACGGACTCTAAAAACAGCCTATACTTATGTATTTCGAAATTACATGGGCCTGGCCCAATAATAAGGTGACGCAGCACCTAGAATAGCCTCTGGACGAAATTTATGAAGTGGCATCTTGTATATTTCGTCCAAGGCTTCATGCACTCATTATGGTGGCTTCACAGTCCTGAAATCATCACTTGTAACTCCGTTCTTGTCCCCCTTGCGCATGCCATCATCTCCATGCTTGTTCTTGCTCTAATGTTCATCCTTCTCCAAGCTAGGCCCTTCATTTGTAAGCAAAACAAATGTGTCCAATTTAGGCAGCATCATATTCTCATGAACATTAGAATCATTACCAAGAAACGAAAGTACCTGGTAATTTAGTTGGCGTGCGCGAGCTCTAGTAATTGGTCCAGTATGTATAGCAGCAGGGGCTGTGGGTGTAACAATGGTATTGATGTTCTCATCAAAACTTGATTTCTCTCGAAGTTGGGTAGCTCTTCATGCATGGCGTTTATCCAATCCGGATCTTCCAATGCTTCTTCAACCTTCATAGGTTCAATGCTAGAGATGAATGAATAATGTTCACAAAAGTTAGCTAAACGAGTTTTTAGAGAGAGTGATTCTCCCGGTTTGGATATCATTGTAGATTTGCTCGACGGGGTGGTCTTTGGCAACTCTTGCTCGAACTCGTGAAAGCTTTTGCTTGGATCTTGGTGGAACATCTTCTTCATCATGCTCTTCTTTTTGGCCTTCTTCATTGTTTACGTTGTCTTTCTCTTGTCGTGGTGGGGGAGGTTGTTGATGTTCATCTTGGTGTACTTCCTCGTTGTCTTGGTGTGTTCCACTTGTGGATGCTTCTGTATCAACTCTTGGTTCACCTTGTCGTGAGGTGGAAGCTTCCACTTGGACGGACGAGGTACTCTCCTTCACCTCTGTTGGACGAATATTGCCAATAGACAAGTCTTGGATTTCTTCCGAAGGGTCTTTGTCTCCTACATCAATTGGCAGTTGCTCTACTTGCGAGCCGTTAGATTCATCAAACTTCACATCTACCGTCTCTTCAACCTTTCGGGTGAAATTATTGTAGACACGGTAAGTGTGAGAGTTTGAGCCATAACCAAGTAGGAAACCTTCATGAGACTTAGGAGAAAATTTAGAACGACGATGCTTATCAAGAATGTAGCACTTTGAGCCGAATACTCAAAAGTATCCAAGTGGTTTGTTACCGGTGAGGAGCTCGTATGCCGTCTTGCCGAGTAGCTTGTGAAGATACAAGTGATTTGTTGCATGACAAGCTGTCTCAACCGCTTCCGCCCAAAAGTGCTTCGGCGTCTTGTACTCATCAAGCATTTTTCTCGCCATTTCGATGAGTGTCCGGTTCTTCCTCTCAACAACTCCATTTTGTTGAGGTGTGTACCTAGCCGAGAACTCATGTGAAATCCCTTCTTCGTCAAGAAAGGTGTCCACATTTGCGTTCTTGAACTCCGTTTCGTTGTCGCTGCGAACCTTCTTGATCTTCACTTCAAATTGATTTTGGGCCTTCCTAGCGAAGTTTTTGAAGATCTTTTGGAGCTACGTTTTATCATCGAGAAAGAACACCCACGTAAATCTTCAAAAATCATCGACTATGACTAGACCAAAAGAACTTCCACCAAGACTTTTGTACGCATTGGGACCAAAAAGATCCATGTGAAGTAGCTCGAGTGGCCTCCTTGTGGTCATGATGTTCTTCACGGGGTGCCTTCCTCCAGCCTGTTTACCTGCTTGACAAGCGCTGCAAAGTCTATCCTTATCAAATATGACATCGTTAATGCCAAGGATATGATTACCTTTAATAAGCTTGTCAAGGTTTCGCATGCCCACATGACCTAACCATCTATGCCATAACCAGCCTTTAGAGGATTTAGCAATTAAGCAAGTTCTGGGTTGAGCCTTTTTAGTGAAATCAACAATGTAAAGATCACCTCTACATATACCGATAAAGACCATTTTATGATTATCTCTACGAAAGACTTGGCAATTTACTTCAGTAAATAGGACATTGAAACAGAAATCAGCAAGTCTAGATACTGAAAGTAAATTGTACCCAAGAGATTCAACGAGCATGACATTTTGTATGGAGCTATCATGTGAGATTGCCACCTTACCGAGGCCAACCACCTTACCCTTTGAGTTGTCCCCAAAAGTGACATACTTTCGACGGCTGTCGTTTTCAGCAAGCTCACGAAACATATCTTTATCTCCGGTCATGTGATCAGTACATCCACTGTCAAGAACCCCTTCCTTTACTCCTGCCATGTATCCCCGAAGGTTTGCCATAAGACCAAAGTGTCTCATTGCATCATCAAGATCAAAGTCACTGTCACACCCTGATTTTCATGCCACAACACTTAAGATAATAAATCATGATAAAATGTGTTTTGACAAAAACTTTTGAGTATTTCGGACTTTGCTTGATTGGATTTTTGTTTGCTGTTTGCAAGTGCTCTAAAAATCAAATAAATCCTCCAACTCCTATACTTCATCTCATTGATCCAAAACCTTTTCCCAATGATCATGCCATGTGTATAGAGCAATATAGTATTTTCTTACAAAAATAATTTGGCCAAAAAGTATTTTCAAAAATTAGTTTTCCAAAAACCCCTGAATTGAAGTTTGCACTGCAAGTACTTAATTAAGGGCAGTAAAAATCTTTCCAAAAATATATTTGACTCCTATTAGGTATAGGATACCCAGAAACCACAAAAATATAATTTTAAAGGTTATTTTCCTATTTTATTTAAAAGCCTTTTCTTAAGGCCAGAAATGGTCTTTAATAGGGAAAATTTATTTTATTGCTTCAAAAATATTTGACAAAATTTAGGGAAACTCATAGGACATATATTGTCCATATATAATAGTTTCAACACATGGTCATGTTCAAAATATTGGTCAAATACCTCAAAAACCCTTTCTGAATATTTCAAGCTTTTGAAATATTTACAAAGGAAATATTCTCCAAAAATTCCAAGAAAATTCTAGCATGTCACATATGACATGTTTGATGATCTTGACAAGTATCATGTCATGGAGAATAGTATAACCCCATGAAATACCCTCAAAACCATTTCTGTCCATTTTGAAGTTTGAGCAACTTTACATTGCCAAACATCCCCAAATAATCTCAAACCTTGTGAACATTCTCAAATGTTCTAATTATTCATCTAGACCAAATGGCACAAGTTGGAGAACAAGTTAACTTGATCAAAGTGCCCCAAAACCCTTCCTGTCCAGAACCAAATTTGGACAACTCTACATTGCCAAGTGTGTCCTTTTTCTCTGAATTTTTTTGGACATGTTCAAATCCTCAAATGATGACACTACACCAAGTGGTGCATCAAGGAGAATAGATTTGCATGACTAAATCTTGGAAAGTCCATTTTTGCTGATTTCAAGGGTTTACAAAAGTTGCATTGGCAACTTTCCCCAAATGGACTCAATCTTGGTGGTACCTCTTATTTTCTCATACCATTTGACCCTGTCAAGCCTCATGACAAATGGAGATCATCTACTTGCCCAAACCAATATCAAACACCATCTGCCACTTTACCAAAATGCCATTTTTGACCTCTTCCACTAATCTCCAAGAGTTATCATTTTTACCACAGCCCCTCCTAGTCCCCCTCTACCTCTGGTGTGCTTCCCTGCCCGAGAGGCAATGATGGAGGGGGGCAGAGACCCATTTTTCTTCTCTGGACAGCCACTTTCCCCTCCCCTTCTCATCTCTCTCTCACTCCTGGCGGGTTCCAGAGCATCCAATGCCACTTTCCCCCTTGTTTATTCCCTCTGCATGCCTTTGACACTAGTGGACACGCGAGTGCGCGCGCAAAAGCCACGCATGCCGGCAAAAGACGCGCTCTGGAGCACGCTACCGTGCTCCCGACCGTTGACACGGCGCTCCCGTCCACCTCGAGCCTCCCCCTCGCGCCAGTCGAGGTGCCTCGGCGTCCGCAACACGCTACGCGGTCGGCCCCCTCCTCTCTCCTCCTCCCCGCGCCTCCGCGCTAGCAAACAGAGGCCGCCCGAGCGCGCCAATGGTGCGGCTCACACGTGCGCGTCTCTGGCCTCTCCCCACTCCCTCTCTCTATCTCTCCCGGCGTAGTCGACGTCCAGGAACACCCCAGACACGCCCACACGAGCCCCCGTGGCTTGCAGCGATGGCAACAGCCTCGCGGGCGCACGGCCCCGCGGTGCACCCCACCCCCTTATATTTAAGGTCACCCCCATGCATCTTCTCCACTCCTTTGGCTCTATCTCCCTCCCGTGCATCCCTTGGACCAACCCACACGTCCCATCATGCCCTTCTGCTCCCTCCATGGCCGGAGCAGTGCCGCCGGCCTCCGCTTAAATTCGGACCATCCCTTGCCCCTCGCCTCCACCCGACCACTCCCGAGCATCGCCACCACCGCCGTGGAGCTTTCTCGCGCCATTTCCTCTTCTCCCCATGGTCGTACCATCGAGCTCAAACACCACCTCCGGCTTTGCCTCCATGGCCGATAGTGTGCTCACATCCGCCTACCCCAGAGATCGTAGCGCACCTCGACGGATGCGCCACGCTCTCCTGAGCACGTCGGTGTGCCGGGCAACGCCGGAGATGGCCGGAGCCACCGGAACGGGCGCCGGCAAGCGCTCGGTCCCGCCTCCTCTGTCTCCTCTGTCGCGGGCGGGAAGAGGGCGACGACCCTGCGGGTGGACCCCGCAGGTCAGTGACCCGCCAGCGGGCCCCTCCCGTTTAAGTGGAAGCGTACCCACCTCGCCACCACTTCCCCGCGCTGAAGACGCCCTGCGCTAGTCCGCCTCCGACGTGGCCCCTGTGCGCGTGAGGGCGAGCCGCTGGGCCGGCCCAGTGGCTATCCTACGCCCTGTGCACGCTTTGGGTAAACCCTAAACCTTTTTCCTTTTCTTTTTCTCAGTCAATTCAAAAATCCATAAAAAATTCAAATGGACTCCAAATTTGATGATTCAAATTTCTAGTGACTCTATAAATCATGATCTATCTGGTGATGCAACATGCACATTTTTCCAGAGATTTTTTCTTCACAAATATTTATCAAATCCTACTTTTCCTATTTTTGTGATGAACTTTAGAAAATCACAGAGAGCCCATTTTTGATCCAAATTCCATGATTCAAAATCCTAGATGTCTATAAGTTCAAAACTTAGTTTTTGAACATTTTTACTAATACTTTCTATATCACCTCAAATAATGGTCTATTTCTTTGTATATAGCCAACTTTGCAAATTCATAGGAAAATCATCTCAACTCCAAATCCAGTGAAACCAATTCCTAGATGCTTCTAAAATCATCCTTTGTTAAATGGATGCCTTTGCTTATTTTTCAAAAATATATTTCTGTACACTTCTTGCAAACCCATTAATCCCTTGATTCCATCATATTGAAATGTTCAGAGATGACCATTGATCAAATCCTAACGAAACAACTTTGGTCATCCCTCATATGACCAGAGGTATCCCAGAAAAGTCCAACTCATATTTTTAGAGCACTTTTATTTCCTGCCTTGTTGTGTTGCTTATTATGCTTGCTTTCGACGATAGTTGACGAAGTAGACGGAATGCTCGGAGTTGGACCAGAGATATTTGAAGACTTGAAGACTTTGTTAAAACAGGCAAGCAGCCCTTTGACCATGTCTATGAAACCCTTTTTATGCATGTCATATAGCTCTTTATTATTGCTGCATCGGAATCATGATGAGATGGTGAACCACGTGGGTTGGTTGCCTCTGTTACTTCCTCGTTGATACTTGCATTGTGCATGGCCCTACCTTCTTATGAGGGTTATGCCGGTGGGAGTAGATAGGATGCTAAAGTAGAGCTACGCAAAAAGGGACGGGAATATGCATGATGATGGAGACAAAGTATTTTCAAAGAACCTTTTCGAAAACCCCGTCGGGTGCCACTTATGCCCGAGGGAGATGATGAGATGGGTAACCACTTGATGATGAAGTGGTGTACCGAGGCTAATGTGTGTGTTGTTTTCAAAATGGATTGGTTTAAGTTGCGACCGTTATTCCAACCTTACATGCGCAACCACTCTACCCTTATATGGGAAAGGGCATTATTGAGTACCTAGACCGATACTAGCTTGGAGCCCGCATTACTAGTGACGGGGGAGAGTTGGTGCTCTCTCTCGGGACGGGGTCGTGCCAGGTAGGGCAGCCATGACTGTTTTCACAGGGCACCGGACACACCGTTGGTACCCCGTGCCAGTGGTATGTGATAATTATGGGAGCAAGGCTCCATGAAAGTGTTATGTGAAATGTTGGGCACGGGGGTTACTGCCAATCGAGTGGACTCCATGTTAGTGTCGTCTAGGGAAAGGTAGTGATCGGGTGCTTACCCTTGGTACTTGAGGTATCGCGGGTCGTGGATGACACGGAAGTTCCCCGGATCTTGTGGGTACAGTGTGCAACCTCTGCAGAGTGTAAAACTATTCGAATAGCCGTGTCCACGGTCAAGGACAATTGGGTAACCGCTCTTGGGCTACGTCCACTTGTTTACAAACCGTGTGTGTGTGTTGATAAAATGACTTGGGTCAAGTCAAGGGACTTGACATGATTGAGTTGGGTTGGTGCCCACTCTATTTATGTTAATTCTGTAACCTGTCCTCATGGTTACTTGAATTCTCTCGATGCATGCCTGACAAGTTGTTGAACATGTCATTGCACTCAAAACTAGCTTTCTGCAAAAATTTACCTATATCATGCATTGTTGTGTCTTGAACCAAAAACATGGGTTGCTTGCGAGTACATTCAAAGTAATCATTGGCTTGCCACTGGTTATTTTATGGGCCAGGCATGAAAGAACAAGATATATTGAAGAGTTCCTTGGTGACGATTGTGCAATCTAGGACGCTTTCCCAGTCAGAATGCCTGTAGGGTTAAGGCAGATGGCATGGGTCCAAGTTATCGACGAAGATTTCCGCTGCGATGTTATACTCAAGACTCGACCATAATGGTCCTACTTCTGTAATATGGTATGTATGGATGTAAGACTCTTGTTATTCAGCTTCTGTGTGTTCAGTGAGCATTGATCTCTGGGATCACTGTACACATGCATTCGGTGATCACGACTTATGAGTCGGGGTCCCCACAGAGCTGGTATCAGAGCCATCCTGACTGTAGGAAGACTTAGTTAGCATGGTCGTTAGTTAGGGTAAAACTATTTCCAAAACTACTACTAGTTTTCAAAACTATCTGTACTTCTCTTCCCTTCTTAGTTTTTCTTCAAAAACCAAGGTATACTTTCCTTATTGATCTCTTCCCCTTCAAAACTTTTGGCCGCTAGAACCCTTATGCCCCTGACCACTGGGTTCCTTGTAATCCTCGTGGATAATCTAGAAGGAAGATGCCTTGCTAGACATTCACCCACATCTCCTGAACACAAGATTGGCGACATCACAACAAGACGATACCAACAGAAGATACATCCTCGAGGGATGAGGACCTGAAGGCCCAGGAGATGGTGACACCCTTGACACTGCCCCAAGATGATGCAACTATAGCCTACGACGATCAGGGCATAGGATATGCAAGATCATGATATACATCGCTAATAGGGTAACCCTATCGCTACCGTTGTTGTATCGGCGACCACCGGTGGATGAGAACCTAGCCATTTGGTCCGCCTCACTATAGTGAGCAGGAAAACGGTTCTCTTCATCCCCCGCTCTCGGTGACGATATTGTCAACAATGTGTCTGACAGATTGGGCCTCTATTATGCCTTGTTAATGTCATTACATAAAGGATTGCCTACCTGGTACACTCGACGCCTTTGAAGGCAAAAGGGGTCATCATGATTAAGAAGACAAGAGGAGACCAAGTCAATGCTAGCCACGAGGAGCCACCTTCACCCCATCACCTCATTAGGCGAGAAGTTGTCGAAGATTCTTCAGGCTCAACCCAGATCGTTCCATCAAACAAGAGACGTAGCAACACCTGAGGAAAACTCAGAAGACTGCATGAGGCACAAGGCACGACTACTGAGTCCGAGAACCCCTAGGGTAGGATGAGTCGTGTACCCCCTATGCGCAGTCGGGTCCGTATGATAGTTCGAATATGATTGTGTGTTGCTTGTTTTTATTTGTTTGTATTTTGATATAGGTCGCACTTTTGCCCTAGGCGACAAGTATGCGACTATATCACCTTCCTCACCTTGTTTCTTTTGTTTGGCCCTCTTTGCACCTGTTTGTTTGCACTAGCACTATAGAACCCCCTTTAGGCATTCCCCTCCTCTATGCTACTTTTCCCTCTCATCTCTCCCCTCAACTGAAGACAAGCAAGACAATATGCACCAAGGATTCCACCTCGGCGACCAACAAGCACTGAAGACTTTTGCTACAACCTCCTCGACCAAGTACAACCCCGTATGTTTACACCTCAAGACTAGAACCCATTCCTAGACCCTTCGAGACTTCACGAGATACCCTAGCTCGAAACCTTAACCCTGAGCTTAACCTACGGAATCACAAGAGAAAAAGTTAAGCTATGGTAAGCCTTGCTTATCACTGGGTTCATTATGGAACTAGTGGACGTAGTGAATGAGCACATTACCATCCTAAGGTAGCACTAGAACTGACGATGCCATAGGAAAGACCAATTTGGGGATATAGGAACAGAGGACAAATGACTTGATGAGTTTATATCAATGACTTGAGGAATTATATGAGACTATTTGGTGGATTATAAGGCTACCATGCTGGTAGATGAACTTGGTGGGATCATGATTATAGAGTAGCATAGCTTTCATTACCCCTGAGTAAATTGGATTTATAGGACAATTATGATCGCAAGCTGAAACTCCTGGAAGTGCAAGGATTTGACTTGATCAGATGATATTGATAGGAGACAGTTGATATTACGTAAATAACTTGAGGGAAACATGTAGGAATCCTCGTTGGACAAGACATTTGGATTTAAGTAGGTGATCCTAGCTGAATATAGATGCTGAGCATGTCTACATGGTTCGGAGTAAATTGGATTTAGACTAATGATCTCGATCATGATACCATGTTTCTCGGTGGATGATAAACTAGGAGATTGGACTAATTGTCGGAGTTTATTTAGGCATCCTTGTGAGCTTGACCTTGGAGTATTACTAGATCACAATAATTGGAATTGATGGACTGACTATAGTAAGGCAGCCCTTTCAAATATTGGGGATTATAGGGACTTTAGGAGATCATGTGGAACACCAGCATAGGCATCGGATTTGTAGAATTAATGGATCATGTAGTGATTGATGGAAGTTAATGGGTTGTTGGAGTTAATTCATAGGAAAGGAAACGGGATTTTGGAGTGGCATATGACGAGTTTCCTTAGGATAGAGATGCACTATCTTAGACCTTGGGTCAATAGACTGAGCACTTGGATGGTGGATATTAAATCCAAGCTTGTATGCTCTACCCATGGATTTTTAGGGGTAGCCACACACATGAGTTTGGGGATCGTAGACATATATGATTTTGTTAGACCTCCTCTCGAGAGTCATGAGGATATGAATCACATGACTGAAGATTTGAGTTGACCTATACGAAATGATACTATCAGTGATATGGTGTGATTTGTTTAAAGGACTAGATAGCACAATTGGCATCTCAGAAACTGTGCTCAAGGATGGGATGATAAACATTCACTCGCACACTAGAATCCTTGAAACCCTTACGCCCTACCAAGCCACAACACGGTCAGATCCTGACCTTAGGCTTTGGCTCTAGATCGATAAGACCTTGGCCCACACTCAACAAGACCACCACTAATTCCCCAGCCTACTTTATGTACCCCATGAACAAAGTCTTCATGGAGTGCTTAGACAAGATAGTTGTCATCATCATTTGGTGACCTACTTGTTCACCCGAAGACGGAAGAAGAACTGTTCAGCCGGTTAGGGAACGTCTGAAGACCACCATGTCAAGGAGGAAGAACTACCACCATCATCAAGAAGTAAACCTCCGCGTTGAAGACCGTGCGTATCTACAAACCACTCCTCTCAAAGGCACCGAACATTCCCAAGACAAGGAAGCTTACACCAAGATTCATCGGCCTTCTTCAAGATCACTCCAAGATTTAACAACCCCCCTATGAGATCACTATGAGACGAAGAGAAGACAGCTACCAGCTAGAGTTGCCACCTGAGCTACCTGATGTGCACAATGCTTTCCATGCATCACAACCCCGGAAGTGCTTCCAACTTCCTAACTTGCCCGATCTCTACGAGGGCATTAACCACCGAGCCATCGACCCCTAGCCTGAGCTAACCTACCGCGAGCTACCCATTAGACACCTGGATCAAGAGAGCATCATACACGAAGCCACACCATCAAGTACTTCAAGCTCAATGGAGCACTACATGGAAGCAGGAGCAACATGAGGACTTGAAGACTACCCCGGATCCAGTTTTCATATTCCTTTCCACGCCTAGTTTGGGAATCTCGGGGATGAGATTCTTGTAACGGGGGTAGGTCTGTCACACCTTGATTTTCATGCCACAACACTTAAGCTAATAAATCATGATAAAATGTGTTTTGACAAAAACTTTTGAGTATTTTGGACTTTGCTTGATTGGATTTTTGTTTGCTGTTTGCAAGTGCTCTAAAACTCAAATAAATCCTCCAACTCCTATACTTCATCTCCTTGATCCAAAACCTTTTCCCAATGATCGTGCCATGTGTATAGAGCAATATAGTATTTTCTTACAAAAATAATTTGGCCAAAAAGTATTTTCAAAGTTTAGTTTTCCAAAAACCCCTGAATTGAGGTTTGCACTGCAAGTACTTAATTAAGGGCAGTAAAAATCTTTCCAAAAATATATTTGACTCCTATTAGGTATAGAATACCCAGAAACCACAAAAATATAATTTTAAAGGTTTTTTCCTATTTTATTTAAAATCCTTTTCTTAAGGCCAGAAATGGTCTTTAATAGGGAAAAATTATTTTATTGCTTCAAAAATATTTGACAAAATTTAGGGAAACTCATAGGACATATATTGTCCATATATAAGAGTTTCAACACATGGTCATGTTCAAAATATTGGTCAAATACCTCAAAAACCCTTTCTGAATATTTCAAGCTTTTGAAATATTTACAAAGGAAATATTCTCCAAAAATTCCAAGAAAATTCTAGCATGTCACATATGACATGTTTGATGATCTTGACAAGTATCATGTCATGGAGAATAGTATAACCCCATGAAATACCCTCAAAACCATTTCTGTCCATTTTGAAGTTTGAGCAACTTTACATTGCCAAACATCCCCAAATAATCTCAAACCTTGTGAACATTCTCAAATGTTCTAATTATTCATCTAGACCAAATGGCACAAGTTGGAGAACAAGTTAACTTGATCAAAGTGCCCCAAAACCCTTCCTGTCCAGAACCAAATTTGGACAACTCTACATTGCCAAGTGTGTCCTATTTATCTGAATTTTTGTGGACATGTTCAAATCCTCAAATGATGACACTACACCAAGTGGTGCATCAAGGAGAATAGATTTGCATGACTAAATCTTGGAAAGTCCATTTTTGCTGATTTCTAGGGTTTACAAAAGTTGCATTGGCAACTTTCCCCAAATGGACTCAATCTTGGTGGTACCTCTTATTTTCTTTTACCACAGCCCCTCCTAGTCCCCCTCTACCTCTGGTGTGCTTCCCTGCCCGAGAGGCAATGATGGAGGGGGGCAGAGACCCATTTTTCTTCTCTAGACAGCCACTTTCCCCTCCCCTTCTCATCTCTCTCTCACTCTTGGCGGGTTCCAGAGCATCCAATGCCACTTTCCCCCTCATTTATTCCCTCTGCATGCCTTTGACACTAGTGGACACGCGAGTGCGCGCGCAAAAGCCACGCATGCCGGCAAAGGACGCGCTCTGGAGCATGCTACCGTGCTCCCGACCATAGACACGGCGCTCCCGTCCACCTCGAGCCTCCCCCTCGCGCCAGTCAAGGTGCCTCGGCGTCCGCAACACGCTACGCGGTCGGCCCCCTCCTCTCTCCTCCTCCCCGCGCCTCCGCGCTAGCAAACAGAGGCCGCCCGAGCGCGCCAATGCTGCGGCTCACACGCGCTCGTCTCTGGCCTCTCCCCACTCCCTCTCTCTATCTCTCCCGGCGTAGTCGACGTCCAGGAACACCCCAGACACGCCCACACGAGCCCCCGTGGCTTGCAGCGATGGCAACAGCCTCGCGGGTGCACGGCCCCGCAGTGCACCCCGCTCCCTTATATTTAAGGTCACCCCCGAGCCTCTTCTCCACTCCTTTGGCTCTCTCTCCCTCCCGTGCATCCCTTGGACCAACCCACACCTCCCCTCGTGCCCTCCTGCTCCCTCCATGGCCGGAGCAGTGCCACCGGCCTCCGCTTAAATTCGGACCATCTCTTGCCCCTTCCCTCCACCCGATCACTCCCGAGCATCGCCACCACCGCCGTGGAGCTTTCTCGCGCCATTTCCTCTTCTCCCCTTGGCCGTACCATCGAGCTCAAACACCACCGCCGGCTTTGCCGCCATGCCCGATAGTGTGCTCACATCCGTCTACCCCAGAGATCGTAGCGCACCTCGACGGATGTGCCATGCTCTCCTGAGCACGCCGGTGTGCCGGGCGTCGCCGGAGATGGCCGAAGCCACCGGAACGGGCGCCGGCAAGCGCTCGGTCCCGCCTCCTCTGTCTCCTCTGTCGCGGGCGGGAGGAGGGCGATGACCCTGCGGGTGGACCCCGCAGGTCAGTGACTCGCCAGCGGGCCCCTCCCATTTAAGTGGAAGCGTACCCACCTCGCCACCGCTTCCCCGCGCCGAAGACGCCCTGTGCTAGTCCGCCTCCGACGTGGCCCTTGCGCTCGTGCGGGCGAGCTGCTGGGCCGGCCCAGCGGCTATCCTACGCCCTGTGCACGCTTTGGGTAAACCCTAAACCTTTTTTCTTTTCTTTTTCTCAGTCAATTCAAAAATCCATAAAAAATTCAAATGGACTCCAAATTTGATGAATCAAATTTCTAGTGACTCTATAAATCATGATCTATCTGGTGATGCAACATGCACATTTTTCCAGAGGCCTTTTCTTCACAAATATTTATCAAATCCTACTTTTCCTATTTCTGTGATGAACTTTAGAAAATCACAGAGAGCCCATTTTTGATCCAAATTCCATGATTCAAAATCCTAGATGTCTATAAGTTCAAAACTTAGTTTTTGAACATTTTTACTAATACTTTCTATCTCACCTCAAATAATGGTCTATTTCTTTGTATATAGCCAACTTTGCAAATTCATAGGAAAATCATCTCAACTCCAAATCCAGTGAAACCAATTCCTAGATGCTTCTAAAATCATCCTTTGTTAAATGGGTGCCTTTGCTTATTTTTAAAAAATATAATTCTGTACACTTCTTGCAAACCCATTAATCCCTTGATTCCATCATATTGAAATGTTCAGAGATGACCATTGATCAAATCCTAATGAAACCACTTTGGTCATCCCTCATATGACCAGAGGTATCCCAGAAAAGTCCAACTCATATTTTTAGAGCACTTTTATTTCTTGCCTTGTTGTGTTGCTTATTATGCTTGCTTTCGACGATAGTTGACGAAGTAGACGGAATGCTCGGAGTTGGACCAGAGATATTTGAAGACTTGAAGACTTTGTTAAAACAGGCAAGCAGCCCTTTGACCATGTCTATGAAACCCTTTTTATGCATGTCATATAGCTCTTTATTATTGCTGCATCGGAATCATGATGAGATGGTGAACCACGTGGGTTGGTTGCCTCTGTTACTTCCTCGTTGATACTTGCATTGTGCATGGCCCTACCTTCTTATGAGGGTTATGCCGGTGGGAGTAGATAGGATGCTAAAGTAGAGCTACGCAAAAAGGGACGGGAATATGCATGATGATGGAGACAAAGTATTTTCAAAGAACCTTTTTGAAAACCCCGTCGGGTGCCACTTATGCCCGAGGGAGATGATGAGATGGGTAACCACTTGATGATGAAGTGGTGTACCGAGGCTAATGTGTGTGTTGTTTTCAAAACGGATTGGTTTAAGTTGCGACCGTTATTCCAACCTTACATGCGCAACCACTCTACCCTTATATGGGAAAGGGCATTATTGAGTACCTAGACCGATACTAGCTTGGAGCCCGCATTACTAGTGACGGGGGAGAGTTGGTGCTCTCTCTCGGGACGGGGTCGTGCCAGGTAGGGCGGCCATGACTGTTTTCACAGGGCACCGGACACACCGTTGGTACCCCGTGCCAGTGGTATGTGATAATTATGGGAGCAAGGCTCCATGAAAGTGTTATGTGAAATGTTGGGCACGGGGTTTACTGCCAATCGAGTGGACTCCATGTTAGTGTCGTCTAGGGAAAGGTAGTGATCGGGTGCTTACCCCGGGTACTTGAGGTATCGCGGGTCGTGGATGACACGGAAGTTCCCCGGATCCTGTGGGTACAGTGTGCAACCTCTGCAGAGTGTAAAACTATTCGAATAGCCGTGTCCACGGTCAAGGACAGTTGGGTAACCGCTCTTGGGCTACGTCCACTTGTTTACAAACCGTGTGTGTGTGTTGATAAAATGACTTGGGTCAAGTCAAGGGACTTGACATGATTGAGTTGGGTTGGTGCCCACTCTATTTATGTTGATATCTATAACCTGTCCTCATGGTAACTTGAATTCTCTCGATGCATGTCTTACAAGTTGTTGAACATGTCATTGCACTCAAAACTAGCTTTTTGCAAAAATTTACCTATATCATGCATTGTTGTGTCTTGAACCAAAAACATGGGTTGCTTGCGAGTACATTCAAAGTACTCATTGGCTTGCCACTTGTTATTTTATTGACCATGCATGAAAGAACAAGATATATTGAAGAGTTCCTTGGTGACGATCGTGCAAGCTAGGACACTTTCCCAGTCAGAATGCCTGTAGGGTTAAGGCAGATGGCATGGGTCCAAGTTATCGAAGAAGATTTCCGCTGCGATGTTATACTCAAGACTCGACCATAATGGTCCTACTTGTGTAATACGGTATGTATGGATGTAAGACTCTTGTTATTCAGCTTCTGTTTGTTTAGTGAGCATTGATCTCTGGGATCACTGTACACGTGCATTCGGTGATCACGACTTATGAGTCGGGCTCCCCACAGTCACTATCATCATCCTCATCATAGTATCCATGTTGAACATCGTCATGTGATGGATCAATTCCTAGAGAGGGTGATTCATTAGAATGAGTTTGACAATGATCTTCTTTATGAATTCTAATAGCTTCGGAAATAATATCGCTAATAATTCCAACATCTCCTTTGGCACGCATAAGATTTGTAAGCTCAAATAGACAATCACCAAACTTAGGATCATTGGAATTCATCTTACTCTAGGCAATATACTTATGGAGAATTTCATCTAGATTTTGCAAGGAATAGTTTGGAAAACGTTCCTCAAGAAATTTCCATATAGTGTAGGGGCAATCAAGAGTAGTTAAACATCCAATCAAGTTTCTAGGCAACCCTCTAGTGATAAGATTAATAGTTCTAAGATTGTGAATCATGTCAATTGACTCATCAAGGGTGGGATACATAGGATCAACATGAGGTGCACAAGGGCTAGTAATGTACTTGTTCAAATGATATTCATTGAAAATCACAAGCATCTCATTTTTTCACTCATGAAAATACTCTCCATCAAGTATAGGCACTCTATGTCGAAGACTCCCCAAAGTAGACTCATCCATCTTCCTCCAATGGTGTTTAAACCAAAGCAATGGAGACCAAAGTTCTGATACCAATTGAAAGGACCAAGAAGAGGTTTCTAGAGGGGGGTAAATAGACTCTAAGCAAGAAAAGTTGCAGTTTTTAATTTATTCAAGTTGAAGTGGAGTTTGGCACAAGTTTCAACATTCACAATTTGCAAGAATATATGGGCAGCGGAAAGTAAAGCATGCAATTTGAAAGAATGTAAAGGGATGGGATTGGAGTGTGCAAACGCAATTTGGAGACACAGAGATTTTTTAGCCATGGTTCCGATAGGTGGTGCTATCATACATGCACGTTGATGGGGACTTCAACCCACGAAGGGTAACGGTTGCGCGAGTCCACGGAGGGCTCCACCATGAAGGGTCCACGAAGAAGCAACCTTGTCTATCCCACCATGGCCGTCGCCCATGAAGGACTTGCCTCCCTATGGTAGATCGTCATGAAGTAGGCGATCTCCTTGCCCTTACAAGCTCCTTGGTTCAACTCCACAATCTTGTCGGAGGCTCCGAAGTGACACCTAGCCAATCTAGGAGACACCACTCTCCAAGAAGTAACAAATGGTATGTTGATGATGAACTCCTTGCTCTTGTGCTTCAAATGATAGTCTCCCCAACACTTAACTCTCTCACACAGGATTTGGATTTGGTGGAAAGAAGATTTGAGTGGAAAGCAACTTGGGGAAGGCTAGAGATCAAGATTTATGTGGTAGGAATGGAATATCTTGACCTCAACACAAGTGTAGGTGGTTCTCTCTCAGAAAATGTATGTTGGAAGTGTAGGCATGTTCTGATGGCTCTCTCCACGAATGAAGAGTGGGTGGAGGGGTATATATAGCCTCCACACAAAATCTAACCACTACACACAACTTACCAAACTCGATGGGACCGAATGGTGAAACTCGGTCAGACCGATTTAGTAAATAATGTGACCGTTAGGAATTTTGGTGGGACCGACATGTCATCTCGGTGTTGGTACAAAAGTAGGGGTTCTCCTTTTGACCCCTTTACTTGTGCACGGGCAGTCAGAGCCTTTGGCCACGGCCGCGCACAGACACGGCAGGAAGGGGAAGCCGGAGAGAAGCCGAGGCCACAAGGCAAACGAAGCAACAACAAGGACCAAGACCACAAAGATCAGATGGGCGTAGCAGGTTCCCCTGGCAAGGACCCTTGCCGGGGCAGCCTCAGCAACCCCAGCAAGACCCTTGCTGGGGCAGCTCGCCCGCACCATCCAAAGTGAGCCACCCTTGAGCCCACCAATGTTCGACAAACGCGTTGGGGCGAGGCTCAGGAGGCACCTCTATGGTGGCATGCAGATCTTTGTGAAGACGAGGAAGAAACAAGACCAAATGAGGATAGGAAGGCAACCATCCTCACCGAAGAAACCCACGAGACCCCCGGCAAGGTCCCTTGCCGGGGAAACCAGCGCGCCACGGCAAGACCCTTGTCGGGCTACCCGGCAAGACCCTTGCCGGGCCACCTGACGAGGCCCTCGCCAAGCGCACCGGCAGGGCCACCGCCAGGCCCGCGCCAACCAAGTCTTCACCGCTGTTCGCATGCAGCTGCCAACTCAACTAGCTGGGCAGGCACCTGCGTGGCAGCATGCAATCCTTCGTGGAGGCTCCACCACCGCACCACCTCAGCCGCCTGCCTGCCTACATGGCGCCGCATGCATCACTGGCCAGGGCGCGTGTCGAAGCATGAAGGAGCGGCGACGGACGGCACAGGCCTCGCCCCCGTCCCCGATAAAGCGAAGGGACACCTAAGCCTCGCATTAAATGCGTCTTGTCCTGTAATGCTAGCGATAAACTCACAATACTGTAGCACTTTCCACCTCCCGTGTGCCACTGTGGCAGCCCCTAAAAGGAGGCCCATGGCACACAGAGAAAGGATTCGGCTCTTTGGAACCCCACAGCACCTAGAGCTAGTTCAAGAGCTCAATAACACTAATACATCCACCAAAGCAGGATCGTAGGGTTTTACGCATCTTTGCGGCCCGAACCTGGGTAAATCCCCCTTGTGTCACATGTTAGTCCCGCTCTTCTCACGATCCCGGCGCCCAGCAACCGTAGAAGGGATTCCAGTGATCCCATAGGTGTCGTTTCCCACCGACATCTTTGGCGCGCCAGGTAGGGGGCGCTATTGTGAGAATCTGGTCTAGCAGTTGGCCTAGCTGCTCTCCATCGCCACAGCTCGTGTGGAGAAGGCAACCAAGAAGGCGACACTCCCTCTCGGCACAAAGGATGCCGAGGCGGCGACGAGAGAGCTAAGTCATGCTGAACTTTGAGTCTGTTTCCTAAGATACAAAGTTATTATCCTCGACGGTTTGGCCTATGTATGGGAAGCTTGTACGCAGAGGGGCCCTCCTGTGATCGGCAACACCCTTGTCCTGTTTCGAGCCCGCTCAACAGTTCAAGCGGTCGCACCGAGAGCGGCAGGGTAACCTTTCGCCATTGGCAACGCTCTCAGTTCTGACTCGAGTCAAGCTCAACAGGACGAGCGGCTGCGCCAAGGGCGGCAAGGTGCTTTGCCCGGCAACAAGCACACCCGGCAGGCCAATGAGGATCCGTCCACAAAATGCCGCCCTGGGTTTACGTGCCGGCAAGCTTTCCCAGTTGACATGGGGTGAACATACAAAGAGAAATCGAACAGGAAAATAACGTGCATAGTTTCAGGGGCATCACAAAGTTATATTACACAAATTGCCACCGCGGTTCTAACTAAAGATAGGTTTGTCTTGGTCATGAACCTGCAGCGGCGACGGAGAACGGGATGCCTAGTCCCGGCGCTGGCCCTCCACCCTCTTGATTTTGTCGATGCGGCTGAGGATGGGCTGGATACGCTCATTGAGCGCCACGGTGTCGACACCCTCCGGCAAGCTCTTCAGCACAGCTCCAAAGTTGAGGTAGGGGTGCCAGTACGCGATCTTAGTGAGCACCCTGGTCATGGTCCCCCGGCAGAGTATCCGGGATTCCTCGGCCAAGGAGGCCACCCGGTTGGAGTGAAGCCGCTTCAGCGCGCCGACGACCTTCTCAAAGTATATGGTCAGGTTGGCGTTGGAGCTCAGGCTTGCTTCGGGGGCGTACACCATCTCCGGCATCCCCATGATGGCCAGCTGCTCGGCGGCCAAGTTTGCCACGGCAGCAAGGCACCTGAGTCAACGCTTCTCGCCCGCCTTGTAGTCCTTGAGGTTGGCGGTCTCATTCTTCAGCAGCTGTTTCTCCGTCTCCAGCTCCTTGGCCAGGATACCCTCCCAGGTCATGGCCCCGACAGCATCTCCTCGAGCTCTCCTAGCTTCAGCTTGAGATCTTTCATGGAGGCGTTGGCCTCGGAGAGCTCTCCAGACTTGCTGATGACCTCGCCCTGCGCCACCGTCAGAGCACCATTAAGTGTGTGCTCCTTCTAGGCCAGCTTCAGAGCTTGCTCCTCCAGCTCCTTCACCTTGCCGGCATGGGCCTGAGACAGAGCGTCGAGTGCCTCCTGATGCCTCCGCTCCAGCTCCTGGGTCCGCTGCAGGACGAGCTTGTCCACCTCCTCGTCCTTGCCGCGGAGCGTGGCGGCAAGTTTCTCCTCACGCTCGGCAAGGTCCTCCTCTTGGGTCTTTAGGGCGGCCTCATGCTAGGACCGGACGGCTTCAGCTTCGTCGGCCAACTTCTTCGTTGTCTCCTGGGCCTTCTCGATGTCGGCCAGCTTTAGGGCGAGCTCCACCTCACGGTTGGCCAGCTCACCCTGGGTGTCCTTCAGCTCGTCCTGGGCCTGGCGGAACCAGTCCTGCGCCTCGGCGACGCGCCCCCCAAAGTCCTCCTCCATCTTCTCCACCACGCCGTCCTGGACTTGGCCTTGTCTAGGCGAGCGCGGTGGAGCGCCTGGAGCTTCCGGAAGCTGGCACCCATGGCTTGGAGCAGCTCCTCCTCCTGGGAGCTAGCGCCACCAGCACCCGGCTCGTCAACAACTTCGAGCCCGGCGGTGGCTAACGCCTCCTCGTCAAACACCACTCCCTCGAAGGGAGCCCTGGTGCTCGACGCGCCAAGAAGGTGGACGAGGAGGTCGTCGCTGACCCTCAGGTACCTGCCAGAGCCAGGGGCCGCAGAGGAGGAGGGCAGGTTGTCGAACACCCCCTCCTCGGCGGCGGCCTTGCTGGCAGGCCCCTTGCCGGGCTCTTTGGCAGAACCCTTGGCGGCGTCCTCGGCGGCACCCCTGACGCTCTCCTCGGCGGCAATCCTCTCCGCCTCTGCCGCGGCCTTCGCGGCGACGTCCTTGATGGTGGTGTCGACGTCCTCCGAAGAGGGGTCTGGGCGCCAAGAAAGAGACGGGGCGAGGCCAAGATCGAAAGCCGATGAGGGAAAGAGGAAAGGAAGAATGCAAACAGAAAAGAAGGGCGAGTAGCCTACCCGTGCCGTGCCGAGAGGCAGAAGCCCCTTCTCCGCCAAGGTCCGGCGTCGAGGCAAAGCCGTCGGCGCCTGCATTTTCCTCCCCCTCCCCTGTGTGCACGGCCTCGGTGCTTGGTGTCCTTGCCGGGGACGCCCCTTGGGGCGGTGTGGTCGACGGAGGCGGCACGATCGGAGAGGCCCCCTGTGGCTCCCTTTGGTGCTGCTCCTCTCCTGCATCCACGGCATGGTTAACGCTGAAGCATCGACCATGTCGCACGTTGATAGAGGGCGGATGGTGTACGCTGGGGGTTGGGCCGGGGGCTGCTGTCCGGGCAGCTCGACGCCACCACTGGCGTACTATAGGTGCCTGCCGGTCAGTCTGTGCATTTGGTTTATTCGGTTTGCATGGTTCGGTTTATACGGTTTTCCGGTTTGTACGGTATTAATACTTTGGTTTATACGGTATGATATTAAAATACGGTTCGGTTTCGGTATATACCAATTTATTTCGGTATGGTTTCGGTATATACCATAATAACCAAAGATGACGCGAATTTGAAAATGACATACTATATTTTACAAACTTATAAATTCAAACACATACTTTTTAAATACAAACGGTATATAACTTTATATAAGTATATATGCATACCTCAATTCATGCCTTGAAAGGTTATGGACGACGTGGTTAGCATTTTTGCAAAAGAAAAATTACTACGTTACAAGAAAAAATGGATGTTCTTTGCAGGAAATTTTACTCTTATACAAGAAAAATGACTACTTGTATCGTTTTTTGCCTCAAAAAATATACATATTTTTTATTTCGGTTTATTCGGTTAACCATTCGGTTTTTCGGTATATACCATAAAAAACGAATTTCAAAACGGTATGAAAAGTCCATACCATATCGAAACCATAAACCATAAAAATCATGAATTCGGTTCGGTTCGGTTTATTTTCGGTATGGTTTTTCGGTTCGATTTTAAAATGCACAGAGTGACCTGCCGGGGGCTGGCCACTCGCTGAAGTCCTGGCCCTCTTGATCCTCTGGGCCAGTGTCTCCACGTCCCTGCAAGATGAGGACAAGTAAGCAACGCCATCGGGGAGGAGTGTAAGGAATGAGGGAGGAAAAGCAGAGGCTTACTCTTTGTTCTCTTCCTCCTCCTCCGCTATTGTCTTCCTCTTCCGCACCGGGCTGAGAGGCCCGGGCTCTCTCTCCGGGCTGAGAGGCCCGAAATCAAACAAATCACATCCAACCCCCACGTCAATGTTTGATGGCGAGGGGGAAGGCGATGGCGTCCGGCGCCTGGACGACGAAGAGGCGGGTGTCCTCTTCTTCGATGCCATGGCTTTCGCCGCCTTATTCATCATCACCGCCCTCGTCTGGCGCATGGACGCCTCCTGGGTTGGACGCAGCTGCATGGCCTGGTCGGGGCGGACTGGCTCGCCAGAGTGGCCTGCCAGAGGACCTGCCTTTTTCCAGTGATCGGGGGATCAGCGGTCGCAGCCCTCTCCTCCTCGCCCTCCTCCTCCGATGACCAGTCGATGACGTCCTCAACGATGGGAGCCCCGGTGTCGGTCCCGCTGGCCTCCCCAGTGGATGCAGCCCACAGGGCGAGCTCCCTCTCCTCCGCTTCCACCGCGGCCTTGTCCGCCACTCCGCTGGCGCTGCCAGCCGCCTTGTCGAACTTTGCCTCCTCCTCGGCAAGCCTCGCCTCCTCCAC
Organism: Triticum timopheevii; assembly: GCA_963921465.1. Lineage (NCBI taxonomy): Eukaryota > Viridiplantae > Streptophyta > Magnoliopsida > Poales > Poaceae > Triticum > Triticum timopheevii. The sequence goes on from OY997270.1 coordinate 204,977,188, forward strand.
CCTGGCGGCAATATAATCCAGCTCTGCCGGGGAGGTGTTCTGAAAGAGCCGCGGCTCGTCGGTGATGTATATCTTGTGCAGAGTGTCAAAGAACTCCTGCACCACAAGCTCGTTCGGCTCAACCTAGTTCGGGTCGAGGCCGTGCGTGTTGAAGAGCGGCATCATGGCGATGATCTCGTTCCGACGATAGTTGTTGCTCAGCAGGACCACCCCCACCGGTGGCTTGAAAACAGGCTCCTTGTCGACCTTGTCGGCCTTCACGGTGGCCCTGGCAAGCTTGCCAGACCGCTCGACCTCGCCCACGTTGTCAACCTTGAGCTGGAAGATTCGCTGGCAAAGATGGGCGTGCTGCAGCATCGTCAGGATGTTGTCAAGGTCGGGACGGAGCCTCATGATGTCGGCGGAGTTCACATAGAGCCAGGCTGGCCTCCCCTTATCGTGTAGAGGGGCAATCCGGCGGCAGATGAAATCCTCCCCAATCATGTCGAGGGTGAGCCCAGCCTGGGTCAGCTGGAGAATCCTGGTGGTGGCGATCGTGAGCTTCGTGTCGTCAGCGTTGACGTCGCCCCAATCGCCGCCACGGACCGGCGGCTTCTGGCGAACCTCGCAGAACGGTGGCGGGTCCTTCTCCTCAATCCAGCACCACCGGCCCCACCATTCTTCCCACCTCTCCTTCGTGGCGCCGTCCAGGTATGCCCCATTGGCCCTCGGGATCCAAGCGACGCAGCCAGCAATGGCGCCCCCTTTTGGATCCGAGGGGAAAAGTAAGGGCGGAAGAGCGCCATGCTGGGGTACACCCCGACGAAGCCCTCACAGAGATGGGCAAAGATGGCCATACACGCCACGGCATTCGAAGTGAAATCCAAGAGGCGGAAGCCATAGGTGTGCATGATATCCTTGAAGAAATCAGAGAAGGGGGGACAGAGCCCGCAAGAGAAATAATCGACGAAAAAAGGGTACCGGTGAGGGGACGGCCTGGCACTGGCGGGGACGACGGTCGTGGCCGGGTGCCCGGTTTTCTCTCCCCCCGTCTTCACTCCCCACAGACAGTTGAACATCTCTCGAAGCTCGGGCACGCCGACCGTCGAGGGGAGGAAGTAGGCAAACTGCGCCCGCCGCACCACCAGCTCGCTCTCCGGCTGCTCCGACACACCGGCATCCTTCGCCGCTCCCTTGCTCTTGGTGGACTTAGGCGCCATGGCGGTTGCGAGAAGCGAAAAGGCAGAGGATGGCGGAAGCGCGACGGCGATTAACAAGAACAGAGGGGCTCGAGGAGAAGGGGGCGGCGGTTCAGAGATTGGAGGGGGGCGCAGGGGAGGGGTAAAGTGAGCAGTGCGCCTGTGGTTATTCCTTTTTATGTGGAAGGTGCGGGCCGCCTCCTTTCCCATTAACTGCGATGCGACGCATGCGTGCGGGCGCTGTCCCAAGCATGCCTCCCACATCATGCGCGCGCACGACCCCCACGTCGCGCGTTCAACGCGGGTCGTGGGAAGCTCAGCGGACGGAAAAGTGGTCGCAGTAAAAATCCGCCCCAACTACCCGCGCACTACTCTGGGCCTGGCCCAACAACGTGTTGCGCTTATGTATGGCCCAGGCCCGGGGGCTCCTGTCGGTGTACAAAAGTAGGGGTTCTCCTTTTGACCCCTTTACTTGTGCACGGGCTGTCAGAGCCTCCGGCCACGGCCGCGCATAGACACGGCAGGAAGGGGAAGCCGGAGACAAGCCGAGGCCACAAGGCAAACGAAGCAACAACAAGGACCAAGACCACAAAGATCAGATGGGCGTAGCAGGTTCCCGCGGCAAGGACCCTTGCCGGGGAGCCTCAGCAACCCCGACAAGACCCTTGCTGGGGCAGGTTGCCTGCGCCAGCCAAAGTGAGCCACCCTTGAGCCCACCAACGTTCGACAAACGCGTTGGGGTGAGGCTCGGGAGGCACATCTGTGGTGGCATGCAGATCTTTGTGAAGACGAGGAAGAAACAAGACCAAATGAGGATCGTAAGGCAACCATCCTCACTGAACAAACCCACGAGACCCCCGGCAAGGTCCCTTGCCGGGGAAACTAGCGCGCCATGGCAAGACCCTTGCCGGGCTACTCGGCAAGACCCTTGCCGGGCCACCCGACGAGGCCCTCGCCAAGCGCACCAGCAGGGCCACCGCCAGGCCCGCGCCAACCAAGTCTTCACCGCCGTTCGCATGCAGCTGCCAACTCAACCAGCTGGGCAGGCACCTGCGTGGCAGCATGCAATCCTTCATGGAGGCTCCACCACCGCACCACCTCAGCTGCCTGCCTACCTACATGGCGCCGAGGTGCATCGCTGGCCAGGGCGCGTGTCGAAGCATGAAGGAGCGGTGACGGACGGGACGGGCCTCGCCCCCGTCCCTGATAAAGCAAAGGGACACCTAAGCCTCGCATTAAATGTGTCTTGTCCTGTAGTGCTAGCGATAAACTCACAATACTGTAGCACATTCCACCTCCTGTGTGCCACTGTGGCAGCCCCTTTCGCCTATAAAAGGAGGCCCATGGCACACAAAGAAAGGATTCGGCTCTTTGGAACCCCACAACACCCAGAGCTAGTTCGAGAGCTCAAGAACACTAATACATCCACCAAAGCAGGATCGTAGGGTTTTACGCATCTTTGCGGCCCGAACCTGGGTAAATCCCCCTTGTGTCACCTATTAGTCCCGCTCTTCTCACGATCCCCGCGCCCCGCAACGGTAGAAGGGATTCCAGTGATCCCATAGGTGTCGTTTCCCACCGACACTCGGTGGGACCAATATGGTTAGGGTTAGGGCATAACGTAATCCCGGTGAGACCGATTACACAAACCCGGTGAGACCGATTTTGGTAATAGACACAGAGAGTTGGTCAGGCAAACTCGGTGGGACCGATTTGCTCATCTCGGTTGGACCGAAACGGTATGAAAGGGAAACAGTGAGTTTGCATTGCAATCTCAGTGGGACCGATCGCTTGTCGCGGTTTGACCGAAATGTTGTGAAGGGCAACAGCAAGATTACAATCCCATCTCGGTGAGACCAAGATCCCCATCGGTGAGACCGAAAAGACTAGGGTTTCTGGCAGTGGCTATGTCAACAGAACTCGGTGGCGCCGGATAGAAAGAATCGGTAAGGCCGAGTTTGACTTTTGGTTTGGGACATATGTGGATGTGAGAAAGTGGTTGAGGGCTTTGGAGCATATCACTAAGCACTTTGAGCAAGCAAGACATTAAGCAACACCTCATCCCCTCTTAATAGTATTGGCTTTCCTATGGACTCAATGTGATCTTGGATCACTAAAAGTAAAATGTAGAGTCTTGTGCTTTGAGCTTGAGCCAATCCATTGTCCTTAGCATCTTGAAGGGGTTCCACAACCTCTAGTCCATGCCACTCCATTGTTGAACTTATCTGAAACATACTAGGTAAAAGTATTAGTCCAACAAGAGATATGTTGACATTATTTACCAAAATCAACCAGGGAGCACTTGTGCTTTCAGTAGAACCCTAGATGCCCGATCTTTCACGACTGGAGGGGATCCTACGAAGAACACGAGGGGAAAAACGAGGGGAACATGAGGGGAAACACAAGAGAAATCACTCAACCAACAAGATCCGGTCACACATATGCTAGATCCTCAAAACACAAAGAGTGATACACGATTCAAGGTCAACAAAGGATGATACAAAAGGTCTTCTCCGTGAGGAGGTCTTGAAGGGTCTTCCCATGATGGGGTCTTGAATCCTCTTGGGGGATCTTCTCCGAAGAGGTCATGAGCTCTGAGGAGAAGTAACCAAGTGCATGAGCAAAACTCTATTTCAAATAAGAGCTAAACCAATGCTAACCCTAAAACGTAGGTGGAGGGGGAGTATATATAGTCTAAGGGGCGAAGGGGTACATGGGCCTCGGCCCAGATGCTCTACACGCAGGCAGGGGAGCCAGATGTCGGGGCTTCATGACGGGCCGGATGTCCGGGCTGGGGTGGCCGGATGTCCGGGCTAGCGTCGATGCGTTCTATGAAAGATGCCGTATTTCCGGGCTGGGACCAGTTGTCCGGCGGGTCGCGTCGGGCCGGATGTCCGGGGCCTGGGAGCCGGATGTCCAGGCCCTGTAGCACTTCAGTTGCTGGGTTGATGCTGTTGTTGACATCTCCTGGGGCCGGATGTCCGGGCCAGAGGCTGGATGTCTGTGTCCTGTAGCACCTTGACGTCTCCGTCGAGCTTCTTCATCGATGTACTTGCGGACTTGTCCAAAGTTCCGAGTGTCTCCAAGGTCGTCTCCTCGATTCCTGAGCACGTGTAGTGTCTTTGCATAAGTTAGCAACCATGTCTCGTGAATGGAAGGGGGAAGGATTTAGGAGCAGGTTCACCTTCTGTCCAATGGTGTAGGTTTGAAGTCTCATCGTATGTCCACTTGGGGCTTGGGGAGTAGTCGTAGTGTACATGGGGATGACCGTCGGATGCTCCGCATCATCTCCCCCTTGGGAAAGATCCGACCTCGGATCATGATCCTCATCAGCATGGAAACGGTTGTCATGGACAGACTTGTAGTTGGACGAAGTTGAAGATATGGCACAATCCAAGTACTCCAAAGTGTCTCGGGAGTGGTATTCATGCAAAAAGAGCAAACACAAGCGACACTCGGAACTACAATGGTTAGCGCACACAAAGTGTCCATCATGTAAGAATGAGTGTGTGCAACAATATTGTTCGTGAAAAGACACATGATGCTTAGACAAATGATATAAAATGATATGCAAAGCATTCATGGGCTCATGGTGCACAAAGCTATAAACTCTACCATTGTGCAAAATGATGTCATAAAGGGGCAGTGTATCAAAAGTATGAACATGGTAATTGCTGCTCAATGTGAGTATGTGATCATGCAATTGATAGTGGGCAATGTGATCATTATGGATGAATATGCCATCAAGGTATATCACAACAAATTTTCTAAGCAAATGCACAAGCTCATATATCATGGATGACATGGAAATAAATGCAACAAGGCAAGCATAATATGAGTCAATACATGCATAGGGTGCAAACTTGTGGTGAGTATGATATGTCCATCGAGCATGACATGTGGGAGCACAATCAACAAATATGCAGGTGTGAGTGCAATGTGCCAAAGGAGTGTTGATGTACCAATGCTCGATGTCGTGGCATGAGTGGAAGTCCGAAGGTGCATCCAATAAGTCCGAGCGCTCCTCAACGTGAAGGTCCATAGAGACAATTGCCAATGTCGCTCCTCCGTTTGTGAGATGTATCATGTAGACAACAAGAAGGAAAAAACAATGAAAGAATGACCCATCTAGTATGCGTACTTGAGGATGACTAAGAGGAAAGGAGTTCACCGTTATGAGGATGTCAAAAATGTTGGTGTCGCACATCATGTATGCCTTCACATGACCAAGTTGTCTCGTGATGTTACCGCCTTGTGAATCCTTCAAAATGAAAGAATATGACAAACACTTGGAAAAACAAATGAGGTTAGCGCAAGTGCAAAACCTATCATTCGTGTGGTAAGATACCCAACAAGTGTATGCATCATGCTCATCATAAGAAAGGATAGGGGAGCATTTCATAGTATGGAGGCATATGATGGAAGAACAACCAAATACAAGAGGCTCAAGTAAACAAGCATGCTTCACAGGTAATATGTCCAAGTCTCCACGATCAATAAGCATAAATGCAACTATTGGAGGCAAGTGACAGTGAGCAAGATATATCATGTGAGAGGCATGAACATATATGTCATCAACCCAAGAAAGAGAGTAATAAAGGAACATGGGTGATGCATCAAAGCAAGTAATCATATGAATCAAGTCAAGCAAGCTAGTAGTACGAAGATGCAACATACTAGAGGGAATAATGGAAAGCATGTCATGTGTGCAAATAGTGGGCATGAATAGTGCACATGACATATCACAAGCATGAAAGCAACATATGAGAAAAATATCATCAATGTATTAGTGAGAGGCCATATGTAAATAGCAATGGGACATCATGACTCTCCCAATACAACAAGCATCAATAGCATGCGGCGCAAAGAAATCTTGGTAATAGCTACAAGGATCTCCACCAAGCATGCAAATACACATAGAAGTAGCATAATGGTGAATCATGGGTAGATGCAAGCAAGGGTCTCAATTGCATGGAAAAATCATGTAAAGAGGCATAACATTCAAAGTGAACACGATAGTATGCGTATAAGGTGACAAGTGGTAAATAGCCCATAGCCGTGTGAGAGCCAAGTTGAAGAGATGCGCGTAGTCCTTGCGTGAAGGGAACGGTGGTAATCATAGTCCGCGGGATCCCAAGTCATCGTTGCTCGCAAGAGCTTGTTTCATCAACTCATGGTATTGTGAGGTTGACGAGTGTTCATAAGTACCTAGACAACACAAAGGCAAAGGAAAAATTGTAGGTGCATGGTATATGTACACATCATCCATCATGATGCGCATGTGCTTGTGTTGGTTAGCACAAAATATCCAATGATCAAATAAATGAGGTGCGTGATATAGAAACATGTCATCCATCATGAGAGGTTTGTTATTATGTATGGCATAATGGATAATCAAATTGTGTAATGCATCACTAGAAATATGTAGAGCATTGTTATTCATGGAATGCATATGGTGCACGCAATTATGGGAATCATGCAAGTTATGGAATGCATCAAGATCTCCTAGTATGTATGAGGAAACTATGGGGGTCTCCTCATGAGCATTAGTGGAAACATCACATGGAGAATATTGACAACATCCAAAACAAAGCATATTGGTTCTATGTGATCATGGCATGACATAGTAGATGAATTGTGCAAATCATGTAAAGGAAGCATGGCAATATCATCACATGAAAAACAAAAGCCAATGACCATCATCTCGTCATCTATGCCATAAGTTAAAATAGGATTTACTTTAATGGGGCATGCATAGTTACTATGTTGAGATTGACATGATGCAATATGGGAGATCTCACTCCTAGCATATGACAAGTTTAAAGGATTATCGAACATGATGTGGCCAAAAGAATTTTCACCTGATATCCTATGGAGCATAGCATCACAACTAGGAAACTCAACATGGTCATCATCATATTCATCATAAATGGGTGTCATATCGAAACAAGACATAGTATGTGATGAATCCATAGGGTGATCAACATCATGGGAGCAATCCATGTCAAGAGAGTCCACTAGTGGGACAAGAGAAGCACCATCACCTATGTTACCTTTGGAGCGTCGCTCATGTGTTGTAGGTGAGGTGTCGAGGATCCACTCGTTGTCCTCTTCATATTGATGGAACCATGTGGGGGTGCATCATCGTCCACCATGGCCATCGTCGTCTCCATTGGAGGTATGGACTCATCGAGGATAGGCATGTTATCATGTAGGAGACCTAGCACCAAAGAACAAAACACACTCAGAGTAGAGGTTAAGTCGTTAGAAATCATAGTAGCCTCACATGCCGTGTCAACTACCTCACTCGCTAAGTGTTGTGGCTCACTCACTCCCTCTTGGATTCTCTCACTCGTAAGCTTGGTGGAGTCTCTCAAATGGTTGTCAACCTCACATAGGATGTGTGGCATGCTCTCATGTGTGGGGCTAGTGGTGGTCACACTCATCCTCTCATAGGAAATGCTCTCAATGTCACGTATGGTGGAGTCACTCATGTCACTCATGTGGTAGTGGCTCTCCTCACATGGCACTTGGGGAATCTCGTCATATGTGGGTGTCGGAGAGATGTAGGTGCAAATGTCTCCATGCTCAACCTCTATCGCCGCCTTGGTTGAAGGATAGTCCCATTCTCAACCTCCTCATCCATAACGCCTCCAAAGATGAATGCCGTGGGATGTGGCAAAACATCACTCTCCTTAGAGACAAAAGATAAAGTCTCATGTGCAGTCTCGTAGCTTGACTCGGAGTAGGAGTCCAATATAGGCGCCATCTTCATGTTGTTGAAAAGGTTCGTGCTCATCGCCGTGGTCAAAAGGGATGGCCCTTACTCGACCTTCTTGTCACCGTCTTGTTGTTGGAGGCCCATATGATGTGGCACCTCCTAACTCGTCTCCATGACCGAAGGGAATTTCGCATGCTCGGCCATCATCCTTGAGGGGCTTCCGAAGATGGAAGTGTCGCCCTCACTTGTAGGTGGTTGCCTTGTTGTTGAAGATGTCGATGTAGGCGAACTTATGGGAAGTGGGCGAAGATGTCGTACGTCCAAAGGCGAAGATGCCTTGATAGCACTTGGCAAAGATGCCGAAGTGGTTGTGGTAGCCGTAGCTCCGTCTTGGTGGTGCTCATCTCGCCGTCTTCTCTTTTGCTCATGAAGCTTGGACTTAGCGTGAAGTAGGGCTTGTTGGGACTTGTGCATTTGCGCTTGTGGAGCATCTTCATGATGATGATATCGTTGTCGTGCTTGAGCTTGTAGTAGATGTCGTTTGTCGTCGTCGTGCACATGTTGCTTGGAGGTGACTTGTCCTTCATGCCGATGTGGATCACAAACCTGGCGGTGGTTGCCATGTAGATGTGGACGTGGACGAATTGCACTTGCATCGCTTGGGCGCTCTGAAGATGATCGACTTGGTCCTCGCCGCCGTGAAGATGACGAAGGTGAAGTAGACTTGATTAAGGCTCGAACTTCCTCCATCCTTGCATCTTGCTCCTCCTTTTGTGCGGAAAGCTTGTTGTCGATGTACTCCTTTTACTTGCTTTGGAGTGTCGAATGTCGATGGAGAAGTTCTCGATGCACTCTCGCAATCTTGATTGTGTGCCTTGCATTTGTCGTTGTAGATTGAAGATTGACAATTTGGTGATGTAGTTGTTCACGCCGTTTTTGTTGTCGCAGACCAGAGATGAAATGCCTTCCCTATCCATCACAAGACCCGAGCAAATATGAGTGGAAGAAAGGAGAGAACTATACCAAATGTACCTTAACCGATGTTGAAAATGGATCAATGATCACTCAATGCTGTAACAAGGAAATAGCACAATTGGTACCGATCTCGTCAATTTCTCACACCTACACAAGTAGGCTTATGGTGGAGCTCGGTGAGGATAGTGGCACAAAAATTTAAATCCCGCCGTGAATCCATCTATCTCTCCAGAAAAGGACCTTATCTCCTTTGCCCACCATGATCTGCACCAAAGTGTCGAAGACTTGTCTAGCATCTTCATCCACCATTAGCTCCAGTCCATGCCACGGCCTTTGCGGGTTCTTACGCCGCAGCCACTCCCATCGAACCCTGAGAGCCAGCGCTTGCAGGCTCAGGTTTTTCACCCCTAGGCCTCCGAAGCAAGTCGGCTTGCAGATTGAGCTCCATGCCACTAAACATTGATCTCCATTAACTCGATCTTTTCCTGCCCAAAAGAACGCGCGCATCCAGCCATCAATGTCCTTCAGTACCCATCCTGGAGCCTTCATTACGAGCAATTGATGCACTGATCTTCCTGCAAGCACCGACTTCATGAGCACTAGTCGGCTAGATCTCTGCAATAAACCTCTCTGCCAAGCTGGGAGACAGTGCCGAACTTGATCTAAGAGAGGCTGCCATTGCGCCTTGGTTAGTTGCTTGATGGCCAGCAGTAGCCCAAGATATTTACACGGGAACTCCCCAATGGGGCACTACAGTAGATGCTCGACTCTTGCTTTGTCTTCCTGGTCCTCAAAGATCAAGATCGCCGAGGATTTTCTGTAGTTTACTCTCAAACCCGATGTTTCTCCAAATAATTGCAGTGCGACTCTAACAAATAGGAGGTCCTGGGCTGTAGGTTTGACGAATAATGCCACATCGTCCGCGTATATGGATATGCGTTGGGTCGCCGAAATTCCCGTGTAAGAGCTCAAAACTCCATCAGTCATGGCTTTGGAGATCATGGCCGTGAGGGCCTCCATGACAATGACGAAAAGTAGTGGGGAGACCGGGTCCCCATGTCGCAATCCTTTCGCATGCCAGATTCTCCTTCCCAGGATTCCATTAAACAACACCCTAGTGCTCGAAGATTGCAGCAGGACGGCCAGCCACCTGAGACATCGACCTCTGAATCCTTTAGAGCGGAGCACTTCAAACAAGAAAGGCCAGGACAAGGAGTCAAAAGCATGGGATATGTCCAATTTTAGGAAGACGCCTCTCTTCTTCCTGGCGTGTATTTTCCTAGCCGCTTGCTTCACTAACAAGTAGTTATCATGCAGATTCCTGCCACGAATGAAAGCCGACTGATTTGTGGCCACAATGTCCTTCACGCACGGCAGGATTCGGTTAGCCAGGAACTTGGCGAACAGCTTGGAAAAGATGTGCGGCAAACTGATCGGTCGGTAATTGCCCACTTCCAGGGCATCCGGCTTCTTAGGTATCAGTACAATCAGCGCACGATTTAGCCTTGCAAACCCTCGGTTATCTCCAGCGCAAAGCTTGAGGAGCGCTGCCATGATATCGCCCTTGATAATTGGCCATGCTCTTTGGTAGAACTCGGTCGTGAATTCATCAAGTCCATGAGCCCGATGCGGGGCCAGCTCCTTGATAACTGACCAAACCTCCTCATCCGTGAAAAGCGCATCCAGACTACTCAAATATAGCATAGTTATGCCCAGTTATTGTAGCTTTAGCTGTGCGCTCTCGCTTACGCCGTGCCAAGCAAGTTATGGAAGGTCTCCGTGAAAATCTCTTCTTTGCGGCTTTGCACAGTGGTGATCTCCTCACCTCACCTGACTTCGGGTATGAAGTTCTTTACTTTCCTCCCGTTCGCAACCAGCTGAAAGAACTCGGTATTGGCATCTCCCTCGTGAAGCCATCTGTGCCTCAATCTTTGCCGCTCGATCGTGCGTTCCAGTGATGCAAGCCCCTGTAGTGTTAGCTTAATGGTCTCTTTAGCCACGTCTCCAACTCAGTGAGCCCTCTAGTTTCCATCGCTTGATCCAGGCGAAAGATTACCGGCGTGGCTATCGCCATCTGCAGCTTTATGTTCCCTACTTTCCTCTGACCCCACGCTTGAAGTGCCACCGCTGCGTTCTGGAAGAGCGCATCGAATCTCTTAAAAGGGTCCAGAATAGATTGATCACAAACTCATGCATCCCTTACCGCCTGCTCAAAACCCTCGAGCTTGACCCAGAAACTCTCAAAGTGAAACCTTTTCCTTGGCTAGTAGGTAGCATTTGTCGAAAGATGTAGTGGGGCATGATCGAGATGCTTGTCGAGAGTGCTTGCAATAGATAATCTGGCCGCGCTAGCTCCCAATCCACTGAAACGAGGATCCTGTTGATTTTTGTCATTGTCGGGGCATCTCTCTCATTCGACCACGTAAATCGACACCCATGCATATAAAGCTCTTTCAGTTTATTGTTATCGACGAAGCTCCTAAACTTATTCATCATGGTCCGGTTAAGGTTCATATTGTTTTTCTCCGAGGCTCGAAGGATCAAGTTGAAGTCACCCAAGACCATCCACGGCCCCGGGCATGCCACTCTCCTCGCAGCCAGCTCCTCAAGGAATTGCGTCTTGAGGTCATCTCCTTGTGGTCCGTAGACCACAGTAACCCACCAATCGTCCCCTGACTTAGGATGCACCAAGCCAGTGATGGAGTTCGTATCACGCGTGATGTGATCAACTAGCATCACGGTGGTGTCCCAAGCTAGAATGATCCCTCCTCTCGTATCAACCACCGGCAAATAAGCAAATCCGTCTAATGACGGCCCACAACATTGCATTATGAGAAAGTTGTCCACTACATCAACCTTAGTTTCTTCTAAGCACACTAAGTTAGGCCACACCGAGACTAGGAAATCTTTGACCGCTCGCCTCTTCGCTGGGTTGTTCAATCCTCGAACATTCCAGCATGTTATTGATGGCTTTAAATCCATGGAACGATTTACTCCCTCACCCACCATGGAGCATGCTCAATGTGCGCCGATTTCTTCCGCCGCTCCTGAACTAGTGCCACTAAGCTGCCCAGGCAAAGCCTTGCCAAACGGGGCAGCAATCACACATACGTGCTGCTCACTTAGAGGTGAATCAAAGAGCGACTTGAGCTCTTGCACAGCCGTTTCCTCAACCTCCAGGTCTCCTGGCACGATCCCCAGTGTGCGCAGGAGCACATTCTCCGCAGGTGTGGCTCTGGGTGTGATCTGCGTAGCCGATTTCTTGGTTGCCCGAGTAGTTCTCTTGGGGGTGAATGGCTCAGCCTCTATCCGCAAGGTGGAGGCCTGAACTTCCTTGAGAAGTGGTGGTGCCAGCTTCTTCACGATGCATGAGCAGAATGCCTTGAGCTTTACGTACATCTCCGCCTCCTTAGATGTCAATCCACTGGCTGGGGCGTTGGCCACCATGATCTCCAAGCATGTCTACTTGGCGCGCCCTTCCGTTGGCCTCTTAGTAGGCTTGTCTTTTTTTTGCATGTACATCAGTTGGCATAGCGACGTGAACAATGTCACATGCAAGGCTTGCATGATTCCCATCAGGATGGGACCCGACCAACGTGTGGCCATCCATCGTCTGCCTGCTCTCCACCACCAGGACCTGGCCAGGTGTCGCCACAGCTTGCAGCTCCACCGCGTGATCAGGCCTTGATTCCACTGCATCATGTTTATTCATGAAAGACGCGCCCTTCTCCGGATTTGACAGCTCACCCCGTGGCGCAATAGGCAATTTGTCTGCGCCAATTGAGTGCCCAATCATCTCTCCACCTTGGGATCCTAGCTCCCCCTCCTTGGTGGCCGCCAGCTCGAGGATTGGCCCCACCTTCTCCAAAGTGACAGGAATCTCCAGGGCTGCCACCTGTGGCCCCACCAGCAATGTTCCAGACTGGGCGGCCGCAGCGCATGTGGCCTCCACTACCTCCTACTGGCCTATACCCACGCACCCTTGCAGCCGGGGCGGGGAAATATCCACCGAATCCAACGCCAACGTTCTGCCCACGACCACCTGCTCCGAGGCCAACGCCAATTGTGTGGCCACCATTCCTCCGCTGCCATTTGAATTATCAACAGTCTTGCTGTTCGAAGCTTCCTGGTTGGCTTGACTAGTCAAACGCTTAAAAGCAGACGGGTGCCGCGTCAGCCTGCTCAGGATAGGGATAGTTAGGGCCTCTAGCGCAGTGACATGTGGGGACTCCATGGGAGGGAGGCGCCAGTCGTGTCCCGCTGGCCTGGACCAAGCCCCTCCTCCTCCGGTGGCGACGCCTCCATGACCACCGGCACAAACATCTGGAACTCCGAACTGCCATACCAGCCTACACGGTCTGGGCCCTCCGCCCGCGAGATCGCCATCGTCATTGTCTGGAAGACCACTTTGGCCACTGTCCGACGAGCTCCCAAAGAACCATGGCTCACCGGCCTCCCTCTGGTCCATGATCATGTCAATGTGAATGAGCACCTTGTATTGCAAAAGGGAGGGCGGTGCCTCATGCCCGGCTCCAGCACAACCAACCATAGGAGAGTGGGGATGTCTTGCGGGTTTGCCATCCATGCCGTGAGCTTGAACGAGGACAGATTGGAGCGAGAAGCCGTCTATGGTGCCACTGCCTCGACCTTGCAAGAAGACCCAAGCAACTCCTCCACCACAGAGCGATCCCAAGCATGAGGGGGATGCCCTCAATTACTAGCCACACCTTGAAGCCAAACACTGAATGAACTGCCTGCGATTGCTGATTCCACAGCCTGAGGATCAACCTGTCTCCTTCAAACTCCATCGAAGGCCAAGCACTCACTCTGTTCCGAACTTCCGTGGATGCGAAAACCACCAAAAAATCCACTGGCCTATAGCAATGCACTGACATGAGCTCTGGGGCAATGTCCAGCTTCCCGGCGAGAATCTCCTTCATGCGCGCAGGCGCAAGAACCCGCCTTTGACCTCCCACATAGGCCACCATGGCGAACTGAAGACGGCGCTCCAGACTGGACACAACAGCGCAACGCCTGACGATGTAGAGCTCCGCGGACACCTCGTCGGCCCTGGCCTCCACTTGAAGCCGCGGCGGAGCAGAGGTGGCAACACCGAGTTGACACCCACATCGGCGTTCTGAGGCACCGGGAACTGGCCAGCATCGTCAGTGATGAGGACACCAATACCATTGTTACACCCACAGCCCTTGCTGCTATACATACTGGACCAATTACTAGAGCTCGCGCACGCCAATTAAATTACCAGGTACTTTCGTTTCTTGGTAATGATTCTAATTTTCATAAGAATATGATGCTGCCTAAATTGGATACATTTGTTTTGCTTGCAAATGAAGGGCCTAGCTTGGAGAACGATGAACATTGGAGCAAGAACAAGCATGGAGATGATGGCATGCGCAAGGGCAACAAGAACGGAGTTACAAGTGATGATTTCAGGACATTGAAGCCACCATAATGAGTGCATGAAGCCTTGGACGAAATATACAAGATGCTACTTCACAACTTTCGTCTAGAGGCTATTCTAGGTGCTGCGTCACCTTGTTATTGGGCCATGCCCATGTAATTTTTCAATACTTGAGTATAGGCTGTTTTTATAATCCGTATGTGTGGGGAAAGAAGAGATAGGGTTGGTTTCGGACCCCTTCCCCAAGGGCCACGAAATTCCCCCCTCTTCCTCCATATATACAGCCCTTAGGGCGTCGTTTAGACTTTGGGTTTTGTTTTGATTAAAAGTTCTCCATGGCTGCAACTTCGCGTACTTCGTTTGTGTTCAACTACCAGACAAAGGCATCATAGAACCCCACCATCATTAATAAAGCTTTCCTCTTATATTTGAAATATCCAGATTGCAATCTCAGTTTCTTGCTTGTTCTTCGTTTGCTCGCAGGAAAATAGACCCTCGTGGTCAGGTTGATCATGCTCTGGCATCGTCAATAACCTCTCGAAAGTTGGTTTAGCGATTGCTAAGGCGCGACGTCTTGCACGTTCGTAGTCGGATCGTCAAGGTCGACTCCCACAGAAAATGATATCCACCTTCTCATCGAAACATTGGGACACCTTTGCCTCTATCAAGTGGTATCAGATTTTTAGGTTGCTCGGTGAGATTTTACAGTTTTTTGTAGTTTAGATCGAGTCTGTTTCTTCATACCTATAGTCCACGAAAAAGCAAACAAAATTAGGGTTAGTTTATCCTATCTGAACCAATCTGAGCCTTTGCATAATCTTTCCTGTATTTGCTTTGTTGAAATTGCGGTTGCATCGTCATGTCAAGTTGCTGGTCTTAGCATCTACTCCTTTAGAGTTTCAAGTTCTGTTCATAGGTTGTCACGTCGCCGCTTCTATATACCACCACCGCACTAACTTCATCGCCGATGCCATATACCACCACCACATATTCACCGCCAATCCGAGTCCATATACGCCACCACATATCCGCCGCCATCACGCCAATCTAAGTCCACCTGCAAAATATATCCGCCACCAGTCCGAGTTCCACCAGATTCATCTCCGCCACCAGTCCGAGTTCCACCAGATTCATCTCTGCCACCAGTCCTAGTCTGGGTCCAGTATTTGTTCCTTTGTTTTCAATTTCCAGATCGCGGCATACTCCGAGTCGTGACCAAGTCGGTCTTGCCAACTTCCGTGCCACCCGTAGTAAAAAAATAGTTCCAGTTTAAAAAAAGACCATTAGTCGTGACCAAGTCCGTGCCACCCATAGTAAAAAAAACAGTTCCACCCGCAGTCGTGACCAAGTCCGCAGTCTGGAAAATTCTGGCTAGGCCGTTTTTAGACCATTTGTAGACTTTTTCGAAAAAAATTGTTGCGGAGCAAAAAATGTGCTCTAGGCTCGCGTCTCTAGCACGGTCTAGCATAGGACCAGCACAGTATCGTCGTTGAGTGTTTATTCAACTTTGCATCTCTGAATTGATTATTGCTGGCCCTTTTTGCTACCATATTATATGCCTTCCCAGCTCCACATACATCTACGTCGTGCGTTTGACTCTCCCAGGTAATCACTCTATCCAAGCTTTGAGAGTTTTGACTACAACGGTTGCCGATCACCGCCTGCTGCTGGGTAAGAACCGGTAAGAATTTAAGATTTGCTTGACGGATTTGTGACACACACCACCACCACTTGTTAGTAGTCTGTAGGATCATATTCTCGTGTGTTTCTATTGCTACTAACTATGGCAGGATCACAAGCCGATGAGATTGACTAGGAGAACTTGACAAACAAGGAGCTTCATGATAAGTTCCAGCAAATGATGAGTGGACAGGTGGAAGATGTGCTAAACAGATTTGAAGAGACCATGGAGAAGATAGACGGCATGGAGAAGGTGTTCGAAACAAAGCTCGATAATAAGATCAATGAATTGCTCGTGCGTCTTCCACAACCACCGCCTGCTGCACCTGTCGCACCTCTACAACAACAACAACAACATCGCCTTCCAAATCAAGTGGGACAAGCAGTGCATGTTTCCCTTGAGCCTGGTCAAAATTCTGGTGCCGCTGTACCTATTGTTGATGCTTCTGTAGCTCCTACTGCTACTGCAGAGGTGGAGGACCAGTATGAGGATGAGGTTTATCAAAATCAGAACTACGTGCAACCACCAGCACCACCACCACCAGGTCGTCCTCGTGCATATCATTGCAACGGTAGGGCTGCACCACCGCCTGAGGTACGAGATCATGACCATTTTCCTGAACTAAAATTGAATATTCCACCATTTGAGGGTAGATATGTTCCTGATATATATCTTACTTGGGAGTTAGAAACTGAACAACGTTTTACATGTTTACAATATCCTGAGGAGAGATGTGTTCCTGCTGCTGTTTGTGCTTTCACTAGTTTTGCATGTGTTTGGTGGTCTGAACATTGTAGATTATATCCTATTCCAGCTACTTGGGCTGCTTTGAAAACTGCTATGTGTACTCGTTGGGTTCCACCATATTATCAACGTGAATTGCTTCAAAAATTACATTGTTTAAGACAAGGAACAAATTCTGTAGAAGAATATTATCAGGAATTACAAACTGGCATGATTAGATGTGGTATTGTTGAGGAGAATGAAGCTATGCTTGCACGTTTTATGGGTGGATTAAACAGAGAGATTCATACCATTCTAGAGTATAAGGAGTATAGTAATATCACTCGTTTATTCCATCTTGCTTGTAAAGCTGAACGTGAAGTGCAGGACCGACAGACATTGGCGCGAACTAACTTTTCTGCAGGTCGACCTTCATCCTGGACACCACGTGCATCCTCTACTTCCACTTCACCAGCACCTCCATCAGGTGCCACCTCTAGCTGTGATACAAGAAAGCAGGCACAACCACCACTATCTGCCAAGAGCACACCTGCCAGGCCTGCACAGAGCTCTTCTTCTTCCATGGCATCAATAGGGCACATAAGTGATATTATTTGTCGTCGTTATAAGGGAAGAGGACATTATGCACGAGAATGCAAATCTCAGCGTGTGATGATTGCTACTAAGGATGGTGGGTATGAGTCCTCTAGTGACTCTGATGAGGAGACTTTGGCTCTGATTACAAGTGAAGAACACGGTGGAGATGATTCTGATCATGGGAGGAAATACATGGCTCCTGAAGACGCTGACAGGTATGAATGTTTAGTTGCTCAATGTGTTTTGAGTGTGTAGGTACACAAGCTGAGCAAAATCAGAGGCATAATTTGTTCCATACAAAGGGAGTTGTGAAGGAACGTTCTGTTCGCGTCATCATAGATGGAGGGAGCTGCAACATCTTGGCTAGCATGGAGATGGTGGAGAAGCTATCTCTCACCACAAGACCACATCCACATCCTTACTACATCCAATGGTTGAACAATAGCGTCAAGGTTAAGGTAACACGTACTGTTCGTGTACATTTTAGTATCTCTACATATGCTAATTATGTTGATGGTGATGTGGTACCTATGCAAGCATGTTCCTTATTACTTGGTAGACCATGGCAATTTGAGAAAAATTCTGTACACCATGGTGGAAACAATCAGTATACTCTTGTTCATAAGGATAAGAATATTACTTTGCTTCGTATGACTCATGATTCCATTTTGAAAGATGATATTAATAGAGCTAGTAAAGCAAAACAGGAGAAAAATAAGAGTGAAAATCAGATTGTGGCAAAAGAATTTGAGCAACAAATGAAGCCTAATAATAAACCATCTAGTGTTGCTTCTGAAATTAAATTGAAAAGTGCATGTTTACTTGCCACCAAATCTGATATTGATGAGCTAGATTTCAGCCAATCTGTTTGCTATGCTTTTGTGTGCAAAGAGGCATTATTTTCATTCGTGGACGTGCCTTCCTCTTTGCCTCCTGTTGTCACTAACATTTTGCAGGAGTTTGCTGACGTCTTTCCACAAGACGTGCCATCGGGCTTACCACCTATTCGAGGGATTGAGCACTAGATTGACTTAATTCCCGGTGCATCCCTACCCAACCGTGCACCATACCGTACCAATCCAGAGGAGACGAAGGAGATTATGCGTCAAGTACAGGAGCTGCTCGACAAAGGTTATATACGCGAATCTCTTAATCCTTGTGCTGTCCCTATTATATTAGTGCCAAAAAAGGATGGTACGTCGCGTATGTGTGTTGATTGTAGAGGCATTAATAATATTACTATTCATTATCATTGTCGGTGTCAAAACCGGCGGATCTCGGGTAGGGGGTCCCGAACTGTGCGTCTAGGCGGATGGTAACATGAGACGAGGGACGCGATGTTTTTACCCAGGTTCGGGCCCTCTTGATGGAGGTAAAACCCTACGTCCCGCTTGATTAATATTGATGATATGGGTAGTACAAGAGTGGATCTACCACGAGATCAAGGAGGCCAAACCCTAGAAGCTAGCCTATGGTATGATTGTTGTAATGTATGTTGTCCTACGGACTAAAGCCCTCCCGTTTATATAGACACCGGAGGAGGCTAGGGTTACACAGAGTCGGTTACAATGGTAGGAGATCTACATATCCATATCGCCAAGCTTGCCTTCCACGCCAAGGAAAGTCCCATCCGGACACGGGACGGAGTCTTCAATCTTGTATCTTCGTAGTCTTGGAGTCCAGCGGACGATGATAGTCCGGCTGTCCGGACACCCCCTAGTCCAGGACTCCCTCAGTAGCCCCCAAACCAGGCTTCAATGACGATAAGTCTAGTGCGTCTATAGTCTTCGGCGTTGCAAGGCGGGTTCTCCCTTCAAATCCCATGTACCTGCCGAACGATGCCCGGCTTCATCTTGAATACTGTGTTCCTCGGCTTCTACGCGAAATAATGGCCCTCTTCCATGCGTCCCACGAATGCGAAAAGCCAGGGTGTCTTTTACATTTCACCCCCTAGTTGTGCGAGTCGTCCGCCTATAAAAGAGGCAAGAATCCAGATCCAAACCACACCGTCTTCCTCCTGCGAATACTCCATCGCAACGCCTTTGACCTAAAAATCCATTCCATCATGGACCGTCGACGCGGCTCTTCTTCACGCGCTCCCAGCCCACCACCGGGGAATTTGAGGAGGTGCTCTGTTTCGCACAGCGAGCTAGTGAAGCTCCAAACGGGGGGATTTCTCCCTCCGGCCTTCATGGTCCCAGTCCGGGCCGGACTGGTTACTTATCAAGGTGGGAGGCAGGCGGAGGACACTCCAAGCCCCAATAAGGGGGAGCGAGTATGCTTCATCCCCTATCTGATAAGGGGGCTCGGATTCCCAGTACATCCGTTCCTCCGCGGGCTCCTGAAGTTCTACGGACTCCAGCTCCACCACCTCAAGCCCGCCTCTGTCCTGCATATCGCGGGCTACGTAGCTCTTTGTGAGCTATTCCTGGGCATTGAGCCCCATTTTGCATTGTGGAAGAGGCTGTTTTGCCTTGTACCCCGTTCTCACGAGGGGTCCATATATCAAGTGGGCGGTGCCGAAATATGGCGCATCGCCGGGACCGGATACCTATCCGGTACTCCCAAGAAGGCGTCCGAAGACTGGCCCTCGGAGTGGTTTTATATAGGAGACGCTGCGCTGCCAGACCCAGTCCGGATCAGCCTCCCGGAGTTTAGTGCTGCTCCCTTGAAGAAATGCCTCAGCTGGCGCCCGCGGAGCCCCCGATTGGAGGAAGACAAGAGCGTCCATTACTTGATGGGCCGAATAAGATTAATGGCCCATTCCGGCTTGACCATGATCGGAGTTATGGCGACATGCATCAAGCGGGGGGTACAGCCATTGCAATACAGAGGCCACCCCATGTGGGATTTCAACGGGGAAGACGATGCCACCCGGCATGGCCGCAAGGGGCCGGATTCGACCGAGGATCTGGTAGAGATCCTGTCCCGCCTGTACAAGGGGGAGAAGGAGGACTTCCTTCGAACGAACCGTTTGAATGGGTTTTCCATGACCAACCCTAGAGGATGGGTAAGCGAACACCTTGAAGGGTTCAACCCATGATTTTGAAGTTTAAGCTTCTTACATTATGTCTTCGGTGCAGGATCTACGCCGGACTATGGAAGACGTGGTGAGTCCTGCTCCGCAACCCGAGGATACAGAAGGATCCCTGGATCCGGCCTCGAAGAGGACCCGGACATCGAGGTGGAGCTGATCGACGGGGTGTTTCACCAGCTCAGTATAGACAATGCTTTGGTCGCCATTACGGCGGACTACCCCGGACTAAATCCGGCTTCCCAGGCGACCGCGACCGAAGTCAGGACACCATTATCTCTTCCCTGCCTATTTCTAACCTTCGCGAATGATGGTATTTTGCAGGAAGAGCCTTCACGGCAGGAAGCCGAGCCCGCGGCGGCTGACCAACAGAGGCCAGTCCGGACCAGCAGGCGGAAAAGGAGCGCGGTGCGGGCGGAACCGTCGCTGCAAAGGTATAGCTCATATTTGAATTTTCAGAGCAACATTCTGAGGAAACGCCTGAGTGCTCATGATCTTTGTAGGAGAAAAAGAGCTCGCCGTACTGCGGGCGCGGAAGTTGCCGATCCGACCTACACCGGCCAGGCTCCAGCGCCCGGCCTGGAGGGGGAGGCAAGCGCGAGACGCGGGCCGGATCCTTCTCCAACAGAGGACACCGACAGACTGTCCGCCACCAAGTCTGAGGTGGAGAGCGCCATGAACCATAGGCGCCGCCGGACAGTATTTCGTGAAGCGTGCTTTTCCCCTGAGGCGTTGGATGCTTTTAACGCAGGGGACGCGCATCTCCGTGCCGCTCAAGATGGTTTTACCAGAGCCACGGAGCAGTATGTGAAAGACACACGGGTAAGAGAATTTCAATGGTTGTATATACCAGTAGCCCCCGAGACTTAAAGTAGTTATGCTAACTGATTTAAGGATCATTTGAAAACGCAGGCTCTTACTGAGAAGAACGCCCAGCTGTCTCGGGAGCTGCAAGATTGCAAGGCCAAACTTGAGGCCGCACTTGCTGCCGCAGGAGGAGACGCAAAGACCCCTCCTGGTAACACATTTTTATTAATAAATATAAGCGCTGTGCGGCGTGCGCGCGAGTCTAATAATGACATTGCAGGTACCGCCGGACAAGATCCGGACAGGCAAGCATTGCTACGCCAGCTAAAGGCCGGCGAGAGTGTGCTGAATAGGGTTCAGCAGGAAAGGAACAAGCTCCAGGATGCCAACGCCAAGCTCGGAGAAGAGCTGAAAGGCGCTCGGGCCGAGCTATCCGGCGCCGTTAAGGAGAATCAGCGGCTTCGTCGCGGCATTTATAGTAAGTGCTTGAGTGGACTCTTTTGAAAAGAAGAGTTCGGCGAGGAAGTATTTTGACATGATTTGTCTTGTAGGTATACTCACGGGTCGTCCTGCTGAGGAGATGCCCATATCAACGGGTGCAACTTCCCGAACTGTTGCAGCTACTCGAACGAGTTCGGCAGGCAATGAGCGGCGTCGTTCAGGCTTTATGGCCAGCCCGCACCCTACCCGAGGGCCTCGGGGAACTTGCGGAGAAGCTGCAGGGAGTGCGGCAGCGCTTCCGTTTGAGGAAGATTTCGGCTTGCCGTCAAGGTGCCAGGGAGGCTTGGGCCATGGTGAAGACGCGGTACAAGAAGGCGGATCCCAACCACATGGCCGAAGTTGGACCGGTGGGGCCCGATGGGAAGGAGATCCCTGTGAGTTTAGTATACAGCCAAGTAAAGTTGGCTGCTAAATTTTCCCAATGGGACTGTAAACTAGACAGCCTGTTAGACGGGATTGAGGAGGAATACAATCAGTAAATTTGACAATGTATGTTATCCTTTAAAGTGACATGTGAAATGCCTTCTAGCCGGATTGTAGATCGTTTGTCTTTGCCGACGTTTTCGCTTCAACCTCGGGACCCTAGAGTCCGGAGTGTGTCCGAATACCTTTTTGGTTAAGAAACAACCGTGGTATGCATGGAGACCAGGCGTAGGGGTCATTAGTGCTTTATCAGACAAGTGCCCAACTAGTTATGTTATATTACATGGTTAGTAAGAAACATCTTCCAGGGAGAATAGTTCCGTTAAGGGTTCCTTTCCCTGGGAGGCATGCCCTAAAGTGCATGTCCGGACTGCAAAGAAAGCAGTAAAACATCTGGGGGCAAATAGATAAATAGGTAAAAAAATCATCTTTTAAGTCACCGACCGAATATTCCCTTAAGAACGCTAGCTTTCGGCTTCACCCAGTCTGAGGTACACATCCGGCTGACCCGACAGTAACAATCGCAGAGGTGCTCCCTTTACCTCCTAGCCGAACAATCGGGAACGTAGGGGTAAGCACAGGAGCCAGGCAACCCAGCTTGGCCAAAACTTAAGTCATATCGATGCATATAATGGCGAGTAAAAGGTACATGTGGAAGCTTGACACATGTGCTGGGTATGAAACCCGTGTAATTGAGCTTCTATAAAAGAAGCCCCCAGGAATAATGAGTGCGGATGGCACATCATGCATATGCAAAAAATGCGAAAACAGGCCCGTAAGGGCTTTTAAATAAAATATCATAAAAAGAGAAATGAAAGACAGCCGAAGTGTAAAAGTTTGGACTGGGGAAGGGGACGAACTCTTAGTCCGGCGCTAGGCATAGAATCGTCGGAGGCGTGCTGCGTTCCATGGGTTCGGCTCGAGTCGGTTATCTGACGCACTTCGTAGATGGTATGCTCCGCCGGTCAGTACTTGATCGATAATGAAGGGGCCCTCCCATTTGGGCTTGAGCTTGTCCTTTTTCTTGTCTGGCAGGCGTAGAACTAGTTCACCAACGTTGTAAATCTTGGTCTGTACTTCTCTGCTTTGATATCTTCGGGCCTGCTGCTGATAAAATGTGGAACGAGCCTTTGCGACGTCATGTTCTTCCTCCAATGTGTCCAAGCTGTCCTACCGATCAAGCTCGGCCTCTCTTTCCTCATACATGCGCACTCGAGGTGAGTCATGAATAATGTCACAGGGCAAGACTGCCTCTGCGCCGTATACCATAAAAAATGGTGTGAATCCGGTAGTACGGTTAGGCGTTGTCCGCAGCCCCCAGAGTACGGAGTCGAGCTCCTCGACCCATTGTGTGTCGGATTTAGTAAGTGACCTCACTAATCTGGGTTTAATGCCGCTCATTATTAGACCGTTTGCTCTTTCCACTTGACCGTTGGTTTGAGGGTGATAAACTGAAGCGTAGTCGAGCTTGATGCCCATATTTTTGCACCATGACTTAACCTCGTCGGCTGTGAAGTTCGTGCCGTTGTCGGTGATGATGTTGTGGGGGACTCCGTAACGGTGTACCACCCCTGATATAAAGTCTATCACTGGTCCGGACTCTGCCGTTTTGACCGGTTTGGCCTCTATCCATTTGGTGAATTTATCCACCATGATCAATAGGTACCTTTGCTTGTGGGTTCCCCCTTTAAGGGGTCCAACCATGTCAAGCCCCCAGACCGCAAACGGCCAGGTAATGGGTATGGTTTTGAGGGTGGTGGGTGGCATATGGCTCTGATTAGCAAAGAGCTGACAACCAACGCATCGCTGGACCAAGTCCTGCGCGTCTGCCCGGGCCGTCGGCCAATAAAATCCTGTACGGAATGCCTTTCCTACAAGGGCCCGGGCTGCTGCGTGGTGTCCGCCTAGTCCAGCATGAATTTCAGCCAGGAGGTTTCGCCCTTCCTCTTCGGAGATACACCTCTGAAGGACTCTGGTTGTACTTTTCTTATAAAGTTCTCCCTCATGGACCTTGTAGGCCTTCGATTGCCGGACTATGCAGCGGGCCTCGTTTTGGTCTTCGGGAAGTTCCTGCCTAAGTAAGTAGGCTAGGAAAGGTTCTGTCCACGCGGCAATGACTGCCATTATGACGTGGGCCGAAGGTGTTATGTCATCTGCCGAATCACCGGTTGGTGCGGTTTTTTCCGATTTGTCACTACCGGGCTCCTCTTCCCATAATACGGATGGCTTGAAGAGCCGTTCCAGGAAGATATTAGGAGGGACAGCATCACGTTTCGCACCGATGCGTGCCAGTACGTCGGCCGCTTGGTTATTATCTCGAGCTATGTGATGGAATTCCAGTCCTTCAAACCGAGCTGACATTTTTAGGACAGCGTTGCGATATGCTGCCATTTTCGGATCCTTGGCGTCAAAGTCTCCGTTTATTTGGGATATTGCAAGGTTTGAATCCCCGTGCACCTCTAGGCGTTGAATGCCCATGGAGACTGCCATCCGGAGACCATGTAACAGGGCCTCGTATTCGGCTGCATTGTTGGAGTCCGTGTACATAATTTGAAGTACATACTGGACTGTATCTCCGGTTGGGGACGTCAGTACGACGCCAGCCCCCAGTCCGGCCAACATTTTGGAGCCGTCGAAATGCATAGTCCAGTTGGAATATGCGCCGTACTCTTTAGGGAGTTCGGCTTCGGTCCATTCGGCGACGAAGTCAGCCAAAACTTGTGACTTTATGGCTCGCCGAGGTTTGTAAGTTATATCAAATGGTAAGAGCTCAATGGCCCATTTTGTAATCCTGCCCGTTGCGTCGCGGTTATTTATAATGTCATTGAGTGGTACTTCAGAGGCCACTGTTATCGAACACTCTTGAAAGTAGTGCCGGAGCTTTCGGGACGCCATGAACACCGCATATGCTATCTTCTGATAGTGCGGGTAACGGGATTTGCAGGGGGTTAACACAGTGGATACATAATACACTGGTTTTTGAAGAGGGAATTTATGCCCTTCTGTCGCTCGTTCGACGACAAGGACCGCGCTTACAACTTGATGCGTTGCTGCGATGTAAAACAACATTGGTTCGCCCAGAGTGGGCGCAGCCAGGACCGGATTTGTTGCCAATATGGCCTTTATTTCTTCAAGTCCGGCAGTGGCAGCATCCGTCCACTCGAAGTGTTCGGTGCGCCTGAGGAGGCGATATAGGGGCAACGCCTTTTCTCCTAGACGGGAGATAAAGCGGCTTAAGGCTGCCATGCATCCTGTTAATTTTTGTATTTGTTTGAGGTCTTTTGGAATATCCAACTGTGACAGCGCTCGGATTTTGGCCGGATTTGCTTCAATTCCTCTACCGGATACAATGAAGCCCAGCAGCTTTCCGGCTGGTAGGCCGAAAACGCATTTTTCCGGATTCAGCTTGATGTCATATGCTCTGAGGTTGTCGAATGTGAGCCTCAAATCGTCTACTAGAGTTTCGACGTGTTTTGTTTTGACGACTACATCGTCTACGTATGCCTCGACTGTTTTGCCGATCTGGGTGGCCACACATGTTTGAATCATGCGCTGATATGTTGCGCCGGCATTTTTAAGTCCGAAGGGCATCGTGTTGAAGCAGAATGGTCCATATGGAGTGATGAATGCCGTTGCGGCTTGGTCTGCTTCTGCCATCTTGATTTGATGATAGCCAGAGTATGCGTCCAGGAAGCACAACGAATCGTGCCCTGCTGTAGCATCGATGATTTGATCGATGCGGGGGAGAGGGAAGGGATCCTTTGGGCAAGCCTTATTGAGGTCTTTAAAATCGACACAGAGGCGCCAGGATTTATCCTTCTTTGGTACCATCACCAGATTTGCTAGCCAGTGCGGATGTTTGATATCTCTAATGAATCCGGCTTCCAATAGTTTGGCTAGCTCTTCTCCCATTGCCTGTCTTTTGGGTTCGGGAAATTGTCGAAGAGCCTGTTTGACTGGCTTAAATCCTTTTAGGATGTTTAGGCTGTGTTCTGCCAACCTGCGTGGGATTCCGGGCATGTCCGAAGGATGCCAGGCGAAGATATCCCAATTTTCCCGAAGGAATTCGCGCAATGCGGCGTCTACTTCGGGGTTCAATTGTGCCCCAATGGAGGCCGTCTTTGTTGGGTCCGTTGGATGGACCTGGAACTTTATTATTTCATCTGCTGGTTTGAAGGAGGTGGACTTGGATCTTTTATCGAGTATCACATCGTCCCTGTTCATCGTAGAGCGCAGCGCGGTGAGTTCTTCTGCCGCTAAGGCTTCGGATAGTGACTCGAGGGCTAGTGCGGCTGTCTTGTTTTCGGCGCGGAGTGCTATGTCTGGATCACTAGCGAGAGTGATTATTCCGCTGGGCCCGGGCATTTTGAGCTTCATGTACCCATAATGGGGTACTGCTTGAAAAATTGTGAATGCCTCTCGTCCTAATATGGCGTGATACCCGCTGCTGAACGGGGCCACCTGGAACGTGACTTCTTCGGATCTGTAATTGTCCGGAGAGCCGAACACCACATCGAGTGTGATTTTTCTAGTGCAGCACGCTTCCTGGCTAGGGATTATTCCTCTGAAGGTTGTGCTGCTTCGCTCAATACGGCTCCAATCGATTTCCATTTTTCGCAGAGTTTCCTCGTAGATGAGGTTTAGTCCGCTGCCGCCATCCATGAGGACTTCTGTCAGTCGAAAGCCGTCCACTATGGGACTAAGTACCAGTGTAGCTGGAGCTCTGGTTGTTCGGAATTTAGGCTCGTCGCTGTCGTTGAAGGTAATAGCTGTGTCGCTCCATGGATTTGCTGTTGCTACTTGTAGACTTCGGCGAGTCCGCGGATTGTTCGCTTTCGCATATTGTTTGATGCGAAGGTCTCGAAGACTGTTGATACCGTGCTGGTATTGTTGGAGTGGTTTCCCGGAGCTAGAAGCTCCTCGCCACTTTTGGCCACCTGTCGTAATGTCCAACATGCCCGGATCTAGGACTGGCAACCATGGGGAAGGAGGGAAGGGCCGGGAAGAGAGGGCAGCTGTGGTGAGGAGGTGGTCGCCGCAGTCGGAGTGGCTGCGGCGAGAGCGGCTAGGCGCAGTGGACGCCAGCGCCGGAGTGGCACACGGCGGGAGGGAGTGGGGAGCGGGGAGGTGAGGGAGCAGGCAGCGGGGAGCTTCCTAGTAATTTTTTCACTCGTTATGATGATACCAATATGATATGGTATGTATGCAAAGGAAGGGCGGATCGATGATCACTAATGTGCACAGGTAGCGTGGCCCGACAATACTCAAATGGCTAGTCTTGATAGGCAAGTGATGCAAAATGGGCTAGGGGTCAACAATACAATGCAAGGGAGAATGTACAATGATGTCGTCGAAGTTACTGTCCCTTGCTTATGGTGGTGTCAATGGTGAAGTGGTAAATGTCGATGACGACCTCATGGCGATGATGAGTGGCGGTGTTCTCGGTGTAGAACCGTCCCTAATTAGCCGAAACACCTTAGGAAATGAAAAAACCGCGAACTCAAAACCTCAAACGTCAAATGTCAAATGGTGGTAGCGGAAAAGCAGTGGTGGTTTGCACTCGGCAATGCGGAAGTGGAATGATGGGCAATACATGTGTCGGTGTTGAAGTTTCCGTCCTTAATTATCCGAAACACCTTAG
Source organism: Triticum timopheevii (assembly GCA_963921465.1). Lineage (NCBI taxonomy): Eukaryota > Viridiplantae > Streptophyta > Magnoliopsida > Poales > Poaceae > Triticum > Triticum timopheevii. The sequence goes on from OY997270.1 coordinate 205,004,891, forward strand.
GAGACACAAGCCACAACTCAAACAAGCTCAAACAACAATTGGGTTAAGTTGGGTTGGCGAAATGTATGGTGGGCAAGGTTATGCGGAAGTGGTGGTTGCGGTTGATGAAGAAGCAATCATTCCTAAGTAGCCAAAACACCTTAGGAGACTCGAATCACTACTCAAGCAAACACTAATGCTATGGGGAACGAAATGGGTTAGGTTGCGGAAGTCGGTGGTGGTAATGCGGATGATATGGTGGTGGCCCTAGGCAAAGATGCCAAAGTTCCAAAAATTTGATGGAGTCAAATGGTGTAGAAACCTATCTAGATGGATGGGGGATGTCAATAGCTACTCAATGAGCTAAAGAACGCAAAAATCGGACTCCGGATGTGAAAGTTATGGACAAAATGGTGAAATGGGAAATGATGAAGTTACATGGGCCGGACATCCAGGGCTCGGGCCGGATTTCTGGGACCTGTTGTCCAGTACCGCGTGCAAAAATGCGCTCGAGGAGCCGGATGTCCATCTTGGGGCCCAGATGTCCGGCCCGATTGCCCGGATGTCCGGCCTGATGATTCCAGATCGGGATTTGGACTTTGAAACTCGATTTGGGGGCGGAAATTGATGATTCTGGGGGCAAAATTGCAGAGATTTCGTGGATGGAAAGTGGGTAACTTGGGGAGATGCTAGATCCACTTGAAACCAAGAAAATCCATGGATCAAAATCAACAAAACATCATCAAACCAACAAATCACAAAAAAAATTGGGGCTATTTTTGGTGGGAATTTTCGAATTTAGGACGAAATCAAGCAAAAGAAGGCTAGAAACAATGGGTGGGGGCCCATGAACCTTGCTCTAATCCAAGATGATGTAGGGTAGAACCCTAGATGCCCGATCTTTCACGATCGGAGGGGATCCTACGAAGAACACGAGGGGAAAAACGAGGGGAACACGAGGGGAAATACAAGAGAAATCACTCAACCAACATGATCCGGTCACACACATGCTAGATCCTCGAAACACAAAGAGTGATACACGATTAAAGGTCAACAAAGGACGATACAAAAGGTCTTCTCCGTGAGGAGGTCTTGAAGGGTGTTCCCGTGATGGGGTCTTGAATCCGCTTAGGGGATCTTCTCCGAAGAGGTTTTGTGCTCCGAGGAGAATAACCAAGTGGATGAGCAAAGCTCTATCTCAAATATGAGCTAAACCAATGCTAACCTTAAAACATAGGTGGAGGGGGAGTATATATAGCCTAAGGGGCGAAGGGGTACATGGGCCTTGGCCCAGATGCTCTGCCCTAGCCAGGGGGCCGGAAGTCCGGGCGTCGGCCGGATGTCCGGGGATTCGTGACGCGCCGGATGTCCGGGCTGGCATGGATGCGTTCTGTGAAGGATGCCGGATTTCCAGGCTGGGACCGGATGTCCGGCGGCTCGCGCCGGGCCGGATGTCTGGGGCCTGGGGGCCGGATGTCCGGGCCATGTAGCACTTCAGTTGCTAGGCTGCTGCTGTTGTTGACATCTCCAGGGGCCGGATGTCCGGGCTAGGGGCTGGATGTCCGGGTCCTGTAGCACCTTGACGTCATTCTTCGTCAAGCCTCTTCATCCATGTACTTGAGGACTTGTCCAAAGTTCCGAGCATCTCCAAGGTCGTCTCCTCGATTTCTGAGCACGTGTAGTGTCTTTGCATAAGGTAGCAACCATGTCTCGTGAATGGAAAGGGGAAGCATTTAGGAGCGGGTTCACCTTGTGTCCAATGGCGTATGTTTGAGGTCTCTCCATATGTACACTTGGAGCTTGGGGAGTAGTCATACTGTACATGGGGATGACCGTCAGATGCTCCACATCACATAGTCATAGCAAAATCACATAGTCAAACTACTCATGCTAGATCACACTAGTCTAGGTACTCACTTCTGTAAACTAAGCATTTTACCCATGAAAAAATAACTAACACAAGCATTACTCATTAAATAATTATATGCAAGAAATAACTTATTTTCAAGTTGGAAAATCATGGATATTGCAATTACACCGTGAAAATTGTTGGTGTGGCTTGCCTTATTTTAGAAGAGCTTCACACTCCTCCTGGGTCTCTTCAAGACTAGCTTCTCCTTCTGAAAACAATTAAAATGACAAAAATAAAACATCAAGAAAACTTCTGAAAATTACCAGAAAATCTAGACAGCAGAGAAAATTCTCATCTTTGTTGTGGTGCTAGATCTTTTCAGTAAGAACACACTACAAAAAGAATCAACTCACTTGGACTTGTGGTTTAAAAGTTACATCAGGTCAAAGTTTCTAGTCAAAAATTGAATTAATTTGAATAAAAAGAAATCCAGGGGGTGACATCGATGGCGCACTTCCAGGAATGTGCCACCACTCATACAGCTTCGGGCGCGGCCTGAGAGGCTGACAGTGGGCCCCACTGGCCAGGTTGGGGGAAGAGACAGAGAAACAGAGGCGGTCGACACGTCAACAGCGCGTTCTCCATTGAGGAGTGTCCGGCGGCCAGAACCAGAGGGATAGAAAGAGAGAGGGGGTCGAGGCGCACCTGCCTGTACCCGTAGTTTGGCTAGGGGTGGTCGGACGGGGTCGGCCCTGGCTCTCCAGCGGCGGTAGGAAGCAGAGGTCGCCGGAGTTGGAGATGACCGTGACGTGGGGCTGCACCAGGGGCTCCAACGGGGTCAGACGACACAGTTAACCACCAGCAAGTCGTCTATGGAGTGGATCAAGCTCGGGAGGCACTGGAGTGAGGTGGAGGGGCTACGAGGAATCGCCGGCGAGCTTGGGTTGGGGCGGCGGCCAGAGGCCTACCCGACCGGCTACGGTCTTAACTACGAGATTGTGGAGGTCGAGGGAGTGAGTGGTGATGCTTGAGGTGTCGGGAGGGGGTTGTATTTATAGGCAAGTGAGGAGAGGGGATCAACTTCACCGAAGGGCTTCTAGACACGATGCCCGGCGACGAACGGCGTCAACGAGAGGGGCAGAAGGCGACGCAGCTCACCCGAGCACTGTGGGAGGGCGAAGACAAGCACGGGAGCAAGGATGGCGACGAACACAGTGGAACGGGCGCACTATTCGCTTGGCCGCGCCGTGGCCGTGCTCACTGTGGCGAGCTCCGGCGTCAGTGAGCGCCAGGGAGGAGTTAAGGGAATCGATACGATGATCCTGGCAAAGTTTGGCAAGGCACGGCGATCGGGGAAGCGAGCACAAGCCCAACAGCAGCTCGGGCTCATCGCAGAGCGCGTCGGCACCATGCCAGCATGCCTGGACGAACGCGGTCACCGCGTGAACTATGACATCAGGCCGCGCTAAGCCTAAACTTCATGTCTGGCGTATAGTCATTGGTGGTTTGAGTGGTTCCAACACTTTGAGTTGAACCCAAGAGCTGTGTGTGCGTGGTTCACTTCCTGGTAAGTTTTTGGACAGTAACTTGTGAGGTTAACTGTGAGTGATCCAGTAAGAGTTTAGGGCTGAGCTTTGGGGTTTAGCAATCTCTTAGGAAGGTAATGAAGCTCAAGAAAAATCAGCCTCATTGGATCAAGGAAAAATATACTTGCTGTGTAAAGTTTCTATTCTGTCCAGAACAAAAATGATTTTCTGATGCGGAGCAGGCCACGATCATCCCCATGGACGTATCTACATCTCACACGACACCACTTGGACCAACAAGAGCTCGAGCTAAGGCTATCGAAGATAAGGTGAACTCGCTCCTCTACGAACTCCCACTTTATAAACATGAGACATGGCCTACCTCAAGCGGAAACACTAGTGTGATCAGGTACTTGGAGGAAGGCCACGGAACAGCTACATCCAACGGACAAGACGGTTATGACACTGAGTACGAAGGACAAGAAGAAGAGCTATCGAAGAAGCTCCAGCGAGCGGACGTCCGCCCAGGACCGGACGTCCAGCACCTGACGCTCCAGCCAGCGGACGTCCGACCAGGACCGGACATCCGGCGCGTGAAGGCCCAGCCAACCCAAAGTCCCAGCCAACGAGAGCTACATCGGGTGGACGACCGCCCCCTTCGGACCACCGGCAACACTGCCCAGTGAGCGGACGTCCAGTCTGCACCGGACAACTGGCAAGTCCACACCCGAAGCGTTTTAGCGGAAGACCGAAGCAACCGGACAACCGGTGACCGAACGACCGGCCACCTCCGGACATCCGGCACAACGTTCACAGAATGTAATTAGCGGAAGTCTGAGCCCTACTGAACGTCCAGACCTCCGCGAGCGACCGGAGGACCGGTAGCGACCGAACATCCGCTGCCTGTGTGTGCGCAGCTTCGTGCCCGAAGCCCATGTACCCCTTCATTCCGCCCCCTTTTGCACTTCTACTATAAATAGACCTCCCTCTCCTCCTAGTTAGGGTTAGCAAAGGATTAGCTCATATTTGTGTGAGAGCTTTGCTCATCCACTTGGTTACATCTCCACTGGAGTTCACGACCTCTTCGGAGAAGATCCCCCAAGCGGATTCAAGACCCCTTTACGGGAAGACCCCCTCAAGACCTCCTCATGGAGAAGAACTACCGCCACTTGTATCATCATTTGTTGGATTCAGATCGTGTATCTCTTTGTGTTTCGAGGATCTAGCATATGTATAACCATACCTTGTTGGTTGAGTGATTTCCCTTGTGCTTTCCCTCGTGCTCCCCTTGTTTTCCCCCTCATGTTCTTCGTGTTCTTCGTAGGATCCCCCCCAAATCGTGAAAGATCGGGCATCTAGGGTTCTACCCTACATCATCTTGGTATCATGAGCCAAGTTGATCACGTATTTGGAGCCCCTACCCCTTGTTTTCTAGCTTGATTTTGTTGTGTTCATACCCAATTTTGAAAATCCCCACCATAAATAGCCCCAATTTTTTTTGTTATTTGTTGGTGTGATGAAGTTTTGTTGGATTTGATCCATGGATTTGCTTTGCCCCGAGTGGATCTAGCTTTCCACATCATCTCCACCTTTTCCATCCATAAAATCGCTCGGATTTGACCAAATTCCCCACCACCTCCATGAACACGAGCTGTTCATCCCGTGCCCGAAATCGCCCAGGCACCAGACGTCTGCTAGCCACCGGACGTGCGATGACCGGACGACCGGCCCACGAGCGGACGTCCGCTGTTCCCTAACGAAACTGAATTTTTTTTCGCCCGAAAATTTTCAGCCACCGCCACCACTCCTGCATACGCACTTCAACTCCACTCCACCACCGCATACACACTCCGATACCACCACCGATTTCCGCAAGAACCACCTTCACTTCACCGCTACCATCCCCGTCAATTTTGGCCCGTTTTTGTCTTTGAGAATTTGAGTTGTGGTTTCATGTCCTATTGTGTTTCGGCTATATAGGTACGGTGCGATATCAACACCACCACTCCTCATCTTCGCCAAGGACTCGTCATCGCCAACAACCGTCCATGCTTTCAAACGACTACCTTGGCGGTAACCTCGACGACATCTTTTTCTACTCCTTACCATTGCATTGATAACCACCATAACCTCACTTCTGCGTCGCTTTCCCATCAAGACTAGCCTTTGAGTATTGTCGGCAACGTGACTTGTGCACATTAGTGATCATACTTTCCATAGCACACATACCATATCGTCGTGGTGCATATCTTGGTATCATCTCTTGTGTCACAAAGTTGTCATCGCATACACAATTGCTATCTTGGTTTGTGAAGTTTTGCATGAGAAAAGAGCTCAAAAGAGAAAGAGCCAAACAAGCTTTTAAGCGAGAGGGAAAGATAAGCAAAGAGCTTATAAGCAAGAACCATAGCATCATACTACATTAAGATTGTCATACTCGATCATCATGGATCATATCACCGGAATACCATACATATAGCATACTTGAGATAGAAGTCGTTGCATTTTTGCCTAGTAGGTTGTTTACAAGTTCCGTATCCGCCTATCGTGCAATCGTGCTAGCGTCTCTCTAGTGTTGTGCAACAAGAGCATTTTTGTGGATTCCACATTTTGGCTCATTCCTTGGTTGCACGACTCCACTTATCTATTTGCATGTGTGTTTCCGTGTACCATATCTTACTATTGGTCTATTTGTTGCATTTGCAAATTTGTGAATCTTTTCCAACATTTTTGAGGCTCACTAACAATTGCATCAAATTTTGTGCCACCATCCTAACCGAGCTCCACCATAAGCTTTTACTTTTGTAGGTGTGAGAACCGACAAGAATTGGTACCAATTGTGCTATTTCCTTGTTCCACATTTGAGTGATCATTGATCCATCTTCAACATCGGTCAAGATACATTTGGTATAAGTTCTTATCTTTCTCCCACTCACATATTTGCTTGGAATGATGGATAGGCCAAGTTCTTCTACCAACCCACTCTTCATCGAGCAAGACGACGACATTTCATCCTATGTCACCAAGAGCCACCTTTTCGGTGTACAAAGAGCTTTACATCAAGAACAAAAAGCAAGGAGAGACTACTTCGACAACAAGTTTGATGCCCACAAACAAGAGAACGATGCAAGAATGGACAAGATTCGTGCCTTGGTGGTCAACCGCCCTTCCACCACTTCGTCCTACTCAAGACGGAGCCGCTCGAGTCGACACTCCAATGGCACACTCTCCGGCTCAAGTACACGGACATCAAACACTTTACGCCGAGCCGCGCACCAAGACAACCAAGCTAACCGCAATTCTCTTCATGGCAATCATCCACAAGAGCAATTCGATGAGCAATCACATCCTCATCACCAAGAAAGGCAATGTCAACGTCACCAAGAGGAAGAGTGAGCGCGCCAACACCAAGATGAGCAAGACGCCGAAGTACTCCGTTAACAACAACAACCGCGTGAAGCCCAAGCACTTGAGGCGCAACGTGCACTACATTACATATGTCGCGCCATCGCCGACTGCAATGGTCAAATTGAAAGCACAAGTGCTCCCTAGGTGGTTTTGGTAATTAATGTCAACATATCTCTTGTTGGACTAACACTTTTATCTAGCATGTTTCAGATAAGTTCAACAATGGAGTGGCATGGACTAAAGGATGTGGAACTCCTTCAAGATGCTAAGGACAAAGGATTGGCTCAAGCTTCAAGCTCAAGACTCTTCATTTTATATTTTAGTGATCCAAGATCACATTGAGTCTATAGGAAAAGCCAATACTATCAAGAAGGGATGAGGTGTTGCTTAATGAGTTTCTTGCTCCACAGTGCTTAGTGATATGCTCCAAAACCCTCAACTACTTTCCCACTTCCACACCTATGACCTAAACCTAAAGTCAAACTCGGCCCCACCAATTCTTTCTATCTAGTGCCACCGAGTTCAGATGTCATAGCCACTGCCACAAACCCTAGGCAAATCGGTTTCACCGATAGGGATCTCGGTCTCACCGAGATGGGATTGTAATCTCTCTGTGTATGTCCATTACCAAAACCGGTCCCACCGAGTTTGAGTAATCGGTACTACCGAGATTACAATGCAAACTCTCTGGTTAGCTTATTACCAAAATCGGTCCCACCGAGTTTGTGTAATCGGTCCTACCGAGTTTGCCTCACCAACTCTCTGGTTAACTAATTACCAAAATCGGTCTCACCGAGTTTGTGTAATCGGTCTCACCGAGATTATGTTATGCCCTAACCCTAATCATATCGGTCCTACCGAGTTGCATGTCGGTCCCATCGAAAATCCTTAACGGTCACTAGATTTGCTAAATCGGTCCGACCGAGTTCCTTGATTCGGTCCCACCGAGTTTGGTAAATTGTGTGTAACGGATAGATTTTGTGTTAAGGCTATATATACCCCTCCACCTCCTCTTCATTCATGGAGAAAGCCATCAGAATGTGCCTACACTTCCAGCATACATTTTCTGAGAGAGAACTACTTACTCATGTGTTGAGGCCAAGATATTCCATTCCTACCATATGAATCTTGATCTCTAGCCTTCCCCAAGTTGCTTTCCACTCAAATCTTCTTTCCACCAGATCCAAATCCCATGAGAGAGAGTTGAGTGTTGGGGAGACTATCATTTGAAGCACAAGAGCAAGGAGTTCATCATCAACGCACCATTTGTTACTTCTTGGAGAGTGGTGTCTCCTAGATTGGCTAGGTGTCACTTGGGAGCCTCCGACAAGATTGTGGAGTTGAACCAAGGAGTTTGTAAGGGCAAAGATATCGCCTACTTCGTGAAGATCTACCGCTAGTGAGGCAAGTCCTTCGTGGGCGACGGCCATGGTGGGATAGACAAGGTTGTGTCTTCGTGGACCCTTCGTGGGTGGAGCCCTCCGTGGACTCGCGCAACCGTTACCCTTCGTGGGTTGAAGTCTCCATCAACGTGGATGTACAATATCACCACCTATCGGAACCACGACAAAAACATCCGTGTCTCCAATTGCGTTTGAATCCTCCAAAACCCTTCCCTTTACATTCTTGCAAGTTGCATGCTTTACTTTCCGCTGCTCATATACTCTTTGCATGCTTGCTTGTTATGTATTGTGAATGTTAAACTTGTGCCTAAACTCACTTAAACTTAAAGAAGTTAAAAACTGCAACTTTGATACTTAGTGTCTAATCACCCCCCCTCTAGACACCTCTTCTCAAGGTCCTACAAGTGGTATCAGAGCATTGGTCTCCATTGCCTTGGTTTAATCACCATTGGAGGAAGATGGATGAGTCTACTTTGGGGAGTCTTAGACATAGAGTGCCTATACTTGATGGAGAGTATTTTCATGAGTGAAAAAATGAGATGCTTGTAATTTTCAATCAATATCATTTGAACAAGTACATTGCTAGCCCTTGTGCACCTCATGTTGATCCTATGCATCCTACTCTTGATGAGTCAATTGACATGATTAGGAATCTTAGAACTGTTAATCTTATCACTAGAGGCTTGCCTAGAAACTTAATTAGAAACTTGCCTACTCTTGAGTGTGCCTACACTATATGAAAATTTCTTGAGGAACACTTTCCAAATTATTGCTTGAAAAATCTAGATGAAATTCTCCATAAGTCTATTGCTTTGAGTAAGATGAATACTAGTGATCCTATGTTTGGTGATCGTCTATTTGAACTTACAAATCTTATGCATGCGAAAGGAGATGTTGGAATTATTGGTGATATTATTTCCGAAGCTATAAGAATTCATAAGCAAGATCATTGTCAAACTCACTCTAACGAATTACCCTCTCTAGGACTTGATCAACCACATGACGATGTTGAACAAGGATACTATGATGAGGATGATGATAGTGACTTCGATCTTGACGATGCAATGAGACATTTTGGTCTTATGGCAAATCTTCGGGGATATATGTCAGGAGGAAAGGAATGGGTTCTTGACAGTGGATGTACCGATCACATGACCGGAGATAAAGACATATTTCGTGAGCTTGCTGAAAATGATAGTCCTCGAAAGTATGTCACTTTCGGTGACAACTCAAAGGGTAAGGTGGTTGGCCTCGGTAAGGTGGCCATCTCACATGATAGCTCCATTCAGAATGTTATGCTCGCTGAATCTCTTGGCTACAACTTACTTTTAGTACCTAGACTTGCTGGTTTCGTCGAGACAATCATAAAATGGTCTTTACCGGTATACATAGAGGTGATCTTTACATTGTTGATTTCTCTAAAAAGGCTCAACCTAAAACTTGCTTCATTGCTAAATCCACAAAAGGTTGGTTATGGCATAGACAACTAGGTCACGTTGGCATGAGAAACCTTGACAAGCTTATTAAAGGGAATCATATCCTTGGTGTTAACGATGTCATATTTGATAAGGATAGAATTTGTAGTGCTTGTCAAGCAGGTAAATAGGTTGGAGGAAGGCATCTCGTGAAGAACATCATGACCACAAGGAGGCCACTCGAGCTACTTCACATGGATCTTTTCGGTCCCAACTCTTATAAGAGTCTCGGTGGAAATTCTTTTGGTCTAGTTATAGTTGATGATTTTTCAAGATTTACGTGGGTGTTCTTTCTCAATGATAAATCGCAGGTCCAAAAGATCTTCAAAAACTTTGCTAGGAAGGCCCAAAATCAATTTGAAGTAAAGATCAAGAAGGTTCGTAGCGACAACGGAACGGAGTTCAAGAACGCAAATGTGGACACCTTTCTTGACGAAGAAGGGATTTCACACGAGTTCTCGGCTACGTACACACCTCAACAAAATGGAGTTCTTGAGAGGAAGAACCGGACGCTCATCAAAATGGTGAGAACGATGCTTGATGAGTACAAGACACCGAAGCACTTTTGGGCAGAAGCGGTTGAGACAGCTTGTCATGCAACAAATCGCTTGTATCTTCACAAGCTACTCGGCAAGACGGCATACGAGCTCCTCACCGGTAACAAACCCCAAGTTGGATACTTTCGAGTATTCTGCTCAAAGTGCTACATTCTTGATAAGCATCATCGATCTAAATTTGCTCCTAAGTCTATGAAGGTTTCCTACTAGGTTATGGCTCAAACTCTCACACTTACGTGTCTACAACAACTTCACCCGAAAGGTTGAAGAGACGGTAGATGTGAAGTTTGATGAATCTAACGGCTCGCAAGTAGAGCAATTGCCAATTGATGTAGGAGACAAAGATCCTTTGGAAGCAATCCAAGACTTGTCTATTGGCAAGGTCCGTCCAAGGGAAGTGAAGGAGAGTACCTCGTCCGTCCAAGTGGAAGCTTCTACTTCACGACAAGGTGAACCAAGAGTTGATACGGAAGCATCCACAAGTGGGACACACCAAGATGAAGAAAACGAGGAAGTGCATCAAGATGAACATCAACAACCTCCTTCTCCACCACGACAAGAGAACGAAAACGCCAACAATGAAGAAGGCCAAGAAGAAGAACAAGATGAAGAAGAAGTTCAACCAAGAACCAAGCAAAAGCTTTCACAAGTTCGAGCAAGAATTGGTAAAGCCCATCCCGTCGAGCAAATCTACAATGATATTCAAACCGGGAGAATCACTTGCTCTAGAACTCATTTAGCTAACTTTTGTGAAAACTATTCTTTCATCTCTAGCATTGAACCTATGAAGGTCGAAGAAGCATTGGAAGATCCGGATTGGATAAATGCTATGCATGAAGAGCTACACAACTTTGAGAGGAACCAAGTTTGGACATTGGTTGAGAAGCCCGACAACAACCACAACATCATCGGTACCAAATGGGTGTTTCGCAACAAGCAAGATGAAGATGGACAAGTAGTTCGCAACAAAGCACGTCTCGTCGCCCAAGGCTACACACAAGTCGAAGGTATGGACTATGGTGAGACTTATGCTCCCGTTGCTAGACTTGAGTCCATTCGCATCTTACTTGCCTATGCTAATCATCATGATATCACCTTGTACCAAATGGACATTAAAAGTGCTTTTCTAAATGGTGAAATAGAGGAGGAAGTTTATGTTAAGCAACCTCCCGGCTTTGTCAATCCTAAGAAACCAAATCATGTTTACAAACTTCACAAAGCTCTTTATGGTCTTAAACAAGCTCCTACAGCGTGGTATAAATGCTTGACCAAGTTCCTTATTGAAAAAGGCTTTGAAATTGCAAAAATAGATTCTACTCTTTTTACTAAAAGGGTCAATGGAGAACTATTTGTGTGTCAAATCTATGTTGGTGATATTATATTTGGTTCAACTAACCCTAATTTTAGTGAAAAGTTTGGGAAGCTAATGTCGGAGAAGTTTGAGATGTCTATGATGAGTGAACTCAAATTCTTTCTTGGTTTGCAAGTCAAGCAAACTAAGGAAGGTACCTTTGTCTCTCAAACGAAGTACACCAAGGACCTATTCAAGAAGTTCAATATGCAAGAATGCAATTGTATGACTACACCCATGCCTACTAGTGGACATCTTGACTTGACCAAAGATGGTGAACCGGTTGATCAAAAGGTTTATCGCCCTATGATTGGTTCATTGTTATATCTATGTGCTTCACGTCCCGATATCATTCTAAGTGTGTGCATGTGTGCATGATATCAAGCTGCTCCTAAAGAATGTCATCTTAAGGTCGTGAAAAGGATAGTGAGATACTGAATCCATACACCAAATTTTGGCATTTGGTATCCTAAGAGGGCCTCTTTTGATCTTGTTGGCTACTCCGACTTGGACTATGCCAGAGACAAGGTTGATAGAAAGTCCACTTCGGGTACTTGTCAATTTCTTGGTAGATCTCTTGTGTCTTGGTCTTCCAAGAAACAAAACTCGGTATCCCTATCCACCGCCGAAGCGGAATACATTGTCGCTGGTTCATGTTGTGCTCAGTTACTTTGGATGACCCAAACTCTTAAAGATTATGGGATATATGTGAAACATGTTCCATTGCTCTGTGACAATGAAAGTTCCATCAAAATTGGTCATAATCCCGTACAACATTCTCGAACTAAGCATATTGAAGTTCCTCATCATTTCATTCGAGATCATGTTGCTAAGGGTGACATTAATCTTAAGCATGTTCGCACTGAAAAGCAATTAGCGGATATATTCACTAAACCTCTTGATGAGAAAGTGTTTTGTAGGTTAAGAAGAGAATTGAACATCATTGATGCTTCAAACTTGGAGTAGAAACTCCATTGCATACATGCAAGATGTGCTTATGACTAATCCTTGATATTTTCTTATGATGAGAATCTTATGTTTTGGATATACTTGCACCTTGCATGTTATCTAACCCATGTAGGTACTTGGATGAATCTAATTCCATGAGATTGTAATCTACTCACATCTTGAGCAATCTCTACATGACCAAGTTTCTACACTATGGTGGTTGAAGACAAGGAAGCACGGAACCATTCAAACATATCCTTTGACAAATTCTATGTTGAGCTTCATGATTGTCATTTTTGGATACACAAGTGTTCTTCCTTGCAAGAACTAACCCATGTAGGTAGATGGACTCAAATTCCAAGTGGTGCTCCCAATTCTTGATGAGCTACATCAACCTTGAGCAACCCACACAAGTTCAACTACATGGTCAACACCACCAACCAAGGTATGTTATTCCATCTTAGAGAAGCTTTACTCCAAGTCATGAGCTAAAGCAACTTGACAAGATGTGAATACATCAAGATGCTTAAACGAAAAATGGCAACCCCATTTTGAGCTTAAACAATGAGTATGACCTATGGTCAAGTGATCTCACTTGACTCCTAAGTCAATATACTCTAACATAGGTAACTTTGTCGTCGACCATCTCTAGATGAAGTTCTCTTGTGTTCTTTTCTGTGTTTTTGCATTTGTCTCATGCATATTTGTTTCCCCTTTCAAAAAAAACTTCATCTAGATTTCTTTCTGTTTGCTCTACATTTTCTGCATCCAATTCATTGCATATCATTCAGTAAATTCCTTCCAAATCTTTGTGAGATCTTACTAGTCTAGTGAGCTGAGGTGACAAGTGTTTTCTCTGCGATGACCTCGGTTTCACTGATTTGTTATTTTCGGCCCAACCGAATCCTTTCGGTACAACCGAAGCATACCACTTGGTGCCACTGATTTCACAACAGGAAAAATAGTTTGCCACTTATTTTGTGTTTCCTCTTATCCAGCTCCACTCAATGAATCTCCTCTACAAGCATCCCATTTATATAAATGCTTTGTGCTGTGACTCAAGGATCAAACCCTTCTTGGAAATTGATGTCAAAGGGGGAGAGAGAGATCACATCAAAGCTTATCACTTAGAGAGATCACATCAGAGAGAGAGAGTATCACCTCCTCAGGGGGAGAAAGAGATCTCCAGGGGGAGAGAATACTCAAGTAGAAAGTATTTCTCAAGGATCCTAGATGCTTGGTGTTCAAGAGGAGAGATGCCACATGTCTTCTTGAGGGGAAAGACATGTTCATATGTGCTTATTTGCATTAGCTCTGTTCATTTATATCTTTCAGCTCTGATTTTCTGTTCCCTATCTTCTCCCAGTATCCCATGCTAGATTTAGGGGGAGCAAGACATCTAAGGGAAAGAAATCATTTAAATTCATCGCATATCTTTACTCTTGGGGACATGTCTAATCCAATGTGGTACTTAGTACTCACTCTCTACATGTCATCCCAGTCTTGGTATTCTTGTGGTTTCTTTTGTTTGCTCTGGCTAGTAGATGTACCTGTGTTATCTAACCTTGTTTACGCAGGTTCATTCCATCCTAAGCCAACTCAAGACTACAAGGTAAGTATATGCATCACAATCATGTGTATGAGGAATTCTTGCTGATGTACATACTGTTTACAAGAAGGACTCATGGGCATGAAGGTATTTTCTTCAATATTCTTTGCTCTGATGCATATGGCCAAGATACATGTAACACATTGCCTGCTCTATCATGGTTATGCTCTCACATGCTTCTATATTCCATATTCACATGATTGCATACATGTAGGGGGAGCCTATGCTTGTTACATGTCTTTCCAAAGCTTTACTTGCTATTCTTTATATCTTTATCTAAAGCTTTGACGTATGTTGTCATCAATTACCAAAAAGGGGGAGATTGAAAGCACAAGTGCTCCCTAGGTGGTTTTGGTAATTAATGTCAACATATCTCTTGTTGGACTAACACTTTTATCTAGCATGTTTTAGATAAGTTCAACAATGGAGTGGCATGGACTAAAGGATGTGGAACTCCTTCAAGATGCTAAGGACAAAGGATTGGCTCAAGCTTCAAGCTCAAGACTCTTCATTTTATATTTTAGTGATCCAAGATCACACTGAGTCTATAGGAAAAGCCAATACTATCAAGAAGGGATGAGGTGTTGCTTAATGAGTTTCTTGCTCCACAGTGCTTAGTGATATGCTCCAAAACCCTCAACTACTTTCGCACTTCCACACATATGACCTAAACCTAAAGTCAAACTCGGCCCCACCGATTCTTTCTATCTAGCGCCACCGAGTTCAGATGTCATAGCCACTGCCACAAACCCTGGGCAAATCGGTTTCACCGATAGGGATCTCGGTCTCACCGAGATGGGATTGTAATCTCTCTGTGTATGTCCATTACCAAAACCGGTCCCACCGAGTTTGAGTAATCGGTACAACCGAGATTACAATGCAAACTCTCTAGTTAGCTTATTATCAAAATCGGTCCCACCGAGTTTGTGTAATCGGTCCTATTGAGTTTGCCTGACCAACTCTCTGGTTAACTAATTACCAAAATCGGTCTCACCGAGTTTGTGTAATCGGTCTCACCGAGATTACGTTATGCCCTAACCCTAATCATATCGGTCCTACCGAGTTGCATGTCGGTCCCACTGAAAATCCTAACGGTCACTAGATTTGCTAAATCAGTCCGACCGAGTTTCTCGATTCCGTCCCACCGAGTTTGGTAAATTGTGTGTAACGGTTAGATTTTGTGTGGAGGCTATATATAACCCTCCACCTCCTCTTCATTCGTGGAGAAAGCCATCAAAATGTGCCTACACTTCCAGCATACATTTTCTGAGAGAGAACTACCTACTCATGTGTTGAGGCCAAGATATTCCATTCCTACCATATGAATCTTGATCTCTAGCCTTCCCCAAGTTGCTTTCCACTCAAATCTTCTTTACACCAGATCCAAATCCCATGAGGAGAGTTGAGTGTTGGGGAGACTATCATTTGAAGCACAAGAGCAAGGAGTTCATCATTAACGCACCATTTGTTACTTCTTGGAGAGCGGTGTCTCCTAGATTGGCTAGGTGTCACTTGGGAGCCTCCGACAAGATTGTGGAGTTGAACCAAGGAGTTTGTAAGGGCAAGGAGATCGCCTACTTCGTGAAGATCTACCGCTAGTGAGGCAAGTCCTTCGTGGGCGACAGCCATGGTGGGATAGACAAGGTTGCTTCTTCGTGGACCCTTCGTGGGTGGAGCCCTCCGTGGACTCGCGCAACCGTTACCCTTCGTGGGTTGAAGTCTCCATCAACGTGGATGTACGATAGCACCACCTATCGGAACCACGACAAAAACATCCGTGTCTCCAATTGCGTTTGAATCCTCCAAAACCCTTCCCTTTACATTCTTGCAAGTTGCATGCTTTACTTTCCGCTGCTCATATACTCTTTGCATGCTTGCTTGTTATGTATTGTGAATGTTAAACTTGTGCCTAAACTCCACATAAACTTAAAGAAGTTAAAAACTGCAACTTTGATACTTAGTGTCTAATCACCCCCCCTCTAGACACCTCTTCTCAAGGTCCTACAAAAACGCGCTAGCAACAAGAAGCATTTCGCGAGGAAGTCCAAGAGAGGATTTATCAATCATGTGTGCATCGTCAAGCTCCTCAAGCTCCTCCACAAGCTCGACAAGCTCCTCCACAAACTCAAGTTCATCAAGAGCATGATGACTACAGAAATCCTCCATGCCAAGAGCAATATGAGGTTGACAATCCTCCATGTCAAGGGCATCATCATCACCCTCGACCCCAACACAATGAATAGCAACGCTATGGCAAGCTCAAGTTCACCATGCCAAAGTTCCATGGAAGCAATGATCCCGAAGAGTACCTTTCATGGGCATTGAAGGTCGACAAGATCTTTCATTTGCACAACTATGAGGAAGAGAAGAAGATCGCTATGGCATCACTTGAGTTCCAAGACTATGTGCTCATATGGTGGGAACAAGTCCTTGAGCGCCGAGAAGCAAGAGGTGAACCACCAATCACCACACGGGATCAAATGAAGGATGTCATGCGAGCACGCTTTGTGCCCACCTACTAAAACCGCAACCTCTTCTAGAAATTCCAACTCCTCAAGCAAGGAACAAAGACCGTGGAAGAATACTACAAGGAAATGGAGATTGCCATGATAAGAGCCAATGTCATAGAAGATGATGAGCAAACTGTGGCTCGTTTCTTGAATGGCCTCAATCATCCAATCAAGAATATTGTTGACTTCCAACCTTACTCCAACCTCATTCAGCTAGTGCATCAAGCTACCAAAGAGGAATGTCAAGTGCAAGATGACTTCAAATAAGCCAAGTACTCTTCAAAGTGCTACAGCTTCTCCAACAACCAAGCTTCAACGACTCCAACAACTTCTACCTCAACCAAGCAACCTACAAGCAATGGCGAAAAGTCGAGTTACAAGAAAACTTCGACAACCTCAAGTCGTCCTCCTACTACAAGCAACTTCAAGCCGCGCGCTTCATCATCTACTCCAACCGATGAGACCATCAAGACAAGCTCCATCAAGTGTTTCACATGCGGCGGCCGAGGCCACAAGTTCTTTGAGTGTACCAACAAGCGCACCATGATCCTCAATGACGACGGAACCTATGACTCCATGAGTGAAGAGGAGATGGAAGCCCTTGAGCAAGTGGCCATGCACCGGCGAGTGAACGAAGATGAAGATGATCAAGCCTTTTGTGATGAGGATTCGAGCGCCGCTCTCATTGTCTCCTAAGTCTTGACTCTTCAACATCAACAAGATGAAGACCAAAGATGCCACATTTTCCACACCAAGGCCGGTATCAATGGAAGGTCCGTCAAGGTCATCATCGATGGAGGGAGTTGTCACAACTTGGCAAGTGAAGAAATATGCTCCAAGCTTCAATTGTTCAAGATGAAGCACCCGCACCCCTACAAGGTCCAATGGCAAAGCGACTCCGGCACTATCCAAGTAGAGCATACGGTGCAAGTTTCTTTCAAGATAGGAGCATATGAAGACACTTTCGAGTGTGATGTCATCCCAATGTCCATTTGCCACCTCCTTCTTGGTCGACCATGGCAATATGACGGTGGCGTCATCCACAACGGGCTTACCAATCACTATAGCTTGAAGATGAAGGGAAAGGAGTACGTGCTACGACCTATGTCTCCACGTCAAGTGATCGCCGACAAGCAATCCACCCATCACGGAGAAAGGAGTGAGAGAGTGACTTACCCAAAAGAGAGTGAGTGCCACAGGACAAAATCGAGTGCCTCCAAGATGAGAGACAAGAAAAACTTAGTCCTATTTGCCACCAAAAGTGAGATGAGAGAAGTGTGTGAGAACCCATCAAGTGTTATGCACTATGTCCTTGTGTGCAAGGACGAGGCAACAAAAACTAACACCTCTCACGATCTACCTTTAGTGTTATCTTCTCTTTTGCAGGAATTCCAAGATGTTTTCCCCAACGAGCTACCTCCGGGTCTACCTCCACTACGAGGCATTGATCACCGAATAAACCTCATCCTCGGAGCACCTCTACCTAACAAGGCTCCCTACCGCGTCAACCTCGAGGAAACTAAGGAGGTCCAATGGCAAGTACAACAACTCATCGACAACGGTCATGTACGTGAAAGTTTGAGCCCTTGTGCCGATCAAGTCATCCTTGTTCCAAAGAAAGAAAGTACATATCGCATGTGTTCTAATTGTCATCCCATCAATGCTATCACCATTAGATATCGTTACCCTATTCCACGCTTAGATGATATGCTTGATGAGCTTAGCGGAGCCACCATTTTCTCTAAGATTGATCTTAAGAGTGGCTACTATCAAATACGCATCCAAGAAGGTGATGAATGGAAAACCGCATTTAAGACAAAATTTGGCTTATATGAATTGCTAGTTATGCCAATGGGCTTATCCGAAGCACCCGGTACTTTCATGCGAGTCATGCACTTTGTTCTTCGTCCCTATATTGGTGTATTTGTTGTGGTCTATTTTGATGATATTCTTGTCTTTAGCAAATCCCTCAAAGATCATGTCACCCATCTTAGAACCGTGTTGCAAACCCTTAGGAAAGAGCGCTTTTTTGCTAATATGGACAAATGCCTTTTTGGTGTCGATAAGCTTGTTTTCTTGGGTTTCATTGTGTCTTATAAGGGTGTTCACGTAGATGAATCTAAGATCAATGCTATTAAAACTTGGCCCCAACCAACCAACTTGCAACAAGTGTGTAGTTTTCTTGGTTTAGCCTGTTTCTATCGAAGATTTGTGAAGGATTTTAGCACCATTGCTTCACCTTTGCATTCTTTGAGTAAGAAAAATGCGTCTTTTGTTTGGGGACCATCCCAAGATACCACATTTAATGAGCTTAAAAATTTTCTTACTCATACTCCCGTGCTTGCATTACCCAACTTTGACAAACCTTTTGAAATTCATTGCGGCTAGTGGTAATGAAATAGGAGGTGTGCTAACGCAAGAGAAGCGCCCCATAGCATACTTTAGTGAGAAACTTTCCGGACCGCAACTCAATTATCCCATCTATGACAAAGAGCTCTATGCTTTAGTGCGAGCTTTGCATGAATGGGAACATTATCTTCGCCCTCATGAATTTATCACCCATACCGATCATGAAACGCTCAAGTACCTAAAGGGTCAAACTAAGTTGAACAAGTGTCATGCTAACTGGAGTGAATTCATTGAGTTATTTCCTTATGTAATCAAGTACATCAAAGGTAAATAAAATGTAGTGGCGGATGCTCTCTCCTGCATATGCATGCTTATCACTAAACTTGAATTGAATGTCATTGGCTTTGAGCACATAAAAGACTTGTATGCGCATGACCCTACTTTTGCTATCCTTATGCCAAGTGTTTGACACATACATCTTGGGAACGCTATCACACCAAGAATGATTACCTTATGAGAGCTAACAAACTTTGCATTCTCGAGTATTCTCTTCGTTTTCTCCTTTTGCAAGAGGCCCGTGGAGGTGGACTAATGGGACACTTTGGACGTGACAAGACATTCGCTACGCTCTCAAAAAACTATTTTTGGCCCAAGATGTTCCGCGATGTCTCACGCTTCACCAACCGATGCTCTACATGTCGCAAAGCTAAGTCAAAAGCTCAATCCCATGGTCTTTACATGCCCCTTCCTGTTCCTTATCAACCTTGGGAAGACATTAGCATGGACTTTGTACTTGGTTTGCCTAGAACTCAAAATGGAAAGGATTCAGTGTTTGTTGTTGCAGACCGATTCTCTAAGATGGCTCATTTTATCCCATGCAACAAGATAGATGATGCTTCACACATTGCAAATCTTTTTTGTAGGGAAATCTTACGCCTACACGGAGTGCCAAAGATGATTGTCTCGGACCACGATGTCAAGTTCTTGAGTTACTTTTCGAAGACTCTATGCGCCAAGCACGGAATCAAGATCTTGTTCTGTACAACATACCATCCTCAAACCGACGACCAAACGGGGGTGACGAACCAAACACTTTCCACTCTACTACGTGTGTTGATCAGGAGGAACATCAAGGAGTGGGAGGAGTGCCTACCCATCGCCGAGTACGCTTAGAACTGCCCATGACATTCGACTACCGGCAAGTCCCCTTTCGAGGTCGTCTACATTTTTAACCCGTTGTCCCCATTGGAAATTCTTCCTCTTCCACTACAAGAGTGCACCAACATGGACGCGAGTGCACGAGCAAGCTACCTCAAGAAGACGCATGAAGATACAAGGCACACCATCGAGTGCCAAGTACAACGACTCGCGACCAAGCTCAACATCAACAAGCAACCCATGATATTCAACATAGGAGATCTTGTGTGGCTACACCTTCGCAAGGAACGCTTCCTCAACGAATGCAAGTCCAAACTTCTACCCCGAGCCGATGGACCCTTCATGGTGCTAGAATGCTACAACAATAACGCTTACAAGATCGACCTCCCAAGCAACAAGTACAACATGAGCGACATCTTCAATGTCAAAGACATCTCGCCATACCATGGTGATGAAGCTTTTGATCCAAGGTCGGATCTTTCCCAAGGGGGGGGAGATGATGTGGAGCATCCCACGATCATTCCCATGGACGTATCTACATCTCCCACGACACCACTTGGACCAATTACAAGAGCTCGAGCAAAGCCTGTCGAAGATAAGGTGAACTCACACCTCTCCGAACTCCCACTTTATACACATGAGACATGGCTACTACCTCAAGCGGAAACACTATGTGTCATCAGGTACTTGGAGGATGGCCACAGAATAGCTACATCCAATGGACAAGAAGGCGAGAACATCGAGTACGAAGGACAAGAAGAAGAACTACCAAAGAAGATCCAGCGAGCAGACGTCCGCCCAGGACCGGACGTCCGGCGCCTGACGCTCCAGCCAGCAGACGTCCGACCAAGACCGTACGTTCAGCGCCTGAAGGCCCAGCCAACCCAAGTCCCAGCCGATGAGAGCTACAACAGGTGGACGACCGGCCCCCTCCGGACGATCGGTAACACTGCCCAGCGAGCGGACGTTCGGCCCGCACCGGACGACCGGCAAGTCCACACCAGAAGCGTTTCAGCGGAAGACCGAAGCAACCGGACGACCGGCCACCTCCGGACGTCCGACACAACGTTCACAAAACGTAATTAGCAGAACTCCGAGCCTTACCAGACGTTTGGAACTCCGCGAGCGACCGGACGATCGGTAGCGACCGGACGTCTACTGCCTATGTGTGCGCGGCTTCGGGTCCGAAGCCCATGCACCCCTTCATTCCGCCCCTTTTGCACTTAGACTATAAATAGACCTCCTCCTCCTCCTAGTTAGGGTTAGCAAAGGATTAGCTCATATTTGTGTGAGAGCTTTGCTCATCCACTTGGTTACTTCTCAATTTGAGTTCACGACCTCTTCAGAGAAGATCCCCCAAGCGGATTCAAGACCCCTTTACGGGAAGACCCCCTCAAGACGTCCTCAAGGAGAAGAACTACCGCCACTTGTATCGTCCTCTGTTGGATTCGGATCATGTATATCTTTGTGTTTCGAGGATCTAGCATATCTGTAACCATACCTTGTTGGTTGAGTGATTTCCCTTGTGTTTTCCCTCATTCTCCCCTCGTTTTGCCCCTCGTGTTCTTCATAGGATCCCCTCCTAATCATGAAAGATTGGGCATCAAGGGTTCTACCCTACATCACTTTCTATAGCAAAAATATTCCAAAAAGTGATGCAATATTTTTGCTCAGGGAGGTGCTCTAGGGTTCAAAGAATATTTGGGAATTTTCTCAGGATTTTTGGAGCAATAAAAATGAGGGTTGCTTTGGAGCACAGTGATTTTTCAAGGAAAGAAAGATGAGTTAGGGATGGAGGGGTCACTTGGGTGAAAATCAAAGGCATGCCCAAGTGTTCAAGTCCATTTGAATTGATTCAAAACTCCAAATTCAAAGTAGAGGCAAAAGAAGAGAGAAGGAAAAAACAAGGTTGTCACATGATGACATATATGTTCATGCCTCTCACTTGATTTGCCTTGATCATTGTATCTTGTCTCCATTAGTGGCATCTCTCATATCCCCTTGTATTGAGTGCCAACTTGCTATGCTTATTGATCGTGGAGACATGGACATATTACATGTGATGCATGCTTGTTTGATTGAGCCTATTGTATTTGGTTGTTCTCGCATCATATGCCTCCATACTATGAAATGCTCCCTCGTGCTTTCTTATGAGGAGCATGATGCATACACTTGTTGGGTATCTTACCACATGAATGATAGGTGTTGCATTTGCACTAATCTCATTTGTTTTTTTGAGTGTTTGTCATGTTCTTTCATTTTGAAGGATTCACAAGGCGGTACCATGATGAGACAACTTGATCATGTGAAGGTGTACGCGATGCGCGACACCAACATTTTCGACATTCTCATTAAGGTGAGCTCCTTCCCTTTGAGCCATCCTCAAGTACGCATATTGGATGGGTCACTCTTACATTGTTGTTTCCTTCTTGTTGTCTACATGATACATCTCGCGAACGGAGGAGGGACATTGGAGATTGGATCTATGGACCTTCACATTGAGGAGCACTCGCACTTATTCGATGCACCTTCGAACCTCCACTCATGCCACGACATCGAGCATTGGTACATCAACACTCCTTTGACACATTGCACCAACACCTTCATATTTGTTGATTGTGTTCACACATGTCATGCTCGATGGACATATCATACTGACCACAAGTTTGCACACTATGCATGGATTGAATCACATTATCATTGCCTTGTTGCATCTTGTATTCCCATGTCAACCATGATATATGAGCTTGTACACTTCCTTAACAAATTTGTTGTGATCTTTCTTGATGGCATATTCATACATCATGATCATATTATCCACCATCAATTGCATGATAACATACACATATTGAGCATCCATTGCCATGTTCATGCTTTTGGTGCACCATCCCATTATGACATCATTTTGTACAATGGTAGAATTTGTCGCTTTGTGCACCATGCTAATTACCCCATGAATGCTTTACATATCATTATACATCTTTTGGATAAGCATCTTGTGCCTTACCATGCACTATCTCTACACGTGGATTCTTGCTTAATTGATGGACATTTTGTGTGCGCTAACCATTGTATTTCCGAGTGTCGCTTGTGTTTACTCATTTTGCATGTACCATATACCGGAGACACCTTGGAGTACTTGGATTGCTCCATGCCATCCACTCCGTCCAACTACAAGTCCGTCCACGACAACCGTTTCCACGGTGATGGCGATCACGATCCGAGGTCGGATCTTTCCCAAGGGGGGGAGATGATGCGGAGCATCCTACGATCATCCCCATGTTCACTTTGACCACTCCCCATGACCCAAGGATACATAACATGAGACCTCGACTATACGCCATTGGACGCAAGGTGAACTCGCTCCTCTCCGAACCATCACTTTCCACATGTGAGACATGGCTACTACCTCAATCATATGTGCTATGCATGACCAGGAACCAAGAGGGAGGCCATGGACAAGACAGCGAGAACACCAAGTACAAGGACCAAACGGAGAACCTGCCAGAAATCTACAGCAACCGGACAACCGGTCTGGTCCGGAGGTCTGACGCCTGGAAGCCACCAGACAACCGGTCGGGGCCGGACGTCCGGCACCTGAGGCCCCAGCCTACCCAAGTGCTGGCCAATGCAAGCTAGAACGAGCGGACGTCCGGCCTCCACCGGATGACCGGCCACACCTCCCAGTGAGCGGGCGTTCGGCCTCCACTGGACGACCAACACCATTACGCTCGAGCCAAATCAGCGGATATCCGACGCAACCGGACGACCGGCGGCCGAATGACCGGCCATTTCCGGATGTTCGGTGCCACCGCAACCGAGCAGAATTAGCGGAAGTCTGGCGACTACCGGACGTCCGAATGCCCGCGAGCAACCGGATGACCGGTACCCAGCGGACGTCTGGTACTTGTCTACGCATAGTTTCGGGCCCGAGGCCCATGTACCCCTTCACTTTGCCCCCATTTGCACTAAGACTATAAATAGACCTCCTCCTCCTCCTATTTAGGGTTAGCATTGGTTTAGCTCATATTAGAGATAGATCTCTGCTCATCCACTTGGTTACTTCTCCATCAGAGTTCACGACCTCTTCGGAGAAGATCCCCCAAGCGGATTCAAGACCACTTCATGGGAAGACCCCTCAAGACCTCCTCATGGAGATTAACTAGCTACTTGTACCGTCCTTTTGTTGGATTCGAATTGTGTATCTCTTTGTGTTTCGAGGATCTAGCGCATGTGTGACCGAATCTTGTTGGTTTGAGTGATTTTGTCATGTTTCCCCTCGTGATTTCTCCTCGTGTTCTTTGTGTTCTTCGTAGGATCCCCTCCAATCGTGAAAGATCGGGCATCTAGGGTTCTATCCTACATCAAATGAAAATCCCCGGTCCTACACCTTTCTCCCCCTTTGGCATCAAGACACCAAAAGGGGGCACAAAGTGACGTAACGCAACTCAGGTGGCACTAGTCTCCTCCCATGGACTCTTCAGACTCCTCGGAATCCGAGCCATCAGCAGACTCCTCGTGCTCCTCCTCGATCTCCTGATCCGAAGCCGTTGCAGACATGCTAGCATTGCACTCCTCCGAGTCCACCAAGTGAGAGTACAGAGAGATTCACCCACCAGAGTAATGCGATCCTTAGAGCCATGCTGAACCGGAATCTCAAGTTTTCCTGATTATGCCATTCCTCTGCTGACATGCCTTCTTGGCATCTACATATGGCAAGTACATCTTATGATGAACATCTTTTTGAAAGAAAAAGAGCTTCTTCACCTTGATCTTGAGCTTAGCAGCCCAACCTGACTGACTGGAGGAATGCTTGATGTCCAGAACATAATCATCATCACCATTGTCCTCCTCAAAAGTGGATGGGATGACATGCTCTGGACGATAGGTCGGAGCCCAACGCTCCTTTTGACTCAACTTGAGGACGTCATGAGAGATCAAGGGCCCGGCCTCAAGTTCCTCACCAAGGAAAGTGGAGTTCCAGGTGGACTGAATTAGCATAAAAATTTATGGAGCATAGATAGGGACGTCATCACCATATGTTGCACTCACAAGCTCCTTCCACATGACATCAGAGACATCCAAAATAGCTCTCATGCCCTTCTCAGAGTGGCACATCAACAACATGTCCACTAGGTGCCCGTGCACCATGTCCAAGTTGCCCACTCGAGGAAAGAGAGTGTGCCTGAAGATGCGATGCATAATATCAAAGAATTATTTCAGCTCCTTAGTACCTTTCTCTGTCTCGGTAATGATCATATGAGGAAGCAATTCGTGTTTGTGAGTAGGCCCCCCTCATGGCGAGGACGAAGGCCATGTGGCTTCTGCAGCCCCTCATCGGGATATACGAGAAATTCCATGAAAGCACCCCATGTACAACAGAGCTACCTCCCTTGAGTCATCCAAATCATAGTCCTCTCAGCAGAAGTGCCATACCACAGGGTTGCAAAGAACTGGTCGACCAACTCTGCATCAAAATACCGGTTGAAGGTCATGAGGGGCTGATACGTCTCCAACGTATCTACTTTTACAAACACTTTTGCCCTTGTTTTGGACTCCAACTTGCATGATTTGAATGGAACTAACCCAGACTGACGCTGTTTTCAGCAGAATTGCCATGGTGTTATTTTTGTGCAGAAATATAAGTTCTCGGAATGTCCTGAAACTCAACGGAGTCACGTTTTGGAATTAATAAAAAATATTGGCGAAAGAATCAAGAGAGGGGGACCCACACCCTGTCCACGAGGGTGCAGGGCGCGCCCACCCCCTGGGGCGTGCCCCCTGCCTCATGAGTCCCCTAGACCTCCACCGACCTCAACTCCAACTCTATATATTCACGTTTGAGGAGAAAAAAATCAGAGAGAAGGATTTATCGTGTTTTACGATACGGAGCCGCCACCAAGCCCTATTCTTCCTCGGGAGGGTTGATCTGGAGTCCGTTCGGGGCTGCAGAGAGGGGAATCCGTCGCCATCGTCATCATCAACCATCCTCCATCACCGATTTCATGATGCTCACCGCCGTGCGTGAGTAATACCATCGTAGGCTTGCTCGACGGTGATGGGTTGGATGAGATTTACCATGTAGTTGAGTTAGTTTTGTTAGGGTTTTATCCATAGTATCCATTATGTTCTAAGATTGATGTTGCTATAACTTTGCCATGCTTAATGCTTGTCACTAGGGCCTGAGTGCCATGATTTTAGATCTAAACCTATTATGTTTTCATGAATATATGTGAGTTCTTGATCCTATCTTGCAAGTTATAGTCACCTACTACGTGTTATGATCTGCCAAACCCCAGAGTGACAATAGTCGGGACACTTCCCGGTGATGACCATAGTTTGAGGAGTTCATGTATTCACTAAGTGCTAATGCTTTGGTCCGGTACTCTATTAAAAGGACGCCTTAATATCCCTTAGTTTCCAATAGGACCCCGCTGCCATGGGAGGGTAGGACAAAAGATGTCATGCAAGTTCTTTTCCATAAGCACATATGACGATATTCGGAATACATGCCTACATTACATTGATGAACTGAAACTAGTTCTATGTCACCCTATGTTATCTGTTGCATGATGAATTGCATCCGACATAATTATCCACCATTGATCCATTGCCAACGAGCTTTTCACATATTGATCTTTGCTTAGTTACTTCTCCGTTGCCACTATTACGATCGCTACAAAACCATTACTGTTACTTTTCTCACTGTTACTGTTACTTCCATACTACATTGCTACTAAATACTTTGTTGCAGATATTAAGTCTTTCAGGTGTGGTTGAATTGACAACTCAGCTAACACTTCAGAATATTCTTTGGCTCCCCTTGTGTCGAATCAATAAATTTAGGTTGAATACTCTACCCTCGAAAACTATTGCGATCCCCTATACTTGTGGGTTATCAAGACCTTTTTCTGGTGTCGTTGCCGGGGAGCATAGCTCTATTCTTTCAGTCACTTGGGATTTATATCTGTTGATCACTATGAGGAATTTGAAACACGAAAGAACCAAGATCTTTCCCTCAACTACAAGGGGAGGTAAGGAACTGCCATCTAGTTCTGCAATTGATTCACCTTCTGTTTTGAGTAAACTTGCGACACCTACACCTGCTATTTATTCTGATATGTCAAATGTTGTTGATTATGCCACTTCTGCCATGCATGATGCTTATAATGATACTACTTCTCTACTTGATAATAGTGTGCCACTAGGTGAATTTCTTGATGAACAACTTGCTAGGGTTAGAGAGAATGAAATTAATGAAACTGATGATATTAATGAAAGTGATGATGGAGATTCTCGCCCTAGATATGAATTTCTTATCGTACTTGAGGGTTATGTTATGGATGAAGAAACTGCTAGAGACTTTCTTGCTTGCAATGATAGATACGATCTTAAGAAACTGTTAGCGAAGCTGAAAGAAAAGTCTTTGAATGCTAGAATGCAATATGAACCTGCTTTTGCTACTTCACCTATCTGTGTTACTGACAAGGATTATGAATTCTCTGTCGATCCTGAGTTAATTATTTTGGTTGAATCTGATATTTTCTATGGCTATGAATCTGAAACTGTTGTGGCACATCTTACTAAATTGAATGATATAGCCACCCGATTTACTCACGAGGAAAAATTCGCTATTACTATATTCTTAAATTGTTTCCTTTCTCGTTGAAGGGCGATGCTAAGATATGGTTTAATTCTCTTGCTCCTCGTTGTGTGCGTAGTCCCCAGGATATGATTTATTACTTCTCTGCAAAATATTTCCCCGCTCATAAGAAACAAGCTACCTTAAGGGAAATATTTAATTTTGTGCAAATTGAATAAAGAGTCTCCCACAAGCTTGGGGGAGGCTTCTCCGATTACTTAATGCTTTGCCTGATCATCCTCTCAAGAAAAGTGAAATACTTGATATCTTTTATAATGGACTAACCGATGCTTCCAGAGACCACCTGTATAGTTGTGCTGGTTGTGTTTTCAGGGAAAGAACTTTTGAGCAAGCCGAATTGCTATTGAATAATATATTGAGTAATGATAATGATTGGACACTTCCTGAACCAACTCCTAAGCCAACTCCGAAGAAAAGGGGTATTCTATGTTGGAAATATGCCCTAGAGGCAATAATAAATTAGTTATTATTATGTTTCCTTGTTCATGATAATCGTTTATTATCCATGCTGTAATTGTATTGATAGGAAACTCAGATACATGTGTGGGTACATAGATAACACCATGTCCCTAGTAAGCCTCTAGTTGACTAGCTCGTTGATCAATAGATGGTTACGGTTTCCTGGCAATGGACATTGGATGTCGTTGATAATGGGATCGCATCATTAGGAGAATGATGTGATGGACAAGACCCAATCCTAAGCCTAGCACAAAGATCGTAGTTCGTATGCTAAAGCTTTTCTAATGTCAAGTATCATTTCCTTAGACCATGAGATTGTGCAACTCCCGGATACCGTAGGAATGCTTTGGGTGTACCAAACGTCACAACGTAACTGGGTGGCTATAAAGGTGCACTACAGGTATCTCCGAAAGTGTCTGTTGGGTTGGCACGAATCAAGACTGGAATTTGTCACTCCATGTAAACGGAGAGGTATCTCTGGGCCCACTCGGTAGGACGTCATCATAATGTGCACAATGTGACCAAGGGGTTGATCACGGGATGATGTGTTATGGAACGAGTAAAGAGACTTGCCGGTAACAAGATTGAACAAGGTATTGGTATACCGACGATCGAATCTCGGGCAAGTATAATACCGCTAGACAAAGGGAATTGTATACGGGATCGATTGAGTCCTTGACATCGTGGTTCATCCGATGAGATCATCGTGGAACATGTGGGAGCCAACATGGGTATCCAGATCCCGCTGTTGGTTATTGACCGGAGAATGTCTCGGTCATGTCTGCATGGTTCCCGAACCCGTAGGGTCTACACACTTAAGGTTCGATGACGCTAGGGTTATAAAGGAAGTTTGTATGTGGTTACCGAATGCTTTTCGGAGTCCCGTATGAGATCCCGGATGTCACGAGGAGTTCCAGAATGGTCCGGAGGTAAAGATTTATATATGGGAAGTCCTGTTTTGGTCACTGGAAAAGTTTCGGGTTTTATCGGTAACGTACCGGGACCACCGGGAGGGTCCCGGGGGTCCACCAAGTGGGGCCACCATCCCTGGAGGGCTGCGTGGGCCAAGTGTGGGAGGGGACCAGCCCCAGATGGGCTGGTGCGCCCCCCCACAGGGCCCAAGGCGCGGGGAAGGGTGGGAAGGGGGCAAACCCTAGGGCAGATGGGCCCTATGGCCCACCCCAGGTGCGCCTCCCCTCTTCCCCCTTCTGGCCGCCACCAGATGGCATTTGGGGGCTGCCGCCACCCCTGGGGAGGGAACCCTAGAGGGGGCGCAGCCCCCTCCCCTTCCCCTATAAATAGTGGGGGTTTCGGGTCTGCCAGAGGCGAAAGAACCTCTCCCTCTTGGCGCAGCCCTACCCCTCTTACTCCTCCTCTCCCGCGGTGCTTGGCGAAGCCCTGCTTAACTACCACGCTCCTCCATCACCACCACACCATTGTGCTGCTGCTGGATGGAGTCTTCCTCAACCTCTCCCTCTCACCTTGCTGGATCAAGGCATGGGAGACGTCACCGGGTTGTACGTGTGTTGAACGCGGAGGTGCCGTCCGTTCGGCACTAGGATCTCCGGTGATTTGGATCACGACGAGTACGACTCCTTCAACCTTGTTCTCTTGAATGCTTCCGCTTAGCGATCTACAAGGGTATGTAGATGCACTCTCCTTCCCCTCGTTGCTGGTTTCTCCATAGATAGATCTTGGTGACACGTAGGAAAATTTTGAATTTCTGCTACGTTCGCCAACAGTGGTATCAGAGCCAGGTTTATTGCGTAGATTCTTTGCACGAGTAGAACACAAAGTAGTTGTGGGCGTTGATGTTGTTCAATATGCTTACCGTTACTAGTCCAATCTTGATTCGGCAGCATCTTGGGATGAAGCGGCCCGGACCGACCTTACACGTACTCTTACGTGAGATAGGTTCCACCGATTGACATGCACTTGTTGCATAAGGTGGCTAGCGGGTGCCAGTCTCTCCCACTTTAGTCGGATCGGATTCGATGAAAAGGGTCCTTATGAAGGGTAAATAACAATTGACATATCACGTTGTGGTTTTTGCGTAGGTAAGAAACGTTCTTGCTAGAAACCCATAGCAGCCACGTAAAACATGCAAACAACAATTAGAGGACGTCTAACTTGTTTTTGCAGGGTATGCTATGTGATGTGATATGGCCAAAAAGAATGTGATGAATGATATGTGATGTATGAGATTGATCATGTTCTTGTAATAGGAATCACGACTTGCATGTCAATGAGTATGACAACTGGCAGGAGCCATAGGAGTTGTCTTTATTTATTGTATGACCTGCGTGTCATTGAACAACGCCATGTAATTACTTTACTTTATTGCTTACCGGTAGCCATAGTAGTAGAAGTAATAGTTGGCGAGATGACTTCATGAAGACACGATGATGGAGATCATGATGATGGAGATCATGGTGTCATGCCGGTGACGATGATGATCATGGAGCCCCGAAGATGGAGATCAAAAGGAGCAAAATGATATTGGCCATATCATGTCACTATTTGATTGCAAGTGATGTTTATCATGTTTATGCATCTTATTTGCTTAGAACAACGGTAGTAAATAAGATGATCCCTCATTAAAATTTCAAGAAAGTGTTCCCCCTAACTGTGCACCGTTGCGAAAGTTCCTCGTTTCGAAGCACCACGTGATGATCGGGTGTGATAGATTCTTACGTTCACATACAACGGGTGTAAGCCAGATTTACACACGCGAAACACTTAGGTTGACTTGACGAGCCTAGCATGTACACACATGGCCTCGGAACACAAGAGACCGAAAGGTTGAGCATGAGTCGTATAGTAGATATGATCAACATGAAGATGTTCACCGATGATGACTAGTCCGTCTCACGTGATGATCGGACACGGCCTAGTTGACTCGGATCATGTAATCACTTAGATGACTAGAGGGATGTCTATCTGAGTGGGAGTTCATAAGATGAACTTAATTATCCTGAACATAGTCAAAAGATCTTTGCAAATTATGTCGTAAGCTCACGCTTTAGTTCCACTGTTTAGATATGTTCCTAGAGAAAATATAGTTGAAAGTTGACAGTAGCGATTATGCGGACAGTAGAAAGCTTATGTCCTTAATGCACCGCTCAGTGTGCTGAACCCCAAACGTCGTTTCTGGATGTTGCAAACATCGGACATACACGTTTTGATTACTACGTGATAGTTCAGTTAAACGGTTTAGAGTTGAGGCACCAAAGACGTTTTCGAAACGTCGCGGAACATATGAGATATTTTCGAGGGCTGAAATTGGGATTTCAGGCTTGTGCCCACGTCAAGAGGTATAAGACCTCCGACAATTTTCTTAGCCTGCAAACTAAGGGAGAAAAGCTCAATCGTTGAGCTTGTGCTCAGATTGTCTGAGTACAACAATCACTTGAATCGAGTGGGAGTTGATCTTCCAGATGAGATAGTGATGTTTCTCCAAAGTCATTGCCACCAAGCTGCTAGAGCTTCGTGATGAACTATAACATATCAGGGATAGATATGATGATCCTTGAGGTATTCACGATGTTTGACACCGCGAAAGTAGAAATCAAGAAGGAGCATCAATTGTTGATGGTTGGTGAAACCACTAGTTTCAAGAAGGGCAAGGGCAAGAACGGGATGCTTCATGAAACAGCAAATCAGTTGCTGCTCCAGTGAAGAAACCCAAGGTTGAACCCAAACCCGAGACTAAGTGCTTCTGTGATAAGGGGAATAGTCACTAGAGCGGAATTACCCTAGATACTTGGTAGATGAGAAGGCTGGCAAGGTCGATAGAAGTATATTGGATATACATTATGTTAATGTGTACTTTACTAGTACTCCTAGTAGCACCAGGGTATTAGATACCGGTTCGGTTGCTAAGTGTTAGTAACTCGAAATAAAAGAGCTACGGAATAAACGGAGACTAGCTAAAGGTGAGCTGACGATATGTGTTGGAAGTGTTTCCAAGTTTGATATGATCAAACATCGCACGCTCCCTCTACCATCAAGATTAGTATTAAACCTGAATAATTGTCATTTGGTGTTTGCGTTGAGCATAGATATGATTGGATTATGTCTATCGCAATACGGTTATTCATTTAAGGAGAATAATGGTTACTCTATTTATTTGAATAATACCTTTAATGGTCTTGCACCTAAAGGAATGGTTTATTGAATCTCGATCGTAGTGATACACATTTTCATGCCAAAAGATATAAGATAGTAATGATAGTACCACTTACTTGTGGCACTGCTATGTAAGTCATATTGGTATAAAACGCATGAAGAAGCTCCATATTGATGGATCTTTGGACTCACTCGTTTTTTGAAAAGTTTGAGACATGCGAACCATGTCTATTGGTGTATACGCATGAAGAAACTCCATGCAGATGGATCGTTTGGACTCACTTGATTTTGAATCACTTGAGATATGCAAATCATACCACATGGGCAAGATGACTGAAAAGCCTCGTTTTCAGTAAGATGGAACAAGATAGCAACTTGTTGGAAGTAACACATTTTGATGTGTGCAGTCCAATGAGTGCTGAGGCATGCAGTGAATATCATTATGTTCTTTCTTCACAGATGATTCGAGTAGATGTTGAGTATATTTACTTGATGAAACACAAGTCTGAATTATTGAATGGTTCAAGTAATTTCAGAGTGAAGTTAAAGATCATCGTGACAAGAGGATAAAATGTCTATGATATGATCATAGAGATGAGTATCTGAGTTACGAGCTTTGGCACGCAATTAAGACATTGTGGAAATTGTTTCACAATTAATACCACCTGGAACACCATAGTTTGATGGTGTGTCTGAACATCATAGTTGCACCCTATTAGATATGGTGCGTACCATGATGTCTCTTATCGAATGACCACTATCGTTTATGGGTTAGGCATTAGAGACAACCACATTCACTTTAAATAGGGCACCACGTAATTCTGTTGAGATGACACCGTATGAACTATGGTTTAGAGAAACCTAAGCTGTCATTTCTTGAAGGTTTGGGGCTGCGACGCTTATGTGAAAAAGTTTCAGGTTGATAAGCTCGAACCCAAAGCGGATAAAATGCATCTTCATAGGACACCCAAAACAGTTGGGTGTACCTCCTAATTCAGATCCGAAGGCAATAGGGATTGTTTCTTGAATCGGGTCCTTTCTCGAGGAAAAGTTTGTCTCGAAAAGTTGAGTGGGAGGATGGTGGAGACTTGATATGGTTATTGAACCATCACTACAACTAGTGTGTAGCAGGGCACAGGAAGTTGTTCCTGTGGCACCTACACCAATTGAAGTAGAAGCTTATGATAGTGATCATAAAACTTCGGATCAAGTCACTACCGTACCTCGTAGGGTGACAAGGATGCGTACTGCTTCAGAGTGGTACAGTAATCCTGTCTTGAAGGTCATGTTGCTAGACAGCAATGAACCTACGAGCTATGGAGAAGCGATGGTGGGCCCAAATTCTGACAAATGGTTAGAAGCCATGAAATCCGAGATAGGATCCATGTATCAGAACAAAGCATGGACTTTGGTGGACTTGCCCGGTGATCGGCAAGCCATTGAGATAAATGGATCTTTAAGAAGAAGATGGACGTGGATGGTAATGTCACCATCCATGAAGCTCGACTTGTGGCGAAGAGTTTTTCACAAGTTCAAGGAGTTGACTACGATGAGATTTTCTCATCCGTAGCGATGCTTAAAGTTCGTCGGAATCATGTTAGCATTAGATGCATTCATGAAATCTGGCAGATGGATGTCAAAACAAGTTTCCTTACCAGTTTTCGTAAGGAAAGGTTGTATGTGATACAATCGGAAAGGTTTTGTCGATCCTAAGGATGCTAAAAGGTATGCTAGCTCCAGCGATCCTTCCATGGACTAGAGTAAGCATCTCGGAGTTGGAATATGCACTTTGATAAGATGATCAAAGATTTTGGTTTATACAAAGTTTATGAGAAACTTGTATTTCCAAAGAAGTGAGTGGGAGCACTATAGAATTTCTGATGAGTATATGTTATTCACATATTGTTGATCAGAAATGATGTAGAATTTCTGGAAAGCATATAGGGTTATTTGAAAAGTGTTTTTCAATGGAAAACCTGGATTAAGCTACTTGAACATTGAGCATCAAGATCTATAATGATAGATCAAAAACGCTTAATGGTACTTTCAAAATGAGCACATACCTTGACATGATCTTGAAGGTGTTCAAGATGGATCAGTCAAAGAAGGAGTTCTTGCCTGAGTTGTAAGGTATGAAGTTAAGACTTAAAGCTCGACCACGGCAGAAAAGAGAGAAAGGACGAAGATCGTCCCCTATGTTTTAGACGTAGGCTCTATAGTATGATATGCTGTGTACCGCACCGGAAGTGTGCCTTGCCATGAGTCAGTCAAGGGGTACAAGAATGATCCAGGAATGGATCATTGGACAGCGGTCAAAAATTGTCCTTGGAGTAAATAAGGACATGTTTCTCGATTATGGAGGTGATAAAGAATTCGGCGTAAAGGGTTAGGTCGATGCAAGCTTTAACACCTATCCGGGTGACTCTGAGTAGCAAACCGGATATGTATAGTGGAGTGACCATTTGGAATAGCTCCAAATGGAGCGTGGAAGCAGCATTTATAGCATGACCTAGAGATTTGCGAAGTACATACGGATCTGAAAGTTGCAGACCCGTTGACTAAAACCTCTCTCACAAGAAAAACATGATCAAACCCCAGAACTCATTGAGTCTTAATCACATGATGATGTGAACTAGTTTAATGACACTAGTAAACTCTTTGGATGTTGGTCACATGGCGATGTGACCTGTGAGTGTTGATCACATGGCGATGTTAACTAGATTATTGACTCTAGTGCAAGTGGGAGACTGTTGGAAATATGCCCTAGAGGCAATAATAAATTAGTTATTATTATGTTTCCTTGTTCATGATAATCGTTTATTATCCATGCTGTAATTGTATTGATAGGAAACTCAGATACATGTGTGGGTACATAGACAACACCATGTCCCTAGTAAGCCTCTAGTTGACTAGCTCGGTGATCAATAGATGGTTACAGTTTCCTGACCATGGACATTGGATGTCGTTGCTAACGGGATCACATCATTAGGAGAATGATGTGATGGACAAGACCCAATCCTAAGCCTAGCACAAAGATCGTAGTTCGTATGCTAAAGCTTTTCTAATGTCAAGTATCATTTCCTGAGACCATGAGATTGTGCAACTCCCGGATACCGTAGGAATGCTTTGGGTGTACCAAACGTCACAACGTAATTGGGTGGCTATAAAGGTGCACTACAGGTATCTCCGAAAGTGTCTGTTGGGTTGGCACGAATCGAGACTGGGATTTGTCACTCCGTGTAAACGGAGAGGTATCTCTAGGCCCACTTTGTAGGACGTCATCATAATGTGCACAATGAGACCAAGGGGTTGATCACGGGATGATGTGTTACGGAACGAGTAAAGAGACTTGCCGGTAACAAGATTGAACAAGGTATTGGTATACCGACGATCGAATCTCGGGCAAGTATAATACCGCTAGACAAAGGGAATTGTATACGGGATCGATTGAGTCCTTGACATCGTGGTTCATCCAATGAGATCATCGTGGAACATGTGGGAGCCAACATGGGTATCCAGATCCCGCTGTTTGTTATTGACCGGAGAACGTCTCGGTCATGTCTGCATGGTTCCCGAACCTGTAGGGTCTACACACTTAAGGTTCGATGACGCTAGGGTTATAAAGTAAGTTTCTATGTGGTTACCGAATGTTGTTTGGGTCCCGGATGAGATCCCGGACGTCACGAGGAGTTCCGGAATGGTCCGGAGGTAAAGATTTATATATGGGAAGTCCTGTTTTGGTCACCGGAAAAGTTTCGGGTTTTATCGGTAACGTACCGGGACCACCGGGAGGGTCCCGGGGGTCCACCAAGTGGGGCCACCACCCTGGAGGGCTGCATGGGCCAAGTGTGGGAGGGGACCAGCCCCAGATTGGCTGGTGCGCCCCCCCACAGGGCCCAAGGCGCAGGGAAGGGTGGGAAGGGGGCAAACCCTAGGGCAGATGGGCCCTAAGGCCCACCCCAGGTGCGCCTCCCCTCTTCCCCCTTCTGGCCGCCACCAGATGGCATCTGGGGGCTGCCGCCACCCCTGGGGAGGGAACCCTAGAGGGGGCGCAGCCCCCTCCCCTTCCCCTATAAATAGTGGGGGTTTTGGGGCTGCCAGAGGCGAAAGAACCTCTCCCTCTTGGCGCAGCCCTACCCCTCTTACTCCTCCTCTCCCGCGGTGCTTGGCGAAGCCCTGCTTGACTACCACGCTCCTCCATCACCAGCACACCATTGTGCTACTGCTGGATGGAGTCTTCCTCAACCTCTCCCTCTCACCTTGCTGGATCAAGGCATGGGAGACGTCACCGGGTTGTACGTGTGTTGAACGCGGAGGTGCCGTCCGTTCGGCACTAGGATCTCCAGTGATTTGGATCACGACGAGTACGACTCCTTCAACCTCGTTCTCTTGAATGCTTCCACTTAGCGATCTACAAGGGTATGTAGATGCACTCTCCTTCCCCTCGTTGCTGGTTTCTCCATAGATAGATCTTGGTGGCACGTAGGAAAATTTTGAATTTCTGCTACGTTCCCCAACATTCTATTTCTCAGTCCTAAAGATATGCAAGAGGCCAAGAAATCTATGAAAGAAAAAGGTATTAAAGCTGAAGACGTTAAGAATTTACCACCTATTGATGAAATACATGGTCTTGATAACCCGACACAGGTAGTAAAGGTAAATTCTCTCTATAAATTTGATAAGTATGAAATCCCATCTACTAAGTTTGCCAATCAATTCTTGCATGAGTTTGATGATTTTAATGTTAAACAAGAAGACTTCAATGCTTATGTTGGTAGATAATTGAAATGTAATGCTTATATGGTTGAACACTTGAGTGATTATATGTCTAGAGTTAAAGGTGACCTTAAGCTTATTAGTAAACATGCATCCATGGTTACCACTCAAGTAGAACAAGTGCTGAAGGCACAAGATGATCTACTCAATGAATTAAATAATAAGAACAATGTAATTTTGTTAGAGTTATGACTAGAGGTGGTAAAATGATCCAGGAACCTTTGTATCCTGAGGGCCATCCTAAGAGAGTTGAGCAAGATTCTTAGAGAACTAATATTGATGCACCTAGTCCGAGTAAGAAAAAGAAAAAGAAAAATGATACGACTTTGCATGCTTCTAGCGAACCTGTTATTGACACACCTGAGAACCCCAATGATATTTCTATCTCCGACGCTGAAACACAATCTGGTAATGAACATGAACCTAGTGATAATGTTAATAATGATGTTCATGTTGATGCTCAACCTAGTAATAACAATGATGTAGAGATTTAACCTACAGTTGTTCTTGATAAGTCACAATCAAATAATCAACATTATGATAAGAGAGACTTTGTTGCTAGGAAGCACGATAAAGAACGAGAACCATGGGTTCAGAAACCCACGCCTTTTTCTCCTAAGCCATCCAAGAAAAAAGATGATGAGGATTTTGAGCGCTTTGCTGAAATGATTAGACCTATCTTTTTGCGTATGCATTTGACTGATATGCTTAAAATGAATCCTTATGCCAAGTATATGAAAGATATTGTTATAAATAAAAGAAAGATACCGAAAACTAAAATTTCCACCATGCTTGCCAATTATACTTTTAAGGGTGGAATGCCAAAGAAACTTGGAGATCCAGGAGTACCAACTATACCATGCTCCATTAAAAGAAACTATGTTAAAATTGCTTTATGTGATCTTGGAGCCTGTGTTAGTGTTATGCCTCTCTCTTTGTATCGTAGACTTGATTTGATGTAACATCCCAAATTATCAATTTGGAATGTTATACATTAAGATCATCATTGCATATCATATTTATTGCATTTTGGCTCGATCCTAGAAATTCTACGCAACTCAAGGACCCACGGAGAGAGTTGGGGATTTCGTTATTTTCATATTTGAGTTTTCTCAAATTTTGAAAATAGGATCATTTGATTTTATTTATTTTATCTTCAATTATTTCTATAAAGAAAATATGAGAGAGGGTATAAAATGACTTTCCCAAAATAAAGAAATATTGAAGATTTAAGAAAAATCAAATAAGAATGTATTTTGGAGTTTATTGCTATTTTATTTGAATTTAGGAAAAATGCGCGTTTCTCAAAATTGCATTTCGGCCCCAAATAAATGTTCATCTAAACCAGCTTGATTTTAGAAGTCGGGGAAAATTTATTTTGGAATTTTTGGAGTCCGTTTACTATTTCTTTTAATTGTTTTTCTGTGCGTAATGTTCTTTTTTAAAAGAGGAACCGCCTTACCGGGCCGTGTCCGACCTGGACACTGCGCCCGGGCGGCCTTCAAATTCCAACGGCCCGCCTTGGGCCGAAACCCTAACCGCCGCCCCGCCCCGCCTCGAAACCCACGCCGCCGCCGCCGTCGGATCGTTAGCCTGTTCGTCTGTTTTTCTTTTTCTCATATTTTCCGCGATTATTTCTGATCGCGATTTCTGATCTGATTTTCGTTTTAGTATAACTTTTCGCTCGTTTATCGGAATCAGACGATTCAAGCGCCTGGAGTTTTGTCTCGAAACCCTCTTTCCGTTTAACCAACTCAAACAAGTTTTTGCTATTGTAAAATTTGACTTAGGTCCAGATTAGTAAACGAAGCTTGTTTCTTTCGCCGCTTGAATTTCATTGCTTCATTTGATTTGATTATTTTTTCAAACCGGAGTTCTTAAGTTGAACTTTCTGGTTAGACCTCTTATTTGAGTTTTACATGTGCATTAGATGAGTGCTTATTGTATGCTTGTTTGTTCGCGACAGAGTACCCGGAGTGCACTGCTTGCTACTTCGAATCTCTAAGTTTCACAGGTCATCAGCAAGGCAAGTAACACTTTGATCATACCTCTTTACTACCCAGTTTTATTGCATTAGATCAATCCTCAAACAATTGCATGATTAGGATCGTTAATATGCGGGTTTTGGGAAGTAGATGAGGTAGTACCTATTACCTGTTTTATTATCAAACCCTTGGGAGTTACTCTACGTTTGCTTATCATGCCATGCTATGCTTGTAGACGTGGATTGGGTGAGTGTATCCATGACAGATGTGAGATTGTTAATTTAATGGTTTATTTAAGGTGGCAACTTTAATACACATCTGGGTGGATTGAGGTACCTGGGTATTCCAGGATTGCCTGTTTTTCTTTATGGACCGCCACCCAGGCTCAAAGGGATCATGAGATTATTCATGCTAGAAACTTCTGTGTGCAGCCACAAGCTACTATGGGCTCTAGCATAGTTGATTAAGTCGTGCGAACTCTTACAGTGGTAGACTAGCAGATGTAGGGGATGTAGGTTGGTACTGTCTATCCGATCGTAAGGTGCTAGCGCTTCTGAAAGACTATGTCTCGGTCATCCGTTTCTCAAACATCATGTAGTGCAAGAATTCCAACGGAGGAGATCGAGTCTTGTGGGGAAAAGTGCGCAAACCTCTGCAGAGTGTATAAACTAATCATGGTTAGCCATGTCCTCGGTTATGGACATCTTGAGTATCTAGTACTTGGATTATCATGTGAATCTCATCATGTTACTTTAATTAATATTGTTGGATGTTAATGATGATGCTTAATTGGGATTGAGAGGGTGTCTACGCTCTCAATGTTTAACAACCACCATGATAGTTAAATAATTTTTTTCCTTTGTAGTAGGGAAAAATTGGCTTTATGCAAAACTGTAACCATAGAGATTTTCCACCACCCATACATGCATGTAGTATAGCTTTTCTTTCATTACTCTCTATGTGTTACATTGCCAGCATATTCCATGTGTTGACCCGTTTCGGGCTGTAACGTTCATGTTGCAGACTTTTCAGACGACGAGTAAGGTGCCTTAGGTCGTGGTTCTATACTCAGTGATGCCGTTGGAGTTGATGGACTCACTTATCTTCCAAGCCTTCCGCTGTTATCGTTATTAGATGGCCTTAAGCCATATTTATTGTAATAAGTTCTCTTTTGAGACATTCGATGTAATAAGTGTGTGATTACTACTCTGTTATAAATCCTTCAAGTACTGTGCGTGTTAGCATTACTGATCCAGGGATGACACTAAAGCACAGAGATCAGACTGTTTGAAGTCTGGTCGCTACAAGATGGTATCAGAGCACACGCTGACTGTAGGACACGACCACTAAGCTAAAACCCTAGATCACTACTCACTCTTCTCATTTCTGACTCCTCATCTTTTCTACTCTTTTAGGATGAAGATACACCCTTTGGACATCACTTGAAGGAAGTCACTAGATACCTGAACATTGGAGTACCAAGTTTCACCGGGACCTACAACGCCACTTTACCGAAGAGGAGCGCTGGATGATTCAAGTTCAAGTACCAGGAAGGACGTTCATGCCCGTCACTAAGCCCATAGAGTTTTCCTTTGATGCACCAACCTGGAGCCTAGGAAAGAGCATGGCAGCCCACATCACAATGGGACACATTGGAGTAGTTTACCACAAGGATCTCAAGGATACTATCTACCAGATTTGTGGGCGCCGAGATGAGCAATGGGAGATGATCAGCACCAGGAAGGATAGATCAATTGCAGCTTTCATCCAGGAGTTAAACCAGCACATTCGACGCCAGGAGAACCAGATGTGCGCAGGCATGATAGACCTGAAGAAGGCCATGACCAAAATCACAGAACTGGAGGAAGAACTCAAGTCTACACGTGATGGATATGAGGAGGAAATAGCAACACTAGTGGAGAAGAATGGTGATCTGAAGAAGAAGCTAAGAGTGTTTATGGGATTTCCCGCAACTGGAGGAGAAGATGATTGCACTTGTCCAGAGAACTACATCATCATCGACGACACCGACTCGGACCCAGACGATAGTGATGATGACTACGTTGATGAAGCTGGAGCAGATATCATGGAATCTTCATCGGAGCAGTTTTTCTAGTCGACCACCATAACAGTAGTAGTATTCCCCCATGTATCTAGTATAGTCCGAGCACTTTTGTAATGATAGTTAGACCGTTGTATGCCCTTGCTTGATTGAATGAAGTGATATTGTTTGCTTTTGTCTCATGTGCATATGGGTAGTGTTTTCCCCCTAGACCTCATTCTATTCTATATTCTCATCTTTTCTAAACCCTCAGATGCCTCTGAGACATGATGATGGATTTGCTTTCCCACCGGAGCTCACTCAGTTGATCCAGAAGCAGCATGCGTTGATGCAATTGCTAGTCCAGAACCAGAATCAGGGGAACAACAACAATAACAACAACAACCCACCACCGCCACCACCTGTCGATCACTTAACCCGTTTTCTTAGGCTAAATCTGCCGGTGTTCTCCAGTAGCACCGAGCAGATTGTTGCGGATGATTGGCTCCGCAAGACAGCAAGGGAGTTGACCACTACAGGATGCACATATGCGGAAAGGGTGCGTTTTGCCACACATCAGCTTGAAGGACCCGCAGCATCATGGTGGGAGAATTTCACAGCCACTTACCATATCGACACTGTCACATGGGATAAGTTCCAGTAGGCTTTCCGTACTGCCCAAGTTTCAGCAGGAGCTATGGCCATGAAGAAGCATGAGTTTCACAACTTGCGCCAAGGAGGACGGACAGTTGGCCAATATGTGGATGACTTTAGTAAGCTAGCACGTTATGCCCCAGATGACGTTGCTACGGATGCAGCTAAGCAGGAGAAGTTTCTGGAAGGACTGAATGATGAGCTGAGCATGCAGTTGACGACTTTCAATAACTACCAGGAGTTGGTAGATAGAGCTCTCATGATTG
Source organism: Triticum timopheevii (assembly GCA_963921465.1). NCBI lineage: Eukaryota > Viridiplantae > Streptophyta > Magnoliopsida > Poales > Poaceae > Triticum > Triticum timopheevii. Next base: position 205,046,988 of record OY997270.1, read on the forward strand.
AAGGGAAGCAGCAGCAGATTGAAAACCGCAAGAGGAAGTATGGACAAGGGAAGTACAATTCTGGAGTTCAGCAGAAGCCACGTTTTACCCCGAAATCGGGAGGATAGTTCCAGCATACCCATAGAGGAGGTAGCTCGCACAATCATAATGGTCCCAAGAATGGAAACGGGAATGGAGGAAGCAATGGCCAGAACCGTACCAACCCGTCAACCCCAACCAAGAGAGACCTGAGTCAAGTCACTTACTATAAGTGTCAGAAGACTGGACATTATGCCAATGAATGTCCTGAAGCCCAGAATGGAAATGGCAATGGAAGCTCTGGGAGGAAGCCGAACCCTCTCAACAGGGGACAGGTGAACCACGTTAACGTGGAGGAGGTTGAAGCTCAGCCAGATGCAGTAATAGGTAAGTTTTTGGTTAAGTCATTTACTGCACTCGTTCTTTTTGATACTGGTGCATTGCATTCATACATATCAAGGGGATTTGTGGATAAGTATAAACTGCCAACCCAAGCCCTTAGGTCACCCATGTTAGTAACCTCGCCTAGAGCAGAATATATGGCTAGTCTATGGTGTGATTGGTTACCATTAAGGATTGGTAACTACGTGTTTCCCTCGGACCTAATAGTATTGGAATCGCAAGGATTAGATGTGATATTAGGCATGGATTGGTTATCGAAGTATGGAGGGAACATTGAATGCGCCAGTAAGACGATTTTGCTCACAACGCTAGAAGGAAGAAGGATCAAGTATGTATCACAGCATGAGCCGAAGAGGACTCAAGTAAATTCCTTATCAGGAGTTGTGCAGGAGGAAGCACCAGTGGTGAAGGATTTCCCTGATGTATTTCCAGAGGAGTTGCCAAGCATGCCACCGGATAGAGACATTGAGTTTTTGATTGAGCTTTTGCCAGGCACAGGGCCAATATCTAAGAGACCATACAGGATGCCTGCAAAAGATTTGGAGGAGATTAAGAAGCAGATTAAGGAGTTACTGGATAAAGGCTATATTCGCCCAAGTTCTTCGCCTTGGGGATCGCCAGTACTTCTAGTAGAGAAGAAGGACTGATCATTGAGGATGGTTGTTGATTATCGAGGATTGAATGCAGTAACAATCAAGAACAAGTACCCACTGCCGATGATCAATGATTTGTTTGACCGATTGCAAGGAGCTAAGATATTTTCCAAGATCGATTTGCAATCAGGATACCATAAGTTGAAGATTCGAGAGCAGGATATACCTAAGACGGCTTTTACCACTAGGTATGGGCTGTATGAGTATAGCGTTATGTCATTTGGTCTGACTAACGCACCTGCCTATTTCATGAACATGATGAATAAGGTATTTATGGAGTTTCTGGATAAGTTCGTCGTGGTTTTCATTGATGATATTTTGGTCTACTCGAAGAACGAAGAGGAGCATAAGGAGCATTTGCGTTCGGTACTTGAGAAGCTCAGAGAACATCAGTTATATGCCAAGTTCAGCAAATGTGAGTTTTGGTTGAAAGAAGTTGGATTCCTCGGACATGTTATATCCGGAAAAGGAAAGCAGTATATCCCACCAAAGTTGTCACTGTGACCAATTGGGTAGCACCAACGACAGTTGGAGAGATCCGGAGTTTTCTTGGACTGGCAGGATACTACCGGAGATTCATTGAGAATTTCTCGAAGATTGTGAAGTCCATGACGGAGTTGTTGAAGAAGGATACCAAGTTCAAATGGACTGAGGTGTGAGGCTAGTTTCCAGGAGTTGAAGAAATGTTTGGTTACCTCGCCAGCGTTGATTCTGCCAGATCAGAGCAAGGATTACAAGGTGTTTTGCGACGCTTCACGTCGAGGACTTGGAGCAGTGCTTATGCAGGAGGGAAGAGTTGTTTTGTATGCTTCTCGATAGCTTAAGCCTCATGAGCTGAATTATGCCACACATGATTTGGAGTTAGCAGCCATAAAGCATGCTTTGAAGACATGGAGACACTTTCTCATCGGAAACCATTGTGAGGTGTACACGGATCACAAGAGTTTGAACTACATTTTCACACAGAAGGAATTAAATCTCAGGCAAAGGGGATGGTTGGAGCTCATCAAGGATTATGATATGAGATTGCATTATCACCCCGGAAAGGCTAACGTAGTAGACGATGCGTTGAGCTGCAAGAGCCATGTCAACACACTAATGACCGGGGATTTACCGAAGGAGTTAGCAAAGGACCTTCGTGAGCTATGTTTGGAGATAGTTCCGAGAGGCTATGTAGCAGCATTGGAGATTCAGTCTACTTTGATGGATAAGATCAGAGAAGCCCAGAAGACTGACAAGGAGATTGCCGAGATAAAGGAGAAAATGAGCAAGGGAAAAGCTAAGGGATTTCGTGAGGATGAGCACGATACCCTATGGTTTGAAGACCGGGTTTATGTGCCTAATGACCCGGAGATTAGGAAGTTGATTCTGCAAGAGGCCCATGATTCACCATATTCGATTCACCCAGGAAATACCAAGATGTATTTGGATTTGAAGGATACTTTCTGGTGGACCGGAATGAAGAAGGATATTGTGGAGTATGTAGCAGTTTGTGATGTATGTCAGAGAGTAAAGGCAGAGCATCAGAAGCCAGCAGGATTGTTACAGCCATTGCCAATACCCGAATGGAAGTGGGATAAGTTAGGCATGGATTTTATCATGGGATTGCCTAGGACTCGTTCGGGCTACGACTAGATTTGGGTTGTAGTTGATCGTTTGACGAAGGTAGCTCATTTCATCCCAGTGAAGACCACTTACACCAGTGCTAAGTTGGCAAAGATATACATGACCAGGATCGTATGTCTGCATGGAGTTCCGAGGAGCATTGTATTAGATAGAGGAACTCAGTTTACCTCAAAGTTCTGGAATCAGTTGCACGAAACTCTGGGTACCAGGCTAGAGTTCAGTACAGCCTTTGATCCGCAGACAGATGGACAGACCGAGAGAGTCAATCAGATTTTGGAGGATATGCTGAGAGCTTGTGCACTAGATTATGGATCTAGTTGGGACGACAATTTGCCATATGCAGAGTTCTCTTACAACAACAGTTATCAATCCAGTTTGAAGATGGCCCCTTTCGAAGCTTTGTACGGAAGGAGGTGCAGGACCCCATTGTCGTGGGATGAAGTTGGAGACCGCCAGTTCTTTGGACCGGATTTGATTAAGGAGTCTGAATAGAAAGGGAAGTTGATACGTGATAGGCTCAAGGTAGCTCAGTCCAGGCAGAAGAGCTATGCAGATTCTAAACGCAAGGAGACAGTTTACGAAGTCGGAGACAAAATTTATCTTCGGGTATCTCCACTTCGAGGAGTTAAGCGCTTTGGAGTTAAGGGAAAGTTAGCACCACGTTTTGTAGGACCATACAAAGTTTTGGAGCGTATGGGAGAAGTAGCCTACAAGTTGGAATTGCCCGAAGGATTGTCAGGAGTTCATGATGTATTCCACGTTTCCCAGTTGAAGAAGTGCCACGCAGAGATGGCTGATATACCGCTGAGAGATACAGTGCCGCTGGAAACGATTTAGTTAGACAGTGATTTGACCTATGAGAAGAAACTAGTTAAGATTCTGGAGTATGCCAGCCGAGTCACCCGCAGCAAGGTTATCAAGTTTTGCAAAGTTTAGTGGAGCCACCACACTGAGGATGAAGCCACCTGGGAGCGAGAGGAAGATCTGCTGAAGGACCACCCTCACCTATTTTCTAGCCAACCTGAATCTCGAGGGCGAGATTCATCTTAAGGGGGGTAGGTTTGTAACATCCCAAATTATCAATTTGGAATTTTATACATTAGATCATCATTGCATATCATATTTATTGCATTTTGGCTCTATCCTAGAAATTCTACGCAACTCAAGGACCCACGGAGAGAGTTGGGGATTTCGTTATTTTCATATTTGAGTTTTCTCAAATTTTGAAAATAGGATCATTTGAGTTTATTTATTTTATCTTCAATCATTTCTATAAAGAAAATATGAGAGAGGGAATAAAATGACTTTCCCAAAATAAAGAAATATTGAAGATTTTAAAAAAATCAAATAAGATTGTATTTTGGAGTTTATTGCTATTTTATTTAAATTTAGGAAAAATGCATGTTTTTCAAAATTGCATTTAGGCCCCAAATAAATGTTCATCTAAACCGGCTTGATTTTAGAAGTCGGGGAAAATTTATTTCGGGATTTTTGCAGTCCGTTTTGTATTTCTTTTAATTGTTTTTCTGCGCGTAATGTTTTTAAAAAAAACGAGGAACCGCCTTACCGGGCCGTGTCCGACCTCGACACTGCACCCGGGCGGCCTTTAAAGGCCAACGGCCCGCCCCGGGCCGAAACCCTAGCCACCACCCTGCCTCGAAACCCGCGCCGCCGCCAACGCCGGATCGCGCCGCCACGCCGGATCCCGACGCCGATGCCGCGCCTCGCCGCCGCCGCACCTCGCCGCCCCGCCGCCCGCCGCCGCCACCCCGCCACCGCCGCGGATGCCGCACCCCGCCGCCGCCGCCGCCTGACGCCGCCACCCAACGCCCCGCCGCCGACCCGCCGCCTCGCCGGACATGCCGGAGGTAGCCGCCGCCGCTGCCGGTTTTCTTCGGAAAACCATACGGTTTTTCTTTTAGGTCCGCGGTTTATTTATTTTTTCGGTCGGCTTTTATTTTTTCGCCGGTTTAGTTATTTAGCAAACGTCCGTTCGTTCGTTCATTTTAACAAACAATTTTCTTTTTTTTCGCAGACAGCGAATGTTCGTTCGTTAGCCTGTTCGTCCATTTTTCTTTTTCTCGGATTTTCCGCGATTATTTCTGATCCGATTTTCGTTTTAGTATAACTTTTCGCTCGTTTATCGGAATCAGGCGATTCAAGTGCCTGGAGTTTCCTCTCGAAACCCTCTTTCCGTTTAACCAACTCAAACAAGTTTTTGCTATTGTAAAATTTGACTTAGGTCCAGATTAGTAAATGAAGCTTGTTTCTTTCGCCGTTTGAGTTTCGTTGCTTCGTTTGATTTGATTCTTTTTGCAAACCGGAGTTCTTAAGTTGAAGTTTCTGGTTAGATGTCTTATTTGAGTTTTACCTGTGCATTAGATGAGTGCTTATTGTATGCTTGTTTGTTTGCGATAGAGTACCCGGAGTGCGCCGCTTGCTACTTCGAATCTCTAAGTTTCACGGATCATCAGCAAGGCAAGTAACACATTGATCATACCTCTTTACTACCCAGTTTTATTGCATTAGATCAATCATCAAACAATTGCATGATTAGTGAAGGAAATATGCCCTAGAGGCAATAATAAAGTTATTATTTATTTCCTTATTTTATGATAAATGTTTATTATTCATGCTAGAATTATATTAACCGGAAACATAATACATGTGTGAATACATAGACAAACATAGTGTCACTAGTATGCCTCTACTTGACTAGCTTGTTGATCAAAGATGGTTATGTTTCCTATCCATAGACATGACTTGTCATTTGATTAATGAGATCACATCATTAGAAGAATGATGTGATTGACCTGACCCATTCCGTTAGCTTAGCATTTGATCGTTTAGTATGTTGCTATTGCTTTCTTCATGACTTATACATGTTCCTATGACTATGAGATTATGCAACTCCCATTTATCGGAGGAACACTTTGTGTGCTACCAAACGTCACAACGTAACTGGGTGATTATAAAGGAGCTCTACAAGTGTCTCCGAAGGTACATGTTGGGTTGGCGTATTTCGAGATAAGGATTTGTCACTCCGATTGTTGGAGAGGTATCTCTGGGCCCTCTCGGTAATGCACATCACTATAAGCCTTGCAAGCAATGTGTCCAATGAGTTGGTTACGGGATGATGCATTACGTAACGAGTAAAGATACTTGCCGGTAACGAGATTGAACTAGGTATTTGATTCCGACGATCAAATCTCGGGCAAGTAATATACCGATGACAAAGGGAACAACGTATGTTCTTATGCGGTTTGACTGATAAAGGTCTTGGTAGAATATGTGGGAGCCAATATGAGCATCCAGGTTCCGCTATTGATTATTGACCGGAGACGTGTCTCGGTCATGTCTACATAGTTCTTGAACCCGTAGGGTCCGCACGCTTAAGGTTTTGATGATAGTTATATTATGAGTTTATGAGTTTTGATGTACCGAAGGAGTTCGGAGTCCCGGATGAGATCGGGGACATGACGAGGAGTCTCTAAATGGTCGAGACATAAAGATCGATATATTGGACGACTATATTCGGACACCGAAAGTGTTCCGGGTAGTTTCGGAGAAAACCAGAGTGCCGGAGGGGTTACCGGAACCCCTCGGGGGAGTATTGGGCCTTAGTGGGCTTTAGGTAAGAGAGAGGGCAGCAGCCCAAGAGGTGGTGCGCCCCCTCCCATCAGGAGTCCAAATTGGACTAGGGGAGGGGGGCGCGGCCCCTCTTTCCCTCTCCCTCCCCCTCTCTTTCCTTCCCCCTTCCCTCTTCCTAGTTGGACTAGGAAAGGGGAGTCCTACTCCTACTAGGAGGAGAACTCCCCCCTCCTTGGCGCGCCCCAAGGGCCGGCCGGCCTCCCCCCTCCCTTCTTTCTATACGGGGGTAGGGGGGCACCTCTAGACACACAAAGTTGATCCTCGTGATCGTTCCTTAGCCGTGTGCGGTGCCCCCCTCCACCATATTCCACCTCGGTCATATTGTAGCGGTGCTTAGGCGAAGCCCTTCGTCAGTAGAACATCATCACCGTCACCACGTCATCATGCTGACGGAACTCATCCCCGACACCCTGCTGGATCGGAGTCCGGGGATCGTCATCGAGCTGAACGTGTGCTGAACTCGGAGGTGCCGTACGTTCGTTACTTGGATCGGTCGGATCGTGAAGATGTACGACTACATCAACCACGTTATTCTAACGCTTCCGCTTTCGGTCTACGAGGGTACGTGGACAACACTCTCCCCTCTCGTTGCTATGCATCACCATGATCCTTGCGTGTGCGTAGGATTTTTTTGAAATTACTACGTTCCCCAATAGTGGCATCCGAGCCTGGTTTTATGCTAGATGTCATATGCACGAGTAGAACACAAGTGAGTTGTGGGCGATACAAGTCATACTGCTTACCAGCATGTCATACTTTGGTTCAGCGGTATTGTGAGATGAAGCGGCCCGGACCGACATTACGCGTACGCTTACACGAGACTGGTTTCACCGCTACGAGCACTCGTTGCTTAAAGGTGACTAGCGGGTGTTTGACTCTCTCACTTTAGTTGAACCGAGTGTGGCTACACCCGGTCCTTGCGAAGGTTAAAATAGCACTAACTTGACGAACTATCGTTGTGGTTTTGATGCATAGGTAAGAACGGTTCTTGCTCAGCCTGTAGCAGCCACGTAAAATTTGCAACAACAAAGTAGAGGACGTCTAACTTGTTTTTGCAGGGCATGTTGTGATGTGATATGGTCAAGACGTGATGCTATATTTTATTGTATGAGATGATCATGTTTTGTAATCGAAGTTATCGGCAACTGGCAGGAGCCATATGGTTGTCGATTTATTGTATGAATTGCAAACGCCCTGTAATTGCTTTACTTTATCACTAAGCGGTAGCAATAGTCGTAGAAGCAATAGATGGAATAAACGACAACGATGCTACGATGGAGATCAAGGTGTCGCGCCGGTGACAATGGTGATCACGACGGTGCTTCGGAGATGGAGATCACAAGCACAAGATGACGATGGCCATATCATATCACTTATATTGATTGCATGTGATGTTTATCCTTTATGCATCTTATCTTGCTTTGATTGACGGTAGCATTTTAAGATGATCTCTCACTAAATTATCAAGAAGTGTTCTCCCTGAGTATGCACCATTGCGAAAGTTCTTCGTGCTGAGACACCACGTGATGATCGGGTGTGATAAGCTCTACGTTCAAATACAACGGGTGCAAAACAGTTGCACACGCGGAATACTCAGGTTAAACTTGACGAGCCTAGCATATACAGATATGGCCTCGGAAAACGGAGACCGAAAGGTCGAACATGGATCATATAGTAGATATGATCAACATAGTGATGTTCACCATTGAAACTACTCCATCTCACGTGATGATCGGACATGGTTTAGTTGATTTGGATCACGTGATCACTTAGATGACTAGAGAGATGTCTGTCTAAGTGGGAATTCTTAAGTAATATGATTAATCGAACTTAAATTTATCATGAACTTAGTCCTGGTAGTATTTTGCAAATTATGTTGTAAATCAATATCTCGCGTTGTTTCTTTCATGTGTTTATTTTGATACGTTCCTAGAGAAAACTGTGTTGAAAGATGTTAGTAGCAATGATGTGGATTGGATCTGTGATCTGAGGTTTATCCTCATTGCTGCACAGAAGAATTATGTCCTCAATGCACCGCTAGGTGACAAACCTATTGCAGGAGCAGATGCAGACGTTATGAACGTTTGGCTAGATCAAAATGATGACTACTTGATAGTTTAGTGCACCATGCTTAAACGGCTTAGAATCGGGACTTCAAAGACGTTTTGAACGTCATGGACCATATGAGATGTTCCAGGAGTTGAAGTTAATATTTCCAGCAAATACTCGAGTTGAGAGATATGAAGTCTCCAACAAGTTTATAGCTAAAAGATGGAGGAGAATCGCTCAACTAGTGAGCATGTGCTCAGATTGTCTGGGTACTTCAATCGCTTGAATCAAGTGGGAGTTAATCTTCCAGATAAGATAGTGATTGACAGAATTCTCTAGTCACCATCACTAAGTTACTAGAACTTCGTGATGAACTATAGTATGCAAGGGATGATGAAAATGATTCCCGAGCTCTTCGTGATGTTGAGATCGACGAAGGTAGAAATAAAGAAAGAGCATCAAGTGTTGATGATTGACAAGACCACTAGTTTCAAGAAAAGGGCAAAGGGAAAGAAAGGGAAACTTCAAGTAGAATGGCAAACAAGTTGTCACTCGAAACAGGAGTTACAGAATAAACAGAGACTAGATGAAGGGGAAGTGACGATGAGTGTTGGAAGTAGAATGGCAAACAAAGGGAAAGAAAGGGCAAACTGAAGAAGACCAAAGCTGGACCAAAGCCTGAAACTGAGTGCTTACACTGCAAAGGAAATGGTCACTGGAAGCGGAAATGCCCTGAATATTTGGTGGATAAGAAGGATGGCAAAGTGAACAAGGGTATGTTTGATATACGGGTTATTGATGTGTGCCTTACTAGTGTTTATAGTAGCCCCTGAGTATTTGATACTTGTTCGGTTGCTAAGATTAGTAACTCGAAACAGGAGTTACAGAATAAACAGAGACTAGATGAAGGGGAAGTGACGATGAGTGTTGGAAGTAGTTCCAAGATTGATATGATCATCATAGCACACTCCCTATACTTTCAGGATTAGTATTAAACCTAAATAAATGTTATTTGGCGTTTTCGTTGAGCATGAATATGATTTGATCATGTTTATTGCAATACGGTTATTCATTTAAAGTCAGAGAATAATTGTTGTTCTGTTTACATGAATAAAACCTTCAAATGGTCATACACCCAATGAAAATAGTTTGTTGGATCTCGATCGTAGTGATACACATATTCATAATATAGATGCCAAAAGATGCAAAGTTAATAATGATAGTGCAACTTATTTGTGGCACTGCCGTTTGGGTCATATCGGTATAAAGCGCATGAAGAAACTCCATAAGGATGGATCTTCGGAACCACTTGGTTATGAATCATTTGATGCTTGTGAACCGTGCCTTTTGGGCAAGATGACTAAAACTCCGTTCCCCGGAACAATGGAACGAGCTACTGACTTATTGGAAATAATACATGCCGATGTATGCGATCTGATGAGTGTTAAAGCTCGCGGCGTGTACCGTTATTTTTTGACCTTCATAGATGATTTGAGCAGATATGGGTATATCTACTTGATGAAACACAAGTCTAAAACATTTGAAAAGTTCAAAGAATTTGAGAGTGAAGTGGAAAATCATCGTAACAAGAAAAATAAAGTTTCTACGATCTGATTGTGGAGACGAATATTTGAGTTACGAGTTTGGTCTTCATTTCAAACAATGTGAAATAGTTTCGCAACTCACGCCACCTGGAACACCACAATGTAATGGTGTGTCCGAACGTCGTAATCGTACTTTACTAGATATGGTGCGATCTATAATGTATCTTACGATTTACCACTATCATTTTGGGGTTATGCATTAGAGATAGCTGCATTCACTTTAAATAGGGCACCATCTAAATCCGTTGAGACGACACCGTATGGTTTAGCAGTAAACCTAAGCTGTCGTTTCTTAAAGTTTGGAGTTGCGATGCTTATGTGAAAAAGGATTCAACCTGATAAGCTCGAACCCAAATCGGAGAAGTGCGTCTTCATAGAATACCCAAAGGAAACTGTTGGGTACACCTTCTATCACAGATCCGAAGGCAAAACATTCGTTGCTAAGAATGGATCCTTTCTAGAGAAGGAGTTTCTCTTGAAAGAAGTGAGTGGGAGGAAAGTAGAGCTTGATAAGGTAATTTGTACCTTCTCCCGAATTGGAAAGTAGTTCATCACAGAAATCAGTTCTAGTGATTCCTACACCAATTAGTGAGGAAGCTAATGATGATGATCATGAAACTTCAGATCAAGTTACTACAAAACTTCGTAGGTCTTCCAAAGTACAGTCCGCACCAGAGTGGTACGGTAATCCTATTCTGGAAGTCATGTTACTAGACCATGATGAACCTACGAACTATGAGGAAGCGATGATGAGCCCAGATTCTGCGAAATGGCTTGAGGCCATGAAATCTGAGATGGGATCCATGTATGAGAACAAATTGTGGACTTTGGTGGAGTTGCCCGATGATCGGCAAGCCATATTGTACAAATGGATCTTCAAGAGGAAGACAGATGCTGATAGTAGTGTTACTATCTACAAAGCTCGATGAGGGAGTCCTGGACTAGGGGGTGTCCGGATAGCCGAACTATCATCTTTGGCCGGACTCCAAGACTATGAAGATACAAGATTGAAGACTTCGTCCCATGTCCGGATGGGACTTTCCTTGGCATGGAAGGCAAGCTTGGGGATACGGATATGTAGATCTCCTACCATTGTAACCAACTCTGTGTAACCCTAGCCCTCTCCGGTGTCTATATAAACAGGAGGGTTTTAGTCCGTAGGACGAACAACAATCATACCATAGGCTAGCTTCTAGGGTTTAGCCTCTTTGATCTCTTGGTAGATCTACTCTTGTACTACCCATATCATCAATATTAATCAAGCAGGAGTAGGGTTTTACCTCCACCGAGAGGGCCCGAACCTGGGTAAAAACATCATGTACCTTGTCTCCTGTTACCATCCACCTAGACGCACAGTTCGGGACCCCCTACCCGAGATCCACTGGTTTTGACACCGACATTGGTAATTTCATTGAGAGTTCCTCTGTGTCATCACCTATAGGCCCAATGGCTCCTTCGATCATCAACAACGACGCGGTCCAGGGTGAGACTTTTCTCCCCAGACAGATCTTTGTATTCGGCGGCTTTGCACTGCGGGCCAATTCACTTGGCCATCTGGAGCAGATCGAAAGCTACGCCCCTGGCCATCAGGTCAGATTTGGAAGTTTGAACTATACGGCTGACATCCGTGGAGACTTGATCTTCGACGCGTTCGAGCTACAGCCAAGCGCGCCGCACTGTTACGATGGGCATGATCTAGCTCTACCGCCGGACAGTGCCCTGGAGGCCGCACAAGTATCCGCTCCGACCCTTAGCTCAGAGCCGACTGCGCCGATCGAGGACGGGTGGCGGGACACTGCCTCGGGGGCTGCTACCTCTACAACGATAGAGCCGAATACCAACCCTGTCCTTTGCGACGCCCGTGACTCCAAGGTGCCGGACTCCTCTCCGGACTCCGAACCTTCCGCGCCCCTGCCAATCGAATCCGATTGGGCGCCGATCATGGAGTTCACCGCTGTGGAAATCTTTCAGCACTTGCCCTTCAGCGACACCCTGAATTCACTAAAGTCTCTCTCTTTATCAGGAGAGCCCTGGCCGGACTATGGTCAGGTAGGTTGGGATGCGGACGAGGAAGAAATTCAATTCCCACCCACCACCCACTTTGTAGCCACTGTCGACAACTTAACCGACATGCTAGACTTCGACTTCGAAGACATCGACGGTATGGACGACGATGCCGGAGACGACCAAGAACTAGTGCCTACAGGGCACTGGAAGGCCACCTCAACTCGCGATGTATATATGGTGGATACACCTAAACAAAGTGATAACGAGGAACAACTGCGAAGGACAATTCCCTCGAAAAGCAGTCAAAATGGCGACGAAAGCGCCGCCCAAAGTCCCGCCTCGACAGCACCCATACAGACCCAGCCATAGAGCAGGGCGAATTGGTGGATGACGAACATGCCCTCGAGCAACAATCTGAACAGGATAACTTGGATAAACAATCCGTCCCCGGCGAAGACAACAGTCCGGGCGATCTCGCGCCGGACACATCGTTGGAGCAGAAGAACCTCCACAAAAGGCTTGTCGCCACTACACGTAGTCTGAAGAAGCAGAAGCGGAAGCTCAAAACAGCGGAAGACGCACTCAGAATGAGATGGAGCAAAGTACTCAAGACCGCAGACAAATACGGCGATAGTCACCAAACAAAGAGCTACCCGAAGCGCAAACTATGCCCGAATTTGACGAGGAGGCCGTAGAGCCCCCACAATCAAAGAACAAAGAGGCAGCCCGGTCGGATAGACGACCACATGACAAACAAAGAGCGGCAAGTGGCGCCGCACACAAGCCGGCATGCGATCCGCATAAGGATCCGCACCAAAAGGACGGCCCAGCCAGGTCTATCTATGGGCCAAGAAAACAAGCTCTAGAAAGCAATACAACACGTCGAGTATTCGAACACCACGGCACACCCAAATACAGGGGCGCCGCCCACCCCCTATGCTTCACCGATGAGGTGCTGGATCATGAATTTCCAGCGGGGTTCAAGCCCGTAAACATAGAGGCATACGACGGAACAACAGACCCTGGAGTCTGGATTGAGGATTACATCCAGCACATACACATGGCTAGAGGAGATGACCTCCACGCCATCAAATACTTACCCCTCAAGCTCGAAGGGCCAGCCCGGCATTGGCTTAAAAGCCTCCCTGAAAACACTATTGGAAGTTGGGAAGAGCTCGAGGATGTGTTTCGGGCAAATTTTCAGGGGACTTATGTCCGCCCTCCGGATGCAGACGATTTAAGTCACATAACTCAACAGCCCGGAGAGTCATCCCGCAAATTCTGGAACAGGTTCCTCACCAAAAAGAACCAAATAGTCAACTATCTGGACGCCGAAGCCTTAGCAGCTTTCTAACACAACGTCCAAGACGAATGGCTCGCCAGACACCTTGGCCAAGAAAAGCCGAGAACAATGGCCGCATTAACAAGCCTCATGACCCGCTTTTGCGCGGGAGAGGATAGCTGGCTGGCAAGGTGCAGTACCAGCGACCCAAGTACATCCGAAGTTAGGGATGGAAATGGGAAACCACGACGCAGCAAGGACTAGTGTCGGACCAAAGGAAACAGTCCGAGGAGCACGGCAGTTAACGCCAGATTCAAAAGCTCTCGGCAGAACAACAAAAAACTGCCTCTTAAGGACAACATCGACGAGCTATCCAACCTAAACAAAATCTTGGACAAGATATGCCAAATCCACAGTACCCCTGGGAAACCTGCAAACCATACCCACAGAGATTGTTGGGTCTTCAAACAGTCCGGCCGACTTAACGCCGAACACAAGGGGCTCGACACACCAAGTGAGGACGATGACGAACCCCACAAGCAGAGCACCGGAAAACAAAAGAATTTCCCACAAGAGGTCAAAACAGTAAACTCACTTCAAGTGACAATAGGAAAAAATAAAGTGGCGCCCATTGAAATACGCGCCGCACAGTCCACCCCAGCGGAGTCCCGACACTGGATGTCAAAACCAATCACTTTCGACCATCAGGATTACTCCGGAAGTATCCGGAACGCATGACGGACTGCTTTGATATTAGATCCTATAATCAACGGACTATAATTTACACAAGTCCTAATGGACGGCGGCAGTGATCTAAACCTGCTATATCAGGACACAATCCGCAGAACGGGGATAGACCCAACCAAAATTCGCCATAGCAACACTTCCTTTAAACGAGTGATGCCAGGCCCATATGCCCATTGCATGGGCTCTCTAACACTAGAAGTTGTGTTCGGCTCATCCGACAACTTCCGTCGCGAAAAGTTAGTCTTCCACATCGCCCCATTTAAAAGTAGCTATCAAGCACTATTGGGACGCGAAGCTTTCGCCCGCTTTAACGCAATACCACATTATGCATCTCTTACACTTAAAATGCCCGGTCCACGCGACATTATCTCATTAAAGGGAAACTTCGAGTGTTCCTCAAATAAAGAAGAACGTGAGACTGCCTTGACAGCCACACACTAATCCGGCTTTGCTGATCAAAGCACCTAAACAGGTCATTCACACCCCGGACACGGTTAGGCGAGTCCGGCATAAATAAACAAGGGGCTTACTAGCCAAGTACCCCCTTACAAGGGGCTGCACGCATATACAATAAGAGACACTAAAGCTCAATTTTATTCATTTTTTGAATCATACTTTGTTTATTTTAAAATACATTTTTTGCACGATCCTTTTTTCCAACTAAGTTCTTCTCTTTTACAGATGAACACTGTGCTACACCCGTCCAGGATACGGCACAACGGAGACACAGGCGCAGACGTGCAGCAGGGACCCGTTGCAAGGATTCTTTTCAGATTAAGACCCTGCGTAAACCTTTTTTACTGTCTCTTGTTGATACACTTCCCCTGGTTTCTTGCTATAACTAAGGAGGAGGCTGGCGTCTTGGCATCGGCCGCGTCAGAAATTTTTGCGCGTACCTGGACACTAGGGGCTTAGGGCATTGTTCTGCCCATTTTCATAAAGATCGAATACCTTAGGGAGTGTTCGGCGTCTCAAGTTAGGCTTTATATGCATCAGCTCCGAATCATGTCTTTGGTCAAATGTTGGGTTTGCCTAGCTCCTGTCTTTTGCTGCCTTACGTTCCGCTCTATCGGCTAACGCGACACCAGGAGAACTACTGCGATTGTGCCCCGGTTCGGCCGGGTGAGCACCTCACTAGAGAAAGCCGAAAACTGACTGTCATGATATAGCGTGAGACTGGTCAACCACTCGATGGACCACCGGAATGTTTAGAATTCCTCCGCTTTAACGAAGGACCGTTTCCCGGTCAGGCACATCCGCGCCCCGAATTCGGAGAGCGTGGTGCCCCTAGGGGCTATATAGTAGCCCCACCATCGAACTCGTATGGCTAAGTGAAAGTGATAAAGCACTATACTCCGGTTGCCTAGTTTGCTACGCTATCACCTCCTTCACAGGACCAAGACGTTGGATTAAGTGTGAAAATGCGCTTTTTTGCAAACACCCCCGCACTATGTGCGTGGGGGCTGAAGCCGAAGACTGCCATCTTTCAGGTTATATACACATATACATTAAACGGCCGCACAGGAGGTATTTCAATACTTGAACGCACAAGTATAAAAAGCCCTTATATTATATTTGAAACATGGTTTCACAAATCATACATGTCATTTGAACAGAATATCCTTCTAGCACTGCGTCTCTATTAAACGAGCGCCCTGCAGGACTTCCTCAAAATAGTGCTTGGCAGGTACTCGGCTTCGGTCCGAATCCTGGGATGCAACGTTGGTGGCCTCCATCTCTGCCCAGTATGTTTTGACACAGGCAAGAGCCATCCGCGCACACTCTATGCATGCCGACCGCTTCACTGCATCGATATGCGGCACCGCATCAAGGAATTGCTGCACCAAGACAAAATAACTCTTCGGCTCGGGCCTTTTCAGCCACAAATGAGTCACGACATCCTTCATGGCAAGTCCGGACAACCTATTCAGCTCAGCCCATTAGGCTAACCGATCGGTTAATGGAATGGATGCTCTGGACTATGGAACTGCGACCAAAAAAGCTCTTCCATTCTGTGATCCTTTTGGCCTCGGAAGTGCGCGACCGCGTCTGCGTCACTCGCTGCCAAATCTAGGTAAGCATCCTCCACACCCCACAGCTAGCCCAACTGAGCATACTTCGGATCCGTGAACTTCCTCCGCAGCAGAAAGGGCTTTCCAGCCGCGATATCCCCGGCTTGACGTAGCTCCTCCTTTATAGCCCTCATCGAGGAGCGGGCATCCTTGGCTTCGGCGGTGGCCTTCTTCAGGTCCTCTTGCTCCGCTCGGCGTTCTTTTTCAAGAAACTCGCAGCGGTCGGTAGCATTCTTCAGCTTCACGGCCATCTCGGCCATTTCATCCCTGCTTCGGCAGTGAGCAGCCTGTTCGGCTTTCAGCTCTTCGGCCGCCTTCAAGGCAGCCGCATTACTTTTTCTGGCTTGCTCCTTGGCTCGGGAGAGCTCCGCCCGAAGGTCCTCCATAGCAGCGGCACCATCTGCATTAAGCATACATGTTGTAAGGCACGGGCATCAAGCTCCCTCACCAGGTGTCCGCGGAGAAGCCGCATACCTTATGACTCGTCAACTCGCTTATTGACCAGCGTGATGTCCGCATCCGCAACGTCAAGTTGCCGCTTCAGTTCGGCAAATCCATCAGTCCGGCTGGGCACCGAACGCTCCGCCACCTATATAGGAAAGGCGACATCTTACACCTGAGATTATGATCCTCAGCACGCTGTCACTTTTGACAACGTACCGAGTCTCAGGGGCTACTATTTATACAGGGCGCATTCTATATGCAAAACTGTCAGAAGGTATATCATTTTCACGTACCTCAAACCCCGTCAGTAAACTTCTGACGGCCTCGTGCAATCCGCTCTCAGCGGATGAAATCCTTTCAATCACCGCACCCATTAACGCACGGTGATCTTCTGAGATAGACGCTCGCCCGAGCAGATCCTTCAGCTCCTCCGGCCGTACACCAGTTGGTGCCGGACCCTCCGGCCCCGCCAGACTCGGGGAAACCCTCCGCGACGACACCTCAGGATTGTCCGCCCCACCGGACGGTGCGGCAGATGGAGGCGTTTCGCTCTTCATCATCTCCGGACGAAGATCCCCTGAAGATGAGCTCTGCTGAGAAGGGTTGAGATCCGAACTACAAGGTAAAACTTCGGTTATCTCCAGAAATAAAAATAGGGATGTCCCTTATTACAAAACTCCCCTTTCTACTTACGGCTCGCTGGAGGGCTGATTCCCTTGGGGAAATAGTGCGGCCAGGGCTTCTCCCAGCGCAGGACCCTCTGGTGAAGATTTCTTCCCCCGCTTTGAGGCCTTGGCCTTCGGATCTTCGAAAGCGGTCCTCTTCTCCCCCTAGAGGGAGGGATTCTCGATGCCCCCTTTCTTGAAAGCCTCCTTAGCGGAGGCAGTAGCCTTCCTGTTCCCCCCTTCGCCCTCTTCCAAAGGCGCAGCCTCCAGCATCTTGGTTAACACAGGATCCGGCATGGTCTCAGGGAGGGGGGCCGGACACCTTATTTGTTTTGCTTTTGCTATCCACTCCTGTTCAAGGGACAGCTCTTTAAAGGGAAAGTTTATGATAAATGTACGGATAGCGTGTCCGGGCACAGGACTACTTACTTGAGTATCCGGGCGATTGCAGCTCAGACCTGCGTCCTCGGTCAAGTCCGGACACATCTCTTGTAATCCGAAGAACAGTTTATACATCTCCACGGGCGTCAAGCCCATGAAGTGTTGGAGAGCTCGCAGTCCCTCCGGATTGAATTCCCACAGGCAGAGGGGGCGACGTTTGCAGGGCAGAAGGCGCCGGATCAGCATGACCTGCACCACTACAACCAGATTGATCTCTCTCTCTTGGAGGTCTCGAATACGGCCCTGCAATAGAGGCACGTCCTTGGACGGCCCCCAGTCAAGCCCTTTGTTGACCCATGATGCCAGCCGTTGTGGAGGGCCCGAGTGAAAGGCAGGTGGCGCCACCCATCTGGTGCCCCTGGGAGCGGTGATGTAGAACCACTCCTGTTGCCACAAACCAATCTCCTCTTGAAAAGAGCCCTCGGGCCATGGAGCGTCAGCACTCTTGCTTATAACAGCCCCTCCGCACTCTGCCTGCTGCCCCTCGATCATCTTCGGCTCCACATTGAAGGTCTTGAGCCACAATCCAAGTGAGGGATAATGCGAAGGAAGGCTTCGCATACGACAATGAACGATGAGATGTGGAGGATGGACTCCGGATCCAAGTCGTGGAATTCCAACCCATAATGAAACATGAGCCCCCTCACAAAGGGGTCCGTCGGGAAGCCTAAACCCCGACGGAAGTGAGACACGAACACCACGGTCTCACCAGGCTCAGGAGTGGGAATAACTTGCCCTTGGGAAGGTAGCTGTCGGTGTCAAAACCGGCGGATCTCGGGTAGGGGGTCCCGAACTGTGCGTCTAGGCGGATGGTAACAGGAGACGAGGGACACAATGTTTTTACCCAGGTTCAGGCCCTCTCGATGGAGGTAATACCCTACGTCCTGCTTGATTAATATTGATGATATGGGTAGTACAAGAGTAGATCTACCACGAGATCAATGAGGCTAAACCCTAGAAGCTAGCCTATGGTATGATTGTTGAGATGTAATGTTGTGTCCTACGGACTAAAGTCCTCCGGTTTATATAGACACCGGAGAGGCTAGGGTTACACAGAGTCGGTTACAATGGTAGGAGATCTACATATCCGTATTGCCAAGCTTGCCTTCCACGCCAAGTAAAGTACCTTCCGGACACGAGCCGGAGTCTTCAATCTTCTATCTTCGTAGTCTGGGAGTCCGGCGGATATTGATAGTCCGGCTGTCCGGACACCCCCTAGTCCAGGACTCCCTCAGTAGCCCCTGAACCAGTCTTCAATGGCGATAAGTCCGGCGTGCATAATGTTCGGCATTGCAAGGTGGGTTCCTCCCTTGAATAATCCGGAGAAGATAATGAACACCAGGATAGTGTCCGGCTCTACAAAATAATTTCCACATTCCAAACGTAGAGAGAATAAAACACATATACCGATCCAATCTACTGACGTATTTATGCGGCGTGACATCACACCGGCACCAAGCCCTTGTTTGAATTACTGTACCACCTCAGCACGTTTAGCGAAGCGGTTTCCTTGGCACGTCCCGTCGAAGCAGAGATCGTGTTCCCCCTTATTCCGGGATTCTCATCAATACGTGCGTGGGTAACCCAACCGCGCCATTGATGGTGGCGCTTGGGAGATAAGTGAGTTTTACCAGGCCGGTGAGGGACGCATAGCTTTGTCCGCCTATATATAAGGGATAAGGATTTACCTTCTCACCTACGCCTTCTTCCTCCTTTGCTTATCCATCCCTGCGAACTCAAGCTCCAACGCCCAAGCTCGCGCATCTCACCTCAACCCTTCTCCAAATATGTCCGGAGGGGGAGGCAAATGGATGGCCTCCACCGCGAAGGAGGAGGACATCACCAAGCTGCGCGACGCCGGATACCTTTCCAGCGACATCGCGTACCGGCTGCCCGACGCGGGGCAGCTCATCCCCACCCCAGGGCCTCATGAGAGGGTCGTCTTCCTTCCCCACTTCCTCCGCGGACTGGGCTTTCCACTCCATCCATTCGTCCGGGGGCTCATGTTTTACTACGGCCTGGATTTCCACGATCTGGCGCCGAACTTCGTCCTCAACATCTCGGCGTTTATTGTCGTGTGCGAGGCCTTTCTCTGCATCCGGCCCCACTTCGGCCTGTGGCTCAAGACCTTCAACGTCAAGCCGAAGATTGTGAAGGGGACGCAAGCGGAATGCGGAGGCGCTATGTTGGGCAAGTTGCCCAACGTCCCTTGGCTAGAAGGGACCTTCGTGGACTCCGTCAAGGGGTGGCAATCGGGGTGGTTCTATATCACCGAGCCGCGCAAGCCCGCATGGGCGACGGCCCCCGAATTTAGATCTGGAATCCCCACGCAGCTCACCTCCTGGAAAGAGAAGGGCTTGCAGTGGGGTGATCCGGTGGAGGTGGCGGGACTCCGAGCCTGCATCAAGAAGCTAGTGAGCAATGGGCTCCGGCTCGTCGACGTGGTCCAGGTCATGCTCCTCCGGCGGATTCTCCCATGCCAAGAAAGGGCATTTAATCTGTGGGAGTTTAATCCGGAACAGCACCAGACGCTGAGCGGGCTCTTCGATACAACATACGAAGGTTCCTGGAGGGTGCTGTTCAAGAGCGCTGATGCGCCCGCATCCGCGACCGAAGACCGCGGATTCAGCTTGCAGTCTCCGTCTGACGGGGTAAGTGATTCGACCCCATTACGGGACACTTGTAGTAATTAGATTGACTCTAGCAAGGTTTTTAATCTGCCTCTTCCTTTGACAGGAATGGATGGAGAAGGTCGAGCTGCTCATCAGCCCGGCTCCCATGCCAGAAGAACCAGTGAATGCCCATTTAGCAAGGCTGCTGGTTCCGGCACCATACGTGGTGCCGGAGAAGAAGGCCAAGAAGGTGGCCGCGGGGACTCGAAAGAGTTCCCGCAATCAGGCGTCTGATGATGACGACGAGGACTCCTCCCCCGAAGACGAGGAGGAGGAGGAGGAGTACTCTCTCCCGGAGGAGGGAGAGAAGAAGAGGAAGGCCTCCCCAATTAGGGCGGCCGAAGGGTCCAAGAGGGGGAGAACTATCCCCCCGGACAGTTTCGCCAACATCAGAGGAAGAGTGGCCTCCAAGGGCCCGGCGTCCGGCAAGATCATAAGTATCCGGATCATTCATATGCTGTATTATAGTATGTCACGCAGTGTCCTTCTAATGCCGCATTGTTTCCTTAGTCCGGCCGGTGACGACTTTCCCGACTCGATGAGCGGGTCGTTGGCGCCGTCGGATGTAAATTCCATCCCGACTGCCTCTACCCCACGCGCCGAGGACGACGAGGCGGAATCCCACAGGGGGACGCGCCAGGAGGAGGCTCCGGAGGCGCCGTCAGGCAGCCCCCCGGACTTTGTGCCGGACTCTACTCCGGAACCCGTAGCGGTTCCAGGGTCCGGCGAGCAGCCCCCTCGAAAGAGGGGCAGGACCGTGACACCGGCGGCCTCCGTCCAACCGGAGGCACCGGACAACCTGCTGGAGGCGCTCAAAGGCGCCTCCATCGAGGAAGAACACGGCACTCTCATGAGTGCGGTGATTGAGAAGGTCCAGCTCGCCAAGGGCGGGCTGACCGAAGCCTGCAACAGCCTTCTAACAGGCTTTGAGGTAAGAAGGTTAAAATTAAGTAATATAATACCGCATAGACAGTAGCCCCTGATGCTTAGTCCGGTGTTCGGAAAGAAAAGCCGGACTAAGGATCTTTAACAAGATATACGCAGGGTTTCTAAAATATGTCAATATGGGTTTGCAGGCTGCGCTGTTGACCTCTGCAGCATTAACAGCGGAGGTCGAGGCGCTGAAGAAGGACCTTGAGCGGTCGGAGCAAGAGCTCGGCCATGCCAAGAGGCAGCTCAAGGAAAAAGAAGGTGAATAACACCACTTTAAATGCGCACCTTACAGAAAAGGGTTTTGGTTGCAAACAAGATTAACAAGGATAATATGTGCAATGCAGGGGCCACTAACGAGGTGGCAGCCCTGAAGGATGCCGTGTCCGTGGCCGAACGCAATGCGGCCACGGAACGGACTGAGCGAGAAAAGCAAGCGGCGCTGGTGGCGGAAGTTCGGCAAGAGCTCCAGGCTCTCATGAAAAAGCATGAGAGTTTGGAGCGTGACTCCAAGACTCGAGAGTCCGAGCTTGCCTCGGCTCTCGAAAGTGCCAAATCCGCCAAGGCCGAGGCCCAGAGGGCCCGTGAGGAGGTAGAGGACATGAAGAAGATAGCAGCGGGTAAGGCGTTTTTCATGCAGAGCAAGCATGTGAATGTAAATTACCGGATACTTACCCGAATTCGGAGCTCTCCAGGGGCATTTGCAGATCTGCCACGTAGTGCGTGTGATGCCGCTGCGTTCTATCGTGGCGAGGAGGGGAGCTCGACAGAGAAGGTCTTCTGGTCTCAGTATGCTGAGGCCGGCCATCCGGTGCCCCCAAGCGACCAGCTGAAGCAGCTGGTCGAACTCCACAAGGTAGCTGAGGAGGCCATGAAGGGCCTCACAGTCCGGCTGTGGCCTGGGTAGGCCATGCCTGGCAGCTACTTTGGCCTAGTGCGGCGGCTAGTGGATGCATGCCCCAGGCTGGATGTGATCAAACGCTCCGCCTGCATTGAAGGCGCTCGTCGAGCCCTCGCCCGCATAAAGGTGCAATGGGGCAAGCTGGATGCGGAGAAGCTTCTCACGGATCCGCCGCCGCCGGGCAAGGAGCACCGTACGCCGGAGCGATATTATAAAGTTGTCCTGAAGGGAGCCCGCGATATCGCGGATGAGTGCCCCCTTAATGTAATCCTTGAGTGAACTCGCTGTGTGTTTATCCTGTGCGCCGAAAACTTCGTTTATATGCGCCATGAGCAACTCTTTGTTGAATTTAAAATATTACCTTCTGTGTGGCCGTTTGTTAAATCTGAGAGATGGCAAGTCGTTGGCTTCAGCCCCCAAGCCACGAGTGCTGGGGTGTTCGGTGATAAACTTGAGCACTCTTGTTCCCATCTTTGGGTCCATCTAGGGAGGCGCTCAACACGACGAACAAGGCGACCGGACTTATAATGCTTGAACACTCTCACTTAGCCATAGAATTCTATAATTTTAAATTTCAGCGAAGCCCCTGGTATTCGGAAGACCGAATCCGGGGCGCTATCCACGCCTTCGTCGGACATCATCCGGAACTTCGCTCAAAGCGGCATGAGTCTTTAGGGACCCGAAAAGACCTCTCGAACAGCGACCAGTCTCTCGCCTTATCATGCCAGTCAGTTTTAGCTTTCTCCACTGAGGCGTTAACCCGGCTCAACCGGGGCGCAATCGCAGTGGTTCTCCTAGTGCTACCTTAGCCGACGGAACGGAACGTAAGGTACCAAAACATAGGAGCCAGGCAAACCCAACTATTGACCCAAGACATGATTCGGAGCTGATTCATATAATGCTATAAGCTCGGGGTGCCGTACTTGTGAAAGTATTCGGACTTAATCACACCATAATATGGGGCACAGAAGCCCCTGGTGTATTCGGCCGTACCAAAGGATACGGGTGCAATATGTCATATAGTGAACATTTGTAAAGGATAACGCAATTGCCATAAAAAGGTAATAAACTTGCAAAAGGGAGTGTTGCGTTATTTATGAAAGAAGATCTGCTAATAAAGCGGACTGATACAAATAGTGCGGTAAGCAAGGTGTTTGGACTAAACTAACATGTCCCCCTCCAGGGATAAGTTGCAGACTTGGTGTATGTAATTAAATTTAATGCTCGTAACGGAGACCACCTGAGTGTTTGTCGCAGCCTTCTTTAATCCCTGACTGTTGTATCGTGGATTCGGCAGGTTCGCCGGACGACAGGGCTTCTGGTTAATGGAGTCCTGTGTATGCAAAAAAAAGAAAAGATAAAAAACAAAGCCAAGGGGGGCGATCATGAGCCCCTTGTGTGGTCGAGCCGCACTCTTTGGTCCTTGTGGTTAAGCCCCTCCCCTGCGCCCATGGTATCTCCAAAGCGTAATGATGTACGCAGAGTGTTATTCTAGTGATCATGCGCGGGTGGGGGTTGGGGCCGCATTGCCACGCGTGCTCTGATCGCGCTAGGTGGTCTTGGTTGTTGTTGCTCTGGGCGCGTTTTAATGTGTCCGGCTTTTTAGTTGCCAGACTAGAGAATTGCCGTAGAAGGCTGCTCTGTACTTCTGCCACGAGAGCCGCTGTATGTTCCTCCGTTCGGAGGGAGCGTTCCGTATTCCCATTGACCGTAATGACTCCACGAGGGCCCGGCATCTTGAGCTTTAGGTATGCATAATGCGGCACCGCGTTGAATTTTGCGAACGCGGTATGTCCGAGCAGGGCATGATAGCCGCTACGGAACGGGACTATATCGAAGATTAAATCTTCGCTTCGGAAATTATCTGGGGATCCGAAGACCACTTCCAGTGTGACAGAGCCTGTACAGTTGGCTTCCACTCCTGGGATGACACCTTTAAAGGTTGTCTTAGTAGGTTTGATCCTTGACGGGTCTATGCCCATTTTGCGCACTGTGTCCTGATAAAGCAGGTTCAGGCTGCTGCCGCCGTCCATCAGGACTCTTGTGAGGTGAAATCCATCGACGATTGGGTCTAGGACCAATGCGGCGAATCCGCCATGGCGTATGCTAGTCGGATGGTCTCGTCGATCAAAAGTGATCGGACAGGAAGACCATGGATTGAACTTCGGGGCGACTGGCTCCATCGCATAGACGTCCCGTAATGCGCGCTTCCTCTCCCTCTTGGGTATATGGGTCGCGTAAATCATATTCACCGTCCGCACTTGCGGGGGGAAACCCTTCTGTCCTCTGTTGTTCGGCGGCCGGGTCTCTTCCTCGTCGTCGCTATTTAGCCCCTTGTCATTGTGTTCGGCAATTAACTTGCCAGCCTGCCTGAACACCCAACAATCTCTATTGGTGTGATTAGCTGGCTTTTCGGGGGTGCCATGTATCTGGCATGAGCGGTCGAGTATTCTGTCCAGATTGGACGGGCCCGGAGTTGTTCTTTTAAATGGCTTCTTCCATTGACCGGGTTTGGAGCCTCGGAATCCGGCATTGACTGCCGTATCCTCTTTGTCGTCGCCGTTAGTACGACGCTTGTTTTTGATTCGACATGACCGTGATTGTCCTTGGAGTCCGGGCTGCCAGAATTTTTGCGGAGATTATTGCTGCGGGCTAGCTAGCTATCCTCTCCCGCGCAAAAGCGGGTCATTAACAATGTGAGGGCTGCCATGGATTTCGGCTTCTCCTGCCCCAGGTGCCGGGCTAGCCATTCGTCCCGGATGTTGTGTTTGAAGGCTGTGAGGGCCTCCGCATCCGGACAGTCGACAATTTGATTTTTCTTCGTCAAGAACCGTGTCCAGAACTGTCTGGCCGATTCGTCTGGCTGCTGAATGATGTGGCTTAGGTCATCGGCGTCTGGTGGTCGCACGTACGTACCTTGGAAGTTATCAAGGGACGCGGCCTCCAGGTCTTCCCAACACCCAATCGACTCTGCGGGCAGGCTGTTAAGCCAATGCCGAGCTGGTCCTTTAAGCTTGAGTGGGAGATATTTGATGGCGTGCAGATCGTCGCCGCGGGCCATATGGATGTGGAGAAGATAATATTTGATCCACACTGCGGGGTCTGTTGTACCATCGTAAGATTCGATGTTCACGGGTTTGAACCCTTCGGGAATCTGATGATCCATTACTTCATCAGTGAAGCATAACGGGTGTGCGGCGCCCCTGTACTGAGCAATATCGTGACGCAGCTCGAGGGAGCGCTGTCTGCTGCGCTCGGCCCGGCCGGCATTATGTCCGGCGCGACGGTATTCGTCGTGGGTCGTAGGGCGCCCACGTGATCCATAGATGGATCTGGATTGCCTTGCTTTGTCCTTCAAGATGTCTCGCAAGTCCGGCGCGTTCCCTTTTGGCTTCGTACTCCTGGATCGATGTCGGGGTACGGTCTTGGCCGGGGCCTTGAATGCCTCTCTGTCGCGACCACGGGGCGGTCGGTCAGCCATGTCGTGCGCTGGTGATAAAGGTATGTATGCTTCCTCCTCTAATCGAGGGAGCAGCTTGCGTCTTGGGTAACTTTTGGAGGGGAGTTCGAGTTTATACTCTTCGGCCGCGAGGACCTCGGTCCATCGATCGGCTAGCAGATCTTGATCAGCTTGAAGCTGTTGCTGCTTTTTCTTTAGGCTATTTGCCGTGGCTATAAGCCTGCGCCTGAAGCGCTCTTGTTCGACGGGATCCTCGGGTATGACGAATTCATCATCGTTGAGGCTCGCTTCGTCTTTGGAGGGAGGCATATAGTTATCATCCTCAACCCCTTCGTCTGCCGCCCTGTCGTGAGGGCTTGCTTCTGCGTCCTCCTGCGCTGAGTCTTGCAGGAGGGGATCGTCTTCGGCACTCTCCGGAGTGTTATTGTCTCCCGTGCCGGATTCTCCATTCTTGTTGTGGCGGGATTTAGAGCGGCGCCGCTGACGCCGGCGTTTAGGCTGCTTCTTCAAAGAATCTTCCTCCGCTGCTTTTTCGCCATCCCCTTCCTTTGGGGTATCCACCATGTAGATGTCGTATGACGAGGTGGCCTTCCAGTGTCCCGTGGGCGCTGGGTCCTGATCGTCTCCGGCATCATCGTCCATAGCATCGATGTCCTCGGAGTCGTAGTCTAGCATGTCGGTTAGATCCTCGACAGTGGCTACAAAGTGGGTGGTGGGTGGGCTCTGAATTTCTTCATCGTCCGTACTCCAACCATCCTGGCCATAGTCCGGCCAGGATTCTCCTGATAGCGAGAGATGCTTCAGGGAATTCAGGATATCACCAAAAGGCGAGTGTTGAAAGATGTCCGCGGCGGTGAATTCCATAACCGGCGCCCAATCTGGCTTAATTGGCGGGGGCGCGGGAGGCTCGGAGTCCGGCGAGGAGTCCGGCGTCTCGGGATCACGAGTTTCGCAAGGGACAAAATCAGTATTCGGCTCCATCGCCGTAGATGTTGAAGCCCCCGGGGCGGCGTCTATCCACCGACCCTCGTCATGGGCAATCGGCTCCGGGCAAGTAGCCGGGGCGGATTCAAGTGCGGCCACCAAAGCACTGTCCGACGGCAGAGCCAGATCATGTCCATCGTCGCAGTGCGGCGCGCTTGGCTGTGGCTCGAGTCCGTCGAAGATCAAGTCTCCGCAGTCATCGGCCGTGAAGTTTAGGCTTCCGAATCTGACCTGACGGCCAGGGGCGTAGCTTTCGATCTGCTCCAGATGGCCAAGAGAGTTGGCCCGCAGTGCAAAGCTGCCGAATATGAAGATCTGTCCGGGGAGAAAAGTCTCACCCTGGACAGCGTTGAAGGTTGAAGGTGCCATCGAGCCTATCGGTGACGACACAGAGGAACTCTCAATGAAAGCACCAATGTCGATGTCAAAACCGGCGGATCTCGGGTAGGGGGTCCCGAACTGTGCGTCTAGGCGGATGGTAACAGGAGACGAGGGACACAATGTTTTTACCCAGGTTCAGGCCCTCTCGATGGAGGTAATACCCTACGTCCTGCTTGATTAATATTGATGATATGGGTAGTACAAGAGTAGATCTACCACGAGATCAATGAGGCTAAACCCTAGAAGCTAGCCTATGGTATGATTGTTGAGATGTAATGTTGTGTCCTACGGACTAAAGTCCTCTGGTTTATATAGACACCGGAGAGGCTAGGGTTACACAGAGTCGGTTACAATGGTAGGAGATCTACATATCCGTATTGCCAAGCTTGCCTTCCACGCCAAGTAAAGTACCTTCCGGACACGAGCCGGAGTCTTCAATCTTCTATCTTCGTAGTCTGGGAGTCCGGCGGATATTGATAGTCCGGCTGTCCGGACACCCCCTAGTCCAGGACTCCCTCAGTAGCCTATGCAAAATTTCGCCGGTTAGATACCTGGCGTCTCTCAGCTTTAGCACGTCTTCTTCCGTGACGGAAGAAGGCATCCACCGACCTTGCAGGTCGGAGACGGACATTGTCGAAGGTCCGAAGCGCCTGAATCTGGAGCTTTGGGTGTTGGAACTTGAGGCGAGAGGCGGATTCGATTGAGATTGAAAGAAAGGAGCAGGCCTTGGTCTTGTTCTAAAGAGGTTGAATACCAAGAGACCTCCCCGTGGCCGTTTGGGACTCGCCTTTGATAGAGGGGGCGTGCCAACGAGCGCGGTTGGGTTACCCACGCCCGTGTTGATGAGAATCCCGAAATAAGGGGACACGATCTCTGCTTTGACAAGACGTGCCAAGGAAACCGCTTCGCTAAACGTGCTGAGGTGGAACAGTAAAAACAACTCGAATAAAGGTTTAGCCGTGGTGTGATGTCACGCCGCGAAATACGTCAGCAGATTGAATTTGTGTAGATATTATTCTCTCTATGGTGGTACGTGGAACTTATTTTGCAGAGCCGGACACTATCCTTGTGTTCAAAATCTTCAATGAATTATTTGGAGGAGGAACCCGCCTTGCAATGCCGAAGACAACATGCACGCCGGACTCGTCGTCATTGAAGCCTAGTTCAGGGGCTACTGAGGGAGTCTTACACTAGGGGGTGTCCAGATAGCCAATCTATCATCTTTGGCCGGACTCCAAGACTATGAATATACAAGATTGAAGACTTTGTCCCGTGTCCGGACGGGACTTTCCTTGGCGTGGAAGGCAAGCTTGGCGATACGGATATGTAGATCTCCTACCATTGTAACCGACTCTGTGTAACCCTAGCCCTCTCCGGTGTCTATAAACCGGAGGGTTTTAGTCCGTAGGACGAACAACAATCATACCATAGGCTAGCTTCTAGGGTTTAGCCTCTCCGATCTCGTGGTAGATCTACTCTTGTACTACCCATCTCATCAATATTAATCAAGCAGGAGTAGGGTTTTACCTCCAACGAGAGGGCCCGAACCTGGGTAAAAACATCGTGTCCCTTGTCTCCTATTACCATCCGCCTAGACGCACAGTTCGGGACCCCCTACCCGAGATCCGCCGGTTTTGATACCGACACTCGACTTGTCACAAAAAGGTTTTTCGACAAGTTCAAGGTGTTGACTACAGTGAGATTTTCTCAACTCCAGCGATGCTTAAGTCTGTCCGAATCATGTTAGCAATTGCCACATTTTATGAAATCTGGCAAATGGATGTCAAAACTGCATTCCTTAATGGTTTTCTTAAAGAAGAGTTGTATATGATGCAACCAGAAGATTTTGTCAATCCTAAAGATGCTAACAAAATGTGCAAGCTCCAGCAATCCATCTATGGACTGGTGCAAGCATCTCAGAGTTGGAATATACGCTTTGATAAGTTGATCAAAGCATATAGTTTTATACAGACTTGCAGTGAAGCCTGTATTTACAATAAAGTGAGTGGGAGCACTACCGCCTTTCTGATAAATATATGTGAGTAACATATTGTTGATCAGAAATGATGTAGAATTTTTCTGGAAAGCATAAAGGAGTATTTGAAAGGAGTTCTTTAAAAGAAAGACCTCAGTAAAGCTACTTACATATTGAGCATCAAAATCTATTGAGATAGATCAAGACGCTTGATAAGTTTTTCAATAAGTACATACCTTGTCAAGATTTTGAAGTAGTTCAAAATGGAACAAACAAAGAAAGAGTTCTTGCCTGTGTTGCAAAGGTTTGAAATTGAGTAAGACTCAAATCCCGACCACGGCAGAAAATAGAAAAGAGAATGAAAGTCATTCCCCATGCCTCAGTCATAGGTTCTATAAAGTATGCTATGCAATGTACCAGACCTATTGTATACCTTGCTCTGTATTTGGCAAGAAAGTACAATAGTGATCTAGGAGTAGATCACTGGACATTGGTCAAGAATATCCTTAGTGAAGACTAAGGAAATATTTCTCGATTATGGAGGTGATAAAAGAGCCCGTCGTAAATAGTTACATCGGTGCAAGTTTTTACACCGATCCAGATGACTCTAAGTCTCAATATGGATACATATTGAAACTGGGAGCAATTAGCTAGAGTAGCTCCGTGCAGAGCATTGTAGACATAGAATATTTGCAAAATACATACGGCTCTGAATGTGACAGACCAGTTAACTAAGATTCTCTCACGAGCAAAACATGATCACATCTTAGTACTCTTTGGGTTTTAATCACATAAACGATGTGAACTAGATTATTAACTCTAGTAAACCCTTTGGGTGTTGGTCACATGACGATGTTAACTATGGGTGCTAATCATATACAGATATGAATATTGGTGTTAAATCACATGGCGATGTGAACTAGATTATTGACTCTAGTGCAAGTGGGAGACTGAAGGAAATATGCCCTAGAGGCAATAATAAAGTTATTATTTATTTCCTTATTTCATGATAAATGTTTATTATTCATGCTAGAATTGTATTAACCTGAAACATAATACATGTGTGAATACATAGATAAACATAGTGTCACTAGTATGCCTCTACTTGACTAGCTTGTTGATCAAAGATGGTTGTGTTTCCTAGCCATAGACATGAGTTGTCATTTGATTAACGGGATCACATCATTAGAAGAATGATGTGATTGACCTAACCCATTCCGTTAGCTTAGCATTTGATAGTTTAATATGTTGCTATTGCTTTCTTCATGACTTATACATGTTCCTATGACTATTAGATTATGCAACTCCCATTTACCGGAGGAACACTTTGTGTGCTACCAAACGTCACAACGTAACTGGGTGATTATAAAGGAGCTCTACAGGTGTCTCCGAAGGTACATGTTGGGTTGGCGTATTTCAAGATTAGGATTTGTCTCTCCGATTGTCGGAGAGGTATCTCTGGGCCCTCTCGGTAATGCACATCACTATAAGCCTTGCAAGCAAAGTGGCCAATGAGTTGGTTACGGGATGATGCATTACGTAACGAGTAAAGAGACTTCCCGGTAACGAGATTGAACTAGGTATTTGATACCGACGATCAAATCTCGGGCAAGTAATATACCGATGACAAAGGGAACAACGTATGTTGTTATGCGGTTTGACCGATAAAGGTCTTTGTAGAATATGTGGGAGCCAATACGAGCATCCAGGTTCCACTATTGGTTATTGACCGGAGACGTGTCTCGGTCATGTCTACATAGTTCTCGAACCCGTAGGGTCCGCACGCTTAACGTTTCGATGACGGTTATATTATGAGTTTATGAGTTTTGATGTACCGAAGGAGTTCGCAGTCCCGGATGAGATAGGGGACATGACGAGGAG
The DNA here is from genome assembly GCA_963921465.1 of Triticum timopheevii. Lineage (NCBI taxonomy): Eukaryota > Viridiplantae > Streptophyta > Magnoliopsida > Poales > Poaceae > Triticum > Triticum timopheevii. Next base: position 205,077,833 of record OY997270.1, read on the forward strand.
TCTTGAAATGGTCGAGACGTAAAGATTGATATATTGGATGACTATATTCAGACACCGGAAGTGTTCCGGGTAGTTTCGGAGAAAAACCGGAGTGCTGGAGGGGTTACCGGAACCCCCCGGGGGCCTTAGTGGGCTTTAGGGAAGAGAGAGGGCAGCAACCCAAGAGGTGGTGCGCCCCTCCCTCTCCCTTCCTTCCCCCTTCCCTCTTCCTAGTTCGACTAGGAAAGGGGAGTCCTACTCCTACTAGGAGGAGGACTCCCCCCCTCCTTGGCGCGCCCCAAGGGCCGGCCGGCCTCCCCCCTCCCTCCTTTATATACGGGGGCAGGGGGGCACCTCTAGACACACAAGTTGATCCTCGTGATCGTTCCTTGGCCGTGTGCAGTGCCCCCCTCCACCATATTCCACCTCGGTCATATCGTAGCGGTGCTTAGGCAAAGCCTTGCGTCAGTAGAACATCATCACCGTCACCACGCCGTCGTGCTGACAGAACTCATCCCCGACACCCTGCTGGATTGGAGTCCGGGGATCGTCATCGAGCTGAACGTGTGCTGAACTCAGAGGTGCCGTACGTTCGGTACTTGGATCGGTCGGATCGTGAAGACGTACGACTACATCAACTGCGTTGTTCTAACGCTTCCGTTTTCGGTCTACGAGGGTACAAGGACAACACTCTCCCCTCTCGTTGCTATGCATCACCATGATCCTTGCGTGTGCGTAGGAAATTTTTTGAAATTACTACGTTCCCCAACAATTAGGATCTGTTAATATGTGGGTTTTGGGAAGTAGATGAGGTAGTACCTATTACCCGTTTGTTATCAAACCCTTGGGAGTTACTCTATGTTTGCTTATCATGCCATGCTATGCTAGTAGACGTGGATTGGGTGAGTGTATCCATGACAGATGTGAGATTGTTAATTTAATGGTTTATTTAAGGTGGCAACTTTAATACACATCTGGGTGGATTGAGGTACCTGGGTATTCCAGGATTGCCTGTTTTTCTTTATGGACCACCACCCAGGCTCAAAGGGATCATGAGATTATTCATGCTAGAAACTTCCGTGTGCAGCCACAAGCTACTATGGGCTCTAGCATAGTTTATTAAGTCATGCGAACTCTTACAGTGGTAGACTAGCAGATGTAGGGGATGTAGGTTGGTACTGTCTACCCGATCGTAAGCTGCTAGCACTTCTAAAAGACTATGTGTCGGTCATCCATTTCTCAAACATCATGTAGTACGAGAATTCCAACGGAGGAGATTGAATCTTGTGGGGAAAAGTGCACAAACCTCTGCAGAGTGTATAAACTAATCATGGTTAGCCGTGTCGTCGGTTATGGACATCTTGAGTATCTAGTACTTGGATTATCATGTGAATCTCATCATGTTACTATAATTAATATTGTTGGGTTTTAATGATGATGCTTAATTGGGATTGAGAGGGTGTCTACGCTCTCAATGTTTAACAACCACCATGATAGTTAAATAGAATTTATTCCTTTGTAGTAGGGGGAAATTGGCTTTACGCAAAACTGTAACCATAGAGATTTTCCACGAAGCCATACATGCATGTAGTATAGCTTTTCTTTCATTACTCTCTATGTGTTACATTGCCAGCATATTCCATGTGCTGACCCATTTCGGGCTGCAACGTTCATGTTGCATACTTTTCAGACGGCGAGTAAGGTGCCTTAGGTCGTGGTTCTATACTCAGTGATGCCGTTGGAGTTGATGGACTCACTTATCTTCCAAGCCTTCCGCTGTTATCGTTATTAGATAGCCTTAAGCCATATTTATTGTAATAAGTTCTCTTTTGAGACATTCGATGTAATAAGTGTGTGATTGCTACTCTGTTATAAATCCTTCAAGTACTGTGCGTGTCAGCATTACTGATCCAGGGATGACACTAAAGCACAGAGATCAGACTGTTTGAGGTCTGGTCGCTACATTTGAATAAGTTGACATCTACTGAAATCTCTTTGCAAATGGCCGATAAGTTAACTTATATACCCGTCGGTATTTGTGAGGATGTGCCTGTTGTGGTTGCAAACGTTACTATTTTAACGGACTTTGTTATTCTTGATATTCCCGAGGACGACAGTATGTTGATCACCCTTGGTAGACCCTTTTTGAATACTGCATGGGCTGTTATTGATTGCAACAAAGGCAATGTCACTTTTCATGTTAATGGTAATGATCATACGGTACACTTTCAGAAGAAACAATCTCAAGTTCATAGTATCAATTCTATTGGAAAAAATTCAACTATTACTATCGGAGGTTTTGAATTCCCTCTTCCTACTGTCAAAAAGAAATATGATATTCTTATTGTTGAGTACATGCATATCCCCATTGAGGTAACCTAGTGTTATTCGAAAATTCTCCAGTTTCATGTTATTCAGAAGAAGTTTGTTAACAAGACTTGATCAACCTTGTTAGTGGATTCCTTTTGATGAGCATGGGATGGATGAATTTAGAAAGCACAACTCTCTGTACCCTCCTTTTACTTTCTGTTATTTAGATTAAATAAAGAAAAAAAATAGTATTTTCTGTCTATTTTCTGAATTATTTGTGCAATAAAAAATACCTCGAAAATAAAAGTTCTCCAAATGCCCTGAAAATGGAGTATGATTTTTTGTAGGATATTTGAGAATTTCTGGCACTTACAACACACCAGGGGGACCCACCATTTGGTCACAAGGGTGGAGGACGCCCCCCTCTGCCTCGTGGGCCCCACGTGCCCCCTCCACTTATTCCAGCACCCACACACTTCGTCTTCCTCCAGAAAAATCATCATGTAGCTCAAACTCGTGTTCTTGCTTGTTTTGCTGTCGTTTTCGATCTCCTTGCTCAAAGCTCCATTCACATAACTGCTTTGGGGGATTGTTCTTCGGTATGTGACTCCTCCAATGGTCCAATTAGTTTTTGTTCTAGTGCTTTATTTATTGCAAATTTTTGCTGCTGAGGTGACCCTGTTCTTGAGCTTGCATGTCAAATTTATATGGTCTAAAGTAGTTTTAATGAATGATATAGCCTCTAGGCACTTGTGGGAGTAGTTACTATCAATCTTGTTAAATTTGGTTCACTTTTATTTTGAGTCACTAAAAATTTTAGAAAAATTTCAGAGGAAGAAAATGATAAAGTGATTGTTGAGAGGCTCCTCGAGCTGAAGCTCGAAGGAAAAGCAGAATGAAGAGAATAAAAAGCCCAAGTGCAATCTTCCTCGCACCATGGAGGTGCGGCCGTGTGAATGGACTTGTGATGCATTCTTGAGAGCCGCCGGAATTCACGATGACTTCTATTTTTTGGCTAAGAATGCAGGCCTCACCGACTTACTCCACAACCAGTGTGAATAGTATCTCCTACTCACTAATATTTTTGTGCAAAACTTTCATTTCCATGCTAGAAGATCACCACATTTGGTGGATTTTTATTTATATGATGAGTTTAAGGAGATGTCATTGTATGATTTTTGTGTGGTTTGCAAGTTGCCCTTTGAGGGCAGCATCGAGGAACCACATCCTAGAGATGTGGATGAATTCATTGATCAAATTGTTGTAGGGGAAACGAGAAAAGTTTCAGATGCAAGGACAACTAGTGTACATTTTCCTGTTCTACGCTACTTTCCAATATTTGCTAGTAGATGCTTAATTGGTCACGGGAGCAGTGGGAGCCTTAGTGCTCCTGACCTTGCTATTTTGCGCCATGCTTTATTTCGTGATACAACTCTCAGTCTAGGCACTATTGTTGCTAAACGGTTAACCATACAAAGGGCCCCATCTTTGGAGGTATCTTTGCTTCACGCCTTGGTAAACACTTTGAGATACCTATTAGGCATTATGAGAAAGAGGAAAAGTTGCTTCCCACTATTTTGCTAGACTATAAGAGTATGGTAGCACATGACCTTATTGTTAAAAATAAGAAGAAGATACTTAAGTATAACTTGATATTTGCTAAAACTAAGTGTGAGACTATTATCTTGCCTGTAGCCTCTTTGTTTAATATACATTCAGGCACGTACCTCATCATGCCCGAGGACATTTATGCATACTGGGAGCTGACACGAGTCCCAGGGCCTGAGCCAGAGCCACCTCTTGATCCATATCGAGAGTCTGTTTATCAGTGGGATCTGGAGGAGCTCGCTAACCAGTGGAACCCTGAGGACCCTCCTCAGTACACCGGAGAGGATCACTTTGATCCATGGGCATAGACCAATTAGGCTAAAAGCCTAAGCTTGGGGGAGTACGTATTTCTCACCTACATTACATTCATGTTCACACACTCATTCTAGTTGTAGGTGTTCATACTTTTTCATTACTATCCATGCTAGTTTATTTTCTTTTCTTGCTTTCTTCTGATGTGTTTGAAAAACTTTGAGAAAAACCAAAAAAGTTAGTTGTAGCTTTTAGCTAGTTTACTTTCCATGCTTGTAGTAGTAGTAATATTAAAAGAAAACCCAAAAAGATTTCCCATTCTTCTTTTGCTTATTGGGAGCTTTCCCGTGTAAATAGTTTTATTTTTCTTTTAATTTATTTTCTTTTCTTTGGGGTTCGAGAGGAGAAGATCACGATGAAAATGTTGAGTGGCTCTCATATGCATTATTGTTGATTTAACAAAGAGCCCATATTACCTTGTCTTCTCCTTTGAATTAAATGCTTGCAGATTCCAGCTTAGTCCAATGCACGTGCACTATTATTATTATCCACACCGTTCTATCGTGCAAGTGAAAGGCAATAATGGTTGAGATGAGAGAAGCTGGTATGAACTCGACCTATCTTATTTTTGTAAATATGATTAGTTCATCATTCCTGATTCAGCCCACTATGAATGATACATGTTTGCAATGACAATTAGAGATTATAGTTACTCATGCCATGCTTAATTAGCTAGGAGTTTATAATGGTTTACCTTGCGTGCCAACATGCTATTAAAATGGTTGTGATGTGGTATGATAGGGTGGTATCCTCCTTTGAATGATTCGAGTGGCTTGACTTGGCACATGTTCACGCATGTAGGTGAAACAAAATCAACATAGCCTTCACGATATTTATGTTCATGGTGATTTATATCCTACTCATGCTTGCACTCATTGTTGGTTAATCTTAATGCATGTTCATGACTGTTGTCGCTCTCTAGTTGGTCGCTTCCCAGTCTCTTTCTAGCGTTCACTTGTACTAAGCGGGAATACTGCTTGTGCATCCACTTCCATAAACCCCAAAGTTGTTCCATATGAGTCCACCATACCTTCCTATATGTGGTATTTACCTGCCGTTCCAAGTAATTTGTATGTGCCAAACTCTAAACCTTCAAATGAAATTTTGTTTTGTATGCTTGAATAGCTAATGTATTAACTGGGGTTGTCTGTATCTTCCATGCTAGGTGGGTTATTCTCATGATGAGTGGACTCTGCTCATCACTCATGAGAAAATGGCCGGTAACCGGGATGCCTAGTCCCATGCTCAAATCAAATCAAAATAGTTGCAAACAAAACTCCCCCAGGATTGTTGTTAGTTGGACAGTACCCGTTGTTTCGGGCCAGCCATGGAATGTGCTCGTTGGTGGTGGGGGAGTATAAACTTTACCATTCTTTTTGGGAACCGCCTATAATGTATGTAGCATGGAAGATATCGAGGTCTCTTGGTTGTTATGTTGACAATGAAAGTATGGCACTCAAAATATTATCTATCTATGTTTCAAAAATCGAGCTTTGGCACCTCTGCAAATCCCCTGCTTCCCTCTGCGAAGGGCCTATCTATTTACTTTTATGTTGAGTCATCATCCACTTATTAAAAAGCACTAGTTGGAGAGCACTGCTGTCATTTGATGCATTGCTATTAATTTACATTGAGTATGACTGTGACTGGATCTCTTTTGCCATGAATTACAATGTCTAGTCAGTCCTTGATCTTCAGGGGTGCTCTGCATTTATGTTTTGCGGTCTCAGAAAGGGCTAGTGAGATACCATCTTGTTATATCATATTATGATTGTTTTGAGAAAGTTTTGTCATCCAAGATTTATTATTATTGCTCACTAGTTGATTAGGCCATTGATATGAGTAAATGTGAGACCTAAGTGTTATTGTGATTATGGTTAATTCATAATGTTTGCTGAAAACTTGAATGCTGGCTTTACATATTTGCAACAATAGGAGCAAACAGAGTTTGTACAAGTTTTTCTTTATCACTTTGAGTTTGTCAACTGAATTGCTTGAGGACAAGCAAAGGTTTAAGCTTGGGCAAGTTGATAGGTCTCCAACGTATCTACTTTTCCAAACACTTTTGCCCTTGTTTTGGACTCTAACTTGCATGGTTTGAATGGAACTAACCTGGACTGACGTTGTTTTCAGCAGAATTGCCATGGTGTTATTTTTGTGCAGAAATAAAAGTTCTCTGAATGTCCTGAAACTCCACGAAGTCACATTTTGGTATTAATAAAAAATATTGGCGAAAGAATCAACGGAGGGGGACGCACACACTGTCCAGGAGGGTGCAGGGAGCGCCCACCCCCCTGGAGCGTGCTCCCTACCTCGTGGGTCCCCTGGACCTTCACCATCCTCAACTCCAACTCTATATATTCATGTTCGGGGAGAAAAAAATCAGAGAGAAGGATTCATCATGGTTTACGATACGGAGCCGCCGCCAAGCCCTATTCTTCCTCGGGAGGGTTGATTTGGAGTCCGTTCGAGGATCCAGAGAGGGGAATCCGTTGCCATCGTCATCATCAACTATCCTCCATCACCAATTTCATGATGGTCACCGCCGTGCGTGAGTAATCCCATCGTAGGCTTGTTGGACGGTGATGTGTTGGATGAGATTTACCATGTAATCGAGTTAGTTTTGTTAGGGTTTGATCCCTAGTATCCATTATGTTCTAAGATTGATGTTGCTATGACTTTGCCATGCTTAATGCTTGTCACTAGGGCCCGAGTGCCATGATTTCAGATATGAACCTATTATGGTTTCATGAATATATGTGAGTTCTTGATCCTATCTTGCAACTTATAGTCACCTACGTGTTATGATCCGGCAAACCCCGGAGTGACAATAGTCGGGACACTTCCCGGTGATGACCGTAGTTTGAGGAGTTCATGTATTCACTAAGTGCTAATGCTTTGGTCCGGTACTCTATTAAAAGGAGGCCTTAATATCCCTTAGTTTCCAATAGGACCCCGCTGCCATGGGAGGGTAGGACAAAAGATGTCGTGCAAGTTCTTTTCCATAAGCACGTATGACTATATTCGGAATACGTGCCTACATTACATTGATGAACTAGAGCTAGTTCTGTTTCACCCTTTGTTATAACTGTTGCATGATGAATTGCATCCGCCATAATTATCCATCATTGATCAATTGCCTACGAGCTTTTCGCATATTTATCCTTGCTTAGTTACTTCTCTGTTGCCACTGTCACGATCGCTACAAAACCGTTACTGTTACTTTTGCCACTGTTACCTTTACTTCCATACTACGTTGCTACTAAATACCTTGCTACAGATATTAAGTCTTTTAGGTGTGGTTGAATTGACAACTCAGCTGCTAATTCTTGAGAATATTCTTTGGCTCCCCTTGTGTTGAATCAAAAAATTTGGGTTGAATAATCTACCCTCGAAAACTATTGCGATCCCCTATACTTGTGGGTTAACAGGGGCACAATGTTGAACTGTTCACACAGGCCGAGAGCCTCTCCAAAATATGCACTGTCCTTCTCCATATGCTCAAGGTTGATTGACTTTGTCTTGATAAACAAATTCTTCCTTGCTTTGAGCTGGTCAAAATACACAAGGGATTGATCCTTGTTCCAAAAGGGTGACTGATGAGTGAAGGATCCTGAGGATGGGTCTAGGGGTTCTCCTCACGATATTCCCAGTACTCATTCTGCTTTTGCTCAGCTGCAGTCTTGACAGGTGGCTTCTTCTTGCAAGCAACAAACTTGACAAAAGACTTGCCCTTGTTCCTGGCAAACTGTCGACGAGGTGGTCGTGGTGTGGGGGTAACTTCTTCTTCATCTTCTTTTGAATAGACAAGCCTTGCCTAGTAAGTGCGCCCATGCTTGGATGGGGGATTCGCATTCTTGCGATGGACCTTGGAGCTACTACCACCCAGAGAGGACAGAAAATAGCAAGGGAGAGCAGATGAATATAAATTGCATAAGCCAAAAAGACACAAAAGTGAGAATTGAAACTATAGGCAGATTTTGGAAATTTGGAATCCAAGCGGTAGCACCACTCCTGAGGAGCGGTAGTACCACTCAACGGGGAGCGGTAGTACCGCCCGGTGACAGGAGCGCACAACTGTGCGTAGATCCAGAAGTACCAGAGATCCCAAATTCAAAAATAGCAACCTAAAACTTCGATTCACCTATCTAGCCGTCATTCCACGTACTACTCAAGCCGAAGTTTAGCCAAAAATCCCTATGAACACATGCATTTCCCTAAAAACCTAGATTCAAAAGAGAGAGTCATAGGAGAGACGAACGGGGGCAATATCGGGTTCCATGACGAGAGGAGATGGTGGGGATCAATCCCACCGGATGGAATCATGGAAGATGACATGAAATCGGCAAGCCAAAGCGGCGGCCGGGGCTATTCTTGGTTGCCTGAAAGGGAGACGTGGAGGCGGAGAGTGAAAGGGTATGGGGGAGTTAGAACTCCCCTGTCCGATACAAAATCCCCGTCGAAACTCCCTAAGCGGTAGTACCGCCTGAGAGGGCGGTATTACCGCCTCGATACTACAGCCGGGCAGGGGGGCCAATAGTACCGCTCAAGTGGTAGTACCGTGGACATGAGTGTTAGTACCGCTTGGAGCAGTAGTACCGCTGCTGCCAACGGTAGTGCCATGTACAAGAGGCAGAACAGCCAAGAAAAGAAGCAGAATGTGGCTTATGCAAACAAAGGATACGAGAGATGAAGAGGCCTGGGTTGGAGACTCGAAAACACCAGCGGGAAGACTCACTCCAAGTTCAAAAGAACAAACAAAATGAGAGCAAACTTGGAGTGACTCAAATCACACACAAATTCCTAAAGACTAGATAAAACAATTAGAGCCAACTCTAGTAGTAACCTCTCAAAGAGAGGGCAGTGGTCGAAGCCACCTATGTTTGAGTCAATTGGTATGGCACCGTGAAGATTTTAACCTTGGGCCCATGACCAAAACTAATCTTTGAAGCACAAGTACCATAAAAATGGCTAATGTGAAAGACTTGATCGATTTATGCATAATGGGGGAGGGAGAGTTCATTGAGAGAATAACACTCCCCTTATGTCCATGCCTACACCTAGAACAAGATAAAATGATGAATGCGGTGGGGTGTGCCAAGATTCAAGACACATTGGTTGAATCAATGATATTTAGCTCATGCCTTAACTCGCGAAATCTTGCTTCATCTAAAGGCTTAATTAAAATATCCACTAGTTGCTCTTGAGTGTTGATGTAGATGATCTCAATATCTCCATGCTTGATGTGGTCCCGGATGAAATGATGACAAAGCTCAATGTGCTTAGTCTTGCTATGTTGCACCAGATTGGATGCAATCTTGATAGCACTTTCACTGTCACATAGAAGAGGCACTTTGTCACAAGTGACACCGTAATCCTTTAAAGTTTGCCTCATCCATAGCAATTGTCCACAACAACTTGCGGCGACTACATACTAGGTCTCGGTGAAGGAGAGAGACACACAATTTTGCTTCTTCAAAGACCAACTCACCAAACAACGACCAAGGAATTGGCACCCTCCGGTAGTTGACTTCCTCTCCACACAATCTCCCGCCCAATCTGAGTCCAAATAACCCATGAGATCAAAGCTTGCTTCATTGGGGTACCATAAGCCAAAGTTTGGGGTATGAGCTAAATATCGAAAGATTCGCTTGACCACCACATAGTGGCTTTCCTTAGGTGCATCTTGAAACCATGCACAAATTCCCACACTCAACATGATATCTGGTCTAGATGCATAAAGGTAAAGAAAGGATCCAATCATGGAGCAATATACCTTTCGATCCACTGCTTTACCATTGGGATCACTGTCAAGCTTGCATTTGGTGGGCATGGGAAACTTGCCGGCTTGACATCATCTAGCTTGAATCTCTTGAGCATCTCTTGGGTATACTAGGCTTTGTTGATGAACGTTCCTTCCTTTTATTGACTTTGAACCCAAGAAAGGACTTCAACTCTCCCATCATAGACATCTCAAATTTCTCGGTCATTAGTGTGACAAACTCATCATTGAAAGATCTGTTAGGAGAACCAAATATGATATCATCAACATATAGTTGGAATATAAACAAATCCCCTTTGACCCTCTTAGTAAAAAGAGTGGGATCGATTTTCCCAATTTTAAACCCACAATCTTGTAACAACCTGGTAAGGTGCTCATACCACGCACGTGGGGCTTTTTTAAGGCCATAGAGTGCCTTGTTTAGATTCCATACATGATTGGGGAGGTTGGGATCCTCGAATCCTGGGGGTTGTTTGACATATACCAACTCATTCAAAGGATCGTTAAGAAATGCACTCTTCACATCCATTTATTGCAACTTCAAATTATGATGAGATGCATATGCAAGCAACATGCAAATAGATTCAAGACGAGCAACATGGGCAAATGTTTCACCGTAGTCGATACCCTCGACTTGGGAGTAGCCTTGTGCCACCAATCTTGCCTTGTTTGGAACAACCACACCATTTGCATCCTGCTTGTTCTTGAAGATCCACTTGGTCCCAAAGACATGGTGGTCCTCTATTGGCCTTGGCACTAATTCCCAAACTAGGTTGAGCTCGAAGTTGTTGAGTTCATCATGCATGGCTTCAAGCCAATCCACATCATCGAGCGCCTCATGTACCTTTTGAGGTTCAACACACGAAACAAACGCGTGATGCTCACAAAAGTTTGAAAATTGTGTACGAGTAGTTACCCATTTTCTCAAGCTTCCAAGTACATTCTCCATGACATATTTTTGATGCTTGAGCTTGGAATCCACCTTGGCGGCATGGCGCTCCAAAATTTCCTCAATGAGCATTTGACGATCATCATCTTGATCATCTTGAGCATTGACTTGAGCTTGCTCTTGATCATGAGCTTGAGCTTGCTCTTGGGCTTGCTCGGAGTCATGAACTTGATCTTGGGCATCATTTGGCGCACCACCATATCCATGAGGTTGATCTTGCCCTTGATCTTATTCATTTGGTTAAGGGCCTTCACTTTCTTCTTTGGAAGCATGTGGGTCTACTGTTGGTGATGGCTCCACTTGAGTAGAGCTTTGTCCTTCTCCTTCGGCCAAAAGGGGTTCCTCAAAGGGGAGTATTTGGCCAATCCCCATTCTTCTTATGGCTTGCAGAGGAATTTCATCACCTACATCACGAAGACCACTTTGCTCCACTTGGGAGCCATTATTTTCATCAAACTCCATGTTACACATCTCCTCAATGCATCCATTAGACTTGTTGAGGACACGGTAATAATGAGGGTTTGTAGCATAACCAACATACATGCCCTCTTCAGCTCAAGGTTCAAATTTAGACAACCGAACACCTTTCTTGAGAATGAAACACTTACAACCGAACACCCAGAAGTACTTAAGGTTGGGATTATTACCGGTAAGTATCTCATATGAAGTCTTGTTCAAGCCTTTGCGGAGGTAGAGCTGATTGGATGCATGACATGCAGTGTTCATGGCTTCGGCCCAAAAGTTGTACGGAGATTTGAATTCCGCCATCATGGTCCTTTTTGCATCCATGAATGTCTGGTTCTTCCTCTCCGCCACACCATTTTTTTGAGGGGTATAGGGTGCGTCATATTGGTGCTTGATCCCCTCATCACTAAGAAACTCATCCAAGGTGTAGTTCTTGAACTCAGTGCCATTGTCACTTCTAATCGTCAATATGTTTGCTTCATGTTGACTTCGAGCTTCATTAGCAAAGTCGATGACGGTTTGTTGGGTCTCACTCTTCCTCTTGAAGAAGTACACGTGTATCTTGAGTAATCATCCACAATCACCAAGCAATACTTTCTTCCCCCAAGACTATCAAAGGATGGAGGACCAAAGAGATCCATGTGAATAAGTTACAAGGGCCTCTTCGAGTAGATGATAGTCGTGGGTCGGTGAGCCATCTCATGTAACTTTCCTTCAATACAAGCACTTCAAGCACGATCTTTGGCAAAACTCAGATTTGTTAGTCCACTGACGTGATCCCCTTTGAGGAGACTTTGCAAAGATCTCATATTGACATGGGCTAGTCGGCGATGCCAAAGCCATCCCACATCAACTTTAGGCACGACGCGGTCTTAGTGGGTCGCTCTAAAAAGTTAACCACTTAGCGACCATTCTCGACAAGCCCAAAAAAGGCTACTTTAAGAGTCTTGCTCCACAAAAGGACCAGGGTATCAAGATCAAAGAATGTTGCAAAGCCCATGAATGCATGTTGACAAAATTGTATGCGAGGGACTCAACAAGCATGACCTTCACAATAGATAAATCTTGAGAGATGACCACCTTGCCAAGACCCAGTACCTTAGATGTTAAAGCATCACCGAATTGGACATGAGTGGGAATGGATGGAATAGGATGTACGTCCACCACAAAATCCTTGCTCTCGGTCATATGATTTGTTCCTCCACTATCAAGCAACCATGACACCCCACCGGAAGCAAACTCCTTATTGATACCTTTGGCCATGAGACACTTGGCAATGAGGTTCTCGTTGGGGCGGCGAAGAGAGACACCTTGGAAGGGGAAGAGGTGGCAATGGCCATGGTTGCTATTGCCATTCCTTCAACACTTGTATCTTCATCATCATCATCGAAGGTGTACTCTTCATGTGCCACCAAGCTCTTTGGAGGTATCTTCTTGGTGAAGTTGTTCTAATTTGGGAAGGACTTGGCTTTGTCTTTGCGAATAAGTTTGCCAATGTTGTCTTCCCTCTTCTCATAAGGACAATCCACCACAAAATGACTCACATTGCCACAATTGTAGCAAGTCCTCACTCGTTGCTTGTTCTTTGAGCCACTTGAGTTGTTCTTGGAGAAGTTGGGCCTTGAGTTTCTCTTGTTACCCCAAAATTGCCTTGACGCAAGAACCATGTGCTCGTGGTAAGCATATTTGGTGTCTTCGGGGCAAATCTCTTCTTCTTCCTCCTCTTCTTCTTCCGGAATGGCCTTGGCCTTCAAGGCAAGGTTGGGAGAGGCTTTCTTTGACCTAACACGATCGAGCAAGAGCATTGTCGGTGGCCTTGTTCATGATGTTCATGGCAATAAACTCATCCAACACTTCACTCAAAGACAAGGTATGGAAATCCGGCCTTTGCCGAATCACGGAGGATATGGCCTTGTTGAATGGAATGATGGCCTTGAGAAACTTGCGCATGACCCAGTTGTCATCCGTATCCTTGCTCCCATGATCTTGAAGGGCGGCCACAAGAGTTGTCAATATACGATAGAGGTCACGAGGATCCTCATCTTCAACAACCTCAAAGTTGGATCGTTGAATGCTTGAGCTCCCCTTGTAAAAAGATATGATATGATCCCAACAATCATTTGCTCGAGTGAAGGGGCGCAAGTGAGAGAGATCTTCGGGAGGCACTGCAGCTTGGAGGAAACAAAGCAAAGTGATTGTATTGATTGTCCGCTTCTTCTCTTGGGGTGAAATTGTTTAGATCATGTAGGTAGAAGTGCTTGCTCGATGATTCTCCAAAGATTTATTGAGATGTAATTCAAATGAGACTTGATGCGAAAAACCCAATTAGCAAAATCACCTTTCACAAGCTTAGGAGGAGGACCAAGGTTGTTAATATGCGGTGTAGGAACCGGTCCTCCATAGGCCGGGGAAGGGGGAACGAGGCAAAGGTTCCCATCCCATTCTTGTTTTTAGGGGAGGAGGTTTGAGTACCTTTAGCTGCTCCTTGCCCGAATTGGGTTCAGACTCCAATGCGGTGGGATTAACCACAAGAAACGTACCGGGAGAAGTTTTCAACCCCTCAAGTAATTCTTTAAGCATGGACTTGACCTCGATCGTCATAGACGTCTTAAATGAAGCCATAGCTTCATTTAAGTCATCTCGAGTGGTCGAGTTCAACTCCACGGCCTCGGGCACGTCATCCCCACTACCACGATCATCAACCATACTCTTCAGGTGGTGAAACCTTAATAAAGAAGCGATGCTTTGATACCAATTGAAAGGATCGATATGGTTGACTAGAGGGGGGGTGAATAGGCAACTACCAATTTTGAGCTCTTCTGGACAAATTAGGGTTAGCAACAAATAGGTTGTCAAAATGTGCAACTAGGTGAGCAACCTATATGATGCTAGCAATAACAACACCACAAGCAAGCAATAGATACAACACAAACAAAGCTTGCATAAAGTAAAGGTAAGAGATAACGACAACTTGATTCAGGGGAGATGAGGATGTGTTACCAAAGTTCCATCCCTTTGAGAGGAAGTATGTCTCCGTTGGAGCGGTGTGGAGGCACAATGCTCCCCAAGAAGCCACTAGGGACACCGTATTCTCCTCACTCCCTCACACAATGCGAGATGCCGTGATACCACTACTGGTGCCCTTGAAGGCGGTGATCGGACCATTACAAACAAGGTTGGCGCTCTCTCCACAACTGAATTGGAGGCTCCCAAGAACACCACGAAGCTTCAAAACAATGGAATGTGGCTCCAAGGTGACCTCAACTGTCTAGTGTGCTCAAACACCCAAAAGTAACAAGATCCGCAAGGGATAAGTGGGGGGAATCAAATTTCTCTTGGTGGAAGTGTAGATCGGGGCCTTCTCAACCAATCCCTATAAAATAAACAAGTTTGATTGGCTAGGGAGAGAGATTGGGTGAAAATGAGCTTTGGAGGAAAATGGAGTTTGGGGAAGGAAGAGGTAAGTCTTCTTGGGGAAGAAGAACCCCTTTATATAGTGGGGAAAAATCCATACGTTCTTTGGCCTCAACCCACATCTTAACGGTACTACCTCTCCTAGGAGTGGTACTACCGCCCCTAGGAGTGGTACTACTGCTTAGGCGGTACTACCCAACCCAAGTTAGTAAACAGAGAAAATGGAGGGTGGTAGTGCCGCTGGCGCGGTACTACCGGAGCCCCAATCGGTGTTATTGCCAAGAAGAACTGACCTGCTGATAGAGGCGAAGGTGTCCCGATGTTTCGATGAGATAGATATCGTTTTCTGTGGGAGTTGACCTTGATGATCCGATTACGAACGTGCGAGACGTCACGCCTTAGCAATCTCTAACCCAACTTCCGAGGGGTTATTGAGCACGTTGTAGAACGATCAACCTGACCACGAGGGTCTATTTGCTACGAGAAAACGAAGAACAAGCAAGAAACTGAGATTGCAATCTGGATATTGCGAATATAAGAGGAAAGTTTTATTGATGAAAGTGGGGTTCTATGATGTCTTGGTCTGGTCGTTGAACACAAACAAAGTACACGAAGTTGCAACTATGGCAAACTTTTAATCTAAACAAAATCATCACTTGTAACTCCGTTCTTGTTTCCCTTGCACATGCCATCATCTCCATGCTTGATCTTGCTCCAATGTTCATCCTTCTTGTCCAAGCTAGGCCCTTCATTTGTAAGCAAGTCAAATGTATCCAATTTAGGCAGCATCATGTTCTCATGAACATTAGAATCATTACCAAGAAACAAAAGTACCTGGTAATTTAATAGGCATGCGTGAGCTCTAGTAATTGGTCTAGTATGTATAGTAGTAGGGGTTGTGGGTGTAACAATGGTATTGATGTCCTCATCACCCTCCCCTTCTTGAAGTGAAGCGTCCTCGATGGAAGCTCATCTTCCTCACCCAAATAAGGCTTCAAATCTACAATATTAAAAGTGGGACTAACCCCAAAATCTGCAGGCAACTAAAGTTTACATGCATTATCATTTATTTTCTCTAACACCTTAAAAGGACCATCTGCACATGGCATTAGCTTTGATTTGCGCAAATCAGGAAACCTATCCTTACGCAAATGCAAGCAAACAAGATCTCTAGGTACAAAGACAACATGTTTTCTACCTTTATCTCCAAGATGTTTATATTTAGCATTCATACGCTCAATGTTTTCCTTAGTTAACTCATGCATTTTTAAGATCAATTCAGCATGTTGTTTAGCGTCAAAACTAATCTTCTCCGAAGATGGAAGAGGCAACAAATCAATAGGTGCACAAGGTAGGAAACCATATACAATTTCAAAAGGGCACATCTTAGTAGTAGAATGTAGCAAACGATTATATGCAAATTCAATATGAGGCAAGCATTCTTCCCATATTTTCTTGTTATTCTTCAAAGCAGCCCTAAGCATAGTAGACAATGTTCTATTGACTACTTCAGTTTGTCTATTAGTTTGGGGGTGACAAGTAGTACTAACAAGCAGTTTAGTCCCCAACTTAGCCCATAAACATCTCGAAAAGTGGTAAGAAATTTAGTATCATGATCTAAAACAATAGTATTTGGCACACCATATATGCGGAGCATCCCACGATCATCCACATGGACGTATCTACATCTCCCACGACATCACTTGGACCTATGACAAGAGCTCAAGCAAAGGCTATCGAAGATAAGGTGAACTCGTCCTCTCCGAACTCCCACTTCCTACTTTGAGACACGGCTACTACCTCATGCGGAGACTCTATGTGTGATCAAGTGCTTCGGGGAGAGTCACGGATCAGCTAGACCTATTGGAGAAGACGGCGAGGACACCAAGTTCAACGGACAAGAAGAAGGCCCGCTCGAAACTCCCAGTCATCGGACGATCGATGCCGACCGGACGTCCGATGCCTGGAGGCTCCAAACGACCAACCAAGCCCCAGCCTTCGCACGTGATAGTGGCCGTACAACCGACGCCGACCGGACGTCCGACACCTCCCAGAGCCCGGACGACCGAGCCTTTCTGGACGACCGGCACCACCACATCCGAGCCAAAACATCGGAAGAACGGAGACTTCCAGACGACCGGACGACGGACCCCGACCAGATGACCGACAATTACTGTCCAGGACCGAAACATCGGACGCCCGACCGACACCGGACGTCCGAACCCTCGTGAGCCTTCAGACGACTGGTGACCGTCGGACGTCCGACGCCTGTGTGTCCGCCCGTGTGTTGGGCCGAAGCCACTTACCCTTTCGTCCACTTAGACTATAAATAGACCTCTCCCACCTCCTAGCTAGGATCATCATTGTGATAGCTCATATTTTGAGATAGAGGCTTGCTCATCCATCTGGATCTACTCCACCGCGAGGGACCGACACCTCTTCGGAGAAGATCCTCGTTGGATTCAAGACCTCCTTTTGGAGAAGACCCTCTTCAAGACCTCCTCTCGAAGAAGAACCAGTTACCCTATGTATCGTCCTTTGTTGGATTCGGATCTTGTATCACTTTGTGTCTCGATAATCTAGTGCATGTGTGACTTTATTCTTGTTGGTTGAGTCTCTCGTGTTTTTCCCTTGTTCCCCTCCTCGTGTTCTTCGTTTTCTTGGTAGGATTCCCCTCCAAACGTGAAAGATCGGCCTCTAGGGTTCTACCCTACATCATCTTGGTATCATGAGCCACGTTGATGACGTTTTTGGAGCACCTACCCTTTGTTTTCAAGCTTGATTTTGTTGATTTCGTCCTAAATCCAAAAATCCCCACCAAACTAGCCCCAATTTGTTTTTCTGATTTGTTGGTGTGATGAAGTTTTGTTGGATTTGATCCATGGATTTGATTTTCCACGTGTGGATCTAGCTTTTCCCCATCTTCTCCACCATTTCTATCCACAAAATCGCTCGGATTTGACCTCTCCACCATCATCCACCACGAAAACGAGATGTTCATCCCGTGCCCGAAATTGCCCAGGCACCGGACGTTCGACCGACACCGGACGTCCGATGGCTTCCGGTTGTCCGACCATCTTGGGTCGTCCGACCATTCCTGACGAAACTGAATATTTTTACTTCGGGTTTCCCCACCGCTCCACCACCACTTCCGCATACGCACTTGCTTACCACCACCACTTTCCACAACCACCATCGCTTACCCGTTCCGTACTCCGACAAGTTTTGATACATTTTGGGTCTTTGAGAGTTTGAGTTGTGGTTCCCGTGTCCTATTGTGTTATGGATATATAGGTGTGGTTCGACATCAACATCACCATCGCTCATCTTCGCAAAGGACTCATCATCGCCAAGGATGGTAACCTCGACGACATCTTTGTCATTTCCCCTTGCCATTGCATTGATAACAACCATAGCCTTACTTTTGCGTTGCTTACCCATCGAGACTAGCCTTTGATTATTGCCGGCAACATGACTTGTGCACATTAGTGATCATACTCCATAGCATACATACCATATCATAGTCGTGCATATCTTGGTATCATCTTTTTGTGTCACACAAGTTGTCATGGCATACACAATTGCTATCTTGGTTCGTGACGTTTTGCATGAGAAAAGAGCTCAAACGAGAAAGAGCCAAACAAGCTTTTAAGCAAGAAGGGAAAGATAAGCAAAGAACTTATAAACAAGAACCATAGCATCATACTACATTAAGATTTTCATATCCAATCATCTTGGATCATATGACCAAAATACCATACATATAGCATACTTGGGATAGAGGTCGTTGCATTTTTGCCTAGTAGGTTGTGCACAAGTTACGTATCCGCCTATTGTGCAATCGTGCTAGCGTCTCTCTAGCGCTGTACAACAAGAGCATTTTCATGGACTCCGCATTTTGGCTCATTTTTGGTTTGCACAACCCCACTTATCTATTTGCGTGTGTGTTTCTGTGTACCATACCTTGCTTGGCCTACTTGTTGCACTTGCAAATTTGTGAATCTTTTCCAACACTATTGAAGCTCACTAAAAATTGCATTAAATTTTTGTGCCACCATCCTAACCAAGCTCCACCATAAGCTTTTACTTGTGTAGGTGTTAGAACTGACAATAATTGGTACCAATTGTGCTATTTCATTGACTACATTTGAGTGATCCTTGATCCATCTTCAACATCGGTCAAGGTACATTTGGTATAAGTTCTTATCTTTCTCCCACTCACATATTTATTTGGAATGATAGATAGGCCAAGTTCTTCTACCAACCCACTCTTCATCGAGCAAGACGATGACATGTCTTCATACGTCACCAAGAGCCACCTCTTTGGTGCACAACGCGCGTTGCATCAAGAGCAACAAGCAAGGAGCGACCGCATCGGCAACCTCGCCACTGACTTGTGACTCTCTGAGCAACGAACAAGAGACTACTTCGACAACAAGCTCGATGCTCACAAGAAAGAAAATGATGCAAGAATGGACGAGGTACATGCTTTGTTGGTGAACTGCATCCTTCCACTTCTTCATACTCAAGACGGAGCCGCTCAAGTCGACACACCGATGACGCCTTCTCCGGCTAAGGTACAACGACATCAAACACTCTTCGACGAGCCGCGCGTCAAGACCATCATGCATCTCGCAATCCTCTACACAGCAATTATTCACAAGATCAAGCCGATGAGCAAGCACATTGTCATCAACCAAACCAAGTTCCTCTTGCACAAGCTCAAGAACGACAAGGTCTACGTAACTAGAGTAAGAACGAGCACGACAACATCAAGATGAACAAGACGCCGAGGCTCAATGTCTTCAACAACAACAACGTGAAGCACAAGCTCTTGAGGTGCAACGTGCCCTTCAAGAATCAAGTCGAGCCATTGCCAAACGCAACCGCGATAGGCGCAATCAAGAGGAAGCACTTCGAGAAGAAATCCAAGAGCAGAACTACCAACCAAGAGTGCAACGTCAAGTTCCTCAACCTCCTCCACAAGCTCGACAAGCTCCTCCACAACCTCAAGTTCAACAACAGCAACACGACTATGGAAATCCTCCACACCAAGAGCAACATGAGGTTGATAACCCTCCACGTCAAGGGCATCATCATCATCCTTGACCCCAACATAATGAACAGCAACGCTACAGCAATCTAAAGTTCACCATGCCCAAGTTCAATGGAAGCAATGATCCCGAAGAGTACCTATCATCGGCATTGAAGGTCGACAAAATCTTTCATTTGCACAACTATGAGGAAGAGAAGAAGATCGCTATGGAATCAGTTGAGTTCCAAGACTATGTGCTCATATGGTGGAAACAAGTCCTTGAGCGCCGAGAAGCAAGAGGTGAACCACCTATCACCACTTGGGCTCAAATGAAAGATGTCATGCGAGCACGTTTTGTGCCCACCTACTACAACCGCGATCTCTTCAAGAAGCTCCAACTACTCAAGCAAGGAACAAAGAGTGTTGAAGAATACTACAAGGAAATGGAGATAGCCTTGATAAGAGCCAATGTCACGGAAGATGATGAGCAAACTATGGCACATTTCTTGAATGGCCTCAATCATCCCATCAAGAAGATTGCCGACTTCCAACCCTACTCCAACCTCATTGAGCTCGTGCATCAAGCTACCAAAGCAGAACGCCAAGTGCAAGATGACTTCAAATACGCCAAGTACTCTTCCAATACCTACGGCTTCTCCAACAACCAAGCTTCAACGACTCCTCCAACTTCTACCTCAACCAAGCCATCTACAACCAATGACGACAAGTCAAGTTACAAGAAAACTTCGACAACTTCAAGTCATCCTCCTCCTACTACAAGCAACTTCAAGTCGGGCGCTTCATCCTCTACTCCAACCGATGAGACCGTCAAGACAAGCTCCTTCAAGTGTTTTGCTTGCGGCGTCCGAGGACACAAGTCCTTTCAATGCACAAACAAGCGCACCATGATCCTCAATGACGATGGAACCTACGACTCCATGAGTGAAGAGGAAATGGAAGCCCTAGAGCAAGTGGCCATGCACCGACGCGTCAATGAAGACGAAGATGATCAAGTCTTTTGTGATGAGGATCCGTGCCCCGCTCTCGTTGTCTCCAAGGTATTGACTCTTCAACATCAACAAGACAAAGACAAAAGATGCCACATTTTCCACACAAAGGCCGACATCAATGGAAGTTCCGTCAAAGTCATCATCGATGGAGGTAGTTATCACAACTTGGCAAGTGAAGAAATATGTGCCAAGCTCCAATTGGTCAAGATGAAGCACCTGCACCCATACAAGGTCCAATGGCTAAGCGATTCCGGTACTATATGAGTTGAGCATACGGTCCAAGTCTCCTTAAAAATTGGAGCATATGAAGACACTTTGGAGTGTGATGTCGTCCCGATGTCCGTTTGCCACCTCCTTCTTGGTCGACCATGGCAATTTGACCACGGCGTTATCCACAACGCGCGTACCAATCACTATAGCTTCAAGATGAATGGGAAGGAATATGTGCTACGACCTATGTCTCCTAGTTAAGTGATCGCCGACAAGCAAGCCACCCATCATGGAGATAAGTGAGAGTGTGATCCACCCAAAAGAGAGTGAGAGCCACAAGCCAAAACCGAGTGCCTCCACGATGAGCGACAAGAAAAACTTCGTCCTATTTGCCACCAAAAGTGAAATCAGAGAAGTGTGTGAGAACCCATCGAGTGTTATGCACTTTGTCCTTGTGTGCAAGGACGAGGCACCAAAAACTAACACCTCTCACAATCTACCTTTAGTGTTGTCTTCTCTTTTGCAGGAATTCCAAGATGTTTTCCCCGATGAGCTACTGAAAGGATCGATATGGTTGACTAGAGGGGGGGGGGGTGAATAGGCAACTAACAATTTTTAACCTTTTCTTTACCAAATTAAACTTTGCAACAAAATAGGTTGTCTAGATGTGCAACTAGGTGAGCAACCTATATGATGCAATAACACAAGTACACAAGCAAGCAAGGGATGTAACAACAAGTAAGCTTGCAAGAGTAAAGGCACGAAATAACCAAGAGTGGAGCCGGTGGAGACGAGGATGTGTTACCGGAGTTCCTTCCTTTTAAGGGAAGTACGTCTCCGTTAGAGCGGTGTGGAGGCACAATGCTCCCCAAGAAGCCACTAGGGCCACCGTATTCTCCTCACGCCCTCACACAATGCGAGATGTCGTGATTCCACTATTGGTTCCCTTGAAGGCGGCGACCGAACCTTTACAAGCAAGGTTGGGGCTATCTCCACAACAATCGGAGGCTCCCAACAACAACAACAACAACACGAAGCTTCACCACAATGGAGTATGGCTTCGAGGTGACCTCAACCGTCTAGGGTGCTCAACACCCAAGAGTAACAAGATCCGCAAGGGATAAGTGGGGGGAATCAAATTTCTCTTGGTGGAAGTGTAGATCTGGGCCTTCTCAACCAATCCCGAGCAAATCAACAAGTTTGATTGGCTAGGGAGAGAGATCGGGCGAAAATGGAGCTTTGAGCAACAATGGAGCTTTGGGGGAAAGAGGTGGGTCAACTAGGAGGAAGAAGACCCCTTTATATAGTGGGGGAACACATCCAACCGTTACCCCACTGAGCAGCCCCGCACAGGGCGGTACTACCGCTAGGGAAGGGCGGTACTACCGCTGAGAGCGGTACTACCGCTCCCTACCTAGCGGTACTACCGTGCTGACGAGGAAGTCAGGCCACTGGCCCCAGAGCGGTACTACCACGGGAGTAGGAGCGGTACTACCGCTCGGAGCGGTACTACCGCTTCTACTACCGCTTCTAGTGCCGCAAAACCCGACACGAGAAAACATCGTCTCGAATCGAGGCGGTAGTAGGCGCGGAACTACTGCGGTACTACGGCCGAAACCCGTGAGCGGTACTACCGCTCTGCGGAGCGGTACTACCGCTGAGAGCGGTACTACCGCTCGGTGGAGCGGTACTACCGCTGGGGGGCTTCGGCGGTACTACCGCTGTAGATCGTGGTACTACCGCTGGCACAGGGCGAAGCAGGTTACGGAAGAGAAGTGCAGCTCCAAAGATGCGAAGGGAAGACGACGGGTGTGATAAGGATGTGTACGTGTTGATTCCACCCTAGTCTTACCAAAGCGGATCCCCTCTTAATAGTACGGTGACTCCTACGAAACTAGTCCACCAACAACGAAACGCAGGAGCTACACCGTCTTGAATAAAACACCGAGGGGAGGAAATCGTCTCGTGCCAATGGATGATTCTCTGAAAGAACTTAATGCACACGATTAGTCCGCAAAAGCATTGTCATCAATCACCAAAACCACTGGGGACTAAATATGCCCTTACAATCTCCCCCTTTTTGGTGGATTGATGACAATACGGGATTTGCATAAACATGATGTATAGTAAGCGTACAAACCCCACGGTCCTAACATGTAGATGGGCTCCCCCTAGATGTGTGCTATTTAGATACTGCATAGCACACATACTAGGATCAAAGCTCCCCCTACATTTTAGAGACCAATAATCTAAGCATGGTGTATGAGAGCAGCATAGATGATATAACAAGAAAAGCACGCAACTCATAAGCTAGATAGACATAGATAATGATACTGGAAATGAAGGTAGCATATGTCTTACACCATATGACTCGAACTTGAGTCTCACTCGAACTTAGGTCTCACAGACAAACCAACCAAAGAAAATGCGAGGAAAACACAAAACAAGACACGAATAAGAGACGAAAGACACACTCGCAAATCCCTAAACTCTCTCCCCCTTTGGCATCGAGACACCAAAAAGGAGAGGGAGTGTTGCTACGGCTCCAGGTGAGAGCAAATGAGGGACACACGCATCAGAGCCCAGCGGAATCATCGGCATCACCGTCGTCAGTCAGGAAGTGCTCGGCCTCAGAATCGGTCCACGGGCAGTGCTGCTGAATCCACTCCTCCTCCTCAGTGAGCTGGTCCTCAGATCCACTCTTGACAGTGGCACCCAACTGACGCATGAGCTCCTTGTGACGACCTCGAGCCTTCTTCTCAGCCACATGAGTCATGTACTGACTGTGAGCCTCCATGCAGAACAGCTTCTTCATCTTAGACTTGAGCTTCTTAGCCCAAGAGGGCTCTGCCTCAGACGGCATGTAGTCATCATCCTCATCATCATCAGCTGCAGGCTCCTCCTCTATCTCCATGGCAGCAGCAGACGAAGGGACTCCAGTCTTAGGGGCCTGAGTGCCCAAGTTATCCTTCTTCCTCAGACGCTTGACATCATGGGAGATCAACTCTCCACACTCCAGTGGCACATTAGGATATATGTGATCCCAGGCTTTCTCAATGAGCAGCATGATGAAGGGACCATAGATTGGGCACTTGCGCTCGGAGATAGCAGACAACAGCTCAGACCACATCACATGAGAAATATCCAAAGACTCTCCGGTGGGATTTTCCTTCTCACGTTGGCAGAAAAGAAGCATGTCCACAAGATATGAGTGAACCTGGTCCAGATTCCCAATGCGAGGGAAAAGAGTCTCTCTGAAGATGCGGTGAAGGATATCCAGATAGGCAGGCAGCTCATAGGTTTCCTTCTTTGTCTCCTGGTTGACCTTCAGAGTGCAGTAGGGCCAGAGAGCTTGCTTGTGGGTGCAATGGGCGCGGGCGTGAGGGCGAAAGCCAACAGGAGACTCAAGTCCAAGATCTTGCACCCCAATCAACTGCATAAACGATCTCCACTTGACGGAAAGCAACTTGCCATTGGTCATCCAGGTGAGTGTCCTGTCCTCATCAGTCCCAAGGTGAACCGTGGCATAGAATTGGGCCACAATATCAGCATCAAAGTCCTTGTCGAATTTCATGACCCCAAGAATGTTCAGTTGAGTGCACATCTGAAGAGCTTCACCAAAGTAGTTAGGATCTTGCTCCATATGGTCAGTGTCGATGGAGTGCACGTTGACAAAGAAATTCTTCTTGGCTTTGAGAACATCGAAGAAGATGGCAAACTAGAACTTGGTCCAGAACGGACGGTTGACCAAAGTGGGTTCTTGGTCAGCTTCATACGGGTTGCGGCGGTGCCTTGCCCAGAACTCCTTTGGCGGCATTTCTGGCACAGTCTTGCCGGGCTTGGGCTTGACTCCTAACTTCTTCTAGAGTTGAGGTGGAGGTGGAGGTGGAGGTGCAGCACTTGAGGATCCTCCGGCAGGCTCGTTGGTACGGTAGCGCTTGGACATGGCACGTTCGGGATTGACCCGACGAGCCTGATGCTCAGGGACCTCATCACCTGGAACCACACACAAGAACACACAAACAACCAAAAAGCACAAGCATAAGCCACAAAACACGAGCAAAAAGATCACTAAAAGGTAGAAGTAGAGTGGGATTTGGTAGAGAGCGGTAGTACGGCGACATGCTAGCGGTAGTACCGCCATGAGCGGTAGTACCGCTCCACAGGGAGCGGTAGTACCGCCCTGGAGAGGGCGGTAGTACTGCTCGGGGCGGGGAAACAACAGTTTCCTACTACCGTGGTCAGATCTGGCACTACCGTCCTACCAAATTCAAAAATACTCCAACCAAACATCAATCCACACTGCCTAGAAGCATTCTCCATCCAACTCAAGCCTAGATTTGGCCAAAAATGTAGAGATGCAACTGCTACTGCCCCTAAGATGCTAGATTGGAAACCTAAACAAAAAGAACAAGAGAATGGGGGCAATACCGGCATCCATGGCAAGAGGACAAGGTGGGGATCGTCTCCACCGAAGGGAATGGAGAGGGATGGCCCGGAGAGGGAGATCCGCCGGAGCCCTCCCGCGGCGCCGGTTGCTGGAGAGAGAGGAACAAGCGTGGGGGTGAGCGAATGGGTATGGGGGGAGAAGAAACTCCCCTGCCCCCGATATAACCCCCGCCCGCGCCTCTCAGCGGTAGTACCATGCTGGGGAGAAGTAGTACCGCTCGCCAGCGGTGGTAGTACCGCCAGCAACCAAAAACTGCTTCTAGACACATAGAAAAACGCACGAAAAGAATGGGAAGGCAAAGATACTAAAACAAAGACAACAAGACACCATAAACACGTGCAACGAACCGGAACCCACTCCTTCAAGGCAACCAAACAAAAGAGGAGCGGGCTCTGGCCTCTCTCAAGGGAGGGCGGTGGCCGGAGCCACCTATGTTTGAGGCAATTGGTATGGCACCGCGAAGAATTATCCTTGGGCCCATGACCAAAACTCGTCTTTGAAGCACAAGTACCATCACAAATGGCTAATGTGAAAGAGTTGATCGTTTTATGCATAATGGGGGGAGGGAGAGTTCATTGAGAGAACAACACTCCCCCTATGTCCATGCCTACACCTAAACTAGACAACAAGTTGAGTGTGGTGGGGGTGCACGGGTTCAAGTCGCATTGCTCAAATCAATGATATTTAGCTCATGCCTTAACTCGCGAAATCTTGCTTCATCCAAAGGCTTCGTGAAAATATCTGCAAGGTTATCATGAGTGTTGACATACTTGAGCTCGATCTCCCCTCGCCTAATGTGATCCCGGATGAAGTGATACCGAATCTCAATGTGCTTCGTCTTGAAGTGTTGCACCGGGTTGAGGAAAATCTTGATGGCACTTTCATTATCACACCAAAGAGGCACTTTGTCACAAATGACACCGTACTCCTTTAAAGTTTGCCTCATCCATAGGAGTTGAGCGCAACAACTACCGGCCGCCACATACTCCGCTTCGGTGGACGAGAGAGACACACAACTTTGCTTCTTGGAAGACCAACTTACCAAAGAGCAACCAAGAAATTGGCACCCTCTGGAAGTGGACTTCCTATCCACTTTGTCTCCCGCCCAATCGGAATCCGTGAAACCTTCAAGCTTGAAGTTTTCTCCTCTTGGGTACCATAAGCCAAAGTTTGGGGTATGAGCCAAATATCAAAAGATTCGCTTGACCGCCACAAAGTGACTTTCCTTTGGTGCGGCTTGAAAACATGCACACATCCCCACACTCAACATGATATCCGGTCTAGATGCACAAAGGTAAAGCAAGGAGCCAATCATGGAGCGATATACCTTCTGATCCACTGCTTTACCATTGGGATCGATGTCAAGTAGGCACTTGGTAGGCATTGGTGTAGACGCCGGCTTGACATCACTTAGCTTGAATCTTTTAAGCATGTCTTGAGTGTATTTGGCTTGGTTGATGAAGGTTCCTTCTCTTCTTTGTTTGATGTCAAAACCAAGGAAGAACTTCAACTCTCCCATCTAAGACATCTTAAACTTGGAGGTCATGAGAGCGGCAAATTCCTCATTGAAAGCTTTGTTAGGAGAACCAAAGATAATATCATCAACATATAGTTGGCATACAAACAACTCCCCGTTGACCTTCTTAGTAAAAAGAGTGGGATCGATTAGTCCTACTTCAAATCCACGATCTTGTAGCTACTCGGTAAGGTGGTCATACCATGCACGTGGGGCTTGTTTAAGGCCATAGAGTGCCTTATCGAGTTGATACACATGATCCGGGAAGTAGGGGTCCTCGAACCCGGGGGGTTGCTTGACATAAACCAACTCATTAATAGGACCATTAAGAAAAGCACTTTTCACATCCATTTGTTGCAACTTAAAGTTGTGATGAGAAGCATAGGCAATCAACAAATGCATGGATTCAAGACGAGCAACGGGAGCAAAGGTTTCACCGTAGTCGATACCCTCGACTTGGGAGTAGCCTTGTGCTACCAATCTTGCCTTGTTGCGAACGATGTTCCCATGAGCATCTTGCTTGTTCTTGAAGATCCACTTGGTTCCAATGACATTGTGGTTCCCCAATGGCCTTGGCACCAATCTCCACACTTTGTTGTACTCGAAGTTGTTGAGTTCTTCATGCATGGCATTGAGCCAATCCGAGTCTTCGAGCGCCTCATAGACCTTTTGGGGTTCAACACAAGAGACAAACGCGTGATGTTCACAATAGTTTGCTAATTTTCTACGAGTGCTTACCCCCTTTCTTAGGCTTCCAACCACATTTTCCATAAGATGGCCTTGGGTGGTGAGCTTGGAAGCAATCTTCGCGGAACGACGCTCTAATTCCTCCTCGGATATGGAGGGAGGAGGGTTGACTTGATCATCTTGAGCGCTGTCTTGAGCTTGTTCTTGGTCTTGAGCTTGCTCTTGAGATTGAGTTTGCTCTTGATCTTGAACTTGCTCGAGGGGGAGAACTTGACCTTGAGCATCATTTTGAGGTTCACCACCATCTTGAAGTTGATCTTGCCCTTGGTCTTGTTCACAAGGTTGAGGGCCTTCACTTTGTTCTTCGGAAGCGTGTGGGTCTTGATGAGGTGATGTCTCTACTTGAGTAGAGCATTGTCCTTCTCCTTCGGCCACAAGGGGTTCCTCAATGGGTAGGATTTTACCAATACCCATTCTTCTTATGCCTTGGGGAGGAATTTCATCACCTACATCACAAGTACCACTTTGCTCCACTTGGGAGCCGTTATTTTCATCAAACTCCACATTACACGTCTCCTCAATGAGTCTGGTGGACTTGTTGAGGACACGGTAAGCATGAGAGTTTGTAGCATAACCAACAAATATGCCCTCATGAGCTCTAGCCTCAAATTTAGACAAACGAACACCTTTCTTGAGAATGAAACACTTACAACCGAACACCCGGAAGTACTTGAGGTTGGGCTTGTTGCCGGTGAGAATCTCATAAGGAGTCTTGTTCAAGCCTTTGCGAAGATAGAGCCGATTGGATGCATGACATGCGGTGTTGATGGCTTCGGCCCAAAAGTTGTACGGAGACTTGAACTCCGCCATCATGGTCCTTGCCGCATCCATCAACGTCCGGTTCTTCCTCTCTGCAACACCATTTTGTTGAGGGGTATAAGGTGCCGCATATTGATGCTTGATCCCCTCATCACTAAGAAACTCATCCAAGGTGTAGTTCTTGAACTCGGTGCCGTTGTCACTTCTTATTGTCAAGATCTTTGCATCATGTTGACGTTGAGCTTCATTTGCAAAGTCAATGACGGTTTGTTGAGTCTCACTCTTCCTCTTGAAGAAGTATACCCAAGTGTACCTTGAATAATCATCCACAATCACCAAGCAATACTTTCTTCCTCCAAGACTATCAAAAGATGGAGGCCCGAAGAGATCCATGTGAAGGAGCTCCAAGGGTCTCTTCGAGTAGATGATGGTTGAAGGAGGGTGAGCCTTTTCATGAAGCTTTCCTTCGATACAAGCACTGCAAGCACGATCTTTGGCAGAACTAACATTTTTTAGTCCACGAACATGGTCCCCCTTGAGAAGACTTTGCAAAGATCTCATATTGACGTGGGCTAAACGGCGATGCCAAAGCCATCCCACGTCAACTTTAGCCATTAGGCATGTCGCGGTCTTAGTGGGTCGCTCCGAGAAGTTAATCACATAGAGACCGTTCTCGACATGCCCAACAAAGGCTACTTTAAGAGTCTTGCTCCACAAGCGGGCCACGGTATCAATATCAAAGAATGTAGCAAAGCCCATGAGTGCAAGTTGACGAACAGAAAGTAAATTGAATGCAAGGGACTCAACAAGCATGACTTTCTCGATCGTTAGATCATGAGAAATGACAACCTTGCCGAGGCCCAATACCTTAGAATGTGATGCATCACCCCACTCGACATTGGTGGGCATAGATGGAATCTCTTGCACGTCCACCACCAAGTCCTTGCTCCCGGTCATATGATTTGTTGCTCCACTATCGAGCAACCATGATCCCCCACCGGAAGCAAACACCTACACGAGATCAATGCTTGGTTTTAGGTACCCATTTAGTAATGGGTCCTTTGATGTTAGTAACAATGGTCTTGGGAACCCAAATAGACCATTCAATGTACTCATAAGAAGAACCAACAAATCTAGCATAAACATGTCCATCACTAGCACGGCACAACACATATGACGGGTTAAAGTCGCCGGCTTTGTTTGAGCAAATGCGTTTGCCCTTTTGGACATCAACTTCCTTCACTTTCTCCTTCTTCTTCTTAGGAGCACCCTCTCCCTCTTTCACGAACATTTTTTTGAGAGGAGGAAGACGATTGGTCTTGTTGTTCTTCTTCTTCTTGCTCTTGGACTTGGGTGCAAACCCAATTCCTTCTTTGGCCACAACTTCCTTTTGATTGCTCAAAAGGTCGTTGAGGTTTTTCTCACCTTGAATGCAAGACACAAGGCCTTTCTCAAGTTGATCCTTCAACTTGGCATTTTCCTCCACAAGATGCACATGCTCACAACAAGGGTTAGTAGCACATGCATTATCAATTAATACCATATGAGGAAAGGTGGCCTTTTCCTTGATTAGCTTAACTTGGAGTTGAGCATGAGACTCTTTGAGGCTAGCATGAGTACCCTTCAAGACCTTGTGGGCCTTGTCAAGTATCTCAAACTCCTCTTTGAGTCTAGCATGATCAACCCCAAGTTTAGCCTTCTTGGAGGTAAGCACACGAGACATGACAAGAGCATGATCAAGATATTTCTTTAACTTAGCATGGTCATCATTGTGTGACTCCTCAAGAGTCAAACGATGCACATGCTCTTCCTCAAGAGCATTAGAGAGATCCGATATCTCATCGGCATAGTCACGACTATGACCTTCCATCTTGGAGATGGTTTCTTCGTGAGCCTCGATCATGTCATTGGCCTCACCAAGTTGTTCCAAGAGAGCAACAAAGTGCTTCTTGGACTTTCCCTTGAGCTTACTCATAAAAGACTCAAATTCATTCACTTCCTCATTAGACTCAACATGTCCATCAATGCAATCCTCCAAGGAGGGATTAGTAATGATGGTGGTTGTGATGTTGGGGGTTACCTTGTTTGAAGCTTTAGCCATGAAGCATCTAGCGGTGA
Organism: Triticum timopheevii; assembly: GCA_963921465.1. Taxonomy (NCBI): domain Eukaryota; kingdom Viridiplantae; phylum Streptophyta; class Magnoliopsida; order Poales; family Poaceae; genus Triticum; species Triticum timopheevii. The sequence goes on from OY997270.1 coordinate 205,108,497, forward strand.
TGTTTTCGTTGGGTGATTCGAAGAGAGACACCCGGGGAGTAGCAATGGCAATGGACGCCATGGCCGCTGCTTCTTCATTTTCATCATCATCGTCATCCTGTTGGTATTCTTCTTGAACCACCAACCCACGAGTGGGAGTATTCTTGGCGAAGTTGTTCTTGTTGGGGAAGGACTTGGCTTTGTCTTTCCGAATGAACTTGCCACCATTGTCTTCCCGCTTCTCGTAAGGACAATCCGCAACGAAATGGCTCACATTGCCATAGTTGAAGCAAGTTCTAACTCATTGCTTGCCCTTGACGCCACTTGAGTTGTTCTTGTTGAAGTTGGGTCTTGAGCTCTTCTTGCTCCAAAATTGTCTTGAAGCAAGGGCCATGTGCTCATGGTAGTCAAACTTGGTGTCTTCGGGGTTGCTTTCCTCATCTTCCACTTCTTCCTCTTCTTCCATAGTAACCTTGGCTTTCAAAGCAAGGTTAGGCTTCTTTGCTCTTTGAGAACGGAGCACCGCATTGTCGGCGGTCTTGTACAAGATGCTCATTGCAACGAACTCATCCAACACTTCACTTGAGGTCATGGAGTGGAAGTCCGGTCGTTGACGAATGACGGAGGACATGGCCTTGTTGTAGGGCATCATGGCCTTGAGGAACTTCCGCTTGATCCAATTGTCATCCGTGTCCTTGCTTCCATGATCTTGAAGTGCCACCGCGAGTTTGGTCACTCTTCGAAAGAGCTCACGAGGTTCTTCATCTTCTTTCATTGCAAACTCATTGGCTTCATCTTGCACCACTTCATAGTTGGAGCGTTGAATGCTAGCACTTCCATGATAGAGACCCCCGACACATTTCCATGCTTCTTTAGCCATGACATGGGGTCGAAGGTGAGGGAGATCTTCGGGAAGGATTGCATCTTGGATGATGAAGAGAGCACTCTCATTGAATTAATTGTCCACGGCTTCTCGAGGGGTGAAGTTGCTTGGGTCATGAGGATAAAAACCTTCTTCAATGATTCTCCAAAGGTTAGTGTTCACATGTTTCAAATGACGCTTAAAGCGATAGACCCAATTATCAAAATCTTCATGTTTCTCATATTTAGGAGGTGGACCGGCATGATTCAAATGAGTGGAGGGGATTGGCCCTCCATAAACCGGGGGTTCCACATGGGCAAAGATGCCGGTGCCATTTCTACCACTAGTAGAAGGACTCATTTCATTATTAGCTTCCCCCTTGTCAGAGATAGCATCCGTCACCTTGTTAGTAGGATCACCCACTTTCATTGGCGCGGTAGATAGTTTAAGTCCCTCTAGAAATTCATTAAACATGCTTTTAACCTCGGCCGTCATGGAGGTTTTCAATGTGTCTAAAGCCACATTGAATTCCTCACGAGAGACCGAGGTTCCCCCTTCGGCCGAAGACGAGATGGGATTCACACCGGAGTGTTCCTCCGCACCATTGTTGGTGTCAACCATACTCTTCGGGTGGCAAAGTCCTTAATAAAGAGACGAGGCTCTGATACCAATTGAAAGGATCGATATGGTTGACTAGAGGGGGGGGGGGGGTGAATAGGCAACTAACAATTTTTAACCTTTTCTTTACCAAATTAAACTTTGCAACAAAATAGGTTGTCTAGATGTGCAACTAGGTGAGCAACCTATATGATGCAATAACACAAGTACACAAGCAAGCAAGGGATGTAACAACAAGTAAGCTTGCAAGAGTAAAGGCACGAAATAACCAAGAGTGGAGCCGGTGGAGACGAGGATGTGTTACCGGAGTTCCTTCCTTTTAAGGGAAGTACGTCTCCGTTAGAGCGGTGTGGAGGCACAATGCTCCCCAAGAAGCCACTAGGGCCACCGTATTCTCCTCACGCCCTCACACAATGCGAGATGCCATGATTCCACTATTGGTTCCCTTGAAGGCGGCGACCGAACCTTTACAAGCAAGGTTGGGGCTATCTCCACAACAATCGGAGGCTCCCAACAACAACAACAACACCACGAAGCTTCACCACAATGGAGTATGGCTTCGAGGTGACCTCAACCGTCTAGGGTGCTCAACACCCAAGAGTAACAAGATCCGCAAGGGATAAGTGGGGGGAATCAAATTTCTCTTGGTGGAAGTGTAGATCTGGGCCTTCTCAACCAATCCCGAGCAAATCAACAAGTTTGATTGGCTAGGGAGAGAGATCAGGCGAAAATGGAGCTTTGAGCAACAATGGAGCTTTGGGGGAAAGAGGTGGGTCAACTAGGAGGAAGAAGACCCCTTTATATAGTGGGGGAACACATCCAACCGTTACCCCACTGAGCAGCCCTGCACAGGGCGGTACTACCGCTAGGGAAGGGCGGTACTACCGCTGAGAGCGGTACTACCGCTCCCTACCTAGCGGTACTACCGTGCTGACGAGGGAGTCAGGCCACTGGCCCCAGAGCGGTACTACCGGGGGAGTAGGAGCGGTACTACCGCTTAGAGCGGTACTACCGCTTCTACTACCGCTTCTAGTGCCGCAAAACCCGACACAAGAAAACATCGTCTCGAATCGAGGCGGTAGTAGGCGCGGAACTACTGCGGTACTACGGCCGAAACCCGTGAGCGGTACTACCGCTCTGCGGAGCGGTACTACCGCTGAGAGCGGTACTATCGCTCGGTGGAGCGGTACTACCGCTGGGGGGCTTCGGCGGTACTACCGTTGTAGATCGCGGTACTACCGCTGGCACAGGGCGAAGCAGGTTACGGAAGAGAAGTGCAGCTCCAAAGATGCGACTAGTCTTACCAAAGCGGATCCCCTCTTAATAGTACGGTGACTCCTACGAAACTAGTCCACCAACAACGAAACGCAGGAGCTACACTGTCTTGAATAAAACACCGAGGGGAGGAAATCATCTCGTGCCAGTGGATGATTCTCTGAAAGAACTTAATGCACACGATTAGTCCGCAAAAGCATTGTCATCAATCACCAAAACCACTGGGGACTAAATATGCCCTTACAGCTACCTCCGGGTCTTCCTCCACCACGAGGCATTGAGCACCGAATCGACCTCATCCCTGGAGCACCTCTACCTAACAAAGATTCCTACCGCGTAAACCCCGAAGAAATTAAGGATATCCAACGGCAAGTACAACAACTCATCGACGACGGACATGTACGTGAAAGCTTAAGCCCTTGTGCCATTCCGGTTATACTTGTGCCCAAGCAAGATGGTAGTTTTCGCATGTGCTCAGATTGTAGACACATTAATGCTATCACCGTTCGTTATAGGCATCCCATTCCTTGCCTAGATAATATGCCAGATGAGCTTAGCGGTGCCACCATTTTCTCAAAGTTGATCTTAAAAGTGGCTATTATCAAATCCGCATACAAGAAGGTGATGAATGAAAAACCTCTTTCAAAACCAAATTTGGCTTGTACGAGTGGTTGGTTATGCCTATGGTTTTATCGGAAGCTCCCGGTACTTTCATGCGTCTTATGCATTTTGTGCTTCGTCCTTACATTGGAGTGTTTGTTGTGGTCTACTTCGATGACATACTTGTTTTTAGCAAATTCTTCGCAAGGAATGTCTCTACGCCAACATGAAAAAGTGCATGTTTGGTGTTGACAAACATGTTTTCTTGGGTTTTGTTGTTTCCTTAAAGGGTGTCCATGTTGATGAATCTAAAATTGAAGCAATTAAAACTTGGCCCCAACCCACTAACTTGCAACAAGTGCGTAGCTTTCTTGGCCTTGTGGGTTTCTATCGTTGCTTTGTGAAATATTTTAGCACTATCGCCGCACCTTTGCACACCTTGAGTAAGAAAAATGCTCCTTTTGTTTGGGGACCTTTGCAATCTACCGCTTTTGATGAGCTCAGATCTTTGCTTACTCATGCTCTGATTCTTGCTTTGCCCAACTTTGACAAAACTTTTGAGGTTCATTGCGATGCAAGCGGTAATGGTATTAGTGGAGTTTTGATGCAAGAAAAACGAGCTATTGCATATTTTAGTGAAAAACTCTCCGATGCTCAACTTAACAACCCAATCTATGACAAAGAGTTGTATGCTTTAGTACGTGTGTTACATGTTTGGGAACATTTTCTTAGACCGCATGAGTTTGTCATACATACCGATCATGAAACACTTAAGTACTTAAAAGGCCAAACTAAGTTGAACAAGCATCATGCCAAATGGAGTGAATTTATAGTCTTTTCCTTACGTCATCAAGTACATCAAGGGTAAGGAAAACGTAGTGGCGGATGCCCTTTCCCGCATATGCACGCTTGTCACTAAACTTGAATCGAATGTTGTTGGCTTTGAGCACATAAAAGACTTGCATGTGCATGATCCTACCTTTGCTACTCCTTATGCTAAGTGTTTGATGCATATATCTTGGGAACGATATTACATCAAGGATGATTATCTTATGAGAGCTAACAAACTTTGCATTCCCGAGTCTTCTCTTCGTTTGCTCCTTTTGCAAGAGGCTCATGGAGGCGGACTCATGGGACACTTTGGACGTGACAAGACATTCGCCACGCTCTCCAAGAACTATTTTGGCCCAAGATGTTCCACGACGTCTCACGTTTCACCAATCGATGCTCTACATGTCGCAAAGCTAAGTCTAAAGCTCAATCCCATGGTCTTTACATGCCTCTTCCTATTCCTTATCAACCTTGGGAAGACATTAGCATGGATTTTGTACTTGGCTTGCCTAGGACTCAAAATGGAAAGGATTCCGTGTTTGTTGTTGTGGACCGATTCTCTAAAATGGCTCATTTTATCACATGCAACAAGATAGACGATGATTCACATATTGTCAATATCTTTTGTAGGGAAATCTTGCGCCTACATGGAGTGCCCAAGACGATCATCTCGGACCGCGACGTCAAGTTCTTGAGTTACTTTTGGAAAATCCTATGCGCCAAGCTTGGAATCAAGCACTTGTTCGCTTCGGCATACCATCCCCAAACCGATGGCCAAACGGAGGTGACGAACCGTATGCTCTCCACTCTACTTCGCGTGTTGATCAAGAGGAACATCAAGGAGTGGGAGGAGTGCCTACCTATCACCGAGTACACCTACAACCGCGCAAGACATTCGACAACGGGCAAGACCCCTTTCGAGGTCGTCTACGGCTTCAACCCGTTGTCCCCATTGGACGTTCTACCTCTCCCACTACAAGAGCGCACCAACATGGACGCGAGTGCATAAACAAGCTACCTCAAAAAGATGCATGAAGATACAAGGAACACCATCGAGCGCCAAGTACAACGACTCGCGACCAAGCTCAACGTCAACAAGCAACCCATGATATTCAACATTGGAGATCTCATGTGGCTACACCTTTGCAAGGACCGCTTCCCCAATGAACACAAATCCAAACTTCTACCTCGGGCCGATGGACCCTTCAAGGTGCTAGCACGCTACAACAACAACGCTTACAAGATTGACCTCCCACGAGACAAGTACAATGTGAGCGACATCTTCAACACCAAAGACTGTCGGCGTTCTGGGAATGGGGGTCCCTAGACTTGCCTTCCTGCGGCCTGCGGCGTGGCTCAAAGGAGGCCCAACACAGCCCATCTTCATCAACACAAGCTAAGACCCTCGCGAGGGGCCAAGCCTCGCGGGGCGGACGACAAGGAGCTTCCTCAAGCACGGTCTCGTCAGGCTGGCTCACAAGGAGGCGGAGAGTTCAAGGCGGGGTACCTCGCGAGGTGCCCATGACGCAAGCCATGACGACCAAGGGTGCCAGTCGGGCGCCAGCCTGCGCAGTGTCCTCCTTTCCTCTTTGGTGCAAAGGGAGCAAGCGCAGGCGAGAGCATCAAGCAAAGGCGTCCATTTCGGTGCAACAAGACCAAGACCAGCCCAACGGCCGGAAGGAAGTCATTGTGGAGCCCAAGTCGGCGTCACCACCAGAGCCTTTGACAGGCGAGGACCAACTTTAGTCAGGATAAGTGTACCCGCTGTTCCCCTTCAAAATGGCCAATTGGCGCCCTTCCCGCTCAATATTTGGGAAGAGGCCCAGGGCCTTTTCCTATAAATAGGACTAGCAATCGGGACCTGACCCAGCAATCGGGACCTGACCTAGCAATCGGGACCTGACCCAGCAATCGGGACCTGACCTAGCAATCGGGACCTGGCCCAGCAATGAGGACCGGACCTAGAATCGGGACCTGACCTAGCAATCGGGATCCTCACCAAGAAACCAGTAGATAGAGCGATTGAACTCCTCCCAGCAGTTTGTCGCACCAGCCAAGAACAGACCTTCGCGAGGCTGTTCTGCCTTGTATTGTTCATCATCCGCCCAAGAGGCAATCCACCACACCACACACTGGAGTAGGGTATTACACCACAATGGTGGCCTGAACCAGTATAAATCTTTTGTCTCTTGTGCTGTTCTATTTGGTAGTTTAGATCCTAGCGATTCGGTGAGGAGCGAGCCGGTAGAGGGTTGAATCTCCGCGTGCACCCCAGTGTTCGAACCTCAAGGGTCTGCCGGAACCCGAAATCCGACATTTGGCGTGCCAGGTAGGGGTGCGCCGGAATTTGCCTTCCGTCGCCTCGTTCTTCTCCGACCATCGCATCCATGTCTGGCGCTCGATGGGCTCGCGCCGAGCGCCGAGCCGCCCTCGCTTCCCATGTCGCCCAGACGGCTCCCGTCGGCGGGCGCCCTCGTCGTTCCTCGTCACCTGCCGTCAACGCCGCCACCGGCCCGGCGGGGAACGAACAGCAAGCATCGTCCCAGCATCCATCCATGAGGCGGGACGGCCACACTGCCACGCCCTCGCTCACCCCCGCTGGTTCTTCTTCATGCGCGCCCCGCGCGGCCATGGAGGCCCAAGCTACGCTAATCGCGGCAAACGAGTTCCTGCGTTACCGCCCCATCGACGACGTCTACAAAGAATGGCTCGACCGAGTCGCCGAGCTCGTCCGCGCCGCCGGAGGCGCCCCCGCGCCGTCCTTCTTGCTGCATCGCACCCCGCCCTGCATGGTCAATGAAGCTCCTTGGGCGCCTCAGCCGCCTCCTCCTCAAGAAGGCGCCCTGGCCCCAAGGCGCGCGGTCCCTGGGCGGAACCCGCTCCGTCAGGCGCCAGCGCGGCAGGAGCAGAGCTGCCAAGAAGTCCCTCGCCCTCGAGAAGCTGCTCGAGCGCTCCCTGCTCCAGCACGTCAAGACCCTGTGCTGCCCCCAGCCGCGGCGTATGGGGACCCGCAGGACCAAGCTCTCCGTCGCCCAAGGCCCCCTGTGGCCACGGCGGGCTACCGCGCCTTCACCTCCGAGCTGCGCAGCGTCGCGTGGCCCGGCAAGTTCAAGCCAGACCTGCCTCCTCGCTACGACGCCACGGCTGACCCTGCAGAGTTCCTCCAACTCTACGAGTTGGGCATTGAGGCTGCCAATGGAGACGAAAAGGTCATGGCGAACTGGTTTCCCATGGCGCTCAAGGACGGAGCCCGCACCTGGCTCCTGAATCTGGCCCCAGGCACGATCTCCGCCTGGGACGAGATGCGCACCCGCTTCATCGCCAACTTCCAGGGTACTCGCGACCGGCCACCCGCCGTGAGCGACATGCGCCGTATCAAGCAGCAACCAGGGGAAACCCTGCAGAAGTACATCCAGCGCTTCAACAACGCCCGCCTCAAGATCCCCAAGGTGACGGAGGAGGCCATCATCTCTGCCTTCTCCGACGGTGTGCGCGACGTCAAGATGAAGGAGGAGCTGGCGATGCATGAAGACCTATGCACCTCCTTGGAGTTGTTCAACTTGGCGACCAAGTGTGTCAGGGCTGAGGAGGGGCACCTCTCCCTCCTCGAGCTGCCTGCCATGGACCCCGAAGAGAAGAAGCCCAAGGCCAAGGACATGAAGCGCAAGGGAGCTGCCATACTCGCGGCCGAGCCAGACACCAAGCGGGGTAGAGATCAGCCTGAACCCTCCAAGGGCAGTCGGTACTGCGTGTACCACGACCTCCACACCCACAACACCAATGAATGCCAAGAGCTCCGGGCCGTGCGTGAAGGAAGGGTCGGCAGACGTCCCGACCGCAGCGACCTGGGCTACGGCCGAGGAGGAGGAAGGAATGCAGGACGTTGGGAAGACCGCGGCTCGCGCCAAGGGTGGCGCGAACAACCTCGCGAGGATCGCTGGCAGGACCCTCCTCGCGAGGGAGGCTGGAGGGATCAGCCTCGCGAGGATCGCCTGCAAGGGAATGCATGCCTCCCTCCGCTGCCGCTACAGCCAAGGAGAAATGAAGACCGTCATCAAGACGACGGGGCTGGCGGCTTCCAGGAACCACGCGCAATCGCATGCATCCTGGGCGGAGCTCAAGCCCCAGCCTCTCAGCGCATCTTCAAGTAGTTCACCCGCGAAGTGAATGCAGTCCTTCCCAAGCTCGAGGCCACGCGCCCTCTTAGGTGGTCAGCATGCGCCATCACGTTCAGCTCAGCGGATCAGCTCAAGTGCGCGGCCATAGCCGGAGTCCTCCCGATGCTTTGTGTCGGTGTACTAAAGTAGGGGTACCTTAGTACCCCGAACTTGTGCACGGGCAGTTGCAGCACCCCGCGGCAAGGCTCGCCGGGCGCCCGCCAAGACCCTCCGTCATTTCCACTTACTGCCATTCAAGAACAAAGTGTCGACCAAGAAGACAAAAGCCCCAGCAAGAGGAGCTTGCCGGGAAGAACAAGGCCCCGGCAAGAGGAGCTTGCCGGGAAGGCCAACCAAGGCGCGTCCAGAAGACTTGCCGCGACGCCCCGCGCGTCCCGGCAAGGCCCGACGACCGGCAAGCTTGCCGGCGCAACAAGAGAAGGGTCGCGGCAAGGCGCTTGCCGCGGCAAGGCTGCCACCCTGCACCCAAGCTCCAGCGCATCCAACTACGTGTCACCCCAGGGCCATCCCAGTAGCACGTGGCGAGGCGCTGTGCAGCCATGCGGTGCGAGGTGGCAAGCGGAGCTGACAAGGAGGCCATCGTGGCGAACGGTGGCGCACCTAACGGTCATTTCCTTGCACTGTTGGGGCGACCGGACGGGCATTAAATGCCTTTGTCCCCTGCCGTCAGAGTTAGGTAGGGGACACTGTTGGACACTGTTGTACCAACCTGCGTTTTTACTCTTCTACCCCCTCTTTCTGCGTTGCCACCTATCGGTGACCCCCTTAGACTATAAAAGGGAGGCCCATGCGCACGTAGTAGGGGTTCGGTCCATTCGACACATCCAGCACCACTATACGCTCGCGCTCTCGAGCAGGAACAAATACAACACAAAACAGCAGTAGGAGTTTTATCTCTCCGGAGATCTCCGAAGCTGGGTAAAAATGTCCCTGCGTGTGTGACCTCGATCTACTCTTCGTGCGGCCCTCGCCCCCCTGCCGGACCAGAAGGGGCCCCCCTGCCCCATAGGTGCTCGCTCCCCACGGTGGCCCGCGACATCTTTGGCGCGCCAGGTAGGGGGCGTCGAGGTTGTGCAAACCTGATCCGGTCTCCGCGCGCGCTACATCAACGTCTTCATCAACATGCCACCGAAGAAGAAGCCTTCGGAGGTGGCCGCTCCGTCTACATCGATTATACCACCACCGCCGGAGCAAACGGGCGGTGGAGTAGACGCCGGCGGAGGAGCGGGCGCCGGCGGTGGGACTCACGTCATCACCAGGTCCAAGAACAAGGCCCCGCAAGCGTCGGCAACCGTGCAGACACCGCGCCCTTCCCAGGAGGTGCAAGGTCGACAACGCCCCGGTGCTCCTAGCACCGTGCTCGCGTTGGAGCAAGGCCAAGCTGGTGGGTCGCGGGACGTTCAAGACCAGCATGCACGTCAGCATGCTGGCGCCAGTGAGGTACGGTCGCCCGGACGTGGTGTTGCTCCTTCCAATCCAGTTGGGAGTCCGAGCACATCCCGCTCCTCGCGCCGCTCGTCGCCACCGCCACCCAAGACTGCAGAGGAAGCGCTGGCCCGAGCCCAGCTGCTTCTAGATTACCCTCCGGCGCCACACAAGATTGACGACTGGAGGATGACCATTTATAGCCTCATCGGCTTCGCCAACGGCGACAAGCCCCGGCAACCGAGCGCATCGAAGCCCCGGCAAGCCGCCCAGGCGCAAGCCGACGCCGACAAGACCGCTGGGGGTGCCACTTCCATGCACTCCCCGCCCCGAAGGCCAAGATCGCCGACTCGCCGGGCCAACCCCGACGCCGACTCCACTGCGTCGTCGGACCCGCGAACTCGCCGCGATCAATGCCAAGTTCTTCAAGAACGACGACACGAAGACGCTCGTACTCGCATCGAGCGCAGAAGAGAAGCGCGACGTCAATCTGACCAGTGCGCTGGGCCCACTGTCGACGTGCATGCGCCAGGAGAACCAGGCGACTTGCCGTACGCGGCAGGTTGCCCTGCGTTCACCCGTGAGCTGCGGCAAGTCCAGTGGCCCAGTACCAAGAACTTCAAATCAGACGTGCCCGAGAAGTACGATGGCAGGATACACCCGTCGGAGTTCCTTAGCGTCTACACCATCGGGGTGCAGGCTGCCGGGGGGCGAGACGAGAAGATCCTCGCCAACTACTTCCCGCTGGTGCTCAAGCCCAACGTCAGATCTTGGCTCATGCACTTGCCGGACGGCTCCATCTCTTCGTGGGCAGACCTGTGTCACCAGTTTGTCGGCGCCTTCACAGGCGGCCACAAACCCCATGGCCAGGAGAGCGATCTGCATCTGCTCGTCCAGAAGGAGGGAGAGCCCTTGCGCAAGTACATACAGAGATTCAGCCAAGTGCAGCGCAACATCCCAGACGTCCACCATACCGCGGTTATCAGCGCGTTCCATCAGAACGTGCGTAACCGCAGGATGAGGGAGGAGATGGCGATGTGCAAGATCAGAGATGTCAGCGAGCTTTATGCTCTGGCCGACAAGTGTGCACGGGCTGAGGCGGGGAGGAAAATCCCCAGAGAGACTGTGGGAGCAGAGGGATCTGACAGTGAAGAGGACGCCACTCCGGCAAGGAAGAACCGGAGGCGGAACAACAGAAAGAGAAAGGCTAAGGATGTGCTAGTCGTTGAGTAGTCCGGCAACGAAGGCGGTTCCGGCAAGGCCAAAGCCAGCGACTCCGGCGAAGCTGTGGTGGCCGCCGACAAGCAGGACGGCTCCGGCAAGCAATATTGCAAGATCCATCGCACCAAGGGCCATGATCTCCAAGCATGCAAGAAAGTCGAGCAGATGGCGGAGCTACAGAAAGCCGAATACGAGCGCCGCGACAAGGAGAAGGCCCAGAAAGGTGGCAGAGGATCCGACAAGAAGCTTCCTGCCTAGGGAGGGTGCCACGGCAAGCCCAAGCAGCGGCAAGGAGATAGACCTCCCCGTGGCCGCGACAAGGATGAATAAGAAGATGAGGATGATGAGATGGAGGAAGATGAGACTGATGACCAAGAGTTTCAGAAGGCAACGGAGGTTTTGTGCGTTGACGGCGGTGCTTCTCTGCACACCTCGCACCGTCAACTCAAACAGTGGGTGCGGGAAGTGAACGCGGCAGAACCGTCAGTCGAAGCGCGCAAGCCCCTGAAGTGGTCCAGCACGCCCATCGTCTTTGACATTGAGGATCACCCTGATCGCGTCACTGCGGTCGGGTGCTTGCCGATGTTGGTTTCACCAACCATCCGCAACCTCAAGGTCACGAAGATGTTGGTTGACGGCGGGGCCGGCCTGAATCTCATCTCCTCCGTAGTGCTCAAGAAGCTCTAGATCCCCGACAGCGAGCTCGAAGAAACTGGTACCTTTCAAGGAATCAACCCAGGAAGGAGCAAGCCCAAGGGGAAGATCACACTGCCAGTAACCTTTGGCAGCGAGCTGAATTTCAGGACAGAGAGAGTCGCGTTTGATGTTGCTGATTTCCCATTACCATACAATGGGATACTCGGCCGTCCAGCGCTTGCCAAGTTCATGGCAGCCTCTCATTATGCCTACAATGTGCTCAAGATGCCTGGTCCGATAAGTGTTATTTCAGTCCACGGTGACAAGAAGGATGCACTTATCTGTACCGACAAGATCTACCGGGAAGCAGCAGCCGCAGCAGAGCACAAGCCACCTGCCGCTGAAGCTCCCCGGGGGAAGAAGAAACCCAAGTCCGGCAAGAGTAGCTCTGATGCCCACTCCGGCAAGCGCGCCTCTTCGGAGTGCTGCGCTACCGTCGAGGACGCACCATCAAGCTCCGCCGGCAAGTGCAAAAAGGCGAAGACAGCTTCACCAGAGACCAAGAAAGTGGCCGCCAAGGAGGACGGCACTGGTGGTACTTTCACCATCAGTGCCACGCTTGATCCTAAATAGGAAAGCGCGCTCGTTGCTTTCCTGCGGGCGAATGTCGATGTGTTTGCATGGCAACCATCTGACATCCCCGGTGTTCCCAGGGAATTAATTGAGCACCACCTTGCCATCTGTCCTCACGCGCGGCCCGTCAAGCAGAGAGTCAGGAAACAAGCAATGGAGCGTCAAGAGTTCATTGCTGAGGAGATCAAGAAATTGGAAGCAGCAGGCCTAGTCCGAGGAGTACTCTATCCGACGTGGTTAGCCAATCCAGTAGTCGTGCGCAAGGCAAACGGGAAGTGGAGGCTTTGTATTGACTTCACCGATGTCAATAAAGCCTGTCCCAAGGATCCATTTCCCTTGCCGCGCATTGACCAGATTGTCGACTCCACAGCAGGATGTGATCTGCTTTCATTCCTTGATGCATACTCAGGATATCATCAGATCTTCATGGCAGAAGAGGATGAAGAGAAAACTGCATTCATTACTCCATGTGGCACGTACTGCTTTGTACGGATGCCTTTCAGACTAAAGAATGCCGGTTCAACATTTGCAAGAGTAGTCAGTCATGCTTTTGAGCCACAGCTGCACAGAAATGTAGAGGCTTACATGGATGATATAGTGGTCAAGAGCAGAGACAAAGCAACTTTGATCAAAGATTTGCGCGAGACTTTTGCAAATCTGCGCAAGGTCAACCTCAAGTTGAACCCCGAGAAGTGTGTGTTTGGAGTTCCTTCCGGCAAGCTTCTCGGGTTCTTCGTGTCCCAGAGGGGGATTGAAGCTAATCCCGACAAGATTGAAGCCATCGAGCAGATTGAAGCACCAAAGCGAGTCAAGGACGTGCGAAAGCTTGCCGGCTGCGTCGCTGCTCTCAGTAGGTTCATCTCTAAGTCTGCTGAGCGCGCCCTGCCATTTTTCAAGATTTTGAAAAAGGCAGGTCCGATGAAATGGACTCTGGAAGCGGAGGCTGCGCTGCAGGACTTGAAGACATACCTGTCCTCTACTCCAACACTTGTCGCACCTAAACCACAGGAGAAGTTGCTGCTATATCTGGCGGTAACCAATCAAGTGGTTAGTGCTGCGCTAGTTGAGGAGAGGGAAGCAGATGATGAGCCAGCGGCCGCGGCAAGCAAGTCCAGCAATAAGCAGGGGGCTTCTCCGACAAACTCTGGCCCGACAAGCCCTGATCCGACAGGTTCTGGCTCTGGCAAGGATGGATCTGTGCAGTTGCCGGAAGAAAAACAGAAGAAGATGGTGCAGCGCCCAGTTTACTTTGTCAGCTCCCTTCTGCAGGGGGCTAGATCAAGGTACTCTGGTGTGCAGAAGCTGCTTTTCGGCCTTCTCATGGCCTCGAGGAAGCTGCGCCATTATTTTCAAGCACATGAGATCACAGTTGTCACTCGCTTCCCGTTGAAGAGGATATTGCAGAATCCAGAAGCAACAGGCAGAATTGTCGAGTGGGCGCTAGAATTGTCAAGCTTTGGCCTCAAGTTTGAGAGTACTTCAACTATTCAGAGCCGAGCATTGGCAGAATTAATTGCGGAATGGACACCAACACCCGATGAGGAAACTCCGGAGAAGAGCATCCCCGTCAAGGAAGCAAACAAAGAGTGGATCATGTACTTTGATGGTGCCTTCTCGCTGCAAGGCGCCGGCGCAGGTGTGTTGCTTGTCGCACCCACCGGAGAGCACCTCAAGTACGTAGTCCAAATGCACTTTCCCAAGGAGCAAGCAACAAACAATACTGCTAAGTATGAAGGGTTGCTTGCCGGGCTCAGAATCGCTGCTGAACTTGGGATCAAGAAGCTTATTGTCAGGGGTGACTCGCAGCTTGTCGTCCGCCAAGTGAACAAAGATTACCAGAGTCCGTTGATGGAGGCATACATTGATGAAGTGAGGAAGCTAGAAGAACATTTTGACGGCCTGCAGATGGAACATGTTCCAAGAGCTCAGAATGACATTGCAGATGGCCTGTCAAAGTGTGCTGCGCTCAAGTTACCTGTGGAACCAGGGATTTTTGTGCTCAAGCTAACTCAGCCATCTATAACACCATCAACTGGACAGAGCAAAAAGAGGAAGTTGGTCACTGGCGACTACTTTCCGGCAGAGCTCCCCGGAGCCGCCGCCAAGAAGGTCACCAGGACCGGCACAGAGAGCGCTGAGGGGCAGTCTGCTCCGACAAGCCCTATGGTTTGTTTCATTGAAACAGACGCCCCCGACAAGCCGTGTCCCGACACGCTTGCCGGGGAGCATCACGCTCCGGCAGGATCCCAGATCCTTGCCGTAGAAGCGGATGTTCCCGCAGCAGCATTTGCGCCTTTAGTCCTTGTCGTCGAGCCACAAGCTCCGGCATGGGCACAGCAGATCGTCCATTTCCTGCAAACAGGAGAACTTCCCGAGGAGCAAGAAGCAGCGGAGAAAGTAGCCCGGCAATCGAGTATGTACCAGTTTGTCGATGACATACTGTACAGAAGTAGATTCAACGGAGTGAAATTGAAGTGCATTTCCCGGGAAGAAGGACAAGAGCTGTTGGCGGAGATACATGGAGGCATATGTGGTCACCACATTGGCGCAAGAGCACTTGCCGGCAAGGCTTTCTGGCAAGGTTTCTTCTGGCCAACAGCCCTCCAGGATGCAACTGCACAAGTAACCAAGTGTGAAGCGTGCCAGTTCCATTCCAAGCAGATTCATCAACCAGCTCAAGCTCTCCAAACAATCCCTTTATCCTGGCCATTTTCGGTCTGGGGGCTCGACATCCTCGGCCCCTTTCCCCAAGCTGTCGGGGGCTTTGAATACTTGTACGTTGCAATCGACAAGTTCACAAAGTGGCCGGAAGTGGAACCAGTGAGAAAGGTGACAGAACAGTCAGCCGTCAAGTTCTTCAGGTCGATTGTTTGCCGTTTCGGAATCCCTAACAGGATAATCACCGACAATGGCACACTATTGACGAGCCACGCCTTCATGCAATACGTCCAAGATCTTGGCACCAAGATCTGCTTCGCTTCTGTTGCTCACCCGAGAAGCAACGGTGAAGCGGAGAGGGCAAACGCTGAAGTACTGCGCGGGCTCAAGACCAGAACTTTCGACAGGCTGCGCAAGTGCGGAAAAAATTGGATTGAGTAGCTGCCAGTGGTTCTTTGGTCAATCAGAACGACACCAAATCGAGCCACTGGCCAGACACCCTTTGCTCTGGTCTACGGAGCAGAGGCAGTTCTCCCCACGGAACTCGTATACGGATCGCCTCGAGTGCTCGCTTATGATGAGCTTGAGCAAGAGCAGCTGCGGCAAGATGACGCGCTGCTCCTCGAGGAGAATCGTCTTCAGGCTGCTGTGCGAGCTGCTCGCTACCAGCAAGCTTTGCGCCGCTACCATAGCCGCAAAGTTAATGCCCGAAGCTTCGAGGAAGGCGACCTTGTTCTTTGGTGTGTTCAGTCCGCCAAGAATTCCAACAAGTTGACGCCGAAGTGGGAAGGCCCTTATCGGGTGAAACGAGTCACTAGGCCCGGCGCTGTCCGCCTTGAGACCGAGGATGGTATTCCGGTGAGCAACTCCTGGAACATAGAACATCTTCGCAAGTTTTACCCATAAGGCGCGGTAGCCGGACCCCGTTCCGGCAACCACCTTTTGTACAAGCCTTGCCGCTGTCGCATGTAACCCTTTGTACAAAGCTGGGCGCAGCTCCCGTGCATAAATAAAGTTCACGTGCCTCGCACATCTTGTCAAGTTTAATGCATCTTCTTTTCTTTTGCATCTATATCTGACACTTTGTGTATCACATACCCCTGGTAAGCAATAGCGAACCTTAAGGTTCCATATCATTATTTTCTCTTCTTTCTTCCCAAAAAGAAGATTCCTCCGCCCACAAGTTCACCGGGGGGGAAGGAGAAGATAAAGGTGTGGACTAGGCGTCGTTCAAAGGAATCTAACCTTGCCGGGGCGAAGACGACAGAAAAGCTAAGTTGCCAAAGTTTGAGCATAGTCAGTTTTAAATTCGTTAAGTTATATTCCTTGAACGTTCGTGCCTTGTATGGAAAACTTGTGCGCGGAGGAATCGACTCGCGGCTAAGTTGCGCCCTTGATTTGTTTTCGAGTCCGCTCAACAATACAAGCGAGTTGCAACTAGCCCCGACAAGGTTTCTTGCCGGAGGCTGCACCGCCAGCGGGCTGCTGATGTTCCGCACTCAGCAAGTGTTCTTGCGCCGGCAAGTTCCCTCAAAGCGTAGAGTAAAAGCATACAAGGGATGTAACAGAGTAAAGGAAATAACATAGCAAGCAGTACCCAGAATAAAGTTATATTACAAGAATGACTTATTGTGGCACTGACTAGATTGTTCTCATAATTGAAAATGCAGCGGCAGGAAGAAGGGAAAAGAAGGGCGGCCTAATCCACGCAATCGCCGTCGACCCTCCTAACTTCGTTGATCTTGTCCACGATGGGTGCGACGATGGCTTTGAGCTCTTCAAGATCGGCATCTGCCGGCAGCTTCTTGGTGGCGCGGGTGAGGTCGACGCTCGGGTTGCGGAAGAGTATCTTCACCAACACCTTCTCCAGGACCTTGGTGCAGATCGCGTGCGACTCGTTGGCCAGCTGCTTCGGGATCCTTTCCTGGAGCTGCCGGAGAGCCGTCACCACATCCTTGAAGAAAAGCGTGAGCTTGGCGCTGGGCTGGAGATTTCCCTCCGCGGGGTACCCGAAGCCCGCCAAGTCCAGCCCCGCCAGCTCCTCGTCGATGAGCACGGCGATGTTGACGAGGCCCTCCGTCCAGAGCTCCACCGTGGTCTTGAAGGTGTTCTGGGTCTCGGCGGCCCTCGTCAGCAGCTCCTCGTTGCCCTTGAGCTCTTTCCTCAAGTCATCCTCTCGCTTCTTGGCGGCGTCTAGCGTCCCCGCCAAGGTGGACAGCTTCAGCTCCAGATCAGCACTCGAGTCCTTGACGGCGTTCAGCTCCTTGATCTTCTCAGCGAGCTGGACCTGCAGATCGCCATGGGCGCGTGCGTCCTTCTCACGCTCGCGCTGGAGTGCGGCAAGCTCTTCGTTCTTCCTTGTCATGTCCGCCTCCAGCTGCGTCACCCTTTCCTCTAAATCCTTCTTGGCAGCCTCGGCGGCCGCGGCTGCATCCTTTGCCTCCTTGAGCGACCCGCCAAGCGACTGCTCTCGTGCGTCGAGCTCCTCCTCGTGACTGTCCAGACTGGCTTTCTTCTGTGTCAGCTCACCTTCCCGCCTGGACATCTCCTCGGCGGCGAGCCTCTGCTGCTCCTCGGCTTCGGCCTTCTCCAGGATGAACGCCTCCTTTGCCTCGCCCAGCTGCGCCCTCTCCTCTGCAATGGATCGGAGGGCCTCCTGGTTGCGGTCCCGGAGCTCTTGCGCATGTTTCTCTATGTCAACTCCCGCCTGCGCGACAAGCGCTTCCCGGGACTCGAGCTTCACTTGCCGGGCGCGGTAGAGTGACACCAGCTTTCGGAGCAACTGCTCCTCCTCGGACTCGCCGCTGCTGCTGCCTGGCTTGTCGACCACCGCCATCCCAGCGGAGGCAAGTACCTCCCCATCAAACTCCTCTCCTTCAACCGGCGCCCTAGAGCTCGACGCCCAGGGAAGCTTGATGTAAGCGCCCTCGCCGGCTTTCAAGTAAGCGCATGGCTGGGGCTCCTCGGAGCCCTGCACTGCGTCAGCAGCGGAGGGGTCGGCAGTCGGTGCAGCGCCTCGCGCTCCTGCGTCCTCCGGATCGTCAGTATGATCGCCGGACCCCTCGCCGGCTCCTGCGCCAGCGGCCTTGGTGGCCTCTTCGCCGGCGGGCACCTCCGCGCCGGCCTCTTCCTCGTCAGCAGTGACATCCCCAGTGTTGCCGCGCGCGCCCTCCTCGCCGGTGGCCTCAGTTTCCATCGGGTCCCCAAGAGGAGGATCTGAAGACAGGAAGAGGAAGGAAAAGTCAAGCAGATATCCAAAAGGAAGAGAAAGAAGATCATCAGAACCCGAGGGAAAGTTTCCGGCAAGGAGGGTCACCTGTGCTGGGCTCCATGATCATGGGCTCCACCACTGGGGGCTCGCCGGTTCCGTCCCTTGCCCGAGATCCCCTCCTTGCCAGGGAATGCTCCCATGTCGGGGAATCGGCCCTTGGTGGCGTAGTCGAAGCCGACGACACCTCCGGGTCGGCCTCCGATGGCTCCTGGGTGGCTTGTTCTGCTCCTATACAAACGAGTCAATAATCAAGATGTCAGCAAAAGAAGAAGCGCCCGTGCACGCCCCACAACGGGAAGTGAACCAAGAAATTTATGCTGGGGGCTGTGCTGGGGGCTGCCGCGAGGAGAAGGGATCGGGTCCGTCAAGGTGGTCTCGGACGTATCTTCCGTCGTCACGGCAGTATCATCCCCGATGTCGACCACGGGGATCTTGGCCCTCTTCGCCGCCCTCTCGGCCAAAGTCCTGAAAAGGAACAGAAGTTCAGGGAGAAGCAAATTAGATACAAGACAAACAACAACAAAGAAAGACAAGTGCAGTAAGGAGAAAGCCTTACCCCTCCTCATCCTCCTCCTTCTCCTCCTCTTCATCGTCATCGGAGCTCAGCGCGGAGAGGTCGAACTCCGGTACCCTCTCGGCGCGACGCGGCGGAGGAGTAGGCTCCCTCCGGCGCTTGCCGAGAGCTGCGGCAGGATCAGGCGTGGCGGCCCGGGAAGACCCCGCCTCAGTTGCCGGCACAGCCTGGGACCCTCCCGCGGCAACGTTACTTGCCGCGGTGGAGCGTGTCCCACGGCGCCGCGGCTGCTGGACGGCCTGCTCCTCCGCCAACTCTCCAACTCGACGGAGACGCCTTCTCGGTCGGAATTGGGGCTGTGCTGGGGGCTCCGCCTGCGGCAAGTTGCTCGAAGACGGTTGGCCGCTCGCGCCCTCGGCGGGCTCGCTCGCTCCGACCTCGGCCTCCCCTTCGCCCTCGGCTTCTCCGGCAAGATCTTCCCGGGCGGCGAGGCTTGCCGCCTTAGCTACATCCGCCTCCGCCAGCGTGAAGCCAAACTCGCCCGCGGCAGCGGCTGCCGCCGCCTCTTCGGCCCTGCTAGCGATATACGCCAGCTCGTTGGCAGTTGTGGCGCGGGTGAGGAGCTTCTGCTCGCTGGAGTTGACTTCCACCTCCGCCAAGTCATCGAAGAATTGCTGCACGACCTCAGCAGCGGGCTCTATCCAATTTGCACTTATCCCGTGTGAGTCGCACTCTGGCATCATTGCGCAGATGCGATCGCGCTGGGAATTGTTGCACAAGGGGACGACGCCCTGCGGCAACTGGAACCATTCTGGATGGTTGGGGTCATGCTTGAACATCTCCCTCAGCATCCCGTCGAGCTCCAGGACGGTGAAGTTGAAGTTGAGGCCTGGGCGCAGCCTCATGAAATCCGTCGGGCCGCTAAACAGCCAGGCGGGCCTCCCCCTCTCTTGCAGAGGGGCGATGCGACGGCGAAGGAAATCCGTGCCCACTGCCCCTGTTGTGAGTCCGGCATGCCTGAGCCGAAGGATTCGGGTGGTGGCGATCGTCAGCTTGGCGTCGTCTGGCGACAGAGCGCTCCAGTCGCTGCCACGCACCACCCGGGTCTCGCGCAGTTTGGTGAATGGCGGCGGATTGGCATCACAGATCCAGCACCACTCCGCCCTCCACTCGTCCCACTTGCTGCGGAGCTCGCCCGTCAAGTACACCTCCTTCATGCCCATCTGGGAGGTCCAGGCGATTCCACCAGCCAGTGGCTCCCCTTTCTCGGCCCGGGGAGAGAAATAGTGACGAAAAAGAGCGACATTGGGGAGGATGCCAACAAAGTTCTCGCAGAGGTGTGCGAAAACCGCCATTGTCAGAACGGCGTTGGGGGTGAAGTCGAGAAGATGAAACCCATAGGTGTCCATGATGTCGCAAAGAAAAGTGGAAAAAGGTGGGCAGATCCCGCAATAGAAGAACACAGGGAAGAAGTAGTACCCGTTGGGGCACTTTTTCGACTTGGAAGCTTCAGCGGAAAGCACCGGCGTGCGCGGGTGCGCCCGCGTCTGCGTCGACCAGAAGAGGTAGAACTCCGTCCACAGCGCCTCCAGGGTGAGCTCGGGGGGGGGGGGAAGCACTTGCTTTTTGCGCAGCGCCTCGAGCTCCAGCGCCTCGGCCGACTTTGCAGCCTTTGCAGCCTTTGCAGCCTTCGCAGTCTTCGCAGCCTTTCCGGTCTTCGGAGCCATGGCGGAAGCAGCGGGGGGAAGGCGAAGGCGACGGCGGCGACGGCGACGATGGGCGGCGGCACGCTGCTCTCTTTCGACTCTGGAAGCGGTGGGGAACGGCGGAGCTTTCGAAGGAAGGAACTACAAGTGGCGAAAGTGGGGGAACGGCCCTGTTTCCCCTGCTTATAAACAGGGGATGCGAACGTTACGCATTTCCTGGAATTAAGTGTTGACCACGTTCTCTCCCACGACGCCGCAATCGACGCCTGCCGTTGCGGGGGAACGCGGCGGAAGAGGAGTGGGTTTTGTGTGGACCTAGGCCACGCGTATGCCCGTGCACTGTTTTGGGCCTGGCCCAACAACGCTCGGCACCGTGTATGGCCCAGGCCCGGGGGCTCCTATCAGTGTACTAAAGTAGGGGTACCTTAGTACCCCGAACTTGTGCACGGGCAGTTGCAGCACCCCGCGGCAAGGCTCGCCGGGCGCCCGCCAAGACCCTCCATCATTTCCACTTACTGCCATTCAAGAACGAAGTGTCGACCAAGAAGACAAAAGCCCCGGCAAGAGGAGCTTGCCAAGAAGAACAAGGCCCCGGCAAGAGGAGCTTGCCGGGAAGGCCAACCAAGGTGCGTCCAGAAGACTTGCCGCGACGCCCCGCGCGTCCCGGCAAGGCCCGACGACCGGCAAGCTTGCCGGCGCAACAAGAGAAGGGCCGCGGCAAGGCGCTTGCTGCGGCAAGGCTGCCACCCTGCACCCAAGCTCCAGCGCATCCAACGACGTGTCACCCCAGGGCCATGCCAGGAGCACGTGGCGAGGCGCTGTGCAGCCATGCGGTGCGAGGTGGCAAGCGGAGCTGACAAGGAGGCCATCGTGGCGAACGGTGGCGCACCTAACGGTCATTTCCTTGCACTGTTGGGGCGTCCGGACGGGCATTAAATGCCTTTGTCCCCTGCCGTCAGAGTTAGGTAGGGGACACTGTTGGACACTGTTGTACCAACCTGCGTTTTTACTCTTCTACCCCCTCTTTCTGCGTTGCCACCTGTCGGTGACCCCCTTAGACTATAAAAGGGAGGCTCATGTGCACGTAGTAGGGGTTCGGTCCATTCGACACATCCAGCACCACTATACGCTCGCGGTCTCAAGCAGGAACAAATACAACACAAAGCAGCAGTAGGAGTTTTATCTCTCCGGAGAGCTCCGAAGCTGGGTAAAAATCCCCCCGCGTGTGTGACCTCGATCTGCTCTTCGTGCGGCCCTCGCCCCCCTGCCGGACCAGAAGGGGCCCCCCTGCCCCATAGGTGCTCGCTCCCCACGGTGGCCCGCGACACTTTGTTCCCCAATCATCAGCAACGTGCTAGTCACCAAGACCCTCATCAACAGCGGGGCAGGGCTCAACGTCCTGTCCGTGGAAACGTTCAACAATCTTCAAGTGCCCTACAGTCAGCTTCAGCCAACCAAGCCCTTCTCCGGAGTCAGCGACGGCTCCACGATCCCGATCGGGCAGGTCCGCCTTCCTGTCACCTTCGGGGCACGCGACAACTACCGCACCGAGCTCATCGACTTCGACGTCGCCCACATTCGCCTGCCGTACAACGCCATCCTTGGGTACCCGGCGCTGGCCAAGTTCATGGCCGTGACCCACCACGGCTACAATGTCCTCAAGATGCCAGGAAGCGGTGGGGTCATCACGGTGCCCTGCGAAGAGAGAGACGCAGTGTGCTCCCTGGAGCGAGCCTTTCAGGCCGCATCACTGGAAGATCCAGACCACAGAAGCAAGAGGCTTCCCGAGGCTGCACCCAAGAAGAAGAAGACATCGACCGGCCCGGCCCCTCAGGAGGCAGGCCCCTCAGGGCCCGCGCCTGCCCAGGGGGAGCCTCCTTCCATCGCATAGGGAAGTGCGCCCGGCGCCCTCCTCAGGCAGGGCTCGGGGGCTCTCCCCTGGAGGGCCGCCGACCTCGCCAAGGTCACGAGGGAGGCGCTTGGGCACCACGTGGAGGCGTGCTTCGAAGCACGTTTCCCGCAAGAAGGAGCAAAGCAAGGAGGGCCAAACCCTCAGGAGTTCGTCAGCAAGGCCATTCGGGAGTTACAGGAGTCAAGGGTCATGAGAGGCAGCCGCCGCCTACCCACTGTGGCCCCCCATCCAGGCGAGGATGGTGGGCTGCGCATCTGCATCGACATACCGGGGCTCAACCGAGCCGTGTCTCAAGAGTGCCTCTGGCCCTCGCGAGTGGGACGTTGCGAAGGTCCGCCCCACAGCTACGTGCGCATGCCTTACGGCTTGCCGAACGCGGCTGCTGCGCACCAGCGTCTCATGAGGGCCATCTTGGAGGCTCAAGAGGTCAGGCATGCCGCAGCCCTGGCGAAGATGGAGATGGCCTGCGAGGAGTCGCCAGCGCCTCCGGAGCCTCCAGAGGCCCCTGGGCCTGGGGGCTCGTGAGGATCGGCTCCCGCAGCCCACCGAGTCTGCTACACCAACACCCCTTCATCCCCAACATCATCAGGTGACATCTTTTAAGTTTCATTTCTGGCTGGGAGCGCCCTCAGGGCCGCATTATTCCCAGGCCGCGTGGGTCCGTCCCTGCGGCATGTATCCCTTTTATTTCATGTTCCTGGCTTACCTTATTGGGGGCGCCCCTCGGGCTGCATCATCCCCAAGCTGCTCGGGCCTGACCCAGCGGCATGTACCCTTCTTGCGTTTATCTTAGGGCTATGCTTTCGATCCACCATGCTTGTTATTTTGTGCCTTTTTCTCCTGGGTGTCGGAATCTTGGGCGTTAAAGGGGGGTGCCTGAGCATCGTGACTCAGGGCTCCTACCGGCTCTCCAGCCCTCACCCTCTGGTCTTGTCCATGGCATCGCGACCTGGCATGCCAGCGACGGCTGAGACCAGCCCGAGAGACGGGACCCGAGGACGTAGAGTTTCGACATCTAACCCAGCTTGCGCGTTAAAGGGGGGGTGCCTGAGCATCGCGACTCAGGGCTCCTACCGGCTCTTCATCCCTCACCCTCTGGTCTTGCCCATGGCATCGCGACCTGGCATGCCAGCGACGGCTGAGACCAGCCCGAGAGCCGGGACCCGAGGACGTAGAGTTTCCACATCTAACCCAGCTTGCGCGTTAAAGGGGGGTGCATGAGCATCGCGACTCAGGGCTCCTACCGGCTGTCCGGCCCTCACCCTCTGGTCTTGTCCATGGCATCGCGACCTGGCATGCCAGCGATGGCTGAGACCGGCCCGAGAGCTGGGACCCGAAGACGTAGAGCACCGGCATCTGGCCAAATTTGCAGGAACACACTCCAAGATAAGGCCCAGAGCCAGGCGCAACCCGCCTTGAGGTAGGGCCCCATGAGTCCCGCGCTGGCTCACGGGTACCCCAATACACCTCGCCAGGCCTTTCATGCCCCTCCACAGCAACTAATAGTTGACTGTCGATTGTCGCGACAAACCCTTGTTCCTTCTGTGATGAGCCTGCAGGGTCCCTCCAAGGAGCGTCGCCAAGCAACCTCACATCAGCCAAGGCACGGATCTAACGCCGCACCAGGAAGCGTTTTTCTGACCCTCGAGATAAGTCACTCTCCGGAAGCACTGGTTATCGCAGCACCGGCCCCGCACCAAGTGCGATCCCGTGTTAGCAACGTCGCTCTCCTTTCTCACCGAATGATGGCTGCTTGAGCACTAAGGGGGACCTCCTGAGCATCGCGACTCAGGGGCTCTTACCGGACCTCGGGCCGCTCACCTCCTGGCCTTGACCACGGCATCACGACCTGGCATACCAGCGATGGCTGAAGCCACCTTGGGACTGGGACCTGTCGGCGCAGAGCATCAAGCCCTCGCGAGGTCTGAAAGGAGGAAACTAAGCTAAAACAGAATAAGCATCTCGCACTACTTCACAATAAGGATCATATTGACAGACGGAGCTACAAACATCATACAAGCCCCCGTGGGGTATATTCATGGCCCCTCGCAGGAACAAAAGGCGTGAATCCTAAGGAGTCCTAACTACAGGGGCATCGCGGCAGACGCCATCATCAACAGTGGGCCGCCCAGCACCGACGCCAACCCCATCCAGATCAGAGGCGGCGACGGCCTGACGAGCCCACCCTGCTCCGGGAACGGTGCAGGCTTGGGGGCTCGTAGCTGTTGTCGCTCGTCTCCGGAGTCACGAAGAGCTCGGCGGAGTCACTGGATCCTCCGGCGCCTCCGTCGCCTGAGGAGCGGCCAAGGGAGCGATCGGCCGGCCTCTGTCTCGCTGCAGCAGGGTCCTGACCGCCTCTCCCGGGGCAGCATTCCAGTCGGTGACCCTCCGCATCAAAGACCTTGATGGACATCACCGAAGCACTGTCGTACTCCAGATGGATCGTGAGGGTGCCCCTCATCCTGCAGACCCGGGCGACCTCACCCCAGCCTCGAGTCATGAAGACCTTGCCCGGGGCAACGACCGCGACCTCTGCCCCAGTCGCGAGGGTGCCGCAGCCGGTGTGCTGCAGCCAAAGCCCCAGGGGTTCCCCCTGCCGGACGATGGAGGCGAAGAAAGAGGGGAGACGAATCCAAGACTTAGGAGGCGTGGCGGCATGAAGCACGAACTCTCGGTAGGAGCCCTCGGAGTGGACTCCAGGGGAAGGACGCACACCTTCGTGACCCGCCGGCGTCGGCGGCGGTGCCGCTTGCGGCGTTCGGCGTCGACTCCTTCAGAGCCGCCAATGTGCGCGTACAAGGGAAGAGGGAACCCTGGTGGCGGCCGCTCACACCAGGGTCTTGACACTTCCTGGCGAGTGCCCTCGCCCTGACACCAGAGGGCAGGCCGCTTCTTCGGGGGAAGCGGGTCAGGATCCTCTTGGGGAGCTTTTCCCTTCTCTTCCGCGGAGAACCGGCGGATCGGAGCCATTGCAGCAAGACGGAGCAAGGCCCAGGCAGGAGGAAAAGCAGAGGGATAGAATGGAAGGGCGTGCGCCGTTCCGTACTTATAGCCGGTGAAGGCCAACCATCGACCTCCACGATCACAGGTAATCATGACCCGATTTGCATGCAGGGACTTGTCGAATCCAAGCGGTTACCAAGGCGTCATGGGGAAGCAGAGGCGCCCACATCCAATCAACCGCAACACGGCGCCCAAAGCCGCAGGCTGTTAGGGCCCGCGACGCTTTGCACTTGCCCTTTCGCCTCTCTGCTCAGCCAAGTTCGGGCGCGCCGTGGGCCCGGGGGCTATTGTCGGCGTTCTGGGAATGGGGGTCCCCAGACTTGCCTGCCTGCGGCCTGCGGCGTGGCTCAAAGGAGGCCCAGCACAGCCCATCTTCATCAACACAAGCTCAAGACCCTCGCGAGGGGCCAAGCCTCGTGGGGCGGACGACAAGGAGCTTCCTCAAGCACGGTCTCGTGAGGCTGGCTCACGAGGAGGCGGAGAGTTCAAGGCGGGGTACCTCGCGAGGTGCCCATGACGCAAGCCATGACGACCAAGGGTGCCAGTCGGGCGCCAGCCTACGCAGTGTCCTCCTTTCCTCTTTGGTGCAAAGGGAGCAAGCGCAGGCAAGAGCATCAAGCAAAGGCGTCCATTTCGGTGCAACAAGACCAAGACCAGCCCAACGGCCGGAAGGAAGTCATTGTGGAGCCCAAGTCGGCGTCACCACCAGAGCCCTTGATAGGCGAGGACCAACTTTAGTCAGGATAAGTGTACCCGATGTTCCCCTTCAAAATGGCCAATTGTTGGCGCCCTTCCCGCTCAATATTTGGGAAGAGGCCCAGGGCCTTTGCCTATAAATAGGACTAGCCACCCCCAGGGCAGGGCAATCGGGACCTGACCCAGCAATTGGGACCTGACCTAGCAATCGGGACCTGACCCAGCAATGAGGACCGGACCTAGAATCGGGACCTGACCTAGTGTCGGTGTCAAAACCGGCGGATCTCGGGTAGGGGGTCCCGAACTGTGTGTCTAGGCGGATGGTAATAGGAGACAAGGGACACGATGTTTTTACCCAGGTTCGGGCCCTCTCGATGGAGGTAAAACCCTACTCCTGCTTGATTGATATTGATGATATGGGTAGTACAAGAGTAGATCTACCACGAGATCAAGGAGGCTAAACCCTAGAAGCTAGCCTATGGTATGATTGTTGTTCGTCCTATGGACTAAAACCCTCCGGTTTATATAGGCACCAGAGAGGGCTTGGGTTACACAGAGTCGGTTACAATGGTAGGAGATCTACATATCCGTATTGCCAAGCTTGCCTTCCATGCCAAGGAAAGTCCCATCCGGACACGGGACGAAGTCTTCAATCTTGTATCTTCATAGTCTTGGAGTCCGGCCGACGATGATAGTCCGGCTATCCGGACAGCCCCTAGTCCAGGACTCCCTCAGTAGCCCCTAAACCAGGCTTCAATGACGACGTGTCCGGCGCGCATATTGTCTTCGGCATTGCAAGGCGGGTTCCTCCTCCGAATAATTCATAGAAGATAATAAACACCTGGATAGTGTCTGGCTCTATAAAATAAATTCCACATACCACCGTAGAGAGAATAATATTTACACAAGTTCAATCTGCTGACGTATTTTGTGGCGTGACGTCACACCACTACCAAGCCTTTACTTGAATCGTTTTTCTTATACCACCTCAGCGCGTTTAGCGAAGCGGTTTTCTTGGCACGTCTTGTCGAAGCAGAGATCGTGTTCCCCTTATTCCGGTATTCCCATCAATACGGACGTGGGTAACCCAACCGCGCCCGTTGCCACGCCCCCTCCATCGAAGGCGAGTTCCAAACGGTCACGGGGACGGCTCTTGGTATTCTCCCTCTTTATAATGAGACCAAGGCTCGTTTCTTTTCTTCAATCCTCAATTGAATCTACCCCTCGCCCCAAGTTCCAGTACTCAGGGCTCTAGATTCGAGCGCTTCGGACCTTCGACAATGTCCGGCTCCGACCTACAGGGCCAGTGGATGCCCTCCTCCATCACGGAAGAGGACGTGCTAAAGCTGAGAGAAGCCAGGTACTTAACCTATGAGATTTTGCATAGGTTGCCTGCCCAAGGGCAAGTCATTCCTACTCCCGAGCCAGGCGAGAGCGTCGTGTTCGTGTCTCACCTCCATCGGGGTTTAGGCTTCCCGATGGGTCCCTTCATGAGGGGGCTCATGTTTTACTATGGGTTGGAATTCCACGACTTGGCTCCGGAGTCCATCCTCCATATCTCATCATTTATCGTCGTCTGCGAGGCCTTCCTCCGCACTACCCCTCACTTCGGTTTGTGGCTCAAAACCTTCAATGTGGAGCCAAAGATGATCGAGGGGCGTCAAGCAGAGTGTGGCGGGGCGGTTGTAAGCAAGAGGGCCGAAGCTCCATGACCCGAGGGCTCTTTTCAGGAGGAGCTCAGTTTGTGGCAACAGGAGTGGTTCTATATTACCGCTCCCAGGGGCAGCAGGCAGAGGCCACCGCCCATCTTTCGCTCGGGCCCTCCACAACGGCTGATGTCATGGGTCAACAAAGGGCTTAACTGGGGGCCGTCAAAGGACGTACCCCTATTGCAGGGCCGGATTCGAGACCTCCAAGAGAGGGAGACCAATCTGGTCGTAGTGATGCAGGTTATGCTGATTCGGCGTCTTCTGCCCTGCAAATGTCGCCCCCTCCGCCTGTGGGAATTCAATCCGGAGGGACCACGAGCTCTTCAACACTTCATGGGTACGACACCCGTGGAGATGTACAAACTGTTCTTCGGATCACAAGAGATGTGTCCGGACTTGACCGAGGATGCTGGCCTAAGCTGCAATCGCCCGGATACTCAAGTAAGTGACCCTGTGTCCGGACATATGGTCCATTTGTTTATCATGGATTTGCCTTTTAACCAGCTATCCCTTGGACAGGAGTGGATAGCGCAAGCAAAATTGATACGGTGTCCGGCCCCCCTCCCGGAGACCACGCCGGATCCGGTGTTGGTCAAGATGCTGGAGGTTGCGCCTTCAGAAGTGGGCGAAGGGGAAAACAGGAAAACTACTGCCTCTACTGAGGAGGCTCTTGGGAAAGGGGGGATCGAGAATCCCTCCCTCCAAGGGGAGAAGAGGACCGCTTCCGAAGATCCGGAGGTCAAGGCCTCGAAGCGGGGGAAGAAATCTTCACCAGAGAGTCCTGCGCCAGGAGAAGCCCCGGCCGCACCATCTCCCCAAGGGAATCAGCCCTCCAGCGAGTCGTGAGTAAAAAAAGGGGAGTTTTGTAATAAGGGACATCCCTGTTTTTATTTTTGAGGATAACCGAAGTTTATTTTACCTTGTAGTTCGGATCTCCGCCCTTCTCAGCTGAGCTCATCTTCGGGGGATCTTCGTCTGGAGATGATGGAGAGCGAGACGCCTCCATCTACCGCGCCGTCAGGCGGGGCGGACGACCCTGAAGTGTCGTCACGGAGGGTCTCCCCGAGTCCGGCGGGGCCGGAGAGTTCGGCACCTACTGGTGTACGTCCGGGGGAGCTGAAGGATCTGCTCGAGAGGGCGTCTATCTCAGAAGATCACCGTACATTGATGAGTACAGTGATTGAAAGAATTTCATCCACTGAGGGCGGGTTGCATGATGCCGTCAGAAGTTTACTGACGGGTTTTGAGGTACGTAAAAATGACATACCTTTTGATAGTTTTGCACATAGAGTGCGCCCTGTATAGATAGTAGCCCCTGAGACTCGGTATGTTGTCGAAAGCGACAGCGTGCCGAGGATCATAATCTCAGTTATTAATTCTCGCCTTTCTTGTGCAGGTGGCGGATCGTCCGGTGGCCAACCGGACTGATAGAGTTGCCGAGCTAAAGCGATAACTCGACGTTGTGGATGCGGACATCGCGCTGGTCAATAAATGACTTGACGAGTCACAAGGTAGGTTGTTTCTTCGTGGTCACCTAGTAAGGGAGCTGATGCCCACTCCTTACAGCATGTATGCTTAATGCAGATGGTGCCGCTGCTGTGGAGGACCTTCGGGCAGAGCTTGCTCGAGCCAAGTAGTAGGCCAGAAGGAGTGATGCGGCTGCCTCAAAGGCGGCCGAAGAGCTAAAAGCCGAAAAGGTTGCTCACTGCCGAAGCAGGGAGGAGATGGCCGTGAAGCTGAAGGATGTTACCGACCGCTATGAGGTTCTTGAAAAAGAATGCCGAGCGGAGCAAGAGGACCTGAAGAAGGCCACCGCCGAAGCCAAGGATGCCCGTTCTGCAATGAGGGCTATAAAGGAGGAGCTGTGTCAGGCCGGAGACATTGCGACTGGAAAGCCCTTTCTGCTACGCAGGAAGTTCACAGATCAGAAGTATGCTCAGCTGGGCCAGCTGTGGCGTGCGGAGGATCCTTATCTTGATTTGGCGGCGAGTGCGGCGGATGCGGTTGTGCACTTCCGAAGCCAAAAGGATCACGAGATGGAAGAGCTTTTTTGGTCTCAATTCCACAGTCCGGAGCGTTCACTTCCGTTAACCGATCGGTTGGCTGAGTGGGCTGAGCTGAATAGATTGTCCGGATTTGCCATGACGGATGTAGTGGCTCATCTGTGGCCGGATAGGCCCAAGCCGAAGAGTTATTTTGGCTTATTGCAGCAATTCCTTGGGGCGGTGCCGCATATCAAGGCGATGAAGCGGTCGGCATGCATAGAGGGTGCGCGGATGGCTCTTGCCCGTGTTAAGACATACTGGGCGGAGATGGATGCCACCGATGTTGCATCCCGGGGTTCGGACGAGAGCCGGTTACCCGCTAAGCACTATTTTGGGGAAGTCCTGCAGGGCGCTCGTTTAATAGAGTCGCAGTGCTCGAAAGATGTTATGTTCAAACGACATGTATGATTTGTAAAACCATACTTATAATCAAAGTGCTTTTTATACTTGTGCGTTCAAGTATTGAAATATCTCCTGTGCGGCCGTTAATGTATATGTATATATAACCTGAAAGATGGCAGTCTTCGGCTTCAGCCCCCACGCACATAGTGCGGGGGTGTTTGCAAAAGGGCGCCTTGTCACACTTAATCCAACATCTTGGTCCTGTGAAGGAGGTGGTAGCATGGCAAACTAGGCAACCGGACTATAATGCTTTATCACTTTCACTTAGCCATAGGGGTTCGAAGGTGGGGCTATGATATAGCCCCTAGGGGCACCGCGCTCTCCGAATTCGGGTCGCGTATGTGCCTGACCGGGAAACGGTCCTTCGTCAAAGCGGAGGAATTCTAGACATTCCGGTAGTCGATCGAGTGGTTGACCAGTCTCTCGCTATATCATGACAGTCAGTTTTTGGCTTTCTCTACTGAGGTGCTCGCCAGGCCGAACCGGGGCACAATCGCAGTAGTTCTCCTGGTGCCGCGTTAGCCGATGATACGGAACGTAAGGCAGCAAAACACAGGAGCCGGGCAAACCCAACATTTGACCAAGACATGATTCGGAGCTGATGCATATAAGGCCTAACTCGAGACGCTGAACACTCCCTAAGGTATTCGGTCTTTATGATAACGGGCAGAACAATGCCCTAAGCCCCTAGTGTCAAGGTACGGGCGAAAACTTCTGGCGCGGCCGATGCCAAAACGCCAGCCTCCTCATTGGTTATGGTAGGAAACCAGGGGATGTGTATCAACAAGAGACAGTAAGAAAGGTTTACGCAGGGTCTTAATCTGAAAAGAATCCTTGCAACGGGTCCCTGCTGCACGTCTGCGCCTGTGTCTCCGTTGTGCTGTATCCTGGACGGGTGTAGCACGTTGTTTATCTGAAAAAGAGAAGAACTTAGTTTGGAAAGATATCATGCAAGAAATGTATTTAAAACACAGTGTGATTTAAAAAATGAATAAAGTTGAGCTTTATTGGCTCTTCATTGTTCATGCGCACAGCCCCTTGTAAAGGGGTATGCGGCTAGGAAACCCCTAGTTTATTTATGCCGGACTCGCCTAGCCGTGTCCGGGGTCTTGAACGACCTTTTAAAGAGATGATACCGCGTGGACCGGGCATTTTAAGTGTAAGAGACGCGTGATGCGGTATTGCGTTAAAGCGGGCGAAAGCTTCACGTCCCAATAGTGCTTGGTGGCTACTTTTAAATGGGGCGATATGGAAGATTAGCTTTTCGCGACGGAGGTTGTCGGATGGACCGAACACAACTTCTAGTAGTAAGGAGCCCGCGCAATTGGCGTAAGGGCCTGGCGTCACTCCTTTGAAGGAAGTGCTGCTATGGCGAATTTTGGTAGGGTTTATCCCCATTCTGCGGATTGTGTCCGGATATAGCAGGTTTAAATCGCTACCACCATCCATTAGGACTTGTGTAACTTGTAGTCCGTCGATTATAGGATCCAATATCAAAGCAGTCCATCCTGCATTTCAAATACTTCTGGAGTAATCCAGATGGTCGAAAGTAATTGGTTTTGACATCCAATCTCGGGATTCCGCTGGGGTGGACCGTGCGGCATGTGCTTTGGTAGGTGCCGCCGTATTTTTCCTTGTTATCACTTGAAGTGAACTCACTATTTTGACTTCTTGTGGGAAAATCTTTTATTTTCCGGCACTCTACTTGTGGGGTTCGTCATCGTCCTCGCTTGGCGTGTCGAGCCCCTTGTGTTCGGCGTTAAGTCGGCCGGACTGCTTGAAGACCCAACAATCTCGGTGGGTATGGTTTGCAGGCTTTCCGGGGGTACTGTGGATTTGACATATCCTATCCAAAATTTTGTTTAGGTTGGATAGCTCGTCACTGTTGTCCTTAAGAGGCAGTGTTTTGTTGTTCGGCCGAGAGCTTTTGAACCCGGTGTTGACCGCCGTGCTCTTTGGGCCATTTTCCTTATTCCGGCGCTGATCTTTTCTGCGTCGTGATTTCCCATTTCCATCCCTGACCTCGGATGTACTCGGGTCGCTGGTGCTGCATCTTGCCAGCCAGCTATCTTCCCCCGCGCAAAAGCGGGTCATGAGGCTTGTTAGCACGGCCATTGATCTTGGTTTTTCCTGGCCGAGGTGCCTGGCAAGCCATTCGTCTCGGACGTTATGCTTAAAAGCTGCTAAGGCTTCGGTGTCCGGACAGTCGACTATTTGGTTCTTTTTGGTGAGGAACCTGTTCCAGAATTTGCGTGCTGACTCTCCGGGCTGTTGAGTTATGTGACTTAAATCGTCTGCATCCGGAGGGCAGACATAAGTCCCCTGAAAATTTGCTTGAAATGCATCCTCGAGCTCTTCCCAACTTCCATTGGTATTTTCTGGGAGGCTTTTGAGCCAATGCCGAGCTGGCCCTTTGAGCTTGAGGGGTAGGTATTTTATGGCATGGAGATCGTCTCCTCTAGCCATATGTATGTGTAGGATGTAATCCTCAATCCAGACTCCAGGGTCTGTTGTTCCGTCATATGCCTCTATGTTTCTGGGCTTAAATCCCGCTGGAAATTCATGATCCAGTACCTCATCGGTGAAACATAGTGGGTGTGCGGCGCCCCTGTATTTAGGTGTGCCGTTATCTTCGAACACTCGGCGTGTTGTGTTGCTTCCTGGAGCCCTCTTTTTTGGCCCATAAATGGACCTGACCGGGCCATCCTTTTTGCGAGGATCTTTATGTGTATCATGTGCCGGCTTGTGTGCAGCGCCGCTTGCCGCTCTTAGCCTGTCGTCTGGTCATCTATCCGGCCAGGCGGCCTCTTTGCTTTTTGATTGTGGTGGCTCTACGGCCTCCTCGTCGAATTCGGGCAATAGCTTGCACTTCGGGTAGCTCTTTGCTTGGTGACTATTGCCGTATTTGTCTGCGGTCTTGAGTACTTTGCTCCATCTCATTCTGAGTACGTCTTCCGTTGTTTTGATCTTCCGCTTCTGCTTCTTCAAACCTCTTGCAGTGGCGCCGAGCCTTTTGTGAAGGTTCTTATGCTCCGGTGATGTGTCCGGCGTGAGATCGTCTGGACTGTTGTTTTCGCCGGAGATGGGTTGCTTGTCTAATTCATCCTGTTTGGATGGTTGTTTGGTTGCATGTTCGTCATCCACTGGTTCACCCTGCTCTACGGCTGGGCCATTATGGGTGCTGTTGTTATCGAGGCGGGACTTCGGGCAGCGCTTGCGTCGCTGTTTTGGTTGTTTTTCGGGGGAATTATCCTTCGCCGCGTCCCGTTGTTCCTCGTTATCGCTTCCTTTTGGTGTATCCACCATGTGTACGTCATGAGTTGAGGTGGCTTTCCAGTGCCCAGTAGGCGCTGGTTCTTGGTCGTCTCCTGCATAGTCGTCCATACCGTCGATGTCTTCGGAGTCGATGTCTAGCAAGTCGGTTAGATCGTCGACAGTGGCTACAAAGTGGGTGGTGGGTGGGCTTTGAATTTCTTTGTCGTCCGCATCCCAACCATCTTGGCCGTAGTTCGGCCAGGGCTCTCCTGATAATGAGAGATACTTTAGCGAATCCAGGATGTCGCGAAAAGGTGAGTGTTGAAAGATGTCCGCAGCGGTGAACTCCATGATCGGCGCCCAATCGGACTCGATTGGAGGGGACGCGGGAGGTTCGGAGTCCGGCGAGGAGTCCGGCACCTCGGAGTCACGAGCTTCACAAGGGACAAGGTCAGTATTCGGCTCCATCGCCGTGGAGGTAGCAGCCCCCGAGGCGGTGTCTAGCCACCCGTCCTCGATCTGCGCAGTCGGCTCCGAATTGAGGATCGGAGCAGACTCGTGTGCGGCCTCCAGGGCACTGTCCGGCAGCAGAGCTAAATCATGCCCATCGTGACAGTGCGGCGCGCTCGGCTGTGGCTCGAATCCATCGAAGATAAAGTCTCCGCGGATGTCAGCCGTGAAGTTCAAACTTCCAAATCTGACCTGATGGCCAGGGGCGTAGCTTTCAATCTGCTCCAGATGGCCAAGCGAATTGGCCTGCAGTGCAAAGCCGCCGAATACGAAGATCTGTCCGGGGACAAAAGTCTCACCCTGGACCACGTTGTTGTTGATGATCGAAGGAGCCATCAAGCCTATCAGTGACGACACAGACGAACTCTCAATGAAAGCACCAATGTCGGTGTCAAAACCGGCGGATCTCGGGTAGGGGGTCCCGAACTGTGCGTCTAGCCGGATGGTAATAGGAGACAAGGGGCACGATGTTTTTACCCAGGTTCGGGCCCTCTCGATGGAGGTAAAACCCTACTCCTGCTTGATTGATATTGATGATATGGGTAGTACAAGAGTATATCTACCACGAGATCAAGGAGGCTAAACCCTAGAAGCTAGCCTATGGTATGATCGTTGTTCGTCCTATGGACTAAAACCCTCCGGTTTATATAGGCACCGGAGAGGGCTAGGGTTACACAGAGTCGGTTACAATGGTAGGAGATCTACATATCCGTATTGCCAAGCTTGCCTTCCACGCCAAGGAAAGTCCCATCCGGACATGGGACGAAGTCTTCAATCTTGTATCTTCATAGTCTTGGAGTCCGGCCGACGATGATAGTCCGGCTATCCGGACACCCCCTAGTCCAGGACTCCCTCACCTAGCAATCAGGATCCTCACCCAGAAACCAGTAGATAGAGCGATTGAACTCCTCCCAGCAGTTCGTCACACCAGCCAAGAACAGACCCTCGCGAGGCTGTTCTGCCTTGTATTATTCATCATTCGCCCAAGAGGCAATCCACCACACCACACACTGGAGTAGGGTATTACACCACAATGGTGGCCTGAACCAGTATAAATCTTGTGTCTCTTGTGCTGTTCTATTTGGTAGTTTAGATCCTAGCGATTCGGTGAGGAGCGAGCCAGTAGAGGGTTGAATCTCCGCGCGCACCCCAGTGTTCGAACCTCAAGGGTCTGCTGGAACCCGAAATCCGACAAAGACCTCTCGCCATACCATGGTGATGAAACTTTCGATCCGAGGTCGGATCTTTCCCAAGGGGAGGGAGATGATGCAGAGCCACCCACGATCATCCCCATGGACGTATCTACATCTCCGACGACATCACTTGGACCTATGACAAGAGCTCGAGCAAAGGCTATTGAAGATAAGGTGAACTCGCTCCTCTCCAAACTCCCACTCCCTACTTTGAGACACGGCTACTACCTCATGAGGAGATTCTATGTGTGATCAAGTGCTTGGGGGAGAGTCACGGATCAGCTACACCCATTGGACAAGGCGGCGAGGACACCAAGTTCGACGGGAAAGAAGGCCCGCTCGAAACTCCCAGTCATCAAACGACTGACGCCGACTGCACGTCTGATGCCTGGAGGCTCCAAACGACCAGCCAATCCCCAGCCTTCGCACGTTACAGCAGTTGTACGAACGACGCCGACCGGATGTCTGACACCTCCCAGAGAGCAGACGACCGAGCCTTTACGGACAACCGGCACCACCACACCCGAGCCAAAACATCGGAAGAACGGAGACTTCCAGACGACTGGACGAACGGATGACCGACCCCGACGGGACGACCGACAATTACTGTTCAGGATCAAAATATCGGACGCCCGACCGACACCAGACGTCTGAACCCTCGTGAGCCTTCAGACGACTGGTGACCGTCGGACGTCCGACGCCTGTGCATCTGCCCGTGTGTTGGGCCGAATCCACTTACCCTTTCTTCCACTTAGACTATAAATAGACCTCTCCCACCTCCTAGCTAGGGTCAGCATTGTGATAACTCATATTTTGAGATAGAGCCTTGCTCATCCATCCGGATCTACTCCACCGCGAGGGACCGACACCTCTTCGGAGAAGATCCTCGTTGGATTCAAGACCTCCTTTTGGAGAAGACCCTCTTCAAGACCTCCTCTCGGAGAAGAACCGGTTACCCTATGTATCGTCCTTTGTTGGATTCGGATCTTGTATCACATTGTGTCTCGATGATCTAGCTCATGTGTGACTTTATTCTTGTTGGTTGAGTGTTCTCTCGTGTTTTCCCCTCGTTCCCCTCCTCGTGTTTCATCGTGTTCTTGGTAGGATTCCCCTCCAAACATGAAAGATCGGCCTCTAGGGTTCTACCATGCATCACCATGCAAGCGAATAATTTGACGAAAGAACAAATCAACAACATTAGTAGCAACATCGCTTTTATGATATGGTATTAAGTGTGCCATTTTCGAGAACCTATCCACGTCAACAAATATGCTAGCCCTCCCCTTCTTTGTTCGAGGTAAACCCAAAGCAAAGTTTGTAGATATATCCTCCCATGGAACACTAGGTACAGGCAAAGGCATATATTAGCCATGAGGATTGAGTCATAACTTAGCTTGTTGACATGTAGTGTAGCGACCAAGAAAGCGCTCAACGTCCCGTCTCATCTTTGGCCAAAAGAAATGTGTAGCAAGTACATCCTCCGCCTTCTTCAAGCCAAAGTGTCCCATTAATCCTCCTCCTTGCGCCTCCTGCAACAACAAAAGATGAACAGAGTTAGCTGGAATGCATAGATTTTCAGCATAGAACACAAATCCATCATTAACGACCAACTGTTTCCATGTTCTCCCTTCTTTACAATTTTGCAATACATTTTTTAATTCAGGATCATGCACATATTGACCTTTGATGGTCTCCAAACCAAATATTCTAAATTCAAGTTGTGAAAGCATAGTATAACGACGAGACAATGCATCAACAGTAACATTTTCTTTAGCCTTATTGTGTTTAATCACATAAGGGAAAGTCTCAGTGAATTCAACCCATTTAGCATGTCTACGGTTCAGGTTTCCTTGACTTCTAATATGTTTCAAAGATTGATGATCATAATGAATAACAAATTCTTTGGGCCATAAATAATGTTGCCATGTTTACAAAGTCCAAACAAAAGCATATAATTCCTTATCACAAGTAGAGTAATTCAGACTAGGCCCACTCAATTTTTCAGAAAATTATGCAACAGGTTTACCATCTTGTAATAACACACCTCCTAATAAAATTCCACTAGCATGACATTCAAGCTCAAAAGTCTTATTAAAATAAGGAAGTTGGATTAGAGGTGCATGTGCCAACTTATCTTTCAATACCGTGAAGGCTTCTTCCTGTGCGATACCCCAAACAAAAGGCACATCCTTATTTCTAAGCTCATAGAGAGGTGCAGCAATGGTGCTGAAATCTCCCACAAACGCATATAGAAACTAGCGAGGCCAAGGAAACTCCTCACTTGTGTGGCCGCTTTGGGCTGCGGCCAACTCTCAATAGCTTCAACTTGGCTTTATCAACTTCAATTCCCTATGAAGTAACAACATAGCCAAGAAAAGATACTCGGTCAATGCAAAAGGTGCACTTCCCAAGGTTACCAAACAAACGCGCATCACATAAAGCAATAAAAATAGCACGATGTCTCCATGTTCCAAATATTCCTCCAAAGATCTGCTATAAATCAGTATATCATCAAAATAGACTACCACAAATCGTCCAATTGAAGCACGTAAAACATCGTTCATTAATATCATGAAAGTACTAGGTGCATTAGTTAACCCAAAAGGCATGACTAACCACTCGTATAATCCAAACTTAGTTTTAAATGTTGTTTTCCATTCAACTCCCAATTTCATACGAATTTGATGGTATCCACTACGCAAATCAACATTGAGGAATATTATAGAGCCACTCTCATCAAGCATATCATTTAGCCTAGGAATAGGATGATGATAATAAATAGTAATATTATTAATGCATCTATAATCAACACACATACGCGACATACCATCCTTTTTTGGCACTAGTATAATAGGAACAGCAGAAGGACTAAGAGATTCGCGTATATAACCTTCGTCGAGCAGCTCATGTATTTGAGGCATAATCTCCTTCGTCTCCTCTAGATTGGTACAGTATGGCGCACGGTTTGGTAGCGAAGCACCGGGAATGAAGTCAATCTGATGCTCAACCCCTCAAATAGGTGGTAATCCCGGTGGCACATCTTGTGGAAAGACATCGACAAACTCCTGCAAAATATTAGTGACAGCAGGAGGCAAAGAGGAAGGCATGTCCTCGAATGAAACTAATGCCTCTTTCCACACAAAAGCATAGCAAACATATTTGCTGAAATCTAGCTCATAAATATCAGATTTGGTGTGCAAGTAGACATGCACTTTTCAATTTAATTTCAGAAGCAACACTAGATGGTTTATTATTAGGCTTCATGTTGCTCAAATTCTTTTGCCACCATATGATTTTCACTCTTATTTTTCTCCTATTTTGCTTTATTAGCTCTATTAATATCATCTTTCAAAATGTAATCAGGAGACATAGGAAGCAAAGTAATATGTTTGTCCTTATGAACAAAAGTATACTGATTGTTTCTACCATGGTGTACAGAATTTCTATCAAATTGCCATGGTCTACCAAGTAATAAGGAACATGCTTGCATGGGTACCACATCACAATCAACATAACCAGTATATGTAGAGATACTAAAATGCACATGAATAGTACGTGTTACCTTAACCTTGCCGCAGTTGTTGAACCATTGGATGTAGTAAGGATGTGGATGTGGTCTTGTGGTGAGAGATAGCTTCTCCACCATCTCCATGCTAGCCAAGTTATTGCAGCTCCCTCCATCTATGATGACGCGAACAGAACGTTCCTTCACAACTCCCTTTGTATGGAACAAATTTTGTCTCTGGTTTTGCTCAGCTTGTGTGACCTGCACACTCAAAACACGTTTAGCAACTAAACTTTCATACATATCAGCATCTTCAGAAACCATGTATTGTGTCTCATGATCAAAATCATCTCCACCGTGTTCTTCACTCGTAATAAGAGCAAAAGTTTCCTCATCATAGTCACTAGTGGACTCATACCCACCATCCTCAGTAGCAATCATAACACATGGAGATTTGCATTCTCTTGC
This sequence comes from Triticum timopheevii, assembly GCA_963921465.1. Classification (NCBI taxonomy): domain Eukaryota; kingdom Viridiplantae; phylum Streptophyta; class Magnoliopsida; order Poales; family Poaceae; genus Triticum; species Triticum timopheevii. The sequence continues at coordinate 205,147,602 of OY997270.1, forward strand.
ATAATGACCTCCACCCTTACAACGACGACAAATTTATCATGTGTGTGCCCTGTTAATGCCTTGGATGAAGAAGAGCACTATGCGGACCCGGTCAGTGTGCTTTTGGCTGATAGTGGTGGTAGTGCCTGCTTTCTTGTATCGGCTGGAGGTGGCAGCTGACGGAGGTGCTGGTGTAGCAAAACGTGTGGAAGTAGAAGATGCACGCGATGTCCATGATGAAGGATGACCTGCAGAAAAATTAGTCTATGCCAATGCATGTCGATCCTGCACTTCACGTTTAGCTTTGCAAGCAAGATGGAATAAATGATTGATATTGTTATACTCTGCCGGTGTTCTGGGAACGGGGGTCCCCAGACTTGCCTACCTGCTGCGTGGCTCAAGCAGAGGCCCAGTACGGCCCGTCTACATCTACCCAAGCTCAAGACCCTCGCGAGGGGCCAAGCCTCGCGGGGCGGATGACGCAAGGCTTCCTCAGGGACGGCCTCACTAGGCAGGCTCACGAGGAGGCAGAGAGATCAAGGCAGGGGTGCCTCGCGAGGTGCTCATGATGCAAGCCATGACGATCAACGCCAGGCAGGCGCCAGGCGGGGCCAGCCTGCGCAGTGTCCTCATTTCCTCTTTGGTGCAAAGGGGGCACGCACAGGCACGGAGTACCGAGGCATCAAGCAAAGGTTACCATTTCGATGCAACGAGGCCAAGACCAGCAGAGCGGCAGGACGGAGGTCACCGTGGAGCCCAAGACAGCATCATCGCCAGTGCCTTTGGCAGTCGAAGACCAACTTTAGTCAGGATAACTTGTACTGGCTGTTCCCCCTCAAAATGGCCGTTGTTGGCTCCCTTCCCGCTCAATATTTGGGAAGAGAACCAGGGCCTCTATATATAGGGCTAGTCACCACAGTAGATGGGGATCTCATCTCATCCAGAGATGGTCGAATCCTTCCCAAGCAGAACACCGCACCAGCCCAAGAACACCTCTCATGAGGCTGTCCTTCCTCTGTATTGTTCATCATCAGCCCCTGAGGCAATCCACCACAACACAAACTAGAGTAGGGTATCACACCACAACGGTGGCCCGAACTAGTATAAACCTTGTGTCCCTTGTGTTCATCGTGTAGCTTAGATTCATGGCGAGGCGATGGGACGTGGATTGGTAGGGGGAAGATCTTCGTGCGCACCCCAGAGTTCGAACCTTAAGGGTTTTGCCGGAACCCGATATCCGACATTTGGCGTGCTAGGTAGGGGTGCGCCGGAGCTCTCCCTTTCGTCAACCCGCTCTCCATCAACATAGCGCTTCGCTCTCATGGCGGACAACACGTCGCCCGCTCCGGCTGCCGACGCCGGCACTTGGGCCAGGGGGCTCCGAGCCTTGGCCCCCGCCTTGCGACGGGTGCTTTGGCCGAACAAGTTCAAGCCGGAGATGCCGCCGCGCTATGACGGCGTGGCGGATCCGCTAGCTTTCCTGCTGGCATATGAGGAGGCCATCCTCAAGGCCGGGGGTGACAACAGGGTCATTGCTAACTGGTTTCCCATGGCCCTCATCGGCGTTCCGCGCATGTGGCTGCTCCACTTGTCAACAGCTTTTGTGGCCTCCTGGGAGGAGCTACGCGACCTCTTCCTCGCCCATTACGTTGCGCCGGCGCACCCGGTCGTCGCAGCCCTACTGGGTGGCTCGCAGGCACCACCCTCAAGCCGCCACGTCAAGCCATTCGTCCACCAGATCGGAGCCGCCCTCACACGCCACGGAGCTCCTCCGGGTTGGGTGGCACCCGAGGCCGACTTGACCTTCGGCTTGGACGATCACCCCGCCAACACCGTCTGCTCAGGTGCGCTCCCGATGCTGTGCACGCCCACCATCTGCCAGGTGGCCGTCACCAGGACCCTCATCGACAGTGGTGCCGGCCTCAACGTGCTCTCGGTGGAGGCCTTCAGCCTCCTCCATGTGCCGCTGGAACGACTCCGACCCAGCAAGCCCTTCTCGGGCGTCGGAGGCAGTCCCACCGGCTCCCCGGGGCAGATCCGCCTTCCGGTGACCTTTGGCACCCACGACAACTTCCGCACGGAGCTGGTCGACTTCGACATTGGCCACATTGGCCTCCCGTACAATGCCATCCTCTGCTACCCTTCCTTGGCCCAGTTCGTGGCGGCGACTCACCCGGCCTACAACCTCATGAAGATGCCCGGGAGCAGCGACGTCCTCACCATAGCTGGAGATACGAAAGATGCTCTGCAGGCGCTCAAGCTCGCCTTCAAGGCAGCCGCAGTGGCGCAGCCCACCAGCGCTGACACCCCCAAGGCCAAGGGGGCTGCGCCAACCAAGAAGAAGCAGTTGTTCACCCAGGACAAGGCGGAGACTAAGCAGGTACCAGTTGATGAGGACGGATCCTCCAGCGCCACCTTCACCATAGGCGCCAACCTCGACCCCAACCAGGAGGAGGCTCTGGTGAAATTCTTGCGCGTGAACAAGGAGGTGTTCGCGTGGGAACCTAAGCAGCTAGCAGGGGTACCAAGGCAGGTGATCGAGCATCACCTGAATGTGTGCCCCAATGTGCACCCCGTGAAGCAGAAAGCAAGGCGGCAGTCCACCGAGAAGCAGGCCTTCATCGTCCAAGAAACCCACAAGCTGGAGGCTGCATGCGTCATACGTGAGGTTCGCTACCCTGAATGGCTAGCAAACCCTGTTGTTGTACCGAAGAAGGGAGGAAAGGAGCGCATGTGCGTCGACTTCACCAACCTCAACAAGGCCTGCCCTCCAGATCCATTCCCGCTCCCCCGCATCGACCAAATCGTCGACTCAACCGCTGAGTGCGATCTGTTGTGCTTCCTAGATGCCTTCTCAGGCTATCGCCAAATCAAGATGGTGATAGAAGATGTGGAGAAGACGGCCTTCCTGACCCCGTGCGGGGTGTACTGCTACACCTGCATGCCATTTGGGTTGCGCAACGCCGGCACGACCTTTCAGCGACTGATGCATATCGCCTTGGGCTGGCAGCTCGGGAGAAACACCGAGGCTTATGTCGACGACATTGAGGCAAAGACCATGATACGGGACCTAGAAGAAACCTTCGCGAGCCTTCGTGAAGTGGACCTGTGGCTCAACCCGGAGAAGTGCGTGTTTGGTGTTCCCTCTGGCAAGCTTCTGGGCTTCCTCGTGTCCAACAGAGGGATCGAGGCCAACCCAGAGAAGGTCAAGGTAATTGAAGACATGAGTCCGCCGCAAACCCTCAGGGAAATGCAGAAGCTCTTCGGACGCGTAACTACGTTAGGGCGCTTCATCTCCAAGCTGGGGGAACGTGCCCTGCCCTTCTTCAAGTTGATGAAGAAGAAGGGCCCGTTCGAAAGGACACAAGAGGCTGACGAAGCGTTCCAAGATATCAAGAAGTACATGACCAGCCCTCTGGTGATGGTGGCCCCATGCCCTCAGGAGCCCCTGGTGCTCTACCTCGCCGCCACACCCTACTCTGCCAGCGCAACTCTGGTGGCGGTTTGGGAGGAGCGCCGGGTCATGGCCGCGTTGGCCGCAACCCCGACCGCGGCAGCTCAAAGTCAGGAATGCCTCGTGAGGGCCACGGCCTCAGCCAATGAGGACCAGCCTCGGCAGGAAGATGCCCCCAGGGCTGGGGGGACCTCACCAAGCAGTCAGGAGCCGGGGCTCCAACGTCTCAAGAGGCGCTCAACTCTCCGGAGGGTGCGGGCTCCGTCGGCGTGCCCACCCTCGTCGAGCATCCTGTGTATTTCGTCAGCACGGTGCTACGGGGTGCAAGGGCATGGTACCCCATGCCCCAGAAGCTCTTGCTCGCGCTATTGGTGGCCTCGCGGAAGTTGCAGCACTACTTCCAAGGTCACCCCATCAAGGTCGTCTCAGCCTACCCATTGGAGAGGGTGCTTAGGAGTCCCAACTCCGCTGGAAGGGTAGCTGAATGGAACATCGAGGTGCAAGTGTTTCAGTTGGAATTGAGCATGACCAGAGTCGTCAAAGGAGACGCACTTGCAGATTTTGTGGCAGAGTGGACAGAGGCGCCAGGGCTCGATGCAGGCGAAGATCGGTCACTTACCCCAGGAAGCAAGGCACCAAATGGCTGGGTTATGCACTTCGATGGAGCATTCTCGCGGCATGGCGCGGGGGCTGGCGCAATGCTTATATCCCCCGCTCAGGACAAGCTCTATTACGCCATGCAGCTCTGTTTCCAGAAGGGCGAGAAGGTTTCCAACAATATAGCAGAATACAAAGGCCTCATAGCAGGCTTAAAGGCCGCGGCCGCACTGGGGGTGAAGCGCCTCATCATCAAGGGTGACTCACAGCTCCTCGTCAACTTCTCCAACAAAGTGTACGATCCCAAGGACGAGCACATGGAGGCATATCTTGCAGAGGTGCACAAGATGGAAAAGCAGTTTTTGGGGCTGGAGCTGCAGTATGTGCCCCGCGGTACCAACCAGGAGGCTGATGACATCGCCAAGAGGGCATCAAGGTGGCTACCTCAGGAGCCTGGCATTTTCGAGGAACGACTCTTCAAGCCCTCAGCAGCACCGTCCCTATCAAACACGGCGCAACCTCGAGAGGAACTCCCTCAACCGCCTGCCTCAGGAGCTCTAGCCTGTGGCCCGACCTCAGGAGCACGCTTTCTCCTGGCGCTGGAGCCGCAGGAGGGATGTTGGACGGCGGAGCTCAAGGATTACCTGATGCAAGGGACTCTGCTAGAGAAAGAAGAGGACATAGAACGCGTGGCCCTGCAGGCCACGATTTACTGCATCCAAGATGGAGAGCTTTGCCGAAAGTGGCCAAATGGTGTTTCCCTGCGTTACATCTCTAGGGAACAGGGGAAGGAGTTGCTGGCAGACATTCACGGCGGAGACTATGGACACCACTCGTCATCACGGACCCTCATCGGCAAGGCGTTCTGCAGCGGGTTTTATTGGACTACAACACTTAGCGACGCGATCGAGCTGGTGAAGGCTTGTGAAGCCTGTCAATTCCATGCCAAGCAGATCCATCAGCCAGCTCAGGGCCTGCAGACCATCCCACTCTCGTTGCCATTCGCAGTCTGGGGGCTGGATATCTTGGGCCCATTTCCTCGGGCGCCAGGGGGCTATCGCTACCTCTACGTCGCCATTGACAAGTTCACCAAGTGGGCGGAGGTGGAAGCTTTCCACTCTCCTACGCGTGTTGATAAAGAAGAACATCAAGGAGTGGGAGGAGTGCCTACCCATCCCTGAGTACGCCTACAACCGCGCAAGACACTCTACCACCGGCAAGTCCCCCTTCGAGGTCGTCTACGGTTTCAACCCTTTGTTGCCATTGGACATCCTTCCTCTACCGCTTCTATAACGAGCAAACATGGACGCAAGTGCAAGAGCCGCCTACCTCAAGAAGATGCATTAAGAAACACGTTCCACGATCGAGCGCCAAGTACAACGACTCACCGCCAAGCTCAACATCAACAAGTCTCAGATGGTGTTCCAACCGGGTGATCAAGTATGGATACATCTCCGCAAGGACTGCTTCCCCAAGGAACACAAGACCAAGCTACTCTCGAGAGCCGATTGACCATTCAAGGTGCTCGCACGCTACAACGACAACGCCTACAAGGTCGACATCCCACGTGACAAGTACAACGTTGGCGACATCTTCAACGTCAAAGACTTGTCCAAGTACCATGGTGATGAAGAGCACGATCTATGGATGGATCTCTCCCAGGGGGGAGATGATGCGGAGCATCCCTCGACTACCCGCACCGATACTCCATCACCACCGCAAGCACCGAGAGGACCAATGACAAGAGCACATGCACACGCCATCGAGAACGAGGTTGACTCTCCCCTCTTCGAGTTTCGTTTGGTTTCACATGAGAATTTAATTCTACCTCAAAGAGACTCGCTATGCATTCTTAGGCACCAAGAAGATGATTGTGAGAAGGAGAAGACGGAGACTCAAGCACCCATGGAGCAACGGGGAGCAGAGGAGAACGAGAAGAAGGAAGGGCTGCAGCCCCTAGACACCCCGGGTGCCCGGTTGTTTCGGCCCCGGGTGCCCGGCCACAACCTGGGCAGCGCCCCAACCGGCCCTGGGTGCCCAGCCTCCCAACTGGGCCTCGCCTAGCCCACCCCGGGTGCCCGGCCTGCCACCTGGGCTGTACCTAGCTCACACCCGGGTGCCCGGCCTCCCGCGCGCCAGCCCCCAGCTGCACCACCGGGTGCCCGGGACTTGGGACCCCGGGTGCCCAGCCCTTCCCAGTCGGCTTCCTGTACAGGCCGGGTGCCCGGCCTCTTCGCCCCGGGTGCCCGGTTCAGCCTGGGCGCAGGCCTCTGACCGGTCCGGGTGCCCGGCCGGTTCCTCCCCGGGTGCCCGGACCCTTCCTCCGTGGCTACGCATTTCAGGGACTTTTTGGTCCTTTGTACCCCTCTTTCTCCAAGTTTCGTCCCTAGCCTTTATATTCTCTTTATCTAGCTCATTTGGAGGATAGCAAAGTATTTTAGAACACCAAAGAGATCTTTGCTCCTTGTATCTCCTCCTCTTGGAGATTAAGCCCCCACCTAGGGAAGAATCCTTTGGATTGTCAAGGCCTCCTCTTGGAGAAGATCATCATCAAGACCTCACCTAGTGGCAAGAACTTGCCTAGTGATATTTTCCTTGAATTGTTCATATAATCTTGTGGATCTCAAGTATGCTTCTCTAGTGGGTGTGATATTTGGGCTTGTTTGAGTGTTTTGTGCCTTGTGTTCTTGAGTGTTCTTCCTCCTTTTCCCCCTCCAAGTGTGAAAAGATCCCCTCTAGGGTTTCACCCTACAACATTTTGTATCTTGGTAACAATTCTAATGTTCATGAGAACATGATGTTGCCTAAATTGAATATGTTTACTTTGCTTATAAATGAAGGGCCAAGTATGGACAAGAATAATGAACATTGGAGCATGATCAAGCATGGAGAAGATGGCGCACACAAGGGGAATAAGAACAAAGTTTCTAATGGAGTTTTATGCACTTTGGAGCCACCATGATGATGTACAAGTACATGGACGAAATATACATAGATAACCTTTCATAAATTTCATCCATAGCTTAATATAGGTGCTGCACCACCTTATTTTGGGCCAGGCCCATGTAATTTCTAAATACTACTTATAGGCTACTTTTTCAAGTCTGTATTGTAGGAGAAACTACTCACGAGGTGTTTTAGTCCCATCTTGCCAAGGGTGGATGAAATCCCCTCTCTTTCCCCACTAGAAATACAGCCCTTAAGGCACCATTTAGACTTTGGGTTTTTTTATATTAAAGTTCGCCATAGATGCAACTCGCGTACTTTGCTTGTGCTCAACGACTAGGCAAAGATGTCATAGAACTCCACTTTGATCAATAAATATTTCCTCTTAAATTTGCAATATCCAGATTGCAATCTCAGTTTCTTGCTTGTTCTTTGTTTTCCTGCAAGAAATAGACCTTCATGGTCTGGTTGATCGTGCTCCGGCATGGTCAATAACCTCTCGAAGTTGGTTTAGAGATTGCTAAGGCGCGACGTCTTCACACGTTTGTAGTTCTATCATCAAAGTCGACTTCCTCATAAATGATAGCTACCGTCTCATCATAAGAGGGGACACCTTTACCTCTATCAATGATGCTACCTAAATTGGATATATTTGTTTTTCTTATAAATGAAGGGCCAATCATGGACAGGAACGATGAACATTAGAGCATGATCAAACATGGAGAAGATGGCACGCGTAATGGGAGCATGAAGAGTTTTTGGTGGAGTATTCATCACTTTGGATCCACCATGATGACATCCAAGAACATAGACAAAATATACAAGATGGCCTTCCATAAATAGCATCCATAGCTTAATATAGGTTATGTGCCAACTTATTTTTGGGCCAGGCCCATGTAATTTTGAAATACTACTTATAGGCTATTTTTTAGAGTCTGTATTTGTCGAATTGTGGGATTCTTAAACCCTTGAGAGGTTCTAACTCTGGGGTGCGTGCGGAGATCTCAACCTACCCAGCCTGCCTACTCGCGTTCCTCCTACGCCTAGCGCGTCAAGCTCAAAGGGACAAAGAGACACGATAGTTTATGCTGGTTCGGGCCACCGTTGTGGTGTAATAACCTAATCCAGTGTGGTGTGGTGGATTACCTCAGAGGGCTGAGGATGAACTAGTACAATGGATGAACAAGCCTCAGGAGGTGAGGTGTTCTTGGGGTGGTGTGGTGTATGCTACTCTACTTGTTTTCCTCCCGTCCCCCTTCTATGGTGGCTAGTCCTATTTATAGTGGCCTTGGTTCTCTTCCCAAATATGAGCGGGAAGGGATCCCACAACGGCCGGATTTGAAAGGGGACAAGTAGTACAGTCTATCCTGACAAAAGTAGTCTTCGCCTGTGAAAAGCCTCTGGTCGTGACGCTGCGGTGGGATCGTCGATGACCTCCGTCCTGCCGTCCTGGCGGTCTTGGTCTCGTTGCACCAGTATGGAAACCTTTGGCTGATTCCTCGGGACTCCGCGCCTGCGTCCTGCTTCCTTTGCACCGAAGAGGAAACCTGTGCTCTGCGCCCGCCTAGTGCCCGCTTGGTGAGGGAGTCCTGGATTAGGGGGTCCTCGGATAGCCGGACTATATACATACGTAGGACTGTTTGGCTATGAAGATACAAGACAGAAGATTTCTTCCCGTATCTGGATGAGACTCTCCTTGGCGTGGATGGCAAGCTTGGTGATTTGGATATGTAGATTCCTTTCTCTGTAACCGACCTTGTAAAACCCTAGCCCCCTCTGGTGTCTATATAAACCGGAGGGTTTTGTCCATAGGGGACAATCATAATCCCATAGGCTAGACTTCTAAGGTTTAGCCATTACGATCTCGTGGTAGATCAACTCTTGTAATACTTGTTGGAAATATGCCCTAGAGGCAATAATAAAATGGTTATTATTATATTTCTTTGTTCATGATAATTGTCTATTGTTCATGCTATAATTGTATTATCCGGAAATCGTAATACATGTGTGAATACATAGACCACAACAAGTCCCTAATGAGCCTCTAGTTGACTAGCTCGTTGATCAACAGATAGTCATGGTTTCCTGACTATGGACATTGGATGTCACTGATAACGGGATCACATCATTAGGAGAATGATGTGATGGACAAGACCCAATCCTAAGCATAGCACAAAGATCGTGTAGTTCGTTTCGCTAGAGCTTTTCCAAATGTCAAGTATCATTTCCTTAGACCATGAGATTGTGCAACTCCGGATACCGTAGGAGTGCTTTGGGTGTGCCAAACGTCACAACGTAACTGGGTGACTATAAAGGTGCACTACGGGTATCTCCGAAAGTGTCTGTTGGGTTGGCACGAATCGAGACTGGTATTTGTCACTCCGTATGATGGAGAGGTATCTCTGGGCCCACTCGGTAATGCATCATCATAATGAGCTCAATGTGACCAAGTGTCTGGTCACGGGATCATGCATTACGGTACGAGTAAAGTGACTTTCCGGTAACGAGATTGAACGAGGTATTGGGATACCGACGATCGAGTCTCGGGCAAGTAACGTACCGATTGACAAAGGGAATTGTATACAGGATTGATTGAATCCTCGACATCGTGGTTCATCCGATGAGATCATCGAGGAGCATGTGGGATCCAACATGGGTATCCAGATCCCACTGTTAGTTATTGACCGGAGAGGCGTCTCGGTCATGTCTACGTGTCTCCCGAACCCGTAGGGTCTACACACTTAAGGTTCGGTGACGCTAGGGTTGTAGAGATATGAGTATGCAGTAACCCGAAAGTTGTTTGGAGTCCCGGATGAGATCTCGGACGTCACGAGGAGTTCCGGAATGGTCCGGAGGTGAAAAATTATATAGGAAGTGCAGTTTCGGCCATCGGGAAAGTTTCGGGGGTCATCGATATTGTACCGGGACCACCGGAAGGGTCCCGGGGGTCCACCGGGTGGGGCCACCTATCCCGGAGGGCCCCATGGGATGAAGTGGGAGGGGAACCAGTCCCTGGTGGGCTGGTGCGCCCCCCCCCCCTTGGGCCCCCCTGCGCCTAGGGTTGGAAACCCTAGGGGTGGGGGCGCCTCCACCTGGCTTGGGGGGCAAGTTTCCCCCCTGGCCGCTGCGCCCCCTTGGAGATGGCATCTCCTAGGGCCGGCGCCCCCCTAGGGGGGCTATATAAAGAAGGGGGGAGGGAGGGCAGCTGCACCCCAAGTCTTGGCGCCTTCCTCTCCCCTTGCTACACCTCTCCCTCTCGTAGAAGCTCGGCGAAGCTCTGCCGAGATCACTGCTGCATCCACCACCACGCCGTCGTGCTGCTGGATCTTCATCAAGCTCTCCTTCCCCCTTGCTGGATCAAGAAGGAGGAGACATCTTCCCAACCGTACGTGTGTTGAACGCGGAGGTGCCGTCCGTTTGGCGCTAGGATCTCCGGTGATTTGGATCACGACGAGTACGACTCCCTCAACCCCTTTCTCTTGAACGCCTCCGCACGCGATCTACAAGGGTATGTAGATGCACTCCCCTCTCTCGTTGTTATATGACTCCATAGATTGATCATGGTGAACGTAGGAAATTTTTTATTTTATGCAATGTTCCCCAACAGTGGCATCATGAGCTAGGTCTATGCGTAGTTACTATGCACGAGTAGAACACAAAGCAGTTGTGGGCCTAGATGTTGTTAATTTTCTTGCCACTACTAGTCTTATCTTGCTTCGGCGGCATCGTGGGATGAAGCGGCCCGGACCGACCTTACACGTACACTTACGTGAGACAGGTTCCACTGACTGACATGCACTAGTTGCATAAGGTGGCTAGCGGGTGTCTGTCTCTCCCACTTTAGTTGGAGCAGATTCGATGAAAAGGGTCCTTATGAAGGGTAAATAGAAATTGGCACATCACGTTGTGGTTTTACGTAGGTAAGAAACGTTCTTGCTAGAACACCTATAGAAGCCACATAAAAACTTGCAACAACAATTAGAGGACGTCTAACTTGTTTTTGCATCAAGTGTTTTGTGATGTGATATGGCCAAAGGATGTGATGAATGATATATGTGATGTATGAGATGATCATGTTCTTGTAATAGGAATCACGACTTGCATGTCGATGAGTATGACAACCGGCAGGAGCCATAGGAGTTGTCTTTATTTTTGTATGACCTGCGTGTCATTGAAGAACGCCATGTAAATTACTTTACTTTATTGCTAAACACGTTAGCCATAGAAATAGAAGTAGTCGTTGGCGTGACAACTTCATGAAGACACGATGATGGAGATCATGATGATGGAGATCATGGTGTCATGCCAGTGACGAAGATGATCATGGCGCCCCGAAGATGCAAATCAAAGGAGCAATATGATATTGGCCATAACATGTCACTATTTGATTGCATGTGATGTTTATCATGTTTTTCATCTTATTTGCTTAGAACGACGGTAGCTTAAATAAGATGATCCCTCGTAATAATTTCAAGAAAAGTTTTCCCCCTAATTGTGCACCGTTGCGAAGGTTCGTTGTTTCGAAGCACCACGTGATGATCGGGTGTGATAGATCCTAACGTTCGAATACAACAGGTGTAAGCCAGATTTACACACGCAATACACTTAGGTTGACTTGACGAGCCTAGCATGTACAAACATGGCCTCGGAACACGGAAGACCGAAAGGTCGAGCATGAGTCATATAGTAGATACGATCAACATGAAGATGTTCACCGATGTTAACTAGTCCGTCTCACGTGATGATCAGACGCGGCCTAGTTGGCTCGGATCATGTTTCACTTAGATGACTAGAGGGATGTCTGTCTAAGTGGGAGTTCATTGAATAATTTGATTAGATGAACTTAATTATCATGAACTTAGTCTAAAACCTTTGCAAAATGTCTTGTAGATCAAATTGCCAATGCTCATGTCCACCTCAACTTCAACGCGTTTCTAGAGAAAACCAAGCTGAAAGATGATGGCAGCAACTATACAGACTGGGTCCGGAACCTGAGGATCATCCTCATAGCTGCCAAGAAAGATTATGTCCTAGAAGCGCCGCTAGGTGAAGCACCAATCCCAGAGAACCTAGACGTTATGAACGCTTGGCAGTCTCGTGCTGATGATTACTCCCTCGTTCAGTGCGGCATGCTTTACAGCTTAGAACCGGGGCTCCAAAAGCGTTTTGAGCAACACGGAGCATATGAGATGTTCAAAGAGCTGAAAATGGTTTTCCAAGCTCATGCCCGGGTCGAGAGATATGAAGTCTCCAACAAGTTCTACAGCTGTAAGATGGAGGAAAACAGTTCTGTTAGTGAGCACATACTCAAGATGTCTGGGTTGCACAACCGCTTGACTCAGCTGGGAGTTAATCTCCCGGATGACGCGGTCATTGACAGAATCCTCCAGTTGCTCCCACCAATCTACAAGAGCTTTGTGATGAACTTCAATATGCAGGGGATGGAAAAGACCATTCCTGAGGTATATTCAATGCTGAAATCAGCAGAGGTAGAGATCAAAAAGGAACATCAAGTGTTGATGGTGAATAAAACCACTAAGTTCAAGAAAGGCAAGGGTAAGAAGAACTTCAAGAAGGACGGCAAGGGAGTTGTCGCGCCCGGTAAGCCAGTTGCCTGGAAGAAGTCCAGCAATGGACCCAAGCCTGAGACTGAGTGCTTTTATTGCAAGGGAAGTGGTCACTGGAAGCGGAACTGCCCCAAGTACTTAGCAGACAAGAAGGCCGGCAAAACCAAAGGTATATGTGATATACATGTAATTGATGTGTACCTTACCGGTGCTCATAGTAGCTCCTGGGTATTTGATACCGGTGCAGTTGCTCATATTTGTAACTCAAAGCAGGAGCTGTGGAATAAGCGGAGACTGGCGAAGGACGAGGTGACGATGCGCGTCGGGAATGGTTCCAAGGTCGATGTGATCGCCGTCGGCACGCTACCTCTACATTTACCTACGGGATTAGTTTTAAACCTCAATAATTGTTATTTAGTGCCAGCTTGAGCATGAACATTGTATCAGGATCTTGTTTAATTCGAGATGGCTACTCATTTAAATCCGAGAATAATGGTTGTTCTATTTATATGAGTGATATGTTTTATGGTCATGCCCCGCTGGTGAATGGTTTATTCTTAATGAATCTCGAGCATAATGTTACACATATTCATAGTGTGAATACCAAAAGATGTAAAGTTGATAACGATAGTCCCACATACTTGTGGCACTGCCGCCTTGGTCACATTGGTGTCAAGTGCATGAAGAAGCTCCATGCCGATGGACTTTTAGAGTCTCTAGATTATGAATCGTTTGACACATGCGAACCATGCCTCATGGGCAAAATGACCAAGACTCGTTCTCCGGAACAATGGAGCGAGCAACCAACTTATTGGAAATCATACATACTGATGTGTGCGGTCCAATGAGCGTTGAGGCTCGCGGAGGATATCGTTATGTTCTCACTCTCACTGATGACTTGAGTAGATATGGGTATGTCTAATTGATGAAACACAAGTCTGAGACCTTTGAAAAGTTCAAGGAATTTCAGAATGAGGTAGAGAATCAACGTGACCGAAAGATACAGTTCTTACGATCAGATTGTGGGGGTGAATATTTAAGTCAGGAATTTGGTACGCACTTAAGGAAATGTGGAATCGTTTCACAACTCACGCCGCCTGGAACACCTCAGCGAAATGGTGTGTCCGAACGTCGTAATCGCACTCTATTGGATATGGTGCGATCTATGATGTCACTCATCGATTTACCGCTATCATTTTGGGGATACGCTCTAGAGACAGGTAGACAGCTACATTCACTTTAAATAGGGCACCGTCTAAATCCATTGAGACGACACCGTATGAATTATGGTTTGGGAAGAAACCTAAGATGTCGTTTCTAAAAGTTTGGGGATGCGATGCTTATGTCAAGAAACTTCAACCTGAGAAGCTCGAACCCAAGTCGGAAAAATGCGTCTTCATAGGATACCCTAAGGAAACCATTGGGTATACCTTCTACTTAAGATCCGAGGGCAAGATCTTTGTTGCCAAGAACGGGTCCTTTCTGGAGAAAGAGTTTCTCTCGAAAGAATTAAGTGGGAGGAAAGTAGAGCTTGATGAAGTACTACCTCTTGAAACGGTAAGTAGCGTAGCTCAGGAAGATGTTTCTGTGGTGCCTGCACCGACAAGAGAGGAGGTTAATGATGATGATCAAGATACTTTAGATCAAGCTCCTACTGAACTTCGAAGGTCCACAAGGACACGTTCCATACCAGAGTGGTACGGCAACCCTGTCTTGGAAATCATGTTGTTAGACAACGGTGAACCTTCGAACTATGAAGAAGCGATGGCGGGCCCAGATTCCAACAAATGGCTTGAAGCCATGCAATCCGAGATAGGATCCATGTATGAAAACAAAGTGTGGACTTTGACAGACTTGCCCGATGATCGGCGAGCGATAGAAAACAAATGGATCTTTAAGAAGAAGACGGACGCGGATGGTAATGTTACCACAAATAAAGCTCGACTTGTCGCTAAGGGTTATCGACAAGTTCAAGGGATTGACTACGATGAGACATTCTCTCCCGTAGCGAAGCAAAAGTCCGTCCGAATCATGTTAGCAATTGCCGCATACTATGATTATGAGATATGGCAAATGGACGTCAAAACGGCATTCCTTAACGGTCACCTTAAGGAAGAACTGTATATGATGCAGCCGGAAGGTTTTGTCGACCCTAAGAATGCTAACAAGGTATGCAAGCTCCAGCGCTCCATCTATGGGCGGGTGCAAGCATCTCGGAGTTGGAAAATTCGCTTTAATGAGATGATCAAAGCGTTTGGGTTTATGCAGACTTATGGAGAAGCCTGCGTTTACAAAAAAGTGAGTGGGAGCTCTGTAGCATTTCTCATATTATATGTGGATGACATACTTTTGATGGGAAATGATATAGAACTTTTGGACAACATTAAGTCCTACTTGAATAAGTGTTTTTCAATGAAGGACCTTGGAGAAGCTGCTTACATATTAGGCATCAAAATCTATAGAGATAGATCAAGACGCCTCATAGGTCTTTCACAAAGCACATACCTTGATAAGATATTGAAGAAGTTCAATATGGATCAGTCCAAGAAGGGGTTCTTGCCTGTGTTGCAAGGTGTGAAATTGAGCTTGGCTCAATGCCCGACCACGGCAGAAGATAGAGAAAAGATGAGTGTCGTCCCCTATGCCTCAGCCATAGGGTCTATCATGTATGCCATGACCTGTACCAGACCTGATATAAACCTTGCCGTAAGTTTGGTAGAAAGGTACCAAAGTAATCCCGGCATGGAACACTGGACAGCGGTCAAGAACATCCTTAAGTACCTGAAAAGGACTAAGGATATGTTTCTCGTATATGGAGGTGACGAAGAGCTCGTCATAAAGGGTTACGTCGAGCTAGCTTCGACACAGATCTGGATGACTCTAAGTCACAAACCGGATACATGTATATTTTGTATGATGGGGCAGTAAGCTAGTGCAGTTGCAAGCAGAGCGTCGTGGCGGGATCTACATGTGAAGCGGAGTACATGGCAGCCTCGGAGGCAGCGCATGAAGCTATCTGGGTGAAGGAGTTCATCACCGACCTAGGAGTCATACCCAATGCGTCGGGGCCGATCACACTCTTCTGTGACAACACTGGAGCTATGGCATTTGCTAAGGAGCCCAGGTTTCACAAGAAGACCAGGCGCATCAAGCGTCGCTTCAACTCCATCCGTGAAAATGTTCAAGATGGAGACATAGATATTTGTAAAGTGCATACGGACCTGAATGTAGCAGATCCGTTGACTAAACCTCTCCCTAGAGCAAAACATGATCAACACCAGAATGCAATGGGTGTTCGATACATCACAATGTACCTAGATTATTGACTCTAGTGCAAGTGGGAGACTGTTGGAAATATGCCCTAGAGGCAATAATAAAATGGTTATTATTATATTTCTTTGTTCATGATAATTGTCTATTGTTCATGCTATAATTGTATTATCCGGAAATCGTAATACATGTGTGAATACATAGACCACAACAAGTCCCTAGTGAGCCTCTAGTTGACTAGCTCGTTGATCAACAGATAGTCATGGTTTCCTAACTATGGACATTGGATGTCATTGATAACGGGATCACATCATTAGGAGAATGATGTGATGGACAAGACCCAATCCTAAGCATAGCACAAAGATTGTGTAGTTCGTTTCGCTAGAGCTTTTCCAAATGTCAAGTATCATTTCCTTAGACCATGAGATTGTCAACTCCCGGATACCGTAGGAGTGCTTTGGGTGTGCCAAACGTCACATGGTGACTATAAAGGTGCACTACGGGTATCTCTGAAAGTCTCTGTTGGGTTGGCACAAATCGAGATTGGGATTTGTCACTCCGTATGATGGAGAGGTATCTCTGGGCCCACTCGGTAATGCATCATCATAATGAGCTCAATGTGACCAAGTGTCTGGTCACGGGATCATGCATTACGGTACGAGTAAAGTGACTTGCCGGTAACGAGATTGAATGAGGTATTGGGATACCGACGATCGAGTCTCGGGCAAGTAACGTACCGATTGACAAAGGGAATTGTATACGGGATTGATTGAATCCTCGACATCGTGGTTCATCTGATGAGATCATCGAGGAGCATGTGGGAGCCAACATGGGTATCCAGATCCCGTTGTTAGTTATTTACCGGAGAGGCGTCTCGGTCATGTCTGCGTGTCTCCCGAACCCGTAGGGTCTACACACTTAAGGTTCGGTGACGCTAGGGTTGTAGAGATATGAGTATGCAGTAACCCGAAAGTTGTTTGGAGTCCCGGATGAGATCTCGGACGTCACGAGGAGTTCTGGAATGGTCCGGAGGTGAAGAATTATATATAGGAAGTGCAGCTTCGGCCATCGGGAAAGTTTCGGGGGTCACCAGTATTGTATCGGGACCACCGGAAGGGTCCCGGGGGTCCACCGGGTGGGGCCACCTATCCCGGAGGGCCCCATGGGCTGAAGTGGGAGGGGAACCAGCCCCTGGTGGGCTAGTGCGCCCCCCTTGGGCCCCCTCTGTGCCTAGTGTTGGAAACCCTAGGGGTGGGGGCGCCTCCACCTGGCTTGGGGGGCAAGTTTCCCCCCGGCCGCCGCCCCCCCTTGTTGATGGCATCTCCTAGGGCCGGCGCCCCCCTAGGGGG
Source organism: Triticum timopheevii (assembly GCA_963921465.1). Lineage (NCBI taxonomy): Eukaryota > Viridiplantae > Streptophyta > Magnoliopsida > Poales > Poaceae > Triticum > Triticum timopheevii. The sequence continues at coordinate 205,164,764 of OY997270.1, forward strand.
CCTATATAAAGAAGGGGGGAGGGAGGGCAGCCGCACCCCAAGTCTTGGCACCTCCCTCTCCCCTTGCTACACCTCTCCCTCTCGTAGAAGCTCGGCGAAGCTCTGCCGAGATCACTGCTGCATCCACCACCACGTCGTCGTGCTGCTGGATCTTCATCAACCTCTCCTTCCCTCTTCCTGGATCAAGAAGGAGGAGACGTCTTCCCAACCATAGTGTGTTGAACGCGGAGGTGCCGTCCGTTCAGCGCTAGGATCTCCGGTGATTTGGATCACGACGAGTATGACTCCCTCAACCCCGTTCTCTTGAACGCTTCCACACGCGATCTACAAGGGTATGTAGATGCACTCCCCTCTCTCATTGCTAGATGACTCCATAGATCGATCATGGTGAACGTAGGAAATTTTTTATTTTATGCAATGTTCCCCAACAATACTCATATTCATCAAGATCAATCAAGCAGGAAGTAGGGTATTACCTCCGTAGAGAGGGCCCGAACCTGGGTAAACATCGTGTCCCCGGTCTCCTGTTACCATCGACCTTAGACGCACAGTTCGGGAGCCCCTACCCGAGATCCGCCTGTTTTGACACCGACATTGGTGCTTTCATTGAGAGTTCTGCTGCGTAGTCACCAAAAGGTTTGATGGCTCCTTCAATCATCCACAACAATGCAGTCCAGGAGGAGGTTTTCCTCCCCGGACAGATCTTCATATTCGGTGGCTTTGCACTGCGGGCCAACTTGCTTGGCCACCTAGACCAGATCGACAGCTATGCCCCTGGCCATCAGGTCAGGTTCGGAAGCTTGAATTATACTGCCAATATCCACTGAGACTTGATCTTCGACGGATTCTAGCCCTTGCCAGCCGCTCCCTGCTGCCTCGATGAACATGACCTAGATCTGTCATCAGGCCGCACCCAAGGGATAGCGCATGTACCCGTTCTGGACCTAGATCCGGAGGAGACTGCGTCGTTCGAGGACGGGAAGCTTAACCCCGCCACGGAGGCCACAGACTCAGCGGTGATAGGACCGCACACAGATCCAGCCACGAGTGGGCCCTGTGTCATCGGAACCTCGGACCTGTCTCTGGCCATAGGTTCCGAACCGCGTGCATCCACGCCCATCGAACCTGATCGGGCGCTGATCGTTGAGTTTGGCTCCGCGGACATCTTTTGACATTCGCCTTTTGTCGATGTGCTGAACTCGTTAAGAGCCCTCTCCCTATCAGGAGAATCTCAGCTGAACTATATCTGGTTCGAATTGGAAGCTGAGGGCAAAGAATTTCGCTCCCCACCCACCACCCACTGCATAGCCACTGTCGAAGACCTAACCGACATGCTTTATTACGACTCCGAAGACATCGACGGTATGGACGAGGATGCCAGAGAGGAGCAGGCACAGAAACCGCCGCTTACAGGGTGTTGGACAGCCACCTCCTCGTATGATGTATACTTGATGGATACACCAAAGGAGAACAATGGAGACGACGAGAAGGATCCAGACGAGGCTAAACCTCCTGAGATACAGCCAAAGCACCGACGACAGCGGTGCTGCTCTAAACCCCGCCGTGGAAAAAACAGCAGTACCGACACAGGAGAAATTACACTCTGGACAATGCCGAAGACAATGAAGATCCCGTGGAGCCAACGTCCGAACAAGACGAATGGGAAGCTGGGCGAGCTGGCCCTGATGAACAGACCACGAATGAAGACGCAGAGGACAGTTGCTACCTTCCGCTCTCCGAGGATGAGGTGAGCCTCGGCGATAAAGACTTTATCGTGCCTGAGGAGGCTGTCTAGCAGGAGCGCTTTAAGCGCCAGCTAATAGCCACTGCAAGGAGCCTGAAAAAGAAGCGGCAACAGCTTCAAGCTATCATGATCTGCTCAACGATAGATGGACTGATGTCCTAGCAGCCGAAGAATACGGCCCCAAGCGCACAACCAAAAGTTACCCGAAGCGCAAGTTGTTACCCCAATTCAATGACGAGGCGCTAGAGCCCATCCTACCAACACACAATGCGGTTGACCGACCACTACGTGGTCGGGACAAAGCGGCAACTCAAGCCGAACACCAGCCCGCACCACCTCACCGTAAAAGCATAGACACAACAGCTCGGGGATACACACATGACCTACGGCATGACTTGGAAAACAGAGCAGGTCAGACAAGATCGATCTACGGATCGCGGGGGCGGGCCCATACGCGCGATGATGGCCACCCAGCTGGACGTGACAAATATAACCACGTCCGTGCCGATGACCGCAGACGAACTCCATCCGAGCTACGTCACGACTTGGCCCCATATAGAGGTGTCGCACACCCCCTTTGCTTCACTGATGAAGTAATGGAACACGATTTTCTAGAAGGGTTTAAACCCGTGAACATCGAATCATATGATGGGACAACAGACCCCGCGGTATGGATTGAGGATTTTCTTCTCCATATTCATATGGCCCGGGGTGATGATCTTCACACAATCAAATACCCCCGCTAAAACTCAAAGGACCAGCTAGGTACTGGTTGAACAGTCTGCCCGAAAACTCCATTGGCAGCTAGGAGGACGCCTTCCTCGACAACTTCCAAGATACATATGTCCGACCTCCGGATGCCGGTGACTTAAGTCACATAGTTCAACAGCCCGGAGAGTCAGCCAGGAAATTCTGGACAAGGTTCTTAACTAAAAAGAACCAGATTGTCGACTGCCCGGATGCTGAAGCCCTAGCGGCCTTTAAGCATAACATCCGTGATGACTGGCTTGCCCGACACCTCGTCCAAGAAAAGCCGAAGTACATGGCAGCCTTACGACACTCATGACCCGCTTCTGTGCGAGCGAAGATAGATGGCTAGCCCATAGCAATAACAACACAAGCGAACCTGGCACTTCCAAAGCCAGAAACAACAACGTAAAGCCCCGACGCAACAGACACAAGCGTCGAAACAACGGTGACAACACCGAAGACACAGCGGTCAATGCCGGACTCAGTGGCTCTAAATCCAGTCAGCGGAAGAAGCTGTATAAAAGAAACAATCTGGGCCCATCCAGTTTGGACCGCATACTCGAACGTCCATGTCCAATCCACGGCACCCCTGATAAACCAGCCAATCTGCTACGTCTTGAGCTTGCGTTGGTTTTCCTCGAAGAGGAGAGGGTGATGCAGCAAGTGTAGCGTAAGTATTTCCCTCAGTTTTGAGAACCAAGGTATCAATCCAGTAGGAGGCTCCTCAAAAGTCCCATGCACTGACACAAACAAACTGAGAACTCGCAACCAACGCAATAAAGGGGTTGTCAATCCCTTCACGGCCACTTGCGAAAGTGAGATCTAATAAAGATAGTATGATAAGATAAATATATTTTTGGTATTTTGTAATATAGATGCAAAAAGTAAAGATGCAAATAAAGTTAGATTGAAAGCAAATATGATAAGAGATAGACCCGGGGGCCATAGGTTTCACTAGTGGCTTCTCTCAAGATAGCATAAGTATTACGGTGGGTGAACAAATTACTATCGAGCAATTGATAGAAAAGCGCATAGTTATGAGATTATCTAGGCATGATCATGTATATAGGCATCACGTCCATAACAAGTAGACCGACTCCTGCCTGCATCTACTACTATTACTCCACACGTCGACCGACTCCTGCCTGCATCTAAAGTATTAAGTTCATAAGAACAGAGCAATGCATTAAGCAAGATGACATGATGTAGAGGGATAAACTCATTCAATATGATATAAACCCCATCTTGTTATCCTCGATGGCAACAATACAATACGTGCCTTGCAACCCTTTCTGTTACTGGGTAAGGACACCGCAAGATTGAACCCAAAGCTAAGCACTTCTCCCATGGCAAGAAAGACCAATCTAGTAGGCGAAACCAAACTGATAATTCGAAGAGACTTGCAAAGATAAATCAATCATACATAAAAGAATTGAGAGAAGATTTAAATATTATTCATAGATAAACTTGATCATAAACCCACAATTCATCGGATCTCGACAAACACACCGCAAAAAGAGTTTACATCGAATGGATCTCCACAAGAGAGGGGGAGACCATTGTATTGAGATCCAAAAAGAGAGAAGAAGCCATCTAGCTAATAACTATGGACCCATAGGTCTGTGGTAAACTACTCACAACTCATTGGAGGGGCAAGGATGTTGATGTAGAGGCCCTCCGTGGTCGATTCCCCCTCCGGCAGAGTGCCGGCGAAGGCTCCAAGATGGGATCTAGCGGATACAGAAGGTTACGGCGGTGGAAATTGTGTTTCATGGTGCCCCCGGATGTTTTCGGGGTACGTAGGTATATATAGGAGGAAGAAGTACATCGGTGGCCGCCCGAGGGGCCCATGAGACAGGGGGCGCGCAGCCTCCTATCTCGTGGGGTCCTCAGGAGCTTCTTGACTTGCACTCCAAGCTCTCCGGATCACGTTCATTCCAAAAATCACGCTCCCGAAGGTTTCATTCCGTTTGGACTCCGTTTGATATTCCTTTTCTTCGAAATACTGAAATAGGCAAAAAAACAGCAATATGGGCTGGGCCTCCGGTTAGTAGGTTAGTCCCAAAAATGATATAAATGTGTAAAATAAAGCCCATAAACATCCAAAAGGGGTAATATAATAGCATGGAACAATCAAAAATTATAGATACGTTGGAGACGTATCAAGCATCCCCAAGCTTAATTCCTGCTCGTCCTCGAGTAGGTAAATGATAAAAAAGAAATTTTTGATGTGGAATGCTACCTAGCATAATTCATAATGTAATTTTCTTTATTGTGGCATGAATGTTCAGATCCAAATGAATACAAAATAAAAGTTCATATTGACATAAGAAATAGTAATACTTCAAGCATACTAATCAAAGTAATCATGTCTTCTCAAAATAACACGGCTAAAGAAAGTTATCCCTACAAAATCATATAGTCTGGCTGTTGCTCTATCTTCATCACACAAAGTATTTAATCATGCACAACCCCAATGACAAGCCAAGCAATTGTTTCATACTTTAGTAATCTCAAACTTTTTCAACTTTCATGCAATACATGAGCGTGAGCCATGGACAAGCACTATATGTGGAATAGAATGGTGGTTGTGGAGAAGACAAAAAAGGGACAAGATAGTCTCACATCAAGTAGGCGTATCAACGGGCTATGGAGATGCCCATTAATAGATATCAATGTGAGTGAGTAGTGATTGCCATGCAACGGATGCACTAGAGCTATAAATATATGAAAGCTCAACAAAAGAAACTAAGTGGGCTGCATCCAACTTGCTTGCTCATGAAGACCTAGGGCACTTTTGAGGAAGCCCATCATTGGAATATACAAGCCAAGTTCTATAATCAAAAATTCCCACTAGTATATGAAAGTGACAACATATGAGACTCTCTAACATGAAGATCATGGTGCTATTTTGAAGCACAAGTGTGGAAAAAGAGGTAGTAGCATTGTCCCTTCTCTCCTTTTCTCTCATTTTATTTTTTTTCTTTTCTTTTTCTTCTTTTTTTACTTTCTTTTCTTTTCTTTGGCCCCCTTTTTTTTCTTTTTGGCCTTTTTTTCTTTTTTCTTTTTGTAAATTCCGAAGTCTCATCCCGACTTGTGGGGGAATCATAGTCTTCATCATCCTTTCCTCACTAGGACAATGCTCTAATAATGAAGATCATCACACTTTTATGGATTTACAAGTCAAAGGTAGAACAAGATATGACTCTATATGAATGCCTCCGGCGGTGTACCGGGATGTGCAATGAATCAAGAGCGACATGTATGAAAATTGTGAAGGTGGCCTTGCCACAAATACAATGTCGACTACATGATCATGCAAAGAACAATATGACGAAAGTAATGCGTGCCATATGAACGGAACGGTGGAAAGTTGCATGGCAATATATCACGGAATGGCTATGGAAATGCCATAATAGGTAGGTATGGTGGCTGTTTGAGGAAGGTAAATGGTGGGTGTATGGTACCGGCGAAAGTTGCACGGTACAAGAGAGGCTAGCAATGGTGGAAGGGTGAAAGGGTGCGTACAATCTATGGACTCAACATTAATCAAAAGAACTCATGCACTTATTGCAAAAATTTAGAAGTCATCAAAAACCAAAGCACTACGCGCATGCTCCTAGGGGGATAGATTGGTAGGAAAAGACCATCGCTCGTCCCCGACCGCCACTCGTAAGGAAGACAATCAATAAATAAAATTGTGCTCCAAGTTCATCACAAAGCGGTTGACCATACGTGCATGCTACGGGAATCACAAACTTCAACACAAGCATTCTTTAAATTCATAATCACCCAACTAGCATAACTTTAATATCACTACCTCCATATCTCAAAACAATTATCAAGTATCAAGTTGATCATAGCATCCAATTCACTTTCTATGATAGTTTTTATTATACACAACTTGGATGCTCATCATTCTAGGACCAACTTTATGATCATAGCAAATACCATGCTGTTCTAAAAGACTCCCAAAATAATATAAGTGAAGCATGAGAAACTAGAAATTTCTTCAAAATTAAGACACCACCGTGCTCTAAAAGATATAAGTGAAGCACTAGAGCAAAAACTATCAATCTCAAAAGATATAAGTGAAACACATAGAGTATTCTAGCAAATTCTAATCAAATAGGCTTCTCCCAAAAGGTGTGTACATCAAGGATGATTGTGGTAAACTAAAAGGCAAAGACTAATATAATACACGACGCTCCAAGCAAAACACATATCATGTGGCGAATAAAAATATAGCTCCAAGTAAAGTTACCAATGAACGAAGACGAAAGAGGGGATGCCTTCCCGGGGCATCCCCAGGCTTAGGCTTTTGGCTATTCTTGAATATCATGGGGTGCCTTGGGAATCCCCAAGCTTAGGCTCTTGCCACTCCTTATTACATAGTCCATAAAAGATTTACCCAAAACTTGAAAACTTCACAACACAAAACTCAACAGGAAATCTTATAAGCTCCCTTAGTGAAAGAAAACAAAACCACCACATAAGGTATTGCAATGAACTCATTCTTTATTTATTTTGGTGTTAAACCTACTGTATTCCAACTTCTTTATGGTTTATAAACTAATTTACTAGCCATAGATGCATTGAAATAAGCAAACAACACACGAAAAACAGAATCTGTCAAAAACAGAACAGTCTGTACCAATCTGTAACTAACGCAAACTTCTGGAACTCTAAAAATCCTACCAAAATAGGAAGTCCCGGAAATTTCGTTTATTGAACAGAAGCAATAAGAATCAACGCAAAAGCACGTTCCTGTGATTTAACAAAATTATATTCGTGTGTGCAAAGTTTCTGTTTTTCAGCAGAATCAAATCAACTATCATCGTAGGTTATCCTTTAGGTTCTACTTGGCACAAACACTAATTAAAAGATAAAACACATCTAAACAGAAGGTAGATGCAAGATTTATTACTAAACAGGAGCAAAGACAAAAAAACATAAAAAAATTTGGGTTGCCTCCCAACTAGCGCTATTGTTTAACGCCCCTAGCTAGGCATAAAAGCAAGGATAGATCTAACGAGTGCCATCTTTGGCACTAAATTCATAAGTAGCACGCATGATAGATTCGTAAGGTAATTTGACTTTCTTTCTTGGAAAGTGCTCCATGCCTTTCTTTAAGGAAAATTGGAATCTAATGTTCCCTTCCTTCATATCAATAATCGCACCAATCGTTCTAAGGAAATGTCTACCAAGAATAATAAGGCAAGAAAGATTGCAATCTATATCAAGAACGATAAAATCTACGGGCACCAAATTTCTATTTTCAACAATAAGAACATCATTGATCCTTCCCATAGGCTTTTTAAAGGTGGAATCCGCAACGTGCAAATTTAAAGAGCAATCATCAAGATCATGGAAACCTAGAATATCACATAAAGTTTTCGGAATCGTGGAAACACTAGCACCCAAATCACACAAAGCAAAAAACTCATAATATTTAATTCTAATCTTTATAGTAGGTTCCCACTCATCATTAAGTTTTCTAGGTATAGAAACTTCCAAATTAAGTTTGTCATCATAAGATTGCATCAAGGCATCAACAATATGTTTGGTAAAAGCTTTGTTTTGACTATAAGCACGAGGAGAATTAACAACAGATTGCAACAAGGAAGTACAACCTTCTAAAGAACAATTATCATAATCAAATTCCTTGAAATCCAAGATAGTGGGTTCAATATTATTGGAAGTTGAGGATTCTCCAATCTCACTTTTACCAAATTTAACATAAAATCTAAAGACTCCGAATTCTTGGGAAGCCTTCTAGGCAAAGTTGATTCATCATCAGTCCCATAATCATCAAAATTCATATTGCAAAACATAGATCTAATCGGAGACGCATCAATAACTTTAAGATCCTCATCATTATTTTCATGTAAACTAGAAGAACACGCTTTTATAAAGCTTTCTTTTTTTGTACGCCATCTAGCGGTTCTTTCCTTGCACTCGTCAATGGAGATTCTCATTACTTTGAGAGAGTCATTGATATCATGCTTAGGAGGGGAAGATCTAATTTTAAGAGAATCAACATCAAGCGAAAGTCTATCAACGTTCCTAGCCAAATCATCAACTTTGAGCAATTTTTCTTCAAGCAAAGCATTAAAATTCTTTTGAGAAATCATAAATTCTTTCACACTATTCTCAAAATCAGAGGGCATCTTATTAAAATTACCATAAGAATTATTGTAGGAATTTCCATAATTATTAGAGGGATTACTAGGGAACGGTCTAGCATTAAAGTTTCCTCTATAAGCATTGTTTCCAAAACTATTCCTACCAACAAAATTCACATCCAAAGATTCATTATTATTCTCAATCAAGGAAGACAAAGGCATATCATTGGGATCAAGAGGAGTATTTCTAGTAACAAACATCTTCATAAGTTCATCCATCTTTCCACTCAAAACATTGATTTCTTCTATAGCATGCACTTTTTTACTAGAAGATCTTTCGGTGTGCCATTGAGAATAATTAGCCATAATATTATTAAGAAGTTTTGTAGCATCTCCTAATGTGATTTCCATAAAGGTGACTCCCGCGGCCGAATCTAAGAGATTTCTAGAAGAAAAGTTCAAACCGGCATAAATTTTTTGTATGATCATCCATAAATTCAAACCATGAGTGGGGCAATTGCGAAGCATCAATTTCATTCTTTCCCAAGATTGGGAAACATGCTCATGATCAAGTTGTTTAAAATTCATAATATCGTTCCTAAGAGTGATGATCTTAGCGGGAGGAAAATACTTAGAGATAAAAGCATCTTTGCACTTGTTCCAAGAATCAATACTATTTTTAGGCAAAGACGAAAACCAAACTTTAGCACGATCTCTAAGCGAAAACGGAAATAACTTCAATTTGAAAATATTGTTATCTGTATCTTTCTTCTTTTGCATATCACAAAAATCAACAAAATTGTTTAGATGAGTAGCGGCATCTTCACTAGGAAGGCCGGCGAATTGATCTTTCATAACAAGATTCAGCAAAGCGGTATTGATTTCACAAGACTCAACATCATTAAGAGGAGCAATCGAAGTACTAAGGAAATCAGTATTATTGGTATTCGAGAAATCACACTATGTGGTATTATCTTGCGCCATGGCAACAAGTAATCCAACACACAAGCAAACAGAAAAACGACAAGCGAAAAGAGAGGAGGAGATTGGGAAAGAGAGGGCGAATAAAACGGCAAGGGTGAAGTGGGGGAGAGGAAAACGAGAGGCAAATGGCAAATAATGTAAATGCGAGGGAGATGGGTTTGTGATGGGTACTTGGTATGTCTTGACTTGAGCGAAGACCTCCCCGGCAACAGCGCCAGAATCCTTCTTGCTACGTCTTGAGCTTGCGCTGGTTTTCCTCCAAGAGGAGAGGGTGATGCAGCAAGTGTAGCGTAAGTATTTCCCTCAGTTTTGAGAACCAAGGTATCAATCTAGTAGGAGGCTCCTCAAAAGTCCCACGCACCTACACAAACAAACTAAGAACTCGCAACCAACGCATAAAGGGATTGTCAATCCCTTCACGGCCACTTGCCAAAGTGAGATCTAATAAAGATAGTATGATAAGATAAATATATTTTTGGTATTTTGTAATATAGATGCAAAAAGTAAAGATGCAAATAAAGGTAGATTGAAAGCAAATAAGATAAGAGATATACCCGGGGGCCATAGGTTTCACTAGTGGCTTCTCTCAAGATAGCATAAGTATTACAGTGGGTGAACAAATTACTGTCGAGCAATTGATAGAAAAGCGCATAGTTATGAGGTTATCTAGGCATGATCATGTATATAGGCATCACGTCCATAACAAGTAGACTGACTCCTGCCTGCATCTACTACTATTACTCCACACATCGGCCGACTCCTGCCTGCATCTAGAGTATTAAGTTCATAAGAACAGAGCAATGCATTAAGCAAGATGACATGATGTAGAGGGATAAACTCATGCAATATGATATAAACACTATCTTGTTATCCTCGATGGCAACAATACAATACATGCCTTGCAACCCTTTCTATCACTGGGTAAGGACACCGCAAGATTGAACCCAAAGCTAAGCACTTCTCCCATGGCAAGAAAGACCAATCTAGTAGGCCAAACCAAAGTGATAATTCTGAGAGACTTGCAAAGATAACTCAATCATACATAAAATAATTCAGAGAAGATTCAAATATTATTCATAGATAAACTTGATCATAAACCCACAATTCATCGGATCTCGACAAACACACCACAAAAATAGTTTACATTGAATAGATCTCCACAAGAGAGGGGGAGAACATTGTATTGAGATCCAAAAATAGAGAAGAAGTCATCTAGCTAATAACTATGGACCGGTAGGTCTGTGGTAAACTACTCACAACTCATCGGAGGGGCAAGGATGTTGATGTAGAGACCCTCCATGGTCGATTCCCCCTCCGGCAGAGTGCCGGCAAAGGCTCCAAGATGGGATCTCGCGGATACAGAAGGTTACGGCGGTGGAAATTGTGTTTCGTGGTGCCCCCGGATGTTTCCGGGGTATGTAGGTATATATAGGAGGAAGAAGTACGTCGGTGGCCGCCCGAGGGGCCCACGAGACAGGGGGCGCGCCCTACAGGGGGGGCGCGGCCTCCTATCTCGTGGGGTCCTCGGGAGCTTCTTGACTTGCACTCCAAGCTCTCCGGATCACGTTCGTTCCAAAAATCACGCTCCCGAAGGTTTCATTCCGTTTGGACTCCGTTTGATATTCCTTTTCTTCGAAATACTGAAATAGGCAAAAAAAAATAGCAATATGGGATGGGCCTCCGGTTAGTATGTTAGTCCCAAAAATGACATAAATGTGTAAAATAAAGCCCATAAACATCCAAAAGGGGTAATATAATAGCATGGAACAATCAAAAATTATAGATACGTTGGAGACGTATCACAATCCTACCAACAGAGAGTGTTTGGTTTTTAAACAGGCCGACAAGCTAAATGCCGAGAACAAGGAAAAGAGGTCGCAAAGTGAAGACGAGGACGAGGAACCCCGGCCACCGAACACAGGGGGACAGAAGAAGTTTCGCCCCCCCTCCCCAAGTCAAAATGGTGAACATGATATATGCCACCCATATCCCCAAGAGGGAGCGCAAGCGCGCACTCAGGGACGTCTACGCGATAGAGCCAGTCGCCCCAAAGTTCAATCCATGGTCATCCTGCCCGATCACTTTTGATAATAGGGAGCATCCGACCAGTATCCGTCATGGCGGTTCAGCCGCACTGGTCCTTGACCCAATTATTGATGGGTTCCATCTGACGCGAGTCCTCATGGACGGTGGCAGCCGCTTGAACCTGCTTTACCAGGATACGTTGCGCAAAATGGGTATCGATCCCTCAAGGATCAAACCAACCAAAACCACTGAGGGAGTCCTAGATTAGGGGGTATCCGGATAGCCGGACTATATACTTTGTCTGGACTGATGGGCCGTGAAGATGCAAGACTCAAGACTTCGTCCCGTGTCCAGATGGGACTCTCCTTTGCGTGGAAGACAAGCTTGGCGATCTGGATATTAGATATCCTTCTTTGTAACCGACTGTGTGTAACCCTAACCTCCTCCGGTGTCTATATAAACCGGAGGGTTTAGTCCGTAGCACAAGGACAATCATAATCATCATAGGCTAGCTTCTAGGGTTTAGCCTCTATGATCTCGTGGTAGATCAACTCTTGTAATACTCATATCATCAAGATCAATCAAGCAGGAAGTAGGGTTTTACCTCCATCAAGAGGGCCCGAACCTGGGTAAAACATCGTGTCCCTTGCCTCCTGTTACCATTAGCCTTAGACGCACAGATCGGGACCCCCTACCCGAGATCCGCTGGTTTTGACACCGACATTGGTGCTTTCATTGAGAGTTCCTCTGTGTTGTTTCTGCAAGGCTCGATGGCCCCTTCAATCATCAACAACAACGCAGTCCAGGGTGAGACTTTTCTCCCCGGACAAACCATTGTGTTCGGCGGCTTCGCACTGCGGGCCAATTCGCTTGGCCATCTGGAGCAGATCGACAACTACGCCCCTGGACATCTGGTCAGGTTCGGAAACTTGAACTACACAACCGATATCCGTGGAGACTTGATCTTTGACGGATTCGGGCCTACGCCAAGAGTGCCGAACAGTCACGACAAGCACGGCTTAGACCTGCTGTCAGGTAGTACTTGGGATATCGCACCTGCGAGAGCTCCGGACCTAAATCCGGGGCAGATCGCGTCGTCCGAGGATGGGTGGATGGACCCCGCCCCGGAGGCCGCACACTCATCGGCGGTAGAGCCGAACACAGACCCCACCCCCAAGGAAGTCTGTGTCACCGGACCCCCGGACTTGTGTCCGGCTGTAGGTTCCAGACCGCACGCCCCCAAGCCCGCCGAATCTGGTTGGGCTCCGGTAATGGAGTTCGCCGCTGCAGATATCTTCCAGCACTCGCCCTTCAGTGACATGCTGAATTCATTAAGGTCTCTCTCTTTGTCAGGAGACTCTTGGCCGAACTATGTCCGGCTAGAGGGGGAAGAAGGCGACGAAGAAATTTGTTGCCCATCCACCACCCACTTCATAGCCACTGTCGATGACATAACAAACATGCTTGACTTCGACTCCGATGACACCGACGGTATGGACGTCGGCACAGGGGATGATTCAGAACCACCGCCCACGGGGCGCTGGATTGCCACCTCATCATATGATATATACATGGGACACGCCTAAGGAGGACGATGGCGACAAAATGGAGGATAAAACCCCCGGACAAAAGCCAAAACGATGGCGCAGACGCCGCTCTAAATCCAGCCACAGCAAAAACAGCGATAACAGCGCTAGAAAGATCGACACCCCAGTTAAAGGCAATGACGACCATATGGACCCAGCGATGGAGCCGGATGAGCCAGGTCACGTCGAACACAGCTCGGAGCAGACACCCGATCACAGCGATGCCGAGGGACAAACTCATCAACCTGCCCCGGGAGAGGAGCACAGTCCGGACGATGATGCATTCATCATCCCGGAAAAACGTTTGGAACGAGATAACCTCCACAGAAGGCTTATGGCCACTATTACAAGTCTAAAGAAGCAGAAGCAAAGACTTAAGGCCGCATAGGAAACGCTCAACCGCAGATGGAATAAAGTGCTAGACACTGAAGAAAAATACGGTGATGATCGCCACACAGAGAGCTACCCAAAACGCAAGCTGCTGCCAGAATTCGACGATGAGGCCATTCCGCTGAAGGACAATACGGCCAGTAGGCCGGACCAACCACTTCATCACCACAACAGAGCAGCTACTGACGCCGCACAAGATTTACGCGAGCTCCTGGACAATAAAGGCCGGCACGACGAGGTCCATCTATGGATCTAGAGGACACGCTCCGGCGCAGGATTATGGTCACCAAAACGATCAGACTGGTCGAATACCAGTTCAGAATCATCACCGGACACAACAACAGTCGACAGCATGCCACAACAAGTCCAGATATAGAGGGGCTGCTCACCCTTTGTGCTTCACCAAAGAGGTACTGGACCACGAATTTCCACAGGGTTTTAAACCCGTGAACATAGAGGCATATGACGGAACGACAGACCCCGGGGTCTGGATTGAGGATTTTATCCTTCACATCCACATGGCTCGTGGAGACGACCTCCACGCCATAAAATACCTTCCCCTCAAGTTGAAGGGAACAGCTCGGCACTGGTTGAAAAGCCTCCCCGAAAATTCAATCGGAAGTTGGGAGGAACTTGAGGACGCTTTCAGGGCCGATTTTCAAGGAACCTATGTCCGACCTCCAGACGCTGACAATTTAAGTCACATAATTCAATAGCCGGAGAGTCCACCCACAAGCTTTGGAATAGATTCCTCACTAAGAAGAATTAGATTGTCGATTGTCCGGATGCCGAAGCCCTAGCGGCCTTCAAGCATAGTATACGGGATGAGTGGCTCGCCAGACACCTCGGCCAAGAAAAGCCGAGGACAATGGCAGCCTTAACAAGCCTTATGACCCGCTTTTGCACAGGTGAAGACAGCTGGTTGGCCCGTAGAGGCACCAGCGACCCAGGCACATCCGAAATCAGGTATGGCAACGGGAAGCCATGGCGCAATAAAAACAAGCGTCGAAACAAGGAAGAAAGTCTGGACAACACAACGGTCAACATCGGATTCAGGGGCTCTCAACCCGGTCAACAAAAGAAGACATTTAAAGGCAGCAAAGAGGGACCGTCCGGCTTGAAGAAAGTCCTGGACAGACTGTGCCAAATTCATGGCACCCCCGAAAAACCTGCGAACCACACTCACAGAGAATGTTGGGTCTTTAAGCAGGCCGGCAAGTTAAATGCCGAACACAAGAGAAGGGAAACACCAAGTGAAGACGAGGATGAACCTCGCCAGCCGAACACTGGGGGGCAGGAAAAATTCCCACCAGAGGTAAAAACAGTAAACATGATCTACGCGACTCACATACCCAAGAGAAGGCGCAAATGCGCGCTCAGAGACGCATGCGCTGTAGAGCCCGTCGCCCCCAAACTTAACCCCTAGTCGGCCTGCCTGATCACCTTTGATCACAGGGACTACCCGACTAGTATGCGGCTCGGAGGATCGGCTGCCTTGGTGCTCGACCCAATAATCGACAGATACCATCTCACTCGTATCCTCATGGACGGCGGCAGTAGTCTCAATCTAATATACCTGGACACTGTCCGCAGGATGGGGATAGACTCATCCAGAATCAGCCAAAGTAACACCACCTTTGAAGGGGTGATACCAGGCGTTGAGGCCCCATGTAGGGGCTCCCTCATTTTAGAGGTGACATTCGGTTCTCCAGACAACTTCAGAAGCGAAGAATTACTCTTCACCATCGCTCCCCTCCGAAGTGGTTATCATGCATTGCTCGGAAGAACGGCCTTCGCCCGCTTCAACGCAGTATCGCACTACGCCTACCTTAAACTCAAGATGCCCGGTCCACGTGGCATCATCACTGTTAACGGAAATACAGAGCATTCCTTATGTGCGGAAGAGTATGTGGCGGCTCTAGCAGCCGAACACTAAGCAGCCTCTAATATCAGAACGCATGATTGGTCGTTAAGACCACGGACACGGTAAGACGAGTCCAGCACACCACCGTCGGTAACAGCCCAGATAAACCTGAGCTGGGTGCTATACATGTAATCCCATAGAGGACACCAGGGGCTACAGACATTCAATAAAGCCCACCTTTTGGCTTGACCTTATTAACAGGCCAATGTCTTACACTTCTACTATCCACTGATAATAACCAACTCTTCGCACGCTTACATCATACTCTTTTACATGAGTCTTCCTTTTACAGACACCATTCGTGCGATACCCTCCCAGGACACGGCAGAATGGAGACAAAGGCGCAGACGTGCAGCAGGGCCCCGCTCAAAGGTTTCTCTTTGGATTAAGCCCCTGTGTAAACCTTCTTTATTGTCTCTTGTTGCTTAACATCCCATGGGTACTACACCCACAGGGGATACTGGCGTTATTGGCATTTCGCCACGGCAGACTAATGCACATACCTGGAAATACATGGTTCATAATAAAGGGCGTTACTCAGCCCAGTATATGTTATAAAGTCCGAATACCTTTAGGAGTGTTCGACGTCGCGAGTTTGGCCTTATATGCATTAGCTCCGAATCATGTCTTTGGTCAAATGTTGGGTTTGCCCGGCTCCTGGGTTTGCCACCTTACGTTCTGTTTCTATCGGCTAAGGCGGCCAAAGGAGAACTACTGCGATTGTGCCCTGGTTATTCCAAACGAGCACCGCAGTAGAGAAAGCCGAAAACTGACCGTCATGATATAGTGAGAGACTGCTCAACCACTCAAGGACTCATCAGAATCTTTAGGGTTCCTTCGCATTAACGAAGGGCCATTCCCCGGTCATGTACACACGCGCCCGTATCCGGATGCACGCGAAGGTACCAGGGGCTACATAGTAGCCCCACTGTCAAACTCCTATGGCTAAGTGAAAGTGTTAAAGCTATATAGTCTGGTTGCCTAGTTCGACATGCGATCACCTCCTTAACGGACCAAGACATTGGATCCAGTGTGATTACGCATCTTTTTGCGAACACCCCCGCATTGTATGCGTGGGGGCTGAAGCCAACAACTGCTAACTTTCAGGTTATATATATATATATATCAAACGGCCGCACAGGAGGCACAATAACACTTTCGGGCGAAAGTATAAACATAGCCTCTATAATTAAAATACACATGTTTTTTACAACGGAAAGATTTGTCAGTCGAACATGACATTCTTCGAACACTGAGCCTCTGTTAAATGAGCACCTTCTATTACCTGCTCCAAGTAGTGCTCGGCTGGATCCTGGCTTCCCGCCGGATTCTGGGTTGCAATGATGGTGGCCTCCATGTCTGTCCAATATGTTTTTACATGGGCAAGAGCCCTCCACGCACCCTCTACGCACGCCGACCTCTTCATGGCATCGATTCGTGATACAGCACCAAGCAATTGTTGCACTAAACCAAAATAATTGTATGGCTTGGGCCCCTTTGTCCATAGATGGTCTATTACAGACCTCATCGCAAGACCGGACAACCTATGGAGCTCGGCCACAGCGGCCATCCTTTCTCTTAATGGCAACGGGCGCGTTGGAGCACTGAATTGCGACCAGAATAGCCTTTCCACTTCATTATCTTTTTTATCCTCAAAAAACTTGGCCGCATCAGCCGTACTCTTTTCCAGATCCGCATACGCGTCTGCAGGGCTCCAGCGCCGATCCAGAGGAGCGTACTTTGGATCTAAGAACTTCATCCGCAACAAATAGGGGCTTCCAGCCGCGATTTCTCCGGCCTGTCGAAGCTCCTCCCGCGCATCCCTAATTTCGGAACGCGTCTCCTTGGCCAAATTAAGGGCCTTCTTCAGGTCAGCCGACTTCGCCTGATTCTCTTTCTCAAGGAGCTCATACCGGTCGGCAGCGTTTTTCAGCTCCACAGCTATCTCGGATATTTTATCTTCGCTTCGGCGATGAGCAGCCTGTTCGGCTCTCAACTCTTCGGCCGCCTTTAGGGCAGCCGCATTGCTGGCCCGGGCTTGCTCCTTGGCTAGGGCAAGCTCCGCTCTCAAGGCCTCCATGGCAGCAGCTCCGCCTGCAGTCGAAGCATATCACATTAACATTATGCTCCTCTTAAATATTTCCTATAAAAATAAGGAAAGCAGAACACATACTTTGTGACTCATTAAGCCGCTCGTTCACAAGTGTGATGTCGGCATCCACAACTTCAATCTGTCGCCTCAGTTCGGCGACTTCAACGGACCGGTTGGCCGCCGGACCCTTAGCCACATGCGCATGGATACAGTGCGATCATTACTTAACAATGTGATCCTCCGTTTGGCTCCCAGGGCTGGCAACCAGAGTCTCAGGGGCTACTATCTATACGGAGCACACCTAGCGCGTGCGCCACAATCAAAAAATTACGTATTTCATTACATACCTCAAAGCCTTTGAGCAGGCTCGTAAAAGCTTCATTCAACCCGCTTGTGGCGGATAAAATCTTCTCAAGCACCATGCTCATTAATGAATGGTGATCCTCCGAGAGAGCAGCTTGCTCCAGAAGGCCCGTCAGCGTGTCCGGCCGGTCGCCGAACTGTGCTGGACCGTTCTTATCGCACCCCGTGGGAGCCGAACGCTCCAGGCTCAGGGCGGCCGAAGAATTAGCTTCTGGCCTCAGCAAATCTGGACTCCTCCATGACGACACCTCGGGGTCGCCCGTCCAATGAGGCGGAGAGGCCGGTGGGGTTTCACTCTCCATCATCTCCGGAAGAAGATCCCCCGAAAACGAACTCTGTCGAGAAGAGCTGCTAGCCGGACTGCAACGAATGGATCCTGGTTATTGTTCTCAGAGGAGGAAGCAATAGCTTTGTATTTACGATTAACTTACAGCTCGACTGAGGGCTAGCCCATTTGTGGGCATGGAGCGGTGAGGACGCCCTTCGGGGCAGGCCCCTTGTGAAGTTTTCTTCCCTTGTCTCGGCACCTCCGTCTCCAAGTCTTCGGAGGCGGCCCTCTTCTTCCTGCGGGGGGAGGAGATCATAGATTCCCCTCCCCGACTATCCTCCTTTGCGGAGGTAGTAATTCCCCCGGTTTGGATGTGCAACGTGTGAAGCTCTGCTTCTCTATTCTTCCCTTCATCTTTCCTCGAGGGCACTTGACTTAGCACATGACTAAGCATCCTGGCTATGGCAGGACTAGGCGAGCCTTCGGGAAGCGGTGCCGGACACCTGATTCTCTCCGCCTTGCTGAGCCATTCCTGGCCGCGGATGATTTTCAGAACAATGTTATGATAAATATTAACGAAGTGTTCGGTTTCTGGGTTACTTACTTAGGTATCTGGGTGGTTGCAGCTCAGGCCCGCATCCTCGGTGGTGTCCGGACACTTTACTTGTGGTCCAAAGAATAACTTACACATCCCTTCGAGCGTCATGACGAAGAAGTGCAGAATAGTTTGCGGACCTTCTGGATTGAATTCCCACATCCGGAGAGGCCGACGTTTGCACGGCAAGATCCATCGGACTAGCATTACCTGAATTACACTAACAAGACTAATGTCCCTCTCAAGAAGCTCCCGAATGCGGCTCTGCAATGTTGGTACATCATTAGCAGGCCCCCAATCCAGTCCCACATTGGCCCATGACGCCAGTTGAGGCGGAGGGCCCGAACGGAAGTCGGGGGCAGCCACCCACTTTGTGCCTTTGGGAGCCGTGACGTAAAACCACCTCCGCTGCCACAGATCAGACACCTCCGGGAAGAAGCCCTCTGGCCATGGGGCGTCGGTGTTCCTGCTTATTGCAGCACCTCCGCACTCCGCGTGTCGCCCCTCAATCATCTTCGGCTTCACATTATAGGTCTTGAGCCATAAGCTGAAGTGCGGGGTGATGTGGAGGAAGGCTTCGCACACGACGATGAACGACGAGATGTGAGGGATGGAGTCCGGAGCTAGATCGTGAAAATCTAGCCCGTAATAGAGCATGAGCCCTCTCACAAAGGGATCAAGGGTGAAGCCTAAGCCGCGAAGGAAGTGAGAAACAAATACGACGCTCTCGTTGGGATCGGGAGTAGGGATGACCTTCCTGGAGCAGGAAGCCTGTGCTTGATGTCGGCGGTCAGATATCTGACCTCTCTAAGCTTCGCAATGTCCTCCTTTGTGACAGAGGAGGCCATCCACCGGCCTTGAAGGTTGGATCTGGACATGATTGAAGATCTGAAGTGCCTAAGCTTGGGCTTCGGGTGTTGGAACTCGAGATGCAGAAAGGCGCAGGCATGGTAGGAAAGAGGGATAGGCCTCGGCCCCTCTATCAAGGGGGTGAATATCAAGCGTCCTCGGCGTAACGGCTTGGGACTTACCTAAAAACACGGAGTCATACCAACAGGCGTTGTGGGGTTGCACGCGCCCGTATTGATGGAGGATCCCGCGATAAGAGGAACATGATCTCTGCTTTGACAAGGCGTGCCAGTAAAACCGCCCTGCAACGTGTGTCGAGGCAGGCCGAGAAAAACCAGTTCGTATTGAGCTAGGCCACGGTGTAAGGGCACACCATGATAAGAAAAATTGTCAGCAGATCAGATTTGTAAAGTGTTATACTCTCTATGGTGGTGTGCGGAAATTATCTCACAGAGCCGGACACAATCCTTAATCTACTTTGGAGTATCCGGAGATGGAACCCGCCTTGCAATGCTGAAGACAATCTACGTGCCGGACTCATCGTCATTGAAGCCTGGTTCACGGGCTACTGAGGGAGTCCTGGATTAGGGGTATCCGGACAACCGGACTATATACTTTGGCTGGACTGGTGGACCGTGAAGATGCAAGACTCAAGACTTTGTCCCGTGTCCGGATGGGACTCTCCTTTGCGTGGAAGACAAGCTTGGTGATCCGGATATTAGATCTCCTTCTTTGTAACCGACTCTGTGTAACCCTAACCTCCTCCGGTGTCTATATAAACCGGAGGGTTTAGTCCGTAGGACAAGGACAATCATAATCATCATAGGCTAGCTTCTAGGGTTTAGCCTCTATGATCTCATGGTAGATCAACTCTTGTAATACTCATATCATCAAGATCAATCAAGCAGGAAGTAGGGTTTTACCTCCATCGAGAGGGCCCAAACCTGGGTAAAACATCGTGTCCCTTTCCTCCTATTACCATTAGCCTTAGACGCACAGATCAGGACCCCCTACTCGAGATCCGCCGGTTTTGACACCGACAACCACCTTTAAAGGTGTTATACCAGGTGTAGAGGCCTACTGTACGGGCTCAATCACACTAGAGGTGGTCTTCGGATCTCGAGATAATTTCTTAAGCGAAGAATTGATCTTCGATATAGTCCCATTCCACAGTGCCTATCACACACTGCTCGGACGAACCGCATTCGCTCGATTCAATGCGGTGCTGCACTACACCTATCTCAAGCTTAAGATGCCCGGACCACGTGGTGTTATAACAGTCATTGGAAACATGGAACGCTCCCTCCGCACTGAGGAGCACACCACTGCCCTTGCAGCAAAAGTACAGGGCAGCCTTTTCAAGCAGAACCTCAATTTGGCAGCCAAGCTCCCGGACACCGTCAACCGAGTCTGAACTACTCTGCAGCAGGACAGGACAGCTTGTCCAGAGCTCGACTAGCAACTCGGCCTCCGTCCCAGTACCGTCCAAGCGGCGACACTCGTGCCGCGCATACATAACTACGTACTCAAAATACCATGGGCATAGACGGAGGCCCAGCTAGATTGCGGTCCATAATACGGCTCAACCGCTCCTGGATCCGCATACTTTTCCTTTTTCTTTTCAGGTCTCTTTTCTTTCCCAGGAAGTTCCTGGTGACCTGATCGATGGACCTATAGAGGGACGGATACACCAAGACGGCAAAAAGCATTGACGTATGGGGAAATTTCCAGGTGGTTTCTTTAAATAACTATTATACCTGTCTTAAGGACCCGCACACAGCTCTCCCTTGGTGGCGGCATGTTAAATAGCCCTATTGCTTATCGCACTACTTGTATAAATACGCTTTGACGTAGTAATCAAACTATAATGAAAAATAGTTGCGGCCCAAATTCTGCAGCATTAGCCTATATTTTCTTTTTTGGTATTTTTATCAATTGCACCCGTACACTTTGGTAGGCCTTAATTTGCCAAGGGCTTCCTTATGCCCCCATACGGCAACAAAGTCCAAACACTTTTTCACAGTACAGTTCGGCACCGCAAACTTATAGCATTATATGCATCGGCTCCGAATCATGTGTTTGGTCAATAGTTGGGTTGCCCGGCTCATGTGCTTACTACCTTACATTCCGCTATATCGGCTAGGGTAGTAAAGGGAGAACTACTACGATTGTATCCTGGTTCATCCGAATGAGCACCTCAGTAGAGAAAGCCTAAAACTGACTGTCATGATGAGGCGAGAGCCGGTCAGATGTTCGAGGGGTTTCAAATCTTTAGCGATTTTTTCCACATTATGCGAAGAATTGGTTTTTATCTGATCAGGTGTTTACAGCATCCCAAGTTCGGACTTCCGAACACTAGGGGTTGCGCCTAAATTTTTGTTGTCAAACTCCTATGGCTAAGTGAGGGTGATAAAGTCACATAGTCTGATTGCCTTGTTTGTTGCGCTAAACACCTCCTTTAAGGACCAAACTCTGGAGTAAAGAGTGTTTAGATTTATCCCGAACACCCCCGTACTATCTACGTGGGAGCAGAAGCCGACGACTAGCAAACTCTCAGATTTCACAATCATCCCCATGGACGTAAAAATGAATGACATATTCATATTGATGCGGAGCATCCCACAATCATCCCCATGGACGTATCTTCATCTCCCACGACACCACTTGGACCAATGACAAGAGCTCGAGCAAAGACTATCGACGATAAGGTGAACTTGAAAGCACAAGTGCTGCCTGGGTGATTTTGGTAATTAATGTCAACATATCTCTTGTTGGACTAATACTTTTATCTAGTGAATTTCAGATAAGTCCAACAGTGGAGTGGCATGGACAAGAGGATCTGGAACCCCTTCAAGATGCTAAGGACGAAGGATTGGCTCAAGCTCAAAGCTCAGGACTCTACATTTTCTATTTCAGTGATCCAAGATCACATTGAGTCCATAGGAAAGCCAATACTATTAAAAGGGGATGAGCTGTTGCTTAATGGCTTGCTTGCTCAAAGTGCTTAGTGATATGCTCCAAAAACCCTCAACCACTTTCTCATATCCACATATGTTCCAAACCAAAAGTCAAACTCGGCCCCACCGATTTGATCTATCCGGCGCCACCGAGTTCAACTTGACATAGCCACCGCTAGAAACCCTAATCAATTCAGTTTCACCGATGGGATCTCTGTCTCACCGAAACGGGCTTGCAAACTCTCTGTTGCCCGTTGCAATAATTTCGGTCTCACCGAGAATATGCAATCGATCCCACCGAGTTTGCTTGACCAACTCTCTGTTTCACTTATTACCAAAATTGGTCCTACCGAGTTTGTGTAATCGGTCAAACCTAGATGAGGTTTACCCTAACCCTTGCACATCGGTCCCACCGAGTTGATCATATCGGTCCCACAGAAATGCCTAACGGTCACATTATGAGCTAAATCGGTCCGACCAAGTTTTCTGATTCGGTCCCACCGAGTTTGGTAAATTGTGTGTAACGGTTAGATTTTGTGCGGAGGCTATATATACCCCTCCACCCTCTCCTCATTCGTGAGGAAAGCCATTAGAACATTCCTACACTTCCAGCATTCATTTTCTGAGAGAGAACCACCTACTCATGTGTTGAGGCCAAGATATTCCAATCCTACCATATGAATCTTGATCTCTAGCCTTCCCCAAGTTGCTTTCCACTCAAATCATCTTTCCACCAAATCTAATCCTATGAGAGAGAGTTGAGTGTTGGGGAGACTATCATTTGAAGCACAAGAGCAAGGAGTTCATCATCAACACACCATCTATTACCTTTTCGAGAGTGTCTCCTAGATTGGTTAGGTGTCACTTGGGATCCTTCGTCAAGATTGTGGAATTGAACCAAGGAGTTTGTACGGGCAAGGAGATCACCTACTTTGTGAAGATCTACCCTAGTGAGGCAAGTCCTTCATGGGCGATGGCCATGGTGGGATAGACAAGGTTGCTTCTTCGTGGACCCTTCGTGGGTGGAGCCCTCCATGGACTCGCGCGGCCGTTACCCTTCGTGGGTTGAAGTCTCCATCAACGTGGATGTACGATAGCACCACCTATCGGAACCACGCCAAAAATCTCCGTGTCTCCAATTGCGTTTGCACACTCCAATCCCATCCCTTTACTTTCTTGCAAGTTGCATGCTTTACTTTCCGCTGCTCATATACTCTTTGCATGCTTGCTTGATATGTATTGTGAATGTTTAAACTTGTGCTTAAACTCCACCCCAACTTGAAGAACTTAAAAATTGCTACTTTTCTTGGTTGAGAGTCTATTCACCCCCCTCTAGACACCTCTTCTCGATCCTTTCAATTGGTATCAGAGTGTTGGTCTCCATTGCTTTGGTTTAATCACCATTGGAGAAAGATGGATGAGTCTACATTGGGGAGTCTTAGAAACAGAGTGTCTATACTTGATGGAGAGTACTTTCATGAGTGAAAAAATGAGATACTTGAGATTTTCAATGAATATCATTTGAGCAAGTACATTACTATCCCTTGTGCGCCCATTGTTAATCCCTTGCATCCCACTCCCGATGAGGATCTTGACATGATTCGCAATCTTAGAACTATTAATCTTATCATTAGAGGATTTCCTAGAAATTTGATTGGTCACTTGCGTACTCTTGATTGTGCTTATACTATATGGAGATTTCTTGAGGAAAGATTTCAAAACTATTCCTTGCAAAATCTAGATGAGATTCTTCATAAGTCAATTGCCTTGAATAAAATGAGTACTAGTGATCCTAAGTTTGATGTTTGTTTGTTTGAGCTTCGTGACCTTATGTGTGCCAAAGGAGATGTTGGAATCATTAGCAATATTATCTCCGAAGCCATTAGATTTCATAAAGATGATTATTGTCATGATCATTTATCTAATGAGTCACTCTCTCTAGGGATTGATCCATCACATGACGATGTTGAACATGGATACTATGATGAGGATGATGATAGTGACTATGATCTTGATGATGCAATGAGACACTTTGGTTTTATGGCAAATCTTCGTGGCTACATGGCAAGAGGAAAGGAATGGGTCCTTGATAGTGGATGTACCGATCACATGACCGGAGATAAGATATGTTTCGTGAGCTTGCTGAAAATGATGGCCCTCGAAAGTATGTCACTCTTGGTGATAACTCAAAGGGTAAGGTGGGCCTCGGTAAGGTGGCCATCTCACATGACAGCTCCATACAAAATGTTATGCTCGTTGAATCTCTTGGCTATAATCTACTTTCTATATCTAGACTTGCTGATTTCAGTTTCAATGTCCTATTTACTAAAGTAGATTGCCAAGTATTTCATAGAGATAATCATAAAATGGTCTTTACCGGCATACATAGAGGTGATCTATACATTGTCGACTTCACTAAAGAGGCTCAACCTAGAACTTTCTTAATTGCTAAATCTTCCAAAGGATGGTTGTGGCATAGACGGTTAGGTCATGTGGGCATGCGAAACCTTGACAAGCTTATTAAAGGTGATCATATCCTTGGTGTTATCATATTTGATAAGGATAGACTTTGCAGCGCTTGCCAAGGGAAAACAGGTTGGAGGAAGCCACCCCGTGAAGAACATCATGACCATGAGAAGACCGCTCGAACTACTTCATATGGATCTCTTTGGTCCCAATGCCTACAAAAGTCTTGGTGGAAACTCATTTGGTCTAGTTATAGTTGATGATTTTTCAAGATTTACGTGGGTGTTATTTCTTGATGATAAATAGCAGGTCCAAAAGATCTTCAAGAACTTCGCTAGGAAGGCCCAAAATCAATTTGAAGTGAAGATCAAGAAGGTTCACAGTGACAACAGAACGGAGTTCAAGAACACCAATGCGGACACCTTTCTTGACGAAGAAGGGGTCTCACATGAGTTCTCGGGTATGTACACACCTCAACAAAATGGAGTTGTTGAGAGGAAGAACCGGACGCTCATCGAAATGGCGAGAATGATGCTTGATGAGTACAAGACGCCAAAGCACTTTTGGGCGGAAGCGGTTGAGATAGTTTGTCATGCAACAAATCGCTTGTATCTTCACAAGCTACTCGGCAAGACGGCATACAAGCTCCTCACCGGTAACAAACCCCAAGTTGGATACTTTCGAGTATTCAGCTCAAAGTGCTACATTCTTGATAAGCATCGTCGTTCTAAATTTGCTCCCAAATCTTACGAAGGTTTCCTACTTGGTTATGGCTCAAACTCTCACACTTACCATGTCTACAACAATTTCACCCGAAAGGTTGAAGAGACGGTAGATGTGAAGTTTGATGAGTCTAATGTCTTGCGAGTAGAGCATTTTCTAATTGATGTAGGAGACAAAGACCCTTCAGAAGCAATCCAAGACTTCTCTATTGGCAAGATCCATCCAACGGAGGTGAAGGAGAGTACCTCGTTCATCCAAGTGGAAGCTTCTACCTCACGACAAGGTGAACCAAGAGTTGACATGGAGGCATCCACAAGTGGGACACACCAAGATGAAGAAAACGAGGAAGTACACCAAGATGAACCTCATCAACCTCCTTCTCCACCATGACAAGAGAACGACAACGTCAACAATGAAGAAGGCCAAGCAGAAGAACAAGATGATGAAGAAGATGTTCCACCCCGACCAAAACAAAAGCTCTCACGAGTTCGAGCAAGAGTCGCCAAAGACCATCCCGTCGAGCAAATCTACAATGATATCCAAACTGGGAGAATCACTCGCTCTAAAACTCGTTTGGCTAACTTTTGTGAACATTATTCATTCATCTCTAGCATTGAACCCATGAAGGTTGAAGAAGCATTGGAAGATCCGGATTGGATAAAAGCCATGCATGAAGAGCTACACAACTTTGAGAGAAACCAAGTGTGGACATTGGTCGAGAAGCCCGACAACAACCACAACATCATCAGTACCAAATGGGTGCTTTGCAACAAGCAAGATGAAGATGGACAAGTAGTTCGCAACAAAGCGCGTCTTGTCGCCCAAGGCTACACTCAAGTCGAAAGTATGGACTATGGTGAGACATATGCCCCCGTTGCTAGACCTGAGTCCATTCACATATTACTTGCCTATGATAATCACCATGATATCACCTTGTACCAAATGGACATTAAAAGTGCTTTTCTAAATGGTGAAATTGAGGAAGAAGTGTATGTTAAACAACCTCCCGGCTTTATTAATCCTAAGAAACCCAATCATGTTTACAAACTTCGCAAAGCTCTTTATGGTCTTAAGCAAGCTCCTAGAGCTTGGTATAAATGCTTGACCAAGTTCCTCATTGAAAAAGGCTTTGAGATTGGAAAAATTGATTCTACTATTTTCACTAAAAGGGCTAATGGAGAATTATTTGTGTGCCAAATTGTCGGAGAAGTTTGAGATGTCTATGATGAGTGAACTAAAGTTCTTTCTTGGTTTGCAAATCAAGCAAACTAAGGAAGGTACCTTTGTCTCTCAAACAAAGTACACCAAGGACTTATTCAAGAAGTTCAACATGCAAGAATGCAAAGGTATGAATACCCTCATGCCTACTAGTGGACATCTTGACTTGACTAAACATGGTGAACCCGTTGATCAAAAAGTTTACTGCTCTATGATTGGTTCATTGTTATATCTATGTGCCTCCCGTCCCGATATTATGTTAAGTGTGTGCATGTGTGCATGATATCAAGCGGCCCCTAAAGAATGTCATCTTAAGACTGTGAAAAGGATAGTGAAATACTTAATACATACACCAAATTTTGGCATTTGGTATCCCAAGAGGTCTTCTTTTGATCTTGTTGGCTACTCCGATTCGGACTATGCCGGAGACAAGGTTGATAGAAAGTCCACTTCGGGTACTTGTCAATTTCTTGGTAGATCTCTTGTGTCTTGGTCCTCCAAGAAACAAAACTCGGTATTCTTATCCACCGCCGAAGCAGAATACATTGCTGCCGGTTCATGTTGTGCTCAATTACTTTGGAAGACCCAAATTCTTAAAGATTATGGGATATATGTGAAACATGTTCCATTGCTTTGTGACAATGAAAGTGCTATTAGGATTGCTCACAATCCCGTGCAACATTCTCGAACTAGGCATATTGAGGTTCGTCATCATTTCATTCAAGATCATGTTGCTAAAGGGGACATTAACCTTAAGCATGTTCGTACCGATAAGCAATTGGCGGATATTTTCACCAAACCGCTTGATGAGAAAGTCTTTTGTCGTTTGAGAGGTGAATTGAACATCATTGATGCTTCAAACTTGGAGTAGGAACTCCATTTGGATACATGCAAGGCATGAGTCTTTGACTAATCCTTGATATTTCTCTTATGATGATAATCATATGTCTTGGATATATTTGCACCCTTACATGTTATCTAACCCTTGTAGGTACTTGGATGAATCTAAATCTATGAGACTGCAACTCAGTCACATCTTGAGAAATCTCTACATCACCAATTATCTATGGTGGTTGAAGACAAGGAAGCATGAAGCCCTTCAAATATATCCTTTGACAAATTCCTATATCAAATTTCTTTTGGTATCATATTTCATGATTGTCATTTTGGATACACAAGTGCTATTCCTTACAAAACTAATTCATGTAGGTAGATGAACTCCAATTACAAGTGGTGCTCCCAATGAACTACATCAACCTTGAGCATCCCACAAAAGTTCAACTACATGATCAAGATCAACACCACCACCCAAGGTATGTTATTCCATCTTAGAGAAGCTTTACCCCAAGTCATGGGTCAAAGCAGCTCAACAAGATGTGAATACAAAATGCTTAAACGAAAAATGACAACCCCTTTTTGAGCTTAAACGGTGAGTATGACCTATGATCAAGTGTCTTCACTTGACTCCTGAGTCAATATACTCTAACATAGGTACTTTGTCGCCAACCAATTATAGATGAAGTTCTCTAGTGTTTCTCTGTGCTCGTGCATTTGTCTCATGCATATTTGTTTCTCTTTTCAAAAAACTTCATCTAGATTTATTTTCTCTTTATTTTTATTTTTTCTGTTCTCCATTCCCTGCATCCTAGTCATTGCAAATCCTTAGTTAATTTCCTGCAAATCCTTGTGAGATCTTATTTGCTTAGTGAGCTGAGGTGATAAGTGCTTTTCCTCTGTAATGAATTCGAACACACCGGTTTGTCCCTTTTGGTCAAACCAAATCACCTCGGTGCCACCAAAGACAACAACTCGGTGTTACTGATTTCAAATGCTGAGGAGACACTTTGTCATTTGCATCCTGCACATTTTGTTCCAGCTCCACTCGATGATTCTTATCCTCTACCAGCACCTTACTTTTCCCTGCTACTTTGCTATGTGACTCAAGGACCAAACCTATTTTGACTCACACTCCAGAAGATCCCTTCTTGGAAATTTATGTCAAAGGAGGAGAGAGAGCTCACATCAAAGCTTCATCATATCAAAAGGGGGAAAGAGAGATAAATAAGCACATCAAAGAGAGACCCCAGTTGCTTGGTATTCAAAGAGGAGAGAAGTCACATGTCTTTAGAGGGGAAAGACATGTTCATGTTTTTATGTGTTTGCTTTGCTTTGATTTTCTATTCCTTATCTTCTCCCAGTATCCCGTATAAGATTCAGCGGGAGCAAGACATCTAAGGGAAGGAAATCTTCGAATTCATTGCATATCTTTACCTTTGGGGACATGTCTACACTCAAATAGAGTACCTAGTACTCACAATCTACATGTCATCCCAATCTTTGTACTCATGTGGTTTGCTGCTCTTGCTCTATTTAGTAGATGTTTCTGTGATGTATAACCTTGTTTACTCATGTTCATCTCTTCCAAAGCTAGCTCAAGATCACAAGGTAAGTATATGCATCACACTCATGTGCATGAGGATCTCTTGTTGATGTACATATTGTTTGCAAGAAGGACTCATGAGCAAGAAGGTACATTTCCTATATTCACACCATTTGCTCTGATGCATATAGCCAAGATACATGTAACTCATTGCTTTCTCTATCATGATTATGCACTCACATGCTCTTATGTTCCATATTTACATGATTGCATACATTTAGGGGGAACCTATGCATGTTACATGTACTTCCCAAGCTTTACCTGCCTTTCTCTATATCTTTATCTAAAGCTTTGATGTATGTTGTCATCAATTACCAAAAAGAGGGAGATTGAAAGCACAAGTGCTCCCTGGGTGATTTTGGTAATTAACGTCAACATATCTCTTGTTGGACTAATACTTTTATCTAGTGAATTTCAGATAAGTCCAACAGTGGAGTGGCATGGACAAGAGGATCTGGAACCCCTTCAAGATGCTAAGGACGAAGGATTGGCTCAAGCTCAAAGCTCAGGACTCTACATTTTCTATTTCAGTGATCCAAGATCACATTGAGTCCATAGGAAAGCCAATACTATTAAAACGGGATGAGGTGTTGCTTAAATGGCTTGCTTGCTCAAAGTGCTTAGTGATATGCTCCAAAAACCCTCAACCACTTTCTCATATCCACATATGTCCCAAACCAAAAGTCAAACTCGGCCCCACCAATTTGATCTATCCGGCGCCACCGAGTTCACTTGACATAGCCACTGCCAGAAACCCTAATCAATTCGGTTTCACCGATGGGATCTCTGTCTCACCGAGATGGGCTTGCAAACTCTCTGTTGCTCGTTGCAATAATTTCGGTCTCACCGAGAATATGCAATCGGTCCCACCGAGTTTGCTTGACCAACTCTCTGTTTCACTTATTACCAAAATCGGTCCAACCGAGTTTGTGTAATCGGTCAAACCGAGATGAGGTTTACCCTAACCCTTGCACATCGGTCCCACCAAGTTGATCATATCGGTCCCATAGAAATGGCTAACGGTCACATTATGAACTAAATCGGTCCGACCGAGTTTTCTGATTCGGTCCCACCGAGTTTGGTAAGTTGTGTGTAACGGTTAGATTTTGTGTGGAGGCTATATATACCCCTCCACCCTCTCCTCATTCGTGAGGAAAGCCATCAGAACATGCCTACACTTCCAGCATTCATTTTCTGAGAGAGAACCACCTACTCATGTGTTGAGGCCAAGATATTCCAATCCTACCATATGAATCTTGATCTCTAGCCTTCCCCAAGTTGCTTTCCACTCAAATCATCTTTCCACCAAATCCAATCCTATGAGAGAGAGTTGAGTGTTGGGGAGACTATCATTTGAAGCACAAGAGCAAGGAGTTCATCATCAACACACCATCTATTACCTTTTGGAGAGTGGTGTCTCCTAGATTGGTTAGCTGTCACTTGGGAGCCTCCGTCAAGATTGTGGAGTTGAACCAAGGAGTTTGTACGAGCAAGGA
This sequence comes from Triticum timopheevii, assembly GCA_963921465.1. Taxonomy (NCBI): domain Eukaryota; kingdom Viridiplantae; phylum Streptophyta; class Magnoliopsida; order Poales; family Poaceae; genus Triticum; species Triticum timopheevii. Next base: position 205,195,759 of record OY997270.1, read on the forward strand.
GATCGCCTACTTCGTGAAGATCTACCCTAGTGAGGCAAGTCCTTCGTGGGTGATGGCCATGGTGGGATAGACAAGGTTGCTTCTTCGTGGACCCTTCGTGGGTGGAGCCCTTCGTGGACTCGCGCGGTCGTTACCCTTCGTGGGTTGAAGTCTCCATCAACGTGGATGTACGATAGCACCACCTATCGGAACCAAGCCAAAAATCTCCGTGTTTCCAATTGCGTTTGCACACTCCAATCCCATCCCTTTACTTTCTTGCAAGTTGCATGCTTTACTTTTCCCTGCTCATATACTCTTTGCATGCTTGCTTGATATGTATTGTGAATGTTTAAACTTGTGCTTAAACTCCACCTCAACTTGAAGAACTTAAAAATTGCTACTTTTCTTGGTTGAGAGTCTATTCCCCAAAATCCAAAAATCCCCACCAAAAATAGCCCCAATTTTTTTCGATTTGTTGGTGTGATGAAGTTTTCTTGGATTTGATCCATGGATTTTCTTTACCATGAGTGGATCTAGCTTTCCCCCATCTTCTCCACCATTTCCATCCACAAAATTGCTCGGATTTGACCATATTTCTCCATCTCCATCTTGAAATCCCGAGTTCATCCCGTGCCCGAAATCGCCTAGGCACCGGACGTCCGACTAGCATCGGTGGTCCGACCATCCCTGAGGAAGCTGAATATTTTCAGTTTGTTTCCCCCATCGTTCCACCGTCACTTCCGCATACGCACTTGCATGCCACCACCGATTTTCGCAACCACCATCGCTCACCCGTTTCGCACTCCGACAAATTTTGACACGTTTTGGTCTTTGAGTTTTGAGTTGTGGTTTCCGTTTCCTAACGTGTTTTGGCTACTTAGGGACGGTCCAACAATGACAACACCGCCGCCCATATTCATCATCGACATCGACCGCTACACAATTTTTACACCTCGATCGTAAGCAAGAACGGTAACCTCTGTATCATTTTGGTATCATGGTATCCTTTCATGGTACATTCTTTGCCATTTCATTGATAACCACCATAGCCCAATTTCGCATTGCTTTCCCATCAAGACTAGCCTTTGAGTATTGCCGGCAAGGTGACTTGTGCACATTAGTGATCATACTTACCATAGAATACATACCATATCATCGTGGTACATATTTTGGTATCATCTCTTGTGTCACAAAGTTGTCATCGCATATACACATTTACTATCTTGGTTCATGAAGTTTTGCATGAGAAAAGAGCTCAAAAGAGAAAGAGCCAAACAAGCTTTTAAGCAAAAGGCAAAGATAAGCAAAGAACTTATAAGCAAGAACCATAGCATCATACTACACTAAGATTGTCATACCCGATAATCTTGGATCATATCACTGGAATACCATGCATATAGCATACTTGGGATAGAAGTCGTTGCATTTTTGCATAGTAGGTTGTGAACAAGTTCCGTATCCGCCTATTGTGCAATTGGGCTAGCGTCTCTCTAGTGTTGTGTAACAAGAGCATTTTCGTGGTCTCCACATTTTGGCTCATTCCTTGGTTGCATGACCCCGCTTATCTATTTGCGTGTGTGTTTTCGTGTACCATATCTTGCTATTGGTCTACTTGGTGCATTTGCAAATTTGTGAATCTTTTCCAACATTTCGAGGCTCACTAACAATTGCATCAAACTTTGTGCCACCATCCTAACCGAGCTCCACCATAAGCTTTTACTTGTGTAGGTGTGAGAACCGACAAGAATTGGTACCAATTGTGTTATTTCCTTGTTCCACATTTGAGTGATCATTGATCCACTTCAACATCTGTCAAGGTACATTTGGTATAAGTTCTTCTCTTTCTCCCACTCGCGTATTTGCTTGGAATGATGGATAGGCCAAGTTCTTCTACGAACCCACTCTTCATCGAGCAAGACGATGACATGTCATCCTATGTCACCAAGAGCCACCTCTTCGGTGCACAAAGAGCTTTGCATCAAGAATAACAAGCAATGAGCAATCGCATCGACAATCTGTAGCGACCAGACCTCAAACGGTCAAGTCTCTGTGCATTAGTGTCATCCCTGTATTGGTAATGCTGACACGCACAGTACTTGAGGAATTATAACAGAGTTTCAATCACACACTTATTACATCGAGTCCTCATAAAGAGTAGGATTACACAAAAATATCATGGCTAAAAGCCATCTAAACTAGATAGTTGCGGAAGCTTCAAAGGTAAATGAGTCCATCAACTCCAACGACATAGCTGAGTGCAAAACAATGACCTATCGCACATTATTCGTCGTCTGAGTAGTCTGCAACATGAGACGTTGCAGCCATGTAGGTCAGCACATTGAATATGCTGGCAGAGTCACACTATAAAGCAATGAAATGCAAGAACTATATCTACATGCAATATTGGGCTGGTGGAGGCTCTAAGTTTATGATTTTGCATAAAGCTAGTTTTTCCCTACAACAAAGGAATAAATTTATTTAACTACTCCCAAGTTGCCCAATATTTGAGAAGGTAACCCCAACTCAAATCCCAATTAAAAGTATCATCATTAACCCAAATCAACTTAATTAAAGTAACATGATGAGATCACATCAATAGATTCAAGTACTAGATACTCAAGATGTCCATAACCGGGGACACGGCTAACCATGATTAGTTTATACACTCTGTAGAGTTTTGCACACTTTTCCCCACAAGACTCGACCGCATCCATGATCGGATGATCGAGACATAGTCTTTCTGAAACATTAACTCTCTACGCTGGGCGGATCGGTACACCTACTTTCCCCTACATATGCTAGTCCACCTCTTCAAGAGCTCACGCAACTTACTCAACTATGACAGAGCCCATAATGGCTTGTGGCTGCACACGGAAGTTTCTAGCATGAATAATCTTATGATCCCTTTGAGCCTGGGTGGCGAACCATAGGAAAAATCACACGGGTACTCCAGGATTTCCCGAAAACAGGCAACACTGGGTTCCCCAGGTGCCTCAACCAATCCACCCAGATGTATATTAAAGTTGCCACCTTAATGTTATCCATGATTAAATAACTCTCAAACTTCCATGTGAAATCACGATCCAATCCCCGTCTACGAGCATGGCTAAGCAATAAATAAGCATAACATAAATTCCCGGGGTGATCAAAAGGTATTAGGTTCCTACCTCAAGTATTACAACCAAATAGATGTTCCCAATCCTACTCATACAAATATTTGAGTGGAAAATACTAATGCATAGTAAAAACTAGGTAGATAAGAGTATGATCAAAGTGTAACTTGCCTTGCTGACGATCCGCAAACTCTAGAGAGTCGTAGTAACAAGCTTCGCACTCCAGGTAATCTAGCATAGACAAACAATAGCATACATAAGCAATCACTCAAACGAAACACAATAAAACCGAGAAAAGATCCAAATCGAACACGAAACAAGCAAACGACTTAAACTAGCAAAAGTCAAACCTAATAGAAATATTATCATGTGGATTAGATCTTAACAGTAGGTACATGTGATTAGCCACGATTTGCAAAAAAGATTCAACTCAAACGGAGAAACAAAACTCCAAATACGAATGAAACAAGATCGTTTACTAATCTGGACCAAACTCAAATTTTACAGTACCAAAATCATGTTCAAGTTGGTTAACTGGAATGAACAGAACGATATGAAGATTTAGGCGCTGGTTTCATCTAATTTGGATAAACAAGTAAAAAGTTATGCTAGTCTAAAGATCAGGGGCTAAATCGCGAGAAAACTATTCGTGGATAGGTCCCTGGCCGAAAATAAACTAAAAAGAAAAACTACGGCACGGACGTTCGCTAACAGAACAAATCTAACAAAAATCGTCCACTAACAAATCTAAACGAACGAACGTTCGTTTTATAACTAAACCGGCCTAAAAAATAAACCGACAAAAACTTAAAAAACGAGCGGTTTGGTGGGGTTTTTACCAGTTCCCAAAAAACCGGCGGCGGCGGCGAGGCGAGGCAAGGCGGCAGCATCGGCATAGGCGGCGGCGGCGCGAGGTGAGGCGAGGCGGCGGCGCGCTTGGGCGGCAGCGGCTGCGGGTTTGGTGGGGTGGGGTGGCGGCGGCGGCTGATACGTCTCCAACGTATCTATAATTTTTGATTGTTCCATGCTATTATATTACCCCTTTTGGATGTTTATGGTCTTCATTTTACACATTTATATCATTTTTGGGACTAACCTACTAACCGGAAGCCAGCCCGTATTGCTGTTTTTTTGCCTATTTCAGTATTTTGAAGAAAAGGAATATCAAACGGAGTCCAAACGGAATAAACCTTCGGGAGCGTGATTTTTGGAACGAAAGTGATCCAAAGGACTTGGAGTGCAAGTCAAGAAGCAATTGAGGCGGCCATGAGATAGGAGGGTGCGCCCACCCCTCTTGGGCGCGCCCCCTTTCTCCTGGGCCCCTCAAGCGGCCACTGACGTACTTCTTCCTCCTATATATACCCACGTACCCCGAAAACATCCAGGGAGCCAACGAAAAACAATTTCCACCGCCGTAACCTTCTGTATCTGCGAGATCCCATCTTGGAGCCTTCATCAGTGCTCCGCCGGAGGGGGAATCGACCATGGAGGGCTTCTACATCAACACCATAGCCCCTCCGATGAGTTGTGAGTAGTTTACCACAGACCTTCGGGTCCATAGTTATTAGCTAGATGGATTCTTCTCTCTTTTTGGATCTACCATGTTCTCCCCCTCTCTTGTGGAGATCTATTCGATGTAAACTCTTTTTGCGGTGTGTTTGTCGAGATCCGATGAATTGTGAGTTTATGATCAAGTTTATCTATGAGAAATATTTGAATCTTCTCTGAATTCTTTTATGTATGATTGAGTTATCTTTGCAAGTCTCTTCGAATTATCAGTTTGGTTTGGCCTACTAGATTGATCTTTCCTGCCATGGGAGAAGTGCTTAGCTTTGGGTTCAATCTTGCGGTGTCCTTACCCAGTGACAAAAAGGGTTGCAAGGCACGTATTGTATTGTTGCCATCGAGGATAAAAAGATGGGGTTTATATCAAATGGCTTGAGTTTATTCCTCTACATCATGTCATCTTTCTTAATGCGTTGCTCTATTCTTATGAACTTAATACTCTAGATGCATGCTGGATAGCGGTCGATGTGTGGAGTAATAGTAGTAGATGCAGGCAGGAGTCCGTCTACTTGTCGCGGACGTGATGCCTATATACATGATCATGCCTAGATAATCTCATAATTATTCACTTTTTTATCAATTGCTCAACAGTAATTTGTTCTCCCACCGTAATACTTATGCTATCTTGAGATGCCACTAGTGAAACCTATGGCCCCCGGGTCTATCCTTTATCATATAAGCTTTCAATCTACTTTTATTTGCATCTTTACTTTTTGCATCTATATTATAAAATACCAAAAATATATTTATCTTATCATACTATCTCTATCAGATCTCACTTTTGCAAGTGGCCGTGAAGGGATTGACAACCCCTTTATTGCGTTGGTTGTGAGTTCTTTGTTTGTTTGTGTAGGTGCGTGGGACTTTTGAGGAGCCTCCTACTGGATTGATACCTTGGTTCTCAAAAACTGAGGGAAATACTTACGCTACTATTGTTGCATCACCCTTTTCTCTTCAAGGAAAACCAATGAAAGCTCAAGATGTAGCAAGAAGGATTTCTGGCGCCGTTGCCGGGGAGGTCTTCACTCAAGTCAAGACATACCAAGTACCCATCACAAACTCATCTCCCTCACATTTACATTATTTTCCATTTGCCTCTCGTTTTCCTCTCCCCCACTTCACCCTTGTCGTTTTATTCGCCCTCTCTTTCCCAATCTCCTCTCTTTTTCGCTTGCCTTTTTCTGTTTGCTTGTGTGTTGGATTACTTGTTGCCATGGCGCAAGATAATACCAAATTGTGTGATTTCTCCTATACCAATAATAATGATTTCCTTAGTACTCTGATTGCTCCTCTTAATGATGTTGAGTCTTGTGAAATCAATACTGCTTTGCTGAATCTTGTTATGAAAGATCAATTCGTCGGCCTTCCTAGTGAAGATGCCGCTACCCATCTAAACAACTTTGTTGATTTGTGTGATACGCAAAAGAAGAAAGATACAGATAATGATATTGTTAAATTGAAGTTATTTCCGTTTTCACTTAGAGATCATGCTAAAGTTTGGTTTTCGTCTTTGCCTAAAAATAGTATTGATTCTTGGAACAAGTGCAAAGATGTTTTTATCTCTAAGTATTTTCCTCCCTCTAAGATCATCACTCTTAGGAACGATATTATGAATTTTAAACAACTTGATCATGAGCATGTTGCCCAATCTTGGGAAAGAATGAAATTGATGATTCGCAATTGCCCTACTCATGGTTTGAATTTATGGATGATCATCAAAAAATGTATGCCGGTTTGAACTTTGCTTCTAGAAATCTTTTAGATTCGGCCGCGGGAGGCACGTTTATGGAAATCATGTTAGGAGATGCTACAAAACTTCTTGATAATATTATGGATAATTATTCTCAATGGCACACCGAAAGATCTTCTAGTAAAAAAGTGCATGCTATAGAAGAAATCAATGTTTTGAGTGGAAAGATGGATGAACTTATGAAGTTGTTTGCTACTAAAAATACTCCTCTTGATCCCAATGATATGCCTTTTTCTACTTTGATTGAGAATAATAATGAATCTATGGATGTGAATTTTTTTTGGTAGGAATAGTTTTGGAAACAATGCTTATAGAGGAAACTTTAATTCTAGACCGTTCCCTAGTAATTCCTCTAATAATTATGGAAATCCCTACAGTAATTCTTATGGTAATTTTAATAAGATGCCCTCTGATTTTGAGAATAGTGTGAAAGAATTTATGATTTCTCAAAAACAAAATGTTTTGCGTGAAGAAAAATTGCTCAAAGTTGATGATTTGGCTAGGAACGTTGATAGACTTTCGCTTGATGTTGATTCTCTTAAACTTAGATCTACTCCCACTAAGCATGATATCAATGAGTTTCTCAAAGCAATGAGAATTTCAATTGATGAGTGCAAGGAAAGAACCGCTAGATTGCGTGCTAAGAAAGATTGCTTTGTAAAGGCGTGTTCTTCTAGTTTCAATGAAAATAATGATGAAGATCTTAAAGTTATTTATGTGTCTCCTATTAGATCTTTGTTTTGCAATATGAATCTTAACAATAATGGGACTGGAGATGAGTCAACTTTAGTTAGAAGGCATCCCAACAAATCGGAGTTTTTAGATCTTGATGCTAAATTTGGTAAAAGTGGGATTGGAGAGGTCATGACTTTAAATAGCATTGAACCCACTATCTCGGATTTCAAGGAATTTGATTATGATAATTGTTCTTTAGAAGGTTGTACTTCCTTGTTGCAATCTGTTGTTAATTCTCCTCATGCTTATAGTCAAAATAAAGCTTTTACCAAACATATCGTTGATGCATTGATGCAATCTTATGATGAAAAACTTAATTTGGAAGTTTCTATACCTAGAAAACTTAATGATGAGTGGGAACCTACTATAAAGATTACAATTAAAGATCATGAGTGTTTTGCTTTGTGTGATTTGGGTGCTAGTGTTTCCACGATTTCGAAAACTTTATGTGATATTCTAGGTTTCCATGACCTTGGTGATTGCTCTTTAAATTTGCATCTTGCGGATTCCACCATTTAAAAGCCAGTGGGAAGGATCAATGATGTTCTCATTGTTGCAAATAGAAATTTGGTGCCCGTAGATTTTATCGTTCTTGATATAGATTGCAATCTTTCTTGCCCTATTATTCTTGGTAGACCTTTCCTTAGAACGATTGGCGCGATTATTGATATGAAGGAAGGGAATATTAGATTCCAATTTCCATTAAGGAAAGGCATGGAGCACTTTCCAAGAAATAAAGTCAAATTACCTTATGAATCTATCATGCGGGCTACTTATGAGTTTAGTGCCAAAGATGGCACTACTTAGATCTATCTTCGCTTTTATGCCTAGCTAGGGGCGTTAAACGATAGCGCTAGTTGGGAGGCAACCCAATTTTATTTGTGTTCTTTGTTTTTGTTTATGTTTAGTAATAAATTTTGCATCTACCTTCTATTTAGATGTGTTTTTATGTTGTAATTAGTGTTTGTTCCAAGTAGAACCTATAGGATAACCTATGGTGATAGTTAACTTGATTCTGCTGAAAAACAGAACCTTTGCGCGCACGAAATTAGTTTTGTTAAATCACAGAAACGCGATTTTGCATTGATTCTTTTTTATGCTGATCAAAAGACAAATTTCCCAGGACTTCCTATTTTTGTAGGATTTTTAGAGTTCCATAAGTTTGCGTTAGTTACATATTGCTACAGGCTGTTCTGTTTTTGACAGATTCTGTTTTTCGTATGTTGTTTGCTTATTTTGATGCATCTATGGCTAGTATTAAGTGGTATGAACCATAGAGAACTTGGAATACATTAGGTTTAACACAAAAATAAATAAAGAATGAGTTCATTACAGTACCTTATGTGGTGGTTTTGTTTTCTTTTGCTAACGGAGCTTATGGGATTTCCTATTGAGTTTTGTGTTGTGAAGTTTTCAAGTTTTGGGTAAAGATTTGATGGACTATGGAATAAGTAGTGGCAAAATCCTAAGCTTGGGGATGCCCATGGAACCCCAAGATACTCAAGAATAGCCAAAATCCTAAGCTTGGGGATGCCCCGGGAAGGCATCCCCTCTTTCGTCTTCGTTCATTGGTAACTTTACTTGGAGCTATATTTTTATTCGCCACATGATATGTCTTTTGCTTGGAGCGACATGTATGATATTAGTACTTGCTTTTTAGTTTCCACCAATCATCCTTGCTGTACACACCTTTTGGGAGAAGCCCACTTGATTAGAATTTATTGGAATACTCTATGTGCTTCACTTATATCTTTTGAGCTAGATAGTTTTTGCTCTAGTGCTTCACTTATATCTTTTAGAGCACGGCGGCGGCTTAATTTTGTCGAAATTGCTAGTCTCTCATGCTTCACTTATATTATTTTGAGAGTCTCTTAGAACATCATGGTATTTGCTGTGGTTATAAAATTGGTCTTAGAATGGTAGGCATCCAAGTTGGGTATAATAAAAACTATCATAGGAAGTGAATTGGATGCTATGATCAATTTGATACTTGATAATTGTTTTGAGATATGGAGGTAGTGATATTAAAGTCATGCTAGTTGAGTGATTATGAATTTAAAGAATGCTTGTGTTGAAGTTAGCAAATCCCGTAGCATGCACGTATGGTTAAAGTTGTGTAACAAATTTGAAACATGAAGTGTACCTGGCTTGTGCATCCTTATGAGTGGCGGTCGGGGACGAGCGATGGTCTTTTCCTACCAATCTATCCCTCTAGGAGCATGCACATAGTGCTTGATTTTTGATGACTTCTAATTTTTTGCAATAAGTATATGAGTTCTTTTGACTAATGTTGAGTTCATGGATTATACGCACTTTTACCTTTCCACCATTGCTAGCCTCTTCGGTACCGTGCATTGCCCTTTCTCACCTTGAGAGTAGGTGCAAACTTCGCCGGTGCATCCAAACCCCGTGATACGATACACTCTATCACACATAAACCTCCTTATATCTTCCTCAAAACAGCCACCATACCTACCTATTATGGCATTTCCATAGCCATTCCGAGATATATTGCCATGCAACTTTCCACCGTTCCGTTCATCATCATGACATACATTACTTTTGTCATATTGCCATTGCATGATCATGTAGTTGACATCGTATTTGTGGCAAAGCCACCATGCATAATTTTTCATACATGTCACTCTTGATTCATTCACCATCCCGGTACACCGCCGGAGGCATTCATATAGAGTCATAACTTGTTCTAGTTTCGAATTGTAATTTATGTGTTGTAATCAATAAAGGTGTGATGATCATCATTATTAGAGCATTGTCCCAAAGAAAAAAAGAAAAAAAAAGAAGGCTAAAAGGAAAAAAAGAAAGGCCAAAGAAAAAAAGAAAAAAAATAAAAAAAATAAAAGGGGCAATGTTACTATCTCTTTTCCACACTTGTGCTTCAAAGTAGCACCATGTTCTTCATATAGTGAGTCTCATATCTTGTGCTTCAAAGTAGCACCATGTTCTTCATATTGCGAGTCTCATATATTGTGCTCCAAAGTAGCACCATGTTTTTCATATAGTGAGTCTCATATGTTGTCACTTTCATATACTAGTGGGAATTTTTCATTATAGAACTTGGCTTGTATATTCCTACGATGGGCTTCCTCAAATGCCCTAGGTCTTCGTGAGCAAGCAACTTGGATGCACACCCACTAGTTTTCTTTTTTTGAGCATTCATTTATAGCTCTAGTGCATCCATTGCATGGCAATCCCTACTCCTCATGTTGACATCAATTGATGGGCATCTCCATAGCCCGTTGATTATCCTCGTCAATGTGAGACTTTCTCCCTTTTTGTCTTCTCCACACAATCCCCATCATCATATTCTATTCCACCCATAGTGCTATATCCATGGCTCACGCTCATGTATTGCGTGAAGGTTGAAAAAGTTTGAGATTATTTAAGTACGAAACAATTGCTTGGCTTGTCATCGGGGGTGTAGAATTTGGGAACAACTTTGTGTGACGAAAATGAAGCATAGCCTAACTATATGATTTTGTAGGGATGAAATTTCTTTAGCCATTTATTTTGAGAAGACATGATTGCTTTGATTAGTATGCTTGAAGTATTACTATTTCTTTTATCAATATGAACTTTTATTTTGAATCATTTGGATCTGAACATTCATGACACAATAAAGAAAATTACATTGAGAATTACGCTAGGTAGTATTCCACATCAAAATCTCTATTTTTATCATTTACCTACTCAAGGACGAGCAGGAATTAAGCTTGGGGATGCTTATATTACCCCTTTTGGATGTTTATGGGCTTTATTTTACACATTTATATCATTTTTGGGACTAACCTACTAACCGGAGGCCCATCCCGTATTGTTGTTTTTTTTCTATTTCAGTATTTCGAAGAAAAGGAATATCAAACGGAGTCCAAACGGAATGAAACCTTCGGGAGCGTGATTTTTGGAATGAACGTGATCCAGAGGACTTGGAGTGCAAGTCAAGAAGCAATCAAGGCGGCCAGGAGATAGGAGGGCGCGCCCCTTGTCTCCTGGGCCACTCGAGCGGCCACCGACGTACTTCTTCCTCCTACATATACCAACGTACCCCGAAAACATCCAGGGAGCCAACAAAAAACCATTTCCACCGTCGTAACCTTCTGTATCCGCGAGATCCCATCTTGGAGCCTTCGTCGGCGCTCCTCCGGAGGGGGAATCGACCATGGAGGGCTTCTACATCAACACCATAGCCCCTCCGATGAGTTGTGAGTAGTCGACCATAGACCTTCGGGTCCATAGTTATTAGCTAGATGGCTTCTTCTCTCTTTTTTGATCTCAATACCATGTTCTCCCCCTCTCTTGTGGAGATCTATTCGATGTAAACTCTTTTTGCGGTGTGTTTGTCGAGATCGGATGAATTGTGGGTTTGTGATCAAGTTTATCTATGAGAAATATTTGAATCTTCTCTGAATTCTTTTATGTATGATTGAGTTATCTTTGCAAGTCTCTTTGAATTATCAGTTCGGTTTGGCCTACTAGATTGATCTTTCTTGCCATGGGAGAAGTGCTTAGCTTTGGGTTCAATCTTGCGGTGTCCTTACCCAGTGACAGAAAGGGTTGCAAGGCACGTATTGTATTGTTGCCATCGAGGATAAAAAGATGGGGTTTATATCATATTGCTTGAGTTTATCCCTCTACATCATGTCATCTTTCTTAATGTGTTACTCTGTTCTTATGAACTTAATACTCTAGATGCATGCTGGATAGCGGTCGATGTGTGGAGTAATAGTAGTAGATGCAAACAGGAGTCTGTCTACTTGTCGCGGTCGTGATGCCTATATACATGATCATGCCTAGATAATCTCATAATTATTCGCTTTTCTATCAATTGCTCGACAGTAATTTGTTCACCCACCGTAATACTTATGCTATCTTGAGAGAAGCCACTAGTGAAACCTATGGCCCCCGGATCTATCCTTTATCATATAAGCTTTCAATCTACTTTTATTTGCATCTTTACTTTTTGAATCTATATTACAAAATACCGAAATATATTTATCTTATCATACTATCTCTATCAGATCTCACTTTCGCAAGTGGCCGTGAAGGGATTAACAACCCCTTTATTGCGTTGGTTGCGAGTTCTTTGTTTGTTTGTGTAGGTGCGTGGGACTTTTGAGGAGCCTCCTACTGGATTGATACCTTGGTTCTCAAAAATTGAGGGAAATACTTATGCTAGTATTGTTGCATCACCCTTTCCTCTTCAAGGAAAACCAACGGGAGCTCAAGACGTAGCAGCGGCGCGGTATTTAAAGAGGTGGGGGAGACCGGGCGACGACTTGGGCGAGGAGGCGTCCAACGAGAGTTCGAGCCGGACTCCCCTGGCGATGGCGGAGAGGAGCGGGACTCCTCCCGCCCGGAGGAGGCGGCAGCGCGACGGCTGGGCCGGCTGGGCCTCGGCCCAGTTCGGCCTGGCAAAACTTTTTTTTAAAATAATTCGGTGTGAGGAAAAATCCTAAATAAATATAAAGAAAAATCTAAAAATTATAGAAACAATTTTCACCGTCCAACCTAATATTTAGGACAAGATGAACATTTTTCTGGACTAAGATGCAATTTTCAAAAAAATGCAATATTTTTTCAATTCAAATAAAATACCAATAAAATCATAATTTGATTTTATAATTCTTTCTCCAATATTTCTCTTGGGTTGAAGAAGTCATATTATCTTCTCTCATATATTTTTAATATTGGAAATAATTGGAGAGAAAAATAATAAAATCAAATTGATCTTTTCTTCAAATTTGAAATAAATTCAAATATGGATTTTGTGAAACCTCCAACTCTCACCTTGGGTCCTTGAGTTGCTTAAGATTTCTAGGATCTCAACCAAATGCAAGAATAAATATGATATGCATATGATGATCTATGTATAACATCCAAATTGAAAATTGGGATGTTACACAATCTCGCTACCGACTTGCGACTCTCCGAGCAACGAACAAGAGACTACTTCGACAACAAGTTCGACGCACACAAACAAGAGAACAATGCAAGAATGGACAAGATTTGTGCCTTGTTGGTGAACCGCCATTCTACCACTTCATCCTACTCAAGACGGAGTCGCTCGAGTCAACACTCCAATGACACCTTCTCCGGCTCAAGTACACCGACATCGAACACTCTACATCGAGCCACGCGCCAAGACCATCAAGCAACTCGCAATCCTCTACACGACAATCATCCATGAGAGCAATTAGACAAGCAAGCATAGCGTCATCGCCAAAACCAAGCTACTCTTGCACAAGCACAAGAAAGGCAATGTCAACGTCTCCAAGAGGAAGAGCGAGCGCGACAACATCAAGACGAACAAGATGCCGAGGCTCAACGTCTTCAACAACAACAACGTGAAGCACAAGCACTTGAGGCGCAACGTGCCCTTCAAGAATCAAGTCGAGCCATTGCCAACCACAACCGACATAGGCGCAATCAAGAGGAAGCACTTCACAAAGAAATTCAAGAGTGAAACTACCAAGCAAGAGTGCACCATCAAGTTCGTCAAGCTCCTCCACAAGCTCAAGTTCATCAAGAGCAAGATGACTTTGGAAACCCTCCACGTCAAGAGAAATATGAGGATGATAATCCTCCACGTCAAGGGCGTCATCATCACCCTCGACCCCAACATAATGAAGAGCAACGCTACGGCAAGCTCAAGTTCACCATGCCCAAGTTCCATGGAAGCAATGATCCTGAAGAGTACCTTTCATGGGCATTGAAGGTTGACAAGATCTTTCGTTTGCACAACTATGAGGAAGAGAAGAAGATCGCTATGGCATCCCTTGAGTTGCAAGACTATGTGCTCATATGGTGGGAACAAGTCCTTGAGCGCCGAGAAGCAAGAGGTGAACCACCAATCACCACATGGGAGGAAATGAAAGATGTTATGCGAGCATGCTTCGTGCCAACCTACTACAACCGCGATCTCTTCAAGAAACTCCAACTCCTCAAGCAAGGAACAAAGAGCGTTGAAGAATACTACAAGGAAATGGACATTGCCATGATAAGAGCCAATGTCACGGAAGATGATGAGCAAACTATGTCCCGTTTCTTGAATGGCCTCAATCATCCCATCAAGAAGATTGCCGACTTCCAACTCTACTCCAACCTCATTGAGCTCGTGCATCAAGCTACCAAAGCGGAATGCCAAGTGCAAGGTGACTTCAAGTACGCCAAGTACTCGTCCAAGAGCTACGGCTTCTCCAACAACCAAGATTCAACTACTCCAACACCTTCTACCTCAACCAAGCCATCTACAAGCAACAGCGACAAGTCAAGTTACAAGAAAACTTCGACAACCTCAAGTCGTCCTCCTACTACAAGAAACTTCAAGCCATGCGCTTCATCATCTTCTCCAACCGATGAGATCGTCAAGACAAGTTCCATCAAGTGTTTCACATGCGGCGGCCGAGGCCACAAGTCCTTTGAGTGTACCAACAAGCGCACCATGATCCTCAATGATGACGGAACCTATGACTCCATGAGTGAAGAGGAAATGGAAGCCCTTGAGCAAGTGGCCATGAACCGGCGTGTAAACGAAGATGAAGATGATCAAGTCTTTTGTGATGAGGATTCGAGCACCGCTCTCGTTACCTCCAAAGTCTTGACTCTTCAACATCAACAAGACGAAGACCAAAGATACCACATATTCCACACCAAGGCCGGCATCAATGGAAGGTCCGTCAAGGTCATCATCTGTAACATCCCAATTTTCAATTTTGATGTTATACATAGATCATCATATGCATATCATATTTATTCTTGCATTTGGTTGAGATCCTAGAAATCTTAAGCAACTCAAGGACCCAAGGAGAGAGTTGGAGGTTTCACAAAATCCATATTTGAATTTATTTCAAATTTGAAGAAAGAATCAATTTGATTTTATTATTTTTCCCTCCAATTATTTCCAATACTAAAAATATATGAGAGAAGATAATATGACATCTTCAACCCAAGAGAAATATTGGAGAAAGAATTTTAAAATCAAATTATGATTTTATTGGTATTTTATTTGAATTAGAAAAATATTGCATTTTTTGAAAATTACATCTTAGTCTAGAAAAATGTTCATCTTGTCCTAAATATTAGGTTTGGACGTTGAAAATTGTTTCTGGAATTTTTAGATTTTTTTCTTTATATTTATTTAGGATATTTCCTAGCGGCGAATTATTTTAAAAAACAAATGTTCCACCGGACTGAACTGGGCCGAGGCCCAGCCGGCCCAGCCGTCGCGCCGCCGCCTCCTCTAAGCGGGAGGAGTCCCGCTCCTCGCCACCGTCGCCACGGGAGTCTGGCTCGGACTCCCGTTGGACGCCCCCTTGCCCAAGTCGTGCCCGACCTCCCCCACCTCCTTAAATACCCCACCGACGTCGCCGCCTGCTGCCGCCGTCGCCAGTGCCGCCGCCTCGCCGACGCCGCCGCCGACGCCCGGATCTCGCCGCCACCGATTTTTTTCGAGAACCGGTAAAAACCCCACCGAACCGCCCGCTTTTTTAGGTTTTCGTCGGTTTATTTTTTTAGGCCGGTTTAGTTACAAAACGAACGATCGTTCGTTTGGATCTGTTAGTGAACAATTTTCATTAGATTTGTTCTGTTAGCGAATATTTGCGTCGTAGTTTTTTTCTTTTTAGTTTATTTTTGGCCAGGGATCTATCCGTGAATAGTTTTCTCACGATTTAGCCCCTGATCTTTAGACTAGCATAACTTTTTACTCGTTTATCCAAATTAGATGAAACCAGCGCCTCAATCTTCGTATAGTTCAGTTCTTTCTAGTTAACCAACTTGAACATGATTTTCGTACTGAAAAATTTTGAGTTTAATCCAGATTAGTAAACGATCTTGTTTTGTTCGTATTTGGAGTTTTGTTTCTTCGTTTGAGTTGAATCTTTTTGCAAATCATAGCTAATCACATGTACCTACTGTTAAGATCTAATCCATATGATAATATTGCTGTTAGGTTTGACTTTTGCTAGTTTAAGTCTTTTGCTTGTTTCGTGTTCGATTTGGATCTTTTCTCGGTTTTCTCGTGTTTTGTTTGACTGATTGCTTATGTATGCTATTGTCTGTCTACGCTAGATTACCTGAAGTGCGAAGCTTGTTACTGCGAATCTCTAGAGTTTGCAGATTGTCAGCAAGGCAAGTTACACTTTGATCATACTCTTATCTACCCAGTTTTTTACTTTGCATTAGTATTTGCCACTCAAATATTTGCATGAGTAGGATTGGGAACATGTGATTTTGGTTGTAGTACTTGAGGTAGGAACATAATACCTTTTGATCACCCCGGGAATATAAGTTATGCTTATTTATTGCTTACCCATGCTCGTAGACGGGGATTGGATCGTGATTCACATGGAAGTTTGAGAGTTTTAATCATGGATAACATTAAGGTGGCAACATTAATATACATCTGGGTGGATTGGTTGAGGCACCTGGGGAACCCGGTGTTGCCTGTTTTTGGGAAATCCCGGAGTACCCCTGTGATTTTTCCTATGGTTCGCCACCCAGGCTCTAAGGGATCATAAGATTATTCATGCTAGAAACTTCCGTGTGCAGCCACAAGCCATTATGGGCTCTGGCATAGTTGAGTAAGTTGTGTGAGCTCTTGAACAGGTGGACTAGCAGATGTAGGGGAAAGTAGGTGTACCGGTCCGCCCGGAGTAGAGAGTTAATGTTTCATAAAGACTATGTCTCGATCATCCGATCATGGATGCGGTCGAGTCTTGTGGGGAAAAGTGCGCAAACCTCTGCAGAGTGTATAAACTAATCATGGTTAGCCGTGTCCCCTGTTATGGACATCTTGAGTATCTAGTACTTGAATCTATTGATGTGATCTCATCACCTTACTTTAATTAATTTGATTTGGGTTAATGATGATACTTTTAATTGGGATTTGAATTGGGGTTACCTTCTCAAATATTGGGCAACTTGGGAGTAGTCAAATATATTTATTCTTTTGTTGTAGGGAAAAACTAGCTTTATGTAAAATCATAAACTTACAACCTCCACCAGCCAAATATTGCATGTAGATATAGTTCTTGCATATCATTGCTTTGCAGTGTAACTAGCATATTCAATGTGCTGACCTACATGGCTGCAACTCGTGTTGCAGACTACTCAGACGACGAACAAGGTGCGATAGGTTGTTGTTTTGCACTCAGCTATGTCGTTGGAGTTGATGGACTCATTTACCTTCGAAGCTTCCGTAGTTATCTAGTTTAGATGGATTTCAGCCATGATATTTTTGTGTAATCCTACTCTTTATGAGGACTCGATGTAATAAGTGTGTGATTGAAACTCTGTTATAATTCCTTGAGTAATGTGCTTGTCAGCATTACTGATCCAAGGATGACACTGATGCACAGAGACTTGACCATATGCCTCACGACAGCTTAAACTCATGAGCTGAATTATGCTATGCATGATTTGGAGTTAGCAGCCGTAGTGTATGCACTGAAGACATGGAGACATTTTCTCATCGGAAAGCATTGTGATGTATACACGGATCATAAGAGTTTGAAATACATCTTCACGCAGAAGGAGTTAAATCTCAGGCAAAGGAGATGGTTGGAGCTCATAAAGGATTATAATATGAAATTACACTATCATCCCGGAAATGCCAATGTCGTTGCAGATGCATTGAGCCGCAAGAGTTATGTTAACACGCTCATAACTGGAGGATTACCTAAGGAGTTAGCAGATGATCTTCGAGATCTATGCTTAGAAATAGTTTTGAGAGGTTATGTTGCAGCATTGGAAATTCAGTCCACTCTTTTGGATAAGATCAGAGAAGCCCAGAAGACTGACAAGGAGATTGCTGAGATAATGGAAAGGATAAGCAAGGGAAAGGCTAAAGGATTTCATGAGGATGAGCACGACACGTTATGGTTTGAGGATCACATATACGTGCCTAATAACCCTGAGATCGGGAAGTTGATTCTGCAAGGGGCCCATGATTCACCATACTCTATTCACCTAGGCAACACCAAGATGTATCTGGATCTGAAGGAAAGTTTTTGGTGGACAAGAATGAAGAAGGATATAGTCGAGTATGTAGCAGTATGTGATGTATGTCAAAGAGTCAAGGCAGAGCATCAGAAGCCAGCTGGATTGCTACAGCCATTGCTGATACCCGAATGGAAGCGGAATAAGCTTGGCATGGATTTTATCACTGGATTACCTAGGACTCGTTCAGGCTATGACTCTATCTGGGTTGCAGTCGATCGTTTGACGAAAGTAGCTCATTTCATCTCGGTGAAGACAACTTATACGAGTGCTAAGTTGGCAAAGATATACATGACCAGGATCGTATGTCTGCATGGAGTTCCGAGGACCATTGTATCAGATATAGGAACCCAGTTTACTTCAAAGTTTTGGAATCAGTTGCATGAAACTTTGGGTACCAGGCTAGAGTTCAGTATAGCTTTTCATCCACAGACAGATGGACAGACCGAGAGAGTCAATCTGATTTTGGAGGACATGTTGTGAGCTTGTGCACTAGATTATGGATCTAGTTGGGATGATAATTTGACATATGCAGAGTTCTCTTACAACAACAGTTATCAAGCCAGTTTAAAGATAGCCCCTTCTGAAGCTTTGTACGGAAGGAGGTGCAGGACACTGTTATCGTGGGACGAACTTGGAGATCGACAGTTGTTCGGACCAGACTTAATCAAAGACTCTGAAGAGAAGGTTAAGTTGATTCGCGATAGACTCAAGGTAACCCAGTCCAGGCGGAAGAGTTATGCGGATACTAAATGGAAGGAGATAGTTTACGAAGTCGGAGACAGAGCATATCTTCGTGTGTCCCCACTTCGAGGAGTTAAGCATTTTGGAGTCAAGGGAAAGCTAGCACCCCGTTTTGTGGGACCATACAGAGTCTTGGAACGCATGGGAGAAGTTGCATACAAGCTGGAATTGCCAGAAGGATTGTCAGGAGTTCATGATGTGTTTCACGTTTCTCAGTTGAAGAAGTGCCACGCAGAGATGGTCGATATTCCTCGAAGAGATACAGTGCCACTGGAAGCAATTCAGTTAGACAGTGATTTGACCTATGAAGAGAAGCCAGTCAAGATTCTCGAGTCTTCCAGTCGAGTTACTCGCAGCAAGGTTATCAAGTTTTGCAAAGTTCAATGGAGCCACCATACCGAGGAGGAAGCCACCTCGGAGCGAGAAGAAGATCTCCGTAGAGACCACCCAAACCTTTTTGCTAACCAACCCGAATCTCGAGGGCGGGATTCATCTTAAGGGGGGTAGGTTTGTAACATCCCAATTTTCAATTTGGATGTTATACATAGATCATCATATGCATATCATATTTATTCTTGCATTTGGTTGAGATACTAGAAATCTTGAGCTATTCAAGGGCCCAAGGAGAGAGTTGGAGGTTTCACAAAATCCATATTTGAATTTATTTCAAATTTGAGGTAAGGATCAATTTGATTTTATTATTTTTCTCTCCAATTATTTCCAATATTAAAAATATATGAGAGAAGATAATATGACTTCTTCAACCCAAGAGAAATATTGGAGAAAGAATTTTTAAATCAAATTATGATTTTATTGGTATTTTATTTGCTATTTTATTTGAATTAGAAAAATATTGCATTTTTTGAAAATTGCATCTTAGTCCAGAAAAATGTTCATCTTGTCCTAAATATTAGGTTTGGACGGTGAAAATTGTTTCTGGAATTTTTAGATTTTTTTTCTTTATATTTATTTAGGATTTTTCCTCGCGGCGAATTATTTAAAAGTTCCGCCGGACTGAACTGGGCCGAGGCCCATCCGGCCCAGCCATCGTGCTACCCCCTCCTCCGAGCGGGAGGAGTCGCGCTCCTCGCCGCCGTCGCCAGGGGAATCCGGCTCGGACTCCCGTTGAACGCCCTCTCGCCCAAGTCACCACGCAACCTCCCCCACCTCTTTAAATACCCCGCCGACGCCGCCGCCTACCGCCACCGTCGCCAGCGCCGCTGCCCGGATCTCGCCGCCGCTGGGTTTTTTCGAGAACTAGTAAAAGAACCACCGAACCGCCCAATTTTTTTAGGTTTTCGTCGGTTTATTTTTTTAGGCCGGTTTAGTTATAAAACGAACGTTCGTTCGTTTAGATCTGTTAGTGAACAATTTTTGTTAGATTTGTTCTGTTAGCGAACGTTCGCGCCGTAGTTTTTTTATTTTTAGTTTATTTTCGGCCAAGGACCTATCCGCGAATAGTTTTCTCGCGATTTAGCCCCTGATCTTTAGACTAGCATAACTTTTTACTAGTTTATCCAAATTAGATGAAACCAGTGCCTAAATATTCGTATCATTCGGTTCTTTCCAGCTAACCAACTTGAACATGATTTTGGTACTGTAAAACTTGATTTTAGTCCAGATTAGTAAACAATCTTGTTTCGTTCGTATTTGAAGTTTCGTTTCTCCATTTGAGTTTCATTTGAGTTATTGCTTATATATGCTACTGTTTGTCTATGCTAGATTACCCGGAGTGTGAAGATTGTTACTACGAATCTCTAGAGTTTGCAGATCGTCAGCAAGGCAAGTTACACTTTGATCATACTCTTATCTACCCAGTTTTTTACTATGCATTAGTATTTGCCACTCAAACTGCTGGGAGAGGGGGCGTCTCTATCGTACGAGGGAGCCGGCGGATGCCCGTCACACGGCCATCTGAGCCATGGACGAGCGTTGCTCGTCCAGCACGTCCTCTGTGAACAGAGATAGGAGAAGGTGCAGGGGTGGGCTGGGCCTTATACTGTAGAATTAAAGCCCAAGTGCACAGTAGGTTCCACCTCCTTTATATTTTTGTTTATTGTTTAGTTTTTCTACACTATTTGCATTAAGTAGAGCCACCAATTGATTTTTGTGAAAAGTGTAACTTTCCACATAATTCAAATTGCATTAAATTGCACTGCCACAAAAAGTTTGAACCTCATTTGAATTCATTGGATTTTTTTGTTTGAATTTAGAAGTGATGTGAGGGCGCTATTGGGTCATTCAAAAATAGCTATGGGCATTTTTGGAGTCTCAATTAATGTTCGGTTCAACATGACAATGATCAGGGGAATTTATATACGAAAAAACTAACGCCCACACGTGTGTCATCTTGCACATCGCCCATAGGCCTCCATCACCACTCATTTTGCCACGTATGAACATATAACATCAGCAGGAATCTTTTTGGTTTTCGGCTTAAAAATGTTTTGTCTCCTAATTAAAAAAATCAAATCAAAAATCCATTTTCACCATTAAATTCGTCTCGACGAGATCTTCAAAACTAGACCACATGTTGATATGTTTCAATGAAATTTTTTTGCCCAAAAGTTGCCATGATATTTACACTGTAGTTGCCATAGTGCTTAAACTAAACTTGACATGTGGCAATTTTAGTTTGTAGAGCATGGCAATTTTAGTTTTTTATGATGGCAATTCCAGTAGTTTGAACATGCAAATTATTTTTTGTATGAACCATGGCAATTTTAAGTGCATGTATCATGGCAATTTTAGTTTATGGTTCATGGCAAGTCTAGTTTCGTAATTCCCCGTTTTATAATATGTCAAAAATTACTTTTAAGTGTAGAAGAAAATAGCTGAAACATATCATGGCAACTTCAGTGTAAACATCATGGCAACTCATGTGCAATAGACATGGCAACTTTTAACCCAAAAAAAATTCATCAAAATATATATGAGATCTGGTTTCGAAGATCTCGTCGCGAGGGATTTAAGGGTGAAAACGGATCTTCAATCGAATTTTTCATTTAAGAGATAAAACATTTTAAAAACTGAAAATCCAAAAAGATTCCCACGTGCATGCATGAGGTGACGTGGTGCAGTCTGTGTGTTATAGGGCATGTGGGCCGTTTTGGCTCCCACCACACGTGTGGGCATTAGCGTTGTCCTTTATATAATATTGTGAACATTTTAGTTTTACTGTTTGAAGAAATAATTTATTTGACTTTGTTTTAAAAACTGAAATTGGCTTTGATTTTTAAGGGGCAATTTTGCTTAGTCAAACCTGGTGACATGGCACCATTAGTGGGAGATTACTGTAGCATGACACATGGGGTGTTACAACATGTCATCACCATAATCATCATAGATAAGAACTTTGTTATCATAGTCAATTGAAGCCTCATCCAAAATGGTGGATTTATCACTAAATAAACTCATGACCTCTCCAAATCCACTTTCAGCATTGTGATAAGATTCAACACCTTCCAAAATAGTGGGATCATTACCTAGAGTTGACACTCTTCCAAACCCACATTCATCATTATAATCATCATAAATGGGAGGCATGCTACCATTATAACAAATTTGCACATCAAAACTTGGGGGAATAAAAATATCATCTTCATCAAACATAGCATCCCCAAACTTATGACTTTGCATATCACTAGCATCAAGGATATTCAAAGAATTCATACTAGCAAGATTGCAACCATGTTCATCATTCATGGGTTCTATGCCAAACATTTTATAGCATTCTTCTTCTAACAATTCAGCACATTTTTCCTTTCCATCATTTTCACGAAAGACATTATAAAGATGAATAATATGAGGCAACCTCAATTCCATTTTTTTGTAATTTTCTTTTTATAAACCAAACTAGTGATAAAACAAGAAACTAAAAGATTCGATTGCAAGATCTAAAGATATACCTTCAAGCACTCACCTCCCCAGCAACGGCGCCAGAAAAGAGCTTGATGTCTACTACACAACTTTATTCTTGTAGACTCGTGTTGGGACTCCAAGCGCAGAGTTTTGTAGGACGGTAGCAATTTTCCCTCATGTGGATGACCTAAGGTTTATCAATCCGTGGGACATGTAGGATGAAGATGGTATCTCTCAAACAACCCTGCAACCAAATACAAGAAATCTCTTGTGTCCCCAACACACGCAATACAATGGAAAATTGTATAGATGCACTAGTATGGCAAAGAGATCGTGATAAAAGTGTAACATGGATGGTAGAAATATAAGATCTTAATAAATAAAATAGCAAGGTAGCAATTGATAAAACAGAGCACAACGATATTGCAATGCTTGAAATCAAAGCCTAGGGTCCAGACTTTTGCTAGTGCAATCTCTCAACAAAGCTAATATAATTGGATCATATAGCCATCCCTCAACGTATGATGAACAATCACTCCAAAGTTCTTATCTAGCGGAGAACATAAGAAGAAATTGTTTGTAGGGTACGAAACCACCTCAAAGCGATTCTTTCCATTGATCTATTCCGGAGTTCGTACTAAAATAACATAAAGCTACTCTTTCCGTTCGATCTATCCAAGAGTTTCTATTAAAATAACACCAAAGCAAATTCAAATTCATAATACTCAATCCAACACAAAGAACCTCAAAGAGTGCCCCAATATTTGTACCGGAGAAACAAAGATGAGAATGTGCATCAAACCCCTATGCATAGATTACCCCAATGTCCCCTCGGGTATCCGCGAGATGAGTGCCAAAACACATATCAAGTGAATCAATATGATACCCCATTGTCACCATGGGTATTCATAGCAAGACATACATCAAGTGTTCTCAAATCCATAAAAGTATTCAATCCGATAAAACGAAATCTCAAAAGGGAAAACTCAATTCACAACAAGATAGAGAGGGTGAAACACCATATATGATCCGACTATATTAACAAAGCCCGCGATACATCAAGATCGTGACATCTCAAGAACGCGAGAGGGAGAGATTAAACACATAGCTACTGGTACAAACCCTCGGCCCCGAGGGTGGACTACTCCCTCCTCATCATGGTGGCCGCCGAGATGATGAAGATGGCCACCGGTGATAATTTCCCCCTCCGGAGTAGTGCTGGAGAAGGGCTCTAGATTGGATCTCGTGGTTCTAGAATTGGCGGCGCTTGGAACAAAATTTCGTCAACTCCCCTAGGGTTTTTGGAATATTTGGGCATTTATAGAGCGAGAGGCGGTGTGGGAGGCCACCGAGGTGGGCACAACCCACCTGGGCGCGCCCTGGTGGGTTGTGCCCCCCTCGGGGCACCCCCTCCCCCCCCCCCAGGTGCTTCTCTGGCCCATTGGATGTCTTCTGGTTCGAAAAAAAATCTCCAAAAAGTTTTGCTGTATTTAGACTCCGTTTGATATTGATTTTCTGCGATGTAAAAAACAAGCAAAAAACATCAACTAGCATTGGGCACTATGTCAATAGGTTAGTCCCAAAAAATGATATAAAGTTGCTATAAAATGATCGTAAAACATCTAAGAATGATAATATAACAGCATGGAACAATCAAAAATTATAGATACATTGGAGATGTATCACTTACGAAGAAGATTTTGTGCTGAAATTCTTGAGTTATCCTTCCCTTGACATGGAGAAGGGCATTATAGAGTCGGTGTTAACTATTAATGTAAGAAAGTCCTTCTAAAGCCGTTATCCTCAACTGTTGTTTAATTTGCTCATACTCCCTATCGTCAACTGCTGTTTAGTTTGATGTTTCTATCAAAATGCATGTTCACAACAATTGTAAGTTCCAAGTTTTATTTCATACCATGCACATTACTCAATACAGATCCAATGATTTTCTTTAGCCCTGCATGTATGCTTGCTTTTGTTGATCTATAATCAGTGTGTGGTGAAGCAGCCCACATTTGCACCTTGTCATCTCTTGCTTTATCTTACTGATTGTGTTTTGCCCTTCATCTATGCTTGTTTTGTTGAATGGTAATCCAGTGGTGTGGTGAAGCTCCCCGCATTATGAACAATGCCAAATTATGCTATTAACATTTTGAACGGACTCTTTATTTTTCTAATTTGAAATTGGATGGAATTGACAGCACAGTTACCATCTTTGTTCATATACGTGCAAAACATGTCATCTCTCTGCTTGTTTCAGGGTGATATGCCTAATGGCATGCACAAGTCTGTTGAAGGCTGTGAGACAAACCCAACATATATTGCGGCAAAGAAGGCAAAACATCTTGAAGATAGCGAGGCAACCCCAAAGTCATGTCTTGATGCAGTGTTCAAGTTACTTGAGATTAGCAGTCACACAAACTCGTCAAATTAGCTGTTTGAATCAGCCTTCAAGCAGAATGGCATCCTGCAACTCAACTTTGACTTGAAGTCCAATCTCTAAGGAAGATTGTGGAGAACACCAATGAGAACCTCATTGCTAAACAGCTACACCTGGAAGCTATGACCAACATGCTAGGCCGGTCTCACAGCCTTGCTCAGCTGCTTGCGCAGTAGCTCCGGCATAAGGCTAACCTTTCTTGAACTGTCTTGGAAGTGTTCTTTCTTCAGTATTATTTTGTTACACTGCAATGGTGCCTAGTTTTTGTAATCTGCTTCTTTGTTGCGCTTTATGATCACTAGTGGCGAACTTCGATGCCCAGTGGATGTAATATACCATAAATCCTTTATTATATAGTGTAGGTTTATTCTTAGTTGTCGTAATTTCTTTATTGTATAGAGTAGGTTTGTTCTTAATTCCTACTAGTTACCGTATATAGCATCATTTGCTATCTGAAAAGAAAACGGCGAAAATCTGATGTAGTCGACCGGGCCAAAACATTTGCCTCTAACGGGCCTGCATTTTAGTGGGCCGCAATTGGGCCAGCCCGCAACTTTCTTAGGCCTACGCTGACTGGCCATTGGGGCCCTTCGTGGACACTGTGCGCCAGGCCCACAACTTACATGGGCCTTCATTGGGCCCAAAGTTTAGTTGGGCCTTTAGTGGACCCAGCGCTTAGTTGGGCCCATGTAGCTTTGGGCCATTAACAGGCTGAATATTCTGCTGGCCTGTTACGACCCAAAAGATACCATGGGCCTTTAGCAGGCCAAAATGCATGTTGGGCCTCAATTTTTAATAATCATCCACGAGCCTTTAGCAAGCTGAAATTGAAAGTGCATTACATCGAATAGAGGGGGTGAATAGGCGATTTTTACAAATTCATCATTGAGGAATCTCAAGGTGAAGAAATTCCTAAGCACCGACACACTAGCAGCGGAATTCTCAGCTATAAGCATAACAGAGCAACAGCATAGTCATCATGATGAAATGAAAACAAGCAAGAGTACAGATAGCGTGAAAATGGGATAAGCAGCCTGAAGACTATGTGACTGAAGAATTAGGATTAAGGAAATAAAGAAAGTCTTCAGTCAAAGTCTTCAAACAGTAATGATCAGGTTCATCAACACATAAATGAGGAAATGAAAGAGTTGAGGAAATAGAACCAGTTGGCTTGGTGAAGACAATGATTTGGTAGACCAGTTCCAACTGTTGTGACAGTTGTATGTCTGGTTGGAGCGGCTGGGTATTTAAACCCGAGGACACACAGTCTCGGACACATAGTCCTCACCGTATTCTCCTTGAGCTAAAGTCACACAAACCTCGCCCAATCGCTCGTTGTAAGTCTTCAGGTGACTTCCAAACCTTCACAGACTTGGTCACTCGGCAATCCACAATTCCTCTTGGATACTCAGACCATGACGCCTAACCGTCTGGAGGATACACAGTCCTCAAAGGTAACAAGCGTCGATTCCACACAGGAACAATCTCTTCAGTGATGCTCAATCACTTTGGGTTGTAGGTGTTTGGGTTTTGGGTTTTTCCTCAATTGATAATTTTCGCTCAAAGTACTCGGAAGATGGGATGCTCTCAATGACAAGTGTCAGTTTCTCTCGGAGCAGCCAACCAGCTAGTGGTTGTAGGGGGCAGCTATTTATAGCCTAGGGAGCAGCCCAACATGATAAGACATAAATTCCCTTCAATGATATGACTGTTAGGTGGGTAGATATTTTGGGACAGCTGGCGCATAGCACAGCAGCGGTCGGATATTTGAGGTTCAAAGTCCTTGGGGCTATCATGTTCTTCACTGTGTAGGCAATCCGCACTAGCGAATTCCTAACTCCTCAGTCAAAACAAATTCCTCAGAGACTAGAAGATCTTCGTCTCTGTCACTGAAGAAATTGACTGAACTGATATGAGATTTCCAATGGCTTCACTCAAAAGGATTGGGTAGGTGTAGGATTCTGAGATGAGCATCACTTGGAAATCACTATCCTTAGTATTACCTCGACCCCCTTTAACAGTACGGTGTTTCCTATGACTCAAAAAAGAGAAAATGAAACTATGAAAACAAAAGTCTTCACGCTTCATAATACTCGCATGAATATCCAAGTCTTCAAGGTCACACAAATTTCTTCACTTTCAAAATCTTCAGGAGAGCCAAAGTCACATACATTTTTAGGGGTCGACTTTCATCGTAAATATCAAACTCCTCATCGACTTATAGAGCTTGTGTACACTCACAAACATATTAGTCCCTTAACCTATAATTCTTCAATACACCAAAATCACTAAGGGGTACTAGATGCACTTACAATCTCCCCCTTTTTGGTGATTGATGACAAATAGGTTAAGTTTTCAATGGGGATAAACATACCAATTAAAATTGCTAAAATTTGAGGATTTTGATAGCAAGATATAGAAGAACTCCCCTTGAAGATGTGCATATTTGAGGAATTTTCTTTAGATAGCAGATGCACATTGTAGAGTAATAACACGAAGATCTCCCCTATATCTTGTAATTCATACATGCATTTGACATATAATATGAAGAGTTTGAAATGCATGATGAAATATGGTGTCTGACAAAATTCAGCATGCCTGCATTAAGTACTTGAGGAAATAAGCATGCAAAAAGTAGTCAAAAGTATCAGACCACCATAGGACTTAAGTTTATAACTCGGCAAATCAAACACTTTAGAAGAACAAGAGTTGTAACTTAGCAAAAAACCGCCCATATAATAGACCCGCTTGAATACTAACTCAAATTTCTCCCCCTTTGTCATCAAATGACCAAAAGGGGCAAAAGATGAGGACTAACACCCCTGAAGAATATTATCATGATGTCGATGGAGGAGCGCCAGCGTTGCTGGGGTCATCCGTTGTTGTAGGGCCTACCGCAGTGTCGTCCAAATCTTCAGCTTCGTCTATCTCGCGCGATGAAGAATATGAACTGATAACCAGCTAAGGAACTTTGACTTTCTTGTATTTCTTCGATGGAGGCTGAGACGAGTATAAGTCCTGTTGGAAGTCCATCTCCTTGAGTTCACCATCAGTGTATAGATGCAAAAGAATAGCCCCGGTGCGGTCGAAGACCTGATGCAAATAGTAGTGATTCTTCTTCACAGAATTTTGAGTGACTGTCATGTTCTGAAGAATTGCACCAAACTGACGCTTGACCCACTTGTGATTTCTATCCACTTTCTGATGAAGACTGAGGAGAAGCTCACGATCAATCATCACACGCGGAGCAGTGGCTTGGCGATTTTGCTTTGAAGCATTTGTAGCAGTGTCATGTGTGGCAGAGTCATCATTACTTGAGTAAGATGCAGCCTTGCGAAATTGACCATCCAGAGGACGAGTGCCTTCATCAATGATAGCAGTCTTGCCCTTCTCATTAGCTGAGGAAATAGTCCAATTGAGGACTTCAATTGGGGGCAAATAGCTGAGATGGTTCTGAAAGTCAGCCTTGTAATGAATTGAAGACCTTGATCTGATGAATTTCATGATCCAAGGAGCATAAGGCTTCAACTCAAAAGGTGACAGAGCAGCATTAGCCAAAGTCCTCATGAAGAAATCGTGGTAGTTGATAGGAATACCATGCATGATGTTGAAAAGCAGATTCTTCATGATGCCAACAACTTCTTCTTCTTCACAGTTTGGCCCTTGATTTGACTAAGGGTTTTGGCCAAAATGCGATAAACGGTTCTTGGCACATAGAGCAAATCCTTGACGAGGAAAGTGGTCCTTGGAGCTTGGCCAGCCTTCAAAGGCTTCATCAGTACTTGCATCAGATGATTTGACAATTCAGGTTCCTCATAAAGTTTCAGAGCACCTTCAGTGGGAGGACTGATTGGGATGGCATGAAGCAATTCAGAGGCCGGAGCTTTGTAATGAGTGTTTTCAGTCATCCAGTCCAGCACCCATGAATTCACATCATCTACATTGCCCGTGAGATGCAAAGTAGCATAGAATTGAAGAATGAGTTCTTCATTCCAATCGCAGATGTCGATGTAGAAGTTGAGAAGACCAGCATCATGAAGAACACTGAGGATTGGGGTGAAACACGAAAGGGACTCCATATCCACATGAGGAAGGTGCTCATGGTCAAAAACTTTGTCCTTACTCAAATAGCAATGAGGAATAGAAATTCATCTGAGTGTAGTCCAAAAAACGCTTGCGGCGACGTCGAGCAGAGTCGTATGGATTGAAATCGGAGAAGAAATGATGCTCAGCAAAGAAGTCATCAGCCTTGAACTTCTGCTTCTTTGTGTGAGGATTCTGTGGCTTGGGCTGAAGATTTTACATTGGAAGTCTTCACAGCCTCTTGTTGCACAACCTCGGGAGCCACGGGCTGAGGAATTTCATGAGCAGTTTCTTCTGTAGTCTTGTTCTCCATTTCATCAGCACTAGTGGCTGGAACTTCTTCTGGAACAGAATGAAGTGAAGCTTGACGTTCATCAGATTCTGTATGAATTTCTTCAGTTTGGACTAGGGACTGAGGAAATTGTTGGAGAGGAGTGGTCAGAGGAGATTTGGGATGATGTCTTTCCCAATAATCACCGTTCAGCACAGGAGTTGTAGACCCAATGTCCACATCCTCATCTTCAGCGTCAATTTCAACGCTT
The DNA here is from genome assembly GCA_963921465.1 of Triticum timopheevii. Taxonomy (NCBI): domain Eukaryota; kingdom Viridiplantae; phylum Streptophyta; class Magnoliopsida; order Poales; family Poaceae; genus Triticum; species Triticum timopheevii. The sequence goes on from OY997270.1 coordinate 205,225,591, forward strand.
GCCTCTTCAGCAGTGAACTGAGGCACGGGAGATGATACTTGTAGAGGTGAAGGGATCGGATCCACTTCAATTTCATCATCCAACTGCTCTGACGTAGCAGCAGAGGGATTTTCTTCATCAATGTCATCAGGGATTACATATTCCTCACCAAAGGGAACAATCTCCTTTGATGGCATGCTTGACAGAGGAACATCATCAATTGGATTCTCGAATGAGCTTTTCAAAGTCTTCACTTTCTTCGGAGCTGAAGACTCTGAGGTAGCAGATGCTTTCCTTTTCTTCACAGCTACCCTTTCTGCAGCCTTTGTCTTCTTCACTTCTGATGTAGAAGGAAGGTTGATGCTTTTCATTTGTGATGACTTTGCAGGAGGAGCAGATGAAAGAGGCACATATTCTTCAGGCACATTTGATGCAGTTGTCCTAGCAGGTTCATTGGGAGCTGGAATTTCATCATCATCCCTGGCACTCTCAGTATCATCAACAGCCTGATTTTCATCAGCTGTGCTCGCATGTTCTTCAATGGGCTAAGCAGAAGCTTCACCCTGAGGAATTTCTTGTTGCGCTTCAGCAGCAACATTGGCCTTGAAGCCTTTCGCCAGCTTGACGAATCTGACCTTGGCACCTAGCCAATCAGCATGATAGGAGTCAAATTCATCACTGGGAGCTTTGATCTCAGACTGAAGATCACAAGTTCTTCAGTAGACATGTTGACAACATTCTTCTTCAGAAATCACTCCTTCTTGTACTGAGCTTTCTTCACTGACCTGGCCTTATCAAATTTCTATTTTTCTTCGGTGATAAAGGCAGTCAACATGTGACTTTCTCCAGGTGAGAGGTTCAGATCAGGCAGAGGTGTGTTGGGATCTTTGTGCCATAGATCTATGAAATTGAGGATCTTCTTTGGATCCAGCAGAAGTGGCACAGCACTGCCTTTGGCACTAGTGGCTCGGTGTTTTCGGTCTCTGATGATTTCAGCAAGTTCATCATCATCAGCTTCATCGTTAGTTGACGGAGTTTCAAAAGCAACCTGCTTCATGTGAGGACTTGGTCTTGTGCCACGTCCAGCAGCAGCCTTTTTCTTCAGCAACTGAGGCTGAGCTAAGGAACTAGCTGAAGCTCCTTAAGCAATAGAGATGCCAGCGGTCCTTTGGCACGTGGCAAGATGCACTGGTGCTGAGACTTTGCAGGTGCAGCTGAGGATTTTGCTTGAGCAGGTGCTGCACTTGATGGTGTTGCTTGAGGAGATGGACATGAGGGCTTTGATGAGCTGGGCCGTGAGGGCATTGCAGAAGAACAAGGTGGCTTCACAGCAGATTTCTTCAGCATAGCCTTCTTGGGCTTGCTAGCAGAGGCCTCGGCAGCAGCAGTGTCTTCATTGAATTTCTTCACTGCTTCCTTTGCTACCTTGGCCAATTTCCTTTGGCGCTTTGCCCATTCCTTGGGAAATTCCTCACCTCTTCTGATGCTAGTGGGATCAGCTTCTTAGCCTAGAGCCAATGGAGGTCTTGGACATGGAGGATTGACAGCAAATTTCTTCATGTATTTGGGAGTGACATAACGATACTCCCTCCATTCTCTTGCCCATCTGCGTTCGATCCGCTGAATGCGCACTTTGTGCTGATTTTTGTTCTCGTTGCCAGGCATGGCTTCATCAGGAGTACAGTATTCTTCATATATTTCTTCAGGGATTTCGAAGGCAGTGTTAGTTCCAAGCCTTTTTCCTCCATTCTAAGGACGCTTTGCATTAGCCATATTCTTTACCTGAGGATTCTGAACAATAGATGTCTCTGAAGAGGTATGCAGTTTTTCTTCGAGGAACGCTGCAAATGAGTTAAGTTGATGAGAACCTAGTGATTCAGCAGCAGACATGTGTACCTATGAACAGAGTATAGGTGCGAAGAATTTGGAGAGGTCATATGCATTCTCAGAATTTGTTTTAAAAGGAATCAAGTTTGAGGAATTTGACCAGGGGAGTCTTGAGGAATTTCACTAAGAGTTCTTGTCTTAGGTCCTAGGGTTGTATAGATTGGAAATCCACATAATTGAGGAATCTTGAAGAAAAATACATCTTAGAGAAATAGATCAAGAACAGAAGAATTGTGGTGTTTAAGGATATGAAAGTTGAAGAATAAACACCTTTTGAAGATTTTGTGTAAATCATTAGAATCAACAAGGGCAGTAAAAGTGAATTTTATTTACCCTTGATGGAGAACACGATGAACTGAGAGGTGAACAGTGGAAGTTCGTCCGTTCAGATCTTCCACGCCCTAACTTGGCGGAGGAAGATAGCTACGGCGGCGGCGGAGGTGAAGATTTCCGCAGCCGGCGCAAGTACTACGGCGATGAGGTCGAGGCAGTGAAGCTCTTCCTCACCGGCGACGATGGAGAGTAGCGGCGGCGCTAGGTTAGAGAGATCGAGCGAGGGAGAGAGATCGATCAGAGTAAATGAGCTCAGAGGAAGGGGAGGGGTATTTATAGCCGAAGTGAAAAGCCGCTCGTCCGAGGAAATTGGACGAACGTGCCCCTGACCCTTGCTATTCTAGCGACATGTGTCACCCACGTACTGAGAGGTGGAGATCGTGATAGATCATGGGTGAGTAGTTTAATCTTGTCGTGGGATGCGGAAGGGTTTGAGCGGCAAAAGCTGAAAATTTAGAATTGGAAATTTTAATGTTTCGTTCGCAAATTCTTCAGTTGTCAAGGACACAGTGAAGATTTTGAACGGGTTTAAAATAGAACGCACATGAAGAATTTGTGAACAGCACTATGTTGATCATATCTACTATATGATTCATGCTCGACCTTTTGGTCTCAATGTTCCGAGGCCATATCTGCATATGCTAGGCTCGTCAAGTTTAACCCGAGTATTCTGCATGTGCAAAACTGGCTTGCACCCGTTGTAAGTGAACGTAGAGCTTATCACACCCGATCATCATGTGGTGTCTCGGTGCGACGAACTGTAGCAATGGTGCATACTCAAGGAGAACACTTGTACCTTGAAATTTAGTAAGGGATCATCTTATAATGCTACCGACGTTCTAAGCAAAATAAGATGCACAAAGGATAAACATCACATGCAATCAAAATATGTGACATGATATGGCCATCATCATCTTGTGCTCATGATCTCCATCACCGAAGCATCGTCATGATCTCCATCGTCACCGATGCGACACGCTGATCTCCATCGTGGCATCGTTGTCGTCTCGCCAACTATTGTTACTACGACTATCGTTGTCGCTTAGTGATAAAGTAAAACAATTACATGGAGATTGCATTGCATACAATAAAGCGACAACCATATGGCTCCTGCCAGTTGCCGACAACTACTTTGTTACAAAACATGATCATCTCATACAACAATTTATATCACATTATGCCTTGACCATATCACATCACAGCAAGCCCTGCAAAAACAAGTTAGACGTCCTCTACTTTGTTGTTGCAAGTTTTACGTGGCTGCTACGGGCTTCTAGAAAGAACTGTTCTTACCTACGCATCAAAACCACAACGATTTTTCGTCAAGTGTGATGTTTTAACCTTCAACAAGGACCGGGCGTAGACACACTCGATTCAACTAAAGTTGGAGAAATAGACACTCACCAGCCACCTATGTGTGAAGCACGTTGGTAGAAGCAGTCCCGCGTAAGCGTACGCATAATGTCGGTCTGAGCCGCTTCATCCAACAATACCGCCGAATCAAAGTATGACATGCTGGTAAGCAGTATGACTATTATCGCCCACAACTCTTTGTGTTCTACTCGTGCATATAACATCTATGTATAGACCTGGCTCTGATGCCACTGTTGGGGAACGCGGTAATTTCAAAAAAAATCCTACGATCACGCAAGATCTATCTAGGAGATGCATAGCAACGAGAGGGGAGAGTGTGTCCACGTACCCTCGTAGAGCGAAAGCGGAAACGTTATGACAACGCGGTTGATGTAGTTGTACGTCTTCACAATCCGACCGATCCTAGCACCGAAGGTACGGCATCTCCGCGATCTGCACACGTTCAGCTCAGTGACGTCCCATGAACTCTAGATCCAGCTGAGGTCGAGGGAGAGTTTCATCAGCACGACAAAGATGATGAAGTTACAGGCGCAGGTCTTCGCCTAAGCACTATGACGATATGACCAAGGTGGAAATCTATGGAGGGGGGACCCCACATGGCTAAAACAATTGTCAACTTGTGTGTCCTGGGGTGCCTCCCTGCCCCCATATATAAAGGAGCAAGGGGGAGGCCGGCCAGCCCCTGTGGGTGCACCCCAAGAGGGGAGTCCTACTAGGACTACTAGTCCTAGTAGGATTCCACCAAGAGGAGAAGTGGGAGAGGGGGAAGGAAAGGGGGGCGCCCCCCCCCCCCCCTTCCGTGTCCTATTCAGACTCAAGGGGAGGGGGCGCGCGGCCTACCCTGGCCGCCCCTCTCTCTCTCCACTAAGGCCCATCGAGGCCCATTAGTTCCTCTGGGGGTTTCAATAACCCTCCGGCACTCCGGTTTTATCCGAAACTTCTCCCGAACACTTCCGGTGTACGAATGTAGCCGTCCAATATATCAATCTTTATGTCTCAACCATTTCGAGACTCCTCGTCATGTCCGTGATCACATCCGGGACTCCGAACAATCTTCGGTACATCATATCACATAAACTCATAATACCAATCGTCATCAAACGTTAAGCGTGCGGACCCTACGGGTTCGAGAACTATGTAGACATGACCGAGACTCACTTCCGGTAAATAAACAATAGCGGAACCTGGATGCCATATTGGTTCCTACATATTCTACGAAGATCTTTATCGGTCAAACTGCATAACAACATACGTTGTTCCCTTTGTCATCGGTATGTTACTTGCCCGAGATTCAATCGTCGGTACCATCATACCTAGTTCAGTCTCGTTACCGGCAAGTCTATTCACTTGTTCTGTAATACTTCATCACGTAACTAACTCATTAGTCACAATGCTTGCAAGGCTTATAGTTGTAAGTGCATCTAGTGCCCCTTAGTGATTTTGGTGTATTGAAGACTTATAGGTTAAGTAACTGATGCGTTTGTGAGTGTACACAGGTCTATAAGTCTATGAGGAGTTTGATATTTACAGAGAAAGTCGACCCCTAAAAATGAAGTTCTTCGACTGAAGACTTTGATATTCTGAAGACTTTCTGAAGACTTTGAAAGTGAAGAAATTGGTGTGACCATGAAGACTTGATATTCATTCGAGGAATATGAAGCGTGAAGACTTTTGTTTTCGTAGTTTCATTTTCTCTTTCTTGAGTCATAGGAAACACCGTACTGTTAAAGGGGGTCGAGGAAATACTAAGGAAAAATTTCCATGTGATGCTCAACTCAAAATCCCACACCTACCAATCCCTTCGAGTGAAGCCATTGGAAATCTCATACAGTTCAGTCAAATTCTTCAGTGACAGAGACGCAGTTCTTCTGGTCACTGATGACCTTGCTCTGACTGAGGAGTTAGGAATTCGCCAGTGCGAATTGCCTACACAGTGAGGAACATGATAGCCCTGAGGACTTTGAAAGTCAAATTCCGACCGTTGCTGTGCTGCGCGCCGGCGGACCAAAAATATCTTATCCACCTAACGGTCATATCATTGAAGGGCATTTATGTCTTATCATGTCAGGCTGCTCCCTAGGCTATAAATAGCTGCCCCCTACAACCACTAGTTGGTTGGCTGCTCCAAGAGAACTTGACACTTGTCATTTGAGAGCAACCCATCCTCCGAGGACTTTGAGCGAAAATCATCAAGTGAGGAAAATCCAAAAACCAAACCCACAAAACCCCAAGTGATTGAGCATCACTGAAGAAATTGATCCTGCGTGGATCTGACGCTTGTTACCTTTGAAGACTGTGCTTCTTCCAGACGGTTAGGCGTCAAGGTCTAGAGCATCCAAGAGGAATTGTGGATCGCCGAGTGACCAAGTCTGTGAAGGTTTGGAAGTCACCTGAAGACTTACCACGAGTGATTGGACGAGGCCTGCGTGGTCTTAGTTCAAGGAGAATGCGGTGAGGACTGGGTGTCCTGAGTTGCGGCTCAGAGACTGGGTGTCTGGGACTGTGTGTCCTCGAGTTTAAATACTCAGCCGCTCCAACCAGACGTACAACTGAGACAGCAGTTGGAACTGGTTTACCAAATCATTGTCTTCACCAACTGACTGGTTCTATTTCCTCAACTCATCCATTTCCTCATTCTGTGTTGTATGTTGTTCATATCTGTGCTTGAAGACTTTGACTGAAGACTTTCACAAATTCCTCATTTCAATTTCTTCAGTCAGTTTGTCTTCATCTTGTTATCCTGTGTTTACGCTTCCTGTACTCTGTTCTAGTCTTCATTTCATCATGCTGACTATGTGTGTAATCTGTTATGTTTACCTCTGAGTACTTATTCCGCTGCAAATAGTTCTTCGCTAAGGAATTTCCTCACCGGCAAATTCCTCAGTGAAGAATTTCATAAAAATCGCCTATTCACCCCCCCCCCCTCTAGTCGATATAACGCACTTTCAATTGGTATCAGAGCAAGGTACTCCCTTGTTCTGTGTGATTTTGGTTTAACCACCTGGAGTTCTAGTTATGTCGACCGCAGGTATGATCAAGGTCTCGGCTGGGTGTCCTACCTTTGATGGAACGGACTATCCCTACTGGAAGAACAAGATGCGGATGCATCTTGAGGCAATTGATAATGATCTCTGGTATGTTGTGGAAAATGGTGTCCCCGCTGTCAGTGAAACACTGACCGCTACTGATGTGAAGAGATTCAAACAACTTG